>OX422222.1:328559964-329899754 GCA_949130495.1 Sambucus nigra | reverse complement strand
GCTGCCTTAGTAAACCTATCGTTCTTCGAGAAAAAGACTGTTGCGACAATATCATGATAAATCTTAAGCGGCTTAGATATCGATCCCAGAATTCTAAGTCCTGAAATAAAGTTTCGCAACCATAATCCATTATTTGTAGCGTCAAAATAAGCCATGAATTCAGCTTTCATAGTAGACGATGCAATGACGCTCTGTAAGTACTTTTCCATGAAATGGCTCCTCCAGCGAGAAAGAAACCATAACCCGAAGTGCTCTTCCTACTGTCACGGCATCCCACAAAATCTGAGTCTGAATAACTAATCACCTCAAGGTAATCAATCCTCCTACTATTAAGATCTCATGATTTTTCTTATTGATGTTTGTCTATAATGAAATCTACATTAAATTGCTCTTGTGTGCTGAGACTTTCTGTGACGTTTTAATTTATGTCATTCAATTTGCTCTTAAAGTATGACTGAGACTTTCTGCGATGTTTAAATTTATGTCATTAAATCTGCTCTTAAAATATGTCTGAGACTTTCTGTGACGTTTTTGTTTTGTCGCCAATACTCACTGGTTGGAATGAAAGGTTAAAACTTGCTCGGAATTTTATGAAACTCACATGGTCGACTAAAAACGTCAAAATAAACAAACCCCATTGTAGATAATGGGGTTTGTTTATCCCCAATTCCTTTATCCTTCTAAAGGTCTTAGACAGGGGGATCCTCTATCCCCTTTCCTGTTCATCATTGTGGCCAATAGCCTCTCCCTCATTATTTCAGAGGCCATGGTTGACCAAAAGCTTTTGGGGTTTAAGATCAACCATTCAAGCCCCCCCCCCCCCCCCCCCCCCAATTCTCACATGTTGTTTGCCGATGACTCATTATTTTTCTTTAAAGGGAATGGGGGGAAAGTTGTGCTCTTCTTGAGTGTCTAAAGACTTACTGTGAGGTTTCTGGCCAACAAATTAATTTAACCAAGTCTGGCTTGATTTGTAGCAGGAATATGCCCATCCATCTTAGGCTTGCTATTTCCCAGGACCTTAATGCCCCTCTGTTAGACAAACCAGGTAAGTACCTTGGGCCCCCTTCTGAGTGGGGTAGGTCTAAGAAAGAAACTCTTGGTTGGCTTAAGGATAGAATTCTTAGCAAGGTGGAAGGGTGGAAGGAAAAATTTCTTAGTCAAGCGGGGAAAGAAGTTCTTATCAAAGTTGTTCTTCAAGCTTCTCCCTATTATGCTATGTCCATTTTTCAGTTCCCTAAAGGCTTTTGTTCTAATTTATCCTCTAAGATTGCTAATTTCTGGTGGAATGGTGCTAATGAGAGTGGTGTCATTCATTGGAAGGCTTGGGATAGTATATCCCAGGCTAAAAAAGTTCGTGGTTTAGGTTTTAAGGATTTTCATAGGCAGAACCAAGCCCTTTTGGCAAAACAAGCATGGAGGCTTCTCATTGACCCTGATTCTCTTTGGGTAAGATTCTAAAAAGCCTATACTTTAAAAATTATTCTTTTTGGGAGGTGCCCTCCTTAAAAAAGGGTCTTGATTGTGGAAT
Organism: Sambucus nigra; assembly: GCA_949130495.1. Taxonomy (NCBI): domain Eukaryota; kingdom Viridiplantae; phylum Streptophyta; class Magnoliopsida; order Dipsacales; family Adoxaceae; genus Sambucus; species Sambucus nigra. The sequence continues at coordinate 329,898,223 of OX422222.1, read as the reverse complement.
AGTATCATGTTTAGTAGGGAACCCCTTAAGGAAGAGGTTTGTTGGCAGGTGAGGAATGGGGACAACATTAATATTTAGAATGATAACTCTTTTCAGGTCAAGCCTCTTTGGTATGTGATCTTATTACCCCTTCTCCTTTCTCTTGGGATTTACGTTTCCATTCCTCTCTTTTCCCATCTGAAATTGTTGTTTGCTATCACTGGTATCCCCCTTATCTCTTCCAATGATAAAGATATTATTATTTGGCCTCATTCTTTGGATGGTACTCCCTTTATCTCTTCTGCATATCAGGCTTCTTATTCTAAAAAGAAACCTAGATTGTCTCCTCAGTCTTCCTTCTCTCCTCATCTTGACCTTTGGAGAAAATTGTTGGTTGTCAAAGCCCCTCCAAAAATCCTAAATTTTGTGTGGAGATGTTGTAATGAGGAGGTGGGAGTTCACCATTCCCTTTGGAAAAAAACACCTGAGAGAGGATCCTATGTGTGTTATTTGTGTGTTGAAGAAAGAGACTATTGAGCATTTGCTTACTAAGTGTGAGTGGGTTAATAAAGTTTGGGAGCGATCCCCCCATCTCAATGTTATTCCTCTTTGCCATGTTGATAGAATTGAAGATTGGTTCTTTAATGCTTTTATTGGTCTGAAAGAATCCCTAATCTTGATATTGATCTAAAATTGCATCTGGTTTGTACTGGTTGGTTGATTTGGAAGGCTAGAAATGAAGCTGTTTTTAAAAATCTAGCATTTTTATATCAAAGGTATTATCTAAGGCTATGACCTTAACTGTGAACTACAGTAAAAGTTCAAAGGTGCTAATCCCTCCCTTACCTCCTACGAGTGTAAGCATTTGGTGTTCCCCCCCCCCCCCCCCCCCCCCCCACACACACACACACCTAAAATTAGTTAAAAATTAACTGTGCTAGATCTTATTTGGATGAATCAAAGACAGATGGATTTGGGTTTCTAATCTAAATATTTAGTTGATTCTAAATATTTATTTGACTTTACCCCAAATTTTAACACACAATTTGACTAACTCCCTTATTTTCATAATTTATTGACATTGCCCCCAATAACAATTGTGTGTTAGAATTTGGGGGTCAAGTTAAAATGATCCTATAAAAATAATATTTGTCGTGCTCATGTCAAAACGTTGCTTGACGTGTCATCATGCCAGTTCAAAGCATAATATTTATCGTGCTCATGTCAAAACGGCGTTTGACGTGTCATATTGTGGCAATTCAAAGCATAACCAAAAACATAAAAACCACCGTATGTTTTAAAATAATAGTACAATGTTTTTTTTAAAAAGTTCGTAGCTGTATTTTGAAGTAAAATATGGGCAATTTAAATAATTAAATTCATTGTGCAAAAAACTATTGTTACAATTTTACTTTCCTGGAAAAGCATTACATGTCCTTATATCAATTGACAAAAAAAATCCTTTTTATTTTGGCGCCAAAATGAGGGTTATAATGAACATTCTGATATTTTTTACGTTAAAGTTTAGAGAAAAGTTGATAAAAGCGTCAACGGTGTAATTTTTAGATGAGCTAAAACGTTAAAAAAATTAAAAAACAAATTATTTTAACGACCAAAGTTCATGGGTCATAAATATAAGGGTCGGTCTATTACTGTTTAAGGTACAGTAGCTCTTCGTATTTGGGGGTGGGGTACGTTAGTTTACAATATTTCTCTTTAGGTGTCATTTCTAACAGAAACCGTCAAATGAAAGTTGACTTCCGTTTTAGTTATAGGTCCCAAAAAAATTCATTTTCTTTTATTTTATCCATGGAGTTAACCTTCCGATCAATACATGTTCAAAGAATTAGGTTAATATACAATTTTTATGCATAGGGTAATTGCGTAGCAAGTGCGTATATGCAGACCTCCCTGTTTTAACATCTATCAACGGACACGCGGGTTGATAGATATAAGGGGCTCCTAGCAGCAGGTGGTTCAAAAAAGTGTTACTAAAAACACAGTTATCTAGAAAACAGTTATTTAAAAAAAAGTTCATTTGAAAATAACAGCTATTTAAAAAATAATATATTTATAAATAATGTTATTTAAAAAACAGTTATTTACAAAAACTGTTTTTTAAATAACTTTTTTTAGAATAACATTTTTTAAATAACAGTATTTTAAGTGTTTTATAATTTTTTTAAATAAAAAGTGTTTTTAAATCAAATTAACTGTTCTAATAAGTTATAAAAATAACTATTTTTAAAATGACATTTTTTTAAGTATTTTAAAAATAACATTTTTGTAATTGTTTTAAAAATAATAGTTATTAGAAATAATGTATTTGTATCTGTTTTAAAAACAACATTTTTTAACTGTTTCAAAAAACTAACCTATTTTTAAACCTGTTTTTTTTACTATTTAAAACAGTTAATTATTTAAAAGCCTGTTTTAAATATGCGTTAATAGTCTTAAAAAACATTATTTAAAACTTAAAACAATTTTTTAATCAAAACAGTTTTTTGAATGAAAAAACTGGAATAAAAAATACTTTATTTAACATGTTTTATAACTGGAATAAAAAAATTAGAATTAAAAAAAATGTTAATGAACCCATTATATTTAAAAAAAAGTTATTTAAAACTATCAATTGTTTTTACTTAAAAAAGTTTTTTTAAGTAAAACTGTGTTTTTAATTAAAATGTTTTTTACTGTTCTCTAAAAAAAGTTAATTAAAAAAACAGTTATTTAAAAAATAGCTATTAAAAAAATATTTTTAAAAAAGAGTTATTCTAAAAATCAGTTATTTTAAAAAACGATATTAAAAAAGTTATTTGTAAAAAAAAGGTTATTTTAAGAAAACTGCTAATTAAAAAACAAAATTATTTTTTGTAATTTTTTATTTATAAAAAAGTTTTTTATTTATTTTATAAATAATCGCACATTATATATATATATATATATATATGAATGAATTTTATATTACAAACTCAAAAATAACACCTGAATAAAAATATCATAAATAAGGATAGCCAAGCTCCAAATAAAAAATTAGTGTATTTGAAACTCAAAATAATCCTAAATGTAATTTACTATTTGCAAAAATATATGGGTAATGCCGAAACTCTTATTAAAATACTGGTTGTCCGAAAAGAATGAGTAAATTAAGGGCCCATTTCCTAATAAGCAAATCACACTCACAGATACAAAAGCATCCCATTTTGGATGCAACTGTCGTATTTAAGATTAGATAGTCAGAATCAGTACCTTTAAGCTGAGAGGGATCCTAAAAAGGTCATAAACTGGACCGCGCACGTACATTCTTTCCATATTTACCCAAACATGATTCCAAATCCAAACTAATAAACAAAGCAGCGTATTTGCATGCAATTCATATTTCATATATATGTCCCCATCTTAGGGGACAATTTAATTCTCAATTGAAAAAAGTGTCAACGAGCTTAATACAAATACAAATACAAATACAAATATTAAAATTGTCTTGCAACCCTTTTCGATACCGCCCCCACCAAGCCTCTTACTCAAAACACAAGTCATCACACAATTATAAAAATAAATATATAAATAGAAAATTTACACACAATGATAAGTACGGACAAAAAAATTCTTCAAGACATCATATTTTTTATGAATTAACTCTGAGTTCAATCCATTATGTAGTTGCTCTAAAGTACATCCAAATTAAATCTATTATAACAAAATATTAACAATTGCTACATAGTTTACTCTGACATATTAAAAAAATATAAATTTATTTTTTTCCATAATTTTGGATGTCATAAAATTATGCAGATACTTTTTACATGACAAAAATAGATGCATGTGAAAAAAAAAGTAGGGCAAATGTAATATGATTATATTTAGTCACAAGAATTAACTTTTCTTCCTAGATTTACATTTTGTGACGGTGTTATATACATATACTTTTATTGTAGAGATGATGAAATTTTAAAATAAAATACATAAATACATTTTTCTGTGGACAAAATTATTTTTATTCTAAAGAGTCTTTAGACTAATCATTATGTTTCCCTAAATAAATCACTCTACCAGAACTGTAAACCATAAAAAAAATCCCAATCAAGCCGTATATACACAGATACACGCAACCTACATACATATAACTATGTAAATATGTTAGTTCATATGTACACGGATTGTTCATTTACAAATCAAATGAGAGAGAGAGAGAGAGAGAGAGAGAGAGAGATTGTACCTTTGGCGGTGGATGATGGTGTTGTTTTAGGGTTAGTTCCACAAAACGTAAACTACACGTCAATGGCATAAAAGAAATACCAAACCCTAACTTTAGAGAGAGAACCAAATGATATCTTATATTTCAAAATGGATGAATGTCTTCAAATGAAAGACTACATGGGTATTTAAAGGGAAGAGTAGCTTAGGCTCCAAGCTAAGACACTAATTACAAAAATGTCATTACTACTCCTAGCCTTTAGTTACTAAAACAAAACAGGGGAGAATGCTTTAATAAAAATAATGAAAAATAACAAAAGAAATTAAAATACTAATGTACCCAAAAATATATAAAAAAAAAAGGGACAATTATGCTCTCGATTCACATCAATCTCCCCTCCTTGCAAAATAGTTCGTCCTCGAACTCAAAGGGGAAAAACAACTGAATTACCCTCCAAGACTGTAATCAGGGCATGTTGCGGAAGCTCCTCTGCTGCGTCCAAATAGTCTGGCGGATGGTCCATCGCCAAAAATGCTCGCTGTCGCGGGAGAGCAATCAAAACCTCGGTGCCCAACATTGCCGCAGTTAAAGCACCGGAAGGCAGGGTTCCAGGGGGAGGGGCACCGAGAGTGGTGGGAGTAGGAGCTGGAGCCGCCGGAGGAGCTAAGGCCGAAATCGAGGTACGCTGAGTCCGAGAGGTCGGGAGAGTTGTGGGTGTTAAGCATCGACCTTAGCCGCGTACTCGACCGCCTTTAAGAAGGTCGGTATTTCTCTCAAACCCAACTCGTGCTGAATATGCGACTGTATACCCAATGTATCGCGGATGATCCGCTGATCCTCTGTTTCGGGTTGGCGCGCCCTGGTGCATACAAGCTGAAACTGCTCTGTGTACTCCACGACTGATAAGATATCATGTCTGAGAGATTGAACACGAGAAAGAGGTGGCGCTCGTAGGTAGGTGGAATGAAGGATGCCTGAAGAGAAGCCCGTAACTCGGGCCAAGTCTGTATAGGGGCAATCCGACCGCCGTGCAGCGATAACAAAGATCATTCCACCAAACCCGGGCAAAACCCTGAAATTTTGTGGCTGCAAGGACACAGGAGCGGTCTTGGACCCACTTATACTAAAAAACAGTCTTCATCGAAGCTAACCAGTCGACTATGGCATCTGGAAAGAACCGCCCGTCAAACATGGGCACATCAATGCGAACATCCCCGTGAAGGCTCCGGGAGAGCAACTGAAGGGGCATAGAGAGGGGGGCCTTCATCCTGATGAGCATCAGGACCTATCACGCCACCTGGCACAGGTGGAACAACGTCAACTAGAGGGGGGGGGGGGGTAGTATCTGGGCAGGCGGTGGACGAAGAGGCTGCTCATGCTGAGCCACTAGAGGTGCCGGAGGTATACGGGGGTAGTGCGGACAAGCGCCTATCAAATGTCCAAACTCGCCGCAATAGAAACAAGGTCGGTATCGAAGCGGAATAGGGCGGCGGGCATCGGGTGGTGGAGGTTGTATCCAATCTAGAATACTAGGGTGGCCATCCCCGAACACGGAGGAGGGAGAGGAGGAATGTGAACGGAGTGTCGAAAGGGTGTGGTGAGAGGGCGTATGGTGTGAAAGTGGGGGTAAGGGGTCATTAGGAGTCCCCCCGAGGTGGTTGAGGGCTCCTGGGTAAGTGAATGTACTATGGGGGTTGGGATATAAATCGGGGCAAGGGTTTCTGGTAATAGTGGAGGATTAACTGTTGTGGGTGGGTGAAATGGGGCCAGAGGGTGCGAATAAGCGGTCAGATGGGAGTATAGGGTAGGTGTGAGACCCGAAAATGGGTGGGGGTCACTATGTGGGTCAAGGGGAGGTTGAAAGGAGGTGGACGACCCAAAAAAAGGGGGCGAAATTGGACAGGGGTAAGATAAGGAGTAATCTGGGTTTGGTTGGGGGTCGGGGGGCTATTTTTGGAAGCCGGAGGTGTGCTGGTGAGGGTGGCGAGTGGGCTGGTGGTGGTCCAGGGCAGCTTCTTAGGTGTAAGGAGGTTTTCCAGGGGGTTGGGGGTAGGAGTTGCCCTCAGAGGCTGGGCAGAGTAGTAAGGTGGAGTCATCGGGAGTTCTGGAGGCCAGCAGGGGTAGGAACAGGTGTTGTTCGGGGGCTGAAGCAGGTCGGGGGGCAGGCGAGGTCGGCGGTGATGGAGGGTGGGTTTAATGGGTCAATTGGGGGTTTTTGGTAGCTGGACATCAGGGGGTGGGTTGGGTTGGGTTCGGGGTAGCCTCGGGTGGTGATTGGGTGGTGATTGGAAGGGTGGTGGCTAGGATTTGGGCTTCATTTTGCGTTGGGGCAGCAGCTGTGGGTGGTTTGAAGGCGGAGAGAAGTTGTGCCATTTGATGCTTCAACTCCTCCATCTCGGCTTCTTGTTTTTTTTTGCCCATTCTTCAAATTGATCTTTCAAATCTTGGTTCGCCTCTTCGTGCCGTTTGGATTTCTTGGGAGCTATTATGAGTAGTGCACGATTTGATAAAAATAAACACCGATACACTAAACACCAATGTTAAAGCGACACCCGTTCTGATACCAATTTGACGTAAACTACACATCAATAGCTTAAAAGAAATATCAAACCCTAACTTTAGAGAGAACCAAATGATATCTTATATTTCAAAATTGAGGAATGTCTTCAAATGAAGATCACATGGGTATTTAAAGGGAAGAGTAGCTTAGGCTCCAAGCTAAGGCACTAATTACAAAAATGTCATTACTATTCCTAGCCTTTAGATACTAAAACAAAACAAGCGAGAATGCTTTAATAAAATTAATGAAAAATAACAAAAGAAATTAAATGTAAGACCCTAAAACGGAATTAGGAATGTTAATTACATGTTAAATATAAGTTATGAGTTATAAGTTGGTGATCGGTGTTAAATATGTTAGTTATCTTGGGGGGGGGGGGGGGGGGGGGGGAGTACATACTCATGTGATATATGTTCGGCTTACATTAGATGCTAATCGAGCTTATGATCGGGAATGACATGTTTAGATCATATGATTAGTTATGTGGTTATATGCATCATGAAAATATGCTTCTAATGCATTATTATGTTTATAAAAGTAAACTAGGGTGTTGGTGTGAAAGTAACGATGTTTGGTCGCCAAATGTGAAAGTTATGAAATTTTGAGTAAATTATTACTCTTCTATTCGGGCCCAAATTAGGCATGCTAGTTTTATGATTTAATGAAAGCTTACGACTCTGTGGGTTGAGACTTGGGAGTACTTGGAACATGTTCTTGTTGATATGGAATTCCCTATTTCCCATTGTTCCTTCTGGTCATGGAGTCCTTTTCATGACTGCTTGAAGAGAAGATTATAATGGGGAGTATGGGTATGCACTATAAATGTGACGGGTTGGAAAAAAGTCATGTAGTCTTTGTAGATGATTTGTTTATCCTGGCTAAGGCTAATACCCAATCTATCTTAATTGTTGATGATTCCCTGAAGGAATTTGGTGAGATTTTTGAGCGTCGGCCAAACAAGAATAAATGCTTTGGTTTTGCTAGCATAAATGAAGGGGAGAGGATGCATTTGAGTAGAACATTGGGGATTGTTGAGGGAAAACTGTCAATGAAGTATTTGGGAGTTCCTTTGATCTCCGCTAAGAGCAATTGATTGCAAAGAGTTGGTTACGAAAATTTCGAAGAGAATTCAAAACTCAGCTGTTAGATTTTTTTCCTATGCCGGGCGAGTGCAATTTGTGATTTCAGTCCTTAAAGCATACAGAGCTACTGGAGTACTATGTTTATTTTGCCATAGAAAATCCTCAAGGAGATTGACCAACTCCTAAGGACTTCTCTTTGGTCTGCCCTAAATTGAAAAAGTGTTGTTCTAAAGTGGCTTGGGAGGATTTGTTACCCAAAAAGGGAAGGTGGGTTTGGGACTAAAAATATTATAGCCTAAAACAAAGCTAGTATGACATATATTTGGGACATAGCTAGAAAAAAAATATTCTCTAAGGGTTAAATGGTTACATGCTTAAAGGAAAGAGTTTCTGGGTGTCCCTGGTACCCGCTGACTCATCGTGGACATGCAAGAAGATAATCTAAACTGAGACAGAAGATGAGACCATCTATTAGATATGTGACTGGGGATGGTGATGCGATTTTTTTTCTGGATTAACAATTGGCACCCTAATGCCCATTGCTTCATAAATATGGAAGAAGATGAATATATGATGCTACTAGTTCGATCGATGTTAAGCAAGTGATTTTATTTAAAACGGTCAATGGAATTTTCCGCACACGGCATCTAGAGATCTAGAGGATATTAGAAGATGTGATTTTAATCCTCAAGTGGATAGAGACGATAAAATAATATGGACTAGGCATGGATCGGGGCAGTACACATCTAGCAGTGCCTACGATTTGTTCAGATCGCATAAAGAACCTATGGAATGGTATAGCATGGTCGGGTTTAAGGGCCATGTCCCTAAATACACCTTTATAACATGGCTGATATCTCTTGACAAATTATGGACCAGAGACAGGCTAAAGAAATGGGGTGCATAACAAAAATATATTTTAACATTTTTAACTATAATAAGGGTATTAAAAATACTAAAATGGTACATACCTTTTAATATGTCTGAATATATGCAAACTAAAGTACTATTTTTTTAAAATACTAAGAAAATACAAAAAAAAATGAAAAAATGCGCGTTTTTTTTAACGAGAGGCAGAGAGGTTTGGGATACCATTTGTCTTTTGATTGTTTTGATTGAGATATTGGTCTGATTTTTTAAAAAAGATCTTTAAAAGGCAATATCGTTTCACTAAAGCATTTTTGTTTTTAAAAAAAGTGCGTCTTAAGCCTTTTACCAAGAATAAGACGTAAAAAGCTTAAGACGGGGTGTTTCACCCAAACCTCAAGCCTAGGCGCACCTTTTAGAACACTGGCTAGAGTTGGATCTGAGAAATATGGCTCAAAAATGATCCAAACCCATGTTTATGCCCAAATGCGCTCCCAACGAAGGTTTAGCGTCGTTTGCTGGGCACGGTTTTTACTAGATTTTTTTGGCATTTCTGTTTGGGAGTTCACAACCAGCGAAGGGACCGGGTTCGCTGCAGCGAATGACCCAGATCTTCGAGAAATTGGGGTTTTATTAGGGAAATTTGGGGATTTTCACATGTAACACTTTCGGGTATAAATTGAATAATACGAGGGGTTTCTCCGGGGTTTATTGATATTAGGTTGAGAGTGTGCGTAACTCATGTATGATCCTACCATTGGAACCTATTTTTCTCAAACATTGGAATTGTTCTCTCTTGCGGATGTAGGCAAGGTAATATTGCCGACCCACTTTAAATCTCGTGTTCATCTTCTTGATTTTGTGCTTATTTATATTTTCATCAATCTTGCATATATATTCCCTTATTTTTGTTGGGTGTGGCGTCATTTGTGCACAACAGGGCCTATGTTGGGTCTGCTTTTGGTCCTATTGGGCTATATGTCTGATTTGATTACCATCTTTGTTGTTGTGCTAGTTAGTTGTTTGTGTTGGAAAATTGGACTTAATGTTGGAATTAAAAAGCTGTCTAGATTTATTTGGGACATAATTATGAACAACTTTGAGCTCAAATTTAGGTGGGACCCACACTACGATAATTGTGGGACCATATACGAACGTGTTTTCCTCTGCAAGGAGATTAACGTAGTATATTCACATGTCCAATTTCATTAAGTTATGAATGATAAATATGTCCCCAAAGTAACTAAAAAACAATGAAAGTTAATGAATTGGGTATGTTTTAACTCTTGTCCCGCATTGGAAGAGTAGTGAAAAGTTGATGAGTTAATAACACCCAAAGTATGGACTAAGGTTTGGATGCCTTTGGGGTATCCCAACTCTTTGAAGGGGAGATGGCCTACACTATGCATGTGTTGGGTTTGGACCAAAAGCCCACATGCGCGCGCCGTTCGTCCGGCTGGTCGGCTCGGCTCGGGCTTATAAAAATCTCCTATATATTTTGGACCGTTTCTAATTAACTTTCTGGGTTTTAATTTAATTAATTACGAAATTAATTAAATTGCCAACAGTCAGCATTTAATTAATTGTCAACAGTTAAAAACGTTTTGACTGTTCCCAACAGTCAAAACCAAGGCTATAAATTAAAGTCATTCCCTCCGATTTTTAATTGCTGTCAACAAAACCCCTCCAGAAAAATTCTGAAATATGTTCTTTCATCCAGAAAAATATTTTTTTTCATTTCTACATATCATGCTACTGTTCTGGTTGAGTATTAACACAGATTTGTGTTCGTTGGGATTAATTATTGTTGTGCTACATAATTAATTCGGGAAATCTGTTCTATCTTGGAAGGCAATTATTCAATAACCTTTGAGCACATTGGAGGGAATATGAGACTGTTCTACAACGCTCGGATTTATCTTTTTATTTATGTTATTAATTTTGCAATATCAAGTAAGTTATTTTAATTCTGTAATTTCGTTTTAATTCTGTAATATTTATTTCATTAATTATTATGTATTTTTTTGTAACTAAATAGTAGACATAACAATTTGGGGTGTAAAGATGTGTTTGTGATGCCAAAATGAAGAGTAAAGGTAGACTATTGCACTCTATTAGACCAAAAATGACAAATACCCACTAAAGTACTTTTCAATTATTTAAAACCATATGGCAGGAATTTACGACACCCAACAGGGACATTGTTCATGTTGGAAATATATATATATATATATATATATATATATATATATATATAGAGAGAGAGAGAGAGAGAGGGGGGGGGTCAGAAGTGAACATAAAATATGACATTTTAATGAAACTCTACATAAAACACCTAACACCCAATCAATTTTAATTCCTATGTTGTAATTGGTCCGCGCAAGTGGTAACAGACACGCATGGGACACGAGACCTCCTTACCCCCACTACCCTCTACCCCAACCCCCACCCCAACTCCCACTTAACAACCAATTAAACATCAATGATTCTGAGATGTTGTCACAGTGGGTCGAGCAGTTGTACATGGAGCAGGAACAACTGGTCGTTGAAAAGAAATATTAACAAATGGATAGGTTGGTTGGTCAGAAATAGGTCTAGTTCTGGGTTTAGAGTTGGGTCTTGCTGGATTTTAATGGAGGTTGGTAGCTAGGCAGGCTGGATATGGCGGGTAAAGGGTTGAAGATGTGGAAGGGTTGAGCTGGTGTGGGTCGGAGTGTATTGAAGATGGTGATCTGCCCGTTTTGGAGTTCAATGAGTGGTCGGGGCTGCCCTGTGATGGTTCCATGGAGGTCACCGGAAAAGGTAACAGGGCAGGTCAGAAAAGAGAAACAGAACCGACTTAAACAATGTGGTTGGGCAGTGGTTCAAGCGGGGGTAGGGGGGGAGTGGGAGGGGGGGTAAGGAGGTCTCGTGTCCCACGCATGTCCGTTGCCGCTGGCGTGGACCAATTACAACATAGGAATTCAAATTGATTGGGTGTTAGGTGTTTTTTGTAGAGGTTCAATAAAAAGTTCACTTCTAAACCCCTCTCTCTCTCTCTCTATATATATATAGTCCATTTCATAAGCAATTTCAGTGTTACCACCTCCCACTCATTTTTAGGAATACATCTAGACACAAGCTTCTCGCAAGAAATAAGTTGCATACAAATTGATTATGTAAGAGACTATTACGATCACATGCTAACAAATCCAAAAATAAAGTGAAAAAATATCTACAAAGGAAGTAATCGATATATGAATAACTGTACCTCGCCCTCCAAAACCTTGGCGCCTTAATTTTTTCTAGAGCTCCAGGTCTGAAATGGGAACATAAAATACAGAGATTTAAAAAGATATCAAAATATACTAAACCCAAGGAAAGTGGAATAGAGTAACATAGGCGAGCAATGAGAGAGATTCTATAAAAGGTTTTATGCTCCATACAATCTTCAATATTACATGAATTAGATCCTGACATCATATGATAGCAATTCTTAATTGTGTGTGACAAATAACAAAGTGAAATGATTTTCCCAAATGCAAGAAACTGCAATTACTTTATGGAAAGAAACAATGGACAATGTGGACTACAAGAATGTCGAGAGACTCAAGACTATTAGAATCATGATTTTTCTTCAATGACAAAAAAAGTACTGATAGGAAAAGAAGATAATCAATATAGGATGACAAGGCATACTCTGAAAATAAATAACAGTAGAAGAATTGAAGCAAAAAACTTTTCAAAGACATTAGAATCACCAAAGCACCTATTTAAGAAAATCCATGCTCTGTTTGGGTGGCAAGAACGATATCGAAAAAAACAAAACCTTATATTGGAATAAGCCTGATTCAATAGGACTAATACATGTATTTAAGGTCTATGTAAAAAAAACATTTAATGAAATAATGATATGTCTAAGTGTATAATGTGAGCATATCCAGTGGTCTAAATAACAAAAACCAATGAATAAATTAATAGATAAATGTTTATTTTTGTTCAACAAAAATTGGTAAGAATCAAATTATCATGAAATAAAAAATAAAATAAAAACTCACGTAGAATCGCACCAAATACAAACAACACAACCCAGCTTTAATATTCAAAATAAATGTAGACTTTCAATCACCATCGGACCTAAACGTTTAAGCTGTCGCAGTCATCCAAAAATGTATGTCATGCCATCCCACATTTTGTGCACGTGACAAGAGCAAAATCATACCAGATAGCACAATCCAACATATATAATCTCTCTTATAAGTAAATAAATAACGTATCTTATGATTATGTGTCAAATCATATCACTGAAACAGAAATATCTTGGTCATTCCTGACTGTAAATACAACAGTTCTGATATCATCTTCATCCAATCACTAAAGAATCTGTACTAGAAGATACCGGCATATGATCAAATAGTGAACTAAAATGAAAGTTAATCGCAATTGTTTGTAATATCAGCTACAATTTTAAATACAGACCAACACAAAATGGTCATCAAGTTGTAAGCAATAAAGAATATGGAACTTAACGACAAAGATAAAGAAAAATTCAAGTTCTCAGCAAATGTACCTGCTAGTCATAGAAAAACATTAATTTCCTAGTAGCGTTGAGTTAATTATTCATAATGCAGGAAACACGCATACATACAAATGGATAACTATACACATTCAACATCAAAAGAAGGGTTAAAACATATCCAATTGTTTACTAATTTGAAAACTACAAAAGGACCCTAATTTAATTAGTTATGTTATGTAGGGCCTATTTTTCGAGCTGGGATATCTTGTCTTTAGGGTTGTAAGCCTTCAAGACACACACACACACACACAGAGGGGGGGGGGGGGGGGGCTATCTTGAGATTTATAAAGTTACCTCCATTACAGCTTTATGAAACATTCTCAGCACAGCAACCATAACAGAATTCATGCAGTTCCCGAGGAAAATTAATATATTGAGGAGAAAAATAAACGATCAACGCCCGATTACAAGAAATGAAAATCACATGAAAGGTTATAGTATTTTTCATTTAACATTATTTGACACACATTAAATAACCTGAGTCGTGGATTCGGTTCATGGTATCAACTGGTGAATATGGGGATGATGGCAAAGGAAGGGAAATAGAAGAATTTTCTTGCCTGTTCTCTTAAAAATTATATGTTTTCTTACATATAGCTAGTACCAGAAGTAGCCCTTCCAAAAATGCAGATTTTTATATACTTGTAACATTGTACAGAGAAGCATTAGACACATTCTACATTAGACACATTCTGATGGCTAGAGCCCTCAACTTCATGTGGGAGGTTGAGGGTTTGAGACCCCCCTCAACTTCGTAGTAGTAAACAAGTAAAAAAAATAACAAAACATTTGACATTATTCATCTGCATATTACAATGACATGTTATTACCAGAAACAAATTATCAAGATGAAAAACATAGGTTCATTGGTGGAAGAGCAGTCCACCAAAAAATCAGCTGACCAAAATGCTATAAAGCACGGACACGTAATACGTGTTTTGACATGCGACACGTGATTGATCCAAAAACTAGAATACGACACGTTATGATACGTATAATATATAATATATATTTAAATATATATTAATGAAATAAAACATATTTTCTCCATAAAATACATTATTAGAGCATTCTTAACATGAAATTAACAAAATGGACCGTATAAAACAAAATTGAAACACACTTTGACCTTAAGAATCATAAATAAAGCACAATCCCTATCACTTGAGTCAAAGCTGACTCATGGCTTCCGGGAGAGTATTCGTGCTTCATAGGCGTCCGACACGATGGTGGACACGACACGTCGACTTCCGGGAGAGTGTCCGTGCTTCATATAGCCAAAATGAAACAGCTACGCACAAACTATAGAGAATGCAACACACAAACTAAAGAGAATGGAAATAGAGAAATGATACCCCATCTGCTATTCAAATCCCAGAGTTAGAGTTCAGATTTAGGCTGTGTTCCGAATCTCAAGTCTGAATCTAAAATATTTATTTGTTTTTATGTTTGAATGAATGTATTTTGATAGATTCAGATTTTGAGTTCGGATTCAGAGGTAGTTCGGATTCAGAGGTAATTTTATCTCTTAACCATTAAGAGACAAACCTTTTAGAGCATTCCCAACACAAATGTTAAAATGGTATATTTAACCATAATTTTTTGCAGCACACCCTTAAAATGGTAAAAGTGAGGGTTGGTATGGTATCGGTCTGGTATATAAACCAACCCCTTTATATTTACCAGCACAAAAATAAGACCGAGTGAAAGCATTTTTGGAACTCGCAATCTCCCATGGAAAAGAGTTTTTGTTTGAAATTAAGATTTCTTATTTGGCATATCAAACAGTATTCTGTTTGAATTTGTTAGATTTTTAATACCTTATTTAGACAAAATCTCACAAGGGAAACTGTTTTCCTTCTAAGATTTTGACTTTAAACCATCACAGTTTATAGCATATATGCCCCGCAATTTTTTTCAGTTGGTACCCCATATATACCTTACCAACCACAAAATTACCCTACGCGCGAGGAATGCTCTTAATCAATCATGGTTCAGATTCAGTCAAAAACAAACAACACTTGGACATCATCACGTTCAGCTTTAAAAAAAAAAAAAACTCAGATTAAAAATTGCAGTTTGGAACCCAAAACTAAAACCGGAACCATAAAAGATGGGAATCACCCATCAAAATAATAATACATATATGAAAAGAAAAAAAGAAATCAGATGCCAAAACCCCAAATAAAATCGGACATCGAGAAGTTATAAGAGATGAAACTGAAAACCAGATCTTGAAATAATTACAAATGATTGCACACTAACACATTCTATGAATAGATAATTCAAAATGGAAACCCTGCATTTAAATCAGTCAAGGGTTATAAATCAGAAGGCTTTAAAAACACATAAAAGATCAAATTGAAGGTACTCTAGCAAAGTTATATTGATTTTGAAAAGAAAAAGGGAAATAATTAAAGGAGTTATATAAAGGCGATTTTCGAGCCTTTGACTGATTCCTGGAATGGATTTTTGACGTTGGTCCGATGAATCCTCTTTTCTTCCGACACGAGACAGTGAGGTGGTGAAGTCAGTTGTCCTCGTATTTTTCCTCCCCAATTGAGTGCGTTAACTTTATTTTATTCTATTGATTTTTATTTAGTGTCAATGATCAAATAGATCCAACATATATACATACAAGATGGAAATCTGTGAGATGCTCATAGACGATTGTGGCGGTCATTTTGCACCTAATAAATAATAATAATAAAATAATAATTTGTAGCATTAAATAATATTGTAATAAAAATGATGTGATATAACAATTGTTGTCGTCATCAAATCTTTTCCTTCGGAATAAAACCTTTTTAGAATAATAATAAAAAAAAAATCATAAAAAATGTTTGAAAAACCTTTTCTTGTTTTTTTCTTCTAAAATAAGCATTTTTTTTGTAACTACTTTGAAAAAATAAATACTTCGTTATAAAAATAGTTTAATTGTTTTTTAAATAACATACAAGTCTTAACTGTTTTATGAAGAAACTATTTTTAGGGAAAAAAAATGTTTTTAATTTTTTATAAACAATATTCTAATGTTAAAATTTGGTTTTTCATACAAAAAGTTATTATAAAAAACTATATTATTTGTTCATTAAAAATTATTTTATAATAAAAATGTTTATGAAAATTATTTTATAAAACACAAAAAAAGTTTTATATTCATTGGTTTGTTTTCATTCATCAAAGATGATGTAAGATAAATTTAGTAGAATATTTTTATCATCATAACTGAGTAACAATTTTCAAATAGAAGATGTCATTTTAGTTCTTTTTTTAAAGTGAGGAGATATATGTTGAAATCAGAGTCGTTAATTGGTATTCTCACATTATAAATAGCACATTTGGTTCTCTCAATCCCCACACACCAAAGTATCCATCCACCTAAACAACCCTTCACTAAATCCTCGTAGGGGTGGTCGTGGGCCGGAAAGCCCGGTCGGGCTCGGGTCGGGCTTGAAAAATTAAGTGCTATCCCAAGCCCGCTCGGGCCCAGATCGGGCCTTATTATGTAATCCCAAGCCCGCCCAGATTTGAAGGCTCTTTACCCAAGCCCGCCCGATCGGGCCTTGTTATGTCAATTAAAAGATTTTTTTATAAATTAAAATACCTATTTTTTTATTTAAAGACCAATTTTTTTAATTAAAAATCTGTTTTAAACTCCATGTATTACAAAGTCCATATATAAAGTTTTCCACTCTACATGAAAAGACTTGGTATACGTTTTTATATTTATAAAAGTTCCCCCCCCCCCCTATATATATATATATATTTTCGGGCCTCGGGCCGGGCCGGGCCTCATCGAGCTTAAGAACTCATGCCCAAGCTCGCCCAAAAAAAAAATCGGGCCTATAAAATTTTGCCAGGCCCGCTCTGCGGGCCTATTCACCTTACCCAAGCCCTATTTTTTTATTGGGCGGGCTTGGCGGGCCTCGGGCCTATGGCCACCCCTAAATCCTCGTACCATCGGATAACCACTATAACCTTTAAACCAACAGATCCGGAACCCATACCTAGGGGTGTGCACGAACCCGAATGGACCGAACGGACCGAAAAAACCGAACCTACTTTTGCGATTTTTTTTAAATTCGATTTTAATTCGGTCTAAAAATATGGAGGACCGCATTATTCGGATCGGTCTCGGTCTTGTGTCTTAAAAAGCGGGTTTGGACCGGACCGGACCGCTTTTATTTTATATATATATATATATATATATATATATATATATATATATATATATAGAGAGAGAGAGAGAGAGAGAGAGAGAGGCAGGCTCCTGTGCACACTAAGTTTGCACACTAAGTTTGCACATTACCTTTTAAAAGTGGTAAAAAAAATATTTTTGAGTTGATTTTTTTTGTGTGATATTTAAACATTTCAAGGAACGTATATAAAAAAAATCAGTTCAAAAAAACTTTTTTTGCTATTTTTAAAAAATCGGTCAAACTTTCGCAGTTTTTAAGCCCTTTAAAAACTGCGAAAGTTTGACCGATTTTTTAAAAATAGCAAAAAAAGTTTTTTTGAGCTAATTTTTTTTACGTGAGTCCGTTGAAATGTTAAAATATCACATAAAAAAATTGGTGTGCGCCAGCACTAAGTTTGCACACTTTTAAAAGGTAATGTGCAAAGTTAGTGTGCAAACTTAGTGTGCACAGGAGTCTGCCTCTATATATATATATATATATATATATATATATATATATATATATATTATCTATACTTGTTTTTCACCTTAAAAAACACACACGCATACTCACATCATCAAACACCTACACCCTCAGTTTACTCGACCTCTCTCTCTCTACACAGCACCGGCGATCTAAACCTCCAGCAACCCTAACATAACCAGGGCCCCTCTCTCTCTACACAGCACCGGCGCCGCCCTTCTTCTTCTCTCTCTCTACACAGCAGTGACTCCGCCCTTCTTTTTTTCTCTCTCTACCTCTACACAGCACCGGCGATCTAAACCCACCTAGTTGGAACTCTCCCTACGGTATATTATTTTACAGAGTTTATAGATATTATTTGTTAAATTTTGTTAGATATGATCTGATTAGTTTGATGGCTCTACTTTTTGTTAGATTTTTCAGAGTTTATACATATTTTTCTGCATAATGTTGAGTGAACTCAAATTAAGAGAACTCCCTAGTTTTGACTTCACTAGGTTTCTGTATCTCACATTTCAGCCCAAATAGTGGGTATTTGGATTTGGTAAGAAAAAACTTCATAATTTTCTTTAAAATGTTGGGTATTTGGATTTGGTCAAATTCCCATTGCAGATTTTTTGCAACTTTCTTGCAAAAAAAAGACGCCTTCTTCAAATTTTAAGCACCCAGAAAGATTGCAAATCTCCAAAAATTCCAACGAAATATTGTTTGCAAGGCTTTTAAGATTCTCACAGTCAGTTGAATTTGAAAACAAGCCTTTTGATAACCACAGTAGATGGGAGAACCTCTAATAAGTGATCTAAACCTAAATCCAAATATAGTGTTTAAGTTACAGCGTTTTAGTTTACAGAGTTGAAAGTTTACAGTGTTTGAAAGTTTACAATGTTTACAGTTAGTTGAACTAACTTAGTTGCAAAAAGATTGATTTTATATAGTTAATTTGATTTTATAATGTTTTAAAAAAAATGTTGTTTTATAAAAAAATTGTTGTTTTCAACAACAAAAAAATGTGTTGTTTTTAATAAAAAAAAAATGGACCGAATAGGACCGAGACCGAACACAGACCGCTTGAAAATCGAATAGGACCGAGACCGATTATTTCGGTTCGGTCTCGGTCCATAATTTTCTAGGACCGATTAATGCGGTCCGGTCCCAAAAATACGTCAAAACCGGACCGGACCGCGAACACCCCTACCCATACTAGCTCAACCTCCAACCCGTCAACCCAATATTCTTCCAATAGACCTAAGCTCAAACCCACCATACCTGACCCAAAACGACCCCTGATCCATATATGCTCGGATTCGAGCTGATCCTTCTACCCAAACCACCACACCCACCTGATCTTGCCACCCTTTAACCCATTCAGCAGACCAATCTAACCCACAAACCCAAGTACAAGATCCTCCCTCCATTTGTCTTTTTCTGCTGACATTTATTCCAAACAAGAAACCCATTTCACATTGTTTTATCCTTGATAAAGTTTACAACAGCCACCCATTTTCTTCAATTTCTTATAAGAAGCCATGGAAGAATAAGAGCCAACAAAAATTTGTAAGGGAGAATGAAAGGGCGAAGAATGGGAAGGGAAAATGAAAAGGCAGAGAATGGGATAGAAGAAGACGATACTCATTTAGAATAAGCTGAATTTGGAAACGTGTAGGGAGTAAATAACAATGGGTGGAGGTGATAATGATCCACGTGGACATCTTAATTAAAGAACGGCCTTTAATTTTTGTATAGCATTTTAGATTATATATAGAGTTTTTAAAAAAAATATTTATTTTAAGTTTAACCCATTTAGTTTCGCAAATACTCTTTTATCCAATATTCACTTATTTTTAAAGGTTCGCACTAGCAGTACGCCCTATCCACCTTTCCATCAATCCACCCCCACTATCGGAGCTCCGATAACCCTCGGCGAAGCTCTGATGATCCTCATCGGAGCTTCGACAATCTCTGTGGGAGCTCCGATAGTGGAGTGGGGTGGGGGTGGAGGGTAGAGGGAGGTGGATAAATGGGTTTGTGTGTCCTTTTTTTTAGTGTTTTTATGTGGTGAAGGACTTTTTGAAACAAAATAAAAAGGCTTGGACTAAACATGTATTAAAAAATATTTGAGGAACTATTCGGTTTTTATTTAACTATATTAATTCTATTTTTTAAATATTTTAAATTAAAATATCTAAAGTATCCATTATAAATCTTAACTTCCACATGTAACACATTTAAAATAACACATCATCACTTTCTATTTCTCCATCTCCGGCTCATTCTCTCTCCTCTTTTCTACTTCGATCACAATATCGATCTCTGATTTTCTATGTGTGTGGGTGTCTAAATATATAAATGCGATTGTGTATGTGTGCGGGATTGTATGTTTTAATAGAAGAGGGAGAAACAAGGAGAGAGTGTTACTGATGTTTTTTTTTTTTGCTACTGATGATTTTTTTGTGTTATGTAATTGATATGCACTCTAAGCGAATATTTACATAGAGTGCAAATATTTACCTTTGAACTTAAAGAGTGAATATTTACAATGCAAGTAGATATTTACAACGAAGAAAAGAAGATAAATGTGACACCCCGCCTAATTAAATACCGGGCGATCACGCCTTTATTAAATTAAAATCAAGGTGAACAGTTGGTTCATTCTTAGCATCACTGTCGTAAAAATAACTTTTCCAATTCAAACACCCTAATTAATTAAGCTAAGTGTCAAAACCATTTTAGACATTACTTCCCAAATTCTATTTATAACCAAAGATTTAAAACTTTACATAATTCAATATTAAAGAATCACACCACAATTATCATGGAACATATAATCCAAATAATTTAAACATTCAACAACTGAATCCCAATATATAAAACTTAAAATAAAACATCCAGACAATAATAAATCCCAAAAATGACAATGCTAGAAATAAATGAATCACAATGTCCAATAAAACAACTGGATAATGGAAACGGGCGACACATGCCCAACTGAATAAATATGCTAGGAGTGGAATCAAATAAATGAAGTCGTCTAAGCAAGAGGCCTGCAACTCCCACCTAAGCTGCAGCGCGTTCCTTCCAAAGGATCCTATGCAAGACGCCCCTGTGGCTGGGCACCTGTAATATATACATATATATACAAGGGAGAAAAGAAAATGGAAACGGGTCAGAGCCCGATAGTGAAAATGATTTAAAATTTGTTTAGCAAGTATTTAAAATGATTACAGGTCAATGCAACAACATATTAGTGCGACACTCTCTTGAGAAATTCTCACCTCTCTTCTAATGTGCACACCTATCGCACTAACCTTCCCAACGGTTTAACTTATCTTATCTTAGTTTGCTCGTAAGATTTAAACTGAACTATTCAACTGTTTAAGAGGGTAATTTCATTTGACAACAAAGTTCTCATTTAAACCTTAATCGCTAATAAAGTTTCTCCGTAGCATGTTATACTTTTAAACCACATTTTTATCAATTGTAATAATTATACATTTCTTACTTACTATAAACACAGTAGGTAGTTCCCAAATTCCAGAATTTAATATATATATATATATATATATATATATATATATATATATATTAAATACTCATATAATATATATATTCTAACGGCACCCCACATAATAATTATGGTGCGGACATACTCTACTATCCAATCCCCGTATCACTCGTATGAAGGGAAATACAAGTTCGGAATCACTCTCGAACTGTATTGAATAAAACAAAAACAATATTGAGGCGAAGCATAGTTTCCAAGTCCAAGAGGTCAGTACATACCCTCACGTCTCTTAGGACCGTCCGACTAACGATCCGATAACCCGTACCTAGGATTTCTATCTTCTAGGGTAGGAGTCAATATCCCCCATGAAGGCCCATTCGAGATAAGACTGTCCCAGCGCGGTAACCTCAAGGATGGCAAGTAGCGTGGGCATGATTTTCACACGTATATAGTATATGCATAAACACGGTCATATAAATATACTACTATTACCATATCTCTTTAGGTACCTTTCATCACCCATAATATAATATTTATCATTATTTCTCAATCTTTAGTTATCACGTATAGTGGTTCGTCTCTTACTTTAATTCAGGGATTAATCCAACTTACTACGTAACACTCATGGACTCTATCCTCCCAAGTATAGAATTCAGTAGGTACTCATCTATTTTACAACGTAACTATTTTACGCGTCTCTCCCTTTAATACACAACCCCATCGTCCCTTATGTGTAAGCATCCCAAAAATGTAAATTTCGTCTTAGATTAAAGGTCTCATAGTTATTAATAAGTCATACTGGTCTCCTTTATCTTCCAAAATATTTTAATAAGGATGTCCAAAGATTTTCACTCATTTAATTTGAATTCAACAATTTAAAAGGGGAAATATGAGTCTGCCAAAAGGGGTCGTTCGATCGATGGCAGGAGCTCGATCGATCGATGCGTCGATCGATCGACACTCCTGGTTCGATCGATCGATCAAACAGGTATGGCGAATTCTGCAGGTTAAAAGTTACGGGTTCTAACATCCAACCTCAACCAAATCAAGATTTTTAACACCCAAACTTCCAGAAATTCGTACTACAAACATCAATAACCCAAATTAACAATCTTCTACGTAAAGCATGTGAATTTTAATCAATAACCATGGATTAAAAGGGCAAAACTTATATAAACTTCATGAACCCTAGAATTTTCTTTAACTTTGTTCTAATCAGTCTTTTTCCAGAATTTCTACTCCTAATACATCATAAATCCGTGGTTCAACCTCTACATACGAAGGGGGTTTCCAGATTTCCATTTATATCATTACTACATGCAATCTCCTATCTCCAAAATGGGTTTTCTTCTATGAAATACATCCTAATCAATCCTAGACTAACATGAATGATGCATTAACGAATTTAAGCAAGATAAATATTTGCCTGGGAATTTCAGAGTTCTGATTTGTGAACGAATTTGGTGTGGTTGCGTTCCCCGTCGCGCGATCTACACGTTGGTGGTGGTGGCGGTGCAACCGGGTGAATTTTTGGCCCAAAACACCTTGGCAAGCTCTCTCTTTTCCTATCCTATGGCCGTCACTTGTCTTTGGTTATGTTAACCCTAGAAGACAACCTTAGACATCTGATATAACCCTTGAAAATTCGTGGGTTTAATTGCCCAAAATTACAAAATGTCCAAAATGCCCTCCCGGGGCGCTAAATAAGCCTAAAAACACCCTGAGACCCAAACTAAACCCTCAGGTACACTTTTCTGACTATCTCGACCCTTTCGAACACTTTGACGCACTCAAAACGACCATACGAGCAACTTATAATTTATTCACTTTTATTAATCAATATTTCGTCCCGACGCAACACGGGCGCGTCCCGACTCAGATTTTCCAAAATTGTCATTTTATCCACTATTGACATTTAATAGAACCAATATTATATATTACTCTACTCATTTGTAATATTCAACAAGTTTTCCATAATTACTAACTCACATCACGTTAATAATTATAAAGTAATTAATTTTTGGATTTGTATTAAATTAATAACTCACATTAAATTTAATAAATTCCCAAATTTATAAAGCATAAAAATAAGGGGTATTACATACTTCCCCCCTAATAACTGAATATCGTCCCGAAATTCAAAAAATAAGGCATACCTGGTAAGAATAAATCTGGATATCTCTCGCGCATATCTGCCTCGCGCTCCCAAGTGGATTCCTCCACATTATGATGCTCCCACTGGACCCGTACAAGTGGAACCACCTTTGACCTCAATCTCCTCTCGCTATAGTCTAGGATAGCCACCGGTCTCTCTTCGTAAGAGCTGTCAGGCTGTAAGTCTATCTCCTCTATCGCGATGTGGGTGTGAGCCATGTCATCCTGAAGATATCGTCTCAACGACGAGATGTGGAATACATCGTGAATGCGATGTAAATGCTCTGGCAATCCCAATCTATATGCTACCGGCCCAATCCTCTCGATAATGGGAAATGGTCCCACGTACCTCGGGGCCAATTTCCCTTTCTTCCCGAACCTCATCACTCCTTTCATAGGAGATACACGTAGTAATACTTGGTCCCCCACATTAAACTCTCGGAAGAACCGTTTCGCATCAGCGTAGCTCTTCTGCCTGTCCTGGACTACCCGAATGAGACTCTTTATTATCTCAATCCTCGCGGAGGTTTCCTGAATCACCTCTAGCCCTAGAAACTTGTTATCCCCCACCTCTAGCCAACAAGTTGTGGAACGACAAGGTCTGCCGTACAAAGCCTCGAATGGAGCCATGCCAATTGTGAAATGATAAGAGTTATTATAAGCGAACTCTACCAGTGGAAGATGTGGCTCCTAACCTCCTCCAAAATCAAGGACACACATGCGTAGCATATCCTCCAGCATCTGATTAGTACGCTCTGTTTGCCCATCTGTCTGTGGGTGATAAGCTAAACTCAACCTCAACTTTGTACCCATAGCCTCCTGAAAGCTCTCCCAGAAAATGCGACACGAAATCTTGTCTCTATCTGACACAATATTCAGGGGCACCCCATGTAATCTGACAATCTCAGCAATGAACAACTGAGCATACTGACCCGTGGTATAGTCTGTTCGCACCGGCAGAAAATGAGCCACCTTGGTCAAACGGTCTACAATCACCCAGATAGAGTCGTGTCCCCGCTGTGATGTAGGCAACCCTATAATAAAGTCCATGGAAATACTCTCCCACTTCTATGCGGGTATTTCCAATGGCTGAAGCAACCCTGACGGTCTCTGATGGTCCACCTTTACCAGCTGGCAGGTAGAACACTTGGACACGAAATCAACAATGTCCTTCTTCATCCCACTCCATCAGTATTCTCGCCTCATATCCTGGTACATCTTATCTCCTCCAGGATGTACCGCAAATCAGGACCCACGAGACTGGGTCATCACTGCATGACGTAATTCTGCTCCTTCTGGGACCACCAATCTCCCATTAAATCTCAAACCCCCATCAGAACTAGCAGAATAGGACTCAGCACCCTCAACTAAAAGTCGTACAATCTTCTCCTGGCAAAACGGGTCTGCGGTCTGTGCCTGTATCACCCTCGTAATAATCTCGGGTGTCACTGTCATGACAGATACGAAAGAACGTGCTACTGCGTCCTGGTGACCCAACTCTTTCCACTTTGCTTTCCAGATGTCTGCTACATCGTCTACCGATCTAAGGCTCAACGCATTAGCAACTACATTAGCCTTCCCCGGATAGTATTGTATGTCAAACTGATAGTCCTTCACAAACTCTAACTATCTGCGCTGACGCATATTCAGCTCTCGCTGAGTGAACAGGTACTGCAGTGACTTGTGGTCTGTGAACAAGCGAAACTTCTCCCCCAATAAATAGTGCCTCCATATCCTCAATGCAAAAACGATCGTTGTTAACTCCAGGTCGTGGGTGGGTGATTCTTCTCATGCGGCTTAAGCTTACGGGAGGCAAAAGCTATAGCCTTCTCCTCCTGCTGAAGTACTCCCCCAAGTCCCCGTAAAGAGGCATCAGTGTAAACCAGGTACTCCACACTCGGCTTAGGTAAAGCAAGGACTAGTGCTGAAGTAAGCTTGTCTTTCAGCTCATCGAAAGCCAATTGACAAGCATCATCCCAAAAATATGGTACCCCTTTGCGAGTCAGGTACGTCAATGGACCCGCTATTTTGGAGAATCCCCGAATGAATCTCCTGTAGTATCCGGCTAACTCCAAGAAACTACGCACTTCCGTCGGTGTTGTGGGCTATCCCCACTCCCTCACTGCTGACACTTTACTCGGGTCAACTGCTATCCCCTGTTCAGAAACAACATGTCCCAAGAACTGCACTTCACGTAACCAAAACCCGCACTTCTCGTACTTAGCATATAGTTGATGCTCTCATAGAGTCTGAAGAACCTGCCTCAAGTGCTCGGCATGCTCCTCCTCGGAGTGTGAATATATCAGAATGTGATCTATGAAAACAATGACGAACTGATCCAAGAACTCTCTGAACACTCGGTTCATCAAGTCCATGAATACGGCTGGAGCATTTGTGAGTCCGAATGGCATCACCCTGAACTCATAGGACCCATATCTTGTCAATAAAGCAGTCTTTGAAACATCCTGCTCCCTAATACGTAACTGATGGTACCCCGACCTCATATCTATCTTCGAAAAGAAAGTTTCTCCCCTCAGCTGGTCGAACAGATCATCGATTCGAGGCAACAGATACTTGTTCCGTATCGTGACCTTGTTCAACTCCCGGTAGTCCACACATAGCCTCAGTGAACCATCTATCTTCTTTACAAACAACACTGGAGCGCCCCAAGGTGAGGTACTCCTTCGAATGAAGCCCTGACCTAACAGCTGCTCTACCTGGTCTCGTAACTCTCGCATCTCTGTCGGAGCCATACGGTATGGAGCGCGTGCTATAGGTCGAGTATTCGGTAATAAATATATGACAAAGTCTATCTCACGACTGGGGGGTAGGCCTGGTATCTCCCGAAATACATCGAAATACCCACAAACAACTGGGATCGAGTCTAAGGGAATCACAACCTCCTTAGAGGTATCCTCCTCTATGTAATATAAATGAGCGATCAAGCCTCCCTCTGGGCAAGGCATCGCCACTACAAACATCTCTTGCCCCGGAATGGCAAAAATAATACTCCCTCCAAAACAATCTATCATGGCCCTGTAAGCAGCGAGCAAATCCCTGCCGATAATAACGTCATGCTCATGCATATCTAAGACTAACATGTCTGCAGGTAATACCAAGCTACCAATCTCTACCCCCACCCCTCGGCATATAGAGAAAATAAGCGAACCATTTCCCAGTGGTGAGTCTACACACGTCACAGTGCTCTCTGTTGTGGCTAATAACCCTAAGGCCTTCGCAAAATGAGTAACTATAAAACAGTGCGTCGCCCCAGTGTCAACTAAAACCCGACCCATAGTACCATGGATAGGAAACATACCCTCAATCGCGGGTGTTGCCTGTGGAGCTGCTGCCTGGTGGACGTTATAGACACGTCCGTACTGTAACTACCCCTGCTGCACTGGAGCTGCTGGAATGGTTGGTAGGGCTGGTATCTGGGCTGGTGCTGGGAGGGCGGCTGGAAAAAGTGGCCTCGGTGGCTCATTATGGGCACCCTGCTGCTGTGGGGTCCTATCACCCTCTGGGCAATCCTAGCACTTATGGCCATGCTTTCCGCACACAAAACATCGGCCTCTGAAGTTACCTCCCCTCTGGCCCTGCTGACTACGGCCCTGCTGGCCGTTACCACCCCGCCACTGGCCCTGATGGAAACGCTGCTAGCCCTGCTGCTGACCCTGCTGCTGGTGGTGTTGGCCTTGCTGGCCCTGATGATTAGGTTGGCCCTGCTGACCATGCTTATATACCCCAAATCCCTGCCTGGAATCACCTGATCGGAACCACTTGGCCGGGTCCCCCTGATGGGAACTCTGCTCGTGCTGACGAGTCTGTCCCTGGGATGTCGGTGCTCCACCAGCGCCACTACCCCCTGTCCTGCCCTGCTGGTCGGACTCTCCTGCTCGCTTGCTTCCCTGCAGATGGAAGCGATGATCCTGGCAGTGTAGTAAGGCAGCATTGAGTACATCTGTGAAGGTACTCAGAGACAAATTTCCTATAATATGCTGACGGATCCTCCAAGCTAACCCGTCCACAAACAACATTATCTTTTTACCCTCAGTAGGTGCCTCATCTGGCACTATGGTGAGAAGTATCGTGAACTCCTCCTCATACTCAGCAACGGTAGAATTTTCCTGCTTCAAGTTCAGTAACTTCCGCCTCATCTCAGTCTGCACAGCGGGTGGAAAGTACTTGCTGTTAAACCGCTCCCAGAATAACTGAATCGGGATAGTATCCCTCTCCTCAAAGGTGGTGGTGGACTCCCACCACTGCAAAGCGGCCCCCACTAGCTTAAAGGAAGCCAACAACTACTTTTGCACGTCCGTGCACTCATACATACGCAGATGCCTCTGGATATCTTTCTTCCATTGGCTAACGATGATGATATCTGAACTACCCGAGAACTCAGGGGATGCGCCTTCTGAAAAGGCATCCCTAACCCGCTCCCATGCAGATGGAAGCTATGCAGGTACTGGCGCTAAAGCCTGAATCTGGGGTGGAGCCTGCTGTACCACCGCTAGCGCGGCATTCACCGCCAGAGCAACAATAGCGGCTACCTCATTAGCATTCATCGTACCCTGAGCCGGAGCTGCTGGCTGCTCGGCTTGGGCACGCCTATCCTTTGGTGCACGTCTCGGAGGCATCTGAAACGTGAAGAAATTTATTAGTCTACAATTATTATTAAATCTCAAATAGCTGAAGAGGTAAACGTAAAAGCAAGAATACAACAATCCTAATATAGGGCTCTATAGCAAAAAATGTTAAGCTGAAAGAGAAATAAGTCGTACAGATCCAAAAGACACTAGAACCTGATGCTCTGATACCACCTGTGACACCCCGCCTAATTAAATACCGGGCGATCACTCCTTTATTAAATTAAAATCAAGGTGAACAGTTAGTTCATTCTTAGCATCACTGTCGTAAAAATAACTTTTCCAATTTAAACACCCTAATTAATTAAGCTAAGTGTCAAAACCATTTTAGACATTACTTCCCAAATTCTATTTATAACCAAAGATTTAAAACTTTACATAATTCAATATTAAAGAATCACACCACAATTATCATGGAACATATAATCCAAATAATTTAAACATTCAACAACTGAATCCCAATATATAAAACTTAAAATAAAACATCCAGACAATAATAAATCCCAAAAATGACAATGCTAGAAATAAATGAATCACAATGTCCAATAAAACAACTGGATAATGGAAACGGGCGACACATGCCCAACTGAATAAATATGCTAGGAGTGAAATCAAATAAATGGAGTCATCTAAGTAAGAGGCCTGCAACTCCCACCTAAGCTGCAGCGCGTTCCTTCCAAAGGATCCTATGCAAGACGCCCCTGTGGCTGGGCACCTATAATTTATACATATATATACAAGGGAGAAAAGAAAATGGAAACGGGTCAGAGCCCGATAGTGAAAATGATTTAAAATTTGTTTAGCAAGTATTTAAAATGATTACAGGCCAATGCAACAACATATTAGTGTGACACTCCCTTAAGAAATTCTCACCTCTCTTCTAATGTGCACACCTATCGCACTAACCTTCCCAACGGTTTAACTTATCTTATCTTAGTTTGCTCGTAAGATTTAAACTGAACAATTCAACTGTTTAAGAGGGTAATTTCACTTGACAACAAAGTTCTCATTTAAACCTTAATCGCTAATAAAGTTTCTCCGTAGCATGTTATACTTTTAAACCCCATTTTTCTCAATTGTAATAATTATACATTTCTTACTTACTATAAACACAGTAGGTAGTTCCGAAATTCCAGAATTTAATATATATATATATATATATATATATATATATATATATATATATATATATATATATATATATATATATATATATATATATATTAAATACTCATATAATATATATATTCTAACGGCACCCCACATAATAATTATGGTGAGGTCATACTCTGCTATCCAATCCCCGTATCACTTGTACTAAGGGAAATACAAGTTCGGAATCACTCTCGAACTGTATTGAACAAAACAAAAACAATATTGAGGCGAAGCATAGTTTCCAAGTCCAAGAGGTCAGTACATACCCTCACGTCTCTTAGGACCGTCCGACCATCGATCCGATAGCCCGTACCTAGTATTTCTATCTTTTAGGGTACGAGTCAATATCCCCCATGAAGGCCCATTTGAGATAAGACTGTCCCAGCGCGGTAACCTCAAGGATAGCAAGTAGCATGGGCATGATTTTCACACGTATATAGTATATGCATAAACACAGTCATATAAATATACTACTATTACCATATCTCTTTAGGTACCTTTAATCACCCATAATATAATATTTATCATTATTTCTCAATCTTTAGTTATCACGTATGACGGTTCGTCACTTACTTTAATTGAGGGACTAATCCAACTTACTACGTAACACTCATGGACTTTATCCTCCCAAGTATAGAATTCAGTAGGTACTCATCTATTTTCCAACGTAACTATTTTACGCGTCTCTCCCTTTAATACACAACCCCATCGTCCCTTATGTGTAAGCATCCCAAAAATGTAAATTTCGTCTTAGATTTAAGGTCTCATAGTTATTAATAAGTCATACTGGTCTCCTTTATCTTCCAAAATATTTTAATAAGGATGTCCAAAGATTTTCTCTCATTTAATTTGAATTCAACAATTTAAAAGGGGAAATATGAGTCTGCCAGGAGGGGTCGATCGATCGATGGCAGGAGCTCGATCGATCGACACTCCTGGTTCGATCGATCGATCAAACAGGTATGGCGAATTCTGCAGGTTAACAGTTACGGGTTCTAACATCCAACCTCAACAAAATCAAGATTTTTAACACCCAAACTTCCAGAAATTCGTACTACAAACATTAATAACCCAAACTAACAATCTTCTACGTAAAGCATGTGAATTTTAATCAATAACCATGGATTAAAAGGGCAAAACTTATATAAACTTCATGAACCCTAGAATTTTCTTTAACTTTGTTTTAATCAGTCTTTTTTCAGAATTTCTGCTCCTAATACATCATAAATCCGTGGTTCAACCTCTACATACGAAGGGGGTTTCCAGATTTCCATTTATATCATTACTACATGCAATCTCCTATCTCCAAAATGGGTTTTCTTCTATGAAATACATCCTAATCAATCCTAAATTAACATGAATGATGCATTAACGAATTTAAGCAAGATAAATATTTGCCTGGGAATTTTAGAGTTCTGATTTGTGAACTAATTTGGTGTGGTTACGTTCCCCGTCGCGCGATCTACGCGTTGGTGATGGTGGCGGTGCAACCGGGTGAATTTTCGGCCTAAAACACCTTGGCAAGCTCTCTCTTTTCCTTTCCTATGGCTGTCACTTGTCTTTGGTTGTGTTAACCCTAGAAGACAACCTTAGACATCTGATATAACCCTTGAAAATTCGTGGGTTTAATTGCCCAAAATTACAAAATGCCCAAAATGCCCTCCCGGGGCGCTAAATAAGCCTAAAAACACCCCGAGACCCAAACTAAACCCCCGCGTACACTTTTCTGACTATCTCGACCCTTCCGGACACTTTGACGCACTCAAAATGACAATACGAGCAACTTATAATTTATTCATTTTTATTAATCAATATTTAGTTCCGACGCGACACGGGCGCGTCCCGACTCAGATTTTCCAAAATTGTCATTTTATCCACTATTGACATTTAATAGAACCAATATTATATATTAATCTACTCATTTGTAATATTCAACAAGTTTCCCATAATTACTAACTCACATCACGTTAATAATTATAAAGTAATTAATTTCCGAATTTA
Source organism: Sambucus nigra (assembly GCA_949130495.1). NCBI lineage: Eukaryota > Viridiplantae > Streptophyta > Magnoliopsida > Dipsacales > Adoxaceae > Sambucus > Sambucus nigra. The sequence goes on along the minus strand of OX422222.1, from coordinate 329,866,857 downwards.
TATTAAATTAATAACTCACATTAAATTTAATAAATCCCCAAATTTATAATGCATAAAAATACGGGGTATTTCAATAAAGAATAAATAGGAGAATAAGAATATTTCAAATAATGTAGCTATTATTTAGTTATTGTGATAGTAAATATTTGTATTTGAAGTAAATGGCTTTTCTTATGTTAATAAAAATGTACATTCACAGTTGTTGATACCAAATTAAGTCTGCTGACATGGACCAATAACCTGAAGACACGTGTCAGCCTACATAGCAAATACCGATACTCCAGATGAGCAACTCAACACCACCGAGCAACTAAGATGCTACGAGGAACTCAAAGGGGCCCCGAGCAGCTCTAAGCGTGTCGAGCTACTTAGGCGGTCCGAGCAACTGAGGAGCCCCGAGAAGCTTAAGCGTGTCGAGCTACTTAGGCGGTCCGAGCAGCTTAAGTGGTCTGAGCTACTTAGTGTACAGCGCACCCAAATCAAGAGAATCAAGAGAGACGACTGCGCATTAAATGCCATTTATTATCATACAGATGTATATGTCTACTAGATAATAGCCCATAGTCCTTTCATTTGTACTGCCTCAGGGATATAAATACATTGTAACCTCCTCATTAGCAGGGGACTTAGAATTTCTTGGTAAATCCATTATCGAGAATTTCGCAAACGGTCAACAATAACACAAATAGTGGACGTAGGCCATTCTTTCAAGGCTGAACCACTTTAAAAATTGATTGTCTATTATTTCTTTATTCTTTTTTTTATCTGTGATTAAAATAATTAGATCAAGTCTAGTTTTTTACATCAACAGATTGGCGTCGTCTGTGGGAAACGACTATAATTATCGTTTTTCACCAAAACAATTCATCACCAATGGCTGATCATCCTGAATCCAACAATCGAAATGCTGGAATCCCTCCAAATTCATCTACTCCCCTAAATGTCCAAGATCTGGCTGGTATAATGGCTAATTTGGCTTAGGGCCAGACCGCCATGCAAGAAACCATGCGACAACTCATGCTAACTATCCGGGGTGGAGCGACAATCCAGTCAGGACCACGAAGCATTCAGAGAAATACCCGATTGCCTTCTTCGCGAACTAGACGAACGTTACTCCCGAAAGAATCTCATTCTAGACGTATCGATTCATATCGTACCGAGAGATCCAATGATCCTTCTTATCATCCTGGAAGGACTTCCTCTCTACGAGCTATAGGCACTCAACAAAACATCACTCTATCTCCAGAAAGGACCAGTGCTCTTGAAAGATTGAGTAGAGTCTCTCCCTTTGATTGTTTGGGTCCTAGGAGGAATAGAAGTCCCCCTAGGATGGTGTTAAGGAACTCTCAACGACCATATAAGTTAAAGGAAGGCTCTGCCCAGTCACGACCAGCTGCGCGTCGTGAAAGATCCCAAGAGGAAAATTCAGCACGATCAGTTGCTCGGGCCAATAGGCCCGGGGAGGGAAATGATGCATGGAAGGGATCTATTCAGAGGTTGGAAGATAGGTTAGGAGAAATGGCTAAAGCCAAGAATCCTTTACAAAGGACTTTTATCCGAGGAACACCATTCATACAAGAAATTATAGACTTCCCCACACCGTCAAAATTCAAAGCCCCAGTAGTAAAACCAAAATATGATGGAAAAACTGATCCTGTTCTCCATATAGAACAGTACCAGGCATTTGTTGATATCTATGCTGTTCTGAACGAGATGCGATGCAGGGAATTTTCAGTAAATCTTACCAGATCTACTCAAATATGATACAACAATCTTCCTTGTGGGAAGATTGTTACTTTCTTTCAACTGGCCGAGCTCTTTATTGGAAACTTTTGTTTTGGAGCAAAACCAGTTAAACGAGTAGCACACTTGTTAAGTGTTAGGCTGAAGGCAGGTGAGAGCACTAGGGATTATATTACTCGTTTCAATAATGAGAAGCTCGAAGTTATTGATTACGAGGAAAAGACAGCAATCACTGCTCTGATGAGTGGATTGTTGCCAAATAAATTATACTACACTCTAGCCAAAGATCCACCCACAACCATGGCAGAGCTAATGCCAAAGGCAGCCAAAATTATGAACGTCGAGGAAGCTATGGCTTCGAAGAAGAATATGGACCCCAAAGAGGCCAAGATTGAGGGTGATAAGGCTGAGAAGAAAGGGCAGAAGAATAATGGTGGTAACAAGTAGTCAAAATCAAAGCAAGCATTTGAACAGTTGAGGAAATTTGGAAACTATACTCCTTTGAAGGTAGATATAAACCACGTTCTGGAAGAGATCAAGAACAGCGAGGAGTTAAAATGGCCTGAAAAAATGAAGACAGATCCTGACAAGAGGGATAAGTCCAAATATTACGAGTTCCATAAGGATCATGGTCATACGACCAAAAACTGCATAGCTCTCCAGAATGAAATTGAAGAGCTCATCAGGCAGGGGAAATTGAACAAGTATGTGGATCGCCGAAATGGTGGAAAGAGCAACGATCGAGCAAGGCAGAGGTCTAGATCTCCTCGTCGAGCAAAAGAAGATAAGAAAAGAAATCATGAAGAAGACCTAAATGATGATCAAGACGACCCCGATCTCCCCAAAAGACCAAAATAGCCAGAACGTGAGGTATTTTCTATCCGTTTTGGATCATTTGATTGCAATGTTATTACTGGTGGAGATGCAGGAGGTGGAGACCTTACTGCAGAGAGGAAAGCTTACCTCAACGAGGCTCAAACTTGTTCGTATATTCAACGGATAAATTTAGCTGAAGATAATCGCCCGAGAAAGGTGAACAAAGATAAATTGGTCATTGGTTTCTCTAAGAATGACCTCGCTGGTGTGCTATATCTTCATGATGACCCATTGGTGATCAAAATAAGGATGAAGGAAGTAGTGATTTCGCGAGTATTGGTGGATAATGGCATCTCGACAGATATTATGTTCTACCCATGTTTTGATAGTTTGAACCTAAAGTTATCCCAGTTGGAGCCATATCATCGGCCCCTCCTCGATTTTACTGGCGAGAAAGTTTTTCCACTTGGGACGATCAAGTTAGATATGTTCATCGGTACATGGCCTGCTTGTCGAATAGAAAGAGTGCGCTTTTCGTGATAGATAAAAACATCCAATCAGCTTACAATATCATCATGGGAAGGGTAGGTTTGAAAAAGTTCGAAGTAGTACCATCTACAGTACATCAATGTTTAAAATTCCCAACCAACTTTAGAGTAGGAGTGGTGAAGGGTGACCAAAAAATTGCTCGAGAATGCTACTATTTATCTGCCGAGCAAGAAGAACGTGAAGAATCCAGAAAGAAGACTACTACTTATCAGGTTGATGAGATAGAAGACGCAGAGGTTGAGACTTTAGACCCAAGAGATGAGTCTCAGCTCGTTAAGGGTTAGGTCATGGAGGCTACTGAAAATATCATTCTGGACGACGAGCATCCAGAACGAACAACTCAAATTGGTGCTTCACTAGATGTGTCTATAAAATAAGAGCTGATAGCGTTTCTAAAAAATAGAAAACAAATTTTTGCATGGAGCCACGAGGACATGCCAGGGATAGACCCAGCTTTCCTATGTCATGAGCTTAATGTGAATAAGGAGATCAAGCCAGTAAAATAAAGAAGAAGAGTGTTCAGCCCTGAAAAGAACCAAGCTATACAAGAAGAAGTCGAGAAGCTCCAAAAAGCCTATTTTATTGAGGATGTCAAATATCCTGATTGGCTAGCTAATGTGGTGATGGTGAAGAAGAAAAATAACAAATGGAGGATGTGTGTAAACTTCACCGATCTCAATAAGGCATGCCTAAAGGATAATTTTCCTTTGCTCCGAATCGATCAGCTAGTGGATGCTACCTCGGGGCACGAATTACTAAGTTTTATGGATGCTTATTATGGTTATAATCAGATTAAGATGAAGCCTGAGGACAGGGAGAGTACCTCATTTATTACCCCAAGGGGAACTTATTGTTATAATGTTATGCCTTTTGGACTTAAAAATGCAGGTGCGACATATCAGCGGTTGATGAACAAGGTGTTTGCAGAGCAAATCAGTCATAACATGGAGGTTTATGTTGACGATATGCTAACGAAGAGCAAGAAAGCTACTAATCATCTAGTTGATTTAGGCCAGACTTTTGATCAACTAGAAAAATATCAAATGAAGCTGAATCCCACCAAATGCATATTCGGAGTACGAGAATGCATGTTTCTCGGATACATTATTAATAAATGAGGAATTGAGGCGAATCCTGACAAGATCAAAGCTCTATTGGAACTGCGATCTCCGACGACGAAGAAGGAAGTGCAAAGCCTCACAGGGCGAGTTGCAGCACTTAACAGGTTTGTGTCGCCAGCAACTGATAGATGCCTCCCATTCTTCAAAACAATCCGATAGACTTTCGAGTGGAATGATGAATGTGAGAAAGCCTTTCAAGAATTAAAGAAATACCTGGGAACACCTCCATTGTTGTCCAGACCAGTGATGGGAGAGAAACTATACTTGTATCTGGCTATTTCAGAAAACGCAGTGAGCTCGGCGTTGGTAAGAGTGGAAGATGGAGTGCAAAAACCAATCTATTATACTAGCAAGGCCTTCCGAGGAGCAGAGATCAGATATCCAAGGTTGGAAAAATTAGCACTGTCATTGATCGAAGCAAGTAGAAGGAAGAGGCCATACTTCCAAGCTCATACTATAGTGGTATATACAGACATGCCGTTAAGGCAATCTCTTCACAAACCAGAGAAATCAGGAAGATTGATGTATTGGGCGGTATAATTGGGTGAATACGATATAATTTATGAGCCAAAGTCGTCACTCAAAGGGCAAGCAGTGGCAGATTTTATTACAGAATTCACCTATCCAGACACCTCTGAAGTGAAGAAGTTGAATACCGACCAGCCTGTGGATGTTACAGGATAATCAAATTTAAATCCCGATCAACTTAAGTTGGTGGACGAGCAAGAGAAAATGGTCGACGAGCAGCAAGAACTGCTAGAGGAGGATATGAGGAAGCATGAAATATTCCACCGAGGAACTCTATGTGACACCCCGACTAATTAAATACCGGGTAGCTACTCCTTTATTCAAATTAATACAAAATGCCAAGTTGGTCCAGTTCATAGTATCACTATCCAAAACGTTTTAACAATTACTAGCCACCTAATATTTAAAAAGTGGGTTGTCAATTTTAGTTAAATCCAATTAACATGCAATCAGTAAATTATGAAATGCTAACATAAACTGCAAACATGATCAAAATAGAAAAACCATAAAATAATAATGAGTCTGGAGGAATACTCCTCACAACAATCCGAATACAGGAATAAACAAATACCAAGTCTGCATCAATAAATTAATTACAACCCAATATGTGAAATAACTTAATAATTAAAGTGTCTAAAAGAAATGGGGCGACATGCCCAACAGATGAGAAAAATATGATAACATAGAGTCAAGATCGAAAGTGGAGGCGCCTACTGTCAAGGTCCTGTAACTTCCACGGCAGCTACAGTACGTCACCTGAATAGAACTCCTATGCTTAGTGTCCTTATGGCTGGGCACCTAAAAGGTTTTTACAAGAAAATATATTTGAAAGCAAACGGGTCAGAGCTCGATTTTGGAAAACAGTTTAAAATATAGCAAGTGTTTTAATGACATTAAAACAATGAATGCAAAATACATGTTAGGACGTGCTCTCACATGAAATACTCACCTCTCGACTATCTGTGCACTCCTAACGTACCCGTACCCATTCTAGTTACTACCATATCTAACTAGTCCAAAATAAAATCTAACATTACTATACGATTCACGATTTAATTCCGGCATCTTCATTTAAACAGATAGCTTTACATTGATTCTCGATTTCCCGTATTAGTAATACTACTTACTAGAAATCTTCCATCTCATCTTTACATAACGTTGTAATTATTTATATTCACATATATGCATGGCAGTTCATTTCAATTAACAGTATATTATTCTCATCATAAATATACAATACTAACATCCCGAGACTAAGCTGTGGAGCACACATACTCTGCTATCCAATCCCGGTACATCACGTACATAAGGACCACGTATTTCGAATCTCTCAGGAATCGTTTCCAATAAACCACAATCACAAACAATGGAGGCGAACATAATACACATCAGATGGGTCACGCACATACCTACACTCTCATGATCAGCAGACTTATTAACTTCTCAATAAGTCCATCTCTGACCTATGACCTCGAGATACCAATCTAAATCCCCCCGTAGGCACACAAAGATTAGATGGCCCTGATCGAACGCCGATCTCCCATGATAGCAAGTACGGTAGGTATGTTATACACAGATAACTATATATACTAAGCATTTGCACAACTTAGATATCTCAATATATTAGTAGAGGTATACTTCTCGTTCTTGTATTATCATTTAAATGTCATACGCTTATAAGTCCCCAATTCATATACATTAAAGTTGTCAACTCTTCTCACGTCGTAATTAAGTGCTCGTTTCCAAATCCACAATTGTCCCCCAGTTTACTCCGAGATTCTAAGTTTTACTCCTCAACGTACCCTAATCTCACAACTATACCCACTAGTTAATAAGGGAAGGTTTTCTCTCCATTTAAATAAGTCTACGGGACATTTGAAATAAAAACAGGCCAAAAAGGCCATTCGGTCAACTCGTTAGAAGTCTCGTTCGAACGAGTGTTGTTCGAACGAAAGGCTTCGAATGAACTACCAGCTCGTTAGAAGGGATACTGGCATCTCGTTAGAAACTCGTTCGAACGAGGTCGTTCGAATGACCTGGGCAGGTCTTCTAACGAGATGGCAGAACACGCCCAGAAATCTGCAAATCCGTTTTTCTTCCTTTTTCTCTTTTCTAAATCCATACTATGATCATCCAAACTAAGTTTTAATGTGTTTAAACTACACTAAGTCCTCCTAGGTCACTCTTTAACATATATATGGGGTCAATACCTCCTAAATCAACATGTAATCATCATAATTCCCAAATATTATCCCATACCCTATAAACATGAACATAGAGTTTAATGTCTACAACTATTTCTTATAAATCCGTTTTTAAATCATCAATAGATATATTTTGGGTCTGAAATTCATCATTTACTATTCTACATGCGATTCTCATATAGGATTTTAATTTTCTATCTCCAATTTCATGGGTTTTCATCAAACTTTCAATACGAGACATATATTCAATTCTAAGCATGGAAGAAACATTCGCTTGAATTCATGTAATTAAACCACTTGCCTTAGATGTTCTGATTTGATGTTGAAGGATGAAGGCTGATTCTCCTCTTTCTCTCTACAAATTTCTCCTAAAGATGGTGATGGTGGCTAGGGTTTCTTTTGGAACATCTTAAGACTCTCCCTATAACTCCCGTAGCCCACTACTTGATAAATGCTGATAATGGACTTAATGGGTTCATTACTATAAAATTAACCTCTGAAATTCGTGGTTTTTAATTCCCCTATTTTTAAAATTACCAAACTACCCTTTTGGGTTGCCGGTATGGCCTATAAATGCCCCGGGACCCAAACTAAACTCCCGGCTAGTGTTTTCTGACTATTTCGACCCTTCCGGACACATTGGTGCACTCAAAATGACCATTCGGTTGATAAAAATATAATTTACTTTTTAATCTAATTAAATTCATTCCTGACGCGACTGGCACGCGCGTCCCAACTTAATTTCCTAAATTGTCATATTTCTGCCTCGTGACAATTTTTGTATTTTCAATATTCATATATTACCATATATACTCCGTAATACTTAATTTTAACATCATAATCAAATACCAACTCACATCTCGCTAGTATTTACCTCCGGATTAATTTCTAATTAATTCTCATTTAATTCAATTAATCCATTAAATAAAAATCAATAAAATTACGGGGTATTACATACTTCCCCCCTTAAAACGGAATTTCGTCCCTAAATTCGAAAAAGTAAGGCATACCTAGAACCATTAGGTATCCTCTGGTACTCAAAACAAAATTTAAAGCAAGGCCCAAACACTAAAGCCCTCGCTTCACAACAAGCTTGTTTAACAGTCTCGATACCCTATCAGTTATAGGGTTACACTTCAATAAATGCACTTCACGTTGTGCTCTTACTAAACAACACTCCAATAAAAATGGCCTATACATCGCTGACTGCATTATCTCAATATTATGTGAGTCCGCACCTCCCTACGCATTAACTCCCGTGTTTATCAAAACACCAAACTCCCATCCTGGAAGAAATCAATAACACATTTAACTACTCCTGTTCATTCTTTAAATCTCTGTTCCCGGTGTTGTGACTTTTACACAAGGAAAAATCACTTTAGCCGGTTGGTGTTACACAAAACATTTGTAAGCACCTTGTCTACTATAATTAGGTACGGGTGCTTTCACTTCGATTGTACTATTATATAGTACCTTCTTTCCATTACTACAATACACCTCACTTACTAGTTATATCCGATTTGGAAATGAAGAGATCGCAATGAATCTAAAATTTCTTTCGTATCATCCACTCGTCATCAATCACCTTGCGCCTATACCTCGGGCTATAGGTGATACAACCCTCAGGATGAAGCATTAATTTCTCTACTTCTTGCTACTCCACGTTGAAGGTGGATTTCGGGGATCTCATCCCAGTTCTAAATAATACCACGTAGTACCACGTACCGGCGTGATCACTATCTAATAGTGTAAATTCCCGAAGTATATAACAATTTCTCTCCTTCTGGATAACCTGTCCCACACATTCGAAGGAATTCGTTACTTATTTATAAGTTGGTAATCCCTCAAGGAAATTCTCCAACTTAACCCTTCCATCCTTGGAATCGTCGACTTGATACAAAATTATCTGGTTGATCATCTAACCCCAACCGTTCTACTTCTTACTATACCTCTTTAAATGCCGATTTTCTTGAAAATTCTACCCGTTAAGTGATACTTAATGATCTTCTCCTCTTGGCGTATACTAAAAGTTTTGACCCTTACATTTTTTTCACCACGTTGTGCACATCTGGACCCTCAACACTTCTTACCTTATTGACATCCTCATTCTATTTACTCTTGAGGCACCCTCAACACTCGATTGATCGGAACTCTACTCCAAATTGTCCATAATAATTAAATATTTGCCTTCTCAAGAAAATTCCCCCTTATTAATTGGTTTTTCACTGCCTTTTCACCAAATTCGGACGTGCTACACTGATTATACATGATATTCATTTACACCTTTTGTTACGATGTTTAATCCCATAAGTAATAATCTCACCCATCTATGTCCCCTCTTCCTTTGATTTACACCTTAGCAAATCAAGATGTCTACACCCCTTATAACTCAATCATACGGTTTTAAACATTATATACGCTTCATACGTATTCCAAACTCTTTATTACCGCTGCATTTACAACGTTGCTATACCACTTTGTCGTTCTCAATCGCTTCTGAATTTGAAATCCTAAATCCTCCTTAACCTCAATGCGTTCTTCAACCCGAACAAAAACCAAAATTATCAGTACTTCTTTACTAACAATTGGCTCTTCTGGCCTTATATCGTAAGTTTACCCCTTATTATCTTCTAGTTATAATTTCTTACTTCCGTAACGATCGAGGTATTCAAGGAACCCCCCCGATACACTACTACCTAACATTGTTGGTCATCGATATTCGTTAAGACCTCAGTCCATAATATGTACCCCTATATTCCCGTCTCTTAACAATAAAGTTACATCTTCTTCCGCAATGACACTTAAACAAGGAACTCCTTCCGAAAGACACTTTCTCTTGACAGTGATGGAAATCACATTTCATATACAACATGCGAATAAAATCGAGACTCTCAAATTCCCATACCCAGACACACAACTATGAGTATAAACTCCCAAATCTCTAATGGGTGATAAAATAATGCACTCTTCTCATTATGGCCTCTCTAGCGTTAATTATAACAACCGACTAACTCTTTGCTGACTAGTAAACTAATTACATACGACTCATAACAATTAAATTCCTACGCATACTGGGATTAAATATCCGAGACCATTATTCCTTTTTAAAATTACAACATACATATATATATACACATATATACGAAAGTACAATTTGCGAGCCCGACCCTTTCACAGATGGGGCCTCGCCAGAACAAAACATGCTACCCCAAGGTAATAATTCCAATAAACTTGCAATACCAGCACACTATCGGTATAATCATATATATAAAACCATAATTAAGATCATATCATACTCGTATAACCCAACACTAAAATGAGTAATTTCAATAAAGTATAAACAGCTATCAATATACTCATTCTTCCTCCGCGGATGACAGTAAAAGTAACCCCCACACTATCAGGGAAAATATTCTTATAAATAATACAGTTACTGATATACTCACTAAACTCAACTCTCAAGCGAGAATAACAATTATAACAAATGTAGCAACTCACTCATGCCACAGATAACATGCATCATCATCTGAGGATATAACTCATACTTTTATCCTAACAATCGTCCCGGCTGCTCAAATGGTTCCTGAACTTACCACACATGTTCGTACCAAACCGAATATTTCAATAACCGTTGCCCTTGCCAGGCACAATACTTTTATCCCTCCACTTGCATCGGGAAACATTTATAACGCACGGGTTTCACTCCCCACAAAATACCTCTACACAAACTCCACTTACCTTCGGTCACACTGACCATGTTAATCTGGTCCTTCTCTCGGACGTTGGTAGTCTCGACTTTGACGACTATCTCCATTGTTCCCTTAGATTTGACGTCCCTAAGGAACATGCTACTAATTTCCACCTTTCTTACTGAAATCACCATCGCTCGGTAATAATTCAGCTATCCGAATCATCTTAACTGGTTCTCCGTTGGGTCTTCCCATTGTGGTGCTTCTCCAACACCATTTTTCCCAGTCTTACTCTATATAAACTCCTCGATTCTTGTATCTCCCCACCCAAGGGAACGTTTACCTCCAGATCAACACTACGGGACATTATTACTGTCTGCATTGACATTCCAAGCAGAATTTCCCAGAATAGCTAACAATTCTTCTTGTATGTAAATTCTCCCTTTAATATCCTCTTCTCCATTTCACCTACTTCACCCGGTGTAAAGTCCGCCACATAATTAAATTTTTCTTCACAAAGTGACCTCTATCCGGCCCTATTGCGTGAGTTCAGAATAAGAATTGCCTTTCACCCTGAACATCTGATTAAGGGACTTATGGTCAAACCATACGTGCACGCCTTCTTTCGACGTCACATTCCACTTCTAAATGTGGTGATTCTCTCACCATTGAAACTCCGCTCTCTCGAGCCAAGAAAATTTACCCCAAATTTTCACTCTCGATTGGCCAGACCTCGACATATGTCCAAGCATTTGGATATATTACGTTTGTTTGACTAGCACATGCCATCTCCGCATTCTGAGTATTGCCACTGCTGGTTCTCTTCAATGTTTCACCTAACTCTTTTTCTCCCATTCCAACCTTGTTGGGTGAGTCTAATTTGATCCCACTTTCCACTATTGTTATGCCTGGAAATCATAAGTCGCACCTTGGCTGTCGGTACCGTCTAGGACTTCCGTGCCATGATATGGGTGACTCCGACTACGGTCATCCTTCTTTAATATATAAAATAACCTCAGCTGATCTTTTGCCTCCTGCCGTTCGCCCATCTGTCTTCGCCTGACGTACAACATTGTTCGACGCACGAACACACCTGATTGCAAATAAGATTCACTACCATATGTATTGAAGCAGGAGAACGAAATCTCACCAAAGATATCAACAATCCTGAACATAGGGCTCTACATCAAAGAAAGCTACGCTAGAAGCATAATAAGCCGCACAGATCCTAAAGGACACTAGAACCTGATGCTCTGATACCACCTGTGACACACCGACTAATTAAATACTGGGTAACTACTCCTTTATTCAAATTAATACAAAATGCCGAGTTGGTCCAGTTCATAGCATCACTGTCGAAAACGTTTTAATCATTACTAGCCACCTAATATTTAAAAAGTGAGTTGTCAATTTTAGTTAAATCCAATTAACATGCAATCAGTAAATTATGAAATGCTAACATAAACTGCAAACATGATCAAAATAGAAAAACCATAAAATAATAATGAGTCTGGAGGAATACTCCTCACAACAATCCGAATACAGGAATAAACAAATACCAAGTCTGCATCAATAAATTAATTACAACCCAATATGTGAAATAACTTAATAATTAAAGTGTCTAAAAGAAATGGGGCGACATGCCCAACAGATGAGAAAAATATGATAACATAGAGTCAAGATCGAAAGTGGAGGCGCCTACTGTCAAGGTCCTGTAACTTCCACGGCAGCTACAGTACGTCACCTGAATAGAACTCCTATGCTTAGTGTCCTTATGGCTGGGCACCTAAAAGGTTTTTACAAGAAAATATATTTGAAAGCAAACGGGTCAGAGCTCGATTTTGGAAAACAGTTTAAAATATAGCAAGTGTTTTAATGACATTAAAACAATGAATGCAAAATACATGTTAGGACGTGCTCTCACATGAAATACTCACCTCTCGACTATCTGTGCACTCCTAACGTACCCGTACCCATTCTAGTTACTCCCATATCTAATTAGTCCAAAATAAAATCTAACATTACTATACGATTCACGATTTAATTTCAGCATCTTCATTTAAACAGATAGCTTTACATTTATTCTCGATTTCCCGTATTAGTAATACTACTTACTAGAAATCTTCCATCTCATCTTTACATAACGTTGCAATTATTTATATTCACATATATACATGGCAGTTCATTTCAATTAACAGTATATTATTCTCATCATAAATATACAATACTAGCACCCCAAGACTAAGCTGCGGTGCACACATACTCTGCTATCCAATCCCGGTACATCACGTACATAAGGACCACGTATTCCGAATCTCTCGGGAATTATTTTCAATAAACAACAATCACAAACAATGGAGGCGAACATAGTTCACATCACATGGGTCACGCACATACCTACGCTCCCATGATCAGCAGACTTATTAACTTCTCAATAAGTCCTTCTCTGACCTATGTCCTCGAGGTACCAATCTAAATCTCCTCGTAGGCACACAAAGATTAGATGGCCCTGATCGAACGTCGACCTCCCATGATAGCAAGTACGGTAGGTATGTTATACACAGATAACTATATATACTAAGCATTCGTACAACTTAGATATCTCAATATATTAGTAGAGGTATACTTCTCGTTCTTGTATTATCATTTAAATGTCATACGCTTATAAGTCCCCAATTCATATACATTAAAGTTGTCAACTCTTCTCACGTCGTAATTAAGTGCTCGTTTCCAAATCCACAATTGTCCCCCGGTTTACTCCGAGATTCTAAGTTTTACCCCTCAACGTACCCTAATCTCACAACTATACCCACTAGTTAATAAGGGAAGGTTTTCTCTCCATTTAAATAAGTCTACGGGACATTTGAAATAAAAACAGGCCAAAAAGGCCATTCTGTCAACTCGTTAGAAGTCTCGTTCGAACGAGCGTCGTTCGAATGAAAGGCTTCTAACGAACTACCAACTCGTTAGAAGGGATACTGTCATCTCATTAGAAACTCGTTCGAACGAGGTCGTTCGAACGACCTGGGCAGGTCTTCTAACGAGATGGCAGAACACGCCTAGAAATCTGCAAATCCGTTTTTCTTCCTTTTTCTCTTTTATAAATCCATCCTATGATCATCCAAACTGAGTTTTAATGTGTTTAAACTACACCAAGTCCTCCTAGGTCACTCTTTAACATATATATTGGGTCAATACCTCCTAAATCAACATGTAATCATCATAATTCCCAAATATTGTCCCAAACCCTATAAACATGAACACATAATTTAATGTCTACAACTATTTCTTATAAATCCATTTTTAAATCATCAATAGATATATTTTGGGTCTGAAATTCATCATTTACTATTCTACATGCGATTCTCATATAAGATTTCGATTTTCTATCTCCAATTTCAGGGATTTTCATCAAACTTTCAATACGAGACATATATTCAATTCTAAGCATGGAAGAAACATTCGCTTGAATTCATGTAATTAAACCACTTGCCTTAGATGTTCTGATTTGATGTTGAAGGATGAAGGTTGATTCTCCTCTTTCTCTCTACAAATTTCTCCCAAAGATGGTGATGGTGGCTAGAGGTTTCTTTTGGAACCTCTTAAGACTCTCCGTATAACTCCCGTAGCCCACTACGTGATAAATGCTGATAATGGACTTAATGGGTTCATTACTAATATAAAATTAACCTCTAAAATTCGTGGGTTTCAATTCCCCTATTTTTAAAATTACCAAACTACCCTTTTGGGTTGCCGGTATGGCCAAAAAATACCCTGGGACCCGAACTAAACCCCCGGCTAGTGTTTTCTAACTATTTCGACCATTCCGGACACATTGGTGCACTCAAAACGACCATTCGGTTGATAAAAATATAATTTACTTTTTAATCCAATTAAATTCATTATTGACGCGAGTGGCACGCGCGTCCCAACTTAATTTCCTAAATTGTCATATTTCTGCCTCGTGATAATTTTTGTATTTTCAATATTCACATATTACCATATATACTCCGTAATACTTAATTTTAACATCATAATCAAATACCAACTCACATCTCGCTAGTATTTACCTCCGGATTAATTTCCAATTAATTCTCATTTAATTCAATTAATCCATTAAATAAAAATCAATAAAATTACGGGGTATTACATACTTCCCCCCTTAAAACGGAATTTCGTCCCGAAATTCAGAAAAGTAAGGCATACCTAGAACCATTAGGTATCCTTTGGTACTCAAAACAAAATTTAAAGCAAGGCCCAAACACTAAAGCCCTCGCTTCACAACAAGCTTGTTTAACAGTCTCGATACCCTATCAGTTATAGGGTTACACTTCAATAAATGCACTTCACGTTGTGCTCTTACTAAACAACACTCCAATAAAAATGGCCTATACATCGCTGACTGCATTATCTCAATATTATGTGAGTCCGCACCTCCCTACGCATTAACTCCCGTGTTTATCAAAACACCAAACTCCCATCCTGGAAGAAATTAATAACACATTTAACTACTTCTGTTCATTCTTTAAATCTCTGTTCCCAGCGTTGTGACTTTTACACAAGGGAAAATCACTTTAGCCGGTTGGTGTTACACAAAACATTTGTAAGCACCTTGTCTACTATAATTAGGTACGGATGCTTTCACTTCGATTGTACTATTATGTAGTACCTTCTTTCCATTACTACAATACACCTCACTTACTAGTTATATCCGATTTGGAAATGAAGAGATCGCAATGAATCCAAAATTTCTTTCGTATCATCCACTCGTCATCAATCACCTTGCGCCTATACCTCGGGCTATAGGTGATACAACCCTCAGGATGAAGCATTAATTTCTCTACTTCTTGCTACTCCACGTTGAAGGTGGATTTCGAGGATCTCATCCCAGTTCTAAATAGTACCACGTAGTACCACGTACCGGCGTGATCACTATCTAATAGTGGAAGATGGAGTGCAAAAACTAATCTATTACACTAGCAAGGCCTTTCGAGGAGCAGAGATCAAATATCCAAGGCTGGAAAAACTAGCACTGGCGTTGATCGAGGCAAGCATAAGGATGAGGCCATACTTCCAAGCTTATACTATAGTTGTGTATACAGACATGCCGTTAAGGCAAGCTCTGCACAAACCTGAGAAATCAGGAAGATTGATGTATTGGGCTGTAGAATTGGGAGAATATGACATAATTTATGAGCCTAGGTCGTCACTCAAAGGGCAAGCAGTGGCAGATTTTACTGCAGAATTCACTTATCCAGACACCTCCAAAGTGCAGAAGTTGAATACCGACCAGCCTGTGGATGTTATAGGATCATCAAATTTAAATCCCGATCAACTTAAGTCGGTGGACGAGCAAGAGAAAATGGTCGACGAGCAGAAAGAACTGCTAGAGGAGGATATGAGGAAGCATCAAATATTCCACCGAGGAACTCTGTCTGGCCAAGAGTTTGATAATGAGATACCTGTGTGGAATTTATATGTAGATGGCTCATCTGGCACTACAGGAAGTGGAGCAGGAGTTATCTTGAATAACCCCGATGAGATCGATGTGGAGTATGCTTTGCGTTTTCAATTTAAGGACTCTAATAATGAAGCCGAATATGAAGCTATGATCGTGGGTCTCAGTCTAGCCAAAACTATGAAAGCAGAGCAGGTCGTTGCATTCAGTGACTCACAGTTGATTGTAAATCAAATGTTGGGAGTGTATGCAGTAAAAGGAGAATTAATGATCCAACATCATGCGAAAGTAATGGAGATGGTGTCGAGCTTTAACGCAGTACAATTAATTAGAATAACAAGATTGGAGAATGCAAGAGCAGATACCTTAGCTCGGTTAGCCTCAGCCACACGCACAGAGCTACGAAGAACAATCCCAATAGAAATCTTGGCTAGTCGGAGCATTGAGAAAGATCTAGAGATGAACTTCATTGCCCTTGATTCAGAACCATCATGGATGGATCCTATCAGGGCCTATATTGAAGAAGGGGTTTTACCAATTGATAAACTCGCAACCAAGAAACTGAAGTTTAAAGCTGCTCGTTATGTATTAACTAATGGAATTTTATATAGATGAGGAATTATAGCAGGTCTGTAAAGATGTGTGAATCCCTCCGATGTGAAAGATTTGATTGAAGAGGTCCATGAAGGGTCATGTGGAGCTCATGTAGCAGGTCAGACGCTTTTGCAAAGAATAATGACGCAGGGATATTATTGGCCGACGATGATGGCTGATTGTATAGCTTTTTCCAAGAAATGTGACAAATGTCAACGCTTCTCTTCTATCCGAAGAACTCCCCAGGCATTGTTGACACCCATAACATCCCCTTGGCCATTTACCATATGGGGGATAGACTTGGTCGGGCCACTCCCAACGACAAGAGTAAGGTTCAAGTACCTCGTCATCGCTATGGATTATTTTACTAAATGGGTAGAAGCTGAACCTCTTATTGATATGACTTATGATAAGGTGTATTAATTTATTTGGAAGAATATAATTTGTGGATATGGTCTTCACCATGCATTCATTACTGATCATGGAACCTAATTTGACACCGAAGAGTTTACTGCATATTGTCACCAGTCAAACATACTGAAAACCCACTCTGCGCTAGGCCATCCCCAGAGCAATGGACAAACTGAGGTGATGAACAAAACGTTACTGAATGGTTTGAAAAAACGGCTGGACGAGGCAAAGGAAAATTGGATTAACGAGCTACATTCTGTGTTGTGGGCTTATCGTACTACACTGCGAGCAGCAACAGGAGAATCTCCATACATGCCGGCATTTGGAAGCGAAGCTGTTATACCTGCCGAGTTGGGCCTACCCACACACATGGTGCTGAATTTTAATTCTCCTATCAATGACTTGATGAGGCGATTGGATCTAGATATGCTCGAAGAAGTTAGAGAAGAAGCAGCAATCAGGAATGCTGCATACCAACAACGAACAACTCTGTTTTACAAGAAGAGGGTAAAAAAGTGTGATTTGAAGGAAGGAGACTATGTGCTAAAGAAAGTAATTCAAAAGCACAATAAACTGGAAGCTAACTGGCATGGACCCTACAGAGTAACAGAAGTTGTTCGTCCAGGAACCTACAGGATTGAAACCTTGGAAGGAGAAGAATTTAAGAATGCATGGAATGCAGAACATCTACGCAAGTATTATCAGTAGTTGGGATTCCTATGTAAATGCAGTTTTCTTGAGTATGAATAAAGTGTTGAAATTTTTATCCAGTTCTCTCCTTTTGATGAAATTTTTTCGGAGTATTAGTGCTACACACTACGCATCAAGTTCAAAACTCCAACTCCTGTTGGTAGGGAACAAAAATCCACCAACTACGGTTGGTCGGTAAATAAAATCCACCAACTATGGTTGGTCGGTAAAAAAATCCACCAACTACGGTTGGTCGGTAGATAAAATCCACCAACTACGGTTGGTTGGTAGATAAAATCCACCAACTACGGTTGGTCGATAAATAAAATCCACCAACTACGATTGGTCGATAGATAAAATCAACCAACTACGGTTGGTCGATAGATAAAATCCACCAACTACGGTTGGTCGGTAAATAAAAATCCACCAACTACGGTTGGTCGGTAAATAAAAATCCACCAACTACGGTTGGTCGTTAAACAAAAATCCACCAACTAGGGTTGGTCGGTAAATAAAATCTATCAACTACGGTTGGTCGGTAAAGAAAAATCCACCAACTACGGTTGGTTGACAAATAAATCTCCTCCAACCACGGTTGGTCGGGAAGCAAAATATCGCCAACTCCGGTTGGTCGGCAAATTATTATCACCAAATCCGGTTGATCAACAATGAATTTTCACCAACTCCAGTTGGTCGACAATTTAAAATAACACAGGATATTTTTGTCTTTTTACAAATATACATATACATTCATCATTAAATAAAAGAGATATTTCATGAAATATTTCCAAACCCATAACAATTGCAAAGAAAACTAAAGATTTCTTCATTAAAACCAGAACAAATTACATAAGATAAATTGCCGATAACATAAATGAAGTTCATTACATAAACAAAACCTATTCTATAGGTTTCTTTCCATCTGCCTTTGACACAGGGTGTACCCCAGCTGGAGGATCATCAAGACTGTAAGGGGAATTTATGAAGTTCAGATCTTGCAACATTCTGACGTTCATTATAGATGGCCGATCAAGCAAATGCTCTGGGCGAGATATATCAACATTGGAATGAAGACTGTAGTCGCCGAGATATTTAGAGATTAAGCACTGAGGGATTGCCCGAGCAGGAATCCCGCTCATATCAAGTTTAAAAGGTAGCACGGGCAACTCGAGTAATCCAGGGGTATAATAATCCCATAAATAGTGGCCCTGTTCCAATTTTAACACCCCTAGTGCATTCAACCATCCTTGCTTGTAACCCTCGTTATTTGACTGCTGGATACAATCATTGAGGTGATAAAGGGCTTCATTATATCCAGCCATCCAAAACTCTCTGGGCTGTTTGTGGAATTGGCAAGTATACCTTTCCAGTTGCTCGTACAGATTCTTCACAAAAATTTCTTTATTCTCCAAGGTTGAGCTTTGTGTGGAAAGTTGTTCGTTAAGGTTCATAATCTTCTTGGACATCTCTGTTAGAGATTTATTCTTTGCAACCAACTGAACTGCTTGATTTTACAAAGATGCTTGAGTTCTTACCTCTTCAATAGTAACCCGAGAAGCTCTTGCTCGTCCCCGAGAAGATCGTGTCTGTCCTCGAGCAGAGGTGGAAGGTCCAACTCTTTTTAAAGTTTCCAACTCATCTCTTAAGTTGGCATTTTTGACCTCCAAGAAGGAAAAACCTTTGTCATTGACAAGAACTAAGGCTCCCGAGGATGAAGCAGCAGACTTAAGTTATTTTACTTCCTCTTGCAAGGCAATGTTCTCTTGCTCCAGTAACTTGGCGATCTGCCTATGCTCCTCGAACTCAAGCTTCAAAACGCTCTCCTTTTTCTCGTAAGCAGCGATGAACTTATCATATCCTTTGTCAGCATTTAGTTGCTGATATTTTTTCTCATACCCCTGATGCAAAAGGGAAGAAGATTCCTTGTATTGTTGTTGGAGTTCCTCGATAATACCCTGAAGATCTTCAATCATCTTATAATATGCCACATTATTGGCGACTGCACGGTCGAGCAAGCACTTCAGATATTGATAAGCTTCGACTGCTCGCTCAGAAGTATCCGGACCAAGGATGTCAATAATTTGAGCCTCGTTTAAGTCTGTATGACCAGCTATGAAGTAATCATTACATTTCTTCATCAGTTTCGTGTCATGAGCTGATAATAGTTCCATCCTGGCCATAAACTAACAAAGAGAAGCCATAAACATGATCAATAATGATAAAGACAGAGCAGGAAGAAGAAAGTCAACATGAACAACAAAAAGCTCAAATTTTTATTCATCAAAAGACAATTACAAGGTTCAGGATTACATTCAAAAGAAATAAAAAAATTAAAGCCCGAGCAACTTTACACCTTCTCCTTGTGTTTTGCGACTTCCTCGGAAAGATGGGATGAGGAGGCTAGTTGCTCGGATGATAGCGGTAGTTGCTCGGCTGAAGTACTGGTGGGCTGAAGTTGCTCGTAGAAAGTCTGAACAACTGGAACAGGAGGAACTTGGTCTCCAATCATCATGGAGGACTCTTCTGAGGCAGCTTCGCCCTCTTCTTCTTTTCCACGAGAGGGAGGAGGACCATGAACATGTCACTGGAATAGTTCAGAATTATCAGCGATATTTAACTCCTGCAGAGCAGCAACCCATCCGTCCCTGAAATACTTGACGGTGGCATACTCCATTTGTGAGGTCATGGCAACCAAGCCCTTATTCCAGCCTTTATCCCAGCCAGCACTGAAGGATTTCTTGATAGCCTTTTTCCTCTTTTCTTTCTCCGAGGAGGTCCTGTCCCTAAGGAGCTCCTCGACAGCTTTTAACTTCCCTTCCACCTCCTCCTTCTGGCGAACAACCTCATGAAGTCTACCAACTTCCTCTTCAACAGTTTTTAGCTTGTTCTCAAGCTCTCCAGCATTCTTGAGCTTCTCCTCAAGCTCTTTATTATTCTTCTCAAACTCTTTCATATTCGTCTCTAATCCCTTAGAGGCCTCCACAGCTCGATCTCTCTCTTACTCAATGGACTTGAGTTGTTTCTCCCAAGCCACTTTATCTTCTTCATATTTCTGACGAGTGTCCTTTAAGGACTAAGTCAGACCTACAAAATCTTCCTCTACACCTACCGAGGAGCTCGAAGCTTTACTAGCCTCATCCTTCTTCAGAATACTATTAAAACAGGTTACCAACTGAATAAAGAAATAATTTTGAGTTAATACAGGGATATATCAATGAAAAATGAAAATTTAGACTAGTAATACTTACTGAAGCAATATGTTGAGCTGCCAAGGTAGTGACCCTATCCCAAGGAAGAGTGTCTTCAATACCTTAGATTTCCGGGATAATCCAAGACTTCACAGAGCCCATGGCAGAGGTCGGCGGAACAAAAGTGGGAATACCACTTTCAGCATTAAAAGCCTGAGAGACAGGTCCAACAGGTCTATCAGACGAACTTTTCTTTGATTTCTTTGGAGGAGCAGGAATATCTTCAACCAAAGAAGAAGTCGTGGTTGGTGATATGACAATAACCTCACTAGGAGGAGAGATAACCACAGCCTTGCTCGGAGCCATTAGGGGCTTCTCAGCAACTTTCTTGGCAGTAACTAGAGGGGGTGCATCAATGTTTCTTGTTCCTTCCACTAGAACATCCTGCTTATTTTTCTTTGCCTCCACATTGGCAGAGTCCGATTTGTCAAAAAAGGCAGGAGCTCTTCTTCTCTTCATTATGCTACTAATTGGAATATTTTGACTCTGAAGAAGAACCTTCCACACTAGTATCAGCAGCTGGTACTTGGTCGATGTCAACCACCACTGGATGAGCAATGAAGGAGGAAGTATAGCTCTTTTACTGCAATAAGTAAGAAGCTGATCTGATATGTTCGTCAGCAACGGATTGATGTAAACTCCAGATAAGTTTCAGATGCTTCAAATTAACCTCTGTCTCCTTTAGAGATTTTCTTTTGCTATCAAATGTAAATAGTAAAAATTAAATGTCAGTGATACATTTTGTCAAACACCAAGAAAACAATATTTTAAAAAATAAAAACAACCTATTCCATTGCCATAAGGGGGACACCTAGGACCCTGATATACATCATCTCCATTTAATGGATCATGTTGCCAATTTTTCATAACAACCCCATGCTCGAAGTAATCCCTGTTGGCATCTAGGAGATTGACAACTAAAGCCCTATTTAAAAACCTAGTTTTTAAATAAAAAGTACTATCGCTGACAACCCATCTATAACAAAACATAATTTCTGGAATTCCTAAACGGGTTCCATGAATTTGGTTTAACCTATGGACTCCATTAACTATTCTCCAGGTATTCGGTGCTATTTTTGCAGGAACAACGTCAAAATATTGACAGAATTGCAAACATAAAGGGTTTAGAGAAAAAGAAAAGCCACATTCGGCCACAAAGAGACTTGGGAACCAGTGTCCCTCAGCCAAAGAGAAATAATCAGAAGGTTCAGAAAGTTCTTCCAGTGTGACCCAAGAAGGAATTGAAAATTCAGAACGAAATTTGTCAAGCGATTCAACAACGTAAACCATGATGAACAAAGTAAATAAAAGAAAAGGAAGAAAATCTTACAAGAAAGGAGTGAATCAGTTGACAATGAACGATGGAAGAAACGAACACACAAGATAAAGAAGAGATGGGAGTTCAAAGATACAAATTTGAAAAAGTAAAAGACGATGGGATTTTCTGTAGCGCTTAAATACTTTACCTCGGGAAAGGAGAAAAATAATGATTACCAGGACGGACGATTGCGTATCCGGCGGCTAAAAAGAAGAAAAGGGCACAAAAAATGAAGCGGTTATGGAAATTTAAAATATTTATGAGGACTGATACTGTGCATTTAAAAAGGAGTTGTATACAATGAATACCTTCTTAGAGACCATACAAACCGAAAATCTAAGCAGCAGAATGTTCCATACTTTTCTTCAACATCAAACTACGAAACATTGGGGGCTTCTGTTGATACCAAATTCAGTCTGCTGACATGGACCAATAACCTGAAGACACGTGTTAGCCTACATGGAAAATACCGATATTCCAGATGAGCAACTCAAGACCACCGAGCAACTAAGAAGCCACGAGGAACTCAAAGGGGCCTCGAGCAGCTCTAAGCATGTCGAGCTACTTAGGCGGTCCGAGCAACTGAGGAGCCCTGAGCAGCTTAAGTGTGTCGAGATACTTAGGCGGTCCGAGCTACTTAGTGTACAGCGCACCCAAATCAAGAGAATCAAGAGAGACGACTGCGCATTAAATGCCATTTATTATCATACAAATGTATATGTCTACTAGATAACAACGCATAGTCCTTTCATTTGTACTGCCTCAGGGCTATAAATACATTGTAACCTCCTCATTAGCAGGGACTCGGAATTTCTTGGTAAACCCATTATCGAGAATTCTGCAAACGGTCAACAATAACACAAATGGTGGACATAGGCCATTCTTTCAAGGCTGAACCACTTTAAAAATCGATTTCCTATTATTTCTTTATTTTTTTTATCTGTGATTAAAATAATTAGATCAAGTCTAGTTTTTTACATCAACAACAGTAAATATTTTTTATGCTTGTTTGGTGTATATATATATATTTGTTCAGTGTATACAAGTGTGTGTGCGTTCTGGTGAAAGAAAGACACATTGGTGAGTGTGTGTGTTATGTTGGGTTTGGTATTGTGTTGTGCATATAAAAACACTATGAGTAAATATTTACTCCACTCTAAAAGAGTGATTATATACACTCTAAAGTAGATATTTACTAAGAAGGAGAAGAGCGTTGGAGAAAATAAAAAAAACTTGCAAAAAAATGTCCTAATTAATAGGTATGCAAATGATAATGGTTCGTGATACGAAATATTTACACTAAAGTAAATGTTTATTGTAAGTGGATTTTTATTGTGTTAGTATATGCTCATACTTATAGTAAATATTTACTTTGAATGGATTATGTTGTGATAATAAATAGTTATAGTTGCAATAAATATTACCGTGAGTTAATTATTATCCTTCTCCTTATTCTTCTTATTTAAAAACTCGTTATTAGTGCAAGCTTTGTTTCACAGTTTCTTTCTTTTTATTCATGTTTATTTTGTGATAACAAATATTTACACTCGGAATAAATATCTACAATAAGTCTTCTTTTTTCTTTTTTCTAAAATTTTAGTAAATATTAATTGCGGCGGAGATAGTGGTAGCAGTGGTGGGCATGTTGTGGTGGTTGTACGGACAATGATGGTTGTTGTACCACCGTGGTGGTGGCGGATCAGGTAGTGGTGGTGGTAACGAATCTAGTGGTGATGATGGTAGGGGCAGGTGGCGACAACAACAGATGGTAGTGGCGGTAGCCGGTGGTTATTGTGGGTATGGCGGTAGGTGATGGTGGCGATAGGGCTAAGTGGTGGAGGTTGCAATGGCAACGGGTGATGGCGGTGATAAGTGATGACGGTGGTCAATTGTAAGAGTGTAATGAAATCTGAGGAGATTCTGAATTTTTTTTATATGTTTTGACTTGAGCAACGTAGTTGCGCCTATGTATCCGTCTCACCGCATAAACAAAGCTTACATAGTTCATGGGTCTGTACTATTCGTCAAAAAATTCATTCTGGTTTAGAGAGGAGAGGGTGGTTGAATAGAGGAACTTCTTGTTTTTATGTAAATATATGGTGTCTTTTATATTAGAAGCAGTGGAAGGGGAGAGTATGGACACCCCGATCTCCAATCGGGGGGTTGCTCATTTTACCCCACCCGATAAAAATACCATAAACTCGACCTCATCAGAGTCCCAGAGATAGAACCACAAAAAGGGAAACTAATGGGACCAAAAATCCACAAAATAAAACTTGTTGGGTCAAAAATACAAAATCAATAGATTGTAAACAAGCCCCAAAATAATCCATCGGTCCTTCTGTTGATCGACAAAAGGCCTTAAAAGTCCTTTTGTTGGTTGACAATCCCCCCTCCCCTAGTAATCATTACCAAATCCAGTGTCTCTCCCCTAACTTGTCAATGTGGCACCCTATGGAGCTGGCAATTTTTGACCCGATAACCCGTTTACGGTAATAGCCCGAAATGACCCGAACATGACCCGTTTAGCTTGTATAGATTTAAGAGTACCGAAAACTTATACTAAAATAAAAATCAACGCGACCCGAAAATGACATGACTAACCCGAATTCCCACCCTGCCCATTAAAATCTAACGACCCTCCTCTTTTTATCATTCGATAGAAGGATTGGCCTAGACCTATAAATAAAGGTCCCCATCAACCTTGAAATGGGCACTAAAACCCAACCTCAATCCGATTTTCAACCTTTCTTCTCCCCCCAGTGTTCGAGATACTCGATCTCTTTCTGAAAAGCCCTAAAAAAGTTGTTACTTCGAAGAAGTCACTTTCCCCTGGGAAAGTTTGTACTTACGAAAAGTCGCTTTGGTCCCAAAAGAGGTTCGTACTTCCAAAAAGTTATATTTAAAAGAAAAATAGAGGTGCATATTTCACAAACATTGGCACTTCTAAACAAACATCTGCCAGACTAAACGGAGGTCTTCCCACCTCGAGCACCTCAAGTGGGGACACTCCCTCGAGAAAAATTCGGTTTATGTTATAAGGGTAAGGAAACTCTACCCGAACTTTCGGACAAACATCCCTATATATCAAAGAACGTTTGTCCAAATTTTAAGTCAAATACCCAAATATTGTGATAAACTTTCCATATATGTTTATCTCTTTTAGCTTGATCCTCATTTGGGCGATCGGGTATGCACTTTATAGCATTTACATTTTAAAGTCTGATTTTTAACCCAGTACCTCCATTAATTGACTTGACATGCTCACATGTTAAAATAATGCTAATAAATGTCGCGACGACCATTAAAAAACATGAAAACATACTTTTTAAAATCGTTTTGATGAAAGTGTCTGTGATCCGACTCAGTCTGAAACTTTATGCCAAGCCAAAATCTAAAATGCGGCTACTCCCATCGCTTCTCTGAAAGAGCAAAGCCCGTCCCCACGGTGGCACCCCGCAAATGTGTTTTCATATTAAATACTTGCCAAATGTCATCCTTTGGCTAAACATACTTTTAACATATAAATATATCAATCCAACACAACGGAAATTCTATATTAAGTACAAGGCTCCATCAATATCATGATGTTGTATATTGTATACCCAATTCCCACCGCCTACACCGGTAAACATGCCCCATTTGTTGGAACTACATTGGCTTTGATCTCAGGTCTCCTTAAGTACATAAGAGTTATACCGAACTAAACTCGGGAAGCCACTCCTCATAATATATCTGTTAGCGTATTATTTATTAGGGATGCATCCATCCCCACACCAAATAAAAGATTAACCAACCCGAGGATTTTGAAACTCTTGGGATTTTAGCCATATCGATAAGGGAAACTTAGATCTCCGTACGTGGCTTCTATCGCACTCTAATACTAAATACACTCTCATCTCTCTTTATAGACCTCCCAATTAGACTGAAAAGTTATATAATGCCTTCAAGTTAGTGATCGCATGACGGACATGAATATCTGTGCTGATGATTTTTAGGGACAACCCTTCACCATAGTTATCCCATGGCCCATGGATAACTTCTCTCCCTCCAAAGCCAAGTCCTGCACTTGCACACACATCACGTTGAAGCATGTGAACACCCTAACTGACACACCCCAACCCAGTTACTTATAATTAAGTTTGAAAGTCAAAGTGAGTCAAACCATGATTAATTAAACCAAACCATAAACACGAGTTTTAATTCCAGAGTCATCATTGTGAATCCATAAAACTGAAAAACCTTTTTACAACATCAGAGTAGTCATACTTATACAAACTTACTGGAAGGATAATTAACTTAATTAAATCATTTACATTTAAACAAAATGGTTGTTTCTCCCATTCCTGGCTAACCCAACCCGACTTCCTTGATTTGGCAGTGACATCGCGTTACCTGAAAAGTGTGAACATAGGAACCGTGAGCAAAATAGCCCAGTGAATGCATCACTACTTTACTACAGCATGAATTTAAATGCAATAAATCATGTCCATATAATTATGTATTAACTTATCCGGCTCATTCATGATGAATGACCAACTTTTTCGAATCATGATTCACATATCATGTCTAAATAGACAATTTTCCCCCATTCTTGGTCGAGGAGTAACCCCTTGTCATTAATAGACAAATCTCCCCCATTCCTGGTCGAGGAGTAACCCCTCATTTTGGTAAACCGAAATGAACAATTTCATATTCATTATATTTTGTTCATATCAACAACACGATACAAATATCTCTTTCTAGTGAGTACACTCACCTTGGGTTGTTTATTGCGTATTCACGTTTCCTTCGGGAGGAGCTGAACTTGGTTGATTAGACCTTACACCTGTCAATCCAACTAAATCAGTATTGAATCTCAATCATCAGTATTATCCTAACATATTTATATAACTTTCCATGACTGTACAACAACAATATAATTCCACTTAAGTCACATTCCATAAAACATGAGTAGAGACAAAATAATGGTATCCATGTTGATAAAGTAATAAACATTCAAACGTAGGAAATACCTCATAAGGAATTTGTAACCAAAGTCAAGTAAACATTAAATCATACTTCTCAATGTATATACGCATGAAATATGTACTCAAAATACCCTTTGGAAAGAGGAGATAACAATATTTTTTCATGGGGTCTCCCGTATGGCCTCGAATCATTATCCTCTATACTTAACCATACTATATTCATAATTTGTATACATACAGGTGTCCAACCTCAACAATATGAAAACATATCTGAATATCCTATCCATTACAAGTGACGGTGTAATTTTTCAAGCTTCCTAGAGCAAGTTATGACCATTTCTTTACAACACAAGAAATCTGCCCTACAAGCTCCTCTATTGTTCCTTCAACTTGCAAGAATTTTCATAATTTTTCTGCGGCATAAATTTCCATGCTTTTCACCCCATTTTCATTACACATACTGAATAGTACATAATTAAATTTTCATAATTTTTTGACTTCATTTGCTATTTCAAAATCTTGACTAAACTCAAGGCATACCGAATTGATGTATACAAACAGAAACTATATTCCAACTTGAAATCATCACTACGGCATAACTACAAGGATATAAATTCTAATTTTTGTATATGATATGAATATATGCGTCTACTTGCATATCCAATTAGAATTTCTCAATTCCAGTAATCACACAAAGAGATATGCAAGTTTGAATACATGGGGTTTCAATACAAAGCAATTTTAAGGGTTTCTACATTCAACTTAACATAAACTTGCATCTAACCATACATACATACAAAGGGCTGAAACTTTCTTAAACCTATGATGATTTATATCATATAAATCTGTAATATAAGATAAATGACAATATTTGTAATTAGGATTACCTTCGGGACTTTTACGTAATTTCCACGGATTTTTCTACACCTTTTCTCCTCACTTTTCTTCCTTAACTTCTACTTTCTCTTTCCTTAAGCTTAAAACCCTTTCATGGCTGATTTTGGCTGAAGGATAAGGATATTTCAAGGGTATAAGGTCAGCCAAGGCTGCCTCCCAAGCCAACCAATCAAATTAAACCATTTGGTTTAATAAAAGACAAAATACCACTTAAAGGGAATGGACAACTTTGCCCTTTGTTCGTAAATTCGGTATAACTCTTTACTCGGGCATCCATTTGATGATCCTTTTGTTGTTTTACAACCCTAAATAACATATCTACAACTATCTAGTTTTCACCTCAAGTCATTTATAATGTTATAAAGGTCAAAACTAGTCTCTAACAGGAACATTTCTACCGAAAGCAACAAAAATTTGTGTCTGTAAATAGTTCGACCTTTCATGATTTATGAAAGTAGGATTATAATAAACATAATAACTTAACATTAGATATACTAATATCACATAAGATAAGCATGATTTAAATATAATTTATCATAATTATATTCGGGTTGTCACAACCTCCCTCCCTTAGAAAATTTCGTCCCCGAAATTTAATATAAAGGTCACTTACCAAACAAATGGGGATACTGTTTCTTCATTCTATCCTCCGTTTCCCAAGTTGCTTATTTATTTCCATGGCTCATCCACATAACTTTAACCAAGTGAATAACTTTATTCCTCAAAACCTGCTCCTTACGATCAATAATTTCCAATGGTTCCTCCATGTACGACAAGTTTTCCTTCAGTTCAATTGGTTGAGTTTTCAACTGACGAGATGGATCCGCCAAATACTTACGAAGTATCGATACGTGAAACACATCATGCAAATGGGATAAATCTGGAGGTAATGCTAATCTATATGCGAGGTTCCCAATTCTTTCCAACACCTCATATGGTCCAATGTATCTTGGACTTAGTTTCCCCTTTTTCCCAAACCTCATGACGCCTTTCCATGGTGAAATAATTAGGAATACAAAATACCCCTTTTGAAATTCCAATGGATGCTTCCTCTTATCTGCATAACTTTTCTGCCTGCTTTGAGCTATCTTTATCCGTTCCCGAATCATTTTGACCTTTTCAGTTGTCATATTTATCAATTCCGGACCCAAAATTTTCCTTTCACCCACTTCATCCCAACACAAAGGTGTTCTACATCTCCTCCCATATAAAGCTTCATAAGGAGCCATACCAATAGTCGACTGATAACTATTATTATATGAAAATTCCATCAATGGCAAATGATCATCCCAACTACCTTTGAAGTCAATTACACAGGCTCGTAACATGTCTTCTAATATTTGAATCGTCCTTTCTGATTGCCCATCAGTTTGTGGATGAAACGTAGTGCTGAACTTCAAAATTGTGCCCATGGCATTCTGTAAATGAGGCCAAAACTTAGAAGTGAATGTTGGATCTCTATCTGATACAATTGACACTGGTGCCCCATGTAAACGGATAATCTCATTAACGTACATACGTGCATACTTGTCAACAGTGTAGGTGGTCTTAACTGGAAGAAAATGGGCCGACTTCGTCAATCGGTCTACAATCACCCAAATAGAATCATGCCCCTTTGGTGACCGGGGTAATCCTGTAACAAAGTCCATCGTTATATGCTCCCACTTCCATTCCGGAATAGGCAACGACTGCAATAATCATGTCGGCTTCTGATGCTCCGCTTTCACTTGCTGGCATACTAAACATTTAGCTACGAACTCTGCAATCTCACATTTCATATTGTTCCACCAGTAATACTCCTTCAAATCTCTGTACATTTTGGTACCTCCCGGATGCATAGAGTAAATAGAACTATGTGCCTCTTCTAATATATCCTTCTTTAAGGGTGGGTCATTCGGTACACAAATTCTATTTTTATAACACAATGATTCATCATTCTTAATCTTAAAGTCACTCTCTTTACCATCCAGGAAATCTTGTTTCTTCTCCTCAAGGAATGAATCACTGGTCTGCAAATTTTGTATGCGTTCTGCCAATAAAGGTCTCACTGTGACATGTGTTAATAATCCTCCACTTTTTGAAAAGTTCATTTCAATCCCCATCGATGCCAAGTCAAGAATATTTCCAACACGTGCACACCGTATGCAACCAAGAATCCCTGATGATTTTCGACTCAAAGCATCTGCTACTACATTGGCCTTCCCAGGATGATGATGAATGGTACAGTCATAGTCTTTAATCAGCTCTATCCAACGCCTTTGTCTCAAATTCAGTTCTTTCTGTGTAAACAAGTATTTCAAACTTTGATGATCTGTAAATATCTCACAAGTGTCTCCATACAAGTAATGTGTCCACAACTTTAAAGCAAAAACAATGGCTGCTAGCTCCAAATCGTGTGTAGGATAATTTCGTTCATGCGTCTTTAATTGTCTAGAAGCATAGGCTATTACCTTCCCATTCTGCATAAGAACACATCCTAACTCCTGAAATGAAGCATCTGTATAGATTACAACAGACTCATTCCCACATGGAATAGTAAGTATAGGGGCTGAAACCAATCGATTCTTCAATTCTTTAAAACTTCTCTCACATTCTTCATCCCATACAAACTTCACTTATTTACGAGTCAACTTCATCAATGGTAATGCTATTGATGAAAACCCTTTAATAAATCTGCGATAATAGCCTGCCAATCCTAGGAAACTCCTAATTTATGTTACATTCTTAGGACTCTCCCATTCAATAATTGCTTCCACCTTCTTTGGATCAACATATATCCCATTTCCCGAGACAACGTGCCCTAAAAACATAATTTCATTCAACCAGAACTCACACTTGCTGAATTTAGCAAACGATTTCTTCCCTCTCAAAATCTGCAATACAAGTCTCAAATGTTTCTCATGTTCCTCCATGCTACGTGAGTAAATCAACGCATCATCTATGAATACGATCACAAATGAATCAATGAAAGGGTGGAATACCCGATTCATCAAATCCATAAAAACTGCTGGAGCATTAGTCAATCCAAATGGCATCACCAAAAACTCATTATGCCCATATCGTGTCCGAAAAGCTGTTTGGAAATATCACTATCCTTTACTTTCAATTGGTGGTAACCCGATCTCAAATCAATCTTCGAAAATACTGTGGCCCCTGTAATTGGTCAAACAAGTCATCGATACGAGGTAGAGGGTACTTGTTTCTAATGGTCACCTTATTCAATTACCGATAATCAATACATAATCGCATTGTTCCATCTTTTTTTTTCACAAATAACACGGGTGATCCCCATGGTGAAACACTAAGCCCAATGAAATCTCTGCTTATCAGATCTTGTAATTGCACTTTCAATTCTTTCAACTCTGTTGGTGCCATTCTATATGGAGCAAGAGAAATTGGACCAGTGCCTGGAATTAATTCAATGGAAAACTCTACTTCCCTATCGGGTGGCAATCCTGGCAATTCCTCTGGGAAGACATCAGAAAACTCTCTAACCACTGGTATATCTTGAATTTTAACTGTCTCTTTACTAGTATCAATAACATAAGTTAAATACCCTGTACAACCTTTACTCAATAACTTTCTACTCTTAATTACCGAGATAAGACAATTAGGGACAACATTCATTTCTCCTCTAAACTGAAACTCGGGTTCACCTGGCAGATGGAATGTAACTTCCTTTCGGAAATAGTCAATGGAAGCATGATACGACGATAACCAATCCATCCCCAATATAATATCAAAATCCCGAATGGCCAACGGTATCAAGTCAACATAGAAATCTCTCTCACCCATTCGTAAGACACAATCTTTATAAACATGCTCAACCAAAATTACACTTTCCATTGGGGTAGAGATATATAAGGTAAAATTAAGAAATGAACATGGTCTACCCAAATATGAAACAATATGTAATGCCACAAATGAATGCGTAGATCCAGGATCAATGAGTGCATATAAATCTTTGTTTGCAATAGAAAGTTTACCTGTAACCACTTCCGGTGTAGCCTGGGCATCTTGTAGCGTCATCGCAAACACTCTTCCTCCTGCCCTCGATCCAGTTGCTTGTTCTGTACCTCTCCCCCTGGTGGCACTGCCTGGAGAAGATCCTTTATGAGGCCCCACACTACTGACTGAAACTGTTCTTGCCAACATAGGACAATTCTTTCTCAGATGACCCTTTTGGTGACAGTTGAAACATTCTATATTCAGTAACTTTGGGCAATTTCTCTTTATATGACCCGATGCCCCACAAAAGAAATAAACATTAGGATCTCCTTGTGCTGAAACTCCTGAACCTCTTCCACCACTAGCCTCACCCCTTTGCAAACTACTTCCACCTCTATCCTGTTGGAATTTCTGCCCTCCAAACCTCGAATATTCTGTGCCACTACTCTTTTGATAATTTGGATCAAATCTGCTTCTCTTTACACCTCGTTCTCGATTCCCTCTAGCTTCATTCACGTCCCTTTCTACCAACATGGCTTTGTTCACCAAGGCTGAATAATTAACAGTCTTTAAAGCCGACAACCGTAATTTAATGACTTACTCAAGCCCATCGAGAAATCGACTGCACATATCTTCCTCATTTCGTATAAACCTCAAAGAAAACCGAGATAAAGCTGTAAGTTTAGCTTTGTATTCTCTAACTGTCATACTCCCCTGATTCAACAGGAAATATTCTTTCTCCTTTTGTTTTTGATACATCGGAGGAAAATACTTATCATACAAGGCTTTAACAAAAGCATCCCATGAGATCACATTCCCACCTCCTGGAGTAATCAACAAATGTTTTGTGGCATCCCACCAGTACTTAGCTTCTCCTCTTAGCATATACGTCGCCAAGGTCACTCGTTGATTGTCAGGCATTCTCATTACCCCAAAAATAATTTCAATCTCTTTAACCCAGACTTCTGCCTCTGATGGATCAACTTCTCCTTCAAATGAGGGTGGATTCATTTTAATAAATTTCTCATGTGAAGTACTCCTTTCTTCCCGGTGTATCACCTCCTGAGCCCTGGCCAATGCTTGTGCCTCCAGTTGCCTGGCCTGTTGTGCTTCCATCTGAGCCATAAATCTAGCTTGCTGCTCTGCCACTAAAGTCATAGCACGTGCTAATTTTTACATGTCTGTCAATTGTTCCGGGTCAGGTTCTACATTTCCATGAACAGGTTGTTCAACCTCTGCTTCCGCTGCCATATTTGAAGCCTCATCTTCTATTCTCTCATTAACAATCCCTCCTTCCATTATTTTATATCTGAAATGAATCAAAGATATAACAACATACATATATACATATTTTTCCTACCATAATCGTTAGTATCAAATAAAATATATTTTTAACATTCACTGCCAAATCTAGACTCTTCTCACTCCAGAACCTCTAGAACCTAGGCTCTGATACCAAAAGCTGACACACCCCAACCCAGTTACTTATAATTAAGTTTGAAAGTCAAAGTGAGTCAAACCATGATTAATTAAACCAAACCATAAACACGAGTTTTAATTCCAGAGTCATCATTGCGAATCCATAAAACTGAAAAACCTTTTTACAACATCAGAGTAGTCATACTTATACAAACTTACTGGAAGGATAATTAACTTAATTAAATCATTTACATTTAAACAAAATGGTTGTTTCTCCCATTCCTGGCTAACCCAACCCGACTTCCTTGATTTGGCAGTGACATCGCGTTACCTGAAAAATGTGAACATAGGAACCGTGAGCAAAATATCCCAGTGAATGCATCACTACTTTACTACTGCATGAATTTAAATGCAATAAATCATGTCCATATAATTATGTATTAACTTATCCGGCTCATTCATGATGAATGACTAACTTTTTCGAATCATGATTCACATATCCTGTCTAAATAGACAATTCTCCCCCATTCTTGGTCGAGGAGTAACCCCTTGTCATTAATAGACAAATCTCCCCCATTCCTGGTCGAGGAGTAACCCCTCATTTCGGTAAACCGAAATGAAAAATTTCATATTCATTATATTTTGTTCATATCAACAACACGATACAAATATCTCTTTCCAGTGTGTACACTCACCTTGGGTTGTCAATTACGTATTCACGTTTCCTTCGGGAGGAGCTGAACTTGGTTGATTAGACCTTACACCTGTCAATCCAACTAAATCAGTATTGAATATCAATCATCAGTATTATCCTAACATATTTATGTAACTTTCCATGACTGTACAACAACAATATAATTCCACTTAAGTCACATTCCATAAAACATGAGTAGAGACAAAACAATGGTATCCTTGTTGATAAAGTTCTAAACATTCAAACGTATGAAATACCTCATAAGGAATTTGTAACCAAATTCAAGTAAACATTAAATCATACTTCTCAATGTATATACACATGAAACATTTACTCAAAATACCCTTTGGAAAGAGGAGATAACAATATTTTTTCATGGGGTCTCCCGTATGGCCTCGAATCATTGTCCTCTATACTTAACCATACTATATTCATAATTTGTATACGTACAGGTGTCCAACCTCAACAATATGAAAACATATCTGAATATCCTATCCATTACAAGTGACGGTGTAATTTTTCAAGCTTCCTAGAGCAAGTTATGACCATTTCTTTACAACACAAGAAATCTGCCCTACAATCTCCTCTATTGTTCCTTCAACTTGCAAGAATTTTCATAATTTTTATGCAGCATAAATTTCCATGATTTTCACCCCATTTTCATTACACATACTGAATAGTACATAATTAAATTTTCATAATTTTTTTGACTTCATTTGCTATCTCAAAAGCTTGACTAAACTCAAGGCATACCGAATTGATGTACACAAACAGAAACTATATACCAACTTGAAATCATCACTACGGCATAACTACAAGGAGATAAATTCTAATTTTCGTATATGATATGAATATATGAGTCTAATTTCATATCCAATTGGAATTTCTCAATTCCAGTAATCACACAAATAGATATGCAAGTTTGAATACAAGGGGTTTCAATACAAAGCAATTTTAAGGGTTTGTACATTCAACTTAACATAAACTTGCATCTAACCATGCATACATACAAAGGGCTGAAACTTTCGTAAACCTATGATGATTTATATCATATAAATCTATAATATAAGATAAATGACAAGATTTGTAATTAGGATTACCTTCGGGACTTTTACGTAATTTCCACGGATTTTTCTACACCTTTTCTCCTCACTTTTCTTCCTTAACTTCTACTTTCTCTTTCCTTAAGCTTAAAACCCTTTCATGGATGATTTTGGCTGAAGGATAAGGCTATTTCAAGGGTATAAGGTCGGACAAGGTTGCCTCCCAAGCCAACCAATCAAATTAAACCATTTGGTTTAATAAAAGACAAAATACCACTTAAAGGGAATGGACAACTTTGCCCTTTGTTCGTAAATTCGGTATAACTCTTTACTCGGGCATCCATTTGATGATCCGTTTGTTGTGTTACAACCCTAAATCACATGTCTACAACTATCTAGTTTTCACCTCAAGTCATTTATAATGTTATAAAGGTCAAAACTAGTCTCTAACAGGAATATTTCTACCGAAAGCAACAAAAATTTGTGTCTGTAAATAGTTCGACCTTTCATGATTTATGAAAGTAGGATTATAATAAACATAATAACTTAACATTAGATATACTAATATCACATAAGATAAGCATGATTTAAATATAATTTATCATAATTATATTCGGGTTGTCACACTAACTATGTAGGATTTGATCTCGTGGCTCCATGAGTACGTAGGCACACTACCAAGTCTTTCTCATGAGCTCGAGCCTCTAATGATATGTCTCATGATATATTCCCCCCCACAGAGATGCAACCATATATCACCTCTCTGTTACA
This sequence comes from Sambucus nigra, assembly GCA_949130495.1. Lineage (NCBI taxonomy): Eukaryota > Viridiplantae > Streptophyta > Magnoliopsida > Dipsacales > Adoxaceae > Sambucus > Sambucus nigra. The sequence continues at coordinate 329,830,746 of OX422222.1, read as the reverse complement.
CCCTCTTTCATACATCCCACGAACGAGATCTCAAAGTCACAATCTCTTGCGCACCCCCATACAAACGCTCGAAAGCAGACATACTATACACAATCGAAATACAAGCCATGGATTATTCATCCACCCACTTGAAAATAGTGTTAACATTCTCATGATTAAGCGGTCCACTGTTCATGTAAGGCCCATACCTTGCATGTTTATGACTTACCTGAAGTGTGAGTGTAACTGTTGAAACAACTATGGTCTTCCTAAACTTAAATGTATATATTTCAAAGGACTAGAAAATCATTACTCCTAACCCTTCACCTATCACATATAAAATGATCGAGATATCAAACTATTTCCAAGTCGTTGCTTCCCGCGCAAACCTATACAAACTCTCAAACCCATATACAAAATCGAACTACGTAGGCCTTGGTCCCAAGTTTTCTTGGGTATGTAGGCGCAATACCGAGTCCTTCTCGTGAGCATAAACCTCAATAATATATATTCCGATATGTTATCACAACAGAGATACGCTCATCTCTCCTATTAACTTTTTATCTCTCCTTAACCTGGAAAGACATATCGAACTATCTCAAAGTGGAGCTCTCTCGCACACTTACATACATATTAACGGCCAATTATTATACAAGCACAGAGTCATACACAAACACCCTTATATACCTGTATCTATTGAAGTGGAATTCATACACCTCTCACTAAATACCGTTTTCCCACCTGAGAACTTATCTACGTTTAAGGGATTCTAAACCTTAGGTCTCTAACCCATTTCTACAACTAACTAAAAACTAATCGATTAATATTAGGAGCGATAATAAGTATATGATTAAAGAAGAATACAAAACGAGTGGGTTCTAAATACCTTCCTCACTCATAACCCGATTCCCTAACCCACATAATAAAATTCTATAGACCAACTGCAAACTTAAACCTGCCTTAGGATTATTTCGAAAGGGTTACTCGTATTTTTTGTCTTTTTTTGTATAAAATAAACTAGTGACTCTGAACAAACCAACATAACCCTTTATCATAGGAAACACACTTAGGCCTAGGCCTAAAACTAGGAGTGTGCGACACAAACTGGATATGGCGTCAAGCATCTTCCAAGGGCAAGTCATTTCGAACTATATTAAATCGATAACCAACCTCGAGGGGCACAATGGACTAGAAGATAAGCACTCTCGGGCATCCACGGTGAACACTCACACAAGAGTTCTCCCCCTAGGCGCATCATCGCTCGGGGGCCACAATGGTGACTCCCTGTAGATAAATCAATACAGTTGAACTATCTTTATGCGTCCTTCCTAATATGCTTAATATCTCTCTCTTGCATGACTACTTTACCCAAATTTTTAAAATTATTTAGCGGTCTTATTTTTAAAATCCCTCAAAATATAGATATGTGCGTATGTCCCCATGCACAAAATTATACATTTTCCGAGAGATATAGGTACGCGCAAAAGACCTCGTGATAAAATAAACATCAAAGTATGTAAAAATAAAAATGACCTATTTTGCATCAAGCACTTCATAGTCTTGATTTTCATTTTGTTTAAACCTATACCCTCGAGACCAAATATGTTAATCGAGAGGAATTTTATACCTTAAAAAAGTTGGTTCATCTGAAAAGAGGCTCGTGTTTTAGAAAAGTCACGTATCCCTAAGTTAAGTTTGTACTTTTGAAAAATTGCTTCCTCGAGTGAAGTTCATACTTTTGAAAAGTCACTTCCGCGTAAGGTTAATCACCAATGAATTATCACTTTTTCCACCCTGCCGTCTGATGTGCTGAGCAACTTCTCTCTTGATCCCAAGGTCCCGGTGGCAGGGAACATTTGAAGTTTGTTCAATAATGGTGTATATCGAGCAGGCTTTCACAGTAATTCAGTACTAGGGTAAGTGGTTTCACATGTACTTTAAAGGTTTCTCAGTCCAAGCGACCTGATATATTGTGATCCATGGAAATAAAAAAGTGATGCATCGATCACTGAGTTGCATATCTCTTTTGCATATAGATAAAAGCTCTACAAACACACCCTATTGCTCAAAAGAAGAAAATATATTTATGGGACTTTTGTTTTGATGAAAATTTTCTAAAAATCGTCAGACGAAAAAAGGCTGAGCCAAAACCCCTCAGATTCCAAGCTGAATGGCTTCCCATTTTATATGGAAGATAAATAGTATAAATCTGCAAGTTATTGCCAAAACAGATTTCCGTCATGTTGGATTCCCCTACCCACTTTTTATTTTAGCAAAATAATGGACCTCGGTCTATTATCTCCTTACACAAAAAATGAAAGCTCATCCCTGTTTACCTGAATCTAATGAGACCGTGTTCAGCTCTTCCCCTCGGAAGTTATTACCAAAAAAAATCCCTAAAAAATTCCGCCCACATACAGTTAAACATAGACAAAAAAAAAATTCATCAAAAACATTATGAATATGTGAGTCATTCTCCCATGTGTATTGTCCTTCTGTCCACAAAAATATGAATGAAGGCTCCCCGAATTTTTTTGCAATTTCTATCATCAGTACAGATATCGCACTTAGTTCTTAACCTAGAAGGCCGAGTTCATGCTCCGTGCGACCAATTAGTTTTAATCAGTAAGCTCCTTACCCGCGGTTGTTAAGTTTGCTCTACAGTACGCTCCATGTCTACTGAAGAAGATCAAGTTCCATTCTCAATGGATCAAATTTTGAGACAACTTGAGAATATCACCGCCTCCTATAATACCTTAGAACACTGTTTGCTATAACTGCCAAAGTCGTACCCACTAATCCCCAGGATCCGCATACACCAATCATGGCACCGGATCCCCTGCTAAAACCGATGCCCCTCATTTCCAAATACCATTTGCACCACATGGATACTTTGAATAACCAACCAACACCCCTACCAAAAGTACCCCGAATACCCCATACACCGCCTTCCAAGGTCCCTTGCGAGATAAATTTGTAGTACCTCCACCAACCAATGAGGTTGTGCCCCCACCTCTAAATGAGGAGATCACACATGTCCAATCTGAATTGCATTTCCTTTAGGAAGACATCAGCAACATGCAAACTACCGATGAACTCATTAATAGAAAAAAGATGTCTCTCTACCCTAAAGCCCTATTATCGGAGAAATTTAAGATGCCAGTCTTCAAAACCTACAAGGGACTGGGCTCCCCAACCACCCACTTATCCAAATACCACATTTTGATATAGGTCCAAAATGTAGGTCTAGGGGCTCTAGAGAGTATGTTCTTTTCCACTCTGTCCAGAGGAGCCCTTACCTGGTATATAGGTCTAAAATGTGAGGGGACTACTAAAACTTGGTATAATATATGTCGTGTTTTCCTAAAGAAGTATGAATATAATTAGGAACTTGGTGTCACTTGTAAAGATTTGGAAATGTTGAAGTAAGAAAAAAAAGAGGTAGTTGTCACCTCCGTCACTAACTGGAGAGAGAAATTCGATCAGATGGTAAATCACCCTTAGAAAATGATCGGAGAGAGTGACCGTGATCAAAAACCTCCAAAAAGAAGTACAGAATGAACTTAAGCTCACCTGGATCCCTGACTTCAAAGAACTCTACCACATCGGGTCCAATATCGATAAAATTTTGGCTGTTAGGGATACCAAATCTATTGAGGAACCTCGCTGAGCTACAAACTAGTTTTCCATATAAAATAACTCACCTTCGAGCTTCTACATCTCACATCACCACCCTCCTAGTCGGCCCAGAACAAAGAACATTCCCATTTGCCAATATTTCCCAAATTATGGTAACCGTTGTTGTACCTTTCCAATAAGGCCCCGTTCTAGAAAATACCAAGTAGTGCCTCATCCCAAAAAGTTCAAAGCTCCACCCAAATAGTTCTTTTATCTACAGGCTCCCTTTGTCGAGTATATGCTGCCCAGAAAGTAAATCGTCATTTGAGACCTATTAACCCTAATAACCCCTATATTCACCGACAAGAACTGAAAGGTCAACTCTCATTGTGAGTTCCATCAAGGACTCGACCACATTACCGATAATTGTTGGGCCCTTAGGTGTGTTATCTAAGACCTCATTGGTGTCGAGAGACTTATCCTGCTGAAGTCTAATGTCACCAACAACCCGCTACCATATCATCCCAACCTCGACATTAATGTTTGTTAGATTCTCCCATTCCAAAAAAATGACCCATCCACCCTAATAGTCCCCATTCATCACAACTGAGGCTGAGGACACACTCCCAAATTTAAATAGCCACCCCTCTAGGCGCACCATCACACGCCCTGAAAATCATCACCGAACCTAAACCCATCATTGACCATATGACATTTTCATCAAGGTTATACACTTCCTACAAATTAACTACAACAATTCGAACTTACTCCTTGTTACTGAATTCATATTATAAAAAAATCCTAAAATCCTCACTCTATCTAAAGAACAACCAGATCATTCAGTCGAATAGGAAGATATGTGCAAGGAAGCTCTCTAAGCCACCGATCATATATCTTTCGTAGTACCAATCCAATCCTCTAGATAAGAAAGATCCGCCTCTGAGGCAACTTGTTCTCCCTCACGAATTCAGAAGCCAACAATGGTACCCACTCACCCATTTTATCCAATACACTTTCGGTCAACTCTACAGGAAACATTAGGGGCATCACTTTTTCCAGTTGCTAAGCAAGGGGGCCCATAATTTATACACCTCGATATCCTAGCCCCTCGACAAAGATGAGTGAACAAGACAGATAGCTCAAAGAAGATGACCACATTACTTGAAAATTCTGAGCCAATCACCAATTATTATACAAAGAGAAAAAAAAGAGTCAGGTCCCATATTGCTTAAAGGGATGCTAGTTGGAAGGATAAATTGAGGTCTAACCCTTTCACATTAGCATACACCTAATATATGATCCTTTTGAAAGAAAGATGGAACCTCCTCCACGAATACCAGTGGGTCATGTCCTCTCAAATATTGTTACGTTTCCTATACTGTTACATACACCAAAGGTGGCATCGATCCTTCTCGATTGATAAGTGAAAAGTCAGTGCCAAACTCCACCATGAGAAACACCACTTACGGTAAGCCTAAGCCCACCTTGAATCCAACAGTCACATAACTGAGACAATCTACTACATCCACCTACCCGAGAAGAGCATTATAAATTTCTTTGACCATATTTTAATCACCAAGGGTAGCACCTCCTTGGGGTCCGGAGATGAATATGTACATAACCCCAAATTTAGTAAATAATGATGCAATATGACTATTCCCCGGGGAAAGGACTTGGACTCCAAGAATAAGGACCCGTATCCTTTGAAGCCTTCGACATCCGATTTTATAAATTCGAGATTCAGTACAGGACTATTTTGAAAGAACTTAAATCAACTGGAATAATATGAGAACTGGGCTTATCGCATGAAAAAGTGAGGCTACACTGCAGATAACTTATAACCAAGACTCTTTTATGAAGGGCCACCTCTCCAGTTCTTTAACAGTCAGTGGGAGCTCAAATACCCCAATGTAGAAGTATACCATAACAACCTATCTACCAAATGGGGAGACTTACCCTTGGAAACACATTACACCATTTATGGGGTTATAAAGATTGATTCTACCTCTCATGAAGTCATCCTAACTATGCAGGATCCCAGAGATCATTATAATAAGCTTAACCTACTTATTCTACAACTAATATTTGACCTCTTTATGCTTAGGTTATCACCCTGGACCCACCATTACATCGATGTTGGACTCAGCCACGAGAACTCTTACCTGGATATTGCCCACATAGTGGGCATAACCGAACTCCAATATGAGATGACCTACTAAGGTCATCCTCCTCTAGAAGCCCCCCTTATGAAGATACTCATGCACTACTGAGATGGAGGTAGTCAACCCTACCCCTATGACCCCACACAAGGAATGTTTGATAACTTACAGTATGTAATAACTACACTAGTCCACGCTAGATACATCCAATAAGTCTCTCCCTAGGGTTCAAAATATGCATAATACCGGTACTATTATAGAGACATCTTCTGCAAGGTCACTAGAATTTTGAAAAAAATGAACTCAAGAGAAGCTAAAATCTCCCATGATAAATATGATCATTGGGAGGCAACCTTTGATAACGATATTTGGTTGGGATCTTCCATGTCATTAAAACCTTCACCTGACGCACTGAACTCGACAGACGACCAAGTCCTTGTAATAGTGGCCAAAATCCCTATCTCCCTCTGGACACAAACATAGCCATACGGTGGATAGATGACTTCATGTCTCAAACTACCGTTAAAACTTATAACATGACTCCTAACATCTCGAAACTAGTCCATGTCTTAAATTGTTCTAAAGTAATGGCCCCAACCAACACTGTCTGCTAGCAGCCCCACATCCTTGGTTGATCTTTAACTCTGTCTAGAAAAGGTTGAACACAAAGCCTGGGCAGAGTTTGAGCTTTCTCTAGAAAAATAGGACGACTTCCTTACCAGTTCAGGTTGACACACCCCTTCTCTGAACCCAATTAGTAAGGAGAAAGCCTCCTCAAAGAGTTATCACACAACCTCCTTAGGAAAATAATAATATTCATGAGCAACTCCAATGGACAACAGATAAAATCACCATTTGGGACTTATTAACTACGTCTTGGGAACACCGAGCCACCCATATCCATTTATTTTATCGAGCTTCTGTGCCTGCGAACCTAACTCCAGATAAGATTTCAGATACCACCAGATCCATCACTATGCAATAACACATCAGCTTCTCTGCAAAGACCTCACCATGCAGGTCGACGCTACACTGTCTTTATTCATTAGGCTTACTTTGGCCTAGGTCTTACTAATATTAAGCACTCTATCCCTAAAATAGTTATAATTATTCTTCCGAAGTAGAAGGGTAACTTCAAATACTTATATACAAGTGGTTAAAAAGGGTTACCTATTTACACTTATTAACCCTTAACGTAAGGTCTCTATCAACACAAAAAGTCTTTCTCGTACTAGCTGATAAAGCAAAATTCTTTTTTTCGGCTCCATATCAATCTCTCCCATTGCAGAAAAACAAAGATAGTTAAACTCCTCCTCATATTGTCCACTATACAGTTTCACTTACGAGTTCTTCAAAAACTAACTTCTAATGTCGTTATGGATGGTGAGTGAAAATATCTCCCCTCAAACCATACACTAAGCCCTTGCTAAAGGTATCTCATCCAAAAGAACTTAACTCTCAATCGAAATCGACCTCATGAGTGTTACGTCTTACAAGCAAAATCCAAAAAAGGGACCCTCCCGATACACTTTGTCTATTTGAGTCGTTCGTCTAGAAATAATGGTGCAAAACCTCTTAAATAATCGTCATTATAGAAAATACAAACCCTAAACGGTGAAGCTCTAACGTAGTTAAAGAAAATAATGTGGAAAAGTGATAGACACACTTAAGATCTCTAGGACACTAAAACCTAGAATGCTCTGATACCAAATATGACACCCCGCAAAATCCATAAATAGATTGACCAGGTCTAATATAAAAATCACGGGAATAAAAAACTTTTGTTAACATTCTAAGAATAATAAATAATCAAAATTAATTGAACAATGACAAGATAATGAAATACTGAATTAACACAAAACCAACTTTGATACAAATCATTGCCAATACAACATAAGCTATATCTAAATATAAAATGCTTCCATACAAAAGTTCAACTCTGAATAAGTACACATGTACAACCTGACTGAAAAAAAAGAGTACAATAAAAAAAATGAGCTACACTTGCTCTACTTATCTAATCCTAGGAGTAAGAAATGGGACGTTGCTAGAAATTTTCCTCTAACGAACTCGCATCTACAAAAACTACCGCAACAAGGGCCTGTAAAAATAGTTTTTAAAAGAAAATATAAACAACAATTCTATATATAATAGGATTATAATTGAATTTGGACCACATTATAACTACATATCTTCCTATCGCGTTTTAATATATTTTAAGTTCTTAGTTACCCAACCCAACAACCTAAAGTGTCATGCAGTTCCAAATCCCAAGTCCATATTGATAAGCACCCAAAAGTGAATAATTTATGCCCCGAATAGATGCATTTTAGTCACTCGTTTTAATTAAAAATGACTTTATGTTCGTATTTGTTTATTTCTCAGGTCACTACACAATCACGGTATCTAATGTGCTAAATCAAGTTAATTGTGACACAATAGCGGTTAAAAGAGTGCATCGAAGAAATTAAAGAGACCGTGAAGTCAGAAGTCCTATTTGAGCTTGCCGAGATCAGTTCCGATGCCCCGAACCCTGTTCCCAAACCAAACCTAACCTAAACCTAGTCCATCACCCGAGTCTGTGTGTGTTGAGTTTGTACCTTTATTATTTTTCTAGATTTTTTATTTTGAGTCGTTTTATTTTTAGGATTTATTTTAAAATTTTCTAGGTTTTATTTTCTATTTATTTTCTTTTATTAGTGTGTTTTATTTTAATTTTGATTTTTATTAGTTTTTAATTTTTAATCTTTATTTTATTTTATTTTATTTTATTAGGATTAGTTTTTAGGAGTTTGTTTTTAGTTTATTAGATTATATATTTTTTTTGGACTTTTATTTTATTTTATTTTTAGTTTTTATTTATTTTATTATTTTATTTTTTTTATATATAGATTAGGATTTTAATTTTAGTTAATTTTAATTTTTTGTAGTTTGTTAGTTTTATTTTTTAAGTTAGGTTGTTTTATTTTATTTTATTTTTTTTGCTACAAATTAAACACACATTTAATCCACTCACACCTATCTAACCTACACACACCACACCTAAACTACTCCTCACCCTCACACAATCTCCTACACCCTCACACACACACACAATAAACCTCACCTTCATCTTCTCCACCAACCCACTCTCTCTCCTACCTCCATTACAACAAACCCCCCCTCACCACACTACCTACCAACGTCACCTTAATCCATTCCAGCCCCAAACCGCCAAAAAACCGGAACCACCATCTCACCCGATCCATTATCCCACACCGCCGAACACAACCCCATCAACGCTGTCAAACCTCTCATCCCTATAATTTGAATCCAACCCCTATATCCGACTCTATTAGACCCGGTTTTCAGCCCTCAAATACCCATCACCAAACCGGACATCCCCTGTCACAACTCGCGATCGAGCAAACCCAAAACCCACTTCGGCCAACCATCTCCATTAACCCAAGCCAGCGAATCAAGACCCCGAACCCAAATCCGGTGAAAAAAACCGGTGACACCAAACCCAATTCACAACCTGCCACTCCATTAAAATAGGAAACCAAGATTTGCCAAAAATGCAAAATCCCACATGCCTATCCTAGTGACTTTTGACTTAGCCAATATGAAATCCCATAAATCTCTCAACCAAGAAAAAGTCATGGGGCTCTTAAAAGAAGGGATGGCAGCTTATAAAATGAGGACTCTCAGATACACATGAGGAGACGCACAGAGAGAGATAAAGTGTGTATATTATGTACAGTTTAGGGTGATGAAAAAATTCAGAAAAATACAAAAAAAATTAGTTTAGCTTTAGAATAATTTTTAGGTTTAGTTTTTAGTCTTCTTTATCAAGACGCATTTCAAGACAAATTTGTGGAAAAAAATTACATATTGTATTTCTACATTCTCTTTTTAATTTATTTCCTTCTTGACATATTATTTATTGTTGTTTATGCACACATGAGAATGTTTGGCTAAACACCCCGTTCAAGGGGTGAGATGCACTGCGAATGATGTTAGTTTAATTAATCAATTTCATTAATGCTACAATTCTAGGAAAATTATTTTTTAACTGTCACTAATAAATTTATGTAACGAGAGTTGGTGAATTAATTGAACAAATTAATGTATGAATTTAGGAACCGAACAAGGGATAGGTTTTTCCGATATTTGAATATTAATTCGTATTGAAATTTGAGGATTGATATTATTTTCGTTAAATTGATCCTAGCGGGTAATTTTCTAAAAATAGTATGATTCTTAATTTTTTGTTGTGTGACTTTTTTAAATTAATTTTCTGAAAAAGATTTTATTAAATTTATAATTTTAACGAGAGATAGATTATAGAGTTAATATTATCTCGAAATATTTTAAATTAATAAATTGAGAAATTAAAATAATTGAAAATGTAGTGTAATCCCATCTCTCGACGTTCTCACATTTATCACACTCGGTTACATTCTTTATTTAGTCATTTAGTAATTTTAGCATTTAATTAGTTAATTTTTCCATCGAAATTGTTTTAAAAAAAATCAAAAAAAATATTTTAATAAAAAACTTGGAGTTGCACGTTTTCACATTAATTGTTTCACCTTGAAAGTTGGATTGATACCTGTACTTACCGCAATACGAGTCGTTTTAGACAAGTTTTGTAGGTATTCAAGGGATTTTGAGAGTGGCTTTTGAAGACAACGACCATACACAAAAAGCTTCATATTAAATATGTTTATTCTTTAGCCTTAACTATGCTAAGATAATCTCTTTCAATATGAATCACATGATGTACTAAGATTTCAAAACTTAATGTACTTCTCATATAATAACCATAATACTAAGAACAGGCTCATATCTCAAATCTATCCACATTTGGCTATTTCATGCCAATATATGTAATACATAAATCATAAGTATTTAGGTTGGTAAACTAAGGCATATACATCTCTAGTATAGAATAAAAACTAGTATAACTATCTCAAGTACCGCCACATAATAATCACATATAGTAAGAGAAAGACTCCACTCACGTTTAATGTCCATACAAAGGTAAAACCCATGACATGTGCAAAAAAGGGGTTATTCTCACATCCGCACATAACAAAATCATATCCCTATTAACTTCAAAGATCACTCGCGCATACTTGGTATAGTCTTATGCCATCCCAAATCTAAGACCTACCATGATCAGGGGATAAATTGTATGCCTACCCATCTATCGTATAATTTACCATACCCAATATTACATGATCAAATATCTCCATTAACCCTTTTGGTACACATATACCTAGACATACCCATCTACTCATCGGGGTAACGGTGCGAACCCAATCGCACATGCCCCATCTTGGAATCCCTCTTAGTTTGTTCGCCATGAGCACTCACCTATGGTATGCATATCACATAAAACACGCAAGCAGTTTTTTATATCACTAATAGTCTAAAGAAAACACATACATAACCCTCATAAATGGGTTAAGGTAAATCATGTACACATACCAACCCAATGTTATCGAGTTGCACTCGCATCGCTATCATAAACCAGTATAAAAACATCTTTAACCTTATATTTATCTCATACGATCTAAATCCTAAAATATCAGGTTCCCGAATCTAGGTAAAATCTCACCGTACCATACATTAAATTACACACATCCACTGCATAAAAAAGGAGATTTGTAACTGCCATTAGCAGTTACGAATGACATTTATAACTGTTATTTGTCATAATGATTTTGGGGGTTACAAAAAGAAAATTGTCACTCCTAACATCAATCACAATTTTTTATCACTCTTGTGGGAGTTATAACATGGTGACAACAATTACCCCTCCCATTTTGTAACTACTATCAGCAGTTATGAATCTAATATTTGTAACTGCTGGTAATAGTGTCAAATATTGAATTTGTGACTACTAAGAGCAGTTACAAATATTATATTCGTAACTGCTGACAGCGGTAACAAAATTGGCAGTAGTGACAAATTTGTGACTGCTAATAGCAGTTACAAAGGTTGAGTTTGTTAACTTTGTCACTTATAAGAGTAGTTACAAATATATATTTATATTTTCAAAAAAATCAGCAGAATAAAAAAAGAGTAAACTAAAATAGAGGAGTAGATGAAATGCTGTGAACATGTAATAAATCTAAAAAAATTAATGCATGCATTTTACAAGTCTCTAAAAAAATTGATAAAATTTCATTTATATTTCAGACATTCCAAATATCTTGTATACATAAAACTTATTTACACTAAATTTAACATCAAATAAACCCATCTCAGGCACCAAATAAAAAATGAACATCGAATAAAAAATAAACTATAATAAATAACGGCACAACAATTCCATGACATGAAATAAATTGAACATATAACAAATCATCCTGAACCTAAACCAATGCTCACCACGTTGCGGACACATTTCGTGAATTATAGATAAATTAACCGTGGAGGATATTGATGCGGTAATAACCTTCCTTGTGTACTCGGAGTCTGTCTACTGAGCAAGTTCAATGGACTTAAATTTATTTAATATGGAACCTCGGTATCCATTGACTTGTGCTTGTGTTGCTTGCCACGATGTGTAAACAGTTGGATTTAGGCCTTTTAATGCTACGTATGGTGGGTATGCCATGTGTATACCTGCAAATAATAAAATGTAATTATTATCATTTGATGATAAAGTTAAAGTTAAAAGTAGATAATTTATTTATAAATAAAACGCCCCCCCCCCATTAGAACACCCTCCATTACACTACACCAAAACTGGCAACTTGCACTACACCAAAACTGCCTACTTGTCAAGGTTTAAAACCATGACAAGTCAAAATTGTCAAGGTCTATGATCGTGACAAGTCTGGGGGGTAACAACTGTCCTTGTCATGATCTTTAACCTTGACAACTTTGATTGTAACAAGTCCATGACAAGGACAATTTTGTGACGACCTTATCACGGTCAAAGTCTGTGATAATTCTGGAATTAAAAAAAATTACTGGGCAGTATGGCCACTGCCTAGCAGTATATTTTCCCCTGTTATAGCAAAATTGTACACGTCCAAACAACATATATCCAAATAAAATAGAAATAATGTCCATATCCAAACTAATATGTCCATATCCAAATAAAATAGAAATACAAATATCCATATCCAAACCAATATGTACCAAATAAAAAAAATACAAATATAATCTAATATACATATAAAATAGATAGAAATAACGTCATGCATAGGGTCTTGAGCAGGTCGGAGGAGGAAGGAAGGCCACATGACATATGCAATGACACACCCCTGAATATGCATCACGCCACATTGTGCGTGCAACCACAAAGGAGAGTTCTCATTTCCGAGACACCACTTATGTGACGAGCACCCTTGCCTCAATGTCTTGGAGGGGACGTCCATGAACCACCATACCCGAGAGGAATTTCGGGTCCCTCAACCCCCTCGTTATAGGCCCCTCATAATATATGTCGAGTCCCTGCGTATCGACGATGAAGTAGTGACATCCTCGTCTACCTCTACCTCTACCTCTACCTCCTTATCCTTCTCCTTGCCCTTTCCCTCATCGGCAGTAGACCCCAACTAACGCTTCATGAAGGCGTACATATCTAGAACCATCACCTTTAACCTTGATAGCTTCTCGTCATGGGTGTCCACCTTATGAGCCAACCCGGTATTGCTCGTCTCCATTCCGATAATCCTCGACTTTCCCACCCGTGAACTTACCCCCTAGTCCTCCCCTTGCGATCCACCTCGAGCACTTAGCTGAGTGCGTTTGAGGCCAAAGATGCTTTGTCGGCATCAGACTGCGACTCATGCACTTACCTAAGCTTTGCCTGAAATGAAAAAAAGTACACGATTAGTTAATTAAGTAAATAAAAAAATTATAACGTAATTAAAAAAACTAAACATTTATAACATACAATCGTGGGTACGACGCTCGGGGACACCTCCTTATCCTTGCCCTTCTTCGTCCGAATTACCACATGTAACACCCCGCCCGCCCGGGGAGAGTGGAGCGGAGCACTGCTACGATAAAACTAACTAAATCCATAATCAACAAGGTGTACATCATCTAAAAAAACACAAAAAAAGAGAATCCACTAATCCCAATCCACTACACCAAAAACAGGAATCTGGCTCGGTTTAAAACTGTGCTAGATCAAATCTGGCACGGTTTTGAACTGTGACAGAATCAAGTGTTCCAAAATGGCCATTTTTTTCTGGCACGGCTCAAAAGTGTGCCAGATTTGACCAAACAGGCACACTTCCGGCACTCTTTTAAACCGTGCCAGAATTTGATATTTCTGGCACACTTTTGGCATAATTTTGAACTGTGCCAGATTGAGCACAATTTATAAAAAATTTGGCACAGTTCAAAATCGTGCCAAAATTTGATACACTTTTGGCACGATTTTGAACTGTGCCAAATTTTTTTATAAAAAGAAAAAAAAATTAATTTTTTGAAAGCACGAAAATTCACAAATTGAAAATATTGCACGTTGATAAACTAATGTACATACAAACTTCAAGATATTACAAGTCTTTAATAGTTCACAGACCAAAAAAAATTGGGCAGAGTTTCCTCAATTTTCTGGACATTCCAAAACCTGCTAATACAAAACCTGCCTAACATAAAGCCCGCACGGCCACAAAATATAATAATTAACTTACAAAAGCCCGCACGACCATAAAAGTTAACAATAAAACTACAAAAGCCCGCACGGCCATAACACAAAAAAATAGAATCATGAATAAACCCCTTGTTGTAAACCATTGAGTTCTCTGTGTGTTTCACGTGAATAAATGCCAACGATAAAATGTTATCCTACAAAAAAATAGGATAAAAAAAGAGAAGATTTAGTAACCCAGTAACTTACAAAAAAAAACTTACTCAAGCTAAAAAAATTACATATAGGAGTTGCAATTATTATTATATTCTAAAATTGAAAATATTACGCAAGTTATGACTCCCTGATCAGTTCGTACGAGTTACATTGGTCCCGTGCGAGGTGTTCGTGCCTCTTACGAGGCCGTATGGGGGATGGTTTGGATTTTCACCCTCGAACGGCTTGTTTTCAAGCCCAATCTACGTATTTTGAAATTATCGTCATATTCTCAAATCAGGAGAACCGGGACTACGCGGTCAGTTCGCACGAGTTACATTGGTCCCGTGCAAGGTGTTCGTGCCTCTTACGGGGCCGTATGGGGGCTGGTTTGGGTTTTCACCCTCGAACAGCTTGTTTTCAAGCCTAATCTACGTATTTTGAAATTATCGTCATATTCTCAAACCGGGAGACCCGAGACTATGCGGTCAGTTCGCACAAGTTACATTGATCCCGTGCGAGGTATTTGTGCCTCTTACTGGACCGTTTGGGGGCTGGTTTAGGTTTTCACCCTCAAACGGCTTATTTTTATGCTTAATCGATATATTTTGAAATTATCGTCATATTCTCAAAGCTAAATACCCACGACTACGCAATCAGTTTGTACGAGTTACATTGGTCCCGTGCGAGGTGTCGTGCCTCTTACGGGGCCGTATGGTGGCTGGTTTGGGTTTTCACCCTCGAACGGCTTATTTTCAAGATTGATCAATATATTGTGAAATTATCTTCATATTCTCAAATCGGGAGACCCGATACGACGCGATCAGTTCGCACGAGTTACATTGGTTCTGTACGAGGTGTTCGTGCCTTTTACGGGGCCGTATGGGGGCTGGTTTGGGTTTTCACCCTCGAACGACTTATTTTCAAGCCTAATCTATGTATTTTGAAATTATCATCATATTCTCGAACCGGGAGACCTGGGACTACGCGGTCAGTTCGCACGAGTTACATTGGTCCTGTGCGAGGTGTTCGTGCATCTTACGGGGCTGTATGGGGGCTAGTTTGGGTTTTCACCCTCGAATGACTTATTTTCAAGCCTAATCTACGTATTTTAAAATTATCATCATATTCTCAAACCGAGAGACCCGGGACTATGCGGTCAGTTCGCACGAGTTACATTGGTCCCGTGCGAGGTGTTCGTGCCTCTTACAGGACCGTATGGGGGCTGGTTTGGGTTTTCACCCTCGAACGGCTTATTTTGAAGCCTAATCTACGTATTTTGAAATTATCGCCATATTCTCAAATCGGGAGACTCGAGACTTCGTGGTCAGTTCGTACAAGTTACATTGGTCCCATACGAGGTGTTTGTGCCTCTTACGAGACCCTTTGGGGGCTAGTTTGGATTTTCACCCTCAAACGACTTATTTTTAAGCTTAATCGATATATTTTGAAATTATCATCATATTCTAAAACAGAGATACCCGCGACTATGCGGTCAGTTCGTATAAGTTACATTGGTCCCGTGCGAGGTGTTTGTACCTCTTACGGGACCGTTTGGGGACTGGTTTGGGGTTTCACCCTCAAACGGCTTGTTTTCAAGCATAATCTACGTATTTTGAAATTATCTTCATATTCTCAAATTGGTAGATCCGGGACTACGCGGTCAGTTCGCACGAGTTATATTGGTCCCGTGCGAGTTGTTCGTGCCTCTTACGGGACCGTATGGGGGCTGGTTTGGGTTTTCCCCCACGAACGACTTATTTTCCAGCCTAATCTATGTATTTTGAAATTATCTTCATATTCTCAAACTGGAAGACCCGGGACTACGCGATTAGTTCGTACAAGTTACATTGGTCCCGTGCGAGGTGTTCATGCCTCTTACGGGACCGTTTGGGGGCTGATTTAGATTTTCACCTTTTAACGGCTTATTTTTAAGCTTAATCGATATATTTTAAAATTATCATCATATTCTCAAACCGGGATACCCGCGACTATGCAGTCAGTTCGTACAAGTTACATTGGTCCCGTGCAAGGTGCTTGTGCCCCTTACGGGATCGTTTGGGGATTGGTTTGGGTTTTCACCCTCAAACGGCTTGCTTTTATCATTTGTACGCGGTCAGTTCGTACACGGGACTACCCTAATTGTGTGATTTGTTAGGTCTCTATCATCAGCGTTTTATATTTATTACGTTTTAATTTTGATTTAAGTTTGTAAATCTTCTCCTTGATATAAGAGAAAAGCTAATTGTCAAATTCAACCCACCCCACTCTTCACCCATATATGCATATATGCAATCATATATGCATATATCTGCATATATACTTGCATATATATGCATATATTCACTATATATGCAATCATATATGTAGATATCTGCATATATGCACATATATGCATATATGCAGCTTGCTACAAATAACAATGGTGCGATTTTACTACAAAACACAAATCACATACCTGATGGAGGCAGTGAGGGAGGGAGGGAGGCAGAGAGAGAAGGGCAGTAGCCTGGGAGGGAAGGAGGCGGAAAGGGATGTTTCATTATACAAAATGAAAAGATGGAAGACAAAATAACATAAAAAATGACCAATAACTTATAAGTAGCTGTTTCTCTCAACCAATAACTTATAAGTAGCTATGTTTCATTATACATACCTGATGGAGGAAGCTCTTTCGTATTCGACAGGCTGCAGAGACACCTAATAATACCAGATCTTGATCTGCCTGCAATATCAAGAAAAAAAATAACTATGAATAGATAAGCATCAATACTCCTGCGAATTAGAAAATAGCGTGATATATTACATGAATAATAAAATTTTCGCACTTAGCGTGTGCCTTCATGAGTTGGTACACAGTATGGCCAAAATGAAAGCAACAGAATAATTTAAAAGCATATTTATGTGAATAATGTCTATCTAGTGCAATAAAGGTAGAAAATGCCTCGAGCAATTAACAATGCCCAACAACCCAATGCATGAATCTTTGTCCCAATTACTTGAGGTCAGCGATATGTATTATGCTTTGTCATTCAGTTATACTTGGGATTCATACATCACAAACTAGTATGTCTTTCTCTAAGGTATACATACAAGTAAAATTTGAGACCTTCTCCAAGCCTTATTGTCTATGTTAATTGTAACATTCTTCCTTACTAGTTCACTTACTGGTTTAGTTATGTCCAAACAATCTAAAGTGTTTATGTAGAAGAGGCTTAAGTCCACTCGCTATCCTTTGCGTAAACAAAGTACCACTTTCTTAACAGTTACAGGCAAGTCACATGCGCTAAATTCCACCTAGCTCAGGCGGAGGCAGTGCTCGATGAATCAAGCATTTCACGAGTGCTCCATGGGACACCTAAGGGTATTGGATTGGAGGCTGGAAATGAAACAAGTTAGATAAAATAACCTTTGTGAGTAATCAAAAGCAACAACATTAGGATCACTCGAATCTTACTTGATCACACAAATTCACGAGGAACTACTCTCAACCGAACAACGATGTTTCTCACACAAGGGATCTTTGATCGGATAAGTCCTTCATGTCACACACATGCACCCACCCGACATATCACACGATTAGCATAGCTTAGCCCTGTGCTTGGCGATTCACTTACAACATAGGCTCTGCTATCCTTGATCAATCGTCAGCACCGAGCAATTCACCTTCCTCATTAATGCAAGCTCATAATGAATTAAATGTTAGGGTAGAGCATATAAGCGCACTCCACTACTAACCAATGTTTCACACAACCTTAACACACACTTCATTCTTTACAAGAGAACATTTTTTGTAAAATTCCTCTCTATACATAACTCAAACATTTACCATAAATGACTGGATAATAACTCACTTGTTCTTCATTTGTTACACATATTTATTGGGACTCCACTATTACTTTATCTTTGCTCATTACTTCATCTCACTCAATGGTGTTCATCTGCCTCTCGAGTTACTTGCTCTTGTTTTCTCACCCTCCTCCAAGGAACCCTTTCAGATTGTTAGCTTATCACTTGTTCATTATATTTATCGTGGGAAGGGTGAATCTTCCTTAACGCTCCACGGCCAACCCGAGTTCAAACTAAATACGAGTACTCGATTATTAAAACTAAATACGGTCTTCTTGCTAATAATTGGGTTCTCGAGTGGTAATAAGGAAATGCTCTCCAATATTCACATGATTTTATATCTCAAGGATTGAATTCCTTTCTTAAATCCATACACCAAGTTGTGGGGGATTTATATTTGGGGGAGGAATATTACTGGGTTGAGGAGTCCCCTTGTACATTTCTTACACTAGGCTCATTTGTTTCTCCACTATAGCCATGACCCAATATTCCATGTAAAGGTACCTGAAACAGATTTCATGAAATTCTTAAAATAGTTATTGTTAATTGCACAAAGTGAGAAGCATATATATTCTGATAAAGTCCATCACACCATCTTTGACTCTTCGGTTAATTGGAATTCTCGATTCTAGTTATCTTGTAATTTATTTCTCAAGGGAAATCTCAACAATAAAGAATTTTATGAACTCATTTTTTATTAACTCTTGCAAACAAAATTCTCTTTATCTTAAGGATCATTATACAGAAGAGTTTGGGAGGGGCATCTCTCTTAATGCCTTTCATACAAGTCATACTTGATATTTTGGTGGTCTGAAAAGTTAATTTACTTTCATTCAAGTCTTTGCACAATTGGTCATCAAAAGGATATTAAATCTTGTGACTTCCACCAACATAAGAAGCCTCGTATGGACTATCTCATTTTTGGCAAACTTTAGGCGAGAAGGGGGAGAGTGTGGACCATATTTTGCCTAATTGCAACTTTACGAGGTTTCTTCAGAATGAATTCTAAATGTTTGTGGAGATGTATAATCTTGCCATGTGATTGGAAAATAATTCTAGAACATTTGAAGATAATAAGCTAACAGGAAGGAAATTACTTTTTTATAGAGTTGTCATTAACTAATTTTACTCTTTTCCTGTTCTTTCTCTTGTTTCTAGTTTTTCAGTTTTATGTTTGTGGCTTGTTCACCAGCCTTTTTGTGGTATTTTGCACCTTTTCTACTATTTAAATAAAACATTTGTCTGATTTCTGATCAAAAGTAACACACGTAAATGTGTGTACAATTGTTATAATTTTTTATGTATAATGCTTATTTATTTTCAATGTGTGATAGCTTAAGTTTCGAAACCATACCTAAATTACAGACTAGGTTCCAAAAATTATGCATAAACGTTTTTGGAGTAACTTAAATGATTTAACATTAATAAAAAATATAAATTTAATTAGAACCTCCTTCAATCTTAAGGCAATAATTTATGAGTACCTATTTTTTTACGAAAATAGAGAATTCGCCCCATCCCACCGTACCCCCCGCATGTAAGGGGTGGGGAGGGAGGCATCTGCAGAATAAGTGTCATCGCTGATGTTACGGTTGCTTGAATTTGTTGGGTTTAAAGCGACGCGCCTATATCGAAGCTTCATTTCAAAGAACCATGATTGATCCATTTAAATGAAATGGTTAGAACCTGGACGTTTAGAAAAGCACGTGCACGTGCATATGCAAAAGAAATCAACCATCGAGGCATAAGTAACCTTACCATTTCCAAATAGCTTACTAAGACTCTTTTCTTGATAAGGCCGTGGTTGTGCTTGAGGCTTCAACTCCATGTCAAGGTCAGGATTGACCAGCAAAAGAAGAAAATATTATAGAAACTCTAATATACTATTGCATCAGGTGAAAAAAAACGTTATTTAACAGAAACAACTCACAGTGTCAAGTTTAATGAATTTGGCAAGAAGCGCTGCTTCACATTTTCAGCGTGAGATGTAAAATTAATTTACTACAATAGCCCCAATCTGCTTTGATATCGCTACCTCTACCTTCGGTCTCACTTTTTATCTGAACAATTATCGCAATGCCTTTCATACTACAACCAACGTTATATAAGAAATATCGAACAAATTTTTACACGATTTTATGTAAATGCCAAATACAATAATTCCAAATGGGGTGACCCACGTTGAACTGGGATAAAACCACCAAGAACCTAAAGAAATTACAATTGACTACCCCACCCCACCCCACCCAAACATTACACGCCCATGACGGGATTCGTTCCTAACACGCGCCACTGGATTTGTCTTATGGTAACATAAGTTTTAATATATTTAATGCATCTTTAGTTTAGATTCATCTACAAAAAGTCTCCCATGTTTGCTTCTATCCCGTTAACCCAAATAACCTAGTTCCATTAAATTTACAAGTTTTTTTTAAAGTTACCTGAGTAGGGTCAACTTCAAATGAATGAGCTTCTTTCTCTTCAGCTACAACTGCCAATTGTGCTTCATTCATCAACTCACTGTGTGCACCTTCGATTTCACCCATTGATTTGCTAACTATGAATTCGTCAGTCACCCCCTACACCAAAAATGTAATTGTAAAAAGTCAAACAGTGAAAAAATAAAGAACGAACAAAAATCAGACACAATAGACAATAATTTGAGGAAGGGAAAAAACAACAAACACAGACCTCAGATGAAAGCCTATCTCGAGATATAATTTCATCCTTAAGCAACTTCTTTAATACCTGCATATAATCATTGGTATCAAGCGCTAAGAATCCAATTTCTCTATCCATTACAATATCCAAAATTAAGAAAGGCCTAGAAATCTTGCCTCTGGAAATGGGGATTCCACAAAATACCGATTCCTACAAGCCTTAAGGTGGACTTTACCTGCCGGAGCTAAGGGTTGACCAACACCCTTAAGGTGGACCTTGGCGCTACTGTGCTTGAGGATAGAGGAAACGGAGAGGTTGCATCAAAGGGGGGAGGTTGCGTCAACTCCATGTCAAAGGGCTTGGGTTTTTGGTCGAGAAAGAGAGGGGGGAGTGGGGGAGAAAATGAGGGAGGAGAAAGAAGAGGGAAACTAAAGTGTGCCAAAATTTTAAGGTATTTTATACCGTAGTCAAGTGTTCTTAATTTTGGCACACTTTAAAACAGTGCCAAAATTTGGCACTGTTTTAAAGTGTGCCAAATTGTCATTAAACCGTGCCAGAATTTGGCACAGTTTAAAACAGTGTCAAATTTGTAATATCAGGGTGTGCCAAATTGCTGTTTTTGGTGTAGTGATCTTCAAATTAAATACAACAAAAGTCTCTCGAAATAATACAACTCACTATCGCGAAATAAAATGCTCTATACAACAAGGTAAATACAAATATTCTCATATGTATTCTCGAATAATCTTCCCAAAATATCCAAGCTAAAATCAGGGGATCGATCGATCGATCGCCCAGACAAATTGATTCGCCGCCCTAAAGTTTTTACAAGGGATAAATATTTAAAAATTCGTTTTAACTCCGTTTTTGAAACCGTTTGAAAATCTAATCTTTAAAAATAATATTCAACACTTTTGAGCAAGAAAAATAATTTTATCAAAAACTTTATTTTCCTCTATATTTTGAAAATACTTCAAAAATTACGCGGGTTGTTACACCACATAGGCATCGAGCCTATGTGGCCTAACCCCGGGGCCACTCCCCTCTCCTAAAATAAAATAATATAAAATTAGTAAGTAACGCAAAGTAATGATAAATTAGAATAATATAAAACTAAAATTGAAGAAAAATAAAAACTTACCATCTTGTGCTCCACCTCGGCGCAAGATGTCCACTCGAAGTAGTCCACGCCCACCTTGTTCGCCCGATTTTTCTGTCCCGATTGACGAGATGTCAATTTTCGCTCATTGATCTCATTATCTACGAACTTTTGCCACTGTGCCAATGAGATCGGAACCTTCATCGGGACGGTTTCATGCCTACTCAGAATGGACTCTCGGGTCTTCCCAAAGTACCATGCTCACATATTCTTCTTCCACGTCTTATATTGATCCCTCAACATTTACAACATGGAGTCGCTGGCATTGGGGGGCAGGACGAATTGTTCCTGTCAAACAAATACAAACCAAAATGAAAGTAAGTGCTAGTTGTATTTAAATATAAATAAAAATACATTACCTATAGTGCCCCCTAGATGGCCATCTTGAGCTCATTTGGCACAGCCCTCCAATCAGTGTACCCCGGACCAATGATCACCTTCAGTAACTCTACGTCTCTAGACATTAATGTCGTTTTGTTCTTGACAAAGGATCCTAATTTGCCCCATTTTGAGGCCTAAGGACCGTGGATCCCTCGTCACCTCTGCTGCAGCGCTGCCCTGATGAAGACATTTTCGGTAAAAATTGTTGTTATTAGTACAAACTTGTATATGGACTTTGAATTACTACTCAACTCCAATATTATAAATCTAAATTGTTATTATTAGTAAAAACATGTATATTGAATTAATTCAGGAAGAATACAAGTTATTGCAAGCATTAAACTAGTCAAGTACAAATGAATAAAAAGCATTAAATTATCGTCCGATAATAATAAAGCACTGAAATAATATAACCACTGGTCATTACAAATAATTGGAATACTTATTACAAATCTAAAAATTGTTTCAAATTCAGGTTATCATGAAAAATGGATTGATATTTAGTAGGAGTAGCCAAATCATCCACATTACTATTTAGACGCTTTGGCATATGTAGGACAATTGACCAGAACTCGTTGTTGATATACTCTGAGTAAAACACTTGCTTAACCTTTTGAAAAGCACAAATAAATGGCTCATTGCTCACTTGTTCATTGCTCTTCAACTTGAACAAGTCAACCTTTATCAAATTGGTGCCAGGATCAACTTTACAAGTATTTTTATGCTCAAGTCTTACCCAATCATAGTAAAATACAACCTCTTTGAAGCATACATAGTCCAATTCAAATATATTTCAAATTACACCATAGTAACTCATTTAAGCTTCAACGAGATTTTTATCTTTCGCGCTCGCTCAAAAGAATGTAAGAGCCTTATAGGAAATGCCCAAGTTCTGTACATTTGTATTTTCCTCGTACACCCTTGCACCGAATACGTAACGATCCAATTAATTTTGTTTGTACTCTTATGCCATGAACAAGGGTCCAGTGGCTAGAAAAGCAAGCCTTGATGTCTCATCACCCGTCTTTAAGAGTTGAGAATATAGATAAATTAATTAGGTTAGTTGTAAAGCTTTCTTGCCAGTAGATTAGACAAATCTAGGTTCATCGCATACCAGACATCGATCGAGATTTTCATGCTCTTTTAAGTATAGTATGTAGTCATACACACAAGCATGAATTGATTTATACTTCATTCCCAAACCTTTCAAACTATTTTTCATAGTAGGATAATTATTTGGAAGCGTATTATGCTTGGGTAGCAAACCCTTCACCCAATTCGAAAATCCTGTCATGCTATTGCCATAAAAACCATATTGGGTCTTCAAACTATGCAAACCAATCATGGCATGTAAAGTTATTTAATCTTTCTCACTTCCAGAGTATAATGACTCGGTCGCCTTAAATTTTAAACTTTGGTAGTCATCGTCAAGATTTATCTCTATATCTTCATGAGCACCTGAACCTTGTACATCATCAATGACCTCATTCTCTTCCACTTCATGAACCCCATATGCGTCATCAACTAAATCCTCTAGTATATTATGATCTACATTGTCATCCTCCCCTTGTACATCTCTCCCACTTGTTCAAGGTTGTTGTGAAGGTTTCTCGGGGACAAAATGAACTTTTGATTCCTCGTGAAAAAAATAAATTCGATAATTATCTTGGATACCCCATCTTAACAAATGTAGTTCAACTGTTTTCCAGTCAAACATCTTACCATTATTACACCTAGAATACGGACACAAAAACTCTTCATCATTATGACATCTCCTTGCATATTTCACAAATTCATTAGCACCTCTGCGAAACACATTCCCTAATCTATTTGTCTCACCCATCCACTCTTTGTATTTAGGATATTCCATCACAGCTACTACAAACAATCACCTATTATGGGTAAGAAGTGTATATTCGTGGATTAGTATAAACAAAAGTGTGAACATTTAGTTCCCATTTGTATAAACAATCACCTATTGATGTAATAGGCATAAAAACTAGAAGGCTAATTTCTATGCACACTATATGTAATTTAAATTAGTTATAAATGTTACAAAACCGTTAAATTAGTTTCAATTTATAAAATTAAGGCCTATTTCCTCCATCTCCTCTAAAGGGTGAGTGGTCCGATCCCATTCAAGATCGCATATTTCTGTAATATACTTAGCAGCTCATGCACATTGTTCTAATTTAAGAAAAATTCGGCAGTATATCCCCATAGTTTTCCAAGTACACGACATAGATTCGCAAGTGTGAGTGCTATTTCAATTTATCAATTGAAATAACACTTAACATCGCATCATCTAGTATGTACCCAGAGAACATTACGATACGACTGCAGAACTTCCCCCGAAAGTAACAAGTTTAAGCCACTAAGAATATTCTTATACAAACATTATGCAGTCCCAAACTGTCCAAATGGGACAGTTTAAGAGATCTCATTACATGGGTAATGACTCTCGAATGGGTCTAAGGGCTATTGAATGCGTACGCATAAGATCTATAAGAATTGTATCTATGCGCACTATATATAATTTAAAGTATGTTTCATTAAATTATGTCTTATCACAATTAGAGAGATTTCATTTAATTATGTCATTTAAATTATGTTTCATTTAATTTAAAGTATGCATAAGAACTAAAACTTATACCAGTTTATACTAATTTATAATAATTTTTACCAATATCAATACCAATTCAAATTCAATTTCAATTTATACCAATATCAATACTAATTATTGGTACTCAGGGCCTCCAAAAGTTAAGGTGTCACACAAATTATTGGTACTCAGGGCCTCCAAAACCAAAGTTGTATTTTTAGTCATTGATATCTTTACCGACTATGTATAATAAATTCAATTTGAGTACTTTTATTCACTATTGAAACCCCACACACACTAATTCACACATACACACACACACCTACCCCTACCCGTACCCCCACTGATGCCCCTACACCCCCCCACACACCCCTACACACACACACAACTGCACACACACACACACACATGCTGTCCTACACACACATATATACAAAGGAAAGAGAGAGAGAAGAAAAAATTACCTGAATCGTAGAGAGAGAGAGAGAACCGTCACTCGAGTAGTAGAGAGAGAAAATTGAGGGAAAGGAAATGATGGAAAAAAAGAGAGGCGCATAGGGTTTTAAGTATAATAGTTGTCACAGACCTGTCAAGGTCTTTGATCGTGAAAACTTTAAAGGATTGGCACCGTCATTGACCGTGACAAAAAATGTGTATTTTTTTTATCACGGTCAATGATCGTGACAAGGCTGGCCGACTCTAAGGTGACAATATAACCTTTTTGGTGTAGTGTTGTCTCGATTAAAAATCGTGAAAAGGCCGACTTATCATGGTCAAAGACCGTGACAAGTTTTAGGATGGTAATTCCTTTGTCACGGACTTATCACAGTCGAAGTCCATGATAGGAATTGTACTTGTCATAGACTTTGACGTTGACAAGTCCGTGACAAATGAAAAATTATCATGGAGACCGAGACAAGACCTTGACAAAGTAAAAATTGTCACGAACTTTGACGATGACAAGTCTTTGATAATTTTTAATTTGTCACGGACTGGTGACGGTTAAAGTCCGTGATGATTCTGGGCAGATTAAAAAAAAACTACCGGGCAGTGTGGCCACTACCACTGCCCAACAATATATTTTAACCTGTTACAACATAATTAAACATGTTCAAAAAGTATATACCTCAAGCAACATTAAATAATTCATAAAAACTATATACTAATTAACCAACAAACATTCATAGCCAACCAACATTCAATATTCAAATGAAATTAATATGAATAACATCTAACATTCAATATTCATAATCATGAAATTAATACAAATAATGTCAAGGGCTTGAGTTTTGAACAAGTCTGAGAAGGAAGGTAGGCCACATTACATATGAATTAAGACAACCCTCAATTTTTCGAATGTCGCATTGTTCGTCCAACCACGAGGGTTCATTCTCTTTTCGGGCATAATATGCTTGACGCGAACCCTTGCCTTAATATCTTGTAACACATGTGCATGAACCACACTACCCGGCTATGTGTCTGGGTCCCTCAACCCCCAAGCTATGGGTTTGCCACCCCATATGTCTATTATATTCACACTTTTCCAACCCGTTATTGACAAAGACCGTTCGACGGGGCTAAAGGTGGCAAATGAATCATATGCAGGTGAGGAGGGAGTGCGTATCAACAATGAGGGTGAGAGAGATGGAGCAGTGGCATTCTCGTCTACCACTTTCCCCTTGCCCTTACATAAGGTGAACCTTAACTGACGCTTCATGTACTCGAACATATTATGGACCATCGCCTCCAACCTCTCTGACTTATTGTCATGGGTTTCCACTTTATAAGCCATCCCAATATTGCTCGTCTCAATTTCGATGAGCTTCGAATTCCGAACCTGAGAGCTCACCCCCTTGTCCGCCCCTTATGATCCGCCCCGAGCACTTGGCTTAGTGTGTCTATAGCCAAGGATACCTTGTTAGCATCAGATTAGGAGTTGTGCACCTCCTTAAGCTTTGCCTAAAAAGACAAAAAGTACGCAATTAGTTAAGTTAATAAAAAAAATTATAACATAATTCAAAAAATTAAATAATTGTAAGATATTTCTATAACTTATAATTTTAGATGCCACCCTCGGGGACACCTCCTTATCCTTGCCCTTCTTTGTCCAATTTTCCACATAGGCATCGAGCCTATGTGGCCTACTCCCAAGGCCACTCTCCGTCTCCTGAAATAAAACAATGCAGAATTAGCAAGTAATGCTAAATTAGAATAACATAAAACTAAAATGAAAGAAAATTAAAAACTTACCATCTTGTGCTCCACCTCGGCGTAAGATGTACGCCTAGAGTCAAGTTTCTACAAAAAGCGGGGTGTGATCGAAGTGTGGAGGCCAAGCCTTAAGCCTTAGAAGCCTAGATGGGCATTAGGCGTAAAAAGGCAGGAAAAGGCGTTTAGTCATTTTAAAAATATATTTTAATCTTTTTTAATCATAACAAGGCTATTAGGAATACTAAAATTGTACATACCTTAAAAATATGTCTAAATATTTACAAATTAAAATACTATTTTTTTAAATACTAAAAAAATGCACATTTTTCATGCCTTACCCCCAAAAATGTTGACCATCGTTGACTGTGCCTTAATACATGCCTTGGACCAAAACTTGGCATTTTGTAAAAATCCCTACTCCTAGGCCCGCCTAGGCACATTTTTTAGAACACTGATCAATATTAATAATCATTCAATAATATATAATCAATAATCAATACAAAATGATTCAATATAAAAAATGTGTTTTTCACCTTTCAAATGAAACATATAGACTTTTGGTCAAAAGTCCATCGACAACGTTAGGCCTTTTTTGGACGAGAGGCAGAGAGGTTTGGTATACTGTTTGTCTTTCGATTATTTTGGACGAGATATTGTTCTGGTTTGTAAAAAAAGTTTTTAAAAGGCAATATCGTTTCACTAAAGCATTTTTGTATTAAAAAAGTGCACCTCAAGGCTTTTGCCAAGAATAAGGCATAAAAGACTTAAGGTGGGACGTTTCTCTCAAGCCTCAAACCTAGGTGCACCTTTTAGAACACTGCCTGGAGTAGTGCACGTCAACCTTTTTGGATCAGTTTTCCCTCCCTGATTGATGAGAGGTCAACTGTCGATCCTGGATCTCATTGTCGATAAACTGCTACCAGCTTGCCAATGAGACTGTCTCCTTCGACAATACCATGTCACGAACCCTCAATATGGACTCCTGTTCCTAGCCAAAGTACCATGGCGCATATTTTTCTTTCACGTTTTCTATTGATCTCTCAATTAGTTGAACGTGGAGTAGCGGATATGTGGGGGCAGGCCGAATTATTTCTGTCAAACTAATGAAAACCAAAAAATAAAGTAAGTGTTAGTTGTATTTAAATTATAAAATATAATAAAATATAAATATAAATATAAATACAAAATAAAAATAAAGTGAGTAACTACCTGTAGTGCCCCCAGATGGTCATCTTGAGCTT
This sequence comes from Sambucus nigra, assembly GCA_949130495.1. Taxonomy (NCBI): domain Eukaryota; kingdom Viridiplantae; phylum Streptophyta; class Magnoliopsida; order Dipsacales; family Adoxaceae; genus Sambucus; species Sambucus nigra. Next base: position 329,802,083 of record OX422222.1, on the reverse strand, counting down.
GACAGACACCTTCCTCCAATCCGTGTACCCCAGGCCGATGATCGTCTTGAGCAACTCTAGGGCTCTAGCCTGTAAGGCCATGTTATTCTTGACGAGGAACCCCAATTTTTCCCATTTGAGGGGCCTAGTGGCAGATGAGCCTTCCTCACCTCCGATACCCGATCGCCCTGATGAAGACATTTCCTGCAAAAATTGTTGTTATTAGTACAAACATGTATATGAGAAAATGATCAAATCCAAATGAATAAAAATATTATACAAGTTAACGACATTATAGGTCTAAATATTGTTTCAATTTTTGATCATGTCACGGACTTTGAATTAATGATTAAATTGATTAGAATCGAAATTAACATATTCACTAACCAAAAAACCAATTTTGATTCAAATCCGATAATAGCAAAGCACTAGAAGAATACAAGTTAACAAAGCACTAGAAGAATACAAATTAACAACATTAATCTAAATATTATTTCAATTTCGGGTCATGTCATGGACTTTAAATTAATGCTTAAATTCATTAAAATCCAAATTAATATATTCACTAACCAAAAAATCATTTTTGATTCAAATCCGATAATAACAATGCACTGGAAGAATACAAGTTAATAAAGCACTAGATAATATTGTTTCAGTTTCAGGCCATGTCACGAACTTTGAATTAATGCTTAAATTCATTAAAATCCAAATTAACATATTCAGTAACCAAAAAACCAATTTTGATTCAAATCCGATAATAACAAAGCACTAGAAAAAAACAAGTTAACGACATTATAAATCTAAATATTGTTTCAATTTCAGGCATATCACGAACTTTGAGTTGATGCTTAAATTTATTAAAATCCAAATTAACATATTCACTATCCAAAAAACCAATTTTGATTCAAATTTGATAATAACAAAGCACTAGAAGAATACAAGTTTTGACAACATTATAATTCTAAATATTATTTCAATTTCGGGTCATGTCACGGACTTTGAATCAATACTTAAATTCATTAAAATCCAAATTGATATATTCACTAACCAAAAAATTAATTTTGATTCAAATCCATAGAAAATGTTTAAGTCGAAATGAATTAAAAGCATTAATTTGTCGTCCGATAATAATAAAGCACTAGAAGAATACACGCTAATGGTTATTACAAATAATTGGAATACTTATTACAAATCTAAAATTTGTTTCAAATTCGGGTTATCATCTAAAATGGATTGATATTTGATAGGAGCAGCCAAGTCATTCACACTGATGGTTAGACGCTTTGGCGCATGTAGGACGATTGACAACAACTAGTTGTTGATATACTCTGGGTAAAACACCTGCTTAACCTTTTGAAAAGCACAAATAAACGGCTCATCTCTCATGTGCTCATTCTCTTCAACTTGGACAAGTCAACCATGATCAAATTGGTGTCAGGATCAACTTTACAAGCATTTTATCCTTACCCAATCATAGTAAAGCACAACCTCTTTGAAGCTTATATAGTCCAATTCAAATATATTTCGAATGACATTATAGTAAGTCATTTCAGCTTCGATGAGTTTTTTATCTTTTACGCTCGCTTGAAAATAAATAAGAGTCTTGTAAGAAATGCTCGAGCTCTGTAAATTTGTATTTTTCTCGTTCACCCTTGCACCTAATACATAACCGTTCAATCAATATTGTTTATCCTCATGTGCCATGAATAAGGGTCTAGTGGCTAGACGAGTAAGCCTTGATGTCGCTTCACCTGTCTTTAAGAGCTGAGGATATAGATAAATTAATTAAGTTAGTTTTAAAGCTTTTTTGTAATGTGACATTTAATAAGAGACATTTTCATTATAATTACCTCGTGTGACGCCCACAACCTAAATTCGTTATCTGATTGTGCCTTCATTCTTTGTCTTTTATTATTCCCACACCATCATATTTTCTACATTGATCGTGTATAAAAGTTAAAATAATATAAACTTACTTTTTTCATTCTTCGACATCTTTATGTGTGTCAAATAGATAATGAGCTACTTGTTCATATTGTAAACTCGTTAATTTCACTCGCCTACCTATCACCTGACCACCCCCATCGATGAACTCATCACTGTTATCCATGCTGATTGGGTCAGTCATATATTCCCGAGTGTAGATTGATGGCTCCACGGTGATGTATTCATCTACAATTGATCCTTCAATGTATTGTGTATTCTTGACATAATATTTAAAACTTTCATCAATCTTTTAAATGGATACATCCACCGATATCTAATTGGGATGCAAAGAAGTGCCTCGTCGTATAAGTGTACCAACAAGTGAACACTAATTTCAAAAAATGATTGGGAAAAGTATTTCTCCAACACACAAATCACTTCGATTACCGCTACTTTTGCGGCCACTTTGCGATCTCAATTGACTACCCTCTCACACAAAAGTGTGAAGAATATGATAAATAGCCCTTCATAAATCCTTGTGCTTGGCGAAACAGTGCTTAAACAATGGAGGAACTAATTGCATGATCACATGAAAATCGTGGAACTTACACTTATATAAATCAAGGGTAGCATATTGACAATCCTTTACAAGTTAGATGAAAAATTAGATGGAACCTTCAAATTTTAAATTGTTTCTAAAAGAACCTTCCTTTCCTCAATCGTAAAAAAAACGCACCAAGGGAAATTATTGTCCTTCCATTACTATATTATTTCAACCATAGTTGTGAAATAAGTTTCAACGATTTACGGTCTTTTCATGCATTTTCTCCGTCCTTCGAATGACTCCCCTAAGGCATGTGCCCATAATATATTCAGTGATGTTCTTATCCACATGCATCACATCCAATACATGGCCCACCAGGTTATTCTTTTAGTAAGGAAAGTCAAATAAAATTGACCTCCTAGACTATGCCTTTCTTATCCCAGTTTCATTCCTAGTTAGAGTCTTATTATGCTTGACATATTTCAATTTAGGATTCTTGAAATATTTCAATTTAGGATTCTAACCTCGTATATTAGTGCCACAATTAAAATATTTTCTTTCAATTTTTGAACCTGAGATTTTTCTCAGAGGTAGCCTATGTTCAACCCCGATCGGTAAAATATTGGAACCTTTCTCAAATCTAAAACTATGAGTGGGTGGTAAAAACCTCCTATGGAAATGGAATATATTTTTTACGCTAGTGGTGAGATGCAGAGATTCAGTCTCCTCTCTATAAATAGGATATCCCAAATAACCATTTACTACACAACCGAATAATGTCCGATAGGATGAAAAATCATTAATTGCCCACACAACATAGCATTCAGCGTAAACTCTTCATTTTTAAAAGAGTCAAATGCTTGTGCACACTCTTCCCACAACTCATTTAATTCTTCTACCAAAGGATCCAAGTAGACATCGATGTCCTCACTTGGTGCCTTTGGTCCAGGTATCAACAAAGACAACATCGGACATTTAGGTCTCATAAACTGTGAAGAAGAGAGGTTGAGTGGTGCTAGGATCACTAGCCATACACTCTGATTGGTGCTTACATTTAGAAATGGATTGAAACGATTTATTGATATTTGCAAATAAATGTTATGCTGTTCTCGAGCAAAATCGAGATACTCATAACCCATCTTATTCCAAGTTGTGAATCAATAAGATGATCCCCTACTTCTGCCCAAGCATGCCAAGTCATTGCCTCCACTATCTATGGTACTGTGAAAATTCACTTCAATTTAGACCCAACGGGAAAATATTTCAACACTTTTTGAGGCATTTTTGAGCTTTTGCCTTCCTTGCCAGTAGATTGCACATATCTAGGTTCATCGCATACCGACACTGATCAAGATTTTAACACTCCTTTTGGTATAGTATGAAGTTATACACACAAGCATGAATTGATTCATACGTCATTCCCAAACTCTTCACCCAATTCAAAATTCATGTCATGCTATTGCCAGATAAACCATATTGGGTCTTCAAACTATGAAAACCGACCATGACATGTAAAGTTATTTTATTTTTGTTACAACTAGAGTATAAACGTCGGGTCGCCTTAAATTTAAACTTTGGTTATCATCATCAAGGTTTATCCCGATATGTTCATGAGCACTTGAACCTTGTACATTGTCAATGACTTCATTTTATTCCACTTCATGAAATCTATATGTGTCATAAACTAATCCTCTAGAATATTATGATCTACATTGTCCTCCTTTCCTTATACATCGATCCTACTTGTTGAAGTCTGTTGTAAAGGTTGATCGAGGACAAAAGAAACATCCGATTCCCCATGAAAAATTAAAAATCGATAACAATCTTGTATACTCCATCTTATAAAATGTAGTTCAACTGTTTTCCACTCAAACACCTTACCATTCCTATATTTAGCACACGGATACGGGAACTCTTCATCATTACGACATCTCTTTGCGTATTTCATAAATTCATTAGCACCTCTGCTAAACACATCCCCTAATCTATTTGTCTCACCCATCAGCTCTTTGTATAGAGGATATCCCATCACAACTACTATAAACAATCACCTATTATGGGTAAGAAGTGTATATTCATGGATTAGTATTAACAAAAGTGTGAAAATTTAGTTTCCAATAATTGATTCACTACAAGATTGACATTTCATATTTCAGTGTTATATTATAAAAATAATATGAATTTTATTTCCTCCATCTCCTCTAGAGGGTGAGTGTTCCTATCCCATTCAAGACCGCATATTTCTGTAATATACTTAGCAACTCATGCACATTATTCCAATTTGAGGAAAATTTGGCAGCATATTCCCATAGTTCTCCAAGTACATGATATAGATTCACAAGTGTAAGTGTTATTTCAATTTATCAATTGAAATAACACTTAACACCGTATCATCTAGTATGTACTCAAAGAACATTAAGAGATGGCAGTAGAACTTCCCCAAAAAGTAACAAGTTTAAGCTACTAAGAATATTATTATAGAGAAACTATGCCGTCCCAAACTGTCCAAATGGGATAATTCGAGAGATCTCATTATAGGGGTAATGACTTTTGAACGGGTCGAAGGGCAATTGAATTCGTACGCATAAGAACTAGAAGGATAGTATCTATGCGCATTATATGTAATTTAAAGTAGTTATAAATTACTATGATAAGTATGTTTTATTTATTCAGTAGTAATGTTTATAATGATGATTTGTACATAGTTATGTTTCATTTCGCATTATTAATTGTTTAATAACAAGCTTTTAAAATTTATAGTATGTTTCATTTATGTCTTATTTATATTCGTTAGAATCAAAATCCTAAATGTTAGAAATGCCTAGGGTCAATCAACTCAAAGGCCATCTAAATGTTAAAAGCCACTAGTCAACAATAATTCAAGAATCCCAAACAACAATTCAAATAATAATGTGAAATATTAGAAATGCCTAGGGCCAACTAACACAATGGCCATCTAAATGTTTAAATCCACCAATTAACAACAATTCAAGAATTTCAAACAACAATTCAAATAGTAATGTGAAATATTAGAAATGACTAAGGCCAACCAACTCAATGATCATCTAAACGTTCAAATCCACTAATCAACAACAATTGAATAATCCCAATAAATATTAAGGTGACATCATTTTTAAATTATCACAAAAAATAATAAGGTGATATAATTTTTAAATTAACACAATAAATTACAAAAATTAAATAAGTATATGTGTTTGTGTGTGTGTTTGAAATTATTTTTATAGTTTCAAATTAATTTCAAATTAATTAGGTCTTTTATTTGAAATCATTGAGTTTTCATCATGGGTGTATGTGTGGGTGGGTTGTGGTTTTTTTTCCAGGGTTTTCAAATTAATTTCGAATTAATTAGGGTTTTCATTTTAAATCATTTTAGGATTTTTATTATAGGGTGTATGTGATAAGCACCCAAAAGTGTATATTTTATACCCCGAATAGATGTATTTTAGTTGCTAATTCTCAGTAATTTGGGTTTTATGCGCTTTATTGTCTATTTTGTAGTTCGAATGCACGTTGCGGTGTTCAAACGCGTATTTCAAAACAATTATGCAAATTATGGAGTAATTACCCTTGTCCCGTACCTTAGCCTACCCTAAACCTACCTAAACATGTCTCGAACCGTGTGTGTTTAGTTTGTCCCATTTTATTTTATTTGTGTCGTTTTATTTTTAGAGTTTATTTTATTATTTTATTTTATTGAGTCATGTATATATTTTTAGGATTTTTATATTTTAATTTTTATCACGTCGTGTATTTGTTTTAATATTTTCTTTTATTTTAATTAGTTTATTACTATTTCATTTTGTTTTTATTTTTTTTATTTGTTAGTTTTTATTTTAGTCGTGTTTAGTTTTTTTTAGAGTTGTATAGTGTGTTGTGTCGTGTCATTTTTATTTTTAGTTGATTTTATTTTTAATTTAGTTAAATTTTTATTTTAATCTTTTTTTTTTAATTTTATTTTAAGTTAATTTAATTTAATTTAATTTTTAGTTTTAGTTTACTTTTTAGGGTCACTAACACACACACGACAACGCCCATACACCTAACAACACCCAACCAACCCCCTAACTCTCACCTAACTTACCCTACACCTCCATTACACACAATCACCTCCACCCATCTTCTTTCCCACCAAATCTTTCTCACTCTCCTCCATCCTACATTAACACTATTAAACCCACCCCCCTCTCTCTCTCTCTCTCTCTCTCTCTCTCATCACCTCCACAATACAACACCACACCACACCACATCTCTCTTTCTAACAAAAACTAGATCTTAACTATAACCGGAACTAGATTCCGGCGACCCTACCACTCCAGCGGCCTACCCACCAACCCGCCGACCCCACTCAACCCGGGCAGCCCCTGCTTCCAACTGTCGCCGCCCAATCCAAACTCTGGCGAGGCCATGATCCACCCACCAAACCCGGAAACCTGCTACGAAACCCATCTCGGGTATTTCCTGAACTCGAGACCAAATCGAAACACGAAGCCAACACTCAACCTGCTCGACCCGTGTTCACCCATGTACTCCCAACCCGAGCTCCTGTCCAAGACCCATTTGAAGACCAAACCCACTTCCCATTTGTAAACCCATGAGCCAAATCGTGTACCTTCCAATTTCCAAAACAAAAACCAAAAACCAAACAAACCCAAAGTGCAAAACCCATCCCATATCAGTACCTATACCTGCTCCTACATCTGACACATCAAATCAATTTAACCCATCACCCAACTTTTGCAAAAATAAACAATCCCCTCTCTTTAAAACAGAGTGGAAGAGAGAAAAAAAACTGGACAGTGTTGAGAGAATAGAGAGACTAGTGTACTTTTTTTTAGTGATCTATTTTTTGGACCTCATTTTTAGTTGTAGATTGTATATAAATTTTATTTTTCTTCTTTTATAATTTTTTTAGTGACTTGAGTGAGGCTGAATATTTTGTGAAATACAAATCTTGAATTGGTATTAAATTTTAGTGTTATAATACTCAGATTTGTGGGTGCACTTAATTGTTCATGTTTGAGAAATTTTTATTGAGTTTAAGGAAACTTGGTTCAACTATTTTTCTCATTCAATTTTTTTTTTTTTTTATGTTTCTTGTTGTGTCATTATTACATTTTATATGTAATAATATCAAAATGAAAGGCTAAATATCCCATTCAAGGGGTGAGATGGAACCCTTAACTTAATTATTTTTATTTTTGGTTTGTTTATGTATTATGCCCCTTTGAATATTAATATTAAAATTTTACAATTTATATTTATCCCTCGAGAGAGGTGGATTATTTTCGAGAGAAAATAAGAAATTCATATTATAATATTTATTTATTAATTAAACTAGAGATAGGCAATTTTTAAATAATATTATAGTTCGAATTTCTCTACTCTAAAACTTTTTTTTTATGATTTAAATGCTTTTAGTAAATTTTTCCTAGCGGGTGATTTCTTAGAAAATGTTTAAATCTAATTTTTTTGAGTATGTGAAATTTAAATATTAATCTTCTAAAAAGGCTATATGTAAATTTACATCTGCAACGAGAGTTGATTTGTGAATTTATATATATTTTGGGGTATTTCAAATAGACAAACTAATTAATGAAAATAAATAAGTTAAGTGGTGAAGTTTAATCCCTTGAATTATCCCATAATTATTTTCTCCTCATATTTAGCTCACTTTATTATTTTCTTTATTTATTAGTGCAATTTTAATTGTAGTTCACAATTAGTAGCATAGATATCCCTTCAAAATTGTTTTAAAAATCATACTTGTTTTCATCTTGCTCTTGTCCACATTAGAGAGCGCGGATTGACCCCTTACTTCTCAATATACATTTTTAGTATGTTTGTAGGTATCAAAAGGGATTTTTGATTAACCGTCTTTACCCCACAACGACATATACGTCCAAAGGCATGTTATTAGTGTGTCTGAGTGTCTGATGTGGTTTTTTCTTGGGTTTTCAGATTAATTTCAAATTAATTAGGGTTTCATTTGAAATTATTTTAGGGTTTTCATTTCGGGGGGGGGGGGGGGTATGTGCATGTGTGTGGTGTGGTGTGTGTTTCTATGTGTGAGTGTATGTGTTTTTGTGGTGTGTGTGTGTAGTATGAAGGAGAGAGAGAGATATGTACCAGAATAGAGAGAGAGAGAGAGAGAGAGAGATTTCGAAAAGTTGTGTTGGGTTGTCGCTGCTGCATTTACAACTAGAGAGAGATAGAGATATAGAGAGTTGTGATAGGGTAAACCGAAATGAAGGCTATTATTGTTATGTAATTAAAAAACTTATCAGGATTCAGTCACGAACTTTGACCATGACAGCTTTCTAAGTTTCACGGTCAAAGTTCGTGACAGGACCGTGACAAGTTTATTATAACGGTCATTGACCATGACATGACCGTGACAACAACTCACAGTCAATGACCGTGATAAAAAATGCGTGTTTTGTTGTTATGGTTTTTTACCGTGACAACACTGGATGGTATTAGAGTGACAATTTTTCAATTTTGGTGTATTGTTACAACACCAAATTTTCATAGTATCAAAAGAAAACAAACTCATTCTTCTGCGTAGTATGATATGATAACCAAATTTTAACAATAACACCGACACAATCATTTCTTGAAGTTTTGCACACTTATTATATAGACATGTTGCAAAATAAGCAAAAGAAGTAAAGATTAAAAATCTTTTGGTAACAAAAATATTATTTCCAAATACTTAGCTGCTAATAATCATCGTTCATCCACAAGCCATGTCAGAATGACATTTTCATTCACAATACCAATTTATAGTAATATAGAGGCATCTATATTTAAAGCCATCTAGTCAGTAAAATGTTCCCCAAGAGATTAGAATAGTCTCGATGCCTACGATCACCCAAAATTGATTTAAAGCTTATTATCAACATGTAAAATTAGTTTAAAACAAAAACATAATCACGCACACGCACACACACATGAGAAAATCCACACAGTCACACGTGCAAAATAGTACTCAAAGAAACAAATCACATAAAAAATGAATCCACAAAAAACATGAAAGTGTATTTAGCTAACAACGCAAACGATGCTTAAAGAAAGGGAAAAAACAAAATCACAACTATAGTACACAAATAATGGAAGACCAAGCATATTCATAGACCAAAAATGACATATGAATGTACTATTTAAAACTCAATAAAGTAGTTACTCCATCAGTAGATACTCCACCAACTCCTGCCTCCATATTCAAAACACCACCTAAATTTATTAACGTGTCCCTTATTTCACATAAACTTCAAAATTCACAGAAAATTAAGCAGAAAATCATATGACTTAATTTGTGATTCAACGTCAATATAGTTATTTTCCAATCATTAGTCAACAAATAATAACTAAACAAAAAACAAGAATATTTCAATTTCATATCAAACCATGCCTTGGCCCCAAGAACATGAGTTTACCAACTCCTAGGCCAAAATTTTAATAGTATGTATCCTTTTTACCGAAGTTTCCTTACCTAAATGCATAAGTACTCCTATGCTTCAATTTTTTATGCTTTTATCAATTTATCAGTTTACTAAATTCACATATAAGGTTTGATCCTTGATAATATAATTAGTATATCATGTATATTGATTTGAATTATAGGGATCAAACTTTAAATGATTTAAGATCATATATTAAAAATTAGGTAAATGAATAAATCAAACCATCTTCCAGTAATGTCAGTGCAATAATTTCTGAAGCAACCGATGAAAATCAGTGGCGATCGTCCATTATAATAATCTGACAAACTCTGCTTATAGATAACACACACATAAGCATGACAAAGATAATAACAAGAAGATGATTGTTATAGTACATAAACGACACTGAAAAATTACTATGAAGAAATTGAGTATTAACAACCTAATACATTACAAAATCAAAAATTTCATTCACTTCACCTCACACAATTTCAAATTGCCTTGCCACCTAACACATCCATACACTCAATACATAACTAAATTTTCACTCATAGTAACACACCAACATAACACAACACCTCACTACACTAATAATTATTAACCACTATAAAGACACATACATTCACATTTCACTTCTCACAAATTTAGTTTATTCTGCATTAATCACATTCAATCGTAATTAATTCACACCACAAATTCCTCATTACTAACTCACAGACATTACTTCACACCAATTATTAAACAACACAACATGCATTCACAATAATCAGTTAATTCATTAATGTTTTTATAATTACATTTTGTTAGAATTTCACCTTGATTAGGGAGCTAACTAATATTTAAAAATTTCCCGAAATTCATACTTCCATGAATATGTTAAAATCTGTTAACATTCTCACACATAAGGATCATAAATAACACTTAACTAACTGATCTATGAATTAACTCATTTGATTCATACACTTTTTTATATATTGTTATTTTTGGCGATCATTTCTTGGGTGCAGTTGGAACTAACAGTTCAATCACTCCCGCATTGCCTCTCAATCCCCATAAGTCGTTACAATACAGACCATGGTTTACAACTTCGTACACCTACTTCACATTCACACCCACATGTCGCTACTACAGAACCTACTCTAATACTAATGGGTGAATACACTATAAAAAGATTCTTAGCATTTTTTCCTAGAACGAATAGGGGACATAAAAATTGAACAAACAGGGAAAAAATATGGGACACAAATAGGGGACATGCACACCTGTCTCACTTGAAGCAGTACTTAAGGTAGAACACCTTTATACTCACATAAAATGATTGAACGACTAAACTTGAATGAATTTAATTATTACACGTGAGGTTATGAAACTCACCATTCATCAGCTATCTTTGGTTGAAACTCCCCAGTTTTTCGCTTATGACTTTCGACTTACACTTTCGAACGATCAACAAGTCATTTATTTTTAAGAACATACAAATTATTTTTTAATTAACTATTTGAGCAAGACATATTATATATACACACGTTAAAATAAGAAAGTGTTGGTACCATCTCCTCAGTTTTCTTAGCATGTGACATCCGACCAAGACAATGGACATCAGTCCTTTTATCCCTGTTCTTCCTCCCTAGGTGTCTTCATTTTAATTTTGCCTTGGAGGCTCTACACAAGTTGAACTCATTCCACTTATGGAGGGAGATCAACTTTTTTCCCGTACTCGATCCTTCAGGTCCATTTTCCCATCACAACCTAATCCCTTAAAACAAACCGAATGAGGGTTACATCTAAATGTCTTCAACTAAATACCCATAACTTTCTTGAACTCCTCATTTTTTTGGCCGAAATACTGAACTCTATCGTGAGTGTATCCCACAAGTCATCTTTTTTTAATTACTCAACCATGTCTCAGCTCTCATATTTTAGGTAGATATTTGATTTTAACAAGGACAAGGGTGAATCTTTATAAGGATTCTTACCACATATAGGAAAACCACTTCGGTTAAGAGAAACCTCTGCATAAGAATTAGTGGCAAAATGTTTATCATAACTTAAATTTGTGGCATGGACGATGAGATTTCACTCCAGGACGTCATTTTCTGCATTTACATATATGCATTAGTTTAGATGTTAATACAAGAGTAAGGAAATAATATAAAAAAATAATATAATTCATACCTTTTCAACATATTCTAAAAGTTTTGATAATTCAACCATGTCATAAGTTTTATACGTCATCATTTCATGCAAAGTTTTTATTGGTCATATTTGCAGAAGTGTGTTGACAATTATATTTCTTAAACATGTTAGGACGTATGCCTTCTCTTATAATACAGTAATATATGTTAACTTTGTTATGCATATATTTTCTTACGGTAGAGTTTGACCACATCCTTATCCTCTTCAATTTTATCCACAAGGGATGGATTTTTATTTCTTGAAGTTTTAAAAGCTCTACTAACTGCATCGCATTACTTGGATTGTGTTTTATGAAAACCCTTTCAACTTATTCATCCGAACTTTGAGGTAGTGTGCATAATATCGATTGAAAACAATATGGTTCAGGTATGTTCCACTCGTGATCTTGTAAGTAATTGCATTATTTGATTTTTCAAGAGTCATATCGATAAATTGAGGTGTTCTCTATAAAAGGCCTATTTTGAAAGCCGTTGCATGCATATATAATATTTGACATCCTAAAAAAGTAATAATAAACTTGTAAACAAAAGGCACTCACGAATTATTGAATACATCATACGAAATTACTCAAACGCGCTATTATACATAACTTTGAAATCAACATTTAAAACAACAGACCATACTACAATTAGACATATACTCCTTTAATGTGTCTAATCTTTTCTTTAATTCTGGGTAATAATCTAGAACATAGTGAATCTTGATAGGTGCCTCTGTAGACACCACATTCTAAGACCCCCTAAGTATCTCCTTAGGCCCCTAGCACCTACCAATTTCACTACAAGCCCTAGGTCATACCCCAAGTACCTATCTAGAGGCCATCGAGCGCTCCCGCGCTCCATTTGACTCCGGTCAACTCTATCGTCAGAGTAAAATCTCAATTAATCTTCGAAGGGCTTTGAATACCGTTTCCAACGATCCCCCCTGTGCGAAACAACTTAACCGTTAGGGCGAAAGGGTCATTTTACTATCGAAAATCGATCTAGAGGCTCCCGGGCCTCGATTTGCCCCCAATAAACTTCATTGTCAGAGTGAAATCTCAACGGATATTCAAAGGGCACTAAATTTCCTTTCCAACGGTCTACCCCGTTGTAATATCCCATATTTTTAATGATTTTAATTATGGTATTAATTGACTTAAAAATGGAAAACTTATTTATAATTAATCCGGATTTAATTAAATAATTACTAGCGTGAGGAGAGTTAGTATTTATTGAATTATGTTGAATATGACTTAGTGAGTAAAGTAATATTTAATTATGAATCAATTGTCACGAGCGAATAATACAACAATTATGAAAATTAAGTCGGGACACGCGTGTCAGTCGTGTCAGGACGTGATTGAATGAAATATGAAGTAATTTATTTATAAGTCATCCGTATGGTCATTTAGAGTGCGCCAAAGTATTTGAAAGAATCAAGATAGTCAGAAAAGTCTACCTGGGGGATCAGTTTGGGTCCCGGAGAAATTTTATGCCAACCCGGCACTCCGAGATGGTATTTTAGTCATTTTAATTTTAGGAGTAATTAAACCCACGAATTTTCTAAGGCTATATCAGCTGAAGGGGTTAGGAATTCTAAGATTATTGATAAGCACCCAAAAGTGTTAAAATAGTACCCCAAATAGTGGATTTTTAATTGCTAATTCTCGATAAAATTGGATTAATGTTAGTATTTGTTTATTTTGTAGGTCAATAACCATTTGCGATGTCAAACAAGTTTAATTCAAGGCTATTGCAATGAATAAGTGGTCAAGTACATCAAATGCGACATTGATGTGGTTAAAAGAGCTAATTTCCCTCCCCCGTAATCTTACTCGAGCCTAAACTTAGCCCAGACTACTCTCCGAGCCCCATGTGTGTTTAGTTTATGCCTTTTTATTTTTCTTAGATTTTTAGTTTGAGTCGTTTTATTTTTAGGATTTATTTTAGATTTATATAGAGTTTTGTAGGTTCTATTTTCTATTTTTACATTTTATTTTTAATGGTGTATTTTTATTTTTTTATTTTTATTAGATTTTAGTTAGTTTAATTTTATCTTATTTGTTTTATTTTATTTTATTAGTTTTATTTTTAGTCTTGTTTATTTGTCAGTAGTTGTATCTATTAGAGTCCGTGTGTTTTTAGTTTGCGTGTCAAGTTTTTTTTTTTTTTTAGTTTTTAGTTTTATTTTTTTATTTGTTTTTTTAGTTTGATTTTAATTTATTTTTTGATTTTTAGTTTTATTCGTTTTATTTTTTTAGTGTTATTTGTTTTTAAGGGTCCAAATTAAACACACACACTTATCCTACACCACACACACAAAATCTCCCCCCCCCCCCCCCCCCCCCCCCATCTATCTACCAAACACCTAATACACACCCAAACAATCCCTTTCCTATTCACCTTCTTCTTACCCATTTCTACCCACACTCTCTCACCTCCATAACCCAAATAAAACCCAACCTCCATCATCATCACCCACCATTTCAACCCAACACCAAAACTCACCCCTGAAACCCAAAACTCCATTAATCAACACTTCAATTCCACTATTTATACCAAATTAACACCCTCACCCCAACTTTCCATACACCTCCACCAACATCCATTCTCTCTCACCTCCCTACATTATCCCACTTAGCCATAACCATATATCCACCTCTCAACCCGCAACCCTTGTCCGACCCATTTCGTCACCAACCTGAAACCCATTCCACCATTCTAACCCGTAACCTCTAGACCCATAACCCGAGCTCGCAACCCCCGACCCGAGCCATACCACCTTCTACCCACAAACCCGGATTCAGACCCGAGCTCCCCACACCAAAATGCGAACCCATTTCCCACCATGCATGCTCATCCTTACCCATGACCATTTTCAACCCAAGGCTTAAATCGATTTCTCCTGCCAAAATAGAAAACAAAAGACCCACATGTTTAAACTCTTAACCAACTTAAACCAAGACCAAGTCAAACACAAAACTTACCCATTTACCCCACATTCCAAAATTACCCCCAACTAACCCCTTTTACCCCAAAATACTCTTTTAACAAATCTGATTTTTCCCTCACCCATTACCTCACAAACCAGATGCACCTCTCTTGTCCATTATGCCCCTTTCCCTAATGTGCCCATTATAAAAGCAAAGAGAAGACCCATTTGAAAAAAAATCTTCAATTTTTGGTTTTAAACATGAGAAAGATTTTACTCCAACAGTCTATGGAGAGTGTTTGTATTTTTAACAAATATCTCAATATAGGGTGCTGTGATATAATTTATTTCACTTGAATGAATTTTTATGTACAAATTTGAATTGGGAGGGTTTGTATTTTTAGCAAATATTTCTCATTATTTAATAGTGCATTGAGAGTTCATTTGGAGGGAGAAATACTTAGATGCAAATCTTTGTTGGGGTTGTTTGTATTTTTAGCATTTAATTCAAACATTGATGAGTATTTAGGAGTTCACCCATTTGTATATATGTGGATAAACTTATCTTTTTCTTTTTAGTATTTAATTTTTTTTCTTTGAGATTATTACTTATTGAGAGAAAATTGTGTAAATATTTTATTTAGTTAGATTTTTATATTTCATTAATATATTTTCTGCATTTTCTCTTAATTAATTAGTTAGATTAGTTTTAATATTTTTTTTAGATTCATATTGTATAACTTTCTTTTAATAAAGAAATATTTATCATATTAGCATTTTCTTCTTAGTTAGTTTACTTTTAAAAAAAATCATAACACGTTGTTACATAAAAATCCTTTTGAAAAGTAAAAATACAAAAAAAAAAAATAATAACATGAAAATGATTTTTATGCAATTATCTTCACAAGTTGAGTGCTTCACACATGAAAGGTGGATTGATACCCTTACTTACCCTAGGCATATTTTTATGTATTTGTAGGTTGAAGGAATTTTGATGGGAAAGGATTTGCAATAACGACAAAACGACATTTACACTTAGAAGCAAATTTTTCTGTCTATCAAATGGCAACGATGCCATTTAATGAACTTAAAACCTAGACCCGGTCATTGAAAGGAGAAGGAATTTCATCACCCGACTCGATTACTTAACTCCACTTGCTTGTTAACCCGTGTCATCACTTAATTAAAATCGATCAACTAGCAAGCCAAGTAGGAGCACAATTTTCCAAAGGCAACATATATGATTCTATGCGTTTTCTCGCCCACGGAATAATTAAAATTTAACTACCCATTCACCTAATTGAAGATAAAAATTGGTTACGTGCTAGTTTGTATTTTCCTTCGCTTGTACGTGTCTAATTCTAATCCCTTGGTAGTCGATTTTTGTGTGCTCCGCTATTGTGTGTTTCATACCGAGTCCACTTTTATCCCTTTTCAAAAATTCAAAAAAATATATTTTTTTCATCCTTTTTCTTATTTTCAAAACAAAAAAAAACAAAAATATTTTCGTTCTTTTTCAAAAAATAAATAAAAACATCCAAAAATATTTTTTTGGAGAAACCTTTTTCTCCCCTATCCACCCCGTCATGGCCGAAGAACATCCCTTATGGGACGACTTTAGTCATTTCCCCTATTCATCGTGCACCTATTGTTATCACGCCAATCACTTGTCCCATGATTTCCCGTACCTTCCTTATCCATCCGAACCCACCATGGAACATGTGTATCCATCTGACACTATTTTGGAACCCACTCCGCCTTATTATCATGACATATCTAATACCGAGTGGTGTGAGCAACCAAGCTATTTGTGGCGGATTGATCACCCTCCCACACAATATGAATCTCAACCCCGTGTTGTGGATTCTCACACGTTCCAACACTCTTCATGGCAACCGTGTGCACCCTATCCCGATAAGTTCCCTCACTACGCACCCACTGATTATCATCCATTTGTCCATCACGGATGCACTCCTTTCGTGTATGATGAGCTTGACCCCGCTGCCTACCCTTCCTACGAGTATTATCTGTTTAGTCATGATACTAGTGGGTTGTGTCCACCTCACCCATCCACCATCACTTCATCTCCATCATCCACATCCGCTCTCGAAAGCCTCGTGCAACAGTTCATCCTCGAGCAAGAGAAAGCAACTCAAATTCAAAATCAAGCTATCCAAAGGCTTGAGCAACGCTTAAATGAATTTGAGTGTGCGAGAGAGTCGGAGTTTTCCTCATCTTCACCCATTATTGATCCCATGTGGGATGATGATGTCTCATCTTATGACATGGATTTTGAGTGTGACCAACCCTTCCGCCCTGAGAATCTCGAAGTGGAGACCATTCCATGGTTCGAGCCCCAAGTTGACAATTGTGTTGACATACCCATCTTTAGTGAGATTGATCCATACCCAGAAGATCCAAAAGAACCTAACGTCGAGGGTCGCCCTTCCCTGCCCACATTTGAGGTTCACACACCCGTTATATCCAAAAACACGCCCGAGTTTATACCTTTTGTACCCATTGAGTGTGTCCTCGCGACACCCATTCCTTGTAGGTTAGCTCCAGCTACGAGTGCTCTCCACTGCACCGCGATTGAATTGGAGATGGTTCCCACCTCCCTTTTTATGGATCATTTTCAAAGATGTTTGGCTCACTTTGAATCTGATATTGATGTTGACTCATATATCTCAGATCTTAATGCCTCGTTAGACCCTTTAACGATTACGTATGGTGACACATTGGTGGAGAAGTTGACCACTCCCTCTTTAGATACCACGCTCCTTTGTGAATATTCCTTTACTCATCCCGATGAGTGTGCGTCCCCTACACTTGAGGTGGATCACCTTCCTTCACCTTTTATCCCGCCCGATCCACCCATTACCCCTTCCACCCAACCCCCTGGTTTGGATCTTGATTTTACACCTTTCATGTTTCCATCATCATTTATAGATCCTTACTTGAAACTAGGGGTGGCAATTCGGGTCAACGGGTCGTGTTTCGGGCCGACACGATAAGGTTTTTTCATACACGAACATGACACGACACGAATTCGTGTTTTTTTAGTTGACACGAACACGACACATATAAAAAATAACACGACACAACATGAATACTAGAATTTCTTAAATTTCACACCTAAAAAACACGATAACATGACACGACACGACTCATAATTCAGACACGAACACGAAACGACACGACACAACTTCGTGTAAAAAAACACAACACGAACACGACATAGCATGTCAATTTTGGGTCAATTTCGTGTCGTTCCGTGTCATTTTTTTGTGTCGTTTCTAAAATTTTCACCCCTACCTGAAACCAACCTCCACCTTATATGAGAGTATATGTGGTGCTACTCTCCACTTCCGTGACACCGAGCTTGTTACTCCATGCACACCACTTCCTTGTGGTGTTGATTTTTCTTCTCGTCCGTTCCCTGGCATATCACGACGTGACTATTATCATCGCCCATTTATAGAACGGTCGCGTGTATTTTATGATCCCCACCCCATTCCACTTTCCCCGCCATTTTTCCTCCCCATCCATCTTGAGCATCACGCTTATAGGGCCCTAGTTGCCCTCACATTTCGGCTCAATAAGTCCCGTGATCGACACCTTTTCACCATTACCCTAATACCCACCCGCCTATGGTCCACTTATGATTTGCATCATGTGATGCACTTTGCCATACAAATGCATTGACCATTCTTAGACCTGAGTCAACAAGACTGACGCTTCAGTATTGTTTAGGGGTGATTCTCCTCACCCAATTTTTTTGCCACAACGTGCTTTCTTAGATCTTATCTTTAGGGTGAGATCCATTCGGTCTGGCTGAAGACGTTACACTTAGCGCTAACGGGAGGCAACCCGCGATTTCTTGTATGAGTCTCATCCTATTTAGGGGTGGTGTTACTCACCACCCAATGCTTGACAATGTTTATAGACTTGTACACATTTTGTCATCTTATCATTTCTTCAGGTTTTATCTTGCATACATTTTGATACACTTCATTAGCTCTTGATTATGGTAATCTCTTCCTACCTTATGCTCTCAATTTCAAAAATCATTTCTAACACCGAGGACGATGTTCCTTTTTGTTTGGGGGTGGGAAATTTTATCAAAATCGCACCACTTTTGAAAATTTTGATTTTTGAACCTGATTTTTAAATTTTCGTTCAGTTTCTTTCATCTCACTCATTGATGTGAATTTTCTATCATCCATCTTTTTAAGTCTAGTAATAAAGCTAGAGGATTTAGTTTTTTCTAAATAGCTTATGTGATACGTTTCAAGGCATGTTGCACCATGAATTTCTAGACTCAACAATACTTATCACATCACTGCGGTTTAGAGTTAAAGAGTACTATAATTCTCAAAAGAACCTTAAGGAGCACTAGTGGAGACTAAAGCTTGTGAGATTTGTGTATTTATTCTTTTGAGAGAGTTTTACGCAATCTCCGAGTCATAAGTTGATTCAACTTCTTTTGGGTCCGCACAAAATTTTTGTATGATCTCATTATTTTTCATAAAATTTTTGGCTTGATCACTGAAAATGATTGTAAGAAATGCGTATCTTAAAATTTTTGCCGATCACTAGGTTTTCATCCATTCACTATGCCCATTACATTCCCATGCTCTTCCATATTCCCATATATTTCTCCACACGATCCATTAATCATCTCTATTCATATATCGTCCATCATTTTGAGAAAAATAGTGTTTTTGAAATGTAAAATGTCTTCCATGTTGAGAGTATAAAATATTAAATAAAATAAGAAAAAGAAACATCGAAAAAAAAGAGAAAAGAAATGAAAAAGAGAGTTTGTAGTTAGTTCTTGTAAAATAAAGACATTTATTCTTCATGTATAGAGCACTCTTCTCACATATCTATCAAAACATCCATCATATTTCATCATATCCTTCCATTTTATTTCCCCCTCACCCACATACATCCATGTTTTCCCCTAGGTGTTCGGGCAAATGAGAATCAACATGGTTAATAACTCGACGTTCTCAATCTAGTGATTAGCATTGTTTCATGAGATCATTTTTCTTTCGAATTGTTCGTTATTTCTTATGTGTGTGTGAGACGTTCGACCTTGCTTACATTTACTCACCTCCTCACACACCAGAGCGATACACTTACCCATATCACGAGAGTTCGTTTGAGAGAGATATATCCCGTGAGATTTTGAAGTTGAAGCGTTGATTCCGAAAGGTAATCTAGGAATTACTCTCGTCATACTCGACCCGTTTTGACGGTTTCACACTATACACGTTGAGTTCTAGGAAGTATGTTCCTTGAGTATTCTCATAGGTAAACTTTTTATGCACTTCTAACTTGTATTTCTCAAAACATTTCTCATGTGATGGATTGTGCGATTATTCTATGTCTAATAAGAGATAGACTGCCGTTTACAAATAAGAATTTTGTGGGTATATTCTCTGCAAACCCTCACGAGACACAACTCGTCCTGTGGGGCAACCTATAGGTTTAAAGGCTTGTTTCACATGTTAAGTGCAATCGCAAGTGCCCGCGAAAGTGGTACACTTTTGGTTTCTTATCTTTCTTTTTCTCTCTATCTTTTTGCTCGAGGACTAGCAATGTTCTGTTTGGGGGTGGTGTGATAAGCACCCAAAAGTTTACATTTTATACCCCGAATAGACGTATTTTTGTTGCTAATTCTCAGATATTTGGGTCTTATATGCATAAATATTTAATGTGCAGGTCAATTGTGCGTTGCGGAGCTCAAATGCTTAAATCAAGGCAATTGTGCATAAATGGAGCTAAATACCTTGTCTCGTAACCCTAGCCTAGCCCCGACCTTCCTGAACCTTTCCCCGAAGCCCATGTGTGTTTAGTTGATGCCTTTTTATTTTTTTTTTAGATTTTTCGTTTGAGTCCTTTTATTTTTATGATTTATTTATAATTTTCTAGGTTTTATTTTTTATTTTTCTATTTCTTTTTAATTAGTGTGATTTTATTTTGATTTTGATTTTTATTATTTTTTAGTCTTTAACCTTATTTTATCAGGATTAGTTTTTGTAGGAATTAATTTATTTTTAGTTTTTACATTTTCTTTTTAGAATTTTAGTTTTAGTTTTAATAGATTTTTATTTTCATTTCTTTTTAATTTTATTTGAATCTTTATTTTATTTTTAGAGTAGGATTTTAATTTTAGATTTTTAGTTTTGTTAATTTTATTTTTTTTAGTTGTGTTATTATTAGGGTCACAACTTAAATACACACCTAAAATCTATACACTAACTTACACTCCACACTCAAATACTCACTCACCCTCACACTATTTCCCTACACCCTCGCTACACCCAATCATCACCACTTCATCTTCTTCCCACCATCAAACCCATTTCCTCTCTCTAACCTCCATTACCAAAAACCCAGCCCCACACCTCCTCTGTACCTGCTCCCTTAAACCCTTGACCTGCAACCTTCACCTACAAACTCGGGTCTGCCTGCCCTGTTGGCGACCCGAAACCCAAGACCTCAAATCCCCTTAACCCGCCTATCCATCCACCTAGACCCTTTCCAAACCATCCCTAACCAAACCGGGCCTTCGACAACCCAGGCAACAACCCAGTACCTCCGGCCATACCAGCGCCGACGAACGCATGTCAAATCTCCCTTTGACCCGATCGCGACCTGTTAACTCGGTTCCACCAAAGTTTATCCTGATAACCTCTACCCGATTTCGATCCAACCCATATGCCCAAACCCGAAATCCAGCTCTGGCCACTACAAACCCACCTCGAGATCCATCACCACTTCCAATCTCATTTCCAGTTTCAGCTCGTTGAACCTCCAAACTCAACCTGTCAAATTGAGTCAGACCCCAAAACACACAAAAACCCAGTTGGAACACAAAAAAATCGAGCTTCTGTCATTCTAAAAATAAAAGTCACATCTTAAACTTTAACCCCTTTTTCCTAAAATACCCTCACTCTTACTATTCCAATTTTAACCTTACACCCACACGCCTCTTATAAAATGAGACCATCTGCTCACATCAAAAGGGGGAAGAGTTCAAGAGTGGACAGGACAGAGACACAGTGTTGAGAGAAGAGAGCATTTTTTTTTAGTGCTCCATTTTTTGGAGCTCATTTTTAGTTGAAGATTGTATATAAATTTTTATTTCATCTTTTATATTTTTTTTAGTGACTTGAGTGTGAAGCAAAAAATATTGGGACACAAATTGTGAGTTGAGTGATATTTTTTGTGTATTGTAAAACTCAGATTTGTGGGTTACTATTCATGTCAAGTTTGGAAACTTAATATCAAACTCAAAGAGACTTGGTTTTTTTATTTATCCTCTTTCTATTTTATTTATTAAGCCTCTTTTTGTGTCATTATTACATTTTATATGTAATAATACCAACATGAGAGGTTAAATACCCTATTCAAGGGGTGAGATGGAACCCTTAACTTAGTTATTTTTATTTTTGGATTGTTTATTTATTATTCTCCTTTGAATATTAATATTAAAATTTTACAATTTTTATTTACGCCTCGAGAAAGGGTGAATTATTTTCGAGAGAAAATTGCAAATTCAGATTGTAATATTTACTCACTAATTAAACTAGAGATAGACAATTTTTGAATGATATTATAGTTTGAATTTCTCAACTCTAAAACTTATTTTTTTCAAGATTTAAAATACTTTTAGTAAATTTTCCCTAGCGGGTGGTTTATTAGAAAATGTTTAAATCTAATTTTTGTGAGTATGTGATATTTAAATATTAATCTTCTAAAAAGACTATATGTAAATTTACATTTGCAACGAGAGTTGATTTGTGAATTTATATATGTTTTGGGGTATTTCAAATAGACAAACTAATTAATGAAAATAAATAAGTTAAGTGGTGGACTTTAATCCCTTGAATTATCTCATGATTATTTTCTCCTCATATTTAGCTCACTTTATCATTTTCTTTATTTATTAGTGTAGTTTTAATTTTAGTTCATAATTAGTAGAATAAATATCCCTTGAAAATTATTCTAAAAATCATACTCGTCTTCATTTTGCTCTTGTTCACATTAGAGAGAACAGATTGACCCCTTACTTGCCAATATACATTTTTAGTGTGTTTGTAGGTACCAAATGGGATTTTTGATTGACCGTCTTTACCCCACAACGATATATACACAAAAGGCGAGATATCAAATGACGTCGTTGCCTCTTTCTTGACGTTGGAGGCTCGTGTGAAGACTTGTATACATTTTCATTTTTGTTGTTGTATTTTTTTTTCCTATTCATTAGATTGGTTGTCTTAGGTATTATTGAGACCTTGTACATTTATTTGTGGTGATTTTGGACACCAATTATTTTTAATAATAAATCACAAAAAAAAAAAGCAAAAGGAAAACCGGACAAGGTAGAGAGAGAGCGTCCAAAGGCGAAGGAAAATTGAAGCCTCTCTACTTTGGGTCGGTAGGACTTCCGGGGATGACTGAAGTTAGGCGAGCTTTCCCCCGGTTGACTCAACTCAGTCTTCAACCCATGTGTGTAAAAGCCATGGAAGGTACGTTTCTTTATCACTCGCGCATCTCCTCTTAGTGAGTCCATTTATTGTGTGACTATTTGCTCCTACATGATGTTATTTTTTGCATAGTCTTACTTTGAATGGTTTGATAAATTAACTGGACTTACGACCTCGACCCGGTTATTGAAACGAGTTGGGATTTCATCTCGATCTTTTTAACCCTTTGTAAAAAAAAAAATCGAAACTCCAAAATATTTTTCATTGTTTTTCTTATAAAAAAAACTCAATTTTGAAAAAGAAAAAAAAATCTCCGTGACGCTGTATCTTTCATTATCGGTTGATTTCGGTATACTCTTTCCTTCCCCTTGCTTTCAAAATTTTAAAATATGATTTTAAACATTGAGGACGATGTTCTCTTTTGTTTGGGGGTGGGGTATTTATCAAAATCGTTCCTATTTTGAAAATTTTGTCATAAACAAGTCATATTTTTCACTTTTTACACGTTTTTCTTATTTTTGATGTGATTTATCTATTATCCATCATTAAAGTCTAGAATACTCTATGTTGAACTTAAAGTTAATTTTCAAATTTATAAGCTTAAGTAACACTTCATAAGGCATATTGCACCATGAATTCATAAACTCAACACTTCTTGCGCACTTATCATGTCATTACAGTCTAAAGTTGAAGAGTGATTTTTTTTTAAAACCTTAAAAATCATTTGTGAAAACTTAAAACCTGTGAGATTTGAGCTTTTCATCATTTTTGAGAATTTTTTATGCAATCTCTGAGTCACAAGTTGACTCAAATTCCTTTGGATACTGTACTTTAAGTCGTCGCATGATCTCATTATTCTTCAAATTTTGGCATAGTCACTGAGAATGACATCACTTTTCTAGTTATAAGAAACATGTGTCTTCTAGTTTGTCTCGAACACTAATCATTTACCCCATTTTCCATTTACCACCATCCATTTTCCATATTACCACATCATTCATACCATTCATATATCATTATTCATCACCCTCGGTTTTTGAGAAAAAGAGTGTTTGAAGTTATATATGTAAAATGTCTTCATCCGTGCTCTAAAAGACGAATCGTATCGCAAAAAAAAAGCATCGCAAATAAAAATAAATAAATAAATAAGAAAAGAAAAAAAAGAGCGATATATAGAAAAAATAAACACATGCGATCAAAATTTTGTGAAATGGAGACATTAATTGTTCAAGTTATCCACACGTCTCAAAATCCCCAAAATCATCATACCATCCATATTACCCATCTCATTACCCCTCATCCTTTACATTAAACCCCATTCTTACCTTTGGTGAAGTGTTTGGACAAATAAAAAGTCTACGTGGTGAATAACTCGACATTCTCAACATAGGGATTTGCATTCCTTCATTGAGATCAAATTATTTCATGTATCCGTCAAATTTTTTTATATGTGTGTGAGACGTTTGAACTTGTTTAAATTTACTCACATCCTCACACATAAGAGAGATACACTTATCCAAATCTCGAGAGATAATTTTAGAGAGATATATCCGGGGAGATTTGGAAGTCGAAGTATTGATTTTAAAATGTGATCTACAAATTACTCTTATGATTCTTGAAACCATTTTAAGTGATTCACACTACACACATTGAGTTCTAGAAATGATTTGCCTTGGGTATTAAATAAGTTAAAAATTTTCATATACATCTAGTTCATTGTTAGTATTCCTTAAATGATGGATTGTATGATATTTCTATGCCAAATAAGAGATTAACAAAGTTTTTAATAAATAGTAAAAAAAAAACTTTTAGACTTTTGTGGGTATATTCACTGCAAATCCTTACGAGACAACACTCGTCTTGTAGGGCAACCTATAGGTTTAACGGCTTGTTGCACATGCTAAGTGTAATCGCAAGTACCCATGAAAGTGGTACACTTTTTGTTTCTTATCTTTCTTTCTCTTTATATTTTGCTCGAAGACTAGCAATGTTATGTTTGGGGGTGGTGTGATAAGCACCCAAAAGTGTTAAAATAATACCCCAAATAAACGGTTTTTAATTGCTAATTCTCGATAAAATTGGAATTCTGTTAGTATTTATTTGTTTTGTAGGTCAATAACCATTTTCAATGTCAAACAAGCTAAATTCGAGGCAATTGCAATGAATAAGTGGTCAAGTACATCAAATGCGACATTGATGCGGTTAAAAGAGCTAATTTCCCTCCCCCGTAACGTTACCCGAGCCTAAACCTAGCCCAGACCACTCCCCGAGCCCCTTGGGTGTTTAATTTTTGCCTTTTTATTTTTCTTAGATTTTTAGTTTGAGTCGTTTTATTTTTAGGATTTATTTTAGATTTATTTAGAATTTTCTAGGTTCTATTTTCTATTTTTACATTTTATTTTTAATGGTGTATTTTTATTTTTTATTAGTTTTTAGTTAGTTTAATTCTATCTTATTTGTTTTATTTTATTTTATTAGTTTTATTTTTAGTCGTGTTTATTTGCCAGCAGTTGTATATATTAAAGTCCGTGTGTTTTTAGTTTGCGTGTCGAGTTTTTGTTTTTGTTTTTGTTTTTTAGTTTTATTTTTTATTTGTTTTTTTAGTTTTATTTTATTTTATTTGAGTCTTCATTTTGTTTTTAGATTTTTAGTTTCATTCATTTTTTTTGTGTTATTTGTTTTTAAGGGTCCAAATTAAACACACACCCACAAAATCCCCCCTCCCCCCAACGCCTATCTACCAAACACCTAATACACACCCAAACAATCCCTTTCCTATTCACCTTCTTCTTACCCATTTCCACCCACACTCTCTAACCTCCATAACCCAAATAAAACCCAACCTCCATCATCATAACCCACCATTTCAACCCAACACCAAAACTCACCCATGGAACCCAAAACTCCATTAATCAACACTTCAATTCCACTATTTACACCAAATTAACACCCTCACCCCAACTTACCATACACCTCCACCAACATCCATTCTCTCTCACCTCCCTACATCATCCCACTTAGCCATAACCATATAGCCACCTCTCAACCCGCAACCCTTGTCCGACCCATTTCGTCACCAACTCGAAACCCATTCCACCATTCTAACCCGTAACCTCTAGACCCATAACCCGAGCTCGCAACCCCCAACCCGAGCCATACCACCTTCTACCCACAAACCCGGATTCAAACCCGAGCTCCCCACACCAAACCGTGAACCCATTTCCCACCATCCATGGTCACATGACCCATTTTCAACCCAGGGCTTAAATCGATTTCTCTTGCCAAATTAGAAAACAAAATACCCACACGTTTAAACTCTTAACCAACTTAAACCAAAACCAAGTCAAACACAAAACAAACCCATTTACCTCCACATTCCAAAATTACCCCCAACTAACTCCTTTTACCCCAATACCCTTTTAACAAATCTGATTCCTCACCCTTTACCTCACAAACCAAATGCACCTCTCTTGTCCATTATGCCCCTTGCCCTAATGTGCCCATTATAAAAGCAAAGAGACGACCCATTTGAAAAAAAATCTTCAATTTTTGGTTTTAAACATGAGATAGTTTTTGCTCCAACACTCTATGGAGAGTGTTATTATTTTTAATAAATATCTCAATATAGGGTGTTGTGGTATAATTTATTTCACTTGAATGAATTTTTATGTACAAATTTGTAATGGGAGGGTTTGTATTTTTAGCAAATATTTCTCATTATTTAATAGTTCATTGAGAGTTCATTTGGAGGGAAAAATACTTAAATGCAAATCTTTGTTGGGATCGTTTATATTTTTAGCATTTAATTCAAAAATTGATGAGTATTTATGAGTTCACCCATTTGTATATATGTGGATAATCTTATCTTTTTTTTTAGTATTTAATTTTTTTTCTTTGAGATTGTTACTTATTAAGAGAAAATTGTGTAAATATTTTATTTAGTTAGATTTTTATATTTCATTAATATATTTTCAGCATTTTCTCTCAATTAATTAGTTAGATTAATTTTAATATTTTTTTTAGATTCATATTGTATCACTTTCTTTTAATAAAAAAAATATTTATCGCATTAGCATTTTCTTCTTCGTTAGTTTACTTTAAAAAAAATCATAACACTTTGTTAAATTAAAATCCTTTTGCAAAGTAATTTTGATGTATTTTTATGTATTTGTAGGTTTAAGGAATTTTGATACCTTTGATACCCTTACTTATCCTATGCATATTTTTATGTATTTGTAGGTTTAAGGAATTTTGATGGGAAATGATTTGCAACAACGACAAAATGACACTTACACTTAGAAGCAAAAGTTTCTTTCTGTCAATTATCAAACACAAAAACAATAGAGGCTATTTGAAGGGGAAGGAGAATAGATCCCAAGCCAATAACCACCATAGTTGCACCTTTTTCACAATTATAGCCACCGGAGTGTAGATTGGAAGACGAGGAATGTAGCCATACCCTTCATCATCAAAGGATCAAACCTACTGTAACAAGGCAAGTATTTTTTTTTCTTAAATTCAGCTAGATAAATTATCCATGTTAGTAGAATATGACTAAGAATTAAATTTCATGCATGCAGAGGACAAAATTTGGATTAAATCATATTCTGGGTAGAATTCATGATTAGGATTGAAGTATTGTCATGGAAAAACGAAATTTAATATATTCTAGGAATCGTTATGTAGAGGATTTAGAGTTTTGATCATGTTCTTGAAGAAAAAAACATAACTAGGGTTTTTGAGGGTTAAATTAGAATTCAAGTGAAAAGTAAATGAATCTTGATGTTTAAATGATTTTTATACGTTAGAAATTGTCTATATGTGTTAATTTAATGTTTAGCACCTTCGTTTTGGAGTTTGGGAATGAATTAAGAAGGTTTTGGAGATTTTTTGTTGAAGAAACCCGTAGCTGTAAATTGCAGAAAACCCAGGCTAATACCTGTTCGATCGATCGATCGACCCATTTCGTCGATCGATTGACTCCCCTGAAAATTGTGATTTATTTTCCCTTTTTAGTTTTGATGCAACCCCAACTTTTAGGAATCCTTAATGCTAATTAATTGAATATAATGGGACTTAGGGAAGGTCAGCAGGGTTATAGTTAAGGCCCGGGAAGTGTCATTATGTATGGGATTAAATGGGGAAAATTTATGAGTGTTTCTTTGAATGAGTTGCGATTGGAAACTTATGGATTAGGGATTAATTCGAACAATTAATGACTTAGAGTTAACATCAGTAGTAGGGGGACACTATAGTACTGAATTAACTTAAGGAGTAATTGGGTAACTTCATAAACCTTTGGGATAAGGAAAGGTACCTGAATTTATACGACGAGAGTTAGGGCGTTAATTAAATTTATGTATGATACACGGGCTGTTAATATAACGTGTGAAACTTGTAATATGGGATGTGTGAATATCAATATTGAAAGTATCAATACTTAGGTTGTGTGAATACCTATTGCATTGATTTTTATGTATGACATACCTACTATACTTGCTATCACCGAGAGGTCTTTGAAGGGGAAAATCTTGTCTTGAGGATCCCTTGGGAGGGGGGGATTATATATTGGTGCATCATAGCATAGGATCTAAGGACGACTTATCTGTGAGTAGATTAGTTTGGGTTATATGGGTGCGTAGGTATGTGCGTGACCTATTACACCGTGGTTCGTGTTTGCCTCCAGTTTGTGTGTGGTTTGTTTTATTACGATTCTGGAGAGACTCGGAATCGATAGTCCTTATTATGTACGTGAGGTACCAGGACTTGATAGCAGAGTATGTGTGCACCATTAGTTTCGCCTATGTGGGGTGCGGTATTAGTATATATATTATAATAGTGAGATTTATATATACATAATATGTTTCTTCTACTGTGTTGTTTAGTAGAACAAAATGATGACGCCAATATATATTAAGTGTGAAAGAACTAAATAGGTTAATGAGATACTTGGAATTAATTAACAGAGTATGAGAAAATTGCTAACGTATATTTCTACTATACTGGTGGGGACAATAGGTTAGTTGTCATAGATGGAAAACTGTTAAATTCTAGTTAGGTGGGGTAACGTAACTAGGAAGGGCAATAATTATGCATTAGGTGTGCACACTAGTTGAGAGGTGAGAATATCAAGTGAGATCACGTGACTAACATGTATATAATTATCTGGTATTTACGCATTTAAATACTTTCTGTTTTAAAACTATTTTTAACTCGGGCTCTGACCCGTTTTCTCTTAAATATATTTTGTTTTTGTAAAAACTTTTTAAGTGCCCAACCACAGGGACACCAAGAATAGGAGATTCATTCAGTTGACGTGTTGTAGCTGCTGTGAAAGTTACAGGACCTCGGTATTAAAGGCCTCCACATTTATCCTTGATACATTCAGAGACATTCATTTCAATCGGGGCATATCGCCTGTTCTTATATAGAGATAGTAGTTTTCAGACAATTGGTTACATATTAGTTGTTGGATTTATTTTATTTCAGACTATTGTATTTGGGATTTTGACTGGATGTGTTTACTCCATACTCATTTTATTTCATTATGTCGTTTTAATTCATATGAGTTGATATTGGATGGTGAATGTTTAGTTAATCATTTAAATTTCTTTCAGTTTTTATTAGATGATAAACTTTGACATCTGACTTTTAAATACTAGGTGGTTAGTAATTAAAAAAAATAAAGTTTTCGACAGTGATGCTAAGACTGATCCAACTGGATATTCTGTTTTAAATTTAAAAAAGGACTGATCACCCAGTATTTAATTAGGCGGGGTGTCACATCCATGGGCAAAACGGCATAATTGTTTGGACGAACGATCTGTTTTTCCCCAAAAACTGATTCGGAGGCCACCTGGTGCTCTTGGCATCCATTTGACCAAGGTCAACACTTCAACTCGAACGATACTGAATGAATCTTCAAAGGTTACTGAATACCCTTTCCAACGGTCCACCCCGCGCACAAATCAGAGTTACGGTACGGACGAATGACCCGTTTTACTCCATCTTATCATAAATGTCAATAGACATTTTTTCCTCATTCAGTAAAAAAAATACCAAAAATATTTTGTCTTTCTCTGTCCAAAAATTTGTCAAAAATGTTTTCCTCCTTTTTTAATAATAAAAGAATTTCCTCCTCCCTTTCAAAAATAAATTTATATCCTTTTCATTCTCAGGTCGATTGCATACCCGACCCTTGGCCTGCTTGCCCATTGGCTTCGATCTTCCGTCGAACCACCCCGAGCTTCCATCAATTCCCCCGCTACTTCCTTCGAGTTCGAAATCCACCTTCACCCGCTCTCCATGGAGAACACAAACCAAGTGTCGAATGTGCAACCATATTTGATACTGGTCCTAGAACAACTACTGCCAAGATTGACAACCTTTAAACCGAGGTTCATGAGATGCAGCGAAACTGGGTCCATATTCCCGAAGAACCCGAGATCATCTTCCCTCTCACTATGGCTTCACCCGTGCTAGAGCCTATTTAGATCCTGAAAGAATACCAAGATGCTCGACGTGCCCCTCCTTCTAATAAGCCACCACCAGCTTAGCTCCTAATGTCAAATCTTGCCCAGCCAGGGGCTATCTTTCCCATGATCATTGATCCAAAGGAAGAAGAGTTGAATAAGGGAAAGGAGGACCTTAAACTATCGAACAAGAAGTTTGACCAAGTTCGAATCTCTAGAAAGTACATGGATTACACCCAAATGTCTCCCTACCCTAAAGTAAGGCTGCTAGAAAAGTTCAATATGCCCAATATTGAGAAGTTCAGGGGTAGTGAACCCCTAATTGTTCATCTCCGAATTTACCACCGAGCTATGACTCTCCTAGGTGCCTCCGAGGAAATAATAGCCTCAATGTTCCAAAAGACTTTGAAGAACAACGCTCTTCGCTTTTTTATATCTCTTGGGGAATCCAAAATTCGCAGTTAAGAGAATGTTGCTCATGAATTCCTGTCACAGTACAAGTACAACGAGGAGTTGGAGGTTACCCGTCGTGATTTAGAACTTCTCAAACAGAATCCCGGGGAAACTGTCAGTAATTTCATAGCAAGGTGGAGAGAGAAAGAAGCCACTATGACAAACCGGCCTTTCGAAGAGGAATAAGTAAGTATTGTGAAGAAGAACTTCTTACCCCATGTCCAAACGATGATAGGAGGACAATATTACCCCCATTTTTTAGCCCTCCAGGAAGCAGGAGTGGAGATTGAAGAAAATCTTGCCAAGACGGAAGCTGAGCCAAGGAAAGTATCCAGACAGTTCACTCCCAGAAAGTATGAGAAGCCTGCCAATACCATAGTTTCAACCATAAATAACATCTCTTAGCCTGCCATTTCTAGATTCCAAAACGCCACCCTAACCTAGTTAGAGAAAAATATACCTTGCTTCATGTTCCCCTTTCCCAAGCCTACCAATCCCTTTTGAGCTGAAATCTTATCAAGCCATTAGACTCTCGTCCATTACCAAACCCATTTCCTAAAAATTTTGAACTCGACACCCATTGTGATTTTCTCCAAACTGCCATCCATACCATTGACCAATGCTTCCATCTTCAAAATATAATCCAATGTCTGATTGACCAGGATACCATCACCCCACTGTGACACCCCGACTAATCAAATACCGGTTAGCTACTCCTTTATTAAATTAATACAAAATGTCAAGTTGGTTCAGTTCATAGCATCACTGTCGAAAAACATTTTAACAATTACTAGCCACCTAATATTTAAAAAGTGAGTTATCAATTTTAATTAAATCCGATTAACATGTAATAAGTTATAAAATGAAACGATAACATAACTACCACAACATAGTCACAATATAATAACCATGGAATAATAATAAATCTGGAGGAATACTCCTCCCAACAATCCAAATACAGGAATAAACAAATACTAAGTCTACATCACTAAATTAATTACAACCCAAAATCTGAGATAGCTGAATAGGAAAGTGTTTAAGAGAAATGGGGCGACATGCCCAACAGATGAGAAAAATCTGATAACATAGAGTCAAGATCGAAAGTGGAGGCGTCTACTGTCAAGGTCCTGTAACTTCCACAGCAGCTACAGTACGTCACCTGAATGGAACTCCTATGCATGGTGTCCTTGTGGCTGGGAACCTAAAAGGTTTTTACAAGAAAATATATTTGAAAGCAAACGGGTCAGATCCCGATTGTGGAAAACAGTTTAAAATATAACAAGTGTTTTAATGACATAAAACAATGAATGCAAAATACATGTTAGGACGTGCTCTCACATGAGATCCTCACCTCTCGACTATCTGTGCACTCCTAACGTATCCGAAATCGAACCTAGTTATGCCCGTGTCTAAATGGTCCAATATAAAATCTAACATCACTATACGATTCATGATTTAATTCCCGACGTTTTATTTTAAACAGAGTGGTTTACTCTTCTACACAATTTCCCGTTTTAGTACTACTAATCACTAAAGATTTTCCATTTCATCTTTTTACAAAACGTTGATAATATATATACTCACATTTATGCATCACAGTTCATTTCAATAACAGTATATTATTCTCATCATAAATATACAATACTAGCACCCCGAGACTAAGCTGCGGTGCACACATACTCTGCTATCCAATCCCGGTACATCACGTACATAAGGACCACGCATTCCGAATCTCTCAGGAATCGTTCTCAAATAACAACAATCACACACAATGGAGGCGAACATAGTTCACATCACATGGGTTACGCACATACCTACGCTCCCACGATCAACAGACTTATTAACTTCTCAATAAGTCCTTCTCTGACCTATGTCCTCGAGGTGCCAATCTAAATCCCCCCGTAGGCACACAAAGATTAGATGGTCCTAATCGAACACAGACCTCCCGTGATAGCAAGTATGGTAGGTATGTTTTACACACATAAAACCACATATACTAAGCATTCGCACATCTTAGATATCTCGAATTATAATATAGGTATACTTCTCGTTCTTATACCGTCATTTAATGTTATATGTTTACAAGTCCCCGATTTGTATATTAACGTTGTCAACCCTTCTCACGTCATAATTAGGTATTCGTTTCCTATTCCATAAATGTCATCCGAATTTCTATAAAGTTCTAAGTTCTACTCATCAACGTACCCCAATTCTCATAATTATACTCACTAATCAATGAGGTAAGGTTAATACTCGAATTAAATAAGTCTACGAGACATTTGAAATGAAATCAGGCCAAAAAGGCCATTCTGTCAACTCGTTAGAAGTCTCGTTCGAACGAGTGTCGTTCGAACGAAAGGCTTTGAATGAACTACCAACTCGTTAGAAGGGATACTGTCATCTCGTTAGAAGCTCGTTCGAACGACTTGGGTAGGTCTTCTAACGAGATGGCAGTTTTCGCCCAGAAATCTGCAAATCCGTTTTTCTTCCATTTTCTCTTAACCAAATCCATACTAAGATCATTCCAATTGAGTTTTAACATTTATAAACTACTCTAAGTCCTCCTAGGTCACTCTTTAACATATATATGGGGTCAATACTGTAATACCCCGTATTTTCGTGATATTTATTTTTGGGGATTAATTAAATTATATGTGTATTAATTAAAAATTAATCCGGATAAAATATTAACGAGATGTGAGTTAGTATTTGATTATAATGTCTATATATGGCAATATATGAATATTGGAAATATTGAAATTGTCGCGAGATTGAAATACGGCAATTTGGGAAATTTTGTTGGGACGCGCGTGACAGTCGCGTCAGGAATATAATTATTTGAATTAAAAAGTGAATTTTATTTTATCACCCGTATGGTCATTTTGAGTGCGCCAACGAGTCCGGAAGGGTCGAAATAGTCAACACTAGCCGGGGGTTAAGTTTAGGTCCCGGGGCATTATTGGGCCATACCGGTAACTTATAAGGGCATTTTGGTAATTTCGGAAATTGGGTAATTAAAACCCACGAAAATTAGAGTTAAAAAAATCTGACTTAGTCTTAACCCACTAAGCCATCTTCAACCCCAATTTAGGAAGTGGGCTACGGGAGAAGTTAGAAACTTTAAAACTGGGCAAAAACCAACCCAACCTCCATTATCACCTTGAGAAGAACTTGTAGAGAGAGAGAGAAAGAGGAGAATTCTGCAGAGAGAGAGAGAGGACAAATTCAACCTTCAAGAATCAACATCAAAATCAGAGATTCAAATAAGGCAAGTGGTTTAATTTCAATTAATTGCAGAGAATGCTTCTTCCATGCGTAGGAATTTGTTATAATTGTATTTGTTTGGGAGATAAATGAAAACCCATTAAATTTGGAACTAGAATCTTGCATATTGATGAGGAATTGCATGTAGAATTATATGTAGGCGATTATTCTGATGTTAATAATATCTTGGATGAAACAAAAACGGATTTTATTAGGCTCATTGATGATTTATAAATGTTAGGGTTCATGTTCATATAATTTGGGGATAAATAAAGGAATTTGAAGATTTGATGATGTTTAAGATGAGTTGGCCCTATATAAACGTTTGATTATGACCTATGAATGTTTAGTACAAATTAGGAACCTTAAAATGATGTTGGGACGATTTTTAATGTGGGATTAGGAGTGAAGAAAATTGGAAAAACGAGAAAAGGGAAATCTGGGCTCGAATCTGGCCACTCGTTAGAAGACCTGCCCAGGTCGTTCGAATGAGCTCGTTCGAACGAGCTTCTAATGAGTTGACCTTTGACTTCTAACGAGGGTGAAGTTCGTTCGATGATTTCGTTCGAACGAGACTTCGTTAGAAAGCCCACTTCGTTCAAACGAACTCTCGTTCGAACAGACTCGTTCGAACGAGACTTCGAACGAGTTGACAGTTTAGGCTTTTTAACCTGTTTAGATCCCGAGTGTCCCATAACCTTGTGTATATGTAGAGATAACCTTCCCTTGATGATTAATTGTTATATTTGGGATGTTTGGGATATAATGAGGAGTCAAACCTAGAAGTGTAGTTTGAACCTAAGGGAAAATGTGAAGTAGGACGTGAGTGTCGATTACGATGCGAGAACTATTGACGGCCTAATTTATTATATTAACCGAGAACATATAAATTGTGTAGTATTATATGTTGGTACGAAAATGAGAAGTGTACCACCAATATATTATGGTGATTACTAAGATGTGTGAATACTTAGTATATGTATTAATTTTATGTGTATGACATACCTACCATACTTGCTATCACGGGAGGGTTACGTTCGCTTAGGGCCTTCTAATCCTTGTGTTGCCCGGATTTAGATTGGTTACCTCGATGAACATAGGTCAGAGAAGGACTTATTGGGATGTTAATAAGTCTGCTGATCGTGGGAGCGCAGGTATGTGCGTGACCCATGTGATGTGACTGTGTTCGCCTCCATTATTTGTGATGTTGTTATCTGAACGATTGCTGAGAGATTCGGAATGCGTGATCCTTATGTACGTGATGTACCGGGATGGATAGCAGAGTATGTGTGCACCGCAGCTAGTCTCGGGGTGCTTATATTGTATATTTATGACATGAATAATATACACTTAATTAATGGGAACTTTCATGTTAATATTGTGAATATAATTATGGTAATGTTTTGAGAAAACATAATGGGTTAACCGATAGTGAATTGTATTACTAATTGAGAATCTGAGTCTAAGTAAAGCCCTCTATCTAATTGATAACGCTAGAATATAATATGGGAACCGAGTAGTAAGAGGTAGAACTTGGTACGGTTTGGTTAGATATAAATGTCTTTTAGATGGGTATGGTTCGTTATGAGCGCACATGTAGTCGAGAGGTGAGAATTTCATGTGAGTGCACGTCCTAACATGTATTTTGCATTTAATGTTTTAATGTTATTAAAACACTTGCTGTTTTTAAAATGATTTCCACTTTCGGGCTCTGACCCATTTGCTTTCAAACCTATTTTTGTAAAAAACATTTTAGGTGCCCAGCCACAAGGACACCATGCTTAGGATCCTCATTCAGGTAACGAGCTGTAGCTGTTTGTGGAAGTTACAGGACTTTGCTTGTAGACGCTTCATCTATCTTGACTCCATATTCAGCATTTATCAGTTGTAGGGCATGTCGCCCATTTCTCTTAGAGGCATTTCATTTACTTCAGTCATTCAGACTTCGGGCATGTAATTAATTCAGGATTCAGACTTATGTTATTATTTCATTCGTGGGATTGTTGTGAGGAGTTTTTCCTCCGGACTTATTACTATTTGTTGGTTATTTCATTACTTCGTTATGGTGAATGGATTTTGTTGTTCTTCCGTTATTCTTTTATCGCATGTTAATCAGACTTAAATTAAAATTTGGCAATTTACTTTTTAAATACTAGGTGGTTAGTAATTATTAAAATCTTTTCGACAGTGATGCTATTAACTGAACCAACTTGGCATTTTGTATTGATTTAATAAAGGAGTAGCTACCCGGTATTTAATTAGTCGGGGTGTCACAGGTGGTATCAGAGCATCAGGTTCTAGTGTCCATTAGGATCTGTACGACTTATTATGTTTCCGCTGAGCTTTCTTTGATGTAGAGCCCTATATTTTTGGACTGTTGTATTCTCTTGTATATGCTACGTTCTTCAGCTATTTTAAGTTTATAACTGCGAACTTATAAACTTCATTCTTATTTCAGATGCCTCCACGACGTGCACAGCGGGTTCCCAGGGATGCCACGCCAGAACCACAACCCGCACCAGTTCAGGGCACGATGAATGCCGCCGAGGTTGCAGCCATTGTGGCCCAGGCGGTAAATGCCGCACTAGCCGTAGTTCAGCAGGCACCAGCTCTGGCGCCAGTAGCCGCGCCAGTTCAGGCACATGCATTCCCGTCTTCTTAGGAACGTGTACGTGATGCTTTTCAGAAAGCACACCCTCCGGAGTTCGCAGGTAGCTTCCAATGTTGTGGTTTCTAGTCAGTGGAGGAAGGATATACAGCGGCACTTGAGGATGTATGAGTGCACCGATGTCCAGAAACAGATACTAGCTACCTTTAAGCTAGTGGGGTCTGCACTGCAGTGGTGGGAGTCTATTACCACCGTGGAAGAGAGAGACACTCTCACTATTCAGGAGTTCTGGGTGCGGTTCGATCGCAATTACTTTTCGTCAGCTGTTCATACGGAAATGAGGAGGAAG
Organism: Sambucus nigra; assembly: GCA_949130495.1. Classification (NCBI taxonomy): domain Eukaryota; kingdom Viridiplantae; phylum Streptophyta; class Magnoliopsida; order Dipsacales; family Adoxaceae; genus Sambucus; species Sambucus nigra. The sequence continues at coordinate 329,764,415 of OX422222.1, read as the reverse complement.
TTGATGAACCTTCGGCAGGAGGGTAAGACTGTGGCCGAGTATGAGGCCGAATTCACTGATCTTCTGAACATTGTTCCGGATGAGATACCGACAGAGGAGAAGAAGATACAGAAATTTACTGACGGGTTGACATGGAGGATTCATCAGCACTTGTTAGGGAACCTCTCGTTAGCCACTTATTCTGATGTGGTTAACGCTGCATTGCTCCATTGCCAGGATCACCGCTTTCACATGTCTAAGGGCAAGCGATCGGGAGAGTCCAGCCATCAGGGCAGGACTGGAGGGAATGGTTCCAGTGGGGCACATTCTGTTCAGGGACAGAGGCAGGGTGATCAGGGTTCCCAGCAGGGGGATCACAAGAGGTTCAGGTCAGGAAATTTCAGGCACGGACAGGGAGGTTTCAAGCAGGGCCATCAGGGTCCGAACGGCCATCAGAACCAGCAGGGTCAGAATGGTCAACAACAGTTTCAGCAAGGCCAGCAGGGCTAGTGGAGGAACGATAACGGCCACCAGGGCCAGGGGCAGCAGGGGCAGAGAGGGGGGAACTTCCCGGGGAAGTGTTTCGTTTGTGGCAAGACTGGCCATAAACGCCAGGACTGTCTTGATAGGGGCAGGGCCCTGCAGCAGCAGCAGGGTGCTCGACATGAGCCACAGAGGCCACTTTTTCCACCAGCTCTTCCAGCTCCAGCCCAGGTGCCAGCTCTTCCAGCCATTCCAGTAGTTCCTGTGCAACAGGGGCAGTTACAGTATGGACGTGTCTATAACGTCCACCAGGCAGCAGTTCCACAGGCACCACCCGCGATTGAGGGTATGTTTCCTATCCATGGTACTATGGGTCGGGTTTTGTTTGATACGGGGGCAACACACTGTTTTATAGCTACACATTTTGCGAAAGCCTTAGGGTTGTTACCCATAGCAGAGAGCACAGTGACGTGTGTAGACTCACCATTGGGGAGTGGGTCACTTATTTTCTTTATATGCCGGGGAGTGGGGGTAGAGATTGGTAGTCTGGTATTACCTGCAGACATGTTAGTATTAGATATGCATGTACACGATGTGATTATCGGTATGGATTAGCTCGCTGATTATAGAGCCATGATTGATTGCTTCGGTGGGAGCATTGTTTTTGCCATTCCAGGGCAAGAGATGTTTGTAGTGGCGATGCCTCGCCCAGAGGGAGGTTCGACCGCTCATTTGTACTACTTAGAGGAGGATACCTCTAAGGAGGTTGTGATTCCTTTAGATTCGATCCCAGTTGTCAGGGAGTATTCAGATGTGTTTCAGGAGATACCAGGCCTACCCCCCAGTCGAGAGATAGACTTTGTCATAGACTTATTACCAGATACGAGGCCTATAGCACGCGCACCGTACCGTATGGCTCTAGCTGAGATGAGGGAGTTACGGGATCAGATTGAGCAGTTGTTGGGTCAAGGGTTTATACGGAGGAGTACTTCGCCGTGGGGTGCCCCTGTGTTATTCGTGAAGAAGAGAAATGGTTCACTGAGATTGTGTGTGGATTACCGAGAGTTGAATAAGGTCACGATACGGAATAAGTATCCGTTGCCTCGAATCGATGACTTATTCGACCAGTTGAGAGGAGCATATTTCTTCTCGAAGATTGATTTGCGATAAGGATACCATCAGTTGCGTATCAGGGAAGAGGACGTCTCGAAGACTGCGTTCTTATCGAGATATGGTTCTTACGAGTTTCGGGTTATGCCTTTTGGTTTGACCAACGCTCCAGCAGTGTTTATGGACTTGATGAATAAGGTGTTCAGGGATTTCCTAGATCAGTTTGTCATTGTCTTCATCGATGACATTCTGGTTTACTCCCAGACAGAGGAGGAGCACGCCGAGCATTTGAGGCAAGTTTTGCAGACACTACGTCAGAACGAGCTGTATGCAAAATATGAGAAGTGCGGGTTTTGGCTGAAGGAGGTCCAGTTTTTGGGACACATTATTTCCGACCGGGGGATATCTGTTGATCCGGGGAAGGTATCCGCGGTGAGGGAGTGGGGACAACCCACGACACCGACGGAGATCCGTAGTTTCTTGGGACTAGCAGGATACTACAGGAGGTTCATTCGGGGATTTTCGAAGATAGCAGGTCCTTTGACACATTTGACTCGTAAGGGTGTGCCATTCATCTGGAGTGATGCCTGTCAGTTGGCATTTGATGAGTTGAAGGATAAGTTAACCTCAGCACCTGTGTTAGCATTGCCGAGACCGGGAGTTGAGTATTTAGTTTACACCGATGCTTCCTTGCAAGGACTTGGAGGTGTATTACAGCAGGAGAGTCAGGCCATAGCTTATGCTTCCCGTAAGCTTAAGCCTCATGAGAAGAATTACCTCACTCATGACTTGGAGTTGGCGGCAGTTGTATTTGCCCTTCGGATATGGAGACATTACCTTTTGGGGGAGAAGTTTCGATTATTCACGGACCACAAGTCCCTACAGTACCTATTCACGCAGAAGGAGTTGAATATGCGGCAACGGAGGTGGCTTGAATTCGTGAAGGATTATCAGTTCGATATCCAATACCACCCGGGGAAGGCTAACGTGGTAGCAGACGCGTTGAGCCGTAGGCCAGTAGATGAAGTGGCAGGGGTGTGGAAGGCAAAGTGGAAGGAGTTGGGACACCAGGATGCAGTGGCCCGATCATTCATGTCAGTAATGACTGTTACGCCACAGATTGTAACGAGAGTGATAAAATCACAAGCAGATGACTCGTTCTGTCAGGAGCTGATAGTTCGGTTACTAGTAGAGGGAGCCGAATCCTATACTGTTAGCTCAGACGAGGGATTACGCTTCAATGGGAGATTAGTAGTCCCGGAAGGGGAGGAATTGCGGCACGAGGTGATGGCAGAGTCGCACGGCTCACGGTTCGCGGTACATCCCGGTGGGGACAAAATGTACCAAGACATGAGGCGACAGTATTGGTGGAGCGGGATGAAGAGAGATATTGCCGTGTTTGTTTCAAAATGCGCCACTTCTCAGCTAGTAAAAGTGGATCATCAGAGACCGGCGGGACTTCTACAGCCGTTGGAGGTCCCGATGTGGATGTGGGAGAGCATCTCCATGGACTTTATCACGGGATTGCCTACGTCACAGAGAGGTCACGACTCCATTTGGGTAATTGTGGACAGGTTGACTAAAGTCGCTCATTTTCTACCCGTAAGGACAGACTACACTGCGGGACAGTATGCCCAGCTCTTTATTGCAGAGATAGTGAGACTTCACGGTGTGCCCCTAAATATCGTGTCTGACCGAGACAAGATATTTGTTTCACGGTTTTAGGAGAGTTTTCAGGAGGCCATGGGCACGGAATTGCGGTTGAGCACGGCGTACCACCCGCAGACTGACGAGCAAACGGAGTGTACAAACCAGATGTTGGAGGACATGCTACGTATGAGTATCATTGATTTTAGGGGTGGATGGGAGCAGTATCTTCCACTGGTGGAGTTTGCTTACAATAACTCCTACCAGTTCACCATTGGCATGGCTCCATTTGAGGCGTTGTATGGTAGACCTTGTCGTTCCCCAACACGTTGGTTGGAGGTGGGGGACAACAAACTACTTGGGCCGGAAGTAATTCAAGATACTTCGGCAAGGATAGAACTGATTCGGAGACTCATTCGGGTAGCTCAGGATTGGCAGAAGAGCTATGCTGATGCGAAGAGGTTCTTCAGGGAGTTCCAAGTGGGGGACCAGGTTTTGCTCAGAGTATCTCCTATGAAGGGGATTATGCGTTTCGGGAAGAAAGGGAAGTTGGCACCGAGATATGTGGGACCATTTCCAATTATTGAGCGGATTGGACCAGTTGCGTATAGACTTGGATTACCGGAGCATTTGCATCGGATTCACGATGTGTTTCATATTTCCTCGGTAAGGAAATATCTTAGAGACGATTTGGCTCATTCACATATTTATTTGGAGGACATCGATCTCCAGCTTGATAGTTCCTACGAGGAGGGGCCAATTGCTATTTTGGACCAAAGTGAGCGGAAACTGCGGTCAAAGATTGTTCCGTTAGTGCGTGTTCAGTGGCGACATCATAATGTCGAGGAGTCCACATGGGAGCGCGAGGATGAGATGCGCGAACGTTATCCGGAGTTGTTCTTACCAGGTACTTTCTAGTTCCGAATTTCGGGACGAAATTCAGTTATTAGGGGGGAAGTATGTAATACCCCGTATTTTCGTGATATTTATTTTTGGGGATTAATTAAATTATATGTGTATTAATTGAAAATTAATCCGGATAAAATATTAACGAGATGTGAGTTAGTATTTGATTATAATGTGTATATATGGAAATATATTAATATTGGAACTATTGAAATTATCGCGAGATTGAAATACGGCAATTTGGGAAATTTTGTTGGGACGCGCGTGACAGTCGCGTCAGGAATATAATCATTTGAATTAAAAAGTGAATTTTATTTTTATCACCCGTATGGTCATTTTGAGTGCGCCAACGAGTCCGGAAGGGTCGAAATAGTCAGAAAACACTAGCCGGGGGTTAAGTTTGGGTCCCGGGGCATTATTGGGCCATACCGGTAACTTATAAGGGCATTTTGGTAATTTCGGAAATTGGGTAATTAAAACCCACGAAAATTATCTGACTTAGTCTTAACCCACTAAGCCATCTTCAACCCCAATTTAGGAAGTGGGCTACGGGAGAAGTTAGAAACTTTAAAACTTGGCAAAAACCAACCCAACCTCCATTATCACCTTGAGAAGAACTTGTAGAGAGAGAGAGAAAGAGGAGAATTCTGCAGAGAGAGAGAGAGGACAGATTCAACCTTCAAGAATCAACATCAAAATCAGAGATTCAAATAAGGCAAGTGGTTTAATTTCAATTAATTGCAGAGAATGCTTCTTCCATGCGTAGGAATTTGTTATAATTGTATTTGTTTGGGAGATAAATGAAAACCCATTAAATTTGGAACTAGAATCTTGCATATTGATGAGGAATTGCATCTAGAATTATATGTAGGCGATTATTCTGATGTTAATAATATCTTGGATGAAACAAAAACGGATTTTATTAGGCTCATTGATGATTTATAAATGTTAGGGTTCATGTTCATATAATTTGGGGATAAATAAAGGGATTTGAAGATTTGATGATGTTTAAGATGAGTTGGCCCTATATAAACGTTTGATTATGACCTATGAATGTTTAGTACGAATTAGGAACCTTAAAATGATGTTGGGACGATTTTTAATGTGGGATTAGGAGTGAAGAAAATTGGAAAAACGAGAAAAGGGAAATCTGGGCTCGAATCTGGCCACTCGTTAGAAGACCTGCCCAGGTCGTTCGAACGAGCTCGTTCGAACGAGCTTCTAACGAGTTGACCTTTGACTTCTAACGAGGGTGAAGTCCGTTCGATGATTTCGTTCGAACGAGACTTCGTTAGAAAGCCCACTTCGTTCGAACGAACTCTCGTTCGAACAGACTCGTTCGAACGAGACTTCGAACGAGTTGACAGTTTAGGGTTTTTAACCTGTTTAGATCCTGAGTGTCCCATAACCTTGTGTATATGTAGACATAACCTTCCCTTGATGATTAATTGTTATATTTGGGATGTTTGGGATATAATGAGGAGTCAAACCTAGAAGTGTAGTTTGAACCTAAGGGAAAATGTGAAGTAGGACGTGAGTGTCGATTACGATGCGAGAACTATTGACGGCCTAATTTATTATATTAACCGAGAACATATAAATTGTGTAGTATTATATGTCGGTACGAAAATGAGAAGTGTACCACCAATATATTATGGTGATTACTAAGATGTGTGAATACTTAGTATATGTATTGATTTTATGTGTATGACATACCTACCATACTTGCTATCACGGGAGGGTTACGTTCGCTTAAGGCCTTCTAATCCTTGTGTTGCCCGGATTTAGATTGGTTACCTCGATGAACATAGGTCAGAGAAGGACTTATTGGGATGTTAATAAGTCTGCTGATCGTGGGAGCGTAGGTATGTGCGTGACCCATGTGATGTGACTGTGTTCGCCTCCATTATTTGTGATGTTGTTATCTGAACGATTCCTGAGAGATTCAGAATGCGTGATCCTTATGTACGTGATGTACCGGGATGGATAGCAGAGTATGTGTGCACCGCAGCTAGTCTCGGGGTGCTTATATTGTATATTTATGACATGAATAATATACACTTAATTAATGGAAACTTTCATGTTAATATTGTGAATATAATTATGGTAATGTTTTGAGAAAACATAATGGGTTAACCGATAGTGAATTGTATTACTAATTGAGAATCTGAGTCTAAGTAAAGCCCTCTATATAATTGATAACGCTAGAATGTAATATGGGAACCGAGTAGTAAGAGGTAGAACTTGGTACGGTTTGGTTAGATATAAATGTCTTTTAGATGGGTATGGTTCGTTAGGAGTGCACATGTAGTCGAGAGGTGAGAATTTCATGTGAGTGCACGTCCTAACATGTATTTTTCATTTAATGTTTTAATGTTATTAAAACACTTGCTGTTTTTAAAATGTTTTCCACTTTCGGGCTCTGACCCATTTGCTTTCAAACCTATTTTTGTAAAAACCATTTTAGGTGCCCAGCCACAAGGACACCATGCTTAGGATCCTCATTCAGGTGACGAGCTGTAGCTGTTTGTGGAAGTTACAGGACTTTGCTTGTAGACGCTTCATCTATCTTGACTCCATATTCAGCATTTATCAGTTGTAGGGCATGTCGCCCATTTCTCTTAGAGGCATTTCATTTATTTCAGTCATTCAGACTTCGGGCATGTAATTAATTCAGGATTCAGACTTATGTTATTATTTCATTCGTGGGATTGTTGTGAGGAGTTTTTCCTCCGGACTTATTACTATTTGTTGGTTATTTCATTACTTCGTTATGGTGAATGGATTTTGTTGTTCTTCCATTATTCTTTTATCGCATGTTAATCAGACTTAAATTAAAATTTGGCAACTTACTTTTTAAATACTAGGTGGTTAGTAATTATTAAAATGTTTTCGACAGTGATGCTATTAACTGAACCAACTTGGCATTTTGTATTGATTTAATAAAGGAGTAGCTACCCGGTATTTAATTAGTCGGGGTGTCACAAATACCTCCCAAATTAACATGAAATCATCATAATTTCCTAATTCTTGTCCCAACCTTATAAATATGAACACATAATTTAATATCTCCAACTATTTCTTATAAATTCATTTTTAAATCATCAATATATATGTTGATACCAAAATTAGTATGATGATATAGACGAATCACAAGAAGACACGTGTCGATCTACGTGGCACAATAGCAACGAGGAAGTCTATTCCCCCGACCAAGTCAGACTCACTCCGAGCAACAAGTATACTCCGAGGAACTCCAACGCTCCGAGGATCTCCAGCTCTCCGAGGAACTCCAACGCTCCGAGGAACTACAACGCTCCGAGGAACTCTTGAACGAAGAGCAACTAAGACGGTTCGAGCTGCATCTCGACCACAGCATTGATTGCCAGATAATCAACAGTTCAACTATTCATTGAATGCTTATCATCTTGACGCACACGTTTGAAGAGCATTAAATGAATTACCCTTTCATATGTATATCATTTAATGTAACACCCTTTCATGTACAGCCTAAGGGCTATAAATACCTTGTATCACCCTCATTCAAGGGGACCGGAATTTCTTGATAATACTTGTAATCGAGAATTCCCAAACACTCAGCAATAACATAACAGTGGATGTAGGCCATTCATATAAGGCTGAACCACTTTAAAATTCTTTGTCTCATTTATTTAGCTGTGATTGAATAATTAGAGTAATCTAGTTTTTTACATCAACAGATTGGCGCCGTCTGTGGGAACGATTGTTATTATCATTTTTCACCAAAAATCATTCATCATCAGTGGCAGATAATCCGGAATCCAGCAATCGAAACGCTGGAAATGCTGGAAATCCCTCTGCACCTCCAGATATGGCTGGGATTATGACGAATCTGGCTCAAGGACAAATCGCCATGCAAGAAATAATGCGGCAACTCATACAGACCCTTCATGACGGTGCACCTGCACGTTCGGGACAGCGAAGTGGTCAGAGGCAAACCTATTTACTTTCTTCACGATCCAGGCGTACTGAGTCATATCGTAATGAGGAATCTGATGATTTCTCTTATCAACCTGGACGAACTTCGTCAATAAGGGCTACAGATACTGATCAACGTATCATTTTCTCTCCAGAAAGACCCAGTGCCTTGGAAAGACTGAGTAGGGTGTCTCCTTTCAGTCGATTAGGCCCTAGGAGGAATAGGAGTCCACCTAAGACCATGTCGAGGAGTTTTCGACAACCATCAGATCTAAGAGAAGGATCAGCACAATCACGACCAGTTGCTCGTCAAGATAGATCTCAGGAGGCCACTTCAGAACAATCAATTGCTCAAACTAATAAGCCCGAGGAAGGAAACGATGCGTGGAAGGGTTCCATTCAGCGCTTGGAGGATAGATTGGGAGAAATGGCTAAGGCGAAGAATCCCTTACAACGAACTTTTGTTCAAGGGATACCTTTTGTCCAGGCCATTGTGGGTTTTCCTACCCCGCCAAAGTTTAAAGCACCTGTGGTGACCCCCAAATATGATGGAAAGACAGATCTTGTTCTACACATAGAGCAATATCAAGCTGCCGCCGACATCTATGCTGTCCCCGACGAGATGAGATGCAGAGCATTCTCGGGAACTCTTACTGGATCTGCCCAGATATGGTACAACAATCTTCCTCGGGGTAAGATTTCAACTTTCTTTCAGTTGGCCGAGTTGTTCATCGGCAATTTCTGTTTTGGAGCAAAGCCAGTAAAAAGAGTAGCACACTTGTTAAGTGTTAGACAAAAATCTGGTGAGAGTACTAGAGATTACATAACTCGTTTCAATAACGAGAAACTGGAAGTTATAGATTATGAAGAAAAGACAGCAATCACCGCCTTGATGAGTGGGTTGTTGCCTAACAAGTTGTATTACACTTTGGCCAAAGATCCACCTACAACTATGTCAGAGTTGATGGTGAAAGCGGCCAAAATCATGAATGCCGAGGAGGCTATTGCTGTGAAGAAGAATATGGATAAAGAAACCAAAGTGGAAGACGACAAATCCAAGAAGAAAGAGCATAAGGGGAATGGCGGTGACAAGCATTCCAAGAATAATAAATCGTCATGGGAAGTCCTGAAGAAATTCGATAATTATACTCCTTTGAAAATGGGTATTAATCATGTCTTGGAAGAAATCAAGAATAACGAGGAAGTAAAGTGGCCAAAGAAATTGAGGTCAGACCCTGACATGAGGAATAGGGAGAAATATTGCGAGTTCCATAAGGATCACGGCCATATGACCAAACATTGCATAGCTCTTCAGAACGAGATTGAAACACTCATCCGAAGAGGGAAGCTAGCAAAGTATGTTGATCGGGGAGGCGAAAGAAGAAATAATGACCGAACTAGAAAAAGGTCTAGATATCCTCGTCGAGCAGAGGAGAAAAAGAAGAGAAACCATGAAGATGATCCAGATGATGACCCCGATCTTCCCAAGAAACCAAGGCAGCCAGAACGAGAGGTATTTTCTATATACTTTGGGTCATTTGATTGTAATGTCATTACAGGAGGAGATGCAGGAGGAGGAGACCTTACTGCAGAAAGAAAAGATTACCTCGGTGAGGCTCAGGCTTGCTCATACATTCAACGGATAAATTTGGCTGAAGAGGATCGCCCGAGGAAGGTAAACAAAGAGAAGCTGGTCATTGGCTTTTCAAAAAACGACCTGGCAGGTGTTCTTTAGCCTCACGATGACCCTTTGGTGATCAAAATGAGGATGAAAGAAGTAGTGATTTCAAGGGTGCTGGTAGATAATGGTAGTTCGGCAGACATCATATACTATTCATGCTTTGACAGTTTAAATTTGAAATTATCTCAATTGGAACCTTATCACAGACCTCTATTGGGTTTTGCTGGCGAGAAAGTCTTTCCACTTGGGATGATCAAGTTGGATATATTCATTGGAACTTGGCCTGCTTGTCGAACAGAAAGAATACGCTTCTTTGTGATGGATAAGAATGTGCAATCAGCTTACAACATCATCATGGGAAGATTTGGTTTGAAGAAGTTCGAAGCAGTCCCATCTACAGTACATCAGTGCTTAAAATTCCCAACAAATTTCGGAGTAGGAGTTGTGAAAGGTGATCAGAAAGTAGCTCGGGAATGCTATTATTCGTCTGCCGAGCAAGAGGAGCTTGAAGAGTCAAGGAAAAAGACTACTACCTACCAGGTGGATGAAGGTACAGAAATTGAAACACTGGATCCCAGAGATGAATCCCAACTGGTAAAAGGACAGGTGGTGGAATCTACAGAAAATGTTATTCTGGACGACGAGCACCCTGAACGAGTAACCCAGATAGGTTCATCATTGGATGTTTCAATAAAATAGGAGTTGATAATTTTTTTGAGAAACAGAAAGAAAACTTTTGCATGGAGTCATGAAGACATGCCAGGAATAGATCCAAACTTCTTATGCCATGAACTCAATGCGAATAAGGAGATCAAGCCTGTAAAGAAGAGAAGAAGAGTGTTTAGTCCCGAGAAGAATCAAGCCATACAAGAGGAGGTCGAGAAGCTCCAGAAAGCCCAATTCATTGAAGATGTGAAATATCCAGACTGGTTAGCAAATGTGGTGATGGTAAAGAAGAAAAAAAATAAATGGAGAATGCATGTTGATTTCATTGATCTCAACAAGGCCTGCCCAAAGGATCACTTCCCATTGCCCAGAATTAACCAACTAGTGGATGCTACTTCGGGACACGAGCTGCTCAGCTTCATGGATGCTTACTCTGGATACAACCAGATCAAAATGAAACCTGAAGACAGGAAAAGCACTTCTTTTATTACCCCTAGGGGAACTTATTGTTATAATGTTATGCCTTTTGGTTTGAAAAAGGCAGGAGCGACATACCAGCGGCTGATGAACAAGGTTTTTGCCGAACAAATCAGTTGCAATATGGAGGTTTATGTCAACGATATTCTGGAAAAGAGCAAGAAAGCTGCTGATCATCTAGTTGACTTAGGTCAGACCTTCGATCAACTGGATAAATACCAAATGAAGCTCAACCCGACGAAGTGCACCTTTGGAGTACGAGAAGGAATGTTCCTCGGGTACATCGTCAACCAGCGAGGCATTGAGGCAAATCCAGCAAAGATCAAAGCTCTTTTAGGGTTGCGATCTCCAATGACGAAGAAAGAGGTGCAGAGTCTTACAAGACGAGTTGCAGCGCTCAACAGATTTGTATCCCGAGCAACTGATAGATGCCTCCCATTCTTCAAAACACTTCGGAAAACTTTCGAGTGGAATGATGAATGTGAAAAAGCCTTTCAAGACTTGAAGAAATGTTTGGGAACACCTCCACTGTTGTCCAGACCAGTAATGGGAGAAAATTTGTACTTGTACCTGGCAATATCAGAGAATGCAGTCAGCTCGGCATTGATCAGATTGGAGAATGGAGAATGGAGTCCAGAAGCCAATTTATTACACAAGTAAGGCTTTCCGAGGTGCAGAGATCAGGTACCCAAAGCTGGAAAAATTGGCATTGGCATTAATTGAAGCAAGTAGAAGAATGAGGCCTTATTTCCAGGCCCATACCATCGTCGTGTATACCGACATGCCATTGAGACAAGCCCTTCATAAGCCAGAAAAATCAGGGAGACTGATGTATTGGGCAATAGAGCTCGGTGAATATGATATTGTGTATGAACCCAGATCATCATTAAAAGGGAAGGCTGTAGCAGACTTTATAGCAGAATTTACATATCCTGATACCCCCGAGGAACAAAAGTTGCTCGCTGACCAACCTGTGGATGTTACAGGATCAACAGACATAAGTCCAGATCAACTCCAGTTGGTAAAAGGGCTTGTGGATGTAGAAAGATCATCAAATTCAAACCCAAACCAACTCCGGTTGGTAAAAGGGCGAGAAGAGATGGTCGACGAAGAGAGAAAAATACCAGGGGAGGATGAAAGGAAACAGCAGATATTTCATCGAGGAACTCTGTCAGATAAGAAATTTGAAGACGAGTTACCTACATGGAGATAATATGTAGATGGGTCATCTTGCACAACAGGTTGTGGGGCAGGGATTATTTTGAAAACCCCAGACGAGATTGACATGGAATATGCCTTGCGATTCCAATTCAAAGCCTCCAATAATGAGGCTGAGTATGAAGCCTTGATAGCAGGTCTTAATTTAGCAAAGATTATGGAAGCGCAACAAGTGATGGTATTCAGTGATTCTCAATTAATTGTGAATCAGATGATGGGAACATATACAGTTAAAGGAGAATTAATGGTAAAGTATCATGCAAAGGTGATGGAGTTGTTGGCAGAATTTGATGTCATTCAGTTGATCAGAATACCAAGAATGGAGAATGCACAAGCAGATGCACTGGCTCAACTAGCATCAGCTACTCGTACCGAGCTGCGAAGAACGATACCAATTGAAGTATTAGAAGCTCGGAGCATAGATGAAGACCTGACGATGAATGTTATTACCCTTGATTTAGGACCATCTTGGATGGATCCCATCAGGGCATATATTGAGGAGGGAGAATTACCGGAGGATAAGATCGCTGCCAAGAAATTGAAGTTTAAAGCTGCTCGGTATATACTAACTAATGGTGTTTTGCATAGACGAGGAATTATGGAAGGTTTACAAAGATGTGTGCATCCCTCCGAGGTGAAAGAATTGATTGAAGAGATCCATGAAGGGTCTTGTGGAGCCCATGTAGCAGGTCGGACACTTTTGCAAAGGGTGATGACGCAGGGATACTACTGGCCAACGATGAGGACTGATTGTATAGCCTATGCTAAGAGATGTGATAAATGCCAACATTTTTCCTCCGTCCGACGAACTCCACAAGCATTGTTGACACCCATAACTTCCCCTTGGCCTTTCTCCATGTGGGGAATGGATTTGGTTGGACCACTGCCAACGACCCGAGGAAGATTCAAGTACCTCGTCGTCGCAGTGGATTATTTTATTAAGTGGGTAGAAGCTGAGCCACTTATTGATATGACGTACGAGAATGTATACCAGTTCGTTTGGAAGAATATAATCTGCCGATATGGTCTCCCTCATGCCTTCATCACAGACCATGGAACACAATTCGATAACGAGGAGTTTGCTGCCTATTGTCGACAATCAAACATTTTGAAGACTCATTCAGCACCAGGCCATCCTCAAAGCAATGGACAGACTGAAGTGAAGAATCGAACATTACTAAATGGTTTAAAGAAGAGGCCAAGTGAAGCTAAAGCTAATTGGATTAATGAGCTACAGTCAGTATTGTGGGCTTACCGAACAACTCACCGAGCAGCAACTGGAGAATCACCATATATGCTGGCATTTGGAAGTGAAGCTGTAATACCTGCCGAGTTGGGTCTTCCAACACATAGAGTGCTGAATTTCAATTCCCCAGTCAGCGACTTAATGAGAAGATTGGATTTGGATATGCTCGAGGAGGTTAGAGAAGAGGCAGCCATTAGGAATGCTGCTTATCAACAGCGAACAACCATGTTCTACAACAAGAGGGGTGAAGAAATGCGACTTAAAAGAAGGAGATTACGAGCTAAAGAAAGTCATTCAGAAGCACAATAAGTTGGAAGCAAACTGGCATAGACCTTACCGAGTTACTGCAGTTGTCCGACCAGGAACTTACCGAATAGCGACTCTAGAAGGAGAGGAGAGGAGTTTAAGAATGCATGGAATGCTGAACACCTACGCAAGTATTATCAGTGATGTAAAATGTAAAGAAATTTCATTAATATGAATAAAACGATGATGTTTCTCCATCTTCTTTCTTTTTATCGAAAGTTTTTTGGGTAATATTAGTGTACAACACTACGCTGTTCAACAATAAAAGCAACACTGATAGTTCAAACCCACGACCAACTCCGGTTGGTAAAAGGGCGAGAACAAACTATACTCCTTTGGTTAGGAGGCGTACACTAGCGTGACCAACTCAGGTTGGTAAAAGAGCTAGTGGACATGATAGTTCAAACCCACGACCAACTCCGGTTGGTAAAAGGGTGAGAACAAACTATACTCCTTTGGTTAGGAGGCGTACACTAGCGTGACCAACTCAGGTTGGTAAAAGAGCTAGTGGACATGATAGTTCAAACCCACGACCAACTCCGATCGGTAAAAGGGCGAGAACAAACTATACTCCTTTGGTTAGGAGGCGTACACTAGCGTGACCAACTCAGGTTGGTAAAAGAGCTAGTGGACATGATAGTTCGAACTCAGACCAACTCCGGTTGGTAAAAGAGCAAGAACACGATAGTTCGAACTCAGACCAACTCCGATTGGTAAAAGAGCGAGAACACGAGATGATCGACGAAAGGCCATTCTCGGTTGGTTAGGAAACAAGACATGCTCTCAAATGCCAACTTATGTTGGTCGGGAAGTAAGATTATCTCAAAATGCCAACTTATGTTGGTCGGGAAGTAAGTTTATTACATAAAAGTTCCTCGAAGAACAAATATTCCAAACTGAACCAAGTATAGTTAGTCGGGGATAAAAACCCACTAATTGTAGTTGGTTGACGAGGAAAATTTATTGACCTTAGTTGGTCGGACATATTTTATGAAAAAGACAATTTAACAACCTTGGTTGGTTGGAAAAAAATTTCAACATTTTATACTCATTACTTTATTATTAAGTGATCGAGCAATATTTCTGATACTTGTAACTTTTATTACTAAGTTGGTCGGTGAACCACACAATATTGTTATGCAAGCACAAATATAAAATGTTTGACAAGCACAAGACAATAGCAATAAAGATTTGCAAACAGAAAATGAAAGTCTTTCATTAAAATTCAAAACGAATTACAAGTTACATATGTGTACTAACTATTACATTGAGATCCCTACTCTATTGGTTTCTTTCCCTCTGCTTTTGAAATAGGTTCCTCGCCAGCAGGCGAATCATTTAAAGTCTGAGGAGAGTTAATGAAGTTCAAGTCCTTCAGCATCCTAACGTTCATCACAGAAGGTGTGTCCAGTAGATGCTCGGGACGAGATACCTCGATCTGAGAATGAAGATTGTAGTCACCGAGGTATTTTGTAATTAAGCTCCGAGGAATGGCACGAGCTGGGATCCATTCCATGTCCAATTTATAAGGTAGCACAGGCAAGTCTAGTAGCCCAGGAGCATGATAATCCCATAAATAATGGCCCTGCTCTAGTTTTAATACACCCAGGGCGTTCAACCATCCCTGTTTATAACCTTCATTATTGGCATTTTCAAGGCGAGCATCCAAGTGATAAAGGGCCTCATTGTAGCCTGCCATCCAGAACTCACGAGGTTGTTTGTGGAATTGGAAAGTTATTCTCTCTAACTGCTCATGAAGGTTCCTAGCAAAAACATCCTTATTATTCAGAGCAGACTTTATCGAAGCAAGTTGATCCTCCAGAGTTTGGATTTTCTTAGACATTTCAAACAAAGCCCGATCTTTTGCATTCAATTGGAATGCTTGAGTTTCCAACGTTGATCGAGTATGAGCTTCTTCAACATTACGACTAAGAGCTCTTGATCCTCCCCGAGCAGGTCGAGAACTTGGTTCCTCGATAACATTCTGAGCAGCTCTTCCTCGTCCACGAGAACCTCTTCCTCGCCCCCGAGTAGCAGTAGAAGTACCAGATCTTCTCAAGGTATCCAACTCTTGCCTTAATTTGTCATTCTCAACCTCTAGAAAGGAAAATCCCTCGTCAGTCACTGGAATTAAAGCTGTTGAAGAAGATGCTGCAGACTTATACTGTGCCAGCTCTTTCTGCAAATTATTATTTTCTTGCTCTAGCAGCTCGGCAATCTGTCTACAAGCTTCAACTTCACCCCTTAGGGTTTTCTCCCTGACATTGTACCCAGCAAGGATTTTTTTGTGGCCTGTCTCGGCAGAAAGCTGTTTATACCTCTTTTCATACCCCTCGTGCAAAAGGGCAGTTGATTCCTTGTACTGAGTCTGAAGATCTTCTAAAGTATATTGAAGCTCCTCGATCATGTCATAGTAAGTCACGTTATTGGCCACAGCTCGATCAAGTAAGTCCTTCAGGTATTGATAAGCTTCTACTGCCTGCTCTGAAGCATCATGACCGAGGATGTCAGCAACTTCTGATACACTCAATTCTGTGTGACCAGCCTTATAGTATTCATGGCATTACTGCATCAACTTTGTATCATTGGCAGATAATAATTCCATTCTAGCCACAAACTAGTAAAGAAGAAAAGGTAAGAGTTAATAAAAGAAGAAGACAGAACATCAACAACGCAGAGGAACAAAAAAGGTAATTTTATTACATCATCAAAAGGAGTACAGCGTTCAGAATACAGAGTACAAGTAAAAGAAAAATAGAAAGAGAATACCGAACAACTTCACACCTTTTCCTTGTCTCCCAAGACTTTCTCGGGAGGCTGGGACGAGGAGCTTGGTTGCTCGGTGGGAACAATGAGTTGATTGGCAGAAGTTGATACTTGTTCAGGAGGAGCAGGCAAAGACGAGATCTCCTCGGTGGCTGTCTGATTAGGTTGTGGAGCAAGGACTTGATCACCTACTATCATTGAAGACTCCTCGGAAGCATCTTCGTCTTCTTCCTCATCTTCAATCACAGGAGGGGGCCAGGAAGATGTTGTTGAAATAGCTCAGAATCCTCGCTCACCTTCAATTCTTGCAGGGCAGCAACCCAACCATCTCGGAAGTATTTCAAACTCCCATACTTGACCTGGGTCATCATTGTCGCTACCCCCCTATCCCATCCTTTATCCCAACCGGTGCGGAAAGATTTTTTCACAGCCACCTTTCTTTTCATTTTCTCCGAGGAGAGCTTCTCGGATAGAAGATCCTCGGAGGCTTTCAACTTGGCCTCCACCTCCTCCTTCTGGCGATTTACTTCTCGCAGAAGGGTTAGCTCTTCCTCAGCCGACTTCAACTTATTTTCAAGCTCCCCAAAGTTTGTGAGCTTCTCGTCATATTTCTTATTCTCTCCCTCCAAGTCTTTGACTCCGTTTCCCAACTGCACCTTCTCTACCTCTGATGCAGCCAACTTCTTCTCCCATTCACCCTTATCCTCGTCATATTTTTGACGGGATTCTTTCAAAGACTGGGCCAAACCCAGAAAAGCATCCTCCACTCCAGACGAGGAGCTAGAAGCCTTGAGTGCTTCATCTTTCTTCACTATGGTGTTAAAGCAACTCACCAGCTGTAAAAAGAAGAAAATAATGATAAGTCATTGCATAGACATATGTATTGATGGGAAGAAAAAAAAATTCTGGATAAGAGAAACTTACTGAAGCAATGTGACGAGTAGCTAGGGATGTCAGCATATCCCTAGACATGTTTTCCTCGATTCCTTGGACTTCAGGAATGGTCCAAGTCTTTACCGAGCTCATTGCAGAACTCGGGGGAATAATGGTTGGAACACAAGCTCCACTAACTTGGAGCTGGGGAATGGTTTCAGTCAAAGTGACCGAGGAGGATTTCTTCAGTCTCCTCAGTGGCAGTTCAACAGTCTCAACCAAAGAAGAGCTTTTAGTTGGGACCACTTCCACAGGTGCATTTTTCTTATTCGGAGCCACTGGGGGCTTCTCGGCAGACTTCTGAGGAGCAACAGAAGGGGCACCATCTACTTTCTTTGTCCCCTTTGGGACATCAACCTTGTTTCTTTTTCCATCTCCAGCAGAGGAAGTCTCCTCGAAGATAGCAGGAACTCTTCTTTTGCCCATCTTCTGACTTAGAGGAATGTGAGATTCTGGTGAAGATTCCTCAGAAGCTGGCAATGGTTCACTAATGCTGACCACAGGACGAGCAGTAAAGGATGATGTGTAGCTCCTGTACTGCAACAAATATGAAGCAGACCTGATGTGCTCGTCTGCAACTCTTCGATGCAAATTCCAGATATGTTTCAAATGTTTAATATTTACTTCTGATTCTTTTGGAGTTTTTCTCTTACTGTCAACTGCAAACAAATACATAGTGAAATATCAGTCATACATTTTGTCAAACACAATGAAATCGTAATTTCAAAAATAAAATAAGATGAAAATAACCTATCCCATTTCCATATGGGGGGCATCTAGGACCTTCATATACTTCATCTCCAACCAAAGGGGTATGTTGCCAATTTTTGATAACTACCCCATGTTCAAAATAATCCCTGTTTGCATCAGGGAGGTTGACTACTAAGGCCCTATTCAAAAATCTAGTTTTTAAATAAAAAACATTGTCTAAAATAGCCCATCTGTAACAGTACATAATCTCAGGAATTCCTATACGAGTTCCATGAGTTTGATTTAACCTATACACCCCATTAACTATTCTCCATGTGTTGGGGGCTATTTTTGCAGGGACAACATCGAAATACTGACAGAACTCTAAACACAAAGGGTTTGGTGGAAAAGAAAATCCACATTCAGCAATAAAGAGGCTAGGGAACCAATGTCCCTCAGCCAAATTAAAATAATTTGAAGGCTCAGAAAGACTCTCCAAAGTTACCCAAAAAGGAATAGAAAAGTCAGAACGGAATTTCTCAAGAGATTCGATAATATAAACCATGGTGAATAAAAAGAAATGAAGAAGAAGGAAGAAAATCTTACAGGAAAAGGAGATCTGTTGACAAACAAACGAAGAAAGGGATGAACGCACAGGAGAGAGAAAAGCTATAGAAAACTCGAAAGCAGAAATTGAAAAAGGTAGAAGACGATGGGATTGCCTTTGAAGCTTAAATACTTTGCCTTGGGAAACGGCGAAAGAAATGATTACAAAAAGGAAAATATTACGCTACCGGCGGCTAAAAGGACAAAAAGTGCACGAAGATCGAAGCGCTTATAAAAATGCAAAAAGGCGGATTCTGCGAATTTGGAAGGAAATTCAAATACGAAGAAAATGCTCCTAAAACCCAGGAAGGTCATTTAATATTGCCATATACCGAGAAAGAATGTTCCATACTCCTCAAAGTTCAAAATATGAAACACTGGGGGCTTCTGTTGATTCCAAAATTAGTATGCTGATATAGACGAATCAAAAGAAGACACGTGTTGATCTACGTGGCACAATAGCAACGAGGAAGTCTATTCCCCCGACCAAGTTAGACTCACTCCGAGCAACAAGTATACTCCGAGGAACTCCAACGCTCCGAGGATCTCCAACGCTCCGAGGATCTCCAGCTCTCCGAGGAACTCCAACGCTCCGAGGAACTACAACGCTCCGAGGAACTCTTGAACGACGAGCAACTAAGGCGGTTCGAGCTGCATCTCGACCACAGCATTGATTGCCAGATAATCAACAGTTCAACTATTCATTGAATGCTTATCATCTTGACGCACACGTTTGAAGAGCATTAAATGAATTACCCTTTCATATGTATATCATTTAATGTAACACCCTTTCATGTACAGCCTAAGGGCTATAAATACCTTGTATCACCCTCATTCAAGGGGACCGAAATTTCTTGATAATACTTGTAATCGAGAATTCCCAAACACTCAGCAATAACATAACAGTGGACGTAGGCCATTCATATAAGGCTGAACCACTTTAAAATTCTTTGTCTCATTTATTTATCTGTGATTGAATAATTAGAGTAATCTAGTTTTTTACATCAACAATATATATTTTGACTATGAAATCCATCCATAAACATTCTACATGCAATCCCTATTTAAATAGATCATAAATTCTATCTCTAATTTCATGGGTTTTCATCAAACTTTCAATATAAGGTATATGTTCAAATCTAAGCATGGAAGAAACATTCGCTTGAAATTATGTAATTAAACCACTTGCCTTAGATGTTCTGATTTGATGTTGAAGGATTGAAGGTTGATTCTCCTCTTTCTCTTTACAGATTTCTTCCAAAGATGGTGATGGTGGCTAGGGGTTTCTTTTGGAACCTCTTCCAACTCTTTCTATAACTCCCGTAGCCCTCTAACTTACCAAATGCTTATAATGGGCTTAGTGGGTTCTTTTCTAATATAAAAATAACCTCTAAAATTCGTGAGTTTTAATTCCTCTATTTTTAAAATTACCAAACTACCCTTTTGGGTTGCCGGTATGGCCTAAAAATTCCCCGGGACCCAAACTAAACCCCCGACTAGTGTTTTCTGACTATTTTGACCCTTCTGGACACGTTGGCGTACTCAAAATGACCATGTGGTTGATAAAATAAAATTCGCTTTTTAATATAATTAGTTACATTCATGACACGACTGACACACGCGTCCCAACTAAATTTCCCAAATTGTCATATTTCAGTCTTGCGATAAATTTAATATTTAACAATACTCATGTATTACCACACATACTCGGAAATAATAATTTTAACATCATAATCAAATACCAACTCGCATCTCGTTAGTATTTATAACCGAATTAATTTCCAATTAATTCTTATTTAATTTAATTAATCCCTTAAACAAAATTAATAAAATTACGGGGTATTACATACCTGCCAATCCTAAGCCGAACACCACTCACAATCCACTCCCAAATCATCCAAATGTTATCTTCCAATAAGAAAACCCAAAATTTGACCCATCTACCCAGATTGTACCCAGTAAATCACCCATCATACCCATATATTCACCTAAACCCCTCAAAATTTGCCTATATTTTCTCCTACACGTCACCTATTTTGTCGATAAGGTCCTGTCACTCTTTACAAGAGCATATATTACCGTTCGTACCCAGTCCGGAGGAAAAGATACAAAATTACCAGCATTATTGAACCAGGTCATAGAGTACAGACTGAAATTGCCCTCAGAAATGACCATTGACTGTTAAAAATTCAGCACATTGTTCTTGGAAGCTCGAAAGTGGGCTCGAGAGTCAGATAGTTGGGTGGTACCCATCAATGAAATCATATTAGATGATGCCATCTAGATCATGGTAGACTTATTTCGATAGGCCGGTGAAGTTTGCAGTGTGTTCGAGCTACTTGATGCTTTAAAACTACAAGGGAGCTTGGTCCCTTCGCTTATACATCTCCTCGTTGAGTGGGAGGAGCTATATGAAGAGGTCGTTGAGGTTGTAAAATGCATTGACTTCTTATGGAAGGATGATACCTTTGCCACCGGATGGGGGGGGGGGGGGGGTATGAATTTGATAGTTCAGATGAAGATCCAAGCTAAGTAAAGACTAGCCCAGTGATCAGTGTATACGGGATGATATCGTTTAAAGATATCCTAGGAGAGATTAGCTAAGTGATCGAATAGCCCGAGATAGATGAAGAAATAGGGTTTCTATTTTTCCCCTCTTTTATGAACCATATGACTAGATCTTGAAGGCATTACTAGGTTCCAAACCCTCAATTAACAAAAACAAATAAGGAAAAAGGTGTTAAGAAACTCCCTATGTCGAAAATGACCCTCGAGGAGAGCAAGATCCTCGATCAGTTGAAGAAAACTCAATCTAACATCACTCTGTGGGGACTCTTTTTGTCTTCCCAACTGCACCTAAATGCCTCGATTAAACTACTTACCGGGCCTACAGTCCCTCGTTCTACCACGCTAGAAAAAGTCGTGAATCTAGTCGAACCTCTAACCTCTACTAGAATGCTCTCCTTCTTCTTCGAAGAAATTTTTAAATTTGGTCTAAATCACAACTATGCTCTCTATATCTCTGTCAAAGTCATGGGAAAGACCTTCCCTGTTTCGTTCATCGACAATGGGTCAGCACTTAATGTTTGTCCATAAGAACCCTCAACTTCTTTGGATTGAAGGTAAGCAACCTTGATCCAACTTCCATCGCAGCGCGTGCTTATGATAATACTCGTTGGGAAGTGATATGATCCATAAAGCTTATAATAGGGGTTAGACCTATAAATACCATTACCGAATTCTAAGTCATCGATAGACGGACTTATTTCAACCTGTTCCTTGGACGACCATAGCTCCAAAGTTTCAAGGGGCGTTTTCCTCTCTCCATTAGAAACTGAAATTCTTCCCCAATGAGCAGGTCATCACCATCTTGGGCGACGATGATAACACTAAGAATATAAGCACCAGTAATCCGGTACTAGAGATACAACATAGGGTAAATGATATGTTGTTGTCAGGCTTCCGGGTCGAACCACTTCCACTCCTAGCAGGGGATGATTTTAGAGATAGAATATGTCCAGAGCACAACCCTCATGGTAATATCAATGTGATACAGATGTTCAAGAATATACATTTCATGCCTGGACTGGGGCTGGGATGATGATAACAAGGAATACTAGAACCCATAGTGTTAAAGAAGGCCTTTCCTCCATATGGCCTGGGTTACTAACCATCACTAGAGTAACTCAGAATGCTCCGTCAACCTCGGTTGAAGAGTGGGATAGAAAGTACCAAGGCTGTCTCAAGGGATTCCTTGAATGGAAGATTCGTCAAAGAAGGTGAAGATTTTCCCTTTTATATCTTTCCTGAACATTGATATGATCATGCGCACAAGAAGATGAAGCCAGGAATAGAGATCTTCTTCCAAGATAACTACTCATGGGCTGAAAGTTCCCATCATCATATGGAACCTCTTATTGAGAAAACTAAAGTTGTTATCGAAAATTTTGAGGGAAGTGACTTCTATGATTCGTTTAATTTGCAGACAATGGGGATAACACTCTACATCATCCATTCAGGTGCTACATCATCGTATCCATCCATCCTGATCAAGACTGCCGATGCACCTTTCCTCAACTGGAATGCTGTGCCAGTTCCTCCTACTGAAATACAACCCAACCCAGATGTTTATTCCATTTCTTCTTTTATTGTTCCTCCCTATTCTGATCACAATGTAATCAAGACCTCCTTTGATGAGGGTCTCAATGTTATTTTTCCCAAGAATGAAATAAACGATGATTTTGAGTATCTTATTGTGCCTTACATTAATTGTCTTGATTCTAATCAAATGCCTGATAATGATGATTTTAAAAATGGATAATTCTGAAATGATCGTAATATGGTTAATAACAAATAACATAACTGCATTCAAATTAATGACGATGAAACTATTGTTATCAATCTCGATTCTAGTAGCCAACTGTGCAGGATTAGGATAGGGTCCACCCTTGATGAGCATGATCGCGTGTAACTTGAAGAACTGTTGAAGGAATTTATGGATGTCTTTGCATGGTCCTACGACAACATGCCCAGAATTGATCCTGAAATAGCTCACCATGATATTCCAACGCTCCCAGAATGTAAACCAATCAAACAGACGCTGCGAAAGCTCCGCATCGAATAGTCGCTCAAGGTTAAGGAAGAAGTGGTCAAACAGTTGAACATGGCTTTCATTCGAGTGATCGAATATCCCACATGGTTAGCCACCATCATGCCCATACCAAAATCAGGAGGAAAGGTTTGCATGTACGCTGATTAGCAAGATTTGAACAAGGCTTCTTTGAAGGATGATTACCCGTTGCCCAATATCGATATGATTGTGGACAATATGGCCAGTCACGCTCTCAAGTCATTAGTTGATGGGTTTTTTTGATACAATCAGATCAAGATGCACCCGGATCATCAAGAAAAAATTGCACTCATCACCCCTTGGGGAACTTTTTATTACACAGTTATGTCTTTTAGTCTAAAAAATGTAGGGGCTACCTACCAAAGGGTTGCTTTAAACATTTTGCATGATCTGATACATAAAGAATTTGAGGTCTATGTAGATGATATGATTATCAAGTTTAAGACTCGGGAAGGTCATATTCCCGCCCTCTAGAAGTTCTTCGAACGGCTACGGAGATACCAGATGTGACTTAACTCGCAAAAATATGTCTTTAGCGTTACCAGAGGATAACTTTTGGGTTTCATGGTCAGCTAGAAGGGTATTGAAGCAGATCCTGCCAAACTGAAAGCCATACTCATAATGCCACCCCCCGAATGGAGAAGAAAGTTTAGGGATTCTTGGGAAAATTATAGTATATCAGCCGGTTCATCATCCAGTTGACTTCTATTTGTGAACCCATCTTCAAACTCCTCCAAAAGGATTTAACCAAAGTATTGAATGAAGCTTGTCAGGAAATCTTTGATCAAATCAAGTAGTATCTAACCTAACCTCCGGTTCTCTTGCCACCATAACCTGGTCTCCCCCTACTCCTATACTTAACTGTGATAGACACCATAAGTGGGTCTCTACTAGAAAAATACATTAAAGAATCACATAAAAAGAGGGCTATCTACTACACTAGATATAAATTGGTCGGGTACGAAGTCAACTACACTTCCTTGGAGAAAGCATGTGTCGCCTTCGTCTGGGTCACCCAAAAATTAAGGTTCTACATGTTCGCTTTTTCCATCAGACTTGTATCTCGAATGGATCCTATCAAATACCTGCTTGAGAAGCCTACCTTGTCTAGTCAAATGGCTTGATGGTTAATGGTTCTGGACGAGTTCGATATTATGTATGTCACACAGAAAGCCATGAAGGGAAGATCCATCTCTGACTACCTTGCTGACTATCCTATGAAAGAAGCTGATGTTCGGATCTTCGAATTCCTGGATGAAGATATCCTTTGTAACTCCTAAAAGAACCTCTGGTGGAAAATGTTCTTTGACGTTACTGCTAATAAGAAAGGATATGGCATTGGGATACTCCTGATCGCTCCTGATGATTTTCACACTCCTATTTCCATCAAGCTAGATTTTCCCTGCTCCAATAACATGACCTTATACGAGGCGTGCACATTAGGCCTCAAAGTTTCTCTCAAGAAAGGTATCCGATGCCTAGTTGTTTACGAAGATTCTGCCCTTATCATCATCCAGGTCCTTAGAAGATGGAAAGTCAAGGACAGAAAAATCCTACCCTTCCACGCCCACCTAGAAGAGTTGGCCTCCTAATTTTAAGATATAACCTTCCACTACTTGCCCCTAGCCAGGAACAACTTAGCCTATGCCCTTGGTACCTTGCCCTCTATGGTCGACATGCCTGAAGGAATAACGTTGGCCCCTTTCCTAGTCCAAAAATAAGATAAACTATCCCCTTGGTACCACATCGAGCTCATCACAGAAGAGAATTCGGATATGACCGACTATTGGTATTACTATATTTGGTGCCTCCTTAAGCACGATAGGTACCCCTAGGGTTCCAACAAGAAAGACCGAGCAACCCTTCGTAAGTTGGCTGCCCTGTACATTATTTGCGATAAAGCATTATTCAAGAGAGACTTTGATAGAACCCACTTACAATGCATCATAGGGGTTGACATTAAAAAGATAATGCAGAAAATCCACAGCGGAGAGTGTAGACCCCACAACAATGGCCATATGCTCTCCAAGAAGATTATTTGATAGGGTTACTATTTGACTACCATGCTTCAATATTGCACCGCCTATGTTCGGAGATGTCTTAAATGGCAATAGTTTTTCAATCTCTAGCACTTGCCTTTACGGGAATTATACAACATGACCTATCCTTGGTCATTCTCCCCATGGGGCATCGATATCGTAGGGAAAGTCACACCCAAAGATTTCAATGGGCATGAGTTTAACTTAGTTGCCATTGATTACTTCACCAAATGGGTCGAAGCAGAGTCATACGCAGTGCTAAATGCCAAAAGGTAGCCAAATTCATCTGAAAAAACATCGTCTGCTGATATTGGGTCCGGCATGAGCTAGTAACGGGTTACATTTCGAGGTAGAATCCACAGAATTTATCAACGAGTATGGGATCTTGAGACACAAATTTTCTCACTACCAACCTCAAACCAACAGTTCAGTTGAAACCGCTAGTAAGAACCTCGAAGCAATCATAACAAGATGACCAAAAGTTATCGAGATTGGGATGATCGAATCCCTTACTCCCTATGGGGCTACCGCACTTCAGTTTGAGCATCTAATAGGGCTACCCCTTACTTTTTGGTATACAGCATGGAAAAAGTCCTACCCGTTGAACTAAAAATACTTTCACTATGCATCATGCTTGAGATCAAGATCAGCGAAGAAGACTGGCATCAGAACCATCTTGACGGGTTGCCACTCTTAGATGAAAGGAGACTAAAAGCTATATATCATATACAAGGGTATAAACCCCGAATATCATGATCATTTAATATGAGAGTCAAGGACCGTGGTGTCCGAGAAGGGGAAGCCTTTAAGGAAATCATAGAACCCGACTGGGACCCCAGAGGGAAATTCAAGCCAAATTGGAGTGGCCCCTATATTGTGCAAAAGATCCTACTCGATGGCTCCGCTATGCTTACTAACCTTGACAAAAAAGAGATGGCCTGCCCAGTCAACCTCGACTATCTCAAGAAATTATATCCTTAGTCCGTAATCTCGGCGCACTACGACCCTTCTCCTCCCCCTTCTATTCTAAAAAAATTATTCATTTCCCTTTACTCGAAACTACGTGGGGCCTGATCCTTTAAAAATTAAACTCATAAAATTTTCAAAAAACAGAGGTAAGTAGGCAACTCATACGCCTTACATGGGCATGGTCCCCTTCTTTTTCACAAAATGTTATTCTCTTCTTATCTCTGAGAATGACAGTTTATTTATCATTTACATGATAAAATGGATTATGTATGTATTAGCGATTAGTATAGATAATTCAAATGCAAAACTCATCAAGAGATGCAATAATATAATTAAAATCCTTTTTTATTCCATTTTTGAAAATTTTGGCGCAATTACACAAAATATCAGCGTAGGGAATCAAACAACTACCCCTACCAACTTTAACTATCCTAAAAATAGAACCAAACCAAGCCACTCCTAAACAGACGAACCAAACCTTCCTAAATTTATTCCCATAGCCAAATACACAACTAACTTCACACATAACCAACTTCACAAAAAACACCAGCTTCGCAAAAGACCCTATTCACAGCTGCCAGAAGATCCAGCCCCATCATCATCAACATCTTGAGGTCCGCAAACTTCTCCTGCCTGGATAGTATTTTGAAGGAGCTCCATGGAATGATAAGCCCAGACCAGCCTAGGAAAAACTACTACGCCCCCTCCATAGTGTCAAACATGGCGAACCATCTCTGACCAGTCTCCTCGGCCAATATCTTAGCCACTACCCTCCTCCACAACCATTTCATATAATCTCCAGAAATATGCCAAACCCTGCCAATAGATTTGTAATGACGGGTTGACGACTGACGACTCTCCCACAAGGATCCCAACCGCATGCGCATGCTGATAAGAAGCTTTTTGGGTATATATCCTTGTCTTCAAAAGCCACTCTCAAAATTCCCTTGAGTAACTTGTCTAAAAATAACTCGTATTGTGATAAGTACGGGTATCAATCCAACTTTCAAGGTGAAACAATTAATGTGAATACTTGCAATTTCATTTTTTTTTATTAAATTTTTTTTTTTAAAACAATTTAAAGGGAAAAATTAACTAATGCTAAAATTACGAAATGACTAAATAATGAAAAAGAATGTGCAACCGAGTGTGAAATATGTGAGAAAGTCAAGAGATGGGATTACACTGCATTTTCAATTATTTTAATTTCTCAATTTATTAATTTGAAATATTTCAAGATAATATTAAATCGATAATCTAACTCTCGTTAAAATTATAAATTTAATAAAATCTTTTTCAGAAAATTAATTTAAAAATGTCACACGATGAAAAGTTAGGACTGTACTATTTTCAAAAAATTACCCGCTAAGATCAATTTGACGAAAAAAATATCAATCCTCGAATTTCAACACCTAATTAATATTCAAATATCGAAAAAATATATCTCTAGTTCGATTCCTAAATTCAAACATTAATTTGTTCAATTAATTTACTAACTCTCGTTACATAAATTAATTGGTGAAAGTTAAAATTAATTTACCTAGAAATATAAAATTAATAAAACCAATTAATTAAATTAATATCATTCGCAGTGAATCCCACTCCTTATACGGGGTGTTTAGCCAAACATCCTCATGTGTGCATAAACAATAATAAGTAATATGTCAAAAAGAAAATAAATTGAAAAGAGAATGTAGAAATACAATACGCAATTTTTTCCACAAATTTGTCTTGAAATGCACCTTGACATGCGTCCAACTTCTACACAATTTTCTGCACTTGATTGCAAAAAGAAGACTAAAAACTAGGGAACCACTATTCCCACTCCAAACAAAATTTCCCCCACTCCACTTTTAACTTTAAACACTAAAATGACCAAAGTGTCCTTCTATATATATATATAACTTAGGTTGAACAAATTATTAATAAACTTATTTATCAAAAAAAAAAAACTTATTTTGAACAAATATAATATTTTATAAAAAAATCTATTATTTATTTTTAAATACATAATATTCTGAAAATAAAAAAGCATAATATTTTGAATATAAACAAATCTAATATTCTGGAAAAAAAACTTATTATTATTTTTTATACAAGTGGAAGTTAATCAAAAAAATGCGATATTATTTATTTAAAAAAATGAACATTCTTTTTCAAACAAAAATACTAGACAACATTGTTTTTAAAAGAAAAAATGGTCAGAACTTTTACTATAAACTATATTTTTTAAAAACTCTATTTTTTATAATTTCTTATAAAAAATAATTTTTTAATAAAACTGTATTTTTTTTGGTAAAAAATTAAGAAGTGACTTTGACACATTACTACTTTTGTATTTTATACTTTAACACGACATGAGATAAATAGCAGGTTTTATAATTTTCACACCACATTAAATACAACATACCACAAATAACACGAGTAAACTAATAAATTTAATATTGTGTCATTGAGACCAAATGTAACACTCCGTCCGCCCGGGGAGAGCGAACGGAGCACTAATGCGATAAAATAAATCCAAATCCACAAGTGACAAGGTATAGAGCATCTAAATAAACCCACAATAGTATAAATCCACTAATCTCAATCTCTTCAATTACAACAAGTCTCTCGAATTAAAATTACAACTATCTAACTCGAATAAAAATACAAATCTCCAAAACTCTATACATCAAAATAATACAAATCTTTCCCAAAAAAATCCTCGCTAAAATCAATCTCCATAGCGCCCTAAAATCCGTGCTAACCTGCCACTAAAAGAAAATATGGGGAAGTACACAATACGACATGAATTATTCTCAACAAATACGGATTAGCAACGAATAAAACGTAACAACACGAGTACGAATATTCAAATCAAAATGCAAATCTCAAAGCATTTATCAATATAATTTCTCAACAACACTTTAATGGGGTACCAGGCCTCACCACATCCGTATATGCTTTATCAAGCCATAGCTCGGAAAACAGGAATTTTGGCGAGTGCCCAACATCCGTGCCATATTAAAATCTCATGACAACGTGCTCATCAATAATATAATGATACCACATGAATCAAAATAATTTCAACAATTATTTTTCAGATTTCAATGAATTTATCAATTCAAATATGAGTTCAATTAACAAGAATTCAAAGAGAATGACACTCGCGAGATTTAAGGAGCATATTGTGTAAAACCCCATACCTCAAACCATGATGATAAACCAATGATCACATCCTCAAGATCAACTCAAAAGATCTACAAAATCTCCTCCAAGAAACTCCAACAAAATAATCCCAAGAACACCTCTAATCTAAGGTTGGAACTCACAAATCTCAAGGGCAGTGTGTATATAAAAAGAAGAGGAATATAAAATATATTTGCTGCCAAAATTTTTCCCAGAAGTATGTTAAAAGGTTGCCCACGACTTCCTTTTATAATGCAAAGAAATGAAGAGTTGGAATCCAAAAGACTCCTTTAAATAAGGCAAATAAATGAAGAGTTGGAAGTTAAAACAACTCCAAGAGTTAAAAACATTTTAAAATCATTTTAAAATCCGTTTTAACTTCGTTTTTGAAACCGTTTGAAATTCTCGCCTAAAAAAATAATAACCAACATATTTGAGCAATAAAAATAATTTTATCAAAAACTTTATTTTCCTCCATTTTCCAAAAATTAATTAAAATAGCCCAAAATTACGCGGGTTGTTTCACCAAACTATTCATGATATATTATATTCAATTTGGTGTGAAAATTATAAATCACACTATTCGTGTTGTGTGTCGTACATTAAATTAAAAAATGCAAAAGATATTAATTTATCAAAATCACAACTTAGTTTTTACAAAATGCAAAAAATACAATATTTTTTGCATTTTTTAATTTAATTTAATGTACGACACATAACACGAATAGTGTGATTTATAATTTTCACACCAAATTGAATATAATATATCACGAATAATTTGGTGTCAATGACACAATATTAAATTTATTAGTTTACTCGTGTTATTTGTGGTATGTTGTATTTAATGTGGTGTGAAAATTATAAAACCTGCTATTTATCTCATGTCGTGTTAAAGTATAAAATACAAAAGTAGTAATGTGTCAAAGTCACTTCTTAATTTTTTACAAAAAAAATACAGTTTTATTAAAAAATTATGTTTTATAAGAAATAATAAAAAATAGAGTTTTTAAAAAATATAGTTTATAATAAAAATTCCGACCATTTTTTCTTTTAAAAACAATGTTGTCCAGTATTTTTGTATGAAAAAGAATGTTCATTTTTTTAAATAAATAATATAGGAGTTTTTTGATTAACTTCCACTTCTATAAAAAATATTAATAGTTTTATTTCCAGAATATTTAAAATTATTTTTCAGAATATTAGATTTGTTTATATTCAAAATATTACGCTTTTTTTATTTTCAGAATATTATGTATTTAAAAATAAATAATAGATTTTTTTATAAAATATTATATTTGTTCAAAATAATTTTTTTTATAAATAAATGTATTAATAAATTGTTCAACCTAAGTTATATGTATAGAAGGACATTTTAGTCATTTTTGTGTTTAGAGTTAAAGGTGGAGTGGAGGAAATATTTTTTGGAGTGGGAATAAGGGTTCCCAAAAACTAAACCTAAAAATTATTCTAAAGCTAAACTAATTTTTTTGTATTTTTCTGAAAAAATTTTATGACCCTAATTTATACATAATATACGGTCTCTTTTTTTCTCTCTCTGCGTCTCTTTCTATTTTATTGTGTTGAGAGTTTTTCTCCTCTTATAAGATGCCCTTTTTTCTTTGCTTTGCTTTGTAACCCACGTTGCTTTGTTTTTGGGAGAGATTTTTGGGATTTTCTTGGCTTGGGATTATGTTCGATTTTGTTGGGATTTGGCAGGTTTTGGGAAGTTGTGGGTTCGATGTTGATTTGGAAATGGGTCTTGGGCTGTTGGACAAACGGTTTCGGGTATTGAGGTGGTTTAGTCGAGTTTAAGTCCGGGTTGAAGAACGGCACCGAAAATAAGCTGACCGGCGAGGGGGTTAGTCGCGCCCAGCAGGTATTTCGCCAGAGGCAGGTGGCAACGGGCCTGCGGGTTGTGGCTGCGATTCCGGGTAAGGGATGGTTCCTGGGTTTGGTTGCTTTCAGCGAGGCCCGACCGGAGATGGGTCGGAGTTAGAGGTCGCCGGCGCGGGGTCTTTGAGTTGCCAAAGGTAGGTCCATGATAGGTGGTAGGTCGTGGTTGCTGACGCTGGGGTAGGTCCGGCAGGTTCAGGTGCCAGGGAGTGGGATTTGTTGGTCGGAGGTGGTAATGGAGGTAAGGTTATGTGGGTATTTGATTTAAGGCGTGTTAATGGTGGTAATGGAGGTGAGGAGAGAGATAGTGGAAGGTGGGGAAGGAAGAAGATGGAGTGGGTTTGATAGAGTGTCGTGAGATGTAGGGAGGTAGTGGTGTGAGTGAGGTATTTGGTGTGAGTTAGTGTTTAATGTGTGTGTTTAATTTGTACCCCTAAAAATTAACACAATCTAAAAAATAAAACTAAAACTAAAATAAAAAAAACAACATAAAATCTAATAAACTAAAAAATAAATTCCTAAAATTTAATTCTAATAAAATAAAATAAAGATTAAAAAATAAAAAATCAAAATAACGCAATAGAAAAATTGAAAATAAATCCTAGAAAATTCTAAATAAATTTAAAATAAATCCTAAAAATAAAACGACTCAATAAAAATCTAAGAAAATCTAAAAAGGTACAAGCACAACACACACAGGCTCGGGTGATGGACTGAGCTCGGTTAAGGTTACGGGACTGGTTCGGGGCATCGGAACACATCTCGGCACGCTCAAATTGGACTCCAGACTTCGCGGTCTCTTTTGATTTCTTCAATGCAAGCTTTTAACCGCTATTGAGTTGCAATTGTACCGATTTAGCATTATTTGTACAGCAACTGCGTATTGAACTGAGAAATAAATAAATACGAACATAAGGTCATTTTTATTAAAAATGAGCGACTAAAATGCATCCATTCGGGGTAGAAAATAGACACTTTTAGGTGCTTATCACATGCCTCTCGTCAAATCCTCCATAAGAAGTCCAGAATACGGGAAGGCACGATCTGCTCCCATTAAACTTGACATGGGAGTCGAAAAGGAAAGTAGAAAGAAGTCTGACTGAGGCCAACTAATTGAACATAATGGTATTCCCCCAATTCCAGAATAGGCTGCAACTCCCCCACTAGAGTACCAACCAACTCAAGCATCGAGCTCCGTGCTCTATGAACCACTTTACCCAATTCTCAACATTCGAGCCAAAATTGATGATATAATGGGTGAAGAAATTCAGCACAGTAGCTACGGGATATTCGGGGGGGGGGGGGGGGGGGGGGGGGATCGCCAAACGAAATCTCTGAGACAGCCACATGAATAGCATAATGGGGCTTCCTCTCAGAAATCAAAAAGACGATCCCGCCTAGAATTTAGAACGTTCACGGTCTCTGCCAGCATCATCGCTGTAGGTGTACGACTGTATAGTATCCACGCAGTAATTGCAACAAGTTGAGAGTCCACCAGTAGGTCCCGATCACCAATATTAGCTGTGAAGTCAATCCAATAGTGACAGCTCCGGCATACACCGCATCATAAACATACCGTAAACGCACCGAGTCCATCACAATCGGGAGTGAGATCATTCCTCTAGTAACCAATGACCAAGACAACAAGGGTGAGATATGGAGAAATTTTGCCAACTGTGCCCGAGGGTACTGAGATAATTCAGCCATGGCTACCACCACACTAGGATTCACCCCCAGCATAGCATAAAACTGCTCATAAGTCGGGCAGACTTCGTCCAAGCCAAAACTAAAAGCATAATCCCCGGGGTACCAGAATTGTACCGTCACCGTCAGTATGTTCCAGTCAATGGGTCGGTTGTGCCATAAGGAAACCTAACGCATGTTGAAAGCGTCGTAGTCTACATTATACGAGCACATAGCCTCTGAAATCTTGAGGTAAGGGGCAGATTCATCACTTATGGGAAGAACCATTTTGGAAGAAACAAAAGACAAGAAAGAAATAAGCAAGAGAAGAAATTTTTTAAATGGATGAAGAAAACACTCCACATTACCCCCTTTTAAACTTGAAAAACTTGGCTAAAGACAAAGGTCCTACAAAATTCGGATGAAACTCTACACCATAAATGACAAAGTAGTTGAAAAAAGTGTAATAAAACCTTGGGGTGATTAGACTGGACTGACTTATCGATAAGCACGACAAAGGGTATGCCAATCGACATCCCACTATTTTAGAAAATTCCCTTTTTCCTTTTTTGTCAAAATCAAAAAATCGATAAAAATATTTTTTATTCTAAAAAGAATTTAGAATTTTACTCTCCTCGTGTTTTTTATGTCTTAATAAAATTCTTTTTAAAATTTTAATCATTTTTATGATCTCAGCAAACAAAGTAAAAAGTGCATGTCGATTAAGTCATTTAAAGCAAGATAAATAAATAAAATCTCCTTCATTTCATATATATGTAATTGCCATTATTACATTTCTTTGCAGAAAAATAGAAGCGAAGAAAAATAATAGGACTCAGTCCGATCTCCCACATACTCTCTCTCTTCACCTTTCTCTCTCTTTCTCTCTATGATCCCCCATCCCGACGACGAGCGCGCTTCCCCCGACAGCAAGCTGAAGAGCCCCTGCTACCCGATCAAGATCCCTCCTCAAACAAAGTAAATAGCACCAAACAGGGAGGAATCGAGATCGAATCCCTAATAGGAGCGATCGCAGAAGCCACCCAATCCCGGATATCCCTCGATAAAGTAGTCAACACCCGAACAAGCTGCAAGAAACATGAAAAAGAGCAAATCAGTCAGTCTGAGGCAAAGAAGAAATCAGAGAAACACAAAAGACAAAGGACAAAGTTATGCCTATAGCTGGAGAACATCCTCAGTCAACCCTAACACCTCTGGGTGCCTCGCATTGGGGCGATGCAGAATACGCACCGATCCTCCCCCAAGTTGTCTGATGTTATAAGAGGGAGGATGTAATACCCCGCCCAAATATTTTATTTAATCCCCGTATAAAGTTGCGATCAGACGAAAGACATGGAAACCTGGATGATTAAGACGAAGTTGTATTTCTATTTAAACTAATTTGGAGGATTGAAAATAATTATTGAAATTTGGGATTGAATTAAATAAATTCATTAGCTATTGAGTATTCAAAATTATATGAAAAGTATATTTTGGGGCATGATTTAGAGTTAAAAAAAATTGAATTTTGGATTTTGATAAAAGTTTTATATGAGGATTAAAGGTTTTTTTTTTAAAAAACAAATTATGTATGCTTTTATTAAATGTTGGAAACTATTGGGGGGCAAATATGATAAACAAAGAAAGAAGGTTAAAGGGAAAACCCCATTCTCCCATTTATTTTACTATTTTCCAAATTAGAAAGGGTATACGGATATATCAATAGGACGAGATGAGGTAAGGTGGAAAACAAACTTCAAACCCACTACCGTTGTCGAATGATGGCTCGCTAAACCATTGTCAGTCAGCCTTGGGCCTAACCACCTGACGAAATCATGTACAAATGCTAGAGGATCTTTATTTATTTTTTGTTGCTGCCACAATCGTTGGCAAGTGGACGATCCTCCATTCCCGTTTTGGGCCTAACATTTTGTACCAAGGTAGAAACATATAATCACGTACTTTGTCTTGGGGAATAAGGGAAGAAACACGGGTATACAAATCTCTCTCTCCTCCTTGTGCTGTTGAGATCCCATTTGTAGGTTGGGATTTTTTTCAACAGGCCTGACTTCCTGTATAATTATAGATGAAAGCATTTTTATTATGGGTAGTGGATTTTGTCTTATGGGTATGAGAGAGTACCATGGTTCGTAGGATAAACCATCTGACCTGCCATCTTGATTTAATTTCTTTATCAGCCTTGAAGAGTGACGATGGAGACAAATGCAGAATAAGTTATTTTAAATGAATGGATTGGATGTTTTCGTGTGTGATAAAATAGAACCATAAGGCTAACAAATCACTTCAGAAAGACTGCCATAAACGTTGAAAATGTCGGCATCGAAATTCATGCCTTGTGTCAAGCCTCCGTTTGTTGGTCCCCTCCCATGTCAGCCTTGGGCTGACCGACTGACGAACTCAGAGTCCTTTGTATACAAATTGTGGCCTATGAATGGCGGGAATGGTACGAGAGAGAGAGACATGCGTGGTACGGGTGATTTGTTGTCAAATGGAGGACCTTTGATTAGTGTGTTATGTGTCAAATATTTATGACATAAATATCTCTAAGTTATTTTCAAAATGGGATAATTATGAATAAATGCCGAGTTCGAATTTATGGAAGTTAAGAATGTCTCACTCATTTGAAAAATATGTTTGTCGTGAAAAGTACAAAATTCTAGATGAATACGTGCTTAACCCATTGATGGGATCTTAGCATTTATAGTGCTTCCTCTATACAAATAAACTCGTTATATTTTATGAATAAATATGTGAGCGAGTTTAGGAGAGGTCTTATTGGATTTAAACATAAAGTAGGACAAAGACGTTATTTCAGGTAATAAAATTGTTCACTTGATAAGTATGAAAGTCTGGTAAAAGCGTGATGTTAAACAAGTATTAAACGGTTGAAGCGTTAAAATGTGAAGTTGGAAACTAAATGATTATTTTT
Source organism: Sambucus nigra (assembly GCA_949130495.1). NCBI lineage: Eukaryota > Viridiplantae > Streptophyta > Magnoliopsida > Dipsacales > Adoxaceae > Sambucus > Sambucus nigra. The sequence goes on along the minus strand of OX422222.1, from coordinate 329,728,409 downwards.
TTTGAGAAATGACACTTGTTAAATGACTGAATTGCAAGCTTTTACAAATAAAGGGTAAATTGGAACTTACCTAAAGTTGAACTTTTTTATAGGATAAAAATGTTAATGAACGTTATTATACTACTATGGGCGAAAGCGAATTAAGTCCTAAAAAGTGAATGATTTTTGGTATAATATCAACATGTGTGTAAATAAAGGACTTAAAGAGAAGTAGTGATTTTCCAAGTATAATGGGAAAATGGACGGTTAAGTCCAAGGCTTTGGCTTCGGCCCAAAAAATGCAAATTAAAGTAAAAATTATGAAAATGTTGAACACATTGGCAAGCTAATGATATTGGATGATGTCGGGTTAATTAATTAAGTAGGGCTATGATGTCCCTAAGGTGAAAAACTCCAAACCAACTGCAGTAGTATATGGCGGCGGAGACCGGTGGTGTGAGGACACGAAGTCCATGAGTGTTTGTTGGCAAAATTGCAAAAATTATGCTAAGTAATGAATTGAATATTCATGAAAGAGGCATTAATGAATGGCACGAATTCATTGATTTACTAATGCAAGAATAACGCATTAAATGTTTAAATATTCATATGGAAACATGGGATGGTTTAAAGGGAAATTTAATGATGTTTAAGCTACCTAATGAGGTTTGAACTACAATCAACACAAGCGTGTGTTATGTCACGTTTTCAAAGGAAAATGAATATTTTCTAAACACGGTGCACGTGTACGTTGAAAGCAAGTCTTAAGTAATGATTAAAAACTCGGTGTGAGTTAATGATCATTGGGTAATAAATGTTTGGAAGTAAAAGAAATATTTTCCCAAGAATTGTTAATTGTTTAATCGTGTGCGTTAGTGGGAAGGAATGCTAGTTTTCAAGCATAATGATATAAAATGATCCTTTAAAAAAATAAGGAGGATAACAGGTATCAAGTAACGTTTTTGAGATGAAACGGTTTAGTACATTGAGGTATGTATTTTCCTACAGTATATATGTAGATATATACGTATTTTCACATGCATGTATTGTAGTGTGTGAGTATTCCTTTCCGACATTTGTTTCTATACTGCTTTTGTATACAATCCCACTAAGCATTCGGCTCACATCCCCTTTTTATTACGGCAGGTTGCATGATGTTCCGTACTTTGAGAGCGTTATACAGGTAAGTAGTTACTTGCTTTTACGATTAGTAGCTCTGTTTACTTGGCCTAGGGGAACTTCCTTTGGGCCCTATCACGTAGTTGATAATAATTGGAATCGCTTGCTAACAAGAGTAACGTTAAATAATAATAAAACTGGATTAAAAACATTATTTAGGATATTCCATTGCACTCCACAATTAATGTACATGTCGGAACGAGTTAATTCTTTATTAACCTTATTATCCGATTCAGGGCGTTACAACTTGGGATCAGAGCTTTGGGTTCAATGTTCCTTTCGGGTGTGCTGCAGTGAGGACGATAGTGGATATGTCGGCATCGTTGTATGTTAGAGCCAGTCATGCTTGCCTGGTGACAATTTCGATTTGTACCTCAATGGTAAAGTCGAGGTCTTGAGCAGGTTGTGTCATTCTCCTTGAGTTGGTAATCAGCTAAGTTAGTTGCCATTCTTATTCCACTGCATTTGTTCTGATGATGCTAGATAACAAGTATCCAGTTCTGGTTTATATCTTTAGGTGGCATCACCTTAGGCTTGTGCGAGACGTATCATGTGGAAGTTGGATGATTAGAAATTAATAATGATTTCAGTTGTATCTTAGCTGGTATGCTTGAGGTTTCATCTATAGGATTAGGAGACTAAGTAACGTGACTTGTGAATGAATAATTCTATGGAAAGTAGAATACCGAAGTGCCTTGATTATGAGGTGGGTTTAGATGATCATAGTGATTCAAGATAATTTAAGAACGAATCTATATATCCCTTGGGACTTAGAGTTAAAAATGATGGTATTAAATTTTGGTTTTAGAAAAATGAAATGGTATTGAGGAGTATGATCTCTTGTGGCATCAAAGGTATTGACCTAAATGTTTTATAGGTATTACCTGATGCCCCGTATCCTACCCCAAGTTTTATAGTCATGGCAGTTTGTGATTTAGCAAATTTGTGTGAGGGTTATGTAGCGAGACAAGTTAATTGTCATAGCTGAGTGCTCAAAAAGGTTAAGTTGTAGGCTGTGAGGAGTTTGATCTCAGGTTATAACTATGGATAGGTATGTGAATTCATACTAATAATTCCTTGGAGATATATGATATGGATTAGTTAATGAGTTATTAATACAAGTGATAGACACCCCTAGTGTTGACGAATTTTTGATCGTGCTTTGTATTGTGATGGCGATAGTGTATCCCCTTGAAACTTTTGGATTTACTTATGATGTGAAAGTCATAGTCTTGCAGTTGGTATAAAACATAGTGACTATGATTAACACCTTGACGTTACGAGTTGGTATCCGTAATCAATTGTCATGTATGATACGATTCTAACGTGATGATTCTTACACTAGGATGTGTATGACCATTTAGGAAATGAATAAATTGTCATCTCCTCCATGAAGTGTGGAGAGAAATCAAAGTTGTGTCGAGTGTATATGGTGATAGACACGTCGTATTCGTAAATTCGAGATTATGTGACCTAAGGTACGATGCAATTTGTGGTTTTCCGTGATATATTTGTAGACTGTTTAAAGAGATGACTAGGTACGGTGTCATTACCCATAAAGCTTTTAGAGATCATTCTTGTATCGAAGTCTACATAGTTATTATAAATCACTAATTATTATAGTATGTTTATGTCATGTTGATTTATGGGAGTGCTTGGAGTTAGCACCATGGTTTGTTTATTATCTTTTGTTAAGGTATGACACTTATGGATAATATCGACAATAGGTTGATACGTGTTAGGTTTTACACGTGGGAAACTTAGAACACGATAATGCTCATCATGGTTTTGGAGATAGCACTTGAAATGGAGTGTTAGGCTTGATTATAGCACCTACGTGTACTACCTGTATGGTTAGTGTGACTCTAGTGAATAGAACCTTTAGGTGCTAGGCATGGGTAATGCTTGAAAATTTAAGGTGTCACTGTAATTAGTCTGGCTGTTATGATTTGGGATCCCATAGGACATTTATAAGGATTGTAGCGATGGTTCGTAGGGTAAATTATTGTGAATGTTGCGTGTCACTGAGTGAGGAAGATCTCGAGGTTCGAAAGTTAGAAGTCACATGTGGAGATTGTGGAGACTTAAGGATGTAGGTCAGTGACTAACATTAAGAAATGAGAAATGTGACTCCGTTAATATGAGGGATAAAAAGGAACCTCGCACTTAAGGAGAGAAGCCTAGCGCTCTAGCTTCCCCAATGAATCGGTTCCGGTGGTCGTGATTAGTGATTCAAGCCAGGGCACGTGGTAAATCAATACTTCAGCGTACGTACACCTATGTGAAAATTTTAGACTTTAAGTGTACAATGTGGTTTGTACTTCGCGTGTCATAAGCTCAAGTAGTGATGCGGGATAGGTCGGGTTAAGGCTGATGCGTAATGGTATATGAGTACAGTCTCCTTCGAAAGCAAACTTGTCTTACACTTGTTGGTATGTACGCACGGTCTCCCATCTTGTGCACGTAGTTTACATGTATACTTGATAGCTTTAGGTTAACACACTCGCTAGTTAATCGGTATGCTTGTTTACGATGTATATTTAGGATTCAAGGTCACGACTTTAAGATATTTGTATTAGAACTTGATGGAACATTAAATGGTAGTGTTGCACTCTGTATGGAAATTGCATGTTGATAATGTAGTCTTTAATGTGTATTTGGGTTATCATACCTCAGATGGCTCTAACTTAGCGCATAGTCCGGTAGGAGGTATCAATCAGATGAATCATTGGGATTGAAATGGTTGACTCGAAATCATCAATGTGAATAGTTATTGAAGTTAAGGATGTATCTTCCTAGGATAGGCAAGATCCAAATCCTTTGACGAAATGTAGACTTGTAAATCCCGATGTTCATAGAAATTCATGATAATGGGTTATTTAGGTGTTAGCATGATATTTGGTGATTATCAACTATTTTGAGTTACTGTTTGGATGGACATGATAGGCATTCTTGGGAGTTAGCAACAAGACCTTAGGGTCCACCATGGTTGTAACAAATTATTGGTATGAAACCTTCGGTTAAACTGTAGTGTTAAAAACACCTAAGATTGGAAGTAGATTGTTGAATGGATGTTTTATCAATTAATGATCATAAATTTCAAGGACGAAATTTCCTAAGGAGGGAAGAATGTAATACCCGCCTAAATATTTTATTTAATCCCCGTATAAACTTGCGATCAGACGAAAGACATGGAAACCTGGATGATTAAGATGAAGTTGTATTTCTATTTAAACTAATTTGGAGGCTTGAAAATAATTATTAAAATTTGGGATTGAATTAAATAAATTCATTAGCTATTGAGTAGTCAAAATTATATGAAGAGTATATGTTGGGGCATAATTTAGAGTTAAAAAAAATTGAATTTTTGGATTTTGATAAAAGTCTTATACAAGGATTAATGGATTTTTTTTAAGACAAATTATGTATGCTTTTATTAAATGTTAGAAACTATTGGGGGGCAAATATGATAAACAACGAAAGAAGGTTAAAGAGAAAACCCCATTCTCCCATTTATCCTATTGTTTTCCAAATAAAAAAGGGGTATACGAATATATCAACAGGACGAGATGAGGTAAGGTGGAAAACAAACTTCAAACCCACTGTCGTTGTCGAACGCTGGTTCGCTAAACCATTGTCGGTCAGCCTTGGGCCTAACCACCTGATGAAATCAGGTAAAAATGCTAGAGGATCTTTGATTTTTGTTGTGTGATGTTACTGCTACAATCGTTGGCAAGTGGACGACCCTCCATTCCCATTTTGGGCCTGACATTTTGTACCAACGTAGAAACATATAATCAGGTACTTTGTTTTGAGGAAAAGGGGAAAAAACACGGGTATACAAATCTCTCTCTCCTCCTTGTGTTGTCGAGATCCCATTTGTGGGTTGGGATTTCTGTCAACAGGCCTAACTTCTTGTATAATTATAGACGAAAGAATTTTTATTACGGGTAGTGGGTTTTGTCTTATGGGTATGAGAGAGGACCATGGTTTGTATGAAGAACCATCTGACCTACCATCTTGATTTAATTTCTTTATCAACCTTGAACAGTGACGATGGAGACAAATGCAGAACGAGTTATTTTAACTGATGGGTTTGGATGTTTTCGTGTGTGAGAAAATAGAACCATAGGACTAACAAACCACTTAAGAAAGACTGTCATAAATGTTGAGACTGAAAATCATGCCTCGTGTCAAGCCTCTGTTTGTTGGTCCCCTCCCATGTCAGCCTTGGGCTGACCGACTGACTAACTTAGAGCCCTCGGTATACAAATTGTGGCATGTGAATGGCAGGTATGGTATGAGAGAGAGAGACACACATGGTATGACTGATTTGCTATAAAAAAGAGGACCCTTGATCAATGTGTGATGTGTCAAACCCTTGGAGCTTGATGGTTGAAATAAGTTTTATCATATACTATGTTAGACGATTGTGGGGTTTGTTCTTGGGTGGTATATAAGAGAGAGAAAGAGGAGCGGAGTGGTAGACCAAAATAATGTGGGTTCCCAAAAGCTCACAGCTCCCTAATATGTTTCGCCATTTTCTACAACACTAACACAAATATTCAGTGTCCTATAGTTGAAATAAAGCTTTAAGCGTGTCTTTTAGAAGAAGAATATATATATATATATATATATATTAGATGTTTTAAAGAGGATTTTAGTGGAGCTTCTCTGGGAATGCGTTAGAACTCTCATGGAGGTCTATTGGTGGAGCTACTATGACTCCCTTTAGGGATACCTTTGGAGGTGGGGTAGTCACCCATCTTCTTCAACAAAACCACCGCCACTTTTCAGAGTGTTTGAGGTGGGATAATCTACTCTTATATTTGAGATTTTATTCCTATATATTGTAGTCTTATTACTGTTTAGTATTAAAGGTATGTTTCCTATTAACAAAATGATATGTTTATAGTAAAATCAGAAGTGTACATTTTTATGGTAGACAAAAATGTAGGAAGTTATTATTTGTGTTGTTTCCCTAATAATCTGGAAATATACATTAAATGGGAGAGAAAAATGTAGAAAATATAATCCGGGTGTAATTTCTTGTAATTATAAATAAAAGACATTTTTAGGGAATAAAAATGCAAGAAGCGTATTATTTGTGTAAATTTCTAGTAAAAAGAAATATGGGGCATTTTTATAGAATAAAAATGCTAGAAACTAGTATTGGTGTACGATCCTAGTAAAAAGGTATAACGAACATTTTTTACAAAATAAAAATGTGATAAATGTTAATGTTGTCAAATATTTATGACATAAATATCTCTAAGTTATTTTCAAAATGGGATAATTATGAATAAATGTCGTGTTCGAATTGACGGAAGGTACGAATGTCTCACTCATTTGAAAAATATGTTTGTTGTGAAAAGTACAAAATTCTATAAAAAATACGTGCTTAACCCTTAGATGGGATCTTAGCATTTATAGTGCATCCTCTATACATATAAACTCGTTGTATTTTATGAATAAATATGTGAGCCAGTTTAGAAGAGGTCTTATTGGATTTAAACATAAAGTAAGACAAAGATGTTATTTCACGTAATGAAATTGTTCACTTGACAAGTATGAAAGTCTGGTAAAAGCGTGATGTTAAACAAGTGTTAAAACGGCTGAAGCATTAAAATGGTAAGTTGGAAACTTAATGATTATTTTTTTGAGAAATGACACTTGTTAAATGACTTAATTGCAAGCGTTTACAAATAAAGGGTAAATTGGAACTTACCTAAAGTAGAACTTTTTTATAGGATAAAAATGTTAATGAACATTATTATACTAGTATGGGTGAAAGCGAATTAAGTCCTAAAATGTGAACAATTTTTTGTATAATATCAACATGTGTGTAAATAAAGGACTTAAAGGGAAATGGTGATTTTTCAAGTATAATGGGAAAATGGATGGTTAAGTCCAAGGCTTTGGCTTCGTCTCGAAAAATGCAAATTAAAGTAAAAATTATGAAAATGTTGAACACATCGGCAAGATAATGATATTGAATGATGTCGGGTTAAATAATTAAGAAGGGCTATGATGTCCCTAGGGGGAAAAACCCCAAACCAACTACAGTAGTATATGGCGGCGGAGACCGGTGGTGTGAGGCCACGAAGTCCGTGAGTGTTTGTTGGCAAAATCCCAAAAATAATGCTAAGTAATGAATCGAATATTCATGAAAGAGGCATAAATGAATGGCACTAATTAATTGATTTACTAATGCAAGAATAACGCATTAAATGTTTAAATATTGATGTGGAAATATTGGATGGTTTAAAGGGAAATTCAATGATGTTTAAGCTACCTAATGAGGTTTGAACTGCAATCAACACAAGCGTGTGTTACGTCAGGTTTTCAAAGAAAAATGAATATTTTCTAAACACGGTGCACGTGTACATTGAAAGCAAGTCTTAAGTAATGATTAATAACTCGGTGTGAGTTAGTGATCATAGGGTAATAAACGTTTGGAAGTAAACGAAATATTTTCCCAAGAATTGTTAATTGTTTAATCATGTCCGTTAGTGGGAAGGAATGCTAGTTTATAAAATGATTCTTTGTAAAAACAAATACGATAACATGTATCAAGTAACGTTTTCGAGATGAACCGGTTTAGTACATTGGGGTATGTATTTTCCTACAGTATATATGTAGATATATACGTATTTTCACATGCATATAGTGTAGAGTGTGAGTATTACTTTCTGTCGTCCGTTTCTATTCTGCTTTTATATATAATCCCACTAAACATTCGGCTCACATCCCCTTTTTGTTATGGTAGGTTGCATGATGTTCCATACTTTGAGAGCATTATATAGGTAATTAGTTACTTTTTTTTTACGATTTGTAGCTCTGTTTACTTGGCCTTGGGGGAACTTCCCTTGGGACCTATCTTGTAAACGTTAAATAATAATAAAACTGGATTAGAAAAATTATTTAGGTTATTCCATTTCACTCCACAATTAACGTACAGGCCGGACCGGGTTGATTCTTTATTAACCTTATTATCCGGATCGGGGTGTTACAACTTGGTATCATAGCTTTAGGTTCAATGTTCCTTTCGGGTGTGTCGAGGTGAGGACGATAGTGGATATGTCGGTATAGTTGTTGGATGGAGCCGGTCATGCTTGCCAGGTGACGATTTTGATTTATACCTTAATGGTAAAGTCAAGGTCTTGAGCACGTTATGCCCTTCTCCTTGAGTTAGTAATCAACTAAGTTAGTTGCCATTCTTATTTTGCTGCATTTGTTCTAATGATGCTAGCTAACAAGTATCGAGTTCTTGTGTAGATCATTAGGTGGCATCACCTTAGGCTTGTGCGAGACGTATCATGTGGAAGTTGGATGATTAGAAAGTGTTAATGATTTAAGTTGTATCTTAGCTGGTATGCTTGAGGTTTCATCTACAGGATTACGAGACTAAGTAACGTGACTTATGAATGAATAATTCTATGGAACTTAGAATACCAAACTGCCTTGATTATGAGGTGGCTTTAGATGATTATAGTGGTTCAAGATAATTTAAGAACAAATCTATATAGCCCTTGGGACTTAGAGTTAAAAGTGATGGTATTAAATTTTGGTTTTAGAAAAATGAAATGGTATTGAGGAATATGATCTCTTGTGGCATCAAAGGTATTGACCTAAATGTTTTATAGGTATTACCTGATGCCCCGTATCCTACCAGAAGTTTTATAGTCATGACAGTTTGTGATCTAGCAAATTTGTGTGAGGGTTATATAGCGAGACAAGTTAATTGTCATAGCTGAATGTTCAAAAAGGTTAAGTTGTACGCCGTGAGGAGTTTGATCTCAGGTTATAGCTATGGATAGGTATGTGAATTCATACTGATAATTCCTTGGAGATATATGTTATGGATTAGTTAATGAGTTATTAATACAAGTGATAGACACCCCTAGTGTTGGCGAATTTTTGATCGTGCTTCGTATTGTGATGTTGATAGTGTATCCCCTTGAAAATTTTGGATTTCCTTTTGATGTGAAAGTCATAGTCTTGCAGTTGGTATAAAACATAGTGACTATGATTAACACCTTGACGTTACGAGTTGGTATCCGCAATCAATTGTCATGCATGATACGATTCTAACGTGATGATTCTTACACTAGGATGTGTATGACCATTTAGGAAATGAATAAATTGTCATCTCCTCCATGAAGTGTGGAGAGAAATCAAAGTTGTGTCGAGGTGTATATGGTGATAGACACATCATAGTCGTAAATTCGAGGTTATGTGACCTAAGGCACGATGCAATTTGTGGTTTTCCGTGATATATGTGTAGACTGTTTGAAGGGATGACTAGGTACGGTGTCATTACCCATAAAGCTTTTAGAGATCATTCTTGTATCGAAGTCTACATAGTTATTATAAATCACTAATTATTATAGTATGTTTAGGTCATGTTGATTTATGGAAGTGCTTGGAGTTAGCGCTATGGTTTGTTTATTAGCTTATGTTAAGGTATGACACTTATGGATAATATCGATAATAGGTTGATACGTTTTAGGTTTTACACGTGGGAAACTTAAAACACGATAATGTTCATCATAAGTTTAGAGATAGCACCTGGAATGGAGTGTTAGGCTTGATTACAGCACCTACGTGTACTACCTGTATGGCTGGTGTGACTCTAGTGAATAGAACCATTAGGTGCTAGGCATGGGTAATGCTTGAAAATTTGAGGTGTCACTTTAATTAGTCTGATAGTTATGATTTGGGATCACATAGGACATTTATAAGGATTGTAACAATGGTCGGTAGTGTAAATTATTGTGAATGTTAAGTGCCACTGAGTGAGAAAGATCTCGAGGTTTGAGAGTTAGAAATCACATGTGGAGATTGCGGAGATTTAAGGATGTAGGTCAGTGACTAACATTAAGAAATGAGAAATGTTACTCCGTTAATATGAAGGATAAAAAGGAACCTCAGTATTAAGGAGGGAAGCCTAGTGTTTTAGCTTCCCCAGTGAATCGGTTCCCAAGTCGTTGTCTTGTGGTGGTTGTGATTAGTGATTCAAGCCAGGGCACATGGTAAGTCGATACTTCAGCGTACGTATAGCTTAGTGAAAATTTTAGACTTCAAGTGTACAATATGGTTCGTACTTTGCATGGCATAAGCTCAAGAAGTGATACGGGATAGGCCGGGTTGAGGCCGATGCGTCACGGTACATGAGTACACTCTCCTTCGAAAGTAAACTTGTTTTACATTAGTTGGTATGTACGCACGGTCTGATGTCATCACCGCTGTCCACGTCGACGCACCACTCGCACTGTGAGCAAACCCCACTGGCCGACTCGTCCCCTTGCCTGAAGTATAGGAGGTGGAGGAATATTCACCACATATTAGATGCATGGCGGCATTAATCATCTCGTCACAAAATCGAGGTAGTCATAGGTCGCCACCGTGTCTGTGTATAAAAAATAGGGCTCGCCGATCATCACCGTCACCTGGGCATCCTCTAACATTTCCCCCTCCTGCCTCATATATCTTTGGGGCATCTCAGGTGGGACAACCACCTCGTCCTCCACAATCTGCCAGACTACTCTCTCCCCCAGATACTAGGAGTTGCCAAACTCATGAACCAGCAGTTAGCTGCGCATACATCCCAGTCACCCCCGTGCACTGAATGGCCGTCCCTAGGGATAAAAAGCCACCTACATTTTACCAAGATAAAGTCAATACTTGCACAAAGGAAAATACCAAAAAGGAGACTCAAAGAAAGAAAAGAAGATATAACTCGATCACTTATCTGGTCATTTAAGACTTCATGTACCACCTCCAAGGAGAGAGACTGCCTCGACTGCCGGTTGGACTTTCGTCATCGGTATATCCGACAGAAGCCCCCCACCGACTCATCCTTTTAATCAACTAAACGGTCATTGATAAGCACCCAAAACTGTACATTTCATACCCCGAATAGACGTACTTTAATTGCTAATTCTCGACAATTTTGGGTCTTATGTGTTTTATTGTGTATTTTGTAGATCGAATGAACATTGCGGTGTTCAAATGCGTATTTCAAGGCAATTGTGCATATTATGGAGATAATTACCAATCCCATAACCCTAGCCTACCCTAACCTAGCCTAAACTCTGTCCCGAGCCGTGTGTGTTTGATTTGTTCCCTTTTGTATTTTTTATATTTTTTATATTTTTAGTTGAGTTATTTTTATTTTTAGGGTTTATTTTAAATTTATTTAGAATTTTCTAGGATTCATTTCCTATTTTATATATTTTTTTATTTTTATTTTTATTTTTATTTTTATTAGTTTTTAGTTTTTATTTTATTTTATCTTATTTTATTAAGATTAGTTTTTAGGAGTTTATTTTTAATTTTATTATATATTACTTTTTTTTAGATCTTTAGTTTTTATATTTTTATTAGGTTTTAAGTTTTATTTCTTTTATTTTAGTTTTATTTTATAGATTAGAAGTTTTGTTTTATTTTAATTTTAGTTTTTTTATAGATTTTATTTTTTTAGGATTTTAGTTATTTTAATTTTAGATTTTTTTAGGGTCAAATTAAACACACACACACATAACCTATACTCCCATACACCCTAAACTAATACCACACCCTCATCCCCACCATACACCCTACACCTCACACGCACACTAATCCCCCACTCATCATCTTCCCCACTCAACCCAACACCCACACACTCTCTCTCCTCCATTAACACACCTTTCATCCAACCAACAACTCCATTCCCAGAGCTACTCAACCCCACAGGCCGAGGACCTCCACCCGACACCACCAGACCTCCGGCTGGATCTCCATCCCGCCCCTCACCCTCCAAAAATCGACCTCGATTCAACCGTCATCACCCATCCAACGACCCCTAACCCTCGCCCAGATGACGGACCACAAACCCCGGTCTGAACCATCCACTTCAAACCCGAAAATCCGCTGCTCTCCCTAACCCAAGACCCGCAGCAAGCTCCCAAGCTCCGACCCTCCAGCCGCGATCCATGTTCAAATACCCATCCAAGTAACCAAATAACCCAAACCCATTTCTCATTTCAACCAAACAAAAAAATCGTGCCTGCATAAACCAAAAGCCAATTAAACCATTTTACCCAAATACCCCCAACTACCACTTCCACCCCAATTTCCAAAATAACCCCTCTAACCACATCAGATTTTTTCACCCAAATTTCCTCAGCCATCTCACTTCCCACATGACCTCACACAACTCATGCACATTAGTTCATTTTCCTAAATTAACCCTCACCCACACCTTATACAACCTCTTGCACCTTTATCCTCCCATTTTTTACCCCGATGCTCAATGCCTACTATTTAAAGAATGGAAGACTCAATTTGAACAAAGCTTTAGAGTAGGAAATAGTAGAAAGAATTGTAGAGAGAGAAACACCTTTTAATTAGTTTAGTTTTTTTTAGGTTTGAATTATTTTTTTTTTTTTTTAGATTAGTGAGAAAAATAAATTAGTGAGAATCCATTTTTGAGTGTAATTGTTGATGTAATTTTGGTTTGATCACACAAATTGGAGGGATGTAAATTGCAAATTCAAGGAATGAAGTCCAATTTCACTCAAAGAGATTTGGTTTGATTGTTCTTCTCTTCTACTTTATTTTATATGCCTTTGATTATTAATTTGTCAAATTCCATACCATGTTAGGCTAATCCCCTTTTAAGGGGTGGGGGGAACCCTTATTTGATGTTATTTTAATTTAATTAGTTTGATTACTTGAAAATTCTCTTTGAATGTTAATTTTGATCCCTCGCCCTTGAATTTACGCGTCGAGAGAGGGTAAATGATTTTCGAGAGAAAATCAAAATTCTAGTTATAATACGCATTTTAGATTCGAACTAGAGAGAGGGGTTTCTTAAGTGGGGTATTATTACTTGAATTTCAACTCTAACTTTCTTTTCTAATATTTACATAAATTTTAATTGATTGATCCTAGCGGGTGATTAATTAAAAGGAGTGTAGATCTATTTTCTAGAGTTGTGGGGTGTTAAACTTAATTTTCTAAAAGGTTACTATTAAAATTACATTTGCAACGAGAGTTGATTTGTAAGTTTGATATTAAATTGGGAGAATTCAATTAATTCAATTAATTAATTAGAATAGCTAAAATTTGTGGTGTAATCCCACTCCTGGATTGTTCTCAAATTTATTTACCTTATTTATATCTTATTTTTGTGTTAGACTTTATTTTCCATTTTAGTTACTTTTTAGTTTGTCATTTGATTTTTCATTTTAGTTTAGTGTTATTTCACCTCACCTCACCTACTTGTTTTAATATTGAAAAATGCTAAAAAAATTAGAAAAAGTGAAAAAGCACAAAAAGAAAATAAAAAGTGAACTACATTTGAGTTTATCTCTAGCTTACCCCTTGATGTGGATTGATACCCTTACTTACCGCTACACTTGAGTTTGTTATATTTTGTAGGTAATTTGAGGATTTTGATTAGAGCAGCTTTTTCTATGAAATGGCGCCGTTGCCATTCTTGGGAGCGTGAAGCACTTGGAGCGGATTTCAACTTGTAGTTCATTTATTTTTCGCAATTTATTATTTTTTGTACCATTTTTATATTTTTAGAAGGCTTGTATTTGTTTTATTTTATTCTTGGCTTGTATTGCGGTGCATAGAGACACCATATTTTTTTTATTTTAAATTTGTAATAAATCGAAGACAAGCTTGATAGGGAAACCGGAGAAGGTAGAGAGAGGGCATCCAAAGGCGAGGATTTAAAAGCCTCTCTACCTTGGGTCGGTAGGACTCCCGGGGCCGACTGAGATAGGCGTAATCTCCCCCCGATCGACTCAAATTTTTCGACCCCCCACGGCCTAAAAACCGTGGGAGGTACATTTCGCAAACCCTCGCACCTCTCTTGTTAGCGAGTCAATTCGTTTGTGTGCTTTGTGTGCTCTTACTTGATTTTATTCTCGCATTAAATTTCGAATGGTGTGATGAATTAATTGACTAAGACCTACACCCGATCACTCACAAGAAAGGATTTCATCACCCGACTCACTCGCTTACCATTGTGTGCTACCCTAGCCATCACTAAATTTAAAATCTATTAACTAGGTAGTCCACTTGGAGAATATTTTTGCGAAGGCGATCACTCATATTATTCCGTGATTTTCTTTATCGCCCGTGGACTTAATTAAAATTTGACTACCCTTTCACTAAATGTAAAGATAAAAATTGGCTATGTGCTAGTTAGGAATTCTTCTTGACTTGTGTGTGTGCCCAATTCATTTTTCGCTAGTCGGTTTTAGTTGGTTCGTCAAATCAGAGTCCATATTTTTTTCCCCACCCCTTTCCTTCCAAAAAAATCCAAAAATATTTTCTTTCATTTTTATAAAAAAATCAAAAAATATTTTCTTTCTTTCATTTTAGAAAAATCCAAAAATATTTTTCTTCCTTTATTTTTCACAAAACTACAAAAATATTTTCTTCCATTATTTTTAGAAAATCCAAAAATATTTTCTTTCCTTTTGAAAAAATTTAAAAAAATAAAAAAAAATACTTCTCTCCTCATAGCCGAAGAACGTTCCTTACGGGACTACTATGGTCATTTTTCTTTCTCACGTGACACGTGTGAGAGTAATCCCAAGCCATCTTTTTATGAAATTTTTAGTGGTTTCACCTCTCACACGAGTACCATTGATACTCTTGCACCATCTATGCACGCACCTCATATTCCATCACCATCGGTGTCAAGTGTCGACATGTCTCATACTTTATTGTGCACCCATTGTTATTATGCCGATCACATGTCCCATGAGTGCCCTTACATTCCATATCCATCCGAACCCACCGTGGAACATGTGTATCCATATGACACTGTTCCAGAACCCACTTCGACCTATTATCCCAATGTATCTAATCCCGAGTTGTGTGAGTACCCTAGTTATTCGTGGAGGCCTGATCACCCTTTCACGCAATATGAATCTTAACCCGATGTTGTGGATCTTCACACGTTCCAACAGTAGTCATGTCAACCTTGTGCACCCATTCCCGAGGAGTACCCTCACTATGCACCCCATGAGTATCAACCATTTGTCCATCACGAAAGCGATCCTTTCGTGTATGATGAACTTGGTCCCACTCCACACACTTCATTTGAGTACTCTCCGTACAGTCATGATAGTAGCGAGTTGTGTCCACCTCAACCACCACCACCATCCGCTCTCGAAAGCCTCTTGCAAAAGTTCATACTCGAGCAAGAGCAAGCCACGCAAATCCAAAATGAAGCCCTCCAAAGGCTTGAACAAAGGTTAAATGAATTGGAGTGTGCGAGAGAGTCGGATGTTCCCATGGATCCACCCATTGTTGCACCCGAGTGTGATGATGTTGTGTCCTCTTGTGATACGGATTTTGAGTGTGACCAACCCTACCACTCCGAGAATCTCGAAGTTGATACCATTCCACGGTCCGGGCCCCAAGTCAACAAGTGTGTTGACTTACCTTTCGATAGTGAGCCTGATCAAATTCCACCATATCCAAATGAACCCATCATTGATGTTCACACTCCCGTCATATCCAAAAATATTCCTGAGCTTTTACCTTATGCCCCAATTACATATGTCTCTGACATGCCCATATATTTTAGGTTAGCTCCGACTACGAGTGTTCACCGATTTCTCGAGATAGAATCCATGATAGTTCCTAACTATCCGGATATGGATGATGTCCCACCATGCATGGCTCCCTTTGAGCCCGATATTTCTAGTGATTCCTCTATCTTAGATCTTGGTGCCTCGTCTTACCCACCCACCACATTCACCAATGCTACTCTTAAGGAGAAGTTGATCACTCACTCGTTTATTTCCACACTTCCTCCTGCGAGTTCCCTTGTGGATCACTTCGCGCCTCATGAGGAGTGTGTGTCACCTACTCTTGAGTTGGATCATCTTCCTCCACCATTTATCCCACCCAACCCACCCATTGTCCCTTCCACCCCACCACTTGGTTTGGATCTTAATTTTGCACATTTTAAGTTTTCAACCATACATTTATATCCTAACCTGAAACCATCCTCCACCATCTATGAGAGTCTTTTTGGTGCTACTCTCCACCGTGACACCGAGCTTGTTACTTTATGCCTTCCACTCTCTTGTGGTGTGGATTTTTCTTCTCAACAGCTCCCTGGTGTGTCACGGCACGACCATTATCATCGCCCATTCATAGAATGATCATGTGATTTCTCTGAGGCCCAACCCACCACTCTTTCCCCACCATTTCTCCTTCCTCACCAACTAGAACACCATTCTTATAGGGCCCTTGTTGCCCTCACCTTTCGGCTCAATAAGGCCCGTGATCGATGATTCATCACCCATGCCTTCCTCACCCTTACCTTAATACCCACCCGCCCTTGGTCCATCGATGCTTTGCATCGTGTGATGCACTTTGCCATACAAGTGCATTGACCATTTTAGCCTTTATCCAACAAGACTGACGCTTCAGTCTTGTCTGGGGGTGATTCTCATCACTCAATTTTTCAGCTTCCCCGCGCTATCATAGATTTTATCCTTAGGGTGTGATCCCTTCGGTCTGGCTAAAGACATTAAACTTAGCGCTACTGGGAGGCAACCCGCGTTTCTTGTATGAGTCTCATCCTGTTTGGGGGTGGTGTTTCACACCACCCAATGATATATCATGTTTTTAGACTCGTACAAATTTTTTTTTTCAATTTTTCTTCAGGTTTATTCTTGGCTATATTTGTCCATTTCATTAGCGGTTGTTTCTGGTAATCTCTTTCCTACCTTATGCTCTCAATTTTAAAAATCATTTTACTTAACATCGAGGACGATGTTCCTTTTTGTTTGGTGGTGGGGAATTTTATCAAAATCGTACCTCTTTTGAAATTTTTTGAATTTTGAACCTGATTTTTAAAATTTCGTGCAATTTCTTTCATCTCATTTATTGGTGTGAATTTTCAATCATCCACCTTTTTAATCTAAGAATCAAGCTAGAGGATTTATCTTTTTATAAATAGTTTATGTAATACGTAACAAGGCATGTTGCACCATGAATTCCCAGACTCAGCAAAAATTTGCGCACTTATCACGTCAATACGGTTTGGAGTTGAGAAGTACTACAATTCCCAAGAAAACCTTAAGGATCACTAGTGGAGACTTTAGCCCACGAGATTCGTGCCTTTCACCTTTCAGAGAGTTTTACGCAATCTCCAAGTCACAAGTTGATTCAACTTCCTTTGGGTCCGCACTTAATTGTTGTATGATCAAATTATTCTTCAATTTTTGGCTTAATAACTGAGAATGACATCTTTTTTGAGTTGTAAGAAACGCGTGTCTTGAAATTTATCCTGAACACTAAATTTTCATCCATACAGTTACCACTTTTCCATATCACATTTCCATTCACGCACCCATTACCTTCCCATTTATTTCCCTCATCATCCATACACATTCCCCACTCCATTCATATATCAGCCATCATCATTTTGAGAAAAAGAGTGTTGATTCTAAATGTTAAATGCCTTCATTATTGGCTTGAAAAGTGAGAGAGGTAAAAAAAGAGAAAAACATAAAAATAGCAAAAAAAATGAAAAAAGAGAGAAAAAGAAAAGAAAAACCGAAAAAAAAAAAGAGAGAAAAAAAAAGAGTGTAGTTAGTTATTTTGAAATAAAGACATTTGCTCTTCATAGTACACTCTTCTCAATCTTATCGCATATCCATCCATTTTACATCCATCATTTCACACATCCATCATACACCATCCATCCATCATATCACCATCCTACCTCATATCATCATATCCTTCCCATCTCATTTTCCCCTCACCCACAATCATCCATGTTTTCCCCTAGGTGTTTGGGCAAATCAAAGTCAACGTGGTGAATAACTCGAAGTTCTCACTATAGTGATTAACATTTCTTTCACGAGATCATTTTTCTTTCTAATTGTTCGTTCTTTCTTATATGTGTGTGAGACGGTTGAACTTGATTACATTTACTCAATTCCTCACACACGAGCGATACACTAACCCTAATCTCGAGAGTTCGTTTGAGAGAGATATATCCCGTAAGATCTTGAAGTTGAAGCGTTGATAACGAAAAGTCAATCTAGGAATTACTTTTATGATACTCGACCCGTTTTGACTGATTCACACTACACACGTTGAGTTCTAGGAAGGATGTGCCTTAAGTATTTACATAGGTAAACTTTTTACGATTCTAGCTTGTATTTCTCAAATTATTTCTCATGTGATGGATTGTGCGACTATTCTATGTCTAATAAGAGATTGACTGCCGTTGCAAATAAGAATTTTGTGGGTGTATCCCTGCAAACCCTCACGAGACACAATTCGTCCTGTAGGAAAAATTATAGGTTTAAAGTCTTGTTGCACATGCTAAGTGCAATCGCAAGTGCCCGCGAAAGTGGTACACTTTTGGTTTCTTATCTTTCTCTTTCTCTCTATCTTATTGCTCGAGGGCTAGCAACGCTCTATTTGGTGGTGGTGTGATAAGCACCCAAAACTGTACATTTTATACCCCGAATAGACGTACTTTAGTTGCTAATTCTGGATAATTTGGGTCTTATGTGCTTTATTGTGTATTTTGTAGGTCGAATGCATGTTACGGTGTTCAAACGCGTATTTCAAAGCAATTGTGCAGATTATCGAGCTAATTACCAATCCCTTAACCCTAGCCTACCCTAACCTAGCCTAAACTCTGTCCCGAGCCGTGTGTGTTTGATTTTTTCCCTTTCGTATTCTTTATATTTTTTAGATTTTTAGTTGAGTTGTTTTAATTTTTAGGGTTTATTTTAAATTTATTTAGAATTTTCTAGGATTCATTTCCTATTTTTTATATTTTTTTATTTTTATTTTATTTTATCTTATTTTATTAAGATTAGTTTTTAGGAGTTTATTTTTAATTTTATTATATATTACTTTATTTTTAGATCTTTAGTTTTTATATTTTTATTAGGTTTTTAGTTTTATTTATTTTATTTCTTTTCTTTTAGTTTTATTTTATAGAATATAAGTTTTATTTTATTTTAATTTTAGTTTTTATAGATTTTATTTTTTTAGGATTTTAGTTATTTTAATTTTAGTTTTTTAGGGTCAAATTAAACACACACACACATAACCTATACTCCTATACACCCTAAACTAATACCACACCCTCATCCCCACCATACACCCTACACCTCACACACACACACTAATCCCCCACTCATCATCTTCCCCACTCAACCCAACACCCACACACACTCTCTCCTCCATTAACACACCTTTCATCCAACCAACAACTCCATTCCCGGAGCTACTTAACTCCACACCCCGAGGACCTCCACCCGACACCACCAAACCTTCGGTCGGACCTCCATCCCACCCCTCACCCTCCAAAAACCGACCTCGATTCAATCCGTCATCACCCCACCGGTGACCCCTAATCCGCGCCCAGCTAGCGGACCACAAACCCCGGTCTGAACCATCCACTTCAAACCCAGAAATCCGCTGCTCTTCCTAACCCAAGACCCGCAGCCAACTCCTAAGCTCCGATCCTCCAGCCGCGATCCATGTTGAAATACCCATCCAAGTATCCAAAAAACCAAAACCCATTTCTCATTTCAATCAAACAAAAAAATGGTGCCTGCATAAACCAAATGTCAATTAAACCACTTAAAACCATTTTATCCAAACACCCCCAACTACCACTTCTACCCCAATTTCCAAAACAACCCCTCTAACCATATAAGATTTTGTCACCCAAATTCCTTAACCCATCTCACTTCTCACATGACCTCACACAACTCCTACACATTTGTGCATTTTCTTAAATAAACCCTCACCCACACCTTATACAACCTCTTGCACCTTTATCCTCCCATTTTTTACCCCCATGCTCCATGCCTACTATTTAAAGAATGAAAGACTCAATTTGAACAAAGCTTTAGAATATGAATTAGTGGAGAGAATTGTAGAGAGAGAAACACCTTTTTTTTAGTTTAGTTTTTTTTAGGTTAGAATTTATTTTTATTTTATTTTTTTTAGATTAGTGAGAAAAATAAATTAGTGAGAATCCATTTTTGAGTGTAATTGTTGATGTACTTTTGGTTTGATCACACAAATTGGAGGGATGTAAATTGCAAATTCAAGGATTGAAGTCCAATTTCACTCAAAGAGATTTGGTTTGATTGTTCTTCTCTTCTACTTTATTTTATATGCCTTTGGTTATTAATTTGTCAAATTCCATACCATGTTAGGCTAAATCCCCTTTCAAGGGGTGGGGGGAACCCTTATTTGATGTTATTTTAATTTAATTAGTTTAATTACTTAAAAATTCCATTTGAATGTTAATTTTGATCCCTCACCAGTAAATTTATGCCTCGAGAGAGGGTAAATGATTTTCGAGAGAAAATCGAAATTCTAGTTATAATACCCATTTTAGATTCGAACTTGAGATAGGGGTTTATTAAGTAGGGTATTATTACTTGAATTTCAACTCAAAATTTATTTTCTAAGATTTACATAAATTTTAATTGATTGATCCTAGCGGGTGATTAATTAAAAGGAGTGTAGATCTATTATCTTGAGTTGTGGGGTGTTAAACTTAATTTTCTAAAAGGTTACTATTAAAATTACATTTGCAACGAGAGTTGATTTGTAAGTTTGATATTAATTTGGGAGAATTCAATTAATTATATTAATTAATTAGAATAGCTAAAATTTGTGTTGTAATCCCACTCCTTGATTGTTCTCAAATTTATTTACCTCATTCATCTCTTATTTTTGTGTTATACTTTATTTTCCATTTTAGTTACTTTTTAGTTTGTCATTTGATCTTTCATTTTAATTTAGTGTTATTTCACCTCATCTCACCTACTTGTTTTAATATTGAAAAAAGCTAAAAAAATTAGAAAAAGTGAAAAAGCACAAAAAGAAAATAAAAAGTGAACAACATTTGAGTTTGTCTCTAATCTAAAAGGAAAATGCATAAAGGAAAATGCATAAAGGAAAATTGGACTTCATTCCTTGAATTTGCATAAAGTGAAATTGGACTTCATTCCTTGATGTAAATTGCATAACAAACTCAGCGTGAGATCCACCTCTATCTGGGTCCCCTCACAGTCTATCCCCAACAGCTATTATACATTGATGCGAGTCACTGTCATCTCCCCAGAACCCAAATGTATGGTGTGGGTAGTATCCCATCACCTCTCCCCCAAAGAACATATAACTGCTGTCGAGCGGGGTGTCTCATCTAATGCCGATGCTAGACTACCAAAACCTGTTGAAGCAACCACCCAGCACACCACCGGAGGAAGGTCCTCCCATACGTCTCTGAATCTCGTCGTCCCCCGGGAGCGAAGACTCATCGCAGTAATATCAGTCTGTCAAAACAAAAGAAACCTTTATTTAAAATTCGAAAGAAACAGAGAAAATGTGAAAAAATACGAAAAAGAATGCCAAAAGTCATGCAGTACAGAAATAACTCGATAGGCTCAAACAGATCAAAGGCATTCTCGTTGTCCAACGCTAAAGGCACCCTAGCCCGCCACTCCAAGTGCACCCAGTCATCAATACCTAGCCACGCCATGTGGGTCTCACTGCTTGAAAAATCATCCATTTTTTGAACTTAAAAGAGGAATGGACGTAGGAGCGAATCGTAGAAGAAAGAATCAGAAGATAGGAAAACTGGAAGCTGTGAAAAATGAAGAGAATTTGCTCCTTTTTATAAGAGGCTAAGTGGTACACCAATTGGTAGTCCCTTAACACCAGCCGATCGGCACTAACCCTTCCCCTTCACAAGGCAGTACAAAAGACTGTGTCACTGCCCTTTGGCAACCCCAACAGCCTGTTGATTGGCAACCCCTGAAATTTCTTACAAAAAAATCCCAAAAAATTCCAAAAACTCCTCAAAAAATTCCTAAAATTACCAAATAAATATTGGAATGTTTCTTCACTAAGAAAATCATTTTTCAAACACCCAAATCCCTAGCCGAACTAATACCATATTTTTATCCCCAGTTTAAAACCCTAAAAATCAGTGCACCCACATCCCAAAAACTCACTACCACTCCTCAGTGAAATCCCAAAACTTCTTCAGCAAAAATCAAATGCTTCCTCAGCAGGACTAACCGGAATTATCGAAAATTTTCTAAAAAAATTCCAATTTTCCCCAACAACGCCATCCTCAGTGGAATCCCAAAACCTTAAGTCATCAATCGCTTTCCCAAGTGGAATTTCCAGACTAATAATTTCAGCTTCCCCAGCAAAGCTATCTCTCAAATCCCCAAGCAGATATCTCCTCCCCAGTGGAGTCTCAAACCAAAAAATTCCCCAAGAGAGTTATCCCCCCACTTAAGGTCCTCAGAATTGACCTCCGTCCTCATAATTGGTCGCTCCCAACTTAAGGTCATCAGAATTGACCTCGACCCTCAGAATTGGTCCCTCCCACTTAAGGTCCTCGGAATTGACCTCGGTTCGCAAAATTAGTCGGTCCCACTTATGGTCCTCAGAATTGGTCGCTCCCAACTTAAGGTCCTCATAATTGACCTCGACCCTCAGAATTGGTTGCTCCTAACTTAAGGTCCTTAGAATTGACCTCGACCGTCAGAATTGGTCACTCTTATCTTAAGGTCCTCTGAATTGACCTCGACCCTTAAAATTTGTCTCTTTAAACTTAAGAACCCCAGAATTGACCTCGACCCTTAGAATTGGTCACTCCCACTCAAGGTCCTCATAATTGACCTCGCCCCGTATATTTAGTCGCTCCCACTTAAGGTCCTTATAATTAACCTCAACTCTCAAAATTGGTCGCTCCCAACTTAAGGTCCTCAGAATTGACCCGACCCTTAGAATTGGTCGATCCCTACATAAGGTCCTCGTAATTGACCTCGGCCCATAAAATTGGTTGTTCCCACTTAAGGTCCTCAGAATCGACCTCGACCCCCAAAATTGGTTGCTCCCAACTTAAGGTCTTCAGAATTGACCTCGACCCTTAGATATGCTCTCTCCTATCTTAAGGTCCTCAGAATTGACCTCATCCCTCAGAATTAGTTATTCCCAACTTAAGGTCCTCGGAATTAACCTCGACCCTCAAAATTGATCGCTCCCAACTTAAGGTCCTCAGAATTGACCTAGACCCTTAGAATTGGTCTGTCCTATCTTAAGGTCCTCATAATTGACCTCGGCCCTCAAAATTGGACGCTCCCAACTTAAGGTCCTTAGTATTGACCTCGACCCTCAGAATTGGTCAATCCCACTTAAGGTCCTCCGAATTGACCATGACCCTCAGACTTGGTCAATCCCTATTTAAGGTCCTCAGAATTGACCTCGACGGTCAGAATTAGTCGCTCCCCACTTTAGGTCCGTAGAATTAACCTTGGCCTGCAGAATTGGACCTCCTCAGAATTACCTTAGGTCCTCAGAAATGACCTCGACCATTTGAATCAGTCACCCTCATCCTTTTTTCTGGTCCTTAGAATAGACTTGTTTCCTATACATTATGATGTTTATTCAATGACTTTCACTTGTTCTAAGCTCAGCCGTCGAGGGGCTCTATAGACATCACATTATAGGACCCCCTTAAGTTTCTCCTTAGGTCCCTATCACCTCCCCATTTCACTACAAACCCTAGGTCATACCCCGAGTTATCAATCTAGAGGCCAACTGGCATTTCTAAGCTCTTTTAACTCCGATAAACTCTATCGTCAGAGAAAAACTCAATGAATCCTCAAAGGGCTCTAAAGACCCTTTCTAACGGCCTTCCCCATGTGTCAAATGACCTAACCATTAGGACGAAGGAACCATTTTACTACTAAAAGTCGATCTGGAGGCCACCGGGCGCTCTGGGGCCCCGATTTATTCAACTTCGTCGTCAAAATATTAGCTCAATGGATATTTAAAGGGAAGTGAATCGCCTTTTCATTGGTCTACCTCAAGCACAAAGCGGTATAACCGTTTGGATGAACGATCTGTTTTCCCCCAAAAACTGATTCGGAGGCCATCGAGCGCTCCTGAGCTTCTTTTGACTAAGGTCAACTCTTCAGCTCGAATGAGATTAAATAAATATTTGAAGGGATTTAATACCCTTTCCAATGGTCCATCCCGTGTGCAAATCAATCTTACGGTATGGACGAACGACCCATTTTACTCCGAAAGGTGTCACCGGGCACTTTTGAGCCCCGGTTGACCAAAGTCAACTCTCCGAACTGAGCGAATATCTTTGAAACATAGAAGTTCCTCGCATAAAATTTCCAATGGTCTACCCCGTGAATGGTTCTAACTTACGGTTTGGACGAACGATCCATTACCGTCAAACAATCTCTTGTCCAGAGGAGCGACGGGCGCTTTCGAGTCCCGTTTCACCCAAAGTCAACTGTCGGACCCGGGAGTGGCCCAAAGGACTCTTGAAGGTATCTGAATTAAATTTCTAACGATATTTGATTTTCTCGATTTGGATTTATGAATTTCATTCTACAACCATTTTTCCTAAAAAATCTGCACGAGACTGTTGATTGACAGGTTAATTTCCCTGTCAATCGACAGTGTGTCTAGGGTCACCCGTTGATTGGCAGGGCTGGGAGTATGCTAATC
This sequence comes from Sambucus nigra, assembly GCA_949130495.1. Taxonomy (NCBI): domain Eukaryota; kingdom Viridiplantae; phylum Streptophyta; class Magnoliopsida; order Dipsacales; family Adoxaceae; genus Sambucus; species Sambucus nigra. The sequence continues at coordinate 329,703,692 of OX422222.1, read as the reverse complement.
AGAAGTCTCCCTATCGTATAAAAGGAAGTTATGATCTCACTCTTAAGACACGCCTCAGATCCATCAATATCAGTGATCTCAACAACATTCTCTTGCAATTAGTGAAGTTTCCTTATGTGAAATTCCTTTCCATCTTTATTCCCATCTTTTTCATACCCAATTTAGAAAATTTCCCTCTTTATCATCCAACATTCATCCCAACATTCAAGGGAGCTCATCAATGATCAAGATCAAGCCTCAATTCTCCAAAGAAGGTCCAAATATCTTTCTCGCTCTTTAAATTCTTTATTTTCGCATTAGTTTCATAAATTCTTAATCTAGTTTCTTAGTTTAGTTTATATACATTAACATATCATCCTTTATTAGTTATATTTCATATACTTTATTTTCTATAAAAAAAACAAAGAAAAGGAGGGTTATACCTATAAATTCCTAAGGGATTATTCGTCACAATTTCTCAAAACTAAAAACACCTTTTCTACACACACACATATATTAAAATCTCATTCAAATCTATGGGATAAACCCCACCCTTATGATGCATACGAACTACGTGGACTTTGATGCCTTTATAGGTTACGTAGGCATTTCAGTTTAAAACCCAAGACTGGAGGTCAACTTTTCAAATTTTCCATTTTTCTGATTTTCCTATTTTCCTATTTTCATATTTTATACATATATTATTTGTATATATCATACTTGTAATTCATATTTACATTTTATCTAACGAATATTGTCGTTTCTTTATAACGATCAATATCTCGCTAAGCGTGCACATCATACTTTGTAATTATTATTTTGAGAACATTCCTTTGGATGACCTCACTTTATCTTTTTCATGATATGAGTCGGGAGATTTCGATCTCCATTTATATATACACGCACACACTTCACGAAGAAATTAAGGTAAATAGTAACATAAGTCCATGAGAGATTGAAAGGGCGGGATGGGTGCCTAACACCTTCCCATTCTGTAACTTAGCCCCCCAGAAACTCTGAACTATTAGTTTCATAAGCATCAATTTGTCTTTGATGCCTCTCTCTCAAGGCGGTGACATGTTTTTTTTGCCTATTTTGTGTAAAATAGGCTGGCGACTGCATATCTTTACATCACCCTGCATCGACGATGGCCGAAGCGTTCCTAGAGAAAGGGTGCGAGACCTTCTCACCCTCCCAGAGTGCGCGCTCGCGAGCGTTGGTAACACCCGAAAAGGGAAGGGATGGCCACAACCTCTATTTTGTCTACCGATGTACTCATGCACTTAGGGGACTGTAAAATAATAAACCATGGAAAATTGTTAGGGAACTTTTAATAAAACACTTGCTTTAAATTTTAGAATGCATAAATGAATGGGTCGTTATTCACATTATCTTTACTATTTAACTTGTCAAAATCAACCTTCACCATGTGGGTGTTTGGGTCGACCATACAGGCATTCTTGTCCCCCACTCTCACCCAATCGTAGCAAAAGACAGGTACGCTAAAATACAAATAATTTAATACCACAATTTGTATTATAATCCCATAATACGTCATCTCAGCTTCCATCAACTTTTTATCTTTTGTGATTTCCCTGAAATGAGTTAATGCCTTATATGAAATGTCGCTATTCCCCCCCCCCCCCCAATGAGTTTTATCTCATGTATGCTTGAATAAGAGACAAAACCATAGTTATGATATTGCCCAAACCCATTAGTTACAAAACTAGGCCCATTGGCTAGGCAACAAGCCTCGTCGATACTTCACCAGCTTTCAATAACTAAAATCTGAAAAGAATTGCATTGTGAATATATTGTAAAGACAGTAAGTAAAATTGTGGTATTATTATTGTCACCTCGGAAGCTACATAATGCCTAAATTTATTATCTGCCCTCGCCCCTCCCTTCCTGCTTTTGGCACGCCCACACTCGTTAGATTTATGCCTAAATTTATGCATCTCGAAAACATATCGAGCAACCTCGTTATATTGTGTGCTAGTTAGCGTCACTATATTACCTTTTCCCAGAACCTCCTCATCTTCAAACTCTTCTAATTCATCAACAAAGCATTCAAGACATCTAATGTTTGGGTTAGGCATATATTCTTTTGCATATAAGCAAGCCTCTTCTATAATGTACACCTTAGTAATGTCCCCTCAACGTACCGTGTATTCTTAACGCAATCTTTGAATATTTCCATTAATTATTCAAAAGGATACATCCATTGGTACCTTCTAGGTCCACATAAAAGCACTTCATCACTTAAATGCACTAAAAGGTGGATGCTTATATAAAAAAAATAAGGGAGTGACATACTTCTCCAAAACACATGTAGTCTTAGCAAAAGTTTCTTTTGTCTCCATTATGTGCTTCATGTTGACAACTTTCTCACACAATAGATAGAAACATAAGCTAATATGTAGAATAGACCTGCAGAGACCCTTGTGTTCTGAAAAATAATGTCCGAACAACCGAGGGACAAGTTTCATAATCATATGCCAATCGCGAGACTTGTATTTTTTCAAATCTTTTGTTGCATTGTGGACAATCCTACGTAAATTGGATAAGAAATTAGAAGGGACCTTTAACCCTTTAATGTTTTTAATAACATTTTTCTTTCTTTAATGATCAAAGTATAAGATGCAACTAGCATATGCTTTTTTCCAGTGTTCGTATCTTCTTGCAACCATAATGATCTTATAATCCTCAAATTACGAAGATCTTCACGAACTTTTTCTCCATCCTTAAAATGAGCACCACCATCCTTAAAGATACTTAATAATATTCTTCTCAGCATGCATAATTTCTATCATATAATGCACTGGATGTTCCCTTCAGTATGGAGAATAAAAAATTATTAATCTCCTCGACCGTGACATCTTCACATCAACATCCTTTCTTTTATGCTTTCTGGGCCAAAATTATGGGGTGTTTCCACCTAAACTTCTGATCAACCTTTCCTGACCTTTCTTCAATTTCCCAACTAGAAATTCTTGGTGGAGGTGGCCTCGTCTTAGTGCCTTCTCGGAGAAAATTGCTTTGTATTGACATGAATTTGTGACTCCGGGGCAGAAATCTTTTATGACTACGATAAAAACGTTTACTTCTTTTCATAAGTTAGATAACTTCAGTTTCCTCTCTGTAAATAGGATAACCCGAGCGACCATGCACATTGCACTCAGATAAGGTCCTATAAGCAGGAAAATTATGAATTTCCCATATCAACATAGTTCTCAAAGTGAATTCCTCTTATTTATATGACTTGAATGCTCTTACACCTTTAACCCATAACTCACTAAATTCATTTACTAGTGGCACTAAGAAAACATCAATGTCACTATCCGGTGCCTTAGGATCTGGTATCAACAATGACAAAATAGAGAACTCCTTTCTCATGCATAATGAAGAAGGAAAATTTAAAGGCACAACACTGAGGAGAACATTGCGTATTTCTTTAGCAAAGTTTCGATGTTATTGATTTGCAGACTTCCACACAGATGTACCAATCGGACGTAGCATGAGATTCTCACCTATCTCCGCCTGACCATGCCAAGTCATTCCTTCTAATATCCAAGGTATATTGTAAAGTCTTTTCAATTTAGGACCTATAGGGAATTACTTCAACACCTTCTTAGGTATTTGTATGTGTACTTTCAATAAACGTTTACTATGTATAATCATCTTTTATTCATATTTAGGTTCCTTATATACATAACAAGCTCGTTTATCCTTGTGAACATTATAGTATAGAACAAAACCATACTTCCATCAATGAATTAATTTGTATTTTATACCGAAATAATTAAAATTATGCTTCATGATTGGATAATTGAATGACAGTGTATTTCCTTTTGGGAGAAAATATTTTGTCCAAAGGAGGATTGCTATCACACTTTTCCCCGATAAGCCAAATTGGCTCTTTAAGTTGTGCAACCCAACAATGGCTTATAACATTGTGTGGTCGGGGCTGGAGTCAAGGTATAATGGTGTTGCGGCTGCTATTTTTAATCGCATATAATCCCTATCTTGGTCAATATTGTTATTAACAAAATCCTCACAACCTAAACCATTTCCTCTACTATCTTGATTTTTTTGTGTTACATGCACTTCGTAGTGTCATTTATGAGATCGTTTAGCCTAGTATGTGCTAATTGATCACCATTTGTGTGAACCGTTTCCTTGACAATTATTTCTTCTAAAATATACGTAAAATTCCTCTTCCCGTGGATATCCAAACTGTGTAGTCAACTTGCATACCCCACTGAATGAAATGTAAATTTACATCCGCCCCTTTCAAACATTACTATTTCTATAATGAATGCACGAGCACAGGATAATATCAGTTTTAAAATTGTTCTTTACATAATCCACAAAGTCTTTAACCCCATTAACGTATACTTGCCCCACTCTATAACTTTCACCCATCCACTCTTTATATTATGGAAAACCCATTAATTCTACAATACCAACAAATAGAATCTCACTAAATTGCAAAGATAAATGAGTATGCCCTTTATAATGAAAAATGCCATACATACATATATGTGGTACTATAAGTATTTTAGTTATTACATATTATGTCATATGTTTTAGTAGTGATATATTTAGTATTATATGTCTATATGTCTATATATTATGTGTGTATATTAATATGTGTGTCCTAGAATTTTTATTCTTATAATTAATGTATTATATATACTTTTAAAGGCATCTTTGAAACAACACCATATAATAGTTGATAATAGATTTAAGAATATCAATATCATGTCAAGTCATGAACTAAGAAAATGTGACACAAGCAACATCACATAAACTTAACCAATTACAAAATAAAACCATAGTTAACTTGAAACTAAACACAAACCAAAAACTTAAATTCTAGTCTACAATTGAGTCTTTTTTTAAAATAAGTTTTACCAATACAATATATCATTTGAAAACATAATTTAGTATACAATGTAGCTCCAAATCAATAATAAGATCATAACATCATTCATAATATAGTTAGTTTTGAATTTTAAACTTTCATAATAACACATTTACCTATTGAGTTTAACTCGAGTTAACAATTTTTTAACCTAATTAATCGTAGACAAATTATCTTAGCCATGCTTAACATATATTCATGGCTTTGTCACTAATTATATACACTTGAAGACCTAAAATTGACCACACGAGTTGATACATATACCTATTATGAAACGGTTTATGACAACGGATTAACAATATTGAAATCAAACAACAAAATAACATATTTTCATGAAAAATGAGTAATTTAAACTCGAAAATATTGGCAATTAAACAACAAAATTAGATCTTTGACGAAAAAATATTAGATCTTCTAGCAAGAAAATAATTGCAATCGAATAGCACAACTAAAAAAATATTCAGTTTTCAAGAAAAAAATATTCCATAGAAATAATTTATTTTACACACATTTTATAGCTGGTAATAAAAATAGAAAAATCACTAGAAAGGCTAAGTCATAATTGAAACACAAAAAGGCTAAACCATACAGATCAAATAGTGACAACCCTAGATTAACAAACCAAGTAGATACATTAACAAACTCATCATTTCTAATGCTCCTACTAGAGCCAACAACGATAAGGGCAAACAAAAAGTTACCTCCACTTGGATACCTAAGAAAGACGACAAAGCCCTTGTTGTTCACATTTCTTTCATGGTTTAAAATACTTCCTAGTGATATTTTTATAGTGGGTTCTCTTAGCACATGACTAGTGACATATTATTTTTTACTAAACTTGAGGATCGCAAGGAAAGGAAAGTCACTTTTGGAGATGGGAGTAGGTCTAGTATTTTTGGACATGGATGTATTGAAATACCCAGATTTCCTAAACCAGAGAATGTTTTGTACGTTAAAGGGTTGAATGCGAACTTAATTAGCATAAGTCAGTTGTGCGATACAAACTTTGTAGTAAAGTTTGGCCGGCCCGAATGTAACGTATATGATCAATCTAGTGAACTTTTATTACAAGGAGTAAGTACCAAACATAATTGCGATGGGATTGTGTCAATGTCATCCTCTATGTGAAACAGTGCCACGGTCTCCTCTATGGACCTTTTGCATTAATGTCTAGATTATGTGAACTTTAAAGATCTTGAGAGATTAGTGAAAAATGACCTAGTTCGTGGCTTACCTTCACTTGGGAAACCAACTTCTTCAGTTTGTGGACCTTGCTAACAAGGAAAATAAATTCGAAGTCCCCATCGAAAATTGAATACCATTACCACCACACGTGTTTTGAAGTTTATTCACATGAATCTTATGGGTCCTACTCGCTTAGAAATTTTAGGTAGTAAGAGATACATTCTCGTGATGGTCGATGAATTTTGAGATACTTCATTTTGGAATTTCTTAGAGAAAAGGTCGTTGTGGTTGAGTTCCTAACAACCAAGTATCGTGTCCTGTAAAATCAACATGGTGTCACTATTAATCGGGTGCGTAGTGATAATGACACTGAATTTAAAGAATTAAAATTGGATAGCTATTGTGATTAACATGAGTTTTTGACCTTTAATACTCCTAAAAAAATGAGATAGTTGAGAGGAAGAATCGGAAGATACAAGATATAATTAAATCCATTTTTCTTGGGAGAAACATGCTTAGACATTTTTGGGGAGAGGCGGTGAGTACCGCATGCCATACAATGAATAGGGTATATCTTCGTCCGCCCACACTTCACATGCCATATGAGTTGTGGATAGGGAAGAAAATTAACCTGTCGTATTTTTGTGTCTTCGGGAGTACTTGCTACATCTTGAGAGATAGAGAGAACTTAGGAAAGTTTGACTCATGGAGCAATAAGGGGATATTTTTAGGTTTATTCATCGTCGAGTGGATATTCTAGGGTGTTTAACCTTTTAAGCTCTAAAGTTATGGAGTCAATAAACATCACAATTAGAGATGAAGATCCATCGACGTATATTGATCTTATCCCCCAGTGTGAGGATGATGCACCCCTTGGTGATGATACCGTCCTTCCTCATACTACCCCGGTGGACCTCACTATTAATTTAGAGAATCCATTGTCTTGGGTTCGAAAGAGTCATGACTCTTCCACTATACTTGGTGATCTTACACTAGGCGTCAAGACTCGCTCTCAACTTAAGAATATGGTTAGCCACCTTTGCTACACCTCCTTAAGAGAGACTAAGAATGTGAAAGAAGCACTCAAGAATGAGCATTGGATATTTGTTATGCGAGATGTGTTGCTTTAGTTTCACAAAAATGATGTCCGGTAGTTAGTCCCCCGACCTAGCGAGACTAATGTGATAGGTACCAAGTGGATTTTTTATAATAAGGTGGATGAGAATGGTACCATAGTTCACATTAAGGCTAGGTTGGTCACTCAAGGCTACACACAGATTGAGGGTATAGATTTTGATGAAACATTTGCTCCTGTTGCTCGGTATGAGTGTATCCGCCTACTACTCGCTACAGCATGTTATCAACGCTTCAAGTTATATCAGATGTATGTTAAGGGTGCCTTCCTAAATGGCATTCTATATGAGGAAATTTACATGGAATAACTAAAGGGTTTTGAAGACCCAAATCACCCAGGACACATCTTTTATCTTAAGAAGGCCCAATATGATTTGAAGAAAACACCCTGTGCTTGGTACCAGAGGCTCACTTCCTATCCTTTAGCTTGTGCTTTTCGGAGAGTGGGAGTGGATAACACGTTGTTTATGAGGAGAGAGGGTGGTACTATATTGGTTGCCCAAGTCTATGTGGATGATATAGTATTTGATTCCACGTGCTCCCTACATGCTCATAATTTTGAGGATAAGATGAAGAGATAATTTGAGATGAGCAAGGTTGGTGAGATTACGTTTTTCTTAGGTCTCCAGGTGCGTCAATTAGAGGATGGGATATTCATATCTCAATCCAAATATGCTTGGAACCTAGTGAAGAAATTTGGTTTAGACTCCACTAAGCTCTCACGCGCCCCAATGAGTACATCGACTAAGCTTAGCAAAGATACTTTAGGTAAGGATGTACAGAAAACCACTTGTAGGACCATGATATGTAGTCTTCTCTACTTAATATCAAGTCCTCCCGATATTACCTTTAGCATTGGAGTCTGTGTGTGATACCAAAGTCCCTGAAAGAGTCTCATTTACCCGTAATTTAAATACATGAGTGACACTATTTCCTACGGTACTTGGTATTCCTTTGATACTGATGACCGTTTGTTGGCTTATTCGGATGCCGATTGGGCTGGGGATGTTGGTGGTTGTAGGAACACCTCGGGTGCATGTTTTTACTTTGGGAGTGATCTTGTCTCTTGGTTGAACAAGAAGAAAAACTTGATATCTTTTTCCACGTCAGAGGTTGAGTATATTGCCATCGGGAGTTATTACACGCAACTCTTATGGATGAAGAAAATGTTGGAAGATTATGGGATTTCATAAGACACAATAACTATTTCTTGTGATAATACGAGTGAGATCCATATATCCTGTAATCCTGTCCAACATTATCACGCAAAGCATATTAGGATATGTGAGCATTTTATTCATGATCTCATTGAGGAGAAGGTCGTGTCTTTGAGTTTTGTGAGCACCGAACATCAATTAGCCGATGCTTTCACGAAACCTTTAGATGCACCTAGATTTGAGGATCTTAGGAAGTCTTTGGGTATTTTCTCCGTTAATTGAGTTCAGATACTTTATCTAGTGTAAGATGTTTATCATGATCATATCTTATATCCCTATTACTAGATTGTATTATCATTCTATTGATATATTTTTCCTTTTGAAATATTTTTGGAAAATTACAAAAAGATTTTCGATTTTAATGAAAGAGGATGAAAAAAGTGAAAAAGATTTTATATTTATAAAATTTTAGAAAAAGATAAAAAGAGTTATGTATTTTTAGTTTTGTCACTATATATAGATGAACATTGAAGATATTCGGATCACCCTACATTTCATCCATTCACATGAATTTTTCATAGTGCTTTGAGACAAGGCTTTATTTCGTTAGTGTGCTTAATAATGTGTGGGTAACATTTCTTTGATCATTGATGTTTACTTTCTAAATGTTAGACTCTTTGTCACTTTTATTGCACACGTGCACGAACTTTTTGAATATTGTACTTGCTTATCATGTGTCAAATGCGAGGTTCTTATCTCAATTTCGCTTAATAGCAAACCAAATATAAAAAGAGTTAAGTTGTGCTTATAAGAACCATTGCCCGAATTTCTTTTCCCAAAAAATATTGATCAATGTTAAGCAATGGAAAGGGGCTACGAATGAGAAAAATTCTCTTTGCGTTAAAAGACGCCATTTGCAAAAAAGATCCTAAAAAAATTAATGACAAACAAAAAACAGAAGTGCCAAGGCCATTTATTTTAGAGTCATTGATGCTTCTCTACACATGAACATTATTATTTCTTTAAAATATTTGAAAATGAATTCTCATATATGTAAGATTTTGAGGGAGTTATAAAGCAGAAGATCAATAGGTTTCTACAACCGACTTTCTTGAAAAATATTAAATAGTTTGGCATTATTGTTTTGTGAATCATTAAAATTCATGGCATATTGCATAAGTCGAGTTAATTTCATTTAAGTTCAAAATTTTATACCTAAGGTTGACTTTGAGTTCTTTCTTTAGAAGTGCCTCATAACTTTGTGAACCTATTCTATGAATGTTTATGTTGATTTATCGATGGAAAATATTCCCACAATTTCAATACATTTTTCACGATTAGAATATTTTAATATTATTCCATGGTGACTATGTGTTTTTGTACATATATGTACTTTTATATCTTATACTTAATAGATTAAAAAATAACTGTTTGATAGGGGGAGAACTTTATGCCTTTTAAGATTATCATTACATGTGCTTTGTTGATTATCTTTGTGATGATATCTTGCTTCTTCATGTTATGCTTATTTATTTTTTTACTCCTTTGTCTATTACAAACTGATTAGGCATAAATTCTTCATATTTATCCCCGTAGTTTAGATGCTTTTTTCACTCAGAGCAATGTAATTAGGATGGATCTATATCGTATTCATGCTATTCACCCTTCTCGGTAAGCATTTTGTGTTTTCTTTATTTTTCTTGTGTTTTGCAGGTTTTTCGTGCAAGTGGATTAAAGAGAAATGCCGAAATAATGAAAGAAATGCAAGAAAGGAAAGTCAAGGGAAATTTCATAATTTTATAGTTGGAATACAGATGAGGAGTCAACTGAAAAGTTGAAGAGCTTGAAGTCATAAGAACACTGGAAAAAATGAAACCTCAATCCGAGTTACTGCGAAGAAGTTATGCTCGTTTGAAGATGAAGAATAAAAAAGGCAAAGCTAAGAATTGCTGGGAGTAGAACCGGTTCGATTCTAGAGTAGAACTGGCTCGCACAAAGCCTTGGCCACACTGATAAGTATAACAAGTTTGGTTCTGAAGTAGAACCGGTTCGAATTTTTGACGCACGAAAATACAAGTTTACCCACTTTATTTTGAGAGTTTTGTTTGGTTAAAACACTTGTAAAAACATGGAGCATTATTCATTCATTATTCTAGGAGTTAGTTAGTTAAGTTTTAACCTAGTTTTTGATAGCAAGAAAGAGGAAAGAAACCTTAGAACAAGATTTGTTAATAAAATCATCAGTTAAATTATTTCATGTGGTGTTCTTCAATATAAGTATTTTTCCCATTGCTTTTAAGATTTATCTTAATTCTATATCATTCTTCCTTACTTTCTTATTGAAACTCATTTATGTATGTTTAGTTTCAATATTTATAAAATAATGAATTCATGTAATGTAGAACCCAGCTAAATTGTAACTACACCATGTCCGGCTAAGTTCTTAGATGGTTGGGGTACATAAACCCAACCTAAGTATTACAAATGGATTCAAAAGTGGATAAAATCTAATTACTAATTCAAAGGTTTGAAATGTTATTGTAAGAAATATTGTAGGTCTTTTAATTCCGTTTGCCTTAGGTAACCGAAATGTTTAAGAATATAATACGAGTTTCGATAATTTATCATTCCCATTGTTGATGTAAAAAATTAGATCGCTCTAATTATTCAATCACAGATAAATAAAATGAAACAAAGATTTTTAAAGTGGTTCAGCCTTATATGAATGTCCTACGTCCACTGTTATGTTATTGCTGAGTGTTTGGGAATTCTCGATTACAAGTTCAACCAAGAAATTCCGATCCCTTTGAATGAGGGTGATACAAGGTATTTATAGCCCTTAGGCTGTACATGCAAGGGTTGATACATTAAATGATATACATATGAAAGGGTAATACATTTAATGCAGCGTGTGCGTCAAGATGATGAACATTCAATGAATAATTGAACTGTTGATTATCTGGCAATTGATGTTATGGCCGAGATGCAGCTCGGACCGCCTCCAGTTGCTAGTTGTTCAGGAGTTCCTCGGAGCGCTGGAGTACCTCGGAGTGCGAAAGTTCCTCGGTGTATCCTCGTTGTTCGGAGAGAATAACTGTTGGTCGGGGAAATGAACTTCCTCGTTGCTATTATGCCACGTAGATTGACACGTGTCTTCATATTATTCGTCCATATCAGCATATTAATTTTGGTATCAACAGAAGCCCCCAATGTTTCATATTTCGAACTTTGAGGAGTATGGAACATTCTTTCTCGATATATGGCGATATTAAATGACTTTCCTGGGTTTTAGGAGCCTTTTCCTCATATTTGAATTCCCTTATATGTTCGCAGAATCCGCCTTTTCGAATTTGTATGAGTGCTTCGATCTTCGTGCATTTTTGTCCTTTTAGCCGCCGGTGGCGTATCAGTTTCTTTTGCGTAATCATTTCCTTCGCAGCTTCCCGAGGTAAAGTATTTAAACTTCTTAGGTAACCATACCGTCTTCTACCTTTTTCCATTTTCTGCATTCAAGCTTTCTGTTCTCTCTCTCTCTTGTGCGTTCGTCTTTTCCTTCGCTAGTTGTCAGCTCTTCCTTTTTCCCTGTAAGATTCTCTTCTTTTCTTCTGTATTTCTTTTATTCACTATGGTTTATCTTGTGGAATCTGTTGAGAAATTTCGTTCCGATTTTTCCATTCCTTCCTGGGTAACTCTGGAGGTTCTTTCTGAGCCTTTAGATTATTTTCGATTGGCTGAGGGACATTGGTTCCCCAGTCTATTCATTGCTGAATGTGGATTTTCTTTTCCACCAAATCCCTTATGCTTAGAGTTCTGTCAGTACTTTGACGTTGTTCCTGCAAAAATAGCCCCCAATTCATGGAGAATAATTAATGGGGTGTATAAATTAAATCTGACTCATGGAACTCGTATAGGGATTCCTGAGATTATGTATTGCTATAGATGGGCTATTTTAGATAATGTTTATTACTTAAAAACTAGGTTTTTAAATAGGGCTCTTGTAGCTAACCTCCCTGATGCAAATAGAGATTATTTTGAACATGGAGTGGTTATTAAAAATTGGCAATATGCCCCCTTGGTTGGAGATGCAGTATACCAGGGTCCTAAATGCCCCCCATATGGCAATGGGATATGTTTATTCTCATTTTTCTTTACTTATGAAATTATGCTTTTATCATATTTGACAAAATGTATGACTGATATTTCATTATGTATTTATTTGCAGTGGATAGTAAAAGAAAAACTCCAAAAGAATCAGAGGTTAATATTAAGCATCTGAAACTTATCTGGGGTTTGCATAAGAACGTTGCAGACGAGCATATCAGGTCTGCATCATATTTGCTGCAGTATAGGAGCTATACGACTTCTTATACTGATCGTCCTGTGATTAGATCTGTTGAGCCAGCCTCAACTCCAGAGGATTCTTCTTCAGATTCTCACATCCCTTTAAGTCAGAGAATGGGCAGCAAAAGAGCTCCTCCTGCTCTATTTGATGACACTACTTCTGCTGCTGAGGCCAAGAAAAGTAAAATTGATGTCCCAGAGGGGACTAAGAAAGTGGATATTGCGCCTTCCAAAGCTACCGAGAAGCCCCCAGTGGCTCCGAGCAAGAAGGCTACTCCTGTGGAGATGACTGCTATCTCTCCGACCAAGAGCTCTTCCTTGGTTGAAATTGCTGAAGTCCCTTTGAGGAGATTGAGGAAATCGTCCTCAATCAATTTGGCTGAAACTGCCAATCTGGATGAAACCATCTCCTCTCTACCAGCTAGTGGTGTTGGTGTTCCAACCATCATTCCTCCGAGTTCTGCCATGAGCTCGGTAAAAACTTGGATCATACCCGAGGTCCAAGGAACTGATGAAAAGATTTCTAGGGATATGCTGACATCCCTAGCTACCCGTCACCTGGATTCAGTAAATCTCTCACACTCTGAATTTCCTCTCTTTCTTTGAATACTTGTATTTTTGTACTGATTTGTCACTTTTTCCCTTGTTTAGCTGGTGAATTGTTTTAACAACATCGTGAAGAAAGATGAAGCAATTAAAGCTTCCAGCTCCTCGTCGGGGGTAGAGGATGCTCTGCTGGGTTTGACCCAATCCTTGAAGGAGTCTCGTCAGCAGTATAATGAGGACAAAGCTATCTGGGAGAAAAAGTTATCTATAGTTGAAGCTGAGAAAGTGAAGCTGGCTAAGATCTCCAAGAATTTGGAGAATAAGGTGAAAAGTTTAGAGATTGAGCATAAAAAATATGACGACAAGCTCAAGAACTTTGGAGAGCTTGAAGATAAGATGAAAAAGGCAGAGGAAGAGTTGTCCGTCCTGCGAGATGTAAAGCGCCAAAAAGAAGAATTGGATGTGAAGTTAAAGACTGCCGAAGATCTTCTATCCGAGAAGCTATCCTCGGAGAAACTAAAAAGAAAGCTCGCAGTTAAAAAATCCTTCAGCGCTGGCTGGGACAAAGGGATTGTTGCTATGACATCCCAAGTACAATACGGGAAGTTGAAATACTTCCGAGATGGCTGGGTAGCTGCCCTGCAGGAATTGAAGATCAAAGACAACTCTGAGCTATTTCAGCTACACCTCCCTGGTCCTCCCCCACCAATTGTAGAAGAAGAAGAAGATGAGCCTATCTCTGATGAATCTTCCATGGCCATAGGTTATCAAGTCCCTGCCTCTTTACCTTCTGCCAACGAGGACATTTCTTCCATGCCTCCTCCTCCTGAGAAAATTTCAACTCCTGCTGATCAAGCTGCTGTTACCACCGAGCAACCAAGCTCCTCGTCCCAGCCTCCCGAGAAAGTCTTGGGAGACAAGGAAAAGGTGTGAAGTTGTTCGGTATCATTTCTATCTTTCGTTATTTGTAATCAAACAATGTAATCTTTTTGTGATCTAATAAAATACATCTTTGTTCATCTCTGTTGTTGATGATTTGCTTTTGTTGACTGTTGTCTTCTTTTCGTTATTAGTTTGTGGCTAGAATGGAACTGATATCTGCACATGATACAAAGCTGATGCAACAATGCCACGAATATTATAAATCTGGTCATACAGACCTCAGTACATCAGAAATTACTGACATCCTTGGCCATGATGCTTCAGAGCAAGCAATTGAGGCTTATCGGTACTTGAAGGATTTACTTGACCGAGCTGTGGCCAACAACGTGGCCTACTATGACTTGATTGAGGAACTTCATTATTCCTTAGAAGATCTCCAAGGTCAGCACAATGAATCAATTACTTTATTGCACAAGGACTATGAGAATAGACATCAACAGCTTTCTTCTGAGACAGGTCACAAAAAGATCATTGCTGGGTACGATGTTAGGGAGAGAACCCTAAAAGGTGAAGTTGAGGCCTGCAGACAGATCGCCGAGCTGCTGGAACAAGAGAACAACAATTTACAGAAAAAGTTGGCGCAATACAAGTCTGCAGCTTCCTCCTCTGCTGCCTTGGTACCAATCACTGATGAAGGGGTCTCCTTCTTAGAGGTTGAAAACGCCAAATTAAGGCAAGAATTGGATTCTTTAAGAAAGTCTGGTGTTTCTGCTACTGCTCGGGGATGAGGAAGAGGTTCTCGTGGGCGAGGAAGAGCTATTCAAAATGTTGTCGAGGAGAAAAGTTCTCCACCTGTTCGTAGTCGATCAAGAGTTCTCAGCCGTAATGTTGAAGAAGCTCGCACTCAATCTACTTTGGAAACTCAAGCGTTCCAATTGAATGCAAAAGATTGTGCTTTGTCTGAAATGTCCAAGAAAAACCTATTTTTGGAAGATCAACTTACTGCAACGAAGTCTGCTTTACATACCAAGGACCTTTTCGCCAAAAAACTTCATGAACAGTTGGATAGATTAACCTTCCAATTCCATAAACAGCCCAGGGAATTTTGGATGGCTGGATACAACGAAGCTCTAGTTCATTTAGATGCTCGTATTGAACACGCTAATAATGAAGGTTATAAGCAGGGGTGGTTGAACACCCTGGGTGTGTTAAAGCTAGAGCGGGGCCATTATTTATGGGATTATCATGCTCCTGGGCTACTAGACTTGCCTGTACCGCCTTATAAACTGGACATGAAATGGATCCCAGCTCGGGCTATTCCTCGGAGCTTAATTTCAAAATATCTTGGTGACTATAGTCTTCATTCTCAGACTGAATTATCTCGTCCCGAGCATCTCTTGGATACTCCTTCAGTGATGAATGTCAGGATGTTGAAGGACTTGAATTTTATCAATTCTCCTCAAACATTAAATGATCCTCCTGCTGGCGAGGAACCTGTGTCGAAGGCTGAAGGGAAAAAACCAATAGAATAGGATTTTCAATGTAATGGTTAGCATATATACATGTAACTTGTAATTTATTTTGATTTTTAATGAAAGAATTTCATTTTCTGTTTGTAAATCTGTATTGCTATTCTTTTGTGCCTGTTAAACACTTTATTTTTGTGCATATGTATCTGTTAAAAAGATAACAATTTTGTGTTGTTCATCAACCAACTTAGTAATAAACAGTTACAAGTATAAAAGATGTTGTTCGATCACTTAATAATAAAGTGATAAGTATAAAATGTTTAAAATGTTTCCAACCAACCAAGGTTGTTAAATAGTGTTTGTCGACCAACAACAGTTGATGGGTTTTTATCCCCGACCAGCCATACTTGGTTTAATTTGAAATATTTTCATAAAATGTGTCCGACCAACCAAGGTCAATAACTTATCCTCGTCGACCAACTACAGTTAGTGGGTTTTGATCACCGACAAACTATATTTGGTTCAGTTTGGAATTTTTTGTATTTTGTGGAATGGTTTTACCTTCCGACCAATATAAGTTGGCATATTTTGTTTCTTAACTAGCCAAAATTTGCGTTTTTAAGAATGTTGTTCTTGCCCTTTTACCAACCAAAGTTGGTCGTGGGTTTGAACTGTTAGGTTCTTTCGAACTATCTGGTTCTTTCGAACTATCTTGTCCACAAGCTCTTTTACCAACCGAAGTTGATCACGCAAGTGTACGCCTCCTAACCAAAGGAGTATAATTTGTCCTCGCTATTTTACCAACCGAAGTTGATCACGCTCGAACTATCAGGTTCTTTCGAACTATCTGGTTCTTTCGAACTATCTTGTCCACAAGCTATTTTACCAACCGAAGTTGATCACGCAAGTGTACGCCTCCTAACCAAAGGAGTATAATTTGTTCTCGCTATTTTACCAACCGAAGTTGATCACGCTCGAACTATCAGGTTCTTTCGAACTATCTTGTTCTTTCGAACTATCTGATTCTTTCAAACTATCTGGTTCTTTCGAACTATCTGGTTCTTTCGAACTATCTTGTCCACAAGCTCTTTTACCAACCGAAGTTGATCACGCAAGTGTACGCCTCCTAACCAAAGGAGTATAATTTGTTCTCGCCCTTTTACCAACCGGGGTTAGTCGTGGGTCTGAACTATTGTCTTCTTTTTGCTGTCGAGCAGCGTTAGTGTACAACACTAATATTCCCCGAAAAACTTTCAAACAAAGGAGAGAAAAATGGTGAAACATCATCGTTTTATTCATATTAATGGACCTGATGTACATTTTACATTACTGATAATACTTGCGAAGGTGTTCAGCATTCCAGGCATTCTTGAATTCCTCTCCTTCTAGAGTTGCTATTCGGTAAGTTCCTGGTCGGACAACTGCAGTAACTCGGTAAGGTCCATGCCAGTTTGCTTCCAACATATTGTGCTTCTGAATGACCTTCTTTAGAATGTAATCTCCTTCTTTTAAGTCGCATTTTTTCACCCTCTTGTTGTAGAACAGGGTTGTTCGCTGTTGATAAGCAGCATTCCTAATGGCTGCCTCTTCTCTAACCTCCTCGAGCATGTCCAAATCTAATCTTCTCATCAAGTCACTGACTGGGGAATTAAAATTCATCACTCTGTGTGTTGGGAGACCCAACTCAGCAGGTATTACAGCCTCACTTCCAAATGCCAGCATGTATGGTGATTCTCCAGTTGCTGCTCGGGGAGTTGTTTGGTAAGCCCACAATACTGATTGTAGCTCATTAATCCAGTTAGATTTAGCTTCACTTAGCCTCTTCTTCAAACCATTTAGCAGTGTTCTGTTCGTTACCTCAGTTTGCCCATTGCTTTGAGGATGACCTGGTGCTGAATGGGTCTTCAGGATGTTTGATTGTTGACAATAGGCAGCAAACTCCTCGTTGTCGAATTGTGTTCCATGGTCTGTGATGAAGGCATGAGGGAGACCATATCTACAGATGATATTCTTCCAAACAAACTGGTATACCTTCTCGTACGTCATATCGATAAGCGGTTCAGCTTCTACCCACTTAGTAAAATAATCTACTGCTACGACGAGGTACTTGAATCTTCGGGTGGTCGGTAATGGTCCAACCAAATCAATTCCCCACATGGAAAATGGCCAAGGGGAAGTTATGGGTGTCAACAAGGCTTGTGGAGTTCGTCGGATGGAGGAAAAACGTTGGCACTTGTCATATTTCTTAGCATAGGCTATACAATCATCCCTCATTGTCGGCCAGTAGTATCCTTGAGTCATCACCCTCTGCAAAAGTGTTCGACCTGCTACATGGGCTCCACAGGACCCTTCATGTATCTCTTCAATCAATTCTTTCACCTCGGAGGGATGTACACATCTCTGCAAACCTACCATAATTCCTCGTCTGTACAAAATACCATTAGTTAGTACATACCGGGCAGCTTTAAACTTCAATTTCTTTACCGCGAGCTTGTCCTCTGGCAATCCTCCTTCTTCAATATATGCCCTGATGGGATCCATCCAAGATGGTCCTAGATCAAGGGTAATAACATTCATCGTCAGGTCTTCATCTATGCTCCGACTTTTCAGTACTTCAATTGGTATCGTTCTTCGCAGCTCGGTACGAGTAGCTGATGCTAGTCGGGCCAGTGCGTCTGCTTGTGCATTTTCTATTCTGGGTATTCTGATCAACTGAATGGCGTCAAATTCTGCCAGCAATCCCATCACCTTTGCATGATACTTGACCATTAATTCCCCTTTAACCGCATATGTTCCCATCATCTGATTCACAATTAATTGAGAATCACTGAATACCATCACTTGTTGTGCTTCCATGATCTTTGCTAGATTAAGACCTGCTATCATGGCCTCATACTCAGCCTCATTATTGGAGGTTTTGAATTGAAATCGCAAGGCATATTCTATATCAATCTCGTCTGGGGTTTTCAAAACAATCCCTGCTCCACAACCCGCTGTGCAAGATGACCCATCTACATACAATCTCCATGTAGGTAACTCGTCTTCAAATTTCTTATCCAATAGAGTTCCTTCGTGAAATATCTGCTGTTCTCTTCCATCCCCCCCTGTTAATTTTCGCTCCTCACCGACCATTTCTTCTCGCCCTTTTACCAACCGGAGTTGGTCTGGACTTATGTCTGTTGATCCTGTAACATCCACAGGTTGGTCAGTGAGAAACTTTTGTTCCTCGGGGGTATCAGGATATGCAAACTCTGCTATAAAATCTGCTACAGCTTGCCCTTTCAATGATGACCTGGGTTCATACACAATATCATATTCATCGAGCTCTATTGCCCAGTACATTAGTCTCCCTGACTTTTCTGGTTTATGAAGGGCTTGTCTTAATGGCATGTCGGTATACACGATGATGCTATGGGCCTGGAAATATGGCCTCATTCTTCTACTTGCTTCAATTAATGCCAATGCCAATTTTTCTAACTTTGGGTACCTGATCTCTGCACCTCGGAAAGCCTTACTTGTGTAATAAATTGGCTTCTGGACTCCACTATCCAATCTGATCAATGCCGAGCTAACTGCATGCTCTGATACTGCCAGGTATAAGTACAACTTTTCTCCCATTATTGGCCTGGACAACAGTGGAGGTGTTCCCAGATATTTCTTCAAGTCTTGAAAGGCTTTTTCACATTCATCATTCCACTCGAAAGTTTTTCGAAGTGTTTTGAAGAATGGTAAGCATCTATCTGTTGCTCGAGATACAAATCTGTTGAGCGCTGCAACTCGTCCTGTAAGACTTTGCACCTCTTTCTTCGTCGTTGGCGATCGCAACCCTAAAAGATCTTTGATCTTTGCTGGATTTGCTTCAATGCCTCATTGGTTGACGATGTACCCGAGGAACATTCCTTCTCGTACTCCAAAGGTGCACTTCGTCGGGTTGAGCTTCATCTGGTATTTATCCAGTTGATCAAAAGTCTGACTTAAATCAACTAGATGATCAACAGCTTTCTTGCTTTTTGTCAGCATATCATCGACATAGACTTCCATATTGCAACTGATTTGTTCGGAAAAAACCTTGTTCATCAGCCGCTGGTATGTCGCACCTGCATTTTTTAAACCAAAAGGCATAACATTATAACAATAAGTTCCCCTAGGGGTAATAAAAGAAGTACTCTCCCTGTCTTCAGGTTTCATCTTGATCTGGTTGTAGCTTGAATAAGCGTCCATGAAGCTAAGCAGCTCGTGCCCAGAAGTAGCATCCACTAATTGATCAATTCTAGGTAATGGAAAATGGTCCTTTGGGCAGGCCTTGTTAAGATCAGTGAAATCAACACACATCCTCCATTTTTTATTTTTCTTCTTTACCATCACCACATTCGCCAACCAGTCCGGGTATTTCACATCTTCAATGAATTGAGCCTTTTGGAGCTTGTCGACCTCATCTTGAATTGCTTGATTCTTCTCGGGGCTAAATACCCTTCTTCTCTGCTTTACGGGCTTGATCTCCTTATTCACACTGAGTTCATGACATAGGAAGTTTGGATCTATTCCTGGCATGTCTTCATGACTCCATGCAAAAGTTTTCTTCCTATTTCTCAAGAAAGTTATCAATTCCTGTTTTATTGAAGTATCCAACGATGAACCTATCTGGGTTACTCGTTCTGGGTGCTCGTCATCCAGTATAACATTTTCTGTAGATTCCACCACCTGTCCTTTTACAAGTTGGGATTCATCTCTGGGATCGAGAGTTTCAATCTCTGTATCTTCTTCCACCTGGTAGTTTGTAGTCTTTTTTCTTGATTCCTCAAGCTCCTCTTGTTCAGTAGATGAATAATAGCATTCCCGAGCTACTTTTTGGTCACCCTTCACAACTCCTACTCCAAAGTTTGTTGGGAATTTTAAGCATTGATGCACTGTAGATGGAACTGCTTCGAATTTATTCAAACCAACTCTTCCCATGATGATGTTGTAGGCTGACTGCACATTCTTATCCATCACAAAGAAGCGTATTCTTTCTGTTCGACAAGCAGGCCAAGTTCCAATGAATATATCCAACTTGATTGTCCCAAGTGGAAAAACTTTCTCGCCAGCAAAACCCAGGAGGGGTCTGTGATAAGGTTCCAATTGAGATAATTTCAGATTCAAGCTATCAAAGCATGAATAGTACATGATGTCTGCCGAACTGCCATTGTCTACCAGCACCCTTGAAATTACTACTTCTTTCATCCTCATTTTGATCACCAAAGGGTCGTCGTGAGGGTAAAGGACACCTGCCAAGTCGTTTTTTGAAAAGCCAATGACCAACTTCTCTTTGTTCACCTTCCTCGGACGATCGTCCTCGGCCAGATTTATTCGCTGAATATATGAACAAGCTTGAGCCTCTCCGAGGTAAGCTTTTCTTTCTGCAGTAATGTCTCCTCCTCCTGCATCTCCTCCTGTAATAACATTACAATCAAATGATCCAAAACGTATGGAAAATACCTCTCGTTCTGGCTGCCTTGGCTTTTTGGGAAGATCGGGGTCATCCTCTGGATCATCTTCATGGTTTCTCTTCTTTTTCTCCTCTGTTCGGCGAGGAGATCTAGACCTCTCTCTAGTTCGGTCATTATTTCTTTTTTCGCCTCCCCGATCAACATACTTTGCTAGCTTTCCTCTTCGAATGAGTGTTTCAATCTCGTTCTGAAGAGCTATGCAATTTTTAGTCATATGGCCATGATCTTTGTGGAATTCACAATATTTATCCTTACTCCTCGAATCAGGGTCTGATCTCAGTTTTTTTGGCCATTTTACCTCCTCGTTGTTCTTGATTTCTTCCAAGACATGATTAATACCCATTTTCAGAGGAATATAATTATCGTACTTCTTCATGACTTCCCATTTATTCTTGGAATGTCTATCTCCACCATTACTTTTATGCTCTTTCTTCTTAGATTTGTCGACTTCCACCTTGGTGTCTTTATCCATATTCTTCTTTGCAGCCATAGCCTCCTCGGCATTCATGATTTTGGCCGCTTTTGCCATCAATTCTGACATATTTGTAGGTGGATCTTTGGCCAAAGTGTAATACAACTTGTTAGGCAACAACCCACTCATCAAGGCAGTGATTGCTGTCTTTTCTTCGTAATCTATGACTTCCAGTTTCTCGTTATTGAAACGAGTTATGTAATCTCTAGTACTCTCACCAGATTTTTGTCTAACACTTAACAAGTGTGCTACTCGTTTTACTGGCTTTGCTCCAAAACAGAAATTGCCAATAAACAACTCGGCCAACTGAAAGAAAGTTGAAATCTTACCCCGAGGAAGATTGTTGTACCATATCTGGGCAGCTCCAGTGGGAGTTCCTGAGAACGCTCTGCATCTCATCTCGTCGGGGACGACATAGATGTCGACAGCAGCTTGATATTGCTCTATATGAAGAACATGATCTGTCTTTCCATCATATTTGGGGGTCACTACAGGTGCTTTAAACTTTGACGGGGTAGGAAAATTCACAATGGCCTGTACAAAAGGTGTTCCTCGAATAAAAGTTCGTTGTAAAGGATTCTTCACCTTAGCCATTTCTCCCAATCTATCCTCCAAGCGCTGAAGGGATCCTTTCCACGCTTCATTTCCTTCCTCGGGCCTATTGGTTCGAGCAATAGATCGTTCTGAAGTAGCCACCTGAGATTTATCTTGACGAGCAACTGGTCGTGATTGTGCTGATCCTTCTCTTAGATCTGATGGTCGTCAAAAACTTTTCGACATGGTCTTAGGTGGACTCCTATTCCTCCTAGGGCCTAATCGACTGAAAGGAGACACCCTACTCAATCTTTCTAAGGCGCTGGGTCTTTCTGGAGAGAGGGTGATACGTTGATCAGTATCTGTAGCCCTTATTGACGAAGTCCGCCCAGGTTGATAAGAGAAATCATCAGACTCCTCATTACGATATGACTCAGTACGCCTGGATCGTGAAGAAAGTAAATAAGTTTGCCTCTGACCGCTTTGCTGTCCTGAACGTGCAGGGGCATTGCCATGAAGGGTTTGTATGAGTTGCCTCATTGTGTCTTGCATGGCGATTTGTCCTTGAGCCAAATTCGTCATAATTCCGGCTAGATCTGGAGGTGCAGAGGGATTTGGAGGATTTCCAGCATTTCCAGCGTTTCGATTGCTAGATTCCGGATTATCCGCCATTGATGATGAATGATTTTTGGTGAAAAACGATAATAACAATCGTTCCCACAGACGGCGCCAATCTGTTGATGTAAAAAATTAGATCGCTCTAATTATTCAATCACTGAAAAATAAAATGAAACAAAGATTTTTAAAGTGGTTCAGCCTTATATGAATGGCCTACGTCCACTGTTATGTTATTGCTGAGTGTTTGGGAATTCTCGATTAGAAGTTCAACCAAGAAATTCCGATCCCTTTGAATGAGGGTGATACAAGGTATTTATAGCCCTTAGGCTGTACATGCAAGGGTTGATACATTAAATGATATACATATGAAAGGGTAATACATTTAATGCAGCGTGTGCGTCAAGATGATGAACATTCAATGAATAATTGAACTGTTGATTATCTGGCAATTGATGTTATGGCCGAGATGCAGCTCGGACCGCCTCCAGTTGCTCGTTGTTCAGGAGTTCCTCGGAGCGCTGGAGTACCTCGGAGTGCGAAAGTTCCTCGGTGTATCCTCGTTGTTCGGAGAGAATAACTGTTGGTCGGGGAAATGAACTTCCTGGTTGCTATTATGCCACGTAGATTGACACGTGTCTTCATATTATTCGTCCATATCAGCATATTAATTTTGGTATCAACACCCATTAAATATGATTTTTGATTTGATATTGTGAGGAGTAAAATCCGCATATGTCGAATGCTTAGAAATCATTTAATGTTTCTTTGAATTATGAATTAATTTCTTGAAGGTTTTATGTCCCAAGTAACTACTGACAGTTTGGGAGAGTGCACTCCAACTCTACTTTTCTCACGTAGGTTTAAAGTGAAATAATTATTCTTGCATGCTTAGTTAGTTCACCTTCTTAATTAATTGGCATTAGTTGATAGCAAGGTTCTAAAAAACGCGGGGCATGATCAAGGCGTGGAGGCCAAGCCTTAAGCCTTAGAAGCCTAGGCAGGCCTTAGGCGTTTAGGCCTTCTTAATATATTTTAATATTTTTTTAACCATAACAAGACTATTAAAATACTAAAATTGTACATATCATAAAAATATGTTTGAATATATGCAAATTAAAATACTATTGATTATTTTGGATGAGATAATGGTCCGGTTTGTAAAAAATTTATTAAAGGGAGGTATCGTTTCACTAAAGCATTGTTGGTTTTAGAAAAAAGTGCACCTTAAGGGTTTTACCAAGAATAAGGCGTAGAAAGCTTAAGGTGGGGCATTTCTCCCAAGCCTCAAGCCTAGGCGGGTTTTTGAGAATAGTGGTTGATAGAAACTTCCCATAAGCAATCATATCTTCCTTTCTTTCTCTAAGTCTAACGTAAAGTTATTCATGTTTCTTATTTATCATCACATTATTCGTCCTATTCCCTGAGTTCGATACCTGACTTGCACGGATTATTACTTACGCGATCGATTTACACTTGAACTGATACTAGCATGCACTAGAGACACATTTTGAGTCAGTTTACGAACAAAAAGGGAGAGAACAATTTGAGGTGGAATTTTATTTATCTTTTAAAACTCATATGCGTCACGGTATTTTTTTATCTCATGTGTGTAGTTCTTTTCCGCCTTGATGATAATTAGATGGACCATACAAGATGAAGATTTTTCAATTTAAGACTTATACAAGATTGCATTTTCGTTTCTTGATTTGGGAGGTCATTAGTTATATTAGTCTTTAGGGGTCAATTTCGATTCGGTTTATGTTTTGTACCAGAATTGCCAAATGGGATGATTTGTAAGAGCAAGTTTTATAATTTCTCAGTTTATTTTGATTTGGCTTTTTCCATTACATATACACTGCATCTTCACGACTTCTTCTATGTATAACAAAGCTGAAGACCTTTGGAAGAATTGAAGAATCGTTCGTCTCAACAAGATTAGAAGAGTTATGGTAGATTGGCAAAGTCTTTATTTTTCCAATGGTTTTATAATTTTATAATGTTCACATTTCAAAATGTTTTTAAGAAAATTTTGAAAATCTCTCTAACTCGTTTAAACAAGATTTGCTTATCATTCAAACGAGTTACATAGCTTCGTTAGAACGAGCTTCATGGTTCGAACAGAATCTAGGACAATGCCTTTTGGTCAATTCTGGAATGTCGTTCGAAGCCTCGTTGAAAGTCGTTCAAATGAAATTGGGTACATCGTTAGAATGGTGGTTACCATGATTGAATGAGATGAATTCTCTTTAAGCACTAGAATGTCGTTTAAAATGTCACTGGAGCCTAATGGAATGAAAAAGGGTATGTCGTTCGAACGAGGTAGTAAGTCATTTAAACGAGTGTGCATTTTTTTTAATTAAATTTTATCCAAATCTCTTATATTTATCCATTTGTAACAAACTCCCTTATAAAAATAGATGCGTGATTAGAGTCTTTAAGAACTCTTTTGGAAGCTTTTCCACACCTTTTTAGAGTTTCTTTTGTGATCAAATTCTTCCAATTTTCATCCAAACCCCTTGAAAATTTAAAGATCACATGATCAAATCAAGAAGAATATATTCCTTGTTTAAAGACCTTGTAGAATTCATCTCTACTGCTGATTTGTGGAGCCGAGGCTCTACTACCGAAGAAGAAGTCTGATCGATGGATACCAAGGGAAGACTGCTTCTTGTGGGCAGTGCTGGACTGTGCCATTGCTGTAGAAGTCTTGAAGAACTGTGCATCATGCTTAGTGAACTAAGTAGTTTGTAAGTCGTATTGTGTATGTCAAATCTTGTACAATACTTAAGGTTTTGCCCGAAATGGATTTTTTCTTACTTCTTCGCGTGTTTGTCTTCTTGGTTTTCTATATTCAATTTGGACTTCATCACTCTATGCACACTAAATTAATTCAAAATAAAAATTGCTAAAATTTGAATTTGTATATGGTTGGCCTAAGATACAAAATACAAATCAATCCATAGAATCCCCGCTTTCTCACAAGGAATAACCAATTAACCGACAAAATCATTATTAAGGTGGGAAGTCAACAATCATAACAAGTTTAAGTGTACCACCAATAAATTTTCTTTCGGAAATCAATTGATTGCGGGGGTATGTCTACGCTATGGGTATGAACATATTTAGACCAATAAGATGAAGACATATGTCATAGCAAGACCCAAACACATTTGGCCACGCAACATATTTCAAATTACACAATGTCAATAGTTTAATGGACGTTTATATCTATTGAAGGTTGTGTACATTCCCTATTATAAATAGGGAAGAAGGTGTTCGATTTGAGAGGCTGATAAAAGAGATTCCAAATGCTAATGTTTAATATTTATTTACTATATTTTTACTTTTACCTTTGCGTGTACTTGTAATTTACAAGTTTTCTTCGTTTAAACACATTCGAAGGTTTAATATTTGAATGTTATGTAGGTTTAATTTCATCACTTGTTTTACTAAGATCTTGTACCTTCCTTTTATAGTTAATTTTAGTAATTGTAGAATTAAATTCATTTACTTTGCTTGATTTAGTTTGCACATTGTTTTCCTTTAAAAGATTTATGTACTTTCAAACTATTTTAATTCATTATAGTTGCTCTATTACTTTCAAACTATTTTAATTCATTATAGTTGCTCTATCCCTTTAAATGATTTCCCTTTAAAAGATCTTGGGACAATTAATGTTTCATCCTTAGGAGATAAGTACATATTACACTTAATTTACCTTATTTTTTTCTGTTTAAAAAAGTACCCTGCCTATTTTGTTGGACAAGTGTTTTTTACGTTTTAAGATAATAGAAAAAAGAGTGTTGTGAGTGTTTTATATGATGAAAGACTTTTTACAACAAAAAATTCTTTGACCAGACGTTAATTAAAAAAATACCGAGGGGCTTTTTGTTGAATGATCCTTTTCACTTTACATTTAGAATTACATTTTTTCACATTCATGAAAAAGTCCTTTTAATTGAGGCATTGAACGATTGACAATCGACTAATTTTGTCTTTGTTCATATAATATTTAATTTGACATTATTTGGCCCTTGTCTTGCGTGCTCAAATAATCAAACATCTCATTGAAAGCGCTAAAAAACGAAACACTGAATTTATTACTTGGACATCATTTTTGGGGGATTTAACAAAAGATCGATAATTATTCTATTCAATTTTTAGTCGTACATTTTTTAGAAAATCATTTTTAGTCTCAAATACTGACATTAGTACACAAATAATAATACAAAATATTTGTCTAGTTGATATCACTAAATGTCTTTTTGATACAAAAGTGGGCAAATGGCTTGGGTGATAAAAATATCATGGCAAAATTTGTTAGTGCAAATACTATAATTTTTGTGGTGGATTGTTTGATGGCATTAATTTTTCAGCTGTCAAATCTTATTTTTTATAGTGTTTTATATGGTGATGGACTTAATGTGAGAGCCTAATATAAAATAAAATATTATAAAAAGGATCATGCTAAAGGTGTTACATTTTTTTCTCCAGCACCACACTCTGCTTAAAAGTGTTTGTAAATTATGCTTTAACTCAACCCTTTATAAAATACGATAAAGAAATCAAATTAAAAAACTCATATATAAAAAATGGATGAAAAAAACTTATATAATAAAATTATGATGTAAAGAAAATAATATAAAAGAAATCTAATGTGAAAAAATCTGGACGAAAAAAATAACTAATATAAAAAATTATGATATAAAGGGTTAGGGATATCTTAGTTGGCAATTTTATTTAAAGAAATGCTTCTTACACCGGTTTGAGCATACCGAATTTGTCATGTGTCAGCTGAGGTGGCATGGTGATGGTTGCTATCAAAACAACAACTTCCATTTGGGAGTTGAAAACTTAGCCGCGTCATTAAATACCCACTTATTTGCTTTGTTCCTATAAATTTATTTATTTTTTTGTAAAATATAACTTTGAAGTTAAAAAAAAAAACAGTCCAATCCAAAAACATAAATACATGCTATATATAAATAAATGTTAAAATACAACAAGACAAGACACGAAATCGTGTTTTTATTTAACACAAACCAATTAAAAAATTACATAATGCGATTATGAATATTTTATTTTTTAACAAACACGATCACGATCTAAATAAAAACGCAACGTGGTATTGAGTCGTATTTTTTTTACCATTGGGGCGGACCATTTTCTACTATTTTAAAAACAATCATTTTTCTATATTTGAAAAAATGCTCCGCACAAGCGGTATGTATAGGCACTCCGACCATCACTTTGTAGTTGTGCACTTGTGTAGGGATAACATCAATTTGTGTATCTTCATCATTTAATAGATATGGACCCATACCAGCGGCACTAACAAATCGATTTAAAACTTTTTTTATTTTGATAAAAGTTGTTTTCAATTTTTTGATAAAACTATTTTTATTGGGGGCATATACCAAATAGTCCCTCGAACACTTTTTAATATACGTTTAGTCCAAGCGTTTTTATTTTGCTCCAAAAAGTCCTTCATCATCCCCTGACGCGGACCTTTAAAGATAAGAGAAAAGAGACTTTTTGGTACGAGATAAAACACTTGGACTAAATGTGTATTTAAAAATGTTTGAGGAACTTTTTGGTATTTGATCATTTTTTTTTTGTAAAATCTATTTTTTGTGTTAAAACAAGAATAAAAAATGTTTTTTTTACAAAAAAATGTTCTTTTTATTAAAAAAATCTTTTGTTTTTGTCAAAATTGTTTTATTATTATTAGAAACATCTTTTGCTAAAAAGTATTTTTTTATTTTGTTTTTGTCGTGCCGTGTCATGTCATATCTATCGATTGCAATACGCTGACTTGACATGTTGCGATTGGTTATTGTCTTATGAATGTGATTCCGCACCAGCAACAAACAAATATCGCGATCGACACATAAAAATCATGACTCGGGATAAAAAAATATTTTTGTTTTTTCAATCAAATGTCATTTTATGAAGAAAAAAAAGATGTTGACATGTTTAAAAAAAAATCTTGGTTAAAACTTTGTTTTATTTTGATAAAAACTGTTTTTTTGTGTGTTAAAACTAGTTTAAAAAAATGTATTTTGCTAAAAAAATATTTTTCGTTAACTTTTTTTGTTTTTGTTAAAACTATTATTTTTGTAAAAGCATTCCTCATTTTTTTTAGAAAGCAACAATGATATATATTAAAGGATTTGAGTTGTTGAGTAATGGGATGAGTGGTGCCAGCTTAGCCAGCACCTCAACCCGTAGGCTAATTCGGTGGATTGAAATCGATACCAATTAGGGGTGGCCGTGGGCCAGGCCTGGGCAGTCCCGGTCGGGTCGGGCCGGGTTTGAAAAATTAAGTGCTATCCCAAGCCCGCTCAGGCCCAGATCGGGCTTTATTATGTAATTCCAAACCCGCCCAGATTTGAAAGCTCTTTACCCAGGCCCGCCGGATCGGGCCTTATTATGTTAATTAAAATGTTTTTTTTAAAAATTAAAATACCTATTTTTTTATTTAAAGACCAATTTTTTTAATTAAAAATCTGTTTTAAACTCCATATATTACAAAGTCCATATATAAAGTTTCCCACTCTACATGAAAAGACTTGGCATACGTTTTTATATTTATAAAAGTTCCCCCCCCCCCATATATATATATATATATTAATATTATATATATATTTTTCGGGCCTCGGGCCAAGCGGGCCTCATCGGGCTTAAGAACTCATGCCCAAGCGTGCCCGAAAAAAAATCGGGCCTATAAAATTTTGCCAAGTCCGCTTTGCGGGTCTATTCACCTTACCCAAGCCCTATTTTTTTATTGGGCGAGCTTGGCGGGTCTCGGGCCTATGGCCACCCCTAATACCAATAGCTTTCCTCTTTTATTTAGGTATGTGGAAGGCAAACTTTTTCACAAAAAGATGAAAAAGGGACAAATGACATGTTGAATGGACAAAATTTCAACCTCAAGTATTGACTATTAAATGTACATAAAAGTTGTCAAAATCATCATTTATAGCTTTTTTTTTGCCATTTGTCACAACAAAAGAAAAGAAAAACTACCCAATATCAATATTCCTATGATACATTGGCCCTTCTAAATTGATACATAGTAACATATTTGGTGCGATACGCGTCCGTGTCAAAGTAATATTGACTCGTGTACGGACTTCACATGAATTCAAAATAGTAAATCCATACATATGCTAATACGAGAACGATACGTTAGTGTCGCACAAAAATGTGTAAATATTGTATGTCCCCTACGATTATCCATGACATATTAAACTAAAATCAACTTTAAAGTATATTTCAAAATCAAATTCATTGAAATAAATTTTTAAATATTAGAAATCAATTAACCAATATTTTTTTGTACCCCAAGTGGGTGAAAAATATAAAGCTGATCCGATTACGATTTTTGTGGAGACTTATCGGCTGACGACTGAGAGATCCCAACTTTACCCCCTGAACTTGCGTGTCCATTTTAAGGAGGATATCCCACCCACCTAGGCTGTCAACGGGTCGGAGACGGGTCGGGTTTAGGGAGATCTAGATTCATGTAATTGGGTCTTCATCGGGTTCGGATTCGGATCCGGGTCTTCATCGGGTCTACAATATTAGATCCAGACCCGGATCCGTTCGGGTCTTCGGGTCCAGCCAAATATATACATTTATTTTATATTTATTTTATTTTAACCCCCTTTATTTTTTTAATCTTAAATTAAAATATTTTGTAATGTATTATAGCATATTATTAGTATAAATAAAACATATATTACTTATATTTATTATATACATAAATATATATTTTTATATATAATACTTACATGTTATATTGATAAAATATATATATATATATATATATATATATATATATATATATATATATATATATATATATACAATTCGGGTCGGGCCTTCAGGTCCGGATCTTGTATAAGATCCAGACCCTACCCGTTTAATAAACGGGTCTTATGGTATTCGGGTCTTCGGGTCTCGGGTCCAAAAAAATATGCTCAGACCCTATTATACAGATCGGGTTCGGGTTCGAGTCGGGTCCGGGTCCAGACCCGACCCATTGACAGGCCTACACCCACCCACACACCCACTTGCATATGACTCGGACCATCCATCACATCCAAAATTTCCTTCATCTTCTTTTTTGGAACCTAGCATCCCTTTATTTTGCAAAATAACAATGATACAGTTACTTTAAAATTATCTCGAAATTATCAAAAATATACTTTAAAAGTTTGTATTATAAAACCAACGCCTAAAAATATGGAACAAAAGTTAGGTGAATATTACATAAAATGAAACATAGGCCATAGAGGCAAAGCTAGAAAGCACAGAAAACATAGGGTCCGGATCTCAGACACAGCAATTAGGGAGCTCAACTACATCATGGGATTATCCAGGATCCAACGCATCGTAACAGGGATGTCCACAATCTCAACGATCGGATCTTCTTATAACTTGGCCTCACGAGCTAGTTAATCTGCTCTGCATATCTTCCCAGGGTGGGCGTAGGTGAAGTCCACACCCACCGTTCTCATAATCTCGTAACAGTCCATTATGATGTTTTCAAAGTTGGTCTCATGATATTGGACGCCCTTAAAAATATCAATCAGCTCATGGGAGTCCGTCTCAATCATGATATCCTTCCAACCACACATTTTCGCCATGTGGAGACAATGGAAAATGCCCTCCATGAGAGCACGCAAGATAGTGGGGGAATCCCTGAGACGGTCGTAAAGCCCACACTTCCATTTTCCCATATCATCTAGGATATAAGCTCCAAAAGTGGCAGTGTGGTAGTTCGGGTCAATGCTGGCTTGGAGAGCAATGAACGTGTTTTTCTGATCCCCACGATCAAGGAGGAGGGTGAGGGCATCCGGTATCTCATCGTACGCCGTGTAGTCATGCTCATGAAGGCGCCCGAGGCGAGCGAGCCCATCAACCCATATGTTGTCCGTACGCCTGATATGTTTGGCATTGATATCCATCTTAAAGTTCATTTTGGATGCTTTTGAAATAATTTTAAAGTGAGTCTAACATTTTTCTTTGCAAAAAGACCTTTTGATTCAAAACAATGACGAAACATCGATTTATTGAGAATCAACCTTTTCAAAAGAGTTTCGAGCATTAAAGTGCCATCCCAAGTGTTTATTATGCTATTATGACAGTTTTAGTTTTTTTTTTGTTATGATTTTTAAACTTTATCCAATGAGATTCCTAATATCTTAAGAGATAATAATATTTCATTAAGAGATATCCTTATGTATACTTAAAGTAAAAAGCATTCAGTTCATAAAGTTCAAAACATGATGCACGTGCAAAAGTTGATCCTATTTTTTTTAAAGAAAGAAGGGGGTTTTAGGGAAAGCTTCGCATAATTCTCAAAGTATATAAAAATAGGACAATTCACATAATTTTATAAATTTTGTTCCTGTATTAAAACACCATGAAAAATGGTGTCGCTAACGCGGACCAAAAAACTAAACTCCTAACTCTAAAGGGACCACACAAATAAGTGTTATTGTACCACAGGGACTAGATTTATAAACTTGAAAGGCATTATCCTAAAAATCCAAATATAGGAAGGAACATGATTTTTACCGTAATTTTCTAAAGAATAAAACTAGAGCGACCCGCTCTTTAGATTTTAAGGGGTGATTTAATGATGTGGCATTACCACATTATTAAAAAACACACTTTAAATTTATTAAAAAATGCACATCATAAATTCAGTTTTTGTAGACAATATAGTTTTAAATTATTAAAAAATTAATTTTGAGTTAATTTTTTTTATGTTCCATCTGACATGCTTAAATACCACATTAAAAAAATTCAACTGAAAAAATATTTCTTTTACTATTTTAAAAAAATGGTATGTACCAACAGTATGTATAGGCGGTCATTTTTTCTAATATGTTGGTCCGCGCCAACGGTATGTATAAGTGGTCGGACCGCCTATACATACCATTGGCGCGGACCATTTTTTAGAAAAAATGATCCGCGCCAGCAGTATGTGTACTATTTTAGAAAAAATGGTCGGATCGCCATATATACCGCTGACGTAGACAATTTTTTTTAAATGGTAAAAATAATCTTTTTACCATTTAAAAAAAATGGTCAACGCCAGCAGCATGAAAAAAATACGACGCCATGCCACGTCGCGTTTTATTTGGGTCGTGATCGTGTTAGTTAAAAAATAACATTTTCATAATCACATTATGTAAATTTTTAATTGGTTTGTGTTAAGCAAAGAAATATTTTTTTAATACACATTTATGTTTTTTAATTGGTTTGTGTTAAGTAAATAAAATATGTTTTTTTATATATAACGTGACTTTATATTTTTTAATTGGATTGTTTTTTTTTAGTTTGAAAGTTATATTTTGGAATAAAATAAATTTATAAAGTGATAAAACAAATAAATAAAGAGATGTTTAGAGATGAATGAGTATTATAGGTTTAATGATGTGGCTAGGGATTTAAGTCAAAAATCCCGGTTGCCGTAGTCGTCCTCTTTTTTAAATAGCGAGGGTTATATCGAATTATGACTTTATTTTAGGGGATAGATTACAAAAAAAAAGGTTTTAATTATAAATATAGTCGTTTTTTTACTTAAGTTAATTTTTTTCAAATATCAAGAGGATTAAAAAAAATATAATTTAAAGAATATAATTTTTTTGTTTTATTAGGTTGAGTCTCATTTTTAAAGTTTTGTTGGCTCTTGTCCCATGTAGTTTTTTAATTGTATTAAATCTAATAATCACCCAAAATTGTCTTGTAACCTTCGCTTTTCCTTCTCGCTGAGAATTACAATTGTCCTGTAGTTGTTACAATATGACCAACAACTAAAAAAATAAAAATATTGGAGTGGGTATAAATGAATCTTTAAGACTGGAACTAAATACTCGTGATCCCTTAATTTTTTTCGACAGATAATTTCAAGTCCCTGTAGAGATATTAACTGTGGCTAGTTAATGTTGTGGTGTCACATCAACATTTTTTAAAAACTTTATTGGAATAGTCGTCAAAAAGTTTTTGGAAAGAAAAATGTTATTCTTACTGGGAATTAGTACCGGGCGTGTACCGAATGCGCTTTACATGGCTTGTATTATGGTGTGAGTCCCACCAGGGTACAAGCCATATAAAGCGCATTCGGTACTATCCCGATACTGACTCTCGGTAAGACTATCATTACTCTATTGGAAAATACTAGCGTGACACATACACGATATCACTAGTGTTGACCTGGCACTCCCAAATCAGTTTGCAAAATTGTCACGACTAGTGTTACTAGTGAATAGTTAATGTTAATATTATTTTTTTTTAATTTTGAAAATAAGGTGTATTAAACATTAAATGTGATGATTTCTTAAGAACTAAACATTAATTACTCAAAAGATCCATCCAATAATTGTTTCTTAAAAATAATTTTAGTCCTTATTTTTGCACATGAAATAAATTGTTTTATCAATAATATTATTTTTTCCCTGTAATGTAGGCCTTGAAAGTCACTAGACTTTCGGTCAGAGAAACTCCGATCACTAATCGCCGGAGTGCATATTTTAATCATTCACAAAAAAATATTTTACACCATTCTAATGTATTTCCAGTTGCCACCCAATTTTCTGGTTGTTGTACTTTGCAAATCAAAGCTTGTCGTGTAAAATATTTTCAAATTTCTCCAAACAAAAACAAATACGTTTAACGTATTACCAACAATGTGCAAATTGAATTTTGCACACACACACACCACGGGGCGCGTCTTGTCAAGCTCCCACTATTTGAGTTAGTATTAAACACTTCTTTTCAATATAGATTTTGTTGATAACACAAGATAATTTAAGAAATTTATAGGAGAAAAAGAAAAAAAAGAAAATTATCCGAACTTATAAGAACATAGGTCTTCAAAACCTTTGCTTCGACCGGATAAAGCTTCTTCCAGAAACCTAGGAAGTTATTTATGCTGTTGCCGCTGCCAACAAATTAGGCCTTAATTCTTTAGCAATGATATTCATCACTAATGGGAAATAACTCATGTTAAACTTAAAAGTTTCGATCTAAATAGGACCGTGATACCATGTGATCTAATGTTGTTGCAGCAGTAAATAATTAAATGCAAAATTAAAAATTAGGAACGAAATTACACAATTTTTGGAGCAAATAAATCTGGGACAGAAAATATAAAAAATCCCGGAAGCAGGTACAGTCTAGAACACGGCTGAGTCGCGGACAATGTCTCTCTCTTTAAGGTGTTTCGCGGCTCTGCCCAAAGTGTGCTGACAGTCAGAAATGCCTCGCCACCCCCAGGATAAAACAGCCTCCAATAAATAAAATACGGATTGACAAAGCACAAGAATCAATCCGGTCCATGTACATCTATTCGTAATAATTGCTCGAGTCTAATAATAAATCTGGGGCGGATTTATTATTGCAGTGTAAAAAAAATTTAGAACCAATTTTGTGTGTTGAGAAGTTGGAGAACAGGTATGTTAAAATGGAGGTGGAATACCTCTTTTATGGGGAACCAAAAGAGACGTTGGACAAAAACGTTGAGAGAAAAATTTGGTAAGTAGTGGGCAACTGGGTTGAAATTTCAACTCAGATATAATAACGTTTTAATTTTTGAAATTAAAAAACGGTTAAAAAATATTTTTTTAAAGCCCAAAAAACAGTTCTGGATTTGTCCAAAAAATTATTTCTTAATGAGCCCGAGCCCAAGACCCGGACCCGGACACGGGCACGGGTCGGGCTGGACGGACGGCGGAGGCGGCGCGCGCGCGCGTGTGTGACTTGGCCCAATAAGTCCCCCACCCATACACACAAAAAATCTAATGCCCAAAGAGCTTGCCCATTGGTTCCAAATAAATTGTAAATATACCCAACTCAATTTGTTTAGCTAACCGATGTGGGACAAGGCAAAGAGCAATTTTCAACTTTTGCATCTTAACAGCTAACAGCTGTTGTTGCCAACAGTTGTGTTCCAAAAATCCCCCACTTGTAAAATTTGAAAACATTTTATCGAGCAATAATTCATAGAATTGTGCATAAGCAAAGGTGTCTTTCGACTTGAACCTTTACGTAGTAAAGATGATTCAAAATATACTAGAGTAACCATAGTTTTGAACTCTATCTATGACAACATCCCACACACAACCCTACTTGGATGTAATTCTAATAGCTAGCTCGTTACGGCCATGTGCTTCTATCCCAGTATAGTGAACGCTTTAGGAATTTGCCCAAAATATCCATAGAAAGCGGCCACACTTCCACATTCACATAGGTGAGTCTATCAAGAATACTCCTGTAGACAAGTAACCCACTCAAAATAGAGCTATAGATCTCATTAAGAGTTATCATAACTCATCCTTAACTCGCTTCAGGATATCATGCTCCATAGGGATGGACTCGGAGTAAAACCCCGTTCTATATTAATAAATAATCGCATGATTCAACCCATATCACTTGTGACTTGTTATTACCCTTTGAACATATTTCTCGGGATCTTCAGTCCATATGTTGGGTTACCATCACAAATGACTCATTTATCCAAGGGCTTCAGTCCCATCCCTTTTGTGGTGTTCCACACCTTCTCCCTCGCTAGTCCTTTCGTCAAAGGATCAGCTAAGTTCTGTTCAGACCGTATATGATCCACCCTCACAGAACCCGTAGAGATGAATTCTCTAATAGTACTATGCTTACGACGTATTTGTCATTTCTTACCGTTATAATAACGGTTCTCAACTTTTGCAATAGCCGCGGTACTATCACAATGAATCAAAACAGTTGGTATCGGTCTTTTCCATAATGGGATATTTGACAAGAGGTTTCTTAACCATCCTGCCTCTTCACTAGCAGTAGCTAGCCCTATCATCTCAGACTCCATATTTGATTGCCCCAAAATTGTTTGTTTCTTATATTTCCAAGAAACTGCACCACCAGCGATGCTAAATATATATCCACTAGTAGCCTTAGAATCATCAGATAGGGTGTTCCAATCAGAATCACTAAATCCTTCAAGGACAACGGGATGCTTATTATAGTGTAATCCAAGGTTCATCGTCCTTTTAAGGTACCGCATAACCCTCTCAATAGCATGTCAATGCTCCATACTAGGTCTACTGGTAAATCTACATAGTACTTCCACAGCATAAGCTATGTCAGGTCTAGTGCAATTTGTAGCATAACGTAAGCTACCTATAATGCTTGCATAAGAATTTTGATTTACACTGTCGCAAGTGTTCTTAAATAACTTTACACTAGGGTCAAATGGAGTACTAGCAGGTTTACAGTCAAAGTAATTGTATTTCTGTAGAACTTTCTCAATGTAATAAGATTGATCCAAAGAAAGTCCCTTTTCTGACCTAGTAATATTAATTCCTAATATTACACTAGCTTCACCCAAATCCTTCATATCAAAATTGTCACATAATAATGATTTAACATTTTCTACGGCGTAAATATTGGAACCAAATATAAGCAAGTCATCAAAATAAAGACATATGATAGTGCAAATGTTCTCAACATATTTATAATAAATGCATTCGTCACTTTCATTAATTTTAAACCCATTTGAGATGACTAAGCTATCAAATTTATCAAGCCATTGTTTTGGTGCCTGTTTGAGTCCATAAAGAGATTTATCTAATTTACATACTTTATTTTCTTGACCGTGTACAATAAAACCTTCAGGTTGATCCATATAAATCTCTTCTTCTAATTCTCCATTTAAAAATGCAGTTTTAACATCCATTTGGTGTACAATTAAATCATTTAAGGCAGTTATAGCAAATAGTACACGTATAGACGTTATTCTAGTCACGGGTGAAAATGTATCAAAAAAGTATACATTTTCTCTTTGTCTAAAACCTTTAGCAACAAGGCGTACCTTATATTTTTCAACAGTGCCATCAGGTTTTAATTTCTTTTTAAGAATCCATTTACACCCAATTGTTTTACACCCAGGAGGAAGGTCTACTAAATGCCAAGTTTTATTTGTTTCCAAAGAATCCATTTCATCATTAATAGCCTCTTGCCATAAATCGACATCTAAAGAAGATAAAGCTTCTTCAATAGTGTTAGGATCCTCCTCTAAAGTGTAAGCATAAAAGTCGGGACCAAAATATTTTTCCACACGAGCCCTTTTACTTTTTTGAATTTCTAAAATGGATTCATCATTTTTTTTTATTTAAAGAAATATTAGTGGATGACTCGCCCCCACTATTCCTCATTTTAAAAGGAAATTTATCTTCATAAAAATCGGCGTCATTTGATTCAATAATTACTTGATTTTTCAAGTCATAAAATCGGTATGCTTTGCTATTAATAGCATAGCCTATAAAAACGCACTCTTATGCTCTACTTGCCAATTTAGACCTTTTAGGGTCGGGTATACATACATAGGCTAAGCACCCCCATGTTCTAAAGTATGTCACGTTGGGTTTAATATTTTTCCAAATTTCATAAGGAGATGTTTTCATTTTAGTCTTAGGAATTCTATTAAGCACGTGACACACAGTCAAAATAATTTCACCCCACCAATGTGAGGCAGCCCCTGAATTTAATAAAATAGCAACAACTAATTCAGTTAATATCCTATTTTTTCTTTCGGATTTACCGTTCATTTCGGGCGAATAAGGGGAAGTTTTTTTGTGAATAATACCGTGGGTTTTATAAAATTCATTAAATGGTCCAGAATCATATTCGGTGCCTCTATCACTACGTAACCTTTTTATTTTCCGATTAAATTGATTTTCAATTTCATTTAGGAAACTTTTAAACATATCAAACGCTTCACTTTTATTTTTCATTAAATACACAAATGAATAATCGGAACAATCATCAATAAAAGTAATAAAATAACGTTTGCCATTTCTAGTTGTGACACTATCCAATTCATAAATATCCGAATGAATTAAATCAAGTGGTTCAGATTCTCTAAAAATAGATTTATGTGGTGTCTTAGTGATTTTTGCTTGGTTACACCATTCACATTTTTCAAAATCATATAATGATAATTCTGGAATTAATCCTAAAGTGCTCATATTTTTAACAAGTCGTTTATTAACATGACAAAGCCTAGCATGCCAAATATTAAATGAACAAGCAATATAAGGAGAAGGAGAAATTTTATTAATTGCATCAACATTCAACTTAAACATCCCATCAGTGGCATAACCCCTTGCCTATAAAAATTCTATTTTTGGTCAAAGTAAATAAATCAGCACCAATAGTTTGAGTAAAACCAGATTTGTTGAGAAGATAGCCCGAAACCAAATTTTTCCTTATCTCGGGAGTGTGAAGAACATCTTTGAGGATAACAGTCTTTCCTGAAGTGAACTTTAATTCCACATTTTCAGTACCAGCAACCTCAGTGGAGTGAGAATCACCCAACAACACCTTCTTGTCTGCAGTCTCAGAATAAGTCTTAAACATAGTACGGTCATAACAGATATGGCGGGAAGCGTCAGTATCCAACCACCACCCTTTGACACCGCTAACCATGTTGATTTCTGAAATCATAGCACATAGGTCCTCTTCGGTCAAATTCGCTTGTGCTTATGGCACATTGCGACATTTGCGAGCCATATGGCCAGGCTTGCCACACTTGAAACAGAGAAACTGTCCCGAGTTGCTAGACTGTCCATTTCCAGGATTCTTATACTTATTCTGAGTCTGAGTCTGATTTTTAAAATTCTGGTTGTGGCTCTTTTTCTGATTTTTCATATTTTTTCCGTTTGCCTTTAAAACAACTGGAGTGTGGTTCTTTTTTGATTTTTGTTGTTAGACACAACAAGAATTTCATCTTTATAGTCCTGTTTTCGGGAGTCCTCCTCAATTCTCAATTTAGTAATAAGTGACTCTAGTGAAAATTCTTTAGACTTATGCCTCAAAATATTTTTAAACTCTTTGAACAGTGGAGGCAATTTATCAATAATTATAGCCACTTGAAATTGCTCATCTAAAGCCATGCCCTCGAAAATAATTTCATGGGAAATCATTTGCAAATCATGGGTTTGAGCAACAACAGATTTGTCACCCGTCATTGGAAATTTCAAATAACGGCTGACGGTATATTTTTTAGCACCCGCCTCCTCCGTGTCATATTTTTTAAAGAGTGCAACCCAAACATCTTTCGCAGTTTTATAATTGGAATAATAGTCATAAAGTTCGTCACTTAGAGCATTTAGAATATAGTTCTTGCACAAAAAATCATTTTCCTCCCAAGTTCTAATTGTTTTGCTTTCCTCAACAGTATGTGGATTATTTACTACGGGTTTGTCAAATTGAACACATGATGCGACTTTTTTCGTAGTTAAATAAAATAGTAATTTTTTGCTCCAATGTTTAAAATGTGTGCCTTCATATTTGAAAGGCTTATTAAAGTTACTTGAGTTAATTTCGTCCATAGCAGAATTTCAGAACACCTTAAAATTGTTGTTGCAGCAGTAAATAATTAAATGCAGAATTAAAAATTAGGAACGAAATTACCCAATTTTTAGAGCAAATAAATCTGGGACAGAAAATATAAGAAATCCCGGAAGCAGGTACAGTCTAGAACACGGCTGAGTCGCGGACAATGTCGCTCTCTTTAAGGTGTTTCGCGGCTCTTCCCAAAGTGTGCTGACAGTCAGAAATGCCTCGCCACCCCCAGGATAAAACAGCCACCAATAAATAAAATACGGATTGATAAAGCACAAGAATCAATTCGGTCCATGTACATCCATTCGTAATAATTGCTCGAGTCTAATAATAAATCTGGGGCGGATTTATTATTGCAGTGTAAAAAAAATTTAGAACCAGTTTTGTGTGTTGAGAAGTTGCAGAACAGGTATATTAAAAACTGAGGTGGGATACCTCTTTTATGGGGAAACAAAAGAGACGTTGGACAAAAACGTGGAGATAAAAATCTGGTAAGTAGTGGGCAACTGGGTTGAAAATTTCAACTTAGATATAATAACGTTTTAATTTTCGAAATTAAAAAACGGTGAAAAAATAATTTTTTAAAGCCCAAAAAACAGTTCTGGATTTGTCCAAAAAATTATTTCTTAATGAGCCCGAGCCCAAGACCCGCACCGGACGGACGGACGGTGGCGCGCGCGCGCGTGTGACTTGGCCCAATAAGTCCCCCACCCATACACACAAAACATCTAATGCCCAAAGGGCTTGCCCATTGGTTCCAAATAAATTGTAAATATACCCAGCTCAATTTGTTGAGCTAACCGATGTGGGATAAGGCAAAGAGCAATTTTCAACTTTTGCATCTTAACAGCTAATAGCTGTTCTTGCCAACAGCTGTGTTCCAACATCTAAGTGCACACATTATTAATTTCAAAATAATATGGATAAAATTTTAACATGTATTTAATATGACACATATACTCATATTATTATTTTAAGGTTCTATACATGCTTGTCATTTTCCATCTAAATAAAGCTGAATTAACAGAGTTACTTAACTAGACAGAGCCACAATCCCAAATCTAAAAATCAACTCATGGCCAATCAAAATCTAAAGATTGGATCCATAATGAACCAAATCAAAGATATATACAAAGTACATAATCTCATAACAAACACTCAATAATATAAATTCAATATTTACAAAACTCATAAAACCAGCACAGGATCCGGATTCAGATCTAAAATCATCAACAAGTTGGATCCTGCGAAATTTGTGAAGATCAGAAAAATCCAAAACAGTTAGCAACAAAATACCCAAACTATACATTCAAGTGTTTCATGTACAAGTTTAAACGGAATAATTACTTTCTTCTTTGTTTCTTGCGTTTAAAATTTTTCAACTTATACATGAACAAAATTAATAGTTCGAACGAACCCTTGCGATGGACTTATCGGACTCATAATCCATTCATTCATCCAGGGAATCTTTCTACTATGCCAATATAGATCAGTTCTGGTGGCCATCCAAGGTTTTGGTGTTTTTACAATTTTGGGTCAAAAGTTCCGCAGGCCTTTTTAGGAAAATGACTGTTTTAAAAAATTCGTCTAGGTTCTGTCTAAGCACGGTTAAGGAGAAACGCCTCCGCCTTAAGTCTTTTACGCCTTATTCTTCGTAAAACCTTTAAGGCGCACTTTTTTCTTCTAAAAATAATAATGCTTTAGTGAAACGATATCATCTTTTAAAGAATGTTTTTACTAACCGGACCATTATTTCATCCAAAATAATCAAATAGTATTTTAATTTACATATATTCAAACATATTTTTATGATATGTACAATTTTAGTATTTTAATACCCTTGTTATGATT
This sequence comes from Sambucus nigra, assembly GCA_949130495.1. NCBI lineage: Eukaryota > Viridiplantae > Streptophyta > Magnoliopsida > Dipsacales > Adoxaceae > Sambucus > Sambucus nigra. The sequence continues at coordinate 329,661,705 of OX422222.1, read as the reverse complement.
AAAAAATATTAAAATATATTAAGAAGCTCTAAACGTCTTTTTACCCCTAAGGCCCGCCTAGGCTTCTAAGACTTAAGGCTTCGCCTCCACGCCTCGATCACCCCCCGCATTTTTTAGAACCTTTATGAAAACTAATTTGGGCATCCACGATGGGATTCCATAAACTTATGGATTTATGAGATTAATTAAAATGTGACTCTCATAATACAAAATCGTTAAAAATAGGATGGGGCGGGAAACATTTATGCGCCTGGGGCAGGAGGACAAAAGTCTTGCGTTTGGCCTACGTGTGACAATATAACCATTGCCTGATAAACATAAATTTCTTTATTTATACTTTTAACCCCTCTCATTTACTATAAATACCCAATTTCTAACTCATTTTTTCTCACACCTTCCGATTCTTCTCTCATAAATTTATAATTTATAATTTCATAATTAAATATTATAATTATTTCTTAATTAATTCATTTGATATTTTTATCCCATAAAAAAATATGGAGGTGAATATTCGGTGGAAACGTTATTTTGCTCGTAAAAGAGCAGAACCAATTCGTGACATTCACTAACCCAAGCCCCCCCCCCCCCCCCCCCCCCGAGACGAGGTCTATCAAGACTGTCATCGCTTACACGAAGTCGGCGCGCCCCATGTTAGGGGCTCTATTGTCAACTAACTGCTTTTTCCGATGAAGAATTTATTACGATGCGTGGTAGAGTTCACTCAGCTTGGGAGGTTTGTGCCCAACTTTCGGGGGACGATAACGTTAGGGCATATATCGATATGTATAGGTTTTCATCTATATTTTCGGAAGGATTTTCAAATTCTGACAACAAAGTAGTCGAGGCGCTAGCATCGTGATGGTCGGCCAAGACTTACACCATTCATTTTCCGTTTGTTGAGCTTGGAATTACGCCTCTAGGTTTTGTTCATTTAACTGGTACGCATTATTTACTACATTTTTAATTTCTTCGTTTAGTTTATTTTTATTTTTATTTGTAATATAATAATTATATTTTACAGGTATTACAGTCGGTGTAGGAAACCAACTCCATCCCTTTCCCCAATACGCCAATCGAATGGTTAAAACTATACTCGCCATATATTTTTCGGGCTAAACAATTTTCATATCAACTATAGAAATATTGGTTTAGCTTCATTGAAAGAATATTTACTTGATTGGGGGGGGGGGGGGGGGGGGGGGGTAATAGGGCCAATCATCCAGCTACCGCTTTACAAATAGCCCGAGTTTCTATAATGTTTGTCAGTGGGGCTATTTTCTTTCCAAATGTGAAAAATCACATTCTAATAGATTGGGCTATATACCTGGGCGATCATGAAAATATGGTGGCATTAGACCGGGGTTCCACAATAATAGCAATGATATATTTCGCCCTAGATGTTGTTAATCGGGAGGAAGTGAAGCAATTGAACTGCTTCTGGCAAGTTTTGGAGGAAAAGCTATATATTTTTTTAATTTATTAATTATATAATTTTTAAAAAATTATTTACTAATAAAAAAATTTATGTTTCAGTACTGGGCGTATGAGTACTTGCATACAGCTGCTCCTCTCCGACTTGCTGATGCACCTAATGTTTGGCCTCGAATGCTACATTGGTCGATAGATAATTGGGTAGTAGTTGCAGGGAAAATGGGGTTTAAAGCTAGTTCATTGCTGGAACAATTAGAAGGACGATCACCCAATTACTATTACATGGCAACTATTTATAACTTTGCCCTAAAATAATTTTAGGCTGGTAAATGTTGTAACACAATTGGCCATGCAACGCTACATTATATTGGATCCAGAACTCTGGGGGACGTGGTATCTAGGCGACATATGTTATAGGCAATTGATGGGTAGCATCACGATCCCACACGACCCACCGCACCCAATGTCCTATTTGGAACGCCATCACTTTTTTTATCGAAACAACGATTGGGTATTTGTTGGGGACGATTTAGTTGTTACTAATCAAGAAGAATGGGATCTATATTGGACCGTAGCATCTCGAGGAATTGTGTTGTTGGATTTTTTCCATTGAACTAACCACGATGGAGTTAGATTTGAAAAAATGGCTCATATGGACTTAAGAATTCCATTTTCACCTTCGTCAACACCAGAGAACGTCCAGTACGAGAGTCAGCATACCACAAAATCATCTAAATGTTTAATTCCGGTGAGGTGAGAAATAGATGTGGTGGATTCGGAAGGTCGTTCTATGACCGTGGAAATAGTGAGGCCCAATTTACGTAGTCGTGCACCACCGGCTAATTCATATACAAAGGAGGATTAGAGATCGATGTCCGTAGAACGGGAAGATTGATTGAAAACAGTTCAAGAACAGTACATTGAGCGAGAAAGAATGCATTACGAGAGAGAAAGAGCGCTCTTTTTATAATTAAACACTTAGCATAATCAAGTTAGCATCTCATCTCAATCGTTTACGGGATCCGGCTCATTTTAACCGTACGTGGAATCCGATTATGCTCAACCATATTATCCTACTCAAAACCTCGTCGAGGATTATACTCCATAAAATATCCCATCGTCCTCATATGTTCATCCGCAACCCAACTACGGCGATGCTGACTTTTTGGCGGGATTTTTTCCATCATATTACGATCGAATGTCGGGGTGATGATTTATTGTATTGAAAAACCAGTTTCACAGTTTATGTTGTGTTAATCCAAATTTAATGTCACAAATAAATTGTGCGACATGTGTTTATTATTTGTTATGCATTTATTGTCATAAATAAATTGTGCGACATATTATTTATTATCCAAATTTGTTCTCATAAATAAATTGTCATAAAAAAAGTCTAATCATACCAAAATTACAAAGCCAAGATGTTCATAACCATAAATTTGAAACCTAATAATACAAGCGAACAAAATGCAAATCCGTCATATGTGATGTACAACATATTGATTTTCCTTGACGTATCAAACTTAATGGTAGGTATGATTTACTGTTAGCATTGTCATTATATAAAATATTGTAATTTTCAACAACGGCTTCATAATCCTCCTTGTCAATATTGGAATCGTAGTAGTCAAACATATCATGTTCCGAATGGGTGAAGTTGGATAAATCAGAATCAGATTGTAATGTATCATCGTAATATATTTCCAACAATTTATCCCTAACATTGCTTGTTTCCAATTTGGCTAATTGGGCATCATGGTATCTTTGTAGTTTCTTCTCCATTTGCCAAATCTCCTCATCCGATGAATCAATTGTGCCATCATCATCTGTGTGGGGTGACATGATGAAAAATTGGGCAGCAAGCCCTCTTGGCACGAGAATTTGATGATAACGACACAAAACTTCCATCTGCCATTCGTTAGCGCCATTTGGTAGAGGTCTAATGTAGACTTCATCCACAACCACCTTAGTTCAAAATTACATGAAAGTCGAGGACGGTAATAGGCTCCTAGGATATTCTTCCATCGATCGACAATGGCCCGTATTCCACCGGGGGTAACATCACCGGTGCATTTAGTATAGTATATTTTAGTAATTTCACTGCGTAAGTAGTAGTTCTCAGCAGTTGACAATTGCGGGCTATTCATTTTATGGATAATAATTGTGTGCTGAAATATTTTATGTGGACTCAAGTTTTATGAAAGAAATTCATTTTACATCGCGTAATACATCGGGCGGGAAACAATTCCGATTCTGACAAGTTTTTTTTCAACTCTAATGCCAATTTCATAATACGTCCGGCAGGAAACATTTCAACTTCTGACCAAGTGTCATTTCATGTCATACCGGGCAGAAAATATATCCACTTTCTATTAATGTCATTTAATAACAGGTCGAGCGGGAAATGCTTCAACTTCTAACAAGTGTCATTTCTTGTCATGCCATAATACATTAGGCGGGAAAGGTTTCCATTTCTGACAAGTGTCATTTCCTAATTTTCAAGAGAGGTGTGGTGACAAAAATATCAACACAAAACAATGATGAAGGAAAACAATCACCAAGAAAATAAGAACAATAATAATCACAATCATAACACAAGAATATACGTGGTTCGGTAACTTGCCTATATCCACGGAGAGGTCTCCTATTCTTATTAAGTAACTATAGAGAAGGTTTTTTTCTATATGCCCCAGGCCAGGGGTACAATATATATTCAATTAATTGAAAGTGTTGGGAACTAACACGTTAAGCCTGTATCCCTTGAATATCATTTCGAGATATTTATGGGTAGACTCGATCATATCTTCAAATGTAATTACTTAACCAAGGCTCACAATTTGGGCCGAAAACCTGATTAACTCACTCGATCTTGGTAGTCTACTTTAATGGGCTTGATCGACACAATAGGCACCCATAATTGTCCCTAAAATTTTTGGAGCCTTTGGTCTCACAAATTTTAAAAAGCACGTTTTCATCCCCATTTGATGGCACTATCGTAGTTCATGAGACTGATAGGGGTGTGAATCGTCATTTGGCAGGGAGTTTAAGCGATAAATTTTCTTCGATCAGTGTCTGCTATGATTGATGAGTTTAAACTGAAAGTGTTGGACGATTCTATCGTCATTTCAACTCTTGGCTTCTTCTGCTTCCAAGCTATTTCTTGCTCCCAAGCTATCTTTTGCTCTTCATCTTCCAAATATATGGTTTTTCATCATCTCAAGCTTCATTCTTTCCTTGTAAGTTCTCACTCCATTCTCTTTCTGTATTTCCTCTCGTTGTTGCTTTTCTTTCTACTGTAGCTAGGGTTTTCTCATGGCAAAAATAGATAACAAGTATCTGGCTAAATTTTGGAAATGCTATAATATCCCCAATTGGGTGGATATTTAGTGTGCTCCTGTTCCCCGTAATGTCCGTGACATTGAGGATGGTCACTAGATTCATGTTATTCTACTATCTCAAGGGGGTTTAAGCTTTCCCCCAAATCGCCTATTCTTGCATTTATTTTAATACTTCGATATAGTTCCAGCTCAGGGTTCTCCAAATGTTTGGAAAATTGTCGATGGTGTCCATAGAATAAATCAACTTTATGACACCAACTTAGGATTAATTGAGATCTATTTTGTTACATTTTTTCTTGTACGAGCTCTGGTATTCTTTATTTGAAAGCGAGGAGTCCAGATAGGGTATTGGAAGTGAACCTACCTGATTCCCATAAGTACTATTGGTCTGAGGGGTTCATTGCTAGGAACTGGAAATTCCCTTCCCAAGTAGGGGGAGCAAGGTACAGGGGACCCCAAATACCTACATATGGTGAGGAGTATGTAGGTTGTTGTCCAACCTTGTTGCTTGTTGCTCTAATGTGTTCTTCCTCTAATATTTTCTTCTTTTTCCCTTTTTCAGCGAGGTCTAAAAATTAAGAACCTATTCCTCACGAGATCCGTGCTGCTGAGTTGATCAAAGCTTAGAAAATAAGGGACTCCATTACAGAGGGTGAGCATCTTAGGTTGGTTTCCTTCTTGTTGGAATACAAGAACACTACCACCAGCTTCATCGCCCATCTAACCGACTCTATTCCCCACCTTGATATCCCAGAGGAAGTAGCTGCCCCTGAACCTATCCAGTTAGACGATGAGGAAGGGGCAACTCAGAGGATGGTAGCGTTAATGGTCATAGATGTGGTAGTGGTGAGGCAGGATCCTGTGAGGAGGGATCCAACAAGGAAGAATATGGTGGAGAGAGGTCCAGCGAGGTAGGTTCTAGTTCAGGATATTCTATTTCAGGACATTCTAGCGAGGAAAAGATAGCTCCCCTAGAAGAAAAAACTTAATCCATGACGACGATGATGATGATGTCTTGTTATCTAATAGGATGAAGATCCAGGAACCAAGGTCTGGAGATACTGCTAGTGGTTCCCCGATAACAACTCATGAGAAAGAGGAGGAGAGGAAGAGGAAAAAAGAAGAGAAAAAAGAGAGAGAGAGAGAGAGAGAGAGAGAGAGAGAGAGAGAGGAGAAGAAGAAGAAGAAGAAAGAAGCTAAGAAGAGGAGTTAAGAGGAGAGGAGAAGAGAGGACGAAGAAAGCACAAGTATCTCTTGTGCCTGTGGCTGTCCCAGCTGAGGGGGACTCCGTGGCTTTGACCCCTCATTTTGCTCCAATGATGCTCGAGAGAGTTGTGCTCATGGTAGACTGTGAGCGGTCTTTGAACATGGGCCCTGACCAGTTGGCCTTGAAAGCAGATCAAGGGCTTTCTTTGGTAAGGCCACTTTCCCTTTTCTCTATTTCTTTGACTTGTAATTTCTTCACTCTCGTTTACTAACCTTTGTCTCTTTTTGCAGTTTCTGTCTGACTATACCATCCTTAGGTGCAATCAAAATGACCCGACAAGGAGGAACTCTGAGGTCGAGGAGAGCCTTAAGTCTGCTCAGGAGGCCCAAAAATCCTCCGAGAAAGCTCTCACAGAGGCTGAGGCTTCTTTTGCCAAGGAGGTGAAGGAACTCCGCGAGTCCTACGAGCTGGTTATAGTAGGTAAGTTGGTCACCACAGAGGAAAATAAGGTGCTTGTGGATCAAAATAAAGAGTTAGCTGAGAAGGTGAAGAAGCTGGAGTCAGAGGTGTCTTCATTTAGGGAGAGCGGCTATAATGAGGGATATGAGGCAGTGTACAAAGATGCTGATAGCCATATCTATTACATCAGTCGAGCAAACTTTAAGGAAGGTTGGGATCAGGACTTGGTCGTTACTGGAGTTACGGATGACTCCCCACTTTTTGTCGAGCAGCATTATGGCCCTAAACTCGTTATAAATGAAGATGCCCCTGATGCTCGAGATGTCGTGGATCCTATTACTCCTGCTTCTAGTGTTCTTATTAGCGATCGGGGAGTGAATGTTGCCCCAGCCAAGGGAGGTGTACTTGGGGTTGAGACGAGCGAGGTTATCGCTGACAAAGGGAAGGAGCCAACCTCCACTTGTGCTGCCAAATAGACTTCTAGGCTTTTTCTTTCACTTGTGTATTTTATATTTTTGCCTCATATCGTTCGATGTACCTGTATCTGGCCAGTTCCATTTTCCAATGAAATGAAGAAATTGTATTTTTGTATTCATTGATATATGGGTTTTATTTTTTTGATGTCTTGTAGTTTGTCGATCTTGATGATCACATTCCTGTCACATCTCGTCTAGGCCAAATTCTTGGTTTGAATGTAAGCGACCAAGCTCACTGAGATTTTATTAATATTTTTAAATCCCTTATGGCAAGGAATAAGGACTATAAAGATCAGTCTGAAGTAGTTGCCAGGCTGAAGGATAGGCTTGCAGAGATGGAGGAGATTGGTGCCTCTATTCATGAAGAGATGGATGCTCTGAAGGCTAAGCTCTTAGATGAATTCGAGATCAATTAGGTTGGGGAGGTGTTGTAGTAGGAAAATAATGCCCCAAGGAGGGGGATTGCTCGCCTTAAGGAAAATGCTCTAAGTAGTGCTCCCCGAGTTATTCAAGGTTCCTCGTCGTCATCCACACAGCGAGCTATGAGAGATGACAGTAGTTCCTAAAGGGAGATTACCGAGCTGAAGGGGGATATTTGACTAGCATACGTAATTGCCCCTGGACTATAAAGAGATGTCATAAGTCTACGACACTTATTTTGAAAGGGTCCTATGCAGATGTGGATGATCGAGGCTAGATAGATGCCCCCACTAAGTTAAAAGAAGTAGACGAGCTGGCCTTTATTAGAAGATGGCTAAGTGCCCTATGGGAGTTGATGGTTCCCAAAAACTCTTCCCTATGGTACAAGCATAAGATCACTCCCCAAATCTTGGAGCCAAATCCTTTTCGGAGGGATGATCGTTGGATCCCCATAGATGCTATTCCAAGCTAGCTGTTGGAATCAAGCTCGAAGGAGGTCATATAGAGCTTTGCCCCTCACCCTGATGATGGTCTGAGAGCTCGAGTAGCGGACTACCTTGCTCAGTGATATGGATCCTCTTAGGGTTGATTTATTTCATTACTATTATACATGTAACTATGTAATTCTTAGTAAGAAATAAAATATTTATGTTTTGGGCATATGCCGACTAAACACGTGTTGTTTGCTAATAAACTCTAGTTATTTTCGACACTTCAGCCGACTAAATGTCTTTTAGAGTTTAATTTTTTAATTGAGCATTCCCCCAGTCCAATATGCTTTAGACATACCATTTCCCCCACTTTACCTTTTAGGCCAAGTCATCACACTACCTTAGGCCTAAGTAGGGAGATGACGAGAATACACCTGATTAATGGGCAATCCACTCGAGCAGGATTTTGGGGCTAAATTATGTTAGCGACCAACCTATGTTGGTCTTATTGCCTAAGGATCCCCTATAGGTATTTATTTGTTGTCGAAGCAACCTAGGAGGCCAATTGTGTTTTGGAACAAAGTCCTGAGGAGGGTTGTTACCTGTTGACCCTGCTAATTATGTTTTGAACAAGTTGAGCTAGGATAGTCCGAACCACTATGTTGCAATCATAAGAGGTTGGTTTAAAAGATCCTTTGACTGAAGTAAGTTAACCAACTTACTGTAATCCAGGAATTCTATTATACTCATCAAAAGAGTAGAGTTTGCTACTTAGAAAGGGTGTAAAATACATTCGAGGCAACCAATACATGTAAAATGCTAAGGCCAATTGAGTTTTATTAATCAAACTCATAAACAAAGATCAACATTAGTTTGCAAAATAAAAATTTCCCTAAACTAATGGTGCATGGATAGAGAAATCTAGAAGTAGAATTTCTTCAGGTTGGCCGCATTCTAAGCCCTTGGTATCTCCCTACCCTCCAGCATTTCAAAGTGATAGTCTCCTTGCAAGTCATCTCTCACTACCTTGAAAGGTCCTTCCCAGTTTGGTCCCAGTTTGCCATCTGATGGTTTCACAGCACTTCCAAGGGCTTTCCTCAGGACATAATCCCCAAATCAAACTTTCCTTGGATTGACTTTCTGGTTATACTATTTGGCTAGTTATTACTAGTAGGATGTCAGTTTAACTAGAGCCAATTATCGTTGTTCATCAGCTAAGTCAAGTTCAGTGAGAAGTGCCTCATCGTTGTGGCCTTGGTCGACCAACATAGATATCATGGTAGGGAGACCATCTTCTAGTGGGATAATTGATTTTATCCCATATGTGAGTGTAAAGGGTGTTTCCCCAGTTGCTCACCTTGGGGTGGTGAGATAAGCCCAGAGGATGTGGGGAAATTCATTTACCTAAGCTCCGTTGGCCCGTTCCAGGCGTTTTTTTAGTCCATCGATCATTGTCTTATTGGAAGCCTCAGCATGACTATTGTTCTGGTGATATGATACAGAGCTGAAGTGATGCGTAACTCCATGATCGTTGCAAAAACTTTGGAAGGGGCCACTCTCGACTGGGTGCCATTGTCAGTAATGATCGTCCTGGGTATGCCGAAGTGGGTAATGATGTTTCTCCATATAAACCTCATCATGTCTGCGTCCCTGATGTTCGCCAGTGGTTCTACCGCTATCCACTTGGTGAAGTAGTCTGTGGCGACCAACAGATACTTTCGATTGCCTGTCGTAGTAGGCAGAGGACTACGATGTCCAAACCCCACTGGGCGAAGGGCTACGAGCTGGTTAATGAATTTAGGTCGTTGATGGGTTGGTGGACTATGGGTGAGTGTTTTTAGCATTTTTCTCACTTCCGAATGTAGAATCCAGCGTCCTTCTACATGTATGGCCACCAATACCCTTCCTTCATTACTCGAAAGGCTAGCGACCTTCCTCCTACGTGACTTCTATAAATTCCCTCATGAAGTTCATGTAGAACTTGCTCGACGTCTTGTGGATAAACGCACTAGAGGTAGGGGCCGATAAAGGATCTCTTATATAACTTCCCATCAGGAGATAAGTGAAAGAGAGCAACTTTGATTCTTATCTAATGAGCCGACCTCTTGTCACTTGGCAGTATATCACCTCGTAAGTAGTCTGCAATGGGGTCCATTTAGGTCCGAGGCTTTTCGATGTGGAGAATCTCGTCGGGGTTTAGCGGCTCAGTAGTCTGATCGATGCTGGGCTGCACGAGGAAATCTATTTGAATTGTTCTTCTCAAGTCAGAGTCTATCGCTGAACTCAGAGTTGTTGGGGTATCTGCACGGCTATTCTATCCTCTAGGGAACTGCTGAACATCCATTTGATCAAAGTTGTCGATTAGTCCCTTCACAACAGTGAGATAAGCTACCATCCTTTCATCATTTGCATTAAAATCATCGCTTATCTGGTTGGATACCAGTTGAGAGTCGTCGAAGACTTATAGGTGCCTTGCCCCTAGTAATTGTGCTTTGCGTAATCTAACTATCAATGCCTCGTATTCTTCCTCATTTTTGGAGGCTTCAAATACTAGTCTGATGCCCTGCTCGAGTACTATGTTTTTAAAAGTTACTAGTACGATGCCTACTCCTGCCCCCTTGAGTTGGAGGCTTCAATAAAGTATAAGGTCCAAACGCTCGATTCTTATAATCCCTCTATTGGTTGACTAGTTTTCGGTTAATCGACAAGCTGTTCTCCTGTGAACTCAACGATGAAATTAGCTAGGATCTACCCCTTGACGGTTGTTCTTGGTTAAAAGTGAATATTAAACCTTTCGAGCTCGACTGACAACTTCGACAGTCGATAGAGAGGTATGCTTTCCTCATAATAGCCTTTAGAGGGTGTGAAGTAACCACAAAGATGGAATGGGCCTTAAAATAATGCTTCAGTTTCCTCGAGGCTGTCACCAATGCGTATGCGAGCTTCTCCAGTGTCAAGTATAGTTTCTCTATTTTTAAAAGAGTCTTACTTTCATAATAGATAGGATGATGGCCTTCCTCTCTTTCACATACCAAGGCAGAGCTCATAGCATGGCCTGACACAACGAGGTTGAGGTATAAATGATTGCCCTCTCTAGGAATCATAAGCAAAGAGGGCCTGCCGAGATAGGCCTTGAGTTCTTCTAAGGCTGTGGATCAGTCCTCATTCCATGTTATGCCCTTGTTTCTTTTCAACAACTGTTTACATTGTTTTAAGGATTTTAAAATGAACCGGTTGAGTGCGGAGAGAATTTCGGTGAGCTTTTGTACATCTCTTACTGTTTGAGGGGGCTGAACTTTGTTGATGGCGTCAATCTGGTCGGGGTTTGCCACTATTACTCTCTTGCTAACCAAGTATCCAAGGAATTTTCCTGACTGTACACTAAAAGAACATTTACTTGCGTTAAGTTTCATTCGGTATTTCCTGAGGATATCGAAAGTCCTCTCCAGGTCAGAGAGGTTATTGTCCTTAAGCTTTCTTTTGACTAGCACGTCATCAATGTAAACTTCTATAGTATCCCCCATTTGCTCTTAAAATATTTTTATAACTAGCCATTAATAAGTCGCACCTACATTCTTAAGGCCGAATAACATAACTTTATAATAATACAAACCAACAATGGTTATGAAGGAGTTCTTATCCTGATCTGGCACGTGAAGGGGGATTTAGTGCTATCCAGAGTACGCGTCTAAGGAGCTCATTTTCTCATGAGTTGTTGTAGCGTCGACCAGTTCATCAATCTTCGAAAGGGGGAACTATTTTTGAGAAAGGCCCTATTGAGGTCGGTGAAGTCCATACAAACTCTCCATTTTCTATTGCTATTAGGAAGTATTACAGGGTCGGATAACCATTTCGAGAACTGAACCTCCCATATGGAACTTGCATCCAATAGTTTTTTGACCTCTTTCTCTATTACTTAAGCTTTTTTTAGGGTTGTTCGACAAGCTTTTCGTGTGATTGGCTTGAAGGATGGGTCAACATGCAATCAATGACAAGAAATGGTGGGATCAATCCCAGGTAGCTGGTAGGGATCCCATGTAAAAACATCCAAATTTCTTCGAAAGAGGGTGACTAATTCTTTCTTCTCGCGACCGGTCAAAGATATACTAATAAAAACAATCATAGTCGAGCTACTTCCAGCAGCGACTTCTTCCAGGTCTTCAACCACCCTCTCGGAGGGATGGAGCCTGGTCTCTTTCACTCCTGGTTGACCATACCTTAGCTACTATGTGGAGGGTATCAACCCCTCCTGGGCTTCTTCATTATTTTTTATTCATCAGTTTTCCTTTCTTGCTTAGGGAGAATGGCACCGATGAAACATTTTCTAGCCATAACATGATCGCCATGTATCTCAACCACTCCTCGATCTATTGTACACTTCAATTTTTGATGGTACGTTGAGGGTACGACCTTTATTTTATGGAGCCATCCCCTGCTAAGGATGGCATGGTACGGAGATTCAATGTCAACTACTAGAAACTAGATCATTTTTTAAATATTTCCTCCCCTGATTGGCAGGATAATCTTCTCCATTGGAATTGTAATCTTTTCAGCGAAGCCAACCAACGAAACTGTGGATTCCTTGAGGTCGGCTACGCTCAGTTTCAACTTTCTGAATAACTCTAAGTACATCACTTTGGATGAGCTACCTTAGTCGACGAGCAAACTGTTGACGTCCCAGTTGACTATCCTGAGTATGATGACCATTGCATCATGATGAGGGGTTCTCACCCCAATTAAGTCTTCATCAGTGAACACAATATGCTTACTGTAATCGATGTCCTCCGGTCGTCAACGCTTCCCAGCCTGAGTTTGGGTTGGGTCAATCTAAAAAGCCTACATTACTGCTGTAAGTTTTTTTTACTTCCATTCGAGCTGCATTTCCTTGAATTTGCTTGAGGTCTGACGCCCCATGTATCATCGTGAACTCGTGGCCGATATCCTCCTCGAGGACGTTATCATACCTTTGATCTCCATTTGCTTCTACATTCTCTGCCTTTTTTTTCCACAAAATCATTAAGGTGACCGATTTAGGCGACCTCCTCGAGATGATATTTGAGGGCTTTACAATGCTCAGTTTTGTGGCCGCCCTCTTTGTGAAAGAAGCACCTTAGTGTGTTATTCCTCTTGGAGGGGTCTTCTCCCATCTTCTTCGATAACTTAATAAACGGCTTATCTCTGATCTTAGTAAGAATCTTATATATTGGCTCCTTGAAGATTGTGTTCACAGCCTGAAATGCCTTCGAGGCACCATTTTTGTTTCCATTCTTGGAGCTATTCTTGCCCCCGTTCTTGTTCCCTTTCTTCTGAGGTTCGTTCTTCTCCACTCTTTTGCTAGCCTTCGTGCGACCATTATCCACTTCATTAATATGGTTCATATCCTCTACTTTGGCGTACTTCTTAATACGATCCATCAAGTCGTCGATGGATGAAGCCTTCCTTCTTAATTTAGGACTGGTGCAGGAGGCAAGAGCTCGAAAAATCGATTTTAAAGGATACTACGGTGACCTTCTCTGAGTAATCCTTGGTTTCATTAAATACTTCCTAATACCTCATCGCGTACACTTTGAGGTTCTCTTGAGGCTTCTTCTTTATAATAAGTAGTGTATCCATCCTCTTCGGGTGGGAGCTACTTGTTATGAAGCGATTCGTAAATTACTGAGCCAAGGATTTGAAATTTTGAATGGACCTATGGGGTAGCTTCTCAAACCACTTATGGGCTACATCATGCAAGCTCGAAGGGAAGATTTGACACATGAGCGCATCATTGTGACTCCACATAGTCATAACTTATCGGTATTGCTGATATGGTCAATGGGGTCAGTCTTCTCATCGTAAATCTTGAAGATGGGAATTGAGAACTTCTTCAGGGCCTCTTCTTCTATTGCCCTAAAAAAGGGGACTTTATTTGGGTTTTGAGAGCTCTCCTGGCTATCTCGTAGATTTGGCACCGCGATGAGCTGGGTGCTGGTCCATCTCCCTTTGGACCAAACTTCGTATATCATCGTTCTACCGACTAGGACTCCTGTAACGGCGAGCTAGTTACAGTAATTCGAAATGGTCATCATTTGACTAGTGCTTCTTAGTTCTTTTTGATCCACGCCTTGAGCTCCTTCCTCGTCTCCTAAAATTACTCGTCTGAGGGCTAGGAGTCCGGTTGTGGCGTCGCTTTGTGCTTCGATGGAGTTCTTTGTCCATCCTTTCTAGTTGCCTCTTAAGGCGAGCATTTTCATCTTGCTATTGGCGAGTAGCCTCCTCCTGCTCTTGGAGTCTATTTTCATGAGCGTCTATCAATCTAGAGATTTGTGTCTACCTGGGCAGCCCCTGGCTTTTTTCAGAGACTTGCCTCTCCTAACGAAGTATTGAGTTTGAATGACGAATCTCAAACCTTACCCTTGGAGGGTTAGGCTGCTGCTGAATGTCACTTGCTTGAGGAACGTTACTACTGTGATGGGATATCACTGGTTCTTGTTGATGAAGGTTTTTATAAGAATAACAATCGGTTCTCACAGACGGCGCCAATTGTGGTAACAAGAATGTAAACACAAAATAATAATGAAGGAAAACAATCACCAAGAAAATAAGAACAACAATAATCACAATCACAACACAAGAATATACATGGTTCGGCAGCTTGTCTACGTCCACAGAGAGGTCTACTATTTTTATTAAGTAACTCTCGAGAAGGTTTTTTTACTAGACCTGTCAACGGGTCGTGTCGAGTCGTGTTTGTGTCATTTTTTATCGTATTCGGGTCTTATCGGGTTCGTGCCTAAATGGGTGGCTTTTTTATCGTGTGAAAAAATCATATCCAAAATCGACCTGTTATGTTAACGTGTCATGTCGTGTTCACTCGTTCATACCCATTAAGATAATGAATTATTTTGAATTGGATACAAGTTAGACATATTATCTCATTTTTGAAGCCAAGTACACCCATTAATTCATTGACTTTACCAAATCTCTCATTTAGTAAAATTTGTGATGAATAAATTAACATTATGTTACGTTAATTATTTATAAGTCCTAATAATATATCTTATTTTCTTAAATTAATGAGTCATAACGGGTCTTATCGGGTATTAATGGGTGAAGGGGGTCAACAGTAACCCGACCCGTTCACTATCGTGTCTTATCGAATTGGAACTGATGTGACCCGAACCCATTAAGGGTCGGCCAATTAACTTATAACTTCATATCGATTCCTGTCATGTTATTGTGTCGTGCCTCATTTTGCCAAGTCCATTTTTTGCTATATGCCCCGGGCCAGGGGCACGATATATATTCAATTAATTAAAAGTGTTGGCAATTAACACGTTGAGCCTGTATCCCTTGAATATCTCTCTGAGATTTTTGGGGGTAGACTTGGTCATATCTTTAAATGTAACTGCTTAACCAAGGCTCATAATTTGGGCCGAAAACCTGATTAACTCACTTGGTCTTGGCCTACTACTCTAATGGGCTTGATCAACACAATAGGCACCAACAAGAGGAAACTATAAATCATTCAAGTGTTATAGTTTGGGAAACCACTCGCATTTTTAAAAAATTATCTAGGTGTTATAGTTTGGGAAACAATTTAAGTTTCATTTAAGACTTAGATTTTCATTATAATGTCGAAAGATGCAATGGATGAATTAATTATTGTGGAAGTATAATCATCCAACTAACGTGTTCGAGCACATTCAATGGCAGCATCCGTACACAATCAATTCCACAGAAATATATCCATATTTTAAAATATCATCAATCCTGGAGAAATAAATGAACAAAAGGTTATACTTCGGGATAGGGAAGTTGCCCACAACCGTAATGGCGGATTACTTCAATGAAAATGTAATTTATAGTCCAGAACTAATCCGACGTCGATTCAGAATGCGACGCCCACTGTTTATACAAATAATGTAAGCCGTAGAACAAAATGATGATTACTTTGTTAAAAAAAGTGATGCCCTTGGGAGAAAGGACCTTTCCCGTCTACAAAAATGTGTCATTGCAATGCACATGTTAGCATATGGGTGTGTCGCAGACATAACCAATGAATATATAGGCATTGGGAAAATAACTCCCATCGAGTTTGTGAAGAGATTTGGATACGTTGTAGTGCATAACTTTAAAAAATAATATTTTTGGTCTCCTACTGTTGAAGATATTTCACGAATGCAAGAAGGGAATGCGAAACGTGGATTTCTCGTGATAATAGGAAGCATTGACTGTATGCACTCGAAATGGCATAATTATCCACACACTTAGAAGGGATAATATAGTGGCCATACCGGAGTTGCAACTATAATCCTAGAGGTCGTAGCTTCCTATGATACGTGGATTTGGCATTCTTTCTTTGGGCTACTAGGTTCGTGTAATAACTTAAATGGCTTGGACAAATCTACAGTATTTAATGAACTACTTGAGGGCAACACGACTCCTATAGAGTACGAAATAAATGGGAACTCTTACAACATGGGTTATTACCTGGAAGATGGTATATAACCACCATACGCTATAATTGTTAAGAGTTTAAAAAAAACCAGCAATTATAAAACAAAGTGTGTTTGCCAGATATCAAGAGAGAGCACGCAAAGATGTTTAGCGAGCATTTGGAATATTGCAACAAAAATTCCATTTTATTAAAAGCTCGTCTAGATTATGAAAGCACAAAATGACTTGAAGGTTATTATGAAATCATGTATAATATTGGATAACATGATATTAGAGTACGAACGACGGGATCCTAATTGGCATATTGAGTTTGATCCTAATGAAATACCACTAATTAGCCGCGATACTCTGGGGAATGCGTATGACTACCGAGTGCGTGAGGCATTGATGTACAATAAGGAAAAATACAATAAGCTTTAGGATGACCTTATGGAACATATATGTAATCTACATGCGGAGGCTGATGTAGATGAGTGAAACGTGCAAAAATTTGAATTTATCGTTCTTAAATTCCGATGTAATGAAATTGAAGGCAATGAATTATATTTCAGTGAAGTTGGTTATTTTAATTATGAATACTACTCAATTTTGAAACAAGTATTTCATTAATTGGAAAATGAAAATATTAAATGACAATTACAAAAAAAAATAAATCAAAATAAGCATTTAATTGCCTCTGAATGGTGGTTTTTATCGAGTTTCGGCGAGTCTACGCTGTAGTATATGGTTTGTTTGCAATTCATGAAGTTGCAACTCAACCGGAGATAAGCGCGAGGTATCCATGAAAATTATAGAATTCGCAGTCTCCTGTTTTTGTAGAACAAGTAGCTCGTCGAACTTCTAATTGAGCTCCTCTTGAGTGCATTGTGCTGCGACAGAAAATTCCTTTTACGAATCAATAAAATTCTCCGAATTCTCTATCCACATGGTGTGAGATTTTAGACTACTAGACACGGCCTTGCGTTTAGACCTCTATTTTTTGACCTTATGCCAGGATGGTCGTTCCAGTGGGGTATGCATGGATTCATAGTCCTCACCCAACTCAACGTCCTTGCCACCCGTTGATGTTCCTAAATCTTCCTCCATGAATTGGGTAGAAGTGTTTGAGAAATTATACTTTTGGACATCCTTTAAAATGTCAAAACAATGATCATATGCAAAATTTCGTCCGGTTTCATTTCTAAAATCATCGACTGCACGTTTAATCTGTCCAAAAATAACATGAAAATAAATAATTAATTCATAATAATTATGGATGATAACACTAAATTATAAATTACGAATTAGTATATAAATTAAATTCTACTCATACCCACTCATCCCGTGATGTACCGCTCCCACGGGTCGTGAGAAATGTACGAGTCATCTTTGCGGAGTACAACATACAATCTCGAATAATGGTCTGCCATTTACCTTACAAGACTTTTATTGATCGGTGATATAATACACCATGTGTATTATTGAACTTCGTTTGAATCTTCTCACACATCATTTCGCCACGTAGGTTAGTGCCTGTTTTTATGTCGAGGAATGTTTACAATATGCATGGCATAACACGATTTCATCAAACGAGCTCAAATTGGGAAGTCTCGATGTTTGAAAGGGAGAAGCTATATGGAATTGGTTATAAATTTTTGGAGTAATTAAGAGTTAGAAATTAGTGTATTTTTGGAGTGAAATTATATGGGGTAGAAAGTGAAATATTTATAGGAAAAAGGGTAACATAGCAGTTGAGAGCCATTGCCACCAGGCGGGCAACTGTTTTGCTCCTGGGCATGGGGCGCAAAACATTTTTGCTCCTAAAATGGGACACACAAATGTCTCCCACATCTTCCACACTAGAGAATCCCATAACCCTCCTCTCCGGTTATGGGATGCTAAAAGAATCTCTTTCAATTTCCATCGAATATGCCACCCACTGTGACTCAAAAACCATCAAACTAAAGGATCCACAATGGTATTAGAAGACCCATTGTGGATGGCCTAAGTGAAATTTTAGTAAGAAATGTTATATTCTTCCTTGGCTTTCATTGTTCCATATTTTCCCCCCAAATTAACTATTTATATTCTAATACAATTCACAACCACTAAAATATTTTTCCAAATTAATCATAAATTATATGATAATAAATTTTTTTGAAGAGATCATAAATTGTGAATAATCTTAAAAGATCTCTTGGATGTAGAAATTTCTAATCTATATATCTATATAACTATATAAAAACTGTAGACCAAAATCATGTGAGACTGACACGTGGCTGTCATAAATGCAAACTTGACACGTGGCATATCATAAATGAATTTTAAGAGAACCCACTAATTAATACGAATGGAAGTTCACGACTCTCCTTTAATTAATATTTACCACTTTCAAGGCACCTCTTCATTTGCATCGTTATCTGCAATTGGAAGGTTCAATGTATTTAATAAGGGGGTTAGTTAATATTTACCACTTTCAAGGCACCTCTTCATTTGCATCGTTATCTGCAATTAGAAGGTTCAATGTATTTAATAAGGGGGTTAGTTATAAATGTTGTAATTTTTCCCCACACAAAGAGAAGCCACGCCCACATAGGCTTTTGCTTGAGATCCATGTATGTATTTTGGCCCTAATTTTTTTAATTTAAACATTAGTCCTATTATTTTTGTTCACTTGGAATTGTTTGTATTCTTATTATTTAAATTTTACTTCCAACATAGACTCGTGCTTGAGATCTAAGGTTGTATTTTAGCCCAAATATTTTTTTATTTGCACATTAGCCCTATTATTTTTGCTCACATGGATTTGTCTATATTCTTATTCTTTGAATTGTGATTTTTTCTCAATTTATTTTTTAATTATAAAAATATATTAGTCTCAATTCAAAGGTACATTAAATTCATTTTCTTATATATATATATATATATATATATATTCGGCCACGCATCGCGTGGCGTTCATACTAGTATATATATAAAATAGAAGTCCAACGTGAGGAGAATGTGACACGTGGTCACTTTCTTTAATATCCCAACTTCATTCGTTGCTTTATTGAATTAACAATCCTTTGTCTGCTTTGCTATCATTTAATTCATATTTGTTGTCCATATCTCTCTCCTAAAAATACCAAAACGTGAATACCCAAAAGACATCTCCTCTTCCCCTACCCCTATAGACCTCTCCTCTTCCCCTACCCATTATCTTTGAAATTCCAATCAGTTTCTTTAGCTTCCCTTCACCATTTATCACGCCTACTCTCATGAAATCTATTCATCATTCTTCATCTCATGTGCTCAGTTATAGCTGTAGTTGAGACTATTTCTTTTATCTTTTATCTCTTTTCTTTTTTATTGTCGAGACTATTTCTTTTATAGAAATGAAAGTCGAGACTCTTTCTTTTATCTTTGGGAACTATTTATGCCTCATGGTTGTAGTCCGTGTGATCCTTGCATTGACACGTATGACTGTATATGTGAATTTGTAGATTTGTTTTGTTAAATATATTGGACTGTAGAGCTGTTTTTGTTATTTCCACTAATATTACATGTCCTTCCTTAGGTTCATGTTGTAAGTTGCAGAACGCCATCCAAAGATATGGGGAAAGAATCAATTTCCAAGTTTGTTTTCTTCGAAACCCTATTGCAGCTATATCTGGTTAGTTTTTATTTTTCTTGCCTTGGTTTACTCGGTTGAATAAGTTTAAGAACACGAAGTTGCCTACAAATATATGAATTGGCAGGGTCAACCTCCACTCTTATGTCTCTTTGGTTATTTAATGCATAAATCTTTTTTTTAAATAATTTATTTGTTATTTGTAAAATACATATTTGAATTTTATTTTGTATGTAAAATTAATTGGATCATTTATGAAATCATGTAATAATATTGATATTTGCATTATTTTTTCAGGTTAAGACTTAAGGAAATCACAGTTCACAATAAGGCGAAATTTTTACTCTAAAAGTTATTTCTTATTTTTAAAGTGTATTAGGTTCTTTTTTTTTATATTTCTTATTTTAATTTTGTATTTTTTGTTTGGGCACCATATTATTTCTACGATCATTTGTAAGTAAAAAAAATACAAGATTGTTATGATACATGCATGATTCCAAGCACTCTCTAAGAGCCATGAACATCATGGAAAAAATCGACACTTTTAAATAACTTTTTTTAAAAATAAAATGTGTTCAATAATTTTTTTTTAATTCAATTCTTTTATTCCAGATATAAAACGTGATAAATAGTCTTTTTTTAGTCCTGTTTTTTTATTCAAAAAACTGTTTTGACTAAAAAACTCTTTTAACTAAAAAGTTGTTATATATATATATATATATATATATATATATATATAGAGAGAGAGAGAGAGAGAGAGAGAGAGAGAGAGAGAGAGAGAGAGAGAGGCAGACTCCTGTGCACACTAAGTTTGCACACTAAGTTTTCACATTACCTTTTAAAAGTAGGCAAACTTAGTGCTGGCGCACACCAATTTTTTTATGTGATATTTAAACATTTCAAGTAACCCATATAAAAAAAATCAGCTCAAAAAAACTTTTTTTGCTATTTTTAAAAAATCGGTCAAACTTTCGCAGTTTTTAAAGGGCTTAAAAATTGCGAAAATTTGACCGATTTTTTAAAAATAGCAAAAAAAGTTTTTTTGAGCTGATTTTTTTTATATGGGTTCCTTGAAATGTTTAAATATCACACAAAAAAAATCAACTCAAAAATATTTTTTTTACTATTTTTAAAAGGTAATGTGCAAACTTAGTGTGCAAACTTAGTGTGCACAGGAGCCTGCCTCTATATATATATATGTGTGTGTGTGTGTGTGTGTGTGTGTACAATCCTATGGTAATGTACGATATTATTAGTTTGGTGTATGTACATCTATCACCTATGAGGATGTGGGTAATCATGTGAAGAAAGGTAATCATCTGATAAATACCTTGCTAATAAAATTTGTTGACCACATTATTACATGAGTAATTTTCTTCATCGGAATTCTCAGATGAGGACGTGGGTAAATGTATACAAAACTTTATTACCTTGCTAATAAAATTTGTTCCATATTGAATTAACATTTCAACATATGAGGAAGTGTGTAAATGTATACAAAAGTGTTTGAAGAATAATGAACTTCACCACCAATTTTGTTATTTGCCATTTTGCCACAAAGTTTCTCGCTACAGTGGATGAAATGTAATGTATTGCATATTTTCTAAAACGACTATGTCATTTTGTCTCAGGTTTTATCTTCTTTGAATACCTTTATATGTTCTTAATATTCTATTTTTTCTATAGTTATTTGATTTAGTTTTAGTTTTTTAATTTTACTATTCAGTTTATCAAGAACTATAAAGCACCCCACGCACCGTGCGGGACTAAAAACTAGTAAAAATATGTTGTAGAAGTATCATTTTCCAAATTATTACACGTAACCATAGGGATTTTCACTTGTCGACATTTCTCTCTCTATATATATCTCTATGCATATATTAGACCACAAATGCTTAGAAATTTACCCACCCAAAATCTTACCCTCACTCCTTAAAAAGGAAAATTTCACCATTGTTGCTTAGGAAGTTAGGTTTCCATTTCCTCTGTATATTTCACGATACTATAAAGTTCAAGAATTTCTAGATGGACTGCCATTCAACCTGCAGATAAATAACACCAGACGATAATATACGCCCTTAACGTTATCTTTTCAATTTTGTCTCAAAATGTTTCCATCATCAAATAAATCAATATCACAAACAGTACATGTTGTTATAAAATTATTATTAAGAACAAAAGTTTTAATTTCAAAATAGAGCTAGTCATTTTTAGACATGCCACTCTATGACACGAAATCTAAGCCATCAAAAGTCTTGTAACATGGAAATAGGTTTTCACATTGCATAACAGATTTTGGACTTCTTTTTTACTTAAAAGTTAAAGTTATTTTGCTAAAATATATAGGTCATTCCTGATACATTTCTACATAGGGGCAACTGTTTAGGTGCCTAAACATTTTTTAATTCCCTTTATCTTTTAGTTGGATGGCAAAACCATTTCCTCATAATTTTTTTTAATAGGAACATGTTACACTCATTGTGTGAATATTAAAGAAAAAATACATTTTGACCATATATATAATAAAATTATAAGTTTTTTTTAATGCATCCATAAATGTCCCGTTTTGATTTTGGTACCTTTTAGTAATTCACTTTCAGGGTTCGTTTGGTTTGGGTTAAAATATTTTTCATCCTGGTGAAACTAAAATGGTGAAATATGTTTTCACTTATTAAAGTTAAATGTTGTTTACTATTTTTGTTCGAAGTTGCACAATTATACTAGATATTTTTGGTTTAGTTTCATTTCCAAAGCTTTGTTAGGCTCTCATCCCATGTATTTTTTAAATTGTCTCTACACCATCTATCCGAGAAGGCCACGAACCTCGGCCATGACGAGAACCACGGGTCACGGACCTTGGCCGTGATCATTTTCGTCGTGACCAAAAATAGTGGTCACAAACCTCATTCGTGATATTAAATGGGGATCACGCTCTCTCCCGTGATATAATATTGGCTCTATGGTCAATGACTTAATCCGTGACCCCGTGGTCACGATCCAAATCCGTGACTAGCGTGGGATAATATTGGCTCCATAGTCAATGACATAATCCCTGACCTGACCCCATGGTTACGGTGCAGATTCGTGACCGGTGTGAGAAAGTTTTCAAATTTGGTCTAGGATCGTGACCAGGTTGGTGACGTGTAAAAAAATGAATGGTCACGTTCTGCGGTCACGGGCTAGGACCGTGATTAGATCCCATAACAATTTCAAAATGGTCACAGCCCGTGATCGAAACCCATTTCAACTGAAACCTTAAAAGTTTTACGCTTATGGTCACGGTCCATGACCATAACCCACTTTGATGGGAGTTTTGGAGCCAATTTGAACGCGGGTGATATACGTAAGTGTGGTCTCGTATGGACGAGACTTAACCCTGCTTCATGACCCCTTTTAGGCGCAAATCAGACTCATTTACATTTAGTCCCACGGCACAAAGGCCTATGCCAACCAGTCTCTGCCTTTGAGACCTAATCAAAAAAATAGTTACGATCCTACATGGAGGCCAACTCTACACTCACAACTGGTCCTATGTCTCGGCGTTTCCATGTGTCGACTTCAGACGACACTAACAGGCTTAGACCTGACTGCAGTTCTTAGACGAATTCTATAGCTTCAGAATTATTCAACGAGTCACATGGACCAAACCGTTATAAAGGACCAATGATCCACGTGATGGAATATTTCATCATCAAGACCTACACATGTATAAGATAGATGGCACCCTATCATTGGACTTCTCAGCTTGTGCACACCAGGTGCATGCTTGGGGGTAACACTACGCACTCCCAAGCCTATATAAGCCCACTTCATCTTCTTTGTAAAGCACTGAACAATTCTCAACCTTAATGAAACTCTGCTAAATTGTAATCTAGAGAGAGAAAGCTTATGTATGTAACTATGGCCTTTAATGCCTTATAGAAACACTAAACCATCATCACCTTGCACAGTGGGGTAGCCAAGACCGAACCACTTAAATCTCAGTGTTTTCCATCTCCCTAATACCCTTTTCTATATACATTTATTGTTGTGGATTCATCCATTATTGATATTGCTAGATCTTGAGTTGCACATATCATTGGTGTAATGATTCTCAACATCAGCAGCGGGTGTGGTCACGGACTAAGGTCGCTACTCTCGTGGTCACGGTTTATAGCCGTGACCATAATCATTTCATGTCACCCTTTTTCTTCGTCATAACCTTTGTTATACTCTTTTGGCTCTAGTCACGGTCCTAGGCTGTGACCACTGGGTTATGGTCATGGGCCATTACCCACCTGTCGTGACCAGATTCTCGATTGTGGTGTAGTGTGTATTAAGTTACATAACCTACCAAAACCTCTCTCAACTTTCTTATAACTGCCTTTAACAGCCCCTCACTTTTCACACAGAATGACACTTGTCCCAAAATTATTACAATTGGACCAAGAACTAAAAAAATCAAAATATGGGAGTGGCCACATATAAATCTTTAAAATTGGGACTAAATATTTGTGATCCCTATTTATAATTTTTTTGGGTTTAATCCCATGTCCAACATTTCATTTGGCTCCCCTCCTATGTATTTTTTTAATTGTATTAAGTCCCATAACCATTCAAAATTTCATGTGTGTGCATGCATGTGTGTGCAAAAAATAGTGGTGTCACCATTCAATTTAGTAGTACTCGCTGGGAACAACATGAACAATCAGTTGCAGTTTGATTGTTAGAAGTTATCAAAAAACAAGAGGAATTTGATGCTAATCGGGTTGCAATGAAGGAGAAATTATAATCAATCAATGTCAATCTGCAAGCGATGATGAACACTTTTAAGCCGGCTCTTCAACGACTAGAGGATAAATCTAACAAATCAGATCCTAAAGCGAAAGTATCCTTGACACCCCTAACCCTAGTCATTTTGTTGATCCTGTGATAGATCTAGATCCACGAGTAATCATGATGGCTCATAGTTCACTAAAATGGCTGAATATGATTTTACAAAGTTTCATGTAGATAGAGCTCGTACATGGGCCACTATGTGTGAACGCTACTTCTCATTTTAACCTTATAACTAAGGAGAAAAAATCATTATATGCCTCCATATTCTTTGATATGAACTTTATATAATTTCCAGATATTCCAAAATGTTTTGTGTGATTCTCATATTTTATAAATGTTTTTAAGGATTTTCCAGCTTATTAAATGTTTATTGTAATTTTTAGATTTTTTGAATGGATTCTCTGTAATTTTTTATTATTTTTCCCATAACTTCCTAAATTCCCAAATGTTTTTCAGCTATTTCATATTTTAAAGTACTCATTATTTGATTTATATTTCAAATGGATTTGTCTAAAATGCCCACATGTGCCATTTGTAGCTAAGTTGGTATAAAATAATTGATTCGTTGTGGGGATGCAAATTTTTTGTCATATGTCATAAAGTCAGCCATGATTGGAGACAAGGTAAAAGAGTGAGCTTTTTGCTTTAGTTAATGTTTTTGATGAGGAGACATGATCAATTTTCCAGCTAAAAATTAAACACCAAGGTTAGGGGGTAATATAAAAGTTAAGGGATTTTACTCTAGAATACAAAGTATAAGCGGTGAAGTAAGAACAATGGCAATGTTGGGCCAGAGTGTAACTAACATAAAAAAACATGTGTTTTACCTACACCCATAATCAAATTATTTTGTTTAGACATTTACTGTCACCCCCTAACCCCATTAGGATATAATTAACTCGATAGTTCACAAACCACACTTATTATTTATTTATTTATTTGGTAATACACATTAAAACAACTTCAAGGTTAAAATGCGGAATACTAAAAATCCAATCGTTTTAAGGAAACATAATTTAAACAAAAATCTCATACCATTTAACTTAATTACAACTAGTACAATGTATAAAACAAACGAACGAGACAATACTACTATTCACTCAACATCCTAGACTTGGCAGTGGCAGCTTCAAAACCTGAAAATGTAAACATATAAAATCACGAATTTAAAAACTCAGTGAATGTACTACATCTCTTTATAGTAAAAGTACTATATTAACATCTCAACATATTAATATATCCATCTCTGGGCTAAATTAGGCCATATACATATCCGGAGTTAATAAACCCCACATCTCCTGCCCGTAGGCAATAATCATATATATAGGTTTTAATAACCTAACATCTCCCGAATTGCATAGCAACTCAACATATCATGACTTTTATAAAGCCATAACATCTCAGCATCTCTTGGCTTGTAAATAAGCCATAACATCTCAACATATAATGACTTTTAAATAAGCCATATCATCTCAACATATAATAGATATACATCATATCCAAAATCAACTCAGTAAGAACACTCACTTTGGGTTGTCAACTATGTATTTAAGTTTCCCTCGGGTGGAGCTGAACTTGGTTGATTTGCCCTTACACCTGTTAATCCAACTAAATTAGTAATGAATCTCAATAATAAGTATTATCTTTATATAATTATGTACTTTCAATGACTACACAACCATAATATGATTCCACTTGAGTGGAATCCTAAGAAACATGAGTAAAGTCAAAACAATGGTATATATGTTGATAGAGTTATGAACATTCAATCGTAGAGAATACCTCATAAAAAATTTATAATTAAAACCAAGTAAACATTAAATTATACTTCTCAATGTATATTCACATAAAACATGTACACAAAATACCCTTTGGAAGGAGAAGATAACAATATTCTTTTATGGGTTATCGAGTATGGCCTCAAATTATTGCCCTCTATACTCAACCATCCTATATTCCTTAATTGTATAAATACAGGTGTCCAACCTTATCAATATGAAAACATATATGAATATACTTTCAATTACAAGTGACGGTGTAATTTTTCAAGCTTCCTAGGGCAGGTTATCACAATTTCTTTCCAACACAAGAAATCTGCCCTACAAGCTCCTCTATTGTTCCTTCAACTTCCAAGAATTTTCATAATTTTTCTACAGTATAACTTTGCATGATTTTCAACCCATTTTCATTACACATACTTAATAGTACATAATTAAAGTTTCATAATTTTTTGACTTCATTTGCTATCTCAAAATCTGGACCAAACTCAGGACATACCGAAATGAAATATACAAACAACAACCATATACCAACTTGCAACCATCACTAAGGCCTAACCACAAGGAGTTAAATTCTAATTCTCAGATATGATATGAATCTATGAGTATACTTTCATATCCAATTGAAATTTCTCAATTCCAGTAAGCACACAAATATATATGCAATTTTGAATACAAGGGGTTTCAATACAAGGCAATATGACCTATAAACACCACCTATCTCACTTATGAACCAATACCTATTATTACAAAGGATGATAGAATTTCTATCAATAATTCACGATTTATATACTTTGAAATAAGTATAATACAAGATTATAACAATATTAACACATAATTTTACCTTGGAAACAACTTAAGAATTTTCTTGGAATTCTTTTCCTAGCTTTTCCTTGTAACCCTTCCTTCCTTAACTTCTACTTCCTCTTCCTCAAGCTAAAAACACCTTAAACTGAACCTAGGGCTTAATTTGCTGAAGAAATAGCTTATATGAAGAGTTTTAGGTAGGCCAAGGCTGCCTCCCAAGCCATCCAATAAAATTAAAACATTTGGTTTACTAAAAGACAATTTATCCCTTAAAGGAATGGACAGATTTTCCCTTTGTTCGTAAATTCGGGCTAGCTTCTTACTCGGACATCCGTTTGATGCACCGTTTATTGTGTTACAATCCTAACTCACATGTCTACAACAATCTAGTTTTCACCTCAAGTCAATTGTAATGTAATAAGGGTAAAAACTAGTCTTAAAGAGGAACATTTCTATCAAAAATAACAAAATTTTGTGTTCGTACATAACTCGACATTTCACGATTTATGAAACTAGGATTAGACTAAACATAAATCACTAAACATTATATATACTAATAACACATTATTCACATCACATAATATAAGTATGATTTAAATATAATTTATCATAATTATATCTGGATTGTCACATTTACCCTTAGATTTGTAGTGAAAACGTCTTTAGATTCTTGGAACACAAAATTGCGAAGTTGTAACTCATTTTTCTTTTATAAAATTGAGGGTAGGTCATATATCAACCTAAATGTCGAGGCCAAAGCTACAATATCCCTTATAACGATGAGTCATAAGAGAAATTAGTTTGTTCGCTTATTTGATACATGTCGCACAATATTCTATTTTAAAAAATACCTTATATAATTTTCAAGTCAAGTTATTTTCACCACTTAAATACCCTATACATGACGGAAACATTATATTATTCATAATACCTACATTCATTATATATATAGACACACATAAGCGCGCGTGCGCGCGCAAGCATAAAATCAGGCTCCTGTGCGGACGTCACTGTGCAGACCTTCCGTGCAGACCATTTTTAAATAGTAAAAATATTTATTTTGGTCTAATTTTTTTATAGAGTATATGAACATTTGATGAATAACCTTTAAAAAAAATTAGCCAAAAATATTTTTTTACTATTTAAAAAAAATCAGTCAATATTTGATACATTTAAGCAATTCAAAAACTCTTTAAAACTGACATATATTAACAGATTTTTTTAGAATAGTAAAAATATTATTTTGGGTTGATTTTTATACAGATTATCTTGACATTCTATACATGTCCAGCAAAAAAAATCAGGGATAAATAATTATTTTTCTATTTTA
This sequence comes from Sambucus nigra, assembly GCA_949130495.1. Classification (NCBI taxonomy): domain Eukaryota; kingdom Viridiplantae; phylum Streptophyta; class Magnoliopsida; order Dipsacales; family Adoxaceae; genus Sambucus; species Sambucus nigra. The sequence continues at coordinate 329,633,179 of OX422222.1, read as the reverse complement.
AAAAATTGGTCCGCATTGAAGATCCTTATTTAAGAACCTCATAAGAAAATGACTATATATATACCAGACATCTCTAAAGAGGACTGTTGATACCAAATTCAGTCTGCTGATATGGACCAATAAGCTGAAGACACGTGCCAGCCTACATGGCAAATATCGATACTCCAGACGAGCAACTCAAGACCACGAGCAACTAAGAAGCCACGAGGAACTCAAGGGGGCACTGAGCAGCTCTAAGCGTGCCGAGCTACTTAGGCGGTCCGAGCAGCTTAAGCGGTCCGAGCTACTTAGTGTACATCGCACCCAAATCAAGAGAATCAAGAGAGACGACTGCGCATTAAATGTAGGGCTGGCAATTTTTGACACGATAACCCGTTTATGGTAATAACCCGAAATGACCCGAAATCGACACGATTCTCTTGTATAGATTTAAGAGTACCCAAAACTTATACTCAAATAAAAATCAACGCGACCCGAAAATGACATGACTAACCCGAATTGCCACCCCTAATTAAATGCCATTTATTATCATATAGATGTATGTCTACTAGATAATAACGCATAGTCCTTTCATTTGTACTGCCTCAAGGCTATAAATACATTGCAACCTCCTCATTAACAGGGGACTGGGAATTTCTTGGTAAACCCATTATCGAGAATTCTACAAACAGTCAGTAATAACACAAATAGTGGACGTAGGCCATTCTTTCAAGGCTGAACCACTTTAAAAATCGATTGTCTAGTATTTCTTTATTCTTTTTTATCCGTGATTAAAATAATTAGATCAAGTCTAGTTTTTTACATCAACAGATTGGCACCGTCTGTGGGAAACGACTGTAATTATCGTTTTTCACCAAAACAATTCATCACCAATGGCTGATCATCCTGAATCCAGCAATCGAAACGCTGGAATCCCTCCAAATTCATCTACTCCCCCAAATGTCCAAGATCTAGCTGGTATAATGGCTAATTTGGCTCAGGGCCAAACCGCCATGAAAGAAACCATGCGACAACTCATGCAAACTATCCAGGGTGGTACGCCAGCCCAGTAAGGACAACGAAGCATTCAGAGAAATACCCGATTGCCTTCTTCGCGAACTAGACGAACATTACTCCCGAAAGAATCTCATTCTAGACGCATCGATTCATATCGTACTGAGAGATCCAATGATCCTTCTTGTCAACCTGGAAGGACTTCCTCGGTACGAGCTACAGACACTCAACAAAACATCACTCTATCTCCAGAAAGGACCAGTGCTCTTGAAAGATTGAGTAGAGTCTCTCCCTTTGATCGTTTGGGTCCTAGGAGGAATAGAAGTCCCCCTAGGATGGGGTCGAGGAACTCTCAACGATCCTCTGATTTAAAGGAAGGTTCTGCCCAATCCCAACCAGTTGCTCGTCATAAAAGATCCCAAGAGGCAAATTCAAGACGATCAGTTGCTCGGACCAATAGGCCCGAGGAGGGAAATGATGCATGGGAGGGATCTATTCAGAGGTTGGAAGACAGGTTAGGGGAAATGGCTAAAGCCAAGAATCCTTCACAAAGTACTTTTATCCGAGGAACACCATTCATACAAGAAATTGTAGACTTCCCCACACCGTCAAAATTCAAAGCCCCAGTAGTAACACCAAAATATGATGGAAAAACGGATCCTGTTCTCCATATAAAACAGTTCCAGGCAGCTGCTGATATCTATGTTATTCCGGACGAGATGTGATGCAGGGCATTTTCAGGAACTCTTACCGGAACTGCTCAAATATGGTACAACAATCTTCCTCGGGGGAAGATTGCTACTTTCTTTCAATTTGCCAAGATCTTTATTGGAAACTTTTATTTTGGAGAAAAACCAGTTAAACGAGTAGCACACTTGTTAAGTGTTAGGCAGAAGGCAGGTGAAAGTACCAGGGATTATATTACTCGTTTCAATAATGAGAAGCTCGAAGTTATTGATTACGAGAAAAAGACAGCAATCACTGCTCTGATGAGTGGACTATTGCCAAATAAATTGTACTACACTCTAGTCAAAGATCCACCTACAACCGTGGTAGAGCTAATGGCAAAGGCAGCCAAGATTATGAATGCTGAGGAAGCTATGGCTGCGAAGAAGAATATGGACACCAAAGAGACCAAGGTTGAGGGTGATAAGACTGAGAAGAAAGAGCAGAAGAATAATGGTGGTAACAAGCAGTCAAAACAAAGCAAGCATTGGAACAGTTGAGGAAATTTGGAAACTATACTCCTTTGAAGGTAGATATAAACCACGTTCTGGAAGAGATCAAGAACAACAAAGAGTTAAAATGGCCTGAAAAAATAAAGACAGATCCTGACAAGAGGGATAAGTCCAAATATTGCGAGTTACATAAGGATCATGGTCATACGACCAAAAACTGTATAGCTCTCCAGAATGAAATTGAAGAGCTCATCAGGCGGGGAAAATTGAATAAGTATGTGGATCGACGAAATAGTGGAAAGAGCAACGACCGAGCAAGGCAGAGGTCTAGATCTCCTCGTCGAGCAAAAGAGGATAAGAAGAGAAATCATGAAGAAGACCTGGATGATGATCAAGACGACCCCGATCTCCCCAAAAGACCAAAACAGCCAGAACGTGAGGTATTTTCTATCCATTTTGGATCATTTGATTACAATGTTATTACCTCAATGAGGCTCAAGCTTGATCGTACATTCAGCGAATAAATATAGCTGAAGATGATCGCCCGAGGAAGGTGAACAAAGATAAACTGGTCATCGATTTCTCTAAGAATGACCTTGCAGGTGTGCTATATCCTGATGATGACCCATTGGTGATCAAAATGAGGATGAAGGAAGTAGTGATTTCGCGAGTATCGGTGGATAATGGTAGCTCGACAGATATTATGTTCTACCCATGTTTTGATAGTTTGAACATAAAGCTATCCCAGTTGGAGCCATATCATAGGCCCCTCCTCGGTTTTACTGGCGAGAAAGTTTTTCCACTTGGGACGATCAAGTTGGATATGTTCATCAGTACATGGCCTGTTTGTCGAACAGAAAGAGTGCGCTTTTTTATGATGGATAAAAACGTCCAATCAGCTTACAATATCATCATGGGAATGGTAGGTCTGAAAAAGTTCGAAGAAGTACCATCTACAGTACATCAATGTTTAAAATTCCCAACCAACTTTGGAGTAGGAGTGATGAAGGGCGACCAAAAAGTAGCTCGAGAATGCTACTATTCATCTACCGAGCAAGAAGAACGTGAAGAATCCAGAAACAAGACTACTACTTATTAGGTTGATGAGATAGAAGACGCAGAGATTGAAACTTTAGACGCAAGAGATGAGTCTCAGCTCGTTAAGGGTCAGGTCATGGAGGCTACTAAAAATATCATTCTGGACGACGAGCATCCAGAACGAACAACTCAAATTGGTGCTTCACTAGATGTGTCAATAAAACAAGAGCTGATAGCGTTTTTAAAAAGCAGAAAATAAACTTTTGCATGGAGCCACGAGGACATGCCGAGGATAGACCCAGCTTTCCTATGTCACGAGCTTAATGTGAATAAGGAGATCAAGCCAGTAAAATAAAGAAGAAGAGTGTTCAGTCCCGAAAAGAACCAAGCTATACAAGAAGAAGTCGAGAAGCTACAAAAAGCCTATTTTATTGAGGATGTCAAATATCCTGATTGGCTAGCTAATGTGGTGATGGTGAAGAAGAAAAATAATAAATGGAGGATGTGTGTAGACTTCACCGATATCAATAAGGCATGCCCAAAGGACCATTTTCCTTTGCCCCGAATCGATCAGCTGGTGGATACTACCTCGGGGCACGAATTGCTGAGTTTTATGGATGCTTATTCCGGTTACAATCAGAGTAAGATGAAGCCCGAGGACAGGGAGAGTACCTCTTTTATTACACCGAGGGGAACTTATTGTTATAATGTTATGCCTTTTGGACTTAAAAATGTAGGTGCGACATATCAGCGGCTGATGAACAAGGTGTTTGCGGAGCAAATCAGTCATAACATGGAGGTTTATGTTGATGATATGCTGACGAAGATCAAGAAAGATGCTGATCATCTAGTTGATTTAGGCCAGACCTTTGATCAACTAGAAAAATATCAAATGAATTTGAATCCCACCAAATGCATATTCAGAGTACGAGAAGGCATATTTCTCGGATACATTATTAATCAACGAGGAATTGAGGCGAATCCTGACAAGATCAGAGCTCTATTGGAACTGCGATCTCCGACGACGAAGAAGGAAGTGCAGAGTCTCACAGGGCGAGTTGCAGCACTTAATAGGTTTGTATCACGAGCAACTGACAGATGTTTACCATTCTTCAAAACACTCCGAAAGACTTTCGAGTGGAATGATGAATGCGAGAAGGCCTTTCAAGAATTGAAGAAATACTTAGGAGCACCTCCATTGTTGTCCAGACCAGTGATGGGAGAGAAACTATACTTGTATCTGGCAGTTTTAGAAAACGCAGTGAGCTCAGCGTTGATAGGAGTGGAAGATGGAGTGCAAAAACTAATCTATTACACTAGCAAGGCCTTTCGAGGAACAGAGATCAAATATCCAAGGCTGGAAAAACTAGCACTGGCGTTGATCGAGGCAAGTAGAAGGATGAGGCCATACTTCCAAGCTTATACTATAGTTGTGTATACAGACATGCCGTTAAGGCAAGCTCTGCACAAACCTGAGAAATCAGGAAGATTGATGTATTAGGCTGTAGAATTGGGAGAATACGACATAATTTATGAGCCTAGGTCGTCACTCAAAGGGCAAGCAGTGGCAGATTTTATTGCAGAATTCACCTATCCAGACACCTCCAAAGTGCAGAAGTTGAATACCGACCAGCCTGTGGATGTTATAGGATCATCAAATTTAAATCCTGATCAACTTAAGTCGGTGGACGAGCAAGAGAAAATGGTCGACGAGGAGAAAGAACTGCTAGAGGAGGATATGAGGAAACATCAAATATTCCACCGAGGAACTCTGTCTGGCCAAGAGTTTGATAATGAGATACCTGTGTGGAATTTATATGTAGATGGCTCATTTTGCACTACGGGCGGTGGAGCAGGAGTTATCTTGAATAGCCCCGATGAGATCGATGTGGAGTATGCTTTGCGTTTTCAATTTAAGGCCTCTACTAATGAAGCTGAATATGAAGCAATAATCGTGGGTCTCAGTCTAGCCAAAACTATGAAACCAGAGCAGGTCGTTGCATTCAGTGACTCACAGCTGATTGTAAATCAAATATTGGGAGTGTATGCAGCAAAAGGAGAATAAATGATCTAATATCATGTGAAAGCAATGGAGATGGTATCGAGATTTAATGCAGTACAGTTGATTAGAATACCAAGATTGGAGAATGCAAGAGCTGATGCCTTAGCTCGGTTAGCCTCAGCCACGCGCACCGAGCTACGAAGAACAATCCCAAAAGAAATCTTGGCTAGTCGGAGCATTGAGAAAGATCTAGAGATGAACTTCATTGCCCTTGATTCAGGACCATCATGGATGGATCCTATCAGGGCCTATATTGAGGAGGGGGTTTTACCAACTGATAAACTCGTAGCCAAGAAACTGAAGTTTAAAGCTGCTCGTTATGTATTGACTAATGGAATTTTATATTGACGAGGAATTACAGTAGGTTTGCAAAGATGTGTGCATCCCTCTGAGGTGAAAGATTTGATTGAAGAGGTCCGTGAAGGGTCCTGTGGAGCCCATGTAGCAGGTAGGAGGCTTTTGCAAAGAATAATGACGCAGGGATAATATTGGCCGATAATAAGGGCTGATTGTATAGCCTATGCCAAGAAATGTGACAAATGTCAACGCTTCTCTTCTATCCGAAGAACTCCCCAGGCATTGTTGACACCCATAACATCCCCTTGGCCATTTGCCATGTGGGGGATAGACTTGGCCGGACCACTCCCAACGACAAGAGGAAGGTTCAAGTACCTCGTCGTCGCTGTGGATTATTTTACTAAATGGGTGGAAGCTGAACCTCTTATTGATATGACTTATGATAAGGTGTATCAATTTATTTGGAAGAATATCATTTGCAGATACGGTCTTCCCCATGCATTCATTACTGATCATGGAACCCAATTTGACAACGAAGAGTTTGCTGCATATTGTCACCAGTCAAACATACTGAAAACCCACTCTGCACCAGGCCATCACCAAAGCAATGGACAAACTGAGGTGACGAACAGAACGCTACTGAATGGTTTGAAAAAATGACTGGACGATGCAAAGGAAAATTGGATTAACAAGCTACATTCTATGCTGTGGGCTTATCGTACTACACCGCGAGCAGCAACAGGAGAATCTCCATACATGCTGGCATTTGGAAGCGAAGACGTTATACCTGCCGAGTTGGGCCTCCCCACACATAGGGTGATGAATTTCAATTCTCCTATCAGTGACTTGATGAGATGATTGGATCTAGATATGCTCGAAGAAGTTAGAGAAGAAGCAGCAATCAGGAATGTTGCATACCAACAACGAACAACTCTATTTTACAACCAGAGGGTAAAAAAGTGTAATTTGAAGGAAGGAGACTATGTGCTAAAGAAAGTAATTCAAAAGCACAATAAACTGGAAGCTAACTGGCATGGACCCTACAGAGTAACAGAAGTTGTTCATCCAGGAACCTACAGGATTGAAACCTTAGAAGGAGAAGAATTTAAGAATGCATGGAATGCAGAACATCTACGAAAGTATTATCAGTAGTCGGAGTTTCTATGTAATGGAGTTTTCTTCAGTATGAATAAAGTGTTAAAAGTTTTACCCAGTTCTCTCTTTTTGATGAAATTTTTCGGAGTATTAGTTCTACACACTACGCATCAAGTTCAGAATGAAATCCACCAACTACGGTTGGTCGGTAAATAAAATTCACCTACTATGGTTGGTCGGTAAAAAAAAATCCACTAACTACGGTTGGTTGATAAATAAAATCCACCAACTACGGTTGGTCGGTAAATAAAAATCCACTAACTACGGTTGGTCGGTAAATAAAAATCCACCAACTACGGTTGGTCGGTAAATAAAATCCACCAACTACGGTTGGTCGGTATATAAAATCCACCAACTACGGTTGGTCGATAAATGAAAATCCACCAACTACAGTTGGTCGGTAAATAAAATCTATCAACTACGGTTGGTCGGTAACGAAAAATCCACCAACTACGATTGGTCGGCAAATAAATCTCCTCCAACCACAGTTAGTCGGGAGGCAAAATATCGCCAACTCCGGTTGGTCGGCAAATTATTATCACCATATCCGGTTGGTCAACAGTGAATTTTCACCAACTCCACATTTTTGTCTTTTTACAGATATACATATGCATTCATCATTAAATAAAAGAGATATTTCATGAAATATTTCCAAACTCATAACAATTGCAAAGAAAACTTTTCATTCAAATCGAGAAAGATTACATATGTTGTGGAAAGTAAAAATCATTACATAAAAATCCTATTCTACTGGATGCTTTCCCTTTGCCTTTGAAACAGGTTCTACTCCAGCAGGAGGATCGTGTAGGGCATAAAGGGAATTTGTGAAATTCAGATCTCGAAGCATTCGAACATTCATCACTAATGGTCGATCAAGCAAATGCTCTGGGCGAGATATATCAACATTAGATTGAAGACTGTAGTCGCCGAGATATTTGGAGATTAAGCACCGAGGGATTGCCCGAGCAGGAATCCAGCTCATATTAAGTTTAAAAGGTGGAAAGAACAACTCGAGTAATCCAGGGTTATAATAATCCCATAAATAATGGCCCTGTTCCAACTTTAACACCCACAGTGCATTCAACCATCCTTGTTTGTAACCCTTGTTATTTGACTGCTGGATCCGATCATCGAGGTGATAAAGGGCTTCATTATATCCAGCTATCCAAAACTCTCTGGGATGTTTGTGGAATTGATAAGTCAACCTCTCTAGTTGCTCGTAGAGATTATTCACAAAAATTTCTTTATTCTCCAAGGGTGAGCTTTGTGTGAAAAGTTGCTCGTTGAGGTTCAGAATCGTCTTGGGCATCTCTGCTAGAGCTTTATTCTTTGCAACCAACTGAACTGCTTGATTTTCCAAAGATGCTTGAGTTCTTGCCTCTTCAATAGTAACCCGAGCAGCTCTTGCTCATCCCCGAGAAGATCTTGCTCGTCCCCGAGCAGAGGTGGAAGGTCCAACTCTTTTTAAAGTTTCCAACTCATCCCTTAAGTTGGCATTTTCAACCTCCAAGAAGAAAAAACCTTCGTCGTTGACAGGAACTAAGGCTCCCGATGAAGAAGAAGCAGACTTAAGTTGTTTTACTTCCTCTTGCAAGGCAATGTTCTCTTGCTCCAGTAACTTGGCGATCTGCCTATGCTCCTCGACCTCAAGCTTCAAAACGCTTTCCTTCTTCTCGTGAGCAATGATGAACTTATCATATCCTTTGTCAGCATTTAGTTGCTGATATTTTTTCTCATACCCCTGATGCAAAAGGGCAGAAGATTCCTTGTATTGTTGTTGGAGTTCCTCGATGATACCCTGGAGATCTTCAATCATCTCGTAATATGCTACATTATTGGCAACTGCACGATCGAGCAAGCACTTCAGATATTGATAAGCTTCAACTACTCGCTCAGAAGTATCCGGACCAATGATGTCAATAATTTGAGCCTCGTTTAGGTCAGCATGGCCAGCCTTGAAGTAGTCATTGCATTTTTTCATCAGTGCAGTATCATGAGCTGACAAGAGCTCCATCCTAGACATAAACTAGTAAAAAGAAGAGATAGAAAGAATCAATAAGAATGCAGACAGAGCAAGCAGATAGAGCGAGTAGAGAAAAAGTCAATACAAATAACCAAAAGTTTGAATTTTCATTTCATCATAAAGGAAAATACAAAAGTCGAGATTACATTAAAAAAAGTGACAAAATAAACATCCAAACTACTCTACAACTTCTCTTTATTTCCTATAACTTCCTCAGGAAGTTTTAAGGAAGAGGCTGGTTGCTCGGTGGACACGAGTAGCTTCTCGGTAGGAGTAATAGTTGGTTGGGGTTGCTCGAAGAACCATTGAACAGCTGGAACAGAAAGGGCCTGATCTCCAATTATCATGGAGGATTCTTCAGAGGCATCTTCGTCCTCTTCTTCTTCCCCAGAAGAGGGAGGAGGGCCATGAGTGTGTTGCTGAAATAAGTCAGAATCTTCAGCAACCTTAAGCTCTTGTAGAGCTGCCACCCATCCATCCCTAAAGAATTTAAGGCTAGCGTATTCAATCTGTGAAGACATGGCAGCCAAACATTTATTCCAACCCTTATCCCAACCTACGCTGAATGATTTCTTAACAGCCTTCTTCCTTTTAACTTTCTCCGAGGAGATCCTTTTCCTACGGAGCTCCTCGGCACCCCTCAACTTCTCCTCCACTTCCAATTTTTGACGCTCAACGTCATGAGGTCTTCTAACTTCCTCTTCAGCAGCCTTGAGCTTATTCTTAAGCTCTGCAGCATTTTTGAGCTTCTCCTCAAGCTCTTTATTTTTCTTCTCAAACTCTTTTAAATTATTCTCCAATCCCTTGGAGACCTCCATTGCTTGATCCCTCTCCTGCTCAACGGACTTAACCTGCTTCTCCCAAGCAATTTTATTTTCCTCATACTTCTAATGAGAATCTTTCAAAGACTAGGTTAATCCAGTAAAATCCTTCCCTACACCTCCCGAGGAGACTGAAGCCTTGATAGCTTCATCCTTCTTCAGAATAGTGTTAAAGCATGTTACCAGCTGAAAAAAAGAAAATAACTTTGAGTCAGTGTGAGGACTTAACATTGAAAAATGAAAGCTTATATTAATAATACTTATTGAGGCAATATGTTGAGCAACCAAGGTGGTGACCCTGACACGAGTAAGAGTATCTTCAATACCTTGGACCTTTGGGATAATCCAAGACCTCACCGAGCTCATAGCAGAGCTCGGTGGAACAAAAGTGGGAACACCACTTTCAACATTCAAAGACTGAAAGACAGCTTCTGCTGGTCTCTCAGACGAAATTTTCTTTAACCTCCTCGAAGGAGCAGGAGCATTCTCAATCAAGGATGTTGTCTTGGTTGGAGATATAACAATAACCTCACTTGGAGGAGAAATAGCGATAACTTTGCTCGGAGCCATAGGGGGCTTCTCGCTGAATTTCTTGGTAGCATCAGAAGAGGGTACCTCGGCAGACTTCTTCCTCTCTTCTGGGACATCTTTTTTACTTCTCTTTGTCTCCACAGCAGGAGAATCAGACTTGTCGAAAAAGTAAGGAACTTTTCTTCTCTTCATTATGTCACCAATAGGAATGTTTGATTCTGAAGAGGAGCCTTCCACACTAGTATTAGCAGCTGGTAATTGGTCAATGTCCACCACCACTGGACGAGCAGTAAAGGATGAAGTGTAACTCTTGTACTGCAATAAATAAGAGGCTGACCTAATATGTTCCTCGGCTACAGACTGTTGCAAACTACATATAAGTTTCAAATGTTTTAAATTAACCTTTGTCTCCTTTGGAGACTTTCTATTGCTGTCAACTGTAAATAATCAAAAATTAAATGTCAGTGATACATTTTATCAAACACCAAGATAACAATATTTCAAAAAATAAAAATAACCTATTCCATTGCCATAAGGGGGACACCTGGGACCCTGATATACATCATCTCCGTTTAATGGAGCATGTTGCCAATTTTTCATAACAACTCCATGCTCAAAGTAATCCCTGTTGGCATCTGGGAGATTGACAACTAAAGCCCTATTTAAAAACCTAGTTTTTAAATAAAAAGTACTATCATTGACAACCCATCTATAACAAAACATAATTTCTGGAATTCCTAAACGGGTTCCATGAATTTGGTTTAACCTATGGACTCCATTAACTATTCGCCAGGTATTCGGTTCTATTTTTGCAGGAACAACGTCAAAATATTGACAGAACTCCAAACATAAAGGGCTTGGAGGAAAAGAAAAGCCACATTCGGCCACAAAAAGACTTGGGAACCAGTGTCCCTCAGCCAAAGAGAAATAATCAGAAGGTTCAGAAAGTTTTTACAATGTGACCCAAGAAGGAATTGAAAATTCAGAACGAAATTTGTCAAGCGATTCAACAACGTAAACCATGATGAACAAAATAAATAAAAGAAAAGGAAGAAAATCTTACAGGAAATGAGTGAATCAGTTGACAACGAACGATGGAAGAAACGAACGCACGAGATAGAGAAGAGATGGGAGTTCAAAGATACAAATTTGAAAAAGTAAAAGATGATAGGATTTTCTGTAGCGCTTAAATACTTTGCCTCGGGAAAGGAGAAAAATAATGATTACCAGGACGGACGATTGCGTATCCGGCGGCTAAAAAGAAGAAAAGGGCACAAAAAACGAAGCGGATATGGAAATTCAAATTATTTATGAGGGCTGATACTGTGTATTTAAAAAGGAGTCGTAAACAACGAATACCTTCCTAAAAACCATACAAATCGAAAATCTAAGTAGCAGAATGTTCCATACTTTTCTTCAACATCAAACTACGAAACATTGGGGGCTTCTGTTGATACCAAATTCGGTCTGCTGATATGGACCAATAACCTGAAGACACGTGTCAGCTACATGGAAAATACCGATACTCCAGACGAGTAACTCAAGACCACGAGCAACTAAGAAGCCACAAGGAACTCAAGGGGGGCCGATCAGCTCTAAGCGTGTCGAGCTACTTAGGCGGTCCGAGCAACTAAGGAGCCCCGAGCAGCTTAAAACGTGTCGAGCTACTTAGGCGGTCCGAGCAGCTTAAGCGGTCCGAGCTACTTAGTGTACAGCGCACCCAAATCAAGAGAATCAAGAGAGACGACTACGCGTTAAATGCCATTTATTATCATACAGATGTATATGTCTACTAGATAACAGCGCATAGTCCTTTCATTTGTACCGCCTCAAGGCTATAAATACATTGTAACCTCCTCATTAATAGGGGACTGGGAATTTCTTGGTAAACTCATTATCGAGAATTCTGCAAACAGTCAGTAATAATACAAATAGTGGACGTATGCCATTCTTTCAAGGCTGAACCACTTTAAAAATCGATTGTCTAGTATTTCTTTATTCTTTTTTATTTGTGATTAAAATAATTAGATAAAGTCTAGTTTTTTACATCAACAAGGACCTTAATAAAGGACAAATTTTTTGAATAATAAAAAAAAAATTAACTGAATTTTGTGAGAATGATATCCATAGCAAAAAAAAAAATTATGACCAAAACAAAACTGGCCCGGATAATCTGAAACAAATTGTTTATGTTGAGTCTTTGGTTTAGAAAAGGTTTAAGACCAAATAATTCAATCCATTTACAAAGAATATTTTGCAACATAAAGGATAATATTGTAATTGTTATTAAAATATAACAGTAAGTCCAAAAACTCCTTCTATTTTTTTTTTCAAAAGTAATAATTTTTTTTATCCTAACGAGATCATATTGCAAAGTAGCACTTAATAGGTAAGTCAGAAAATAAGTGGAATTTGTGTCACTTTTGAATAAATTTTGACATTCATATCATTATTCAAAAAAGACTTTATAAATAAAAAATGATAAGGGAACATATTATGACTCTCAAAATAAAATTAAAATTTTACATAAATATCTATTTCTTATTAAATATATATTGAAACTATATTTTTACTATTTTTGAATAAAAATACAAGACTACCGGAAATTTACAACACAAAATGATAGAACACCGATAACGTATCCTATCCTTATTAACTATTATTTTATGAATGTTAATCCACTCCAATCATATTAATCAATATCGATACAATACGTCCCAATCCCGTACGTGTAGGTACAAAAAGACTCTTTTTGGGAAGGCAAACAATTATAAAATTCTGGGCTCCAGCTGTAGCAAATCACACTGACAGCTTTTCACTCATCCGTTTTGGATGTGACGGACCGTTCAAGTCAAATTTATAAGTGTGTTATGGTATGAAATATTCTCCCTCAAATAGATACTGTGGGATCCAACTTTAAAGCAAACAAAGATCTTGTAAGGTCACCAACTGGACCACACGTGCTTTCGCTTTGCTAGTCCAATCCAAGTACCAAAAGATGATTCCAAAGTAATAAACAAATCACCGTCACCTATACTTCTTATTGCATATTTAAGTAACTACTAATCAATAATGCTACCCAAAAAAATTTAAGTAACTACTAATCAATTCATCTCTCTCTCTCTCTCTCTCTCTCTCGTACGAATTTATTTCTCATAGAATAATTAAGACTACAGTATATTAATCTGAAACCTAGCACTAGAAGCAAAAATCATACCACTTGAAAAAAATAAAAAATGTACCAGTGTGAAAATCATACCGTTTAAAAAAAGAAATAAAAGATTTATTTTTTAAAACTTTCACTTCATCATTTCTATTTAAATTTCTATATTTATTTCCACCAACTTATAAAAATGCATAGCTTACTCTCAAACAATGACGGTGTTAAAATTTCAGACAAATAATTAATAAAGAGAGTTACATATGAGGGTATTTTTTTCTAACTATCTGTACAAATGATCAATATTTTTTTCGAAAACTTAACACCGTCATGATTAAGAGGTAAAGTGATGTGTTTTTAAAAATTGAGGAGGTTAAGTTTAGAAAATAAAAATACAAATGAAGTGAAAATATGTGCAAAATTAAAGAGGTTAAAGTGTAATTAACTCTTATATTAATTGGATAACAAAGGGTCTGCTTAATTCAATTTGATTTATGTATCATGGAAAATACTTGTTTTAAATCATTTGATATGTTTGCTATCCTTGATTTGAAATACATTATATGAAAATAATAGTTATAAATATGAGAATTGCTTCCTTAGTTTTATCACTTTTCATGAAAATCATTTCTTACTCCCTTCCATGAAAATTGATTTTATAGAAAACTACTATCCATGTCATGTTCCTTCCTATATTTAAATATTTGAATTTATTGGACAGTGGTTTTTAGGCTTATAAATTTAGTTCTTATGGTACAATAACATTTATTTGTACGGGCCCTTTAAAGTTAGAAGTACACAAAACAGATAATTTTATATTTTTTAATTAAAGAGGTATTTATATTGTGGTTTTGAAGAAATGTTCAATCTAACTCAAAGTGTATAAAAATAGAACACAACCCATAATTTTATAAATTTAGTCCTTGTACTAAAAATATCATAAAAAATGACCAATATACCATTTGACAACTCATACAAAAAAAATCCATCAAAATTTTAAAAGTTCACAACTTCAAATCTACAAATAAAAAAATCACAAAATTTATATATTTGAAACATACTTGTCGAGATCTATCCAACAACAGCCATATTTAATATTTTTTGACAAAAAAATCGAAACCGATAAATTTATTATTTCACTAAAACCTCCATTTTTTCCTGCGAACACTATATTTTTTTCGGTGAAAAATATTTTTCTTTTACGCTAGCAATGGTGCCGTTGGCGCGGACCAAAAAATGAAAGAAATATATGAAGAGAGAGAGAGAAACGAGGAGAGAGAAATATTCTGACGAGAATTTCGGCGGTCTCCTATAAGGATTTTGGCATTCCGACGAGAATTCTGGTGTGTGAGTTGTGTGGGGTGGAGGTGCGATTATGTATTTATTTTTAGAATGAGTATGACTAAGGATATAAATATAAATACCTCTTTAACTAAAACAAATAAAATTACTAGTTTTGTATACTCCTAACTCTAAAGAGACCGCACAAATAAATGTTATTATATCACAGGGACAAGATTTATAAACCGAAAAACCATTGTCCTATAAATTTAAATATAGGAAGAAACATGACATTAACCTTAATTCTCTATTGATTTTAATGGAAAACTTCAAAAGTAAGATCAAACCACCCCTATGGTTTTTCATTCATTTTTTAATTTCTCATAAAAATAACTACTTTTCAATCATTTCTTTGTGATCAAACCCACCCTAAGGACTAGGGGTGTGCACGAACCCGAATAGACCGAATGGACCGAAAAAATCGAACCGAACCGAACACGCTTTTGCGTTTTTTTTAATTCGGTCTAAAAATATATAGGACCGGATAATTCGGGTCGGTTTCGGTCCTGGATCGTAAAAAACGGTTTTGGACCGGATCGGACCGGACCGCCTTAATTATATATATATATATATATATATATATATATATTTCATAATTCACTCACACACACGGACACTGCACACTCACCACACACGCACGCTACTAACCACTTGAAAACCCACCAAAACCAAATCCCAACATAAGTTAACCCTAGATTTTATTTTCCCCTCTCTCCCTCCCTGCTCTCTCTAAGTCGGCAGGCTCTCCATTCCCTCATTCTCCTCTCCTACATACGAACAACAGCTCTCCTACATATGAACAACAACTTTGATCAAAGTATTTCTCTCCATCCATAAGATGTTTAAACTATAAGTTTTTCATCTGTTATTTGTTTTGACCCTCTCCATCCACAAGATAAGATATGTCATTCCCTCATTGTGTTAGTTCAAGACCCTGTTACTTTTTCATCCATACGATTTATGATTTGTGATTGGGTACAAATTTTTTTCATCTATACTTGAAATGTTGGGTATAAATTTGACACCTGCTTGAAATGTTGAAATGTTGGGTACAATTTTTTTTCATCCATACCTGATATCCATACTTGAAATGTTGGGTACAAATTTTTTTCCATTCATAACTGTTATTTTTTTTCAACATTTAAAAGTATTGTTTTTTAAAATGTGCTGTTTTTAAAGCTGTTTATTTTTAAAGAAAAGTGCAGTTTTTTAAAATAATGTTTTTTTTAAAGTGTTTTTTTTTAAAGAAAAGTGTTGTTGTTAATAAAAAAACGTGTGCTGTTTTTTTTGAAAAAAGGTGCTATTTTTAGTAATTGAAAAAATGTGCTGTTTTTAATGGGCGGACCGAAAAGGACCGAGACCGAACACGGACCTCTTGAAAACCGAATAGGACCGAGACCGATTATTTCGGTCCGATCTCGGTCCATAATTTTCTAGGACCGATTAATGCGGTCCGGTCCCAAAAATACCTCAAAACCGGACCGGACCGGACCGCAAACACCCCTACTAAGGACATTAAGAGTTCGGTGAACTTGATAGAAAATCATGTGTTTTTACAACTTTAGTTGTAAAATAACATCGCATATAGTAAAATATGGGTGCAACTATGGTCATTCTAACCAAATTTTCCAACACTCAAAAAATAGTTTCAATGACTCTATTACCCTTAAAAGCCACAAACTCATTTTATTCAAATGTCAAAAAAAACATTTCATCTTTTTTTGTTAAAAAAACATTTCAACTATTTTTTTAAATTCACTGCTATGTTTAAAAACTATTTATAAATATTAAAACAATGTTATATATAATATAAAAACTGTTTTTACAAAAAAAATATTTTTACTGTTAAAAGTCTATATTTTATATAAAAAAATTTGTGCATTTTATTTCCAACTGTTTTATAATACCGCCTACAAATACCTCTAGCACGGACCAACACATTAGAAAAATGGTTCACACTAACTGTATGTATAGATGATCAGATCACTTATATATACCGCTGATGCGGATGATTTTTTCTAAATAATAAAAACATTATTTTTATAATAGTAAAAAATGATCCGCGCCCGCGGTATGAATAAAAAATACGACTCCATGATACGTCGCTTTTTATTTGGGTCTTGATCATTTTTCTTAAAAAATAAAGATTCATAATCGCATTGTGTAATTTTTTTAAACGTTTTTTGAAAGTTGAAACGGTTTATTTTGTAAAAACAGTTTTTATTTTATATAAAACCATTTTTTAAGTTTTATAAACTATTTTTTAATTAAAAAATCAGATAACAATTTTTTTTAAATGATTGAAATGCTTTTTTAAAACAGTTATGACAAGTAAAAAAAAATATTTTTAATCTTATTAAAAATAGTTTTTTATAAAATAATATTTCTCGTTTTAAAACCAATTATTTTTCTAAAAACAATTTTTTTATTATATATGACATTGTTTTAGTTTTTATAAACAGTTTTTGAAAATAGAAGTTGATTTAAAAAAATACAATTGAAATGTTTTTTTAACAAAAAGAGATGAATGTTTTTTTTAACATTTGAAGAAAAGGGGTTTGTGGGTTTTAAGAGTAATAAAGTCATTGGGATAATTTTTGAAGTGTTAAAAGATTTGATTGGAGTGCCAACAGCTTCACTCCTAAAATATCTTTGTACGTTAAATAATATCAAGTGTCGAAAACTCCACGATAAAGTGCCAAAAATACAAGGGTTTTACTAAAATTTCTCTACATTGGGACCCGAAGAAATAAACCCCTAGAAATTATTATTGGTAATTATTATCAGAAATAGAAAAATAACCGGTAAAAGTAGAAAGTTTATTTAATAGTACATTATCCATTACAACAAGAGAAACAATAGAGAGACCCGGTAAATGTACACACTTAATAGACACACCTACATGGACTGTCCTATTAGGAAAGAGAAAAATCCAAAACTCAATCAAACCTTTAAAGCCTTTCACACCTGAACACAACTCTACCTCCGTACAAAATCTACCTTTGCTCACCAAAATCCCATAGCTTGTTAACTGACTAAAACAACCAACAAGCTGGAAAGACATGGACAAACTCTTTCACACTTTCATAAACCAAAAAAAAAAAAAAAAAACGTGATGGGCAAATCAAATAGAGCACCATGAATCATTCTTTCATTCCAAACAAATAAAGAAATTACAAAAATAGAGCATCATAAATCCAAACAATGTCATAAGTCTAAAGTACAAAAATATAATATCATAGTTAAACTAAATTACAGTTAAATTAGAAAAACAGAACATCACATTTAAATTACAGTTAGAACATCATAGTTATAAATTCCTGAACATCACAGTTAAATTACAGTTAAATTACAAAAACCCACCACAATCATAACTTCATCCCAACAAAAATAACCATAATGTTCATCCTAACACCACAAAAATGACGATTCCATCTCAAACTACAAATTTTTCATTGATTCTATGGAATATGCCCATTGAATGTGCTTGCACCGTATGTACCACTCCAAAATGGATTCAATATACCCGGGCCATATGAACCTCGTGTCAATAAATCTTGAAAAGAACGATGTTGTGAACATTGTGCCATTAGGCCATCATAAGAACTCATTTGTGGTTCATGCACCATAAAGTCCTGTTAATTTTCAAGACACAAAGCACAAGAATTAGAAACTCTGAAAACATCAAAACTTTTTAAAGAGCAAATTTTTTCAAAGAAAACTCTTGAAACAACAAATTGTTGTCACCATTTTTTTTTCAAACAGAAAACTAGTACCTCACCAATTTTTTCAAACAGCAAACTGTCAAAAAAATTTAACTTTGTGAAAAAAAATTAACTTTTTCAAACAACAAACTTTTCCAAAAAAGTTCAAACAGAAAACTAGTACCTCACCAATTTTTTCAAACAGCAAACTGTCAAAAAAATTTAACTTTGTGAAAAAAAATTAACTTTTTCAAACAACAAACTTTTCCAAAAAAGTTCAAACAGAAAACTTTACCTCACTAACTTTGTCGACTTTCTCTTTTGCTTTCATCTTCTTGGTTTTTTCTTTTTTCTTTCGGACAACTTGCTCTAACATTGATTGTTTCCGCTTCAATGGTGGGCGACCTTTACTACGAACAACAATTGGGCTACGAATAATGTCAGTTTCTTTGATGACTGTTTCCACATTGAGATTGTCACTAGGTGATGATGTTTGAAATTGACCAACTACATCCGCAAGACTTTGCTCACTACTTCCACATGCACTACCCCATCTTGTTAATTCATTAACTAAGCACTTAGTCCAACGCATCACCATTTTTGTTTTCTCTTCGTTGTCGGTTGCTAAGTCTGCCGCTACATAAAAATCGTTGCACATCCTATCAAAACGTTCATTCTCAGGGTGAAATTTCTAGTCAGAGTATATAATTTTAACCTTTGTGTGGCACCTCTTCACGTCTTTTCTCCATCGACGAAGAATGTACTTCTCAGCTACCATTTGAATTTTTTGGTTAATTAAGACTGTGATAGCATGCCTGCAAAATATCTCCCTAAACTCAAATAACTGACAATTACACTTAATTTCACAACCCTCCAACTTAAACCAAACTGTAAAATTGGCATGCCGATTTGTCTCTCCAATCATATCTTCGGATATGTTATACACAACACAACCACATTCCTCTTTAATATGAACCACGTCGCAATAAAGCTTCCCAGTCAACTCCCTTTGGAACTCTTTAAATTTCGTAGTGGTGTAAGCATCTTGAAATTGTTTCTCGAATGCATAACGAGTAATGCACGGGATAGAGGAATGAAAGGAGTTAAAGTCATCTTGATCCTCTTTTTGTACCTTTCTTCGTAACGCATTCTCATATTGCTCAACAAATTGTTTCAGTGTTGTCTTTGAGTTCACATAACCATCGAAAAAGGCATTCATACTCTCACTTCTTTGAGTCGTTGACATTCCCGCCCCAAAAGTACTTTT
Organism: Sambucus nigra; assembly: GCA_949130495.1. NCBI lineage: Eukaryota > Viridiplantae > Streptophyta > Magnoliopsida > Dipsacales > Adoxaceae > Sambucus > Sambucus nigra. The sequence continues at coordinate 329,613,609 of OX422222.1, read as the reverse complement.
TAGAAAAGCTGGAACCCAACGACGCCTCTCTTCGTATAACCCACTCAACCAATCATTATGTAGGAGATGAAATTTGTTAATAAAATTGATCCAATAACATTCAAATTCCTCTATTGTCGATGAATCATATACGGCATGTTGCATTGCATACTTCATCGACTCATATTCGCTAAAACCTCTCAACTTTTCAGGTAACTTCTTCATAATGTGCCATAAGCACCATCGATGTTTTGTATTGGGGAAGACATCTTCAATGGCTTTTTTCATTGCCCTATCTTGATCGGTAATTATTGCGGTTGGAGCTCGACCATTCATACAAGCAAGCCAAGCTTTAAAAAGCCAAGTGAATGTTTTAACATCCTCATTCGATATCAATCCACACCCTAAAAGGGTTGAATGCCCATGATGATTTACGCCAACAAACGGAGCGAAAGGCATATCATACTTATTGGTTAAGTATGTCGTATCAAATGTAATGACATCTCCGAATTCATCATATGCTGACCTACTTCTCGCATCCGCCCAAAAAATATTTTTTAACCTACCTTCATCGTCCAAATCTATCAAATAATAAAAGTTGGCATTATTGGCTTGCATCTTCATAAAGTAGTCATGAATTGCCACAGCATCACCCTCCCCAAGCCTTAACCGCCTAACTTTAGCAATGAAATTATAACAATCTTTTTCCAAAAAAGGAACATGCTCATGCCCACCCATTTCGACCAATATTGAATTAAAATTCTTGTTTGGACGGATTCCAGCCTTGTCATTTATTTCAAGTCTCCTTTTAACATAAGATCTCATGACACGATTATTCTTGTAATATCTTGATTTTCCGGGGCTCACCAAATGGTTATGTTCAAGGAATATCGTAGACACTCGCCATTTCCCATCGGAACATATAATAGCTCGAAGTCTAGCCTTGCAATTAGTTTTCGCAAGTGGGCGCCTTTTGAATGCATTTTTGGATTTACTTTCAGGCTTTCCACAATGAGAGCACGCAAAAACTGCAAAATTGGGCTCCCCGTCATCATCTTTTCCCGAAGATCTTTTTTTCACAGGAAACCCCTTTACATTAGCGTATTTTTTATAGTACCAATATACCTCTTCAGCGGTATCAAATTCCATCCCTATTTCTGGGTCTCTTATTTCCTCATTTTCACCAACTTCATTTCGCTCCATGTTCACCTCCTCCACATCATCCTCACTATTGTATTCATCATTTTCATTGCTCGATGATCCTTCAGAAGCTATTTTTTCCATTACTACAATGATAATAACAATTACAAAAAAATATTCATTGCAAACGCATTCTAATATAAAAAAAAAACTTACAAACACTATAATTTATAATAAAAAATAAAAAAAAAACTTGTAAACAGTGTAAAAAACTTATTAAAAAAAAGGGTGTGGCTAAAAGCACTCCTCTAAGTCTTAAAACACTCCAAAATTTTTGTCAAGTTACAAGATTACCCTTCACCCCAAGTTACAACATTACCTCAAGTTACAACATTAATTGATTTATATTTTAGTACTTACGTATTTATTTGTTCAAATATGAACACGGTCCAATTAAAATACAATACGACATAATATTATACGAATTTTTTTTATTTAATAAGAACACAAAGCAAATAAAAATACAACACGACAATATAAGAGTGCAAATCAATTAGATCGTGTTCGTGTTAGATAAAAAAAAGATTTCATGTCTTGTTGTGTCGTGCTGCATTGTAATTAAACTATGTTTATTTTCTATTAAAAAAAGATTAAAAAAGGACAAAAATTGATTTTTTTTACACATAAAAGGAAGAAAAAAACAACTTTTAAATGATTTTTTTTGCAACTTTAAAAAATTAGGGCGGAACATTTATTTATTTTTGACATATGTTTATGGTTGGTATAATATTGGTGGTCTATATATTTTATTTTTTAAAATATGTATAAAACAAAACAGTTTTAAAAATAACGTTTTTGAAAAAGAATATAACAGTTTGTTTTTGTAAAGACTATTTTTTAATAAAACAAATTTTTACGTTTTATGAATAGTTTTTAATTAAAACAGAGATAATTATGTAGATAGTGTTAAGAAAAACACTTGTACACAGTGTAAGAATGACCCAAACAATGATAATTATATTTTTTTAAATTAAATTTTATAACATGGTAATCAGTTAAATGAAAATAAATCCAACCAACTTCAATTAAATCAAAACCAAAAAACATGTTAATATTAATGAATAGCAAATAAGCGGTTTAATCCGTTTAATAAATGTTAATATTAATGATTATTTATTAAAGAAATGTATAGTAGAAAATAGAGAGAAAGTTACCGGAATCTCGTCGAAGCAATATTTTTTGGTTGGACGGAAGAACTGGTGGGTTTTCCGGAGCAGGTAGTAAAAATATAAGAAAGTTTTGGTGAAGATGAAGTTAGGTGGGTTTGGGTATTTTGGTGAGGATAAAGACTTTGACTAGTTTGGGTATTTTGGTGAGATAAAAGTTTGGGTTTTTCTCTTTCCTAGTGGAGAGTCCACGTAAGTGTGTCTATTAAGTGTGTATATTTACCGGGTCTCTCTAGTGTCTCTCTTACAACAAACATAAAAGTAACTAATATAACCTAATTGGAAACTGTAGAGACACAGTTTGAACAAGGCCAGCCACTTAAACTTAATGTAATTGTGCCAGTTCCGTGTTTGAAATATGTGCACTTGTTCCACCCCAACTTTGACCTATCATTGATTGTTTCGAGTGAGGGATAACATTGATTGGGTCCGCGATCAATTAAAATTCAGACATCAAACTTTTTTTCTGGAGCGAGGGCGCTAGGCCTGGTCAATTCGACTGTTTTTAGGCAATTTAAAACATACCCAACTTTTTAAATATAAAAAAATATTGAATTAGATTTCGATCGGCCCAAAAGTGTTTTTGTACTATTAAAAAATATTAGTTCGCACAAAATCGTTCGTACCTGATCCTACCTCCATATATGATTATTTTAAAACTTATAGTACATTTGAATCACCATGTTTTTTGCCAAAATTTTAAAACTTGTGCCTACAAAACGAAAAATACCACGGATTAATATATATATATACAGTCCTACTCTTGTACGGATTATTACACATTTTAAGAATGCGGACCGGACATGTGTCACCTGGCGGTGAGCCCAGAAACGAGAGAGAGTGTACCTATAATTTAGGCAATAATTTATAGGGGCACCGTTAGGTAACACATGTCCGGTCCGCATTCTTAAAATGCGGACTAATCCGCAGATGAGTATTATATATATATATATATATATATATATATATATATATATTGGGGTGGGGGGGGGGGGGGTGGGGGGGAGGATCAACCCAAAATAGTTTTTGTACTATTAGAAAATATTAGTTCGCACAAAATCGTTCGCACCTGATCCTACCTCCATATATGATTATTTTAAAGCTTATAGTACATTTGAATCACCATGTTTTTTGTCAAAAGTTTAAAACACGTGCCTACGTTACGAAAAATACCACGGACTATATATATATATATACAGTTATGCTCTTGTGCGGACTAGTTCGCATTTTAAGAATGCGGACATGACATGTGTCACCTGACGGTGAATCCAGAAAAGAGAGAGAGTGTACCTATAATTTAAGCGATAATTTCTAGGCGCAATGTTAAGTGACACATGTTCGGTCCGCATTCTTAAAATGCGGACTAGTTCGCACAAGAGCATTATTATATATATATATATATATATATATATATATATATATATATATATATAAAGAGAGAAAGAGAGAGAGAGAGTAGGGTTCCTATACATCATGCTTCCTACATCACCCATACATCATACCTAATTCCAAGGTTCTAAAAAACGCGGGTGTGATCGAGGCGTGAAGGTCAAGCCTTGAGCGTCAGAAGCTTAGGTGGGCCTTAGGCTTAAAAAGGTGGTTAGGCCTTCTTAATATATTTTAATATTTTTTTAACTATAACAAAGCTATTAAAATACTAAAATTGTACATATCATAAAAATATGTCTCAATATATGCAAATTAAAATACTATTTGATTATTTTGGATGAGATAATGGTCCGGTTAGTAAAAAAATCTTTAAAAGGCGATATCGTTTTACTAAAGCATTGTTGTTTTTAGAAAGAAAAAAAAAGTGCGCCGTAAGGATTTTACCAAGAATAGGGGGTAAAAAGCTTAAGGCGGGAGGTTTCTCCCAAGACTCAAGCCTAGGCGAATTTTTTTAGAACAGTGCCTAGTTCTAAGCCCTAATTTTTTTTTTAAAATTTTCTTATTTTACCCATGGAATTAACCTTCCAATCAACACATGTTCAAAAAATTATGTCAAAATACAATTTCTAGCTATTTTTTAAAAATCCAACAAAAAACTGCTGAAAATACCTTATTTATAAGGGTTTGCGCTCGCAAAATTTTGTGATTTTGTTTAAAAATAGCTAGAAAATGTATTTACACCTATTTTTTGAAAATGGGTTGATTGGTAGGTTAATTTCAAGAAAAAAAAATAAAAAAGAAATTAGAAAAAATGTTTCTTAGGGTCTAGAACTAGGTATGATGTATAGAGTGTGATGTAGGAAAGCCTTCCTCTCTCTCTCTCTCTCTGTATATATATATATATATATATAGAGAGAGAGATAATCTCAGGTGCGGACCAAACCGTGCGCACTCGGTGCGGACTTTGTCATGTTCCTCACGTGGTCCCTAAAGATATTTTGTTATTTTTCTCAAGAGGTCCCCCTCTTGTTTTATATGAAACCCTTAGTTTAAGACGATATATTTAAAAAATTTATAGTTTAGATCCAAATTGGTATCAAGACCTTAAAGATTTTAGAAACTCACCAAATTTCGACCAAACCCCTAATTCTGGCATTAGAGCCATAAGACGTTCCTTTTAGACTTATACCAAAAAGACTTTATTGCCCTTGGGATTTATCCATCGCATTTACCAAGATATTTTTGGAACCAATCCAGACTACCAACCTATACCCATAACTAATTTAGACTTAGAAGGTTGTTTAACCACACACGTAGACGGTTGCTCACACATTGAATATATCACAGCTAAACACGTAGACAGTAGACAAGTTACTACTAGTGCTATTAATAGCATAATAAACCAAAAATAAGTGTATACTCCTTATATTAAGACAATTAATAAAAGACACTCAAACCTTAGAAACAGAGATAAAAAATATCTCTAAAAGACTACTAGAAATAGATAACCAAATCCCAATAGACCTTGTCCATGTTTTACAAGAAATAAATATTAAGACTAATAATATAGAAGTCCTTAACCAAGACATTTTAGAAATTAAAACTTTAATTAAAAATCAAGGCAGTGAGTTAATTAAACTTACTAAAGAATTAGCTAATCTTATTCCTAAATTAGATAGTTATCTTCCTAATGGAGATAGTTAGATCAGACAGAAATGAGGTATCAAGAGATCTCTCCATTCAGACTTTATCAGAATTTTATCAAAGAATTTTAGAAAAGATAAATGATGATAGATTTTATTATAAGATAAATAAAAATGAGATTGCCAATGCGGCTAATGCAACTAGACTTATATTAGAAAGATTGAATTTAATTTCTACATCCATAGCAGCTACCCAAGACTATAACAGTAGCCTTGTTAAAGACTTGCATTTAGACCTAAAGGTTAAGACAGAAGGATTAACCACCTTCTATACAGACTTTGTTAAATTCTAACAAAATTTAGCAAATTACCTTAATAATAAGGAAAGCCATAACCTATCGAAAATGGATAGCATTATTAATGAACTTAGACTAGACATGGCCCAAGTAGAAGAAAAATACAAAGAAATTATAAATGGAATTAAGGCTATATATAATAAGCCTTCCCAAGCAGAAATAGACTCTCATTTTATTCTAACTCGGTTAGATAAAATTGAAAAGACTGTAGAAGCCATAGAAATTAGAACTATGCAACAACAAGAAAAAGATAATGAAATAAAAGACTATATTACTAATGTTGGTAAAACCATCGTTAATTCTCTAGCTAGACATAGTGAAGAAAATTTTGAGAAGACTAGAAAAGAGAACAAGAATTTTAAAGAAGAAATCCTTAACCAGATAAAAAGATAAAAGGATTATTCAGACTTCTTAGAAAGAATTAAAAAAAGACTTGAACAAAAACAAGTAACCACCTGTAAATTTAGAGAATCCCCTCATATTGAAACTAGAGAAAAGAATACCATAGGTAGACGAGTCATAAATGACGGATTAGATAAGACTAGTAAGATAGTTAGCTTTATCCCGAATATTGGACAGAGTAATCATATGCTTCAAAGACTTAAGGATTCATCCTCCAATGTTAGGACATGGTGGAAAGAAAGAAATTTCACTAATCCCCTCCAATAGAAAGAATGGGGGTGAAGTTGACTGGAAGATTGTTGAAGATTCCATTCATAATGGACAACTTCCAGCCATTAGATACATAGACTTGTTTAAGGAAGGTGTCACTCCTAAGACTCCCAATTATAACATGACCTACCATTGTAGAAATCACATGTTAGACAAATCCTATACTAAGCTTCAAGTATTTGACTCAGAATGGCTTAGATCTAGAGGAGCTGATAGGAAGTTCCAATTCCTAACCTTTGGACTCTTTCAAGTAAGAATCCAAGGATTACATAGACCTCAGAATAATATTAACATATTATGTTGTTTAGTAGACAAAAGATGGAAAGATTTTGAGAAAAGCCTTATTGAGATAGCCCATTTAGAAATGTCAGACAACATAGGATACTTTAATGTCATTCCGGCATTTACACTAATCGTAGACACAGCCAAACATTTTAAGTTAATCTTATATGCTAGTGCCTATGAAGACTATATAATCCCAAACGCTAATATAAATATAGAATTCCAAAGCTATGTGAAGTTCTCCCAATTTCCTTATGAAGGAATGCAATCGGGAATGAAGAAATCTTAGTTAGAACTAATGTTTCAGACTATAATCATACTTACAGTATTAGGAATACTGAACATATGAAAGAAAGAGCTAAGACCCTCTCGCAATTGTCAGAATTTCAAGAAACTAAGACTATACAAAATAAACCTTTGTTTATTAATCAAGACGACGTCACTGGAAATGTTACCATCCAGTTTGGTCCTCCTAAGATTGTCAATAAGAATATCCAGACCGAAGAAATTAGATTTAGGAATATGGGAGAAGCCATAATTAATGATCCTCCAGAAGGAGAATGTTCTAGTAAGACTAGTGCTAGTTTACTAAGACAAGCCCCGATAATTAGACCTAGAAGATCATTTGAACAAAAAAATTTAATTAAAGAAAAAGCTAGGATCCAAAACTTTGGACATGAACTCTCAGAATTGGATATGAAGACATTTAAAGATAACCTTAAGAAAAGTCATTCTGTTAGATTTCAAGAAAGATAAAGATTTAATATGATAGCTCAATAGCGTATATTAAAATTAAAAGAATTTAAGAATACAAAAGAACTTCTTAAAAACCTAAGACTAATAGAAGAAGGAGAACAAAGATTAATGTCAGCTACACAAGTAGAGCCTAGTAAACAAGAGATAGGAAGTAGTAATAGGCTAGAAGATGCTCCTAGACTTTTTAGTAGACTAATAGGAATAAATGTTCCTATATACTCAAGCATTGTAGTTAAGACTTAACCTGATTATATAAAAGACTTTCCAACTAGTGACAAGAGTTTCACTCCTGTTAAGACTATGGTAAGCTAAGCCATAAATCCAGTTGGTATATACCTTAACCTAGATAATGTTCAAGATAGGAAGAAGGCCTTAGACGAATGGCGTAATCAGATGAACATGTGTTTTGCATCTAATGAACAATGGGATGCAAGTTTAAGTAAACAATACGCTGAACAATCCATTAGAGGTATTGCAAAAGACTACTTAGATAGTTTAAGAAAGGCTACGGATGAAGACTCCTTAGCAAAGGTTGAGAAGATGAAAGAAAAATTAGAAGAAAGATCAATTGAAGAATATATTCAATTGTTTACATCAGAATTCATTGGAGCTGGACATCTAGATCAGATCAATGAACAAGACCTAGCAAAAACTAAGTTAGCCCTCCTTAGCATTTACAAATTAGATCAGGTAAATGAATATAGAAATAATTATAAACAACTATATTACCAAATTAAAGAATTTGGAGAGACTTTAAAAGACGAATACTTTAGGAAGATACCAGCCATATGACAAATCCTAATTAATGAATATAGGAATTGTCCAGGAGTAGCTGAGGTTAAGAATAACTCCCTTGGTGAAAGAATCAATTTTGCCAAAGACTATATCATATCTAAGAGACGTGATATAACTCAAGGAAAGTTAATAGAAGAGACTTTTAAGTAGATCCCTCCAATCAAAGATGAAAGAGACATCGCTCCAATCCAATGAGGATGTTGAAGTGAATCTAAGAAATTCAAAAAGAAATTAGAATGAAAACATAGGAAGTTTAAGACTAGACCTTTAGGATTTCCAAAGAAGTATAAATTTAGACAATCTACTACCTTTAGAGAAAAGAATCCTAAAACTAAGAAAAATAGATTTAACCAAAGAAGATATTTTAAGAAGAATACTAGTAAGTATAAGAAGGTTCCTAATTATAGGAAAGAAAAATATGTAGCTCAATCTAAGACTGCCACCAAAGAATGTTGGACTTGCTACAAAGAAGGACACTTTGCTAAAGACTATCCTAATAAGAAAGATAAAGAAAGTATTAAAATTAATACAATATTAGACTATGCAAATCAAGAAGAGTTAGATATCCTATATGCTATAAAAATATCAGACATAGAAGATGATGACAATACTAGTATCTATAATGCATATACAGATAGTGACTCAGAAGACTATAATAGTGATACTGATGAGTACGAAGACTCTCAGGATACTTTAGACTTGTACATGATGCAAACTAATCAAGACGATTTAGATAATGAATATATAGACTTTGAAGAAGCTTGGTATAAGCGCATATTAACCCCATTTCTAAAGAAAAGATGGACAGTTAGTAATCCTGAGTTACTAACCTATATACCTAGATGCTACTTTGATGAAAGACATTATTGAACATTTGAAATGAAATGTTGCAAAAAAGACTTTATATGCGTAGAATGCTTTGAGACTATACAAACAGAATTATTTATGGTTTGTATTGTTTGTCAACTACACTACTATGAAAACTATTGGAGAACTAGATTTAGAGCAATTTATACTAGCTAGTATGACACTCAAATAGACTTAGATATTAAAACATATTATCAAGACATTGATAGAAATATAGCCAAAAAATTGCAAGAAAATGAAGACTTCAAAGGAAAGAGAATTTCCTATGATTTAGAAGAATACCATTCTGATAGTAGTTCAGAAGACCAAATACCCTTAGATTTTATAGATAAACCTCAGAAAGGAATAACTATTTTAGAAAATAATAATTTAGGAATTTCTACTAAACCATATGCTTGTTTTGTAGAATTATTTGTTCAACATAAAGACAATCCTAAAAGACTTTCAGCTTTTATAGATACAGGGTGCTCTCATAGTATTTGCAAGGCTAATGCCTTCCCTGAAGACTATTTTTTAGAAAGTACTCAAAAAATCTATGGTAAAGTGGATAATGGAGATCCATTTACCTTCTATTTTCAGACTATTCCTATTTATTTTAAATTAGGAAATCAGACCAAATAACCATTAATCATCAGTTTTGGATAATTGATCCTCGTCCTAGTTTCACAGGAAATATTATTTTAGGACAAGACTTTATTAGTAATTATCATCCTTATACTCAGTATAACGATAAGATATTAATTAGTGATCAAGAGAAATTTAATATTAAAGCCCCTCTAATAGATCATAAGACTGCCTTTGACCTTATGCAGGTCAAACCCAATTATAGACCCATAAAATATGAGAGTTCTTCAGCTGAGCATGGTGGACCTAGACCTACAACCCAACAAGAAGACTTAGAAATTACTAAACCCTTAGAAAAAGAGTGTAAGTGTCCAGATCAAAAGTGTTATAAGCAAATAGCGCTTATACAACAAGACATTTTAGATCAAGCAGAACATACCTTATTACAGGTTTAAGCTATATCCAAACAGAAGAAAATGGGTATAGAAGTAGAAAAGGAAAATATTAGGCAACTAGAAGAGCCTGCTTTAGGAGAAAATCCCATAGCTAAGTGGGATAAAGACCAAAGTTATTGTGAAATCATCCCTATTAACCCAGACGCCACTAGTAATGGTGGAACCTATAAGAAAGGATACTCACAAGAAGATAAGGAAGAATTCAAGAAAGACATAGATGAAATGCTAAAGTTAGGCATTATTATAGAAAGTAAAAGTAGACATAATAGCCTAGCCTTATATGTTCAAAAATGAATCTGAACGTAAAATGGGAAAAAGACGTATAATTATAGATTATAGACAATTAAATAAGAATTGTGAATTTGATTCTTATAAGATACCAGGCAAGAATAATTTAATCAATTTGATTGAAGATAGAATTATATTCAGTAAGTTTGATTACAAATCAGGCTTTTGGCAAATTAAGATGCATCCAAACAGTATTACTTGGACATCCTTTAGTGTGCCCCAAGGAAAATACGAATGGCTAGTAATGCCATTTGGATACTTGAATGCTCCTCAAGTTTTCCAAAGAAGAATGGATAATATATTTAGACCTTATTCATAATTTTGTCTTGTTTACATAGATGATATTCTTGTAGCAAGTAAGACTGAGATAGAGCATGTAGACCATCTTAAAAAGATTATTTTAGAACTAGATAAACATGGTATTGTTATTTTCGAAAGGAAAATGCAATTATTTCAGACTGAGATAGACTTTGTGGGAATGCATATTAATAAAGAAAAATTATCTTTGGAAGAACACATAACTAAGAAGATTCTTGAGGTTTCAGACCAACTTAAAGATAGAAAACAATTACAATCATTTTTAGAATTGCTTCATTGTGATGCAGATTTTATTAAAAACCTTGCTTTAAAAAGACAAAGCTTAACGGTCCAATTAAAAGGAACACAGACAAAACCAATCCCTTTTATTGGACTAAAGATGATTTTGAAGTCATAAGACAAATTAAAGATGCAGTCAAGAATATTCCTTTACCTGAACTGCCTTATGCAGAAGACCAGTTTATAGTAGAAACAAATGCTTATGATAAACAATGGGGAGCATCATACTTTTCCATTAATCATCAGAGAAAAAAGAAAAAATTGTGTAGACATAGTTCTAGAACCTTTACAGACCCAGAAACAAGATACACTGCCCATAAAAAAGAAGTTTTAGCCATAGTAAGGGCAATAGAAAAATATATGCTATTTCTTAGACCTAAACATTTTACTGTTTATACTGACTCGTCTTATGCAGTAAAATTTAAGGATTTAGAATTGTCCAAATCAAGGACTAATAGACTAATTAGATGGCAACAATTGCTTAATGGTTACGACTTCTCTGTTATACATATTAAGGGAAGTAAAAATACCATTCCAGACATTATATCAAGAGAGCCAATATTTGCTAACACTAATATGATTTCATGTTTTATGTTGCAACACAGAAGACCTAGAAGACATGAGTTCCTCTGGAACAAATAGACTGAACATGGAAGACGTTGCAGACTATCTTAGACGCGTAAGACAAAATACTGGTGTAATGCAAAGACAGACTCATATTCAAGACTCTCAAGAAAGACCAATCCTACAGAACTTTGATGATATCTTGGTTCCTCCAGGAAAATCTAGACTAGAGATTGTTGCTCAAAATAGACTCATTGGGAAAATGTACTTTCCCCAATATAGATCCGATCAAAGATACCCAGACTTGATCAAATTTAGACAAGAATTTTGAGAAGACAAAAATACTCTTATAGACGCCATATGGTGGAATGTGAAGAATATACTATAGATCGAGTTCAAACAAAATTTGGTAGCTATTGCCAGATTCATGAGAACTCAAAGACTTGTAGTTACCCAGCTCAGTGGTACTGCTGCGCCTAGACCTCAGATTCAAACTTATGCTCAGACTCTTAGAGAATCCTCCAAAACTAGACCTACTGATTTTTGTTATCAGAAAAAGACTTTTAAGACTAAGATTGTTATACCATTTGGTCATAATAGTCTCTATTAGCAGAAGACTTTAAAAAAGAAACTAATAACATTTTTTATCATTTTAATATGTTATTATCAGAAATAAACGGAGATGCCTTAATGATCAAAGGTTTCTTTAAAGACGTTCCAAAAATATATCTTTTTGGAAAATCAGACATGGCTCATATAACTCTTGCAGACCACAAGTTCATTGGACTCGTCCAGACAAAAGATATTGAAGACTCTGTTGCTCTTGGAAAAATAGTTCATGAGTATGTTAAGAAGGTATAAGACTTCCTTCCTCTATTTGTTAGAATCTACCAGATTGCCCTAAGTTCCTGTAAAGGAATGCGAGTTGAAGGATTTAGACTTATTATATTTTCCAATTATATATTAGAAGACGTTGAGATTTTATCAGAAGATGAGACTAAAGAATTAATTATTGATAAGTCCAAGCTCAAGATTGCTCAAGCCATGGAGACAATTGAAATCATGGAGTTATTGACAGGAGAAGACAGGTGGTACACTGCCTACCATAAAGAAGACCTGATAATCCAAGCTGATGAGCTATTCAACGAAAGGCTAAAGAAAGAATCCAAAGAAATGGTAGAGATAGCTTTGCCAGCTAGCCTTAGAACTGTAGGCCTCATTGATGAATTTTTCAACAATGCCCTACCTAACCAAGACAGAGAAGAAGAAGACAAAGATGGGACAAAGACGGGCCCCTCGTTAGCAGAAGAATTATTAAAGACTGAAGATGCCCTGCACTAAGAACGATGCATTATTGCAAAAAGACAAGAAGACTCAATTTAGACTGATAATTCCACTTGAAGAATAAAGATAAACACAACTCAGACCTACCCCACATGGGCCCAGACATCCTCCTTTCCTAAAGATAAAGGAAGATAGTGGAAGACGGTAGGTGCAAGATAATTGCAAAATGCCAAGATTGCTTTTAAAAAATCAGAAAGGTGAAGACTCGAAAGATTCCAAAGATGCAGACTTTTAATGTATTTAATAATTGTATGCTTTCAATCGGATCACTTTTGGTAGCCGGTTACCAGTCATTTGTAGTGCCCTTGATCTATAAAAGGGAGCGTCCAGTTGAGTTTTAGATATCAGTAGTAGGAGTGAGAGAGTGATCAGTTGTTAGACTTCCATAGAGAGTATGCTTGTAGTGAGTAATATGTATATGAGTGAGTAAACCTCTCATAGTTAGGGGAGAGGGGATAGTTGTAACTACTTATGCTATGCAATAAAAGTATTTTGTTTTCCCGAAATCTCTTATGTTGAGTTGTTATTATTTTCCAAATTTTCTCCAACTTTCTGTTCATAGAGGACTATTGTGTGAAACCTCTGGTGTAGCACACAAGGTGTTATACTGGTGAACTGCCTTCAGGTGCCGATTAGCCGTGAGACGTTAGCCAGGTGGGCGTTAGGCATGAAGGCGTACAAGCAGGAAACGGGTCAACCGCCAAAGTAGTGGATTGTGGTGCGACACATAAAGAGAGAGTTGCAGGAGGCCGAGACCGGAGAAGAATAGTAACAAGGCTGAAGAGACAAAGGGAAGAAGATAAAGATATTGCAGACCAGAAGGAAGGTATAACTCGAACCAAACCCTTAACTATTTTTACATATTATTTCCTTAAGAAGAATATTATATGAGCTTACAAATCACTAAAGACTTTTTAGAATTTGTTAAATAAACAAGTTTAGACTTAACTAGAGAAATTCAAGATTGGACTCTTACAGACACTAAAGATAAAGAACTAATAGAATATGCTTTAGTATACGCAGGTGGTACTTTTAAATATATAGACCAGATCATTGAGTGGTTAGGAAGAGAAGTACCTAGAATAGAAATAATTAGAACACGGATCCGTGATCTCTTTAGACAAAAATTAAGAACCGAAGATTTTGCAGAAGAACTATCAAGACCTGAAAAATATCAAGAATACACTAGGATACTTGAAGACAGTATAGACGTATTAAAATTTATTAGACGTAAAAGGTTAGCTGAAACAAAGACTACTTTAATTAGAGCCGGAGGAATCCTCCCTCTCCTTAAAAACGTAGAGACAACTGCCCCTAGAACATACCGTAGATTTTTGTCATCTTATGGTGATAATAATTTTGACGAATTTATAGACAACGATATAATTGATATTATTAATCAAATATATAAAGAAACTAGACAGATAAACCCATGATATCGTATAAGGTATTTAAGACTAGAATATTTTTCATAAAAAACTATTTCAATTTCGAGACTCCCTCAAGAAATAGTTTATATAGATAATCCTCGCTATTCAGAACTCCAATACGATAGTGACGGAAGAAGCTTAAGAAGCAGCAGTGGCCCTGAAAGTTCTACACTTAGACTTCCAGATTAATTAAGCGCTAAAATAAGCTTAAAAGACTTTAGAAATCATTAGCATAGAAATTTATATTCCTAGAAACCTTAGAAAGAGAAGGTGGTCCCTAGGCGGTTCATAAAAGACAAACACGGTCCTAAGACTTATTGGGCGTTAGCTAATCCGCATAGAACGATCCGCATGGGAGCCGGACTCTCTCTCTCTCTCTCTCTCTCTCTCTATATATATATATATATATATATATATATACACACACACACACACACACACACACACACACACTAGGGTATGCTTGTGCTTGAAGGCATGGAGAAAATTTTCAAAGTACATAATTTCAAAACGACAAAAAATTCATTCCCCAATAAAATATAGTCTAATTTTGCAAAACCTATAAAAAATAGTCCAACATTCAAATAGTCTAAATTCGTGAAATAAATTCACATATAATTTTGCAAAACCTATGAAAAAACACCGTACAACTCAAGTAATTATAAATAGCTATATATCGATAAAAAATAAAAAAATATTAAGTAAATAATATTAAATAGAATACTAAGGAAAAAAATGTTATTGCATCAAAATACCAAGTTAATCTCAGTTTCAAAATACTCGAATTGGACGACACTGCATTAGAAAAAAATAGAGATGAATTAATCAGCCAAAAAGTAAATGTAAAAATGAATGGATGTGTTAGTCATCATATTATTCATAAAAATTAAGAAAAATCACAAATACTTCGTAACATTGTAAGGAATTTCAAAAGTGCCTGACCACATGGCAATTCAGAATAGGATATATAAATCTTTCATAAATCAACACGGTGTCTATAAAACAAACTCAACATACCAAATATGATATATTATTACATCTCAATCAAGATTACAAAAAATGGGGTGGGGGCTATTGAAGTTTATTTCAACAGATTGGATCCTCAAAATGAACATGAGTATTGACTAATCTATATTTACCTTGAAATAAACATATCAAAGTATTCTTCACTGTTAAAAAGTAATATCCCCACACGTAGAAGATGAATGAATTTAAAAGAAGTCCGAAATAGTGGTGTATGTATATATCATTTATTTTATACCACTAATACACTGTTTCGTGCTCATTCTCATTCACATCTGTGTCTTGGAGTCAAAATGCAGGCATAAATTTGAAGAAACCATGTTACTTTAGAATAGTTACAAAGTGAAAAATAAAGAGAATATAACTATGATGATAAATCGCATAAATGGAAAAAATGTATCGATGGAGGAGAATCTAAATTGAAGTTATAGCAAGAATGAAGTTATAACAATCGTAATTTGCATTCGAATCTCTAGGTAATGATTTCCCTTTCAAATATATGGGTAACGATTTCCAACAAAACTTTGAGTTTGTGCTTCCAAGCAAAAACTGAAAGTAGAGTATTTTAAACAAATGTTTTTTTCTTTCTAAACTCAATACAGATTATCAAGATAACCCATGATTAGATGGAAATGCCATAGTTTATCGAATTTCTGAAATGCCATTATAATAAAGGCCCAAATCAAATAGTGAGTGAGAAGATTTACATTTTTTTAGACTAATGAATATGTAAATTGTATTTCTATATGGGAGTAGTTACATGAAATTTTACACAACCAAAATGATCTGCCGATGATAGCTACTGCAGAACTCAGGACTTAATTATTGATCTTTCCAGTCATTTATAAACATATCCTCTATCCTCCTTGACATGAATTTGAGATCCTTGAGCTATAATAACAAAGTATAAAGAATCAGAATGTTTAAAAGTTCAATTGCAAAGCATATAAGCATAATACGCACATAATACTAATATGTACCAAATTGTTAGAATACCCGACTATGAAATTATTTAAAAATGATATTGAAGTATTTTTCACCTGAAAACAATTAGTTTAGAATCTCACTGAACTTGACACACAATTAAATAAAGTTCAATCACAAATACTATCCCCAAAAGATATACCAAATGACTTAAAATATCAGACGGAGAAGCTCAATATCAGGTGATGAAGATGTTGATATGATGAACTAATAAAGCTCGGAGGCTATTGAAAAATAAAATAATTCCTTTAAATTCGGGAATTTTAAACAGGGACTCCCGATTTGTAACAGGGGGCATCAGTGGAATCAACTCGACTTGCCTCGCCATGTTCGATAGCAAAACAGCCTAAACATTGCCAAGTTGCCGAGTCGCATTTTTAATTTTTTTCAATTTCATGTCCTCCAAAACATGTATCATTTCGTCTTGACTAAAACCAAACCCGATACGAAGGCAAAAATTGGTATCTCATCCTAGACCAAAACGTGTGTTTGAACCATTATTCAAAAATAGCCCATAGATCTTTAATAGCCAAGAGAATACTTACTTGATCAATATTATGATCTTATCCTGCAAGAATTATCATCATGAAGGATTTAACATAAGAGCACCTATGTAAGGGACTACGCTTTTTTATACCATACCTTAAACAAAAAGATTGTCTAAGGAAAGGATATTAAAGAATTCACTGCTTAAATAAGTATCTACAAGAGACATGATTTCAACACGAATAGATAATATATGTACTTTTCTATCCATATATGTGGGTTTAAAGTGAAAAATGGTAATCCATTTAGTTGTATTTATATAATAAAAAAACACCACTTCATAGTGATCCACTACTAAGTTGAACTTAAATTAAATTCAATAAAAAAAATAAGAAATTAATTAATCAATGCACAATTTTGCAAAACCCAAAGAAAAAAGTAATGGAGCATAATATATAAAAAGAAAAAAAGGAGCAGGAAGGTAACTCAAACGAACTCCAGGAATTATATTAAAGACAACAACCTGAAACATTTGGAAAGTGAATATTAAAAACAATGTGAATAAAATATATATGTAGAAATAATCCACAAACATAAACACAAATTAGGAACTTTACAAATTAGGATTTGCACACGAATTAGGAGCTGGACATAATAACCAATAAAAGAAATTCATAATAAATAAAGACAAATCAACGTAAATAGGGTGGCTATCTTTTGGGACCGTGAAGTTAAGCGTAAAGATCCTAATTTTGACAGGAGCTACGACTAGTATGCTCAAAGATTTGATTCCGGGTTTGGATTCAATGGAGGGATGTACGCCATACAACCTCTGTACTAACCAGTGGTGAACTATAATATCGAATTCCCACAGCTTGAAGTAGTACACACTGCAATGTCTAAACACCAACCTCGACCTCTCCCTCTTCAACATCTACCAGGGTCATGGGTTGCGTAGTCTACTCCAGCAGACATTGGGTATGATCCTCTAGAGATAATTATGACTACTGCATTTACTCCTAATCATCATGTGGGTCCTCATTTTGTGTCTGGTCTATACATGCATCCCTCTCACTATCCTTGTTAGCGACCTGAAATGCCCTTCTTTAACCCTCATGAACAGCAGGTTCATCAAACCTTTTCACAATCACATCAGTAGCGACACAACGTAACTTTTGGTTTAGCTCAGCCCCGATAAGGTGATTGGGCCATTCCTACACCCTACCAGAGTTATTAGTTTTAAAGCATAAAATGTGCAGAAAATTAGAGGGAGAGAAATCACAAGCATTAAACTCGCTTTGACGATGGAGTTATTTGCTAATTTCTGATGGAAATTGTTGGAAGTTTTTCGGGGTCGTCCTAATTAGCTCTATTTTGTAAGACCTTCTCTTTTAAGAAAATAAGAAAATTATTAGGAAATGCAATGATTAAATTAATGTAAAGTTTATTTTCAAAACAAATTCCCAAACAAATAAAGTGAACAAATTCCTTCCCCCTAAAACTAAGATTTAGAGAAATTATATTCCTAAATAAAGAAATATCTTAACATGTTCATGTCTTGAAGTGAACGCATGAAATTCCTGTAAAATTTATGACAAAAGGCCCCATGTTCACAATACAAAATTTGCAGCGATATATTAATAATAACACATAAAAAGTTAATTCTTCATGAACCTAAACAATACTTAGTTGTCAGTGAAAGTTTTAAGATATTGGAAATAACGATGAACTCAACCAAGACAAACCTTTTTTTTTACGAAGCCACTAAGATTCAACTAGCCACACTTTTTCAAATTGAGGATCCTTTGTTGATTATTTGTGTGAAAAGCCAAAAGAATGTCAGAATATATGATAAACAAAGCTATCTTCAAGATTGAATGTTTTAAAACATTAAAACCTTAAGTTTCCAATATAGTAACAAATGAACCACAAACTTTTTATATCATTAGCAACTGCTACAAAATAAAATTTTTAATGTCGCTTAAAAAGTAAGTTAGAATGAAAGCAAGTCCAATCCTCCCCTAAGCAGATGTAAAATGGTGTCACAACGATGAGTATGAAAACCTCATTGAAGTATGCATTTGTAATGGAATACATAACGGTTCAAACTTTAGATTTACACAAAACTTATTATTGAATCCTGATTCAATTTCTAATTATATTTGGTTAAACTTCTTATGAGAGGATACCCTAAATGGTTGGGGGATAGAGAGAATCAACAATGAAACCTGCAAACAACAAAACACAAAAACAATAAAAGAAATAAATGAAAAAAATAAATAGTAGAAGAATAAATTAACAACAAAAATGTTAGATGTGAAATCCAAAGGAGAAAACGAACATCTCTTAATTCGTGATGAATGAAATTGCTTTCATTTTGAGTTACTTTTTAAGCGCCGTAAGTAAATAATTAACTTGTAGTAGTTACTAATGATAGAAAAAGCGATGTATCTACAATCCAAAAGGAGAAGAAATTTTAACACATACCTATGCTCGGGTTCTATATCATTCAACTCCAAAAAAGTTATTTAAAATACTAAAACGAATCAATTTTAGCACGTACCTATGCTCTGGTTCACAAATGAACCATAGGCGTATATACCTATGAACAATAACAATTAAAACACAATTTGAAGAATTCAACATAATGAGTGGAAATAAGCGTTGGACCTCCAAAACATGCCAAAACATAAAACTAAAACTGAATCATAATCATGTTATGTTGAAGAATAGAATGCTGAACCCAATACATATGCTGAAACCAAATGTAACGCTGAACTATGTAATGCTGAACCAAACATAAAACTAAAACCCTAGTCATTCAGTATTAATGCTTAACAAAATTCAGAACCTTTTAATACCAAAAACCATAAGGCAGAAAAATGCATACCACTTAAATGAATTAATGGACTTTTCTTGATAAAATGTATCCCACATACAAACAAATTCAAATGTATCCCATCCAATCCAGAAATAAATAATACATTCAAATGTATCCCACTCAACAGCTCAATGAATCAATCAACTGAGCATTTTAAAGTCACGAAACTCAAAACCCAAGTGGGAATCAATAATAATAGAGATACAAACTAAGATATAATCAAGTATTTTAATACTATAAATTGAAAAACTACCAAATATTATTTGGGAATAGAGAAATCATTCCCCAAAACTACCAAATATGTACTCTATAACAGTGACCAGTTCTTGAAAAACAAAAGGTTCTAGTTGAGTAAGTATTTAATGTTAACTATAACTTACAGAAATTAATTATAGTCAATGTAACTAATAAAAAAAAGTTCAAACTGAAGTATACCTGGTGTATTGCAAATCTCCATTTGAAACCTTCGCTTTAGATCTGCAAAACTAAACGAAAAAAATAAATCTCCATTTGAATACAGTCTGATATATACATAAATGCAATAAAGAAACAAAAATAAAAAAAGTCCTAATTTGAAACAAATCAAAATTCATTTGAAAGAAATCAAAATCGTAGTAGTTGAAGCCCAAACATGCCCTATTCAACCCTAAAACAAAAGGTAAACGATTTAAGAACAACATAATACTGAATCAAATGCAAATCAAACCTAGAAAAATATAACGATCGTAGTGCATAACAAGTCGTGTAAGATCCCCTTATATACTAGTTGAATAAAAGATATGGGAAAAAGTGCTGAGTATACCCAAATCTTCAAACCCTAGAGTTCGAGAGAGAGAGACGAGAGAGGCTTGTATGATGATTTGAGAGACAGAGGATCGGGCTTAGTGTTGTTTGTGTGTGGTGGACCCTAAAAATTAGACGTGTGTAATTTCTTATTCTAACCATGTTTTTGAATTTTGAATAAGAGGGGGAAAGAATATAAAGTGTTAAAAATGAGGGGGAAATGAAATAACAAAGTGACCAAAAAGGAAAATAAGGTGTTTTAATCTCCACCCTTGATTTTTAGTCTTCGATATCAAGCGTGAAGTATCTTCCCATCTTATGAATAGTGAAAACACTATTGCAATATATATATATAATGGGGGCAAACTTGTATATATGCAAAAAACAAAAAAAAAAGTTTGACCTTCGTTTTTCCAAAAGTTTTGCGATCCATTATTGCATAAACCTTTCAAAAGTTTTACGGTCCATTATTGCATAAAAATCATAATTGATAATGGTAAAAGTGTAGATTTTTAAAAGTTTGCGGCGTGAACAGACTTTTCCTAGGTTTTCGAAAGTCTCACAATTAGTGACCATTGTAAAATATCTAATTTTTCGTTCTTCATTAATTTAATAAACAATCATCAATAAACATATATAATAATAATAATAATAATAATAATAATAATAATAATAATAATAATAATAATAAATAGTCTAGACCTGAAAAAGGAGTCTATAATCAGATTTGACACTCATTGTTGTGCTATAAAACTAAATTATGATATGAACCAATGAAATCATGATGCATGTCATCATGAAATACTTATTTGGGCCTTGTCAGCAACTCATTATCTTGGTCGACTCAGTATTCTCTAGTGGTCGGCAAGATGATCGAACTTCAACAAGTCGGTCTATTAAGGCATACGTGTAAAATACACGTGGGAATACATGCAGTATCTTTGTATATGCGCATGTTGTTTAAACATCCTGACTATCTATGGGTAGCTCATTATTAGTTGCCATCAAGAATGTAAAAAGGTGTAACCGTCTAACTTATAAAGGCATCCCAACTTTTCTTCTTCTTATTCCTACTATAAATAGCACATCATACCCCTCGTTGGTACATGAAGAAAACGACATACATTGAACCCTAGAATGATATAGGAGAGCTTGTACTCACCTCCAATACAAAACATCACTTCACATATGGATGTATGGATCTTATTGAGATGAACCACACTAACCTCTTGTCTATTTCTTTAATATCATCTCCCTTAAAGCTCAAACTATTTTCTTCTATATTTGTTATAGTTTATTATTAGTAATTCCTAGCTAAGACCTAAAAATATCCCTTTACCAGTTTTAGACAATAACACTCATTATTTTATTTTATTTTTTTTACTTCAATATGTTACTAATCTTCGATTTCAGACTTAAATACAATTTTGTTCAAAAATTGGACTTTAATACAAAACGTTAGAAAATCAGTTTGACTTAACTACAACTAGTCAATTTGATTTTTTAAAAAAACACAAACAATTGATTAAAAAATAATAAAGAAAATGAATATGAATTTAAAAAATCCAAAAATGCAGAAAAAAACAAAAAAACTCTCTTTTCACTAGCAAACCCATGCCACTGACCACCACCAACAAATCCATCGCCAACGACCACCACTAATAAACCCACCAACCACCACCAACAAAACTCAACACCCCACAATCCCCTTTCCTGCAACCCCACCTCCCCACCACTACCACACCCATAATCGCTAGCCCCATCCCCAACCTTCCTCACACACACCACGAGACTAAAATCCCAACCCTCTTGTTGCCGACCCTCATAACGTGAAAACACACATCCAAAATCATAAAATTAAAAACAAATCCAAATCGCAAAGCCAATCCGTAAATTTGTGAAATCGAAACACAAAATACACCATCGTTTTTGTTGATTTAGGTATCGTCGCTGCCGTTTATTAATTTTAAGTTTGGTTTTTGCCGCCCATCACATTGTGGGTTGGGCTGGAGACAAAGGGGGGATCTGGGTACTAATTAGGGAGGGGGAAACACATTATATGGTTGACTTATTTGTAGCCTGCAATATATAGGAGTTTTAACTAATTTGGATAAGAAGACAAAATAGTTTTTATACTTGCCATGAGCTCCCTTCAAGTGGTACAACAAAGTACAACTTCAAGTGCATGATCAACAACTCCAACCAAAGAAATTTAATGGATATAAAAGGTAAAAAATGTCACATTATATGACACATGAACCCATATTGCATTAAGTGGGGTGAATTATTTTTTAAGATTTTTTTTGGAATTTGAAATATTTTTTTTTTAAAGTTAATGGGCTTAAAAAGAATTCCCAATACTTATATAAAAAACTCTTTGCTAAATCTAAAACCGCTACATAATATCGGGGTGGTAAATTATATTTCAGAAAATCTAAAAATACGCATTTGTTGGTTGCTGATGTTATGACACATGTACTACACCTGTTAGTTTCTGATTGGTTGATTGTTTGTTTATTTTCACTCACATCTTCGATACATATTTGCAATCGTAGATATAATTTAATTAACATCTACAATTAAAACTGGTAACAATCCATGTCTTAGCTTATAACTGTTTTTAGACGGTTACATTTAACTTAAACGGTTCATTATCAACCATTGGATTTGAGTAAAAACAATTAAAATTATCTCAGCCGTTGATTTCGAACATTGTTTCCAGAACCTTCCTTGAGACCTATAAAAGGGACCTTCGTCTCAACATTTATAGACTTTGTCAATTGTAGAGAGAGAATAAAAGATAAAGAGGAGAGCCTAGAGGGAGAAAAAAAATTTGAGAGATAAAAAGAGAGTGAAAATTTCTGAGAGAATTATAGAGAAAATGTTTTTCATTTAAACCAGAAGTGAGTTTAGGTTTTTAAAATGAAAAAAAAGGACCCCCCTCCTTACTTTTTCAAAAACACTTCTGTGGAGAACCTAGTTTTATCGTTTTCATACTATTAAGGTTTTTTTGAGTTTCAGAGTGAGGATTTGAGAGTTTACACATTATTTTTAGCTATCAACTCGCTCTGAAAACTTTTCTCTTTTAAAACATCCTCACACTATTATAGTCATGATTTCTTATGTGTAATTAAGGATCTAACTCAGAGATACATTCATTTCATGATTTAGGTTGTTAGGCTTATTTCTATATATTTTCATATATGTCTTGTTATAGAAATAACTTTCTCTTGTGGATCCTTGCATATATTTTGAAAATCTTTTAGATCCAATATTTTGGTTTTAGATATGATTTTTGAATCTCAATTTTACACTTTCTGAAACCTTGGTGTACATAAATAAACTTTTAGATCAATGTTTTTCCAAGATCCACAAGTTAGATCTAAAACTTCTTTAAAAAACTTGTTTATGATTTTTGTTTTTTAGGGTCAGAACTTAAACACACACATTAAACCCACTCACACCTAGCTAACATTAACCCACCACACCTAAACTACTCCTCACCCTCACACACTCTCCTACACCCTCACATACATAATAAACCCCACCTTCATCTTCTCCACCAACATTCTCTCTCTTCCATAACAAAAAAAAACCCAATAACTACCCATTTCATCTTCATCCCCCCAACCTTATCCCTCCATTGACTTACGAATCCTCATACTCGGTTCACACAATCCCAAACCCGTGTCCAAATTCCTTACAACCTTAACCAATTATTTGCCATATCTCCCCCAAAATCGAAACAAATCACTGCTAACAATTATCTCCAAGAAACCCTCTTCTATGCTAAAACCAAATCCCAAGAATCTCTCAACACAAAACCAACTTCATGGGTTACATTATGAATGAGAAGGCAAGTCATTTAAATAAGGGGAGACTCTCAAATACACAAACAAACCCCGAGACGCGTAGAGAGAGAGCAACCGTGTATATTATGTACAGTTTATGGTCACAAAAAAAATTCTCAAAAATACAAAAAAAAAATAGTTTAGCTTTAGAATAATTTTTAGGTTTAGTTTTTAGTCTTCTTTTTGTAATCAAGTGCTTAAAATTGTGAAGAAGTTGGATGCATGTCAAGACGCATTTCAAGATGAATTTGTGGAAAAAATTGTGTATTGTATTTCTACATTCTCTTTTCAATTTATTTCCTTCTTGACATATTATTTATTGTTGTTTATGCATAGATGAGAATGTTTGGCTAAACTCCCCGTTCAAGGGGTGGGATGCACTGCGAATGATGTTAGTTTATTTAATCAATTTTATTAATGCTATAATTCTAGGAAAATTAATTTTTAACTGTCACCAATTAATTTATGTAACGAGAGTTAGTAAATTAATTGAACAAATTACTGTTTGAATTGCGGAATCGAACTAGAGATAGGTTTTTTCGATATTTTAATATTAATTCAGTATTGAAATTTGAGGATTGATATTGTTTTCGTTAAATTGATCCTAGCAGGTAATTTTCTGAAAACAGTATAATTCATAATTTTTCATTGTGTGACATTTTTAAATTAATTTTCTAAAAAAGATTTTATTAAATTTATAATTTTAACGAGAGTTAGATTATCCATTTAATATTCTCTCAAAATATTTCACATTAATAAATTGAGAGATTAGAATAATTGAAAATGCAGTGTAATCCCATCTCTTGACCATCTCACATTATTTCACACTCGGTTACACACACTTTTTTTTTATTATTTAACAATTTCGTAATTTTAGCATTAGTTAGCTTTTCCCTTGAAATTGTTTTAAATAAAAAAAATATTTTCATAAAAAAATTGAATTGCACGTTTTCACATTAATTGTTTCACCTTGAAGGTTGAATTGATACCCGTACTTACCGCAATACGAGTTATTTTTAGACAAGTTTTGTAGGTACTAAAGGGAATTTTGAGAGTGGCTTTTGAAGATAACGACCGTACGTAAAAAATAACTTATCAAATGGCGTTGTTGCCAAGGAATATATATATATATATATATATATATATACATACATACAAAAAAAAGTCACTTATTAAATGGCGCCGTTGTCGCTTTCTTGACGTGGAGACAACTTGAAGACTTGTAATTTTTTTTTAGTTACAATTATTATTCATCCTCCATACTCCTTAGACTGGTTGTATAGAATTTTTAAAGATTTGCATCTGTTTTGGTGAATTTTGAGACCAATTTAATTGTAATGATTATTCAAAAAAAAAAACGCGCAAAGGTCAACGGACAAGGTAGAGAGAGGGCGTCCAAGGCGAGGATTTTTGAAGCCTCTCTACTTTGGGTCGGTAGGACTCCCGGGGACGACCGAGATAGGTGAGATCTCCCCCGGTCGACTCAACTCGGTCTTCCCCTCACGTGTGTAAATACCGTGGGAGGTAATTTCTTTATCTCTCGTAAATCTCCTGTTAGCGAGTTTAATTTTTGTGTGCTTATTTGCTCCTGTGTGCCTTTAATTTCTGTATCGCCCTTAAATTGAATGGTTGATGAATTAATTTACCTAAGACCTGGACTCGGTCATTGAAACGAGAAGGGATTTCATCACCCGACTCACTCGTTTATCCATTGTGTGCTACCCTAGCTATCATTAAATTTAAAATCAATCTACTAGCTAGCCCCGTAGAAACACATTTTTGCACGAGGTGATCACAAAGATAAATTTCGTGATTTTTGCCGCCGACGGACTTAATTAAAATCTGACTACCCTCTCACTAATTTTGAAGATAATAACTGGCTACATGCTCGTTCGAATTTTTCTTTACTTGTGTGTCCAATTCCATTCTTTCGGTAGTCGATTTTAGCTTGCTCGTCCAATTCACGAGTCCATTTTCTCCCCTTTTGTGAAAAATCCCAAAAATATTTTCTTTTTTAAAAATATTTTCAAACATCACAAAAAGATTTTCTTCCTTTTTTTTTCTTTTCAAAATACCAAAAATATTTTTCTTTTCTTATTTTCAAAAATCCCAAAAATATTTTCTTTTCTTTTGAAAAATATTTAAAAACCCCAAAATATTTCTCTCAAGGCCGAAGAATGTCCATTATGAGAGTACTATGGCCATTTCTCATTGTTTGATGTTAAGCCCGATTCGAACCTCTATTCATTAATTCTTGACTTTAACTCTCAAACGCCCACCGTTGATACTCGTGTGTGGTCCGCGCACACATCTCCTACTCCACCGCCTTCGGTGACGAGTGTCAACCCATCCCATGCTTCTCCGTGCACACACTACTTTCTGGTAGATCACTTATCCCATGAGTGTCCATTTATTTTCTCTCCACCAGAATCCACCATGGAACATGTGTATCCATATAACACTGTTTCGAAACCACCCTCGATGTATTCTCATGACATATCTAATGTCGAGGGGTATGATTACCCAAGCTATTCATGGAGACCTGATTACCCTTCCATGCAATGTGAATCCCATCGTTACGATTTCCAACAGTCGTCATCCCCACCTCGTGCACCTTATACCTATCAGTCCCCTTCATATGCTCCTCATGATGATCACACTTTTGTCCCTCACAGAGTTGTTTCTCCCATGCATGCTGCACTTGACCCAGCTTCACACACTTCCAATGAGTATTCTCCCTATCCTGGTGTCTATAGTAAGTTGTGTCCACCTCAACCACCATTGCCACCCCAACACTTCCCCACCACCTTGCACATCCGCTCTCGAGAGCCTTTTACAAATGTTCGCGCACACTCTTCAATCTCAAAATGAAGCCCTTCAACGGCTTGAACACAGGTTTACTGCATTTGAGTGTGCGAACGAGTCGGATTTCGTCCCAAGTTAACCCATTATTGACCCCACGGGGATGATGATGTGTCGTCTTGTGCCACTAATTTTGAGTGTAACCACCACTATCCTCCTGAGAATCTTAAAGTTGATACCACCACGTGGTCCGGGTCCTAAGTTGACAATTGTATTGATGTATCCATTGATGGTGAGACTGATCCCGCACCTCCCTATCCTTTCGAACCCACAATTGAAGTTTCCCTTTCCCCTTCCATAGAATCCTTATTTATGCTCGAGCCTACACCTATTGATCCCACTGCGTGTGTTCTCGAGGAACCACTTCATCCTAGGTTAGCTCCAGCTACGAGTGCTCACCATTTTCTTGATATTGAATTTGAGATGGTTTCTACCTCTCTGGATATGGATCCTATCCCACCATGCTTGTCTCCCGTAGAGTCCGCTATTAATGTTTATTCATCTATCTCGAATTTGGAGGCCTCGTTTGATTTTTCCACCACTTCGCATGGTGTCGTTAGGGTGGATAAGTTGACTATTCCATCACTTCCTTTCACACCTCTACCTACATGTGCCCTTGAGGTTCATTCCAAGCCTCGTGCAGAGTGTGTGTCCCCTACTCTCGAGTTAGATCATTTTCCCCCACCCTTTGTCCCACCTGATCCACCCACTGTCCCTTCCACCCCACCACTTGGTTTGGACCTTATTAGTGCACTTCACCTGTTAACATATACGCATTTAGGTCCTCACCTACACCCACCCTCCACCCTTGTGCTCCACGATCCCATTTGTGCATTTTTCTTCCACCCCGATATCTATGAGAGTATTTGTGCTACTCTCAACATATATGACACCGAGCTTGTTCCTTTATGCACACCACTTCCTTGTGGTGTTGATTTTTTCCAGCTACCGCTTCTTGGCGTGTCACGACGCGATAATTATCATTGTTCATTTATAGAATGGTCGTGCACTTTCTATGAGGCCCGCCCCATCATTATTGTCAAACCCTTCTACCTCCCCCACTAACTTGAGCACCATACTTATAGGGACCTTGTTTCCCTCACATTTACGCTCAATAAGGCCCGTGATCGATGCCTCTTCACCCTCACCTTTGCCCATCTTAACCTTACCCTCCTACTGACCCACCCATGGTCCACGGATGCTTTGCATCGAGTGATGCACTTTGCTATACAAGTGCATTGATCTCTTTTAGCATTTATCCAACAAAACCGACACTTTAGTCTTATTTGGGGGATATTTTCATCACCTAATTTTTATGCCACTTCGCAATTTCTTAGATCTTATCTGTAAGGTGAGATTGGTTCTGCCTGGCTGAAGACATTAAACTTAGCATTACCGGGAGGCAGCCCGTCATTCATTATTTCTGAGTAAGAGTCTTAACATGTTTGGGAGTGACGTTTCACGCCACCGAATGGTTTTCACATGCTTTATAGACTTGTACATATTTTTGTATCGCATTTGTTCATCAGGTTCTATCTCTACTCCACCATGCGGTACATTTTCATTCGCGGTTCATTATGGTAATATCTTTCCTCCCTTGTGCTTTTATTTTTATATATGGTTTTAAACATCGAGGACAATGTTCTCTTTTTTTTGTGGTGGAAAATTTATCAAAATCGTACCTCTTTTGAAAATTTTCAGAAACAAATGATTTTAAACATTTTGTGCAGTTAAATTAAAATTTTTATGACATAAATTGTTTATCATTCCTCTTTTAGAAATCTTGAAATACCCGTGTTCGATCTAAAATTACGCTTTTTACAATAAATTAATTAATACCTCTTAAAAGCGTACTTGCACTATGAATTATTAAACTTGATGAATTCCACTGTCACTTTTACAATCAAAAGTCGAAGAGTAACTATATTCTTAAGAGAGCCTTAAAAGATCACTAGTGGCGACTTAAACTTGTGAAATTTGAGCTTTTCACCTTTTTGAGGGGTTTTACGTTTCTCCGAGTCACAAGTTGACTCAACTTTCTTTGGGTACTATATTTAGTCGTTGCATGGTCTCATTATTTTCAGTTTTGACATAATCACTGAGAATGACATTACTTTCGAATTGTAAGAAACAAGTGTCTTGTAGTTGTCCTGAGCACTAAATCGATTTTACCATCCTTACCATTTTCCTTACCACATTTTAATTCCATGTTTTCCTTACCCATATGTGTCGCAGATACCATCCATATGTCATTCCCCATCACTACCATAATTTTTGAGAAAAAGAGTGTTTGGAAATTATCAATGTAATTTGTCTTCATTTTCGTTATGAAAACAAAATGTATCGCAAAAAAGTAAATAGAAAAAGAAGCAGAAAAAGAAAAATAGAACAGAAGAAAATGAAATCATGCGATCAAAAATTCGAAAATTGAAGACATTAGTTATTCAAAGTGTGTCACATTCTTCTCAAAAACTCTATCATTCATCTTCTTCATTTCATTTTCCCCTCATACCTTTCATAAATGACATTTTTCACCCTTGGTAAAGTATTCGGACAAACGAGAAGATTATATGGTGAATAACTCGATATTCTCGACATAGTGGTTAGCATTCGTTCATGAGATCATTTTTCTTTCATGTATCCGTTTATTTTTATTAAGTGTGTGAGACGTTTGAACTTGTTTACATTTACTCACCTCCTCACACACTAGAGAGATACATTTACCCAATTTTCAGAGAGTTAGATTCAGAGAGATATATCCAGTGAGAATTGAAGTCAAAACATTGATTCTATAAAGGCGATCTAAGAATTACTCAAATGATACTTAAGATTATTTCAAACTAACACATGCTGAGTTTTAGGAGGGATTACGCTTTTTGGTATTAAGTAATATCTTATTTTGATAGTTGAATACGGTGTTCCTTGACGTCGATTTTAGTTGGGTTGTATAGAGTTTCATCGTCAAAATAAGAGACTGCATTTTTATAAAGTTCGTATTTTGTGGGTATATTCACTGCAAACCCTCACGAGACACCACTCGTCCTGTAGGCCAACCTATAGGTTTAACGACTTGTTGCATATGCTAAGTGCAATCGTCAGTACTTGCAAAAGTGGCACACTTTTGGTTACTTATCTCTGTTTTCTCTCTAATATTTGCTCGAGGACTAGCCATGTTCTGTTTGGGGTGGTGTGATAAGCATCCAAAAGTGTTTACTTTATACCCCGAATAGAGGCATTTTATTCACTCGTTTTAATTAAAATTTACCTTATATCGTATTTTATTATTTTCCAGTCCAATCATCAGTCGCAACATTAAATAATACTAAATCAAGTTAACTGTGACTCAATAGCGGTCAAAAGTGTTAATTGAAGAAATTCAAAGCGGCCGTGACGTCAGAAGTTCCACTGAGTTTGCCCCAATGAGTTTCGATATTCCAAACCCTATCCCCAAACCAAACCTAAGCCTACAGCAAGCCCAGTCCATACCCCGAGCCCCGTGTATGTTTAGTTTGTGTTTTTAGATTTTCTTAGATTTTTATTTTTTGTCGTTTTATTTTTAGGATTTATTTAGGATTTTTAGAATTTATTTGCATATTTTTATATTTTATTTTTATTAGTGTATTTTGATTTTGATTTTGATTTTGATTTTGATTAGTTTTTAGTTTTTATTTTATTTTATTAGAATTCATTCTTAGGATTTCATTTTTTTTATTTTTTTTAGATTTTACATTTTTACGATTTTAATTTTTAGTTTAATAGTTTTTTATTTTTATTTCTTTTTAGTTTCATGTTTTTTATTGGAATCTTTATTTTATTTTTAGAGTAGTATTTTATTTTTAGATTTTTAGTTTTGTTAGTTTTATATTTTTTTAGTTGTGTATTTTTAGGGTCACAACTCAAACACACACATTAAACCCACCCACACCTCACTAACATAAATTCACCACACCTAAACTACTCCTCACCCTCACACACAATAAACCTCACCTTTATCTTCTCCACCAACATTCTCTCTCCTCCATAACAAAAAAAAAAAAAAACCAACAACTACCCACTTCATCTTCAACCCCACAACCTTATCCTTCCATTGACTTACGGATCCTCATACTCGGTTCACATAATCCCAAACCCGTGTCCAAAGTCCTCACAACCCAAACCAATTATTTGCCATATTTCCACCAAAATAGGAACAAATCAGTGCTAACAATTATCTCCAAGAAACCCTTTTCCAAGCTAAAACCAAATCCCAAGAATCTCTCAACACAAAATCAACTTCGTGGGCTACATTATAAATGAGAAGGCAAGTCATTTAAAAAAGGGGAGACTCTCAGATACACAAACAAACACAGAGACGCGTAGAGAGAGAGAGAGTAACTGTGTATATTATGTACAGTTTAGGGTCATAAAAAAAAATCAGAAAAATACAAAAAAATATTAGTTTAACTTTAGAATAATTTTTAGGTTTAGTTTTTAGTCTTCTTTTTGTAATCAAGTGCTGAAAATTTTGAAGAAGTTGGATGCATGTCAAGGCACATTTCAAGGTAAATTTGTGGAAAAAATTGTGTCTTGTATTTCTACATTCTCTTTTCAATTTATTTCCTTCTTGATATATTATTTATTGTTATTTATGCACACATGAGAATTAGTAATTTCGTAATTTTAGCATTAGTTAACTTTTCCCTTGAAATTATTTAAAAAAAAAAAAAAAAATTGAATTGCACATTTTCACATTAATTATTTCACCTTGAAAGTTGGATTGATACCCATACTTACCGCAATACGGATTATTTTTAGACAAGTTTTGTAGGTACTCAAAGGAATTTTGAGAGTGGCTTTTGAAGAAAACGACATATACACAAAAAGCTTCTTATCACTCTCCATAAGAATGACTTCATTACGGAAGTGTTTGGGTTCCAAAGATGATTCACAAAAGTAATTGGGATTGATTTGTGTGAATCAAAAAGGTTTTTAGCCCTAAAAGGTGAGGACTATTTTGCAACTGTTTTGTAGTTTGCGTAAATGAAAAGTCTTAATTGAAAAGCTTCACGAAACAGGTTTTATAGGCTAATAAAAAGTTGAGGCGGTGGAAATTCATTCGAACGGTATTCCAATGTGGTCAGAACGACATCTCAATGTGGTTTGAACGACTTAAACGATTTTTAAAATTCTACCTGCAGTAAACTCAGAAAATATTTTTAAGTTTGAAAATACATTTTTTCGATAAAAATCAGTTTAGAAAAATATCCCAGTACTTAGTAAAAAATCTAAGTAAAATATACCTCATGTCACGTAGATGTTGAAGATGCTTGATATTCGGATCCATTTTCTTGAAGGTGTGAACGTGAATTTATTTGACAGTTGTAACGGGATACAACATACTT
Organism: Sambucus nigra; assembly: GCA_949130495.1. NCBI lineage: Eukaryota > Viridiplantae > Streptophyta > Magnoliopsida > Dipsacales > Adoxaceae > Sambucus > Sambucus nigra. Next base: position 329,581,011 of record OX422222.1, on the reverse strand, counting down.
AATGTAAACCAGGGACTATGAAAAATATGTCCTTACATGACTGGGTTGGTTGCTCAGATGATAGCAAAAGTAAGTTTGTTACCTGTTATTATGCAGACAATAATTCAGTTGGGTAGAGTAGTAAATAATAAAATTGTATATCCTTATCAACTACTAAATCTGAGCATATCATAGCTGCTAGCTGTTGTTCATAACTTCTTTGGATTAAATAAATGTTGTATGATTATGACATTAAAGAAGACAAACTGACCATATTCTGTGATGATCAAAGTTGTATAAATATTTCTAAAAATCTTGTTCAGCACTCTCGTACTAAGTATATTAAAATTAGACATCATTTCATCCTAGAACTTGTACAATCTAAAGATCCTGAAATTGAATATCTAAACACGGAAAAGAAGTTAGTTGATTTGTTTACAAAACTCTTGGATAATATGCATTTTGAATCACTAAGGAAATCCATAGGGATGATAGCAATTGATTAAATATTCTCCTTTAGTAATATTCTCCAGCGTATATCTTGTTAATAATTGGTTTATGAGGATCTTGGGTAAGGTTATTTAATTAATGACAAACGATGCCTCCTTTATCTGTTTAATGTAGGAGACCCCTGATATGACCCTAGTTATGACTTATCATGGTAGAATAATTTTGTTACTAATATCTCTCTAGTACTTGTTTACCCATTGTCTATTTGAGACAAAATGTGGGAGAAGGTTTGAGTCCATCTTAGGGCCTTCCATTTGAAGTAATTTTCTATAATTAAACTAATATGCTATCTCAAGTGTTTTTACATGCATTTTGATACAGATTTTCGATCACATTGTTCTATATTTTAGGGTAATGGTCTGTATTGTAGTTGAGTTATGTATTTTTTTTCGTGTCTTTTATTTTTGCTTATAGGATGGATTAGGTAGAATAGAACTTTGTATATGATCATAGGATATTTTTTTCTCCCTACAAGTACCTAAATGTACTCAAAGGGATTTTATCTCCGATATCCAAAGGGGGAGATTGAAACACATTATATGGTTGACTTATTATGAGTCTTCACCATATACGAGTTTCAATTAGTTTGGATATGACAACAAATAGTTTTTATAATTTCCATTATCTCCCTTCAAGAGGTACAACAAAATTCAGCCTCAAGTGCATCATCAACAACTCTGACTAGAGAGATTTGTAAAGAGAGTTGTTGATGATGTAAAGGTATAAAATGACACAATATAGGACACATGCACTCATATTGCATTAAATGTGTTAAAATATTTTTTAAGCATTTTTTGAAATTTTTGAAATATTTAAAAAATGATTTTCAAAAGCTAAAGATGATTTTGAAAAGTTATAGGGGTTGAAAAGAATTTCCAAAACTCCCCATAAATTTTTTTTGTGCCAAATCTGAAACCGCTACATAATATTTGGGGTAGCAAATTGTATTTCTAAAAATCTCAAAATACGCGCTTGTTGGAAGTTGATGATGTAGACATGTACTACACATGTTGGTGTCTGATTGGTTGATTGTGTTTTTGTTTGCACTCACATCTTTGATACACATTTGCAACTGTAAATCTAATTTAATCAATATCTATAATTAAAACTGGTAACAATCCATATCTTATATTTTTAGCCAATCAACATTGGTAACCAATAACCGAATTTAGACGGTTACATCTAGTGTAGACGGTTCATTATCATCCATTGGATTTTAGTCAAACAAGTTAAAACGATCTCAACCACTGATTTCGAACTTAGTCTTTAGAACCTTCCTTAAGACCTATAAAAAGGACCTTCGTAATTTGTAAAGAGAGAATAAAAGAGAAAATGGAGAGCCTTGTGAGTACAAAAAATATCATAATAGAGAAATCCACTAAAACAATCACAAAGTACAGAAAATCACACACAACAACGATATACATATTTGGCAATTTGGCTACATCCACGGAGAGGAAAGTGTTTTTATTAAGTGTCTCTCAAGATCTCAGGTTACAATCCCTTTGCCCTTGGTTAATGTGTACAATTTATAGGTAAATTATCGTAGAGTTTGAGTTGTTCGGGGAACTCCAAATAACACGTGGATAAGCCAAGGAATACCTGAATATCTCCTTCGAGATTTTTGGTACTTAATTTGACTATATTCGTAAGTGTTCTCTTATGTCTAAAATACTTTGAGCATAATAAAATTCATGATTTGGTCTAGACAGCGTGTTAATCCATCTAGGTTGTTCTGCTACTTTCACGAATTGTATTAAATGGGCTCCCATAATTGCCCCTATAATCTTTGGCCTAATAGTTTGGGACAATAGATTTTAAACAGGTCCAAGGTCAATACATAAGATACTGGCCAAAATTGGCATGGGATACTTGTAATTTTGTTATATCTAAAAGGGTAGGCTTGCCTTCAGGAGAATTTGGAGCGTTGAGATCTCCTTGGGGAAGTGTGACTGATCATTTGAGATTTTTGAAACCTGTTCGTGTGCAACCTAATCGTCAGTTCACTGAGCTTGGTTGTCTTTGCTTATACTTAGTCTCTAATATTCCTCTCTTGTTATCTGCTTCAAAATATGAGCTTTTCCTCTTTAGTGATTCTTCAAGACTTCATCAATACTTGTAAGCTCAAGTTCAAACTTTTTTCTGGTTCTTCTCTTTTGCAAAATTTATTGTAGTTGTAGATATGGATTTGTTGGCAATGGTGACGCTTGATAATAAATCCATTTTTGAGTTTAAAAAGTGTTACAATATTCCAGAGTGGGTGGATATTGAATGTGTCCCAATCCCTCGAAACGTTCGTACCATATATGATGGTCATTGGATCCATACCTTGCTCGTTTTCAAGGGGATTTGACATTTTACCGTAATGCCTTATTTTTTAGACTCTTCAAATATTTTGACATCGTTACTGCTCAGTGTACTCCAAATGTTTGGAAAATTGTGAATGGAGTACATAGGATAAATAAATTGTATGAGATTGACTTAGGGCTCGCAGAAATCTATTATTGTTATGTCTTCCCGTGAACTTAGAGTCACTAATCTTCTGAAATTTTGGAATATTAGGGATACTTTTACTAACGGCGAGAATCCCCAATCGACTTTTTATCTTCTAGAATATAAGAATACTACTTTGAGTTTCATCGCTCGACTGGTAGATAGCATCCCCAATTTGGAGGTTCCAAAGGAGGTTGGTGGCCTTTCTGAACCCATACAGCTAGAAGAATAAGGGGAAGAAGAGAGAGAGGAGGAGGAATTAGAGGAAGAAGAAGGTGAAGAGGAGGATAGAGAGGAGGGTAGCGAAGAGGAAAGTAGTAAATAATAATAAGAAGAGAAAATTGACCCACCAAAGAGGAGGTTTCTGATCATCCACGATGATGATGATGATCTGTTGCCTGATCGAATGAAGTCCTTGAAAAAGAAGGACAAAGACTCCCCCATAGAAGGTGGTTCCAAGTTAGGAGCCAGGGAGAGTGAGGAGGAGAAAAAAAAAGAGGAGAATAGGAGAAAAGAAAGGAGAGGGAGAAAAAAGGGAGGATGAGAGAAAGAGAGAAGAAGAAAAGAAGAGTACACAGGCCCCAAAGGCCCTTATTTTGACTTCTTCCGTTGATATTGTTGAGGGGACAAGTGTTGCTGATGCTCCCTAACTTGCCCGAGCATTGTTAGAGAGGGTAGTGTTTGCTGCTGACTTCGAGCAGTCAGTAAAGATGGGGTGGCCCGATTAGTTAGCCCTTAGGTCCTCTCAAGGTCTTGCATTGGTATATCCCCTTATCTTTATACTTTTCGAATTCTTTACCCTCATTCCTATAAACTGATTTTTATTTCTCTTCATCTTTCAGTTTGTTTCTGACTTCACCATATTGCTGCGTGGTTGGTCTGATCAGTCGAGGAGAAATATCGAGATGGAGAAGGCCCTAAATAAATTTGATATAGCTCTGGTCGATCCTAAGTCTGCTTTCGAACAGGAGAAGCGGAAGGCCCTGGATGCCCCTAAAGAAACAGTCGACGAAGGAACTGGCCAACCTCCAAAAGGCCTATGGTGTGGTGGTTGCTGACAAATTAAAAGTGGCAGATGCGAATAAGGAGCTGACTATTAAGGTAAACAATTTAGAGCGGAAGGCTGTGACCCTTCGAGAGAGTGGGAATAATGAAGGCTGGGAGGCGACATACGATGATGCTAAATTCCAGATAACTTATGTTCAGCAGGTGGGTTTTAAGAATGGCTGGGACCAGGCTTTGGTCGTAGCCGGAGTTCTTACTAATTCTCCCTTATTCACCCAACAAGCACCGTGCCCAAATCCTATGGACACTAAGGGCCTTTGGACGACCAACCTACTGTTCGAGCTAAGATAGAGCCCGTTGACCTAGCTATTGGAGACCGTCCTGCTAATCAAGTTCGAGTGGCCTTGATTCGATCGTGATTGCTAGAGACCAAGCTTCCAGAAATGCTGATAAAGGAAAAGGGCTAGAAACCTCTGATCAGGTTTAGATCTCCGTAGTTTTCTGGGGCTTTTGCTTGTTTTTTTCTTCTTTTTTATATGTTTGTAATTCTTACAAACATGTATTAACGTATGCCTTATTTATGTTTAATGAAAATCAAACTTTCTTTTCTCACTAGCTTTGTCTCATTAGTGATGCTGGTAAAATATATTGCTTGTTTTGTTAATTGTGACCTATTAATTTGGATGATTATATTTGTAGTACCTTTCGCCTAGGACAAATTCTTGGGCCAGACATAAACTTTAAAGCTCGAAGACCCTTCGTAAAGATTTTCAAGTCGTTGTGGGTGACAAACTCGCAATACAAAAACCAGGATGAGTTAGTCACCAAGCTCAAATATAGGCTTGAAGAGATGGAGGAGACTAGGGCCTTAATTCAAGAGGAGATGGATGATTTGAAAACCAATCTCTCTGATGCTACTGAAGTCAATCAGGTGGGGGAGTTACTTCAGAGAGAGAATGATGAAGTTGCTTGGCTAAAGGAGAACACCCTATTTGCCCCCTATATTGCTGCAAAGATCTTCTTCATCATCAATTGGTACAACTCGAGTTGAGAGTTAATATTTACATAGGGAAATTACTGAGATGAAGGGGGATATTTAACGAGCTTATATAATTGCTACTGATCTTGGAAGAGATCTGACGAGGCTGTGGCATCTGTTTAGGATGGAACCTCAACTATCCTGGGCAGATGGTTACGATCAAGGCTGCACTGATGCCTCGACAAGACTGAAGGAAGCAGAGGACCTTGCTTTTGCCCGGGGATAGTTTAGTTCCCTCAGGGAGGTGAAAACACCTAAGGAATCTAACATGTGGTATAAGTACCAAATTGAGTGTATAGCTTATAGTCACAATCCCTTCTCGAGGATCGATAAATGGGTCTCAATAGATGCTATTCCTGTTCGAATTTTGGAGCATCACTTAGAAGATGGTGGAGAAGAGTCTGTCCCTCACCCAGACGATGGTCGGAGAACGTGTGTTGCAGATTACATTGCTCGCTATCCTGGGTCTTTGTTAATGCAAAAAACTAGACTGGGCTAATTAATCGATTGAAGATAAATAGAAATAAAAGAGATAAAATAATTTTAAAGTGGTTTGGCTGAATGGAATAGCCTACATACACTGTTGTGTATTGCTCTGGAATTGTTCAGTTGCCTTCCTTTTTCGTCTCCCTTGGATGTAGGGTTTACAATGTATTTATAGTCCCCAAGGGGTGTACAAGGGCTGGAATATCAAAGGATGGAATGTCTTTATATCGTAGACATTTACATCTGTACAATAATTAATGTATACAACTGTTGATGTTTTCCTATCATCGTTGGTCGGCATCCCTGGTGTTAGTCGGTATCCTTGGTGTTGGTTGGTTAGTCATCTTTGATGACTGGGATTAATCTTCCACTCTACAATATGTGTCAGTATCCAAATGGTCCACGATAATTTTTGGTATCAACAGAAGTCCCCAATGTTTCATGCTTGAAGTTTTGACAAGAGTATGGAGCATTTGGCTCTTAAAGTGGCTCGGAAAATAATTTTAGGCCTGGTCAGTTGTCGACTTCCCATACTTGTAAAAAATTATGATTTGATTATGGAAATATAATGCACGTGGAATTTTTGAAATTATTCACAACTTTAACGAATCATTTTTGGGCAAATACATCTTTTCATCCTTTACCCGCCCCCAGTTCAATTGACGCTTCCTTTTAATCATTATTTTTTCAATTTTTGAGGCAACCTATAAAGAGCAGGAAAATTCACAAACTTTTACTACCTCAAATCTTCTGAGTGTTTTTGGCTACAGTGTATTTAATCTTTCCTTTTCTCTTTTAAGCGATTATTTTCTGTTCTTCAGTTCTTGTTGAATCCATAATTCCTGTTGAAACTCTTTCTCTTCCCTTCTATTCTTCATCATGGATTACTCTATTGATTCTCTTGATGAATTAAGAAATTAATTTAAGATTCCCTCTTGGGTTGTTTTAGAACACGCTACTTTACTCGTTGATTTTTTCTCACTTGCTGAAGGTCACCGGTTTCCCTATATTTTTATAGATGAGTGTGGGTTTACCTTTCTTCCCAACCCTTTGTGCCTTGAATTTTATCATTACTTTGACAAGCTCCCAGCCAGGGTAGCCCCAATACTTGGAGGGTTATAAATGGGGTGTATAGGTGGAATCAAATTCATGGAACCCATCTGGGGATTCCAAAAATAATGTTTTGTTATAAGTGGGTGACTACTGACACCACTTTTTATTTAAAGACTATGGATGTAAACAAAGCGTTAGTAGTTAACTTACAGACTCCAATAGGGATTATTTTGAGCGTGGAGTTGTTGTAAAAAATTGGCAATAAGCCCCTTTGACTAGAAATGTTGAGTACTAGGGGCCTAGATGCCCTCCTTTTAGCAATGGGATTAATTATTCCTCATTTAACTATTTTGCCTTGTACATATTAGTTTAAATGTTACACTAATTGTTGCTTTGCAAATTTTTATTGCAGTTGATCATAAGAGAATGGGCCCAAAGGAAAATGAAGTGAATCTGAGGGAGTTGAAGTTTATTTGGAGATTTCATCAAAGGATTGGCTAGGAGCACATCAGGTCTGCATCTTATTTGCTGCAGTATAAGAACACAATTTTTTCTTTGTTTCTCATCCTACTCCTTCCCCTGTAATTGACCTTGAGCAAAAACCTGCTTCAACTTCCATATCAATTGCATTTAGCAGTTGTTATCTTGCTTCCCTTTCCCCCTCTTCCTTAGATTAAAATTTTCCCCTTATTGTATCCATGGGGAAGAGGAAGATTCTTAATATTTTGGGAGACATCGCTGTCAATCCCCCTTCCAAACAAACTGATGAAGGGGTGAAAAATAAAGATGAGACTGGAAAGAATCCCCTAGCTAAGAAAATTGAAGAGAGCCCTCTAAAAAGAATAAGGAGAGGGTTGCCTTCTAAGTTAGTAGAAGATTCTTCTACTCTTCCTCACCAGCGTGAGTTAGTTGATATATTTATTCTGCATCTCCAGTGGTCCTTAGCCCTGGATTGGCAAGACAACTAATAAAGTCTGGGACTTTTCCAGACTACAGGGGTGCTGCAGCTGCATTACCTCGTTCTAAAATTTTCGACAGGGATGCTCAAAGCCTTGCTCTGGTATATTCTTTTGCCTTCTTTAATTTTTTGTCTCTTGATTTGTTCTTCATAATACTAACTTTCCTTATTGTTCTTGTGCAATTCCTCGTTGACTTCAATAATATACTAGATAAAGATGAGGCTTTTGTAATACACCGTAATTTTATTGATTTTTATTTAATGGATTAATTGAATTATATGAGAATTAACTTGGAAATTAATCCGGGGGTAAATACTAGCGAGATGTGAGTTGGTATTTGATTATGATGTTAGAGTAAACATTTCTATGAATATATGGTAATATATGAGTATTGAAAATATTAAAATTGTCACGAGGCAGAAATACGACAATTTGGGAAATTTAGTTGGGACGCCCGTGTCAGTCGCGTCAGGAATGAATTTATTTAAATTAAATAAATAAATTATATTTTTATCAACCGAATGGTCATTTTGAGTGCGCCAACGTGTCCGGAAGGGTCGAAATAGTCAGAAAACACTAGCCCGGAGTTTAGTTTGGGTCTCGGGACAGTTTTAGGCCAAACCGGCAACCCAGAAGCGTATTTTGGTAATTTTAAAAATTGAGGAATTAAAACCCACGAATTTTAGAGTTAAATTAGATATTATTAGAGAGGCCACTAAGGCCATTATCAGCCAAAAGCAAGGGAGTGGGCTACAGGGGTTTTTTGAGAGAAGTTACAGAGAGGTTAAGAGAGGTTCCAAACCAATCCATCTCCCATCACCATCATTTTGGAAGGAATTGTGAACAGAAAGAGGAGAGAATCATCCTATAATCACCGACAACAAATCTGAAGAACAAACCTAAGGCAAGTGATTTGATGTTATTAGTTTCAATGAATATTTCCTCCATGTTTAGTGTAGAAACTTCATATGCTTTGAAAGTTTTGACGAAAACCCAATGTATTTGTCATGGAACTCACAAGTTTGGATAGGGATTGCATATAGAATGATTATGGATGAAATTGATACCCGAAACTTAACTTTGATGATTTAAAAATGGATTAATAATGAGTATTTAGGTGCAATAAAACTATGTGTTCATGTTCCTAGGGTTTGGGACAAGATTTGGGAATTTATGATGATTACGTGTTGATTTGTAAGATTTGACCCCAAAAATATGTTAAGAAATGACTTAGGGTGACCTAGAGTAGTTTAACAACACAAAAACGTAATTAGTATGAACTTAGGATGGATTTGGAGAAAGGAATTTTGTGACAAAGGAAGTTGAGAAAATTCTAGGCGTTCTCTGCCATCTCGTTAGAAGACCAACCCAGGTCGTTCGAACGACCTCGTTCGAACGAGCTTCTAACGAGATTCCAGTGTCCCTTTTAATGAGTTCAGAGTTCGTTCGAAGCCATTTGTTCGAACGAACTCATTCGAATGACCTCGTTCGAACGAGATTTCAGTGACTTTTAACGAGTTCACAGAATGGTCTTTTTAGGCCCGATTTTAGTTTCGAAATTTTCGTAGACTTATTTAATTGAGTGTTAGTCTTCCCCTGTTGATTAGTGGGTATAGTCGTGATATTTGAGTACGTTAAGGATTAAAACTTTGAATTATATAATAAAACATGTGACTTCTATGGGTTAGGATATAAGTACGTGAATTTGCGACGTGAGAAGAGTTGATAATCTATGATGTATATTATTCGAGGACTTGTAAGTGTGCAACATTGAATGACGGTATAAGAATGTAAATATACCTTTATTAATATTATAAGATATCTAAGATGTGTAAATGCTTAGTATATGTGGTTATCTGTGTATAACATACCTACCATACCTGCTATCACGGGAGGTCGGCGTTCGATCAGGGCCATCTAATCTTTGTGTGCCTACGGGGGATTTAGACTGGTACCTCGAGGGCATAGGTCAGAGAATGACTTATTGAGGAGTTACTAAGTCTGCTGACCATGGGAGTGTAGGTATGTGCGTGACCCATGGGATGTGAACTGTGTTCGCCTCCATTATGTGTGATTGTTACTTATCAAAACGGTTCATGAGAGATTCGGAATACGTGGTCCTTATGTACGCGATGTACCGGGATTTGATAGCAGAGTATGTGCGCACCGCAGCTTAGTTTAGGGGTGCCATTATTGTATATTTATGATGAAACTGAAAATTGAATTGGACTGTTTATCTATGTACAAGTGTGAACAAATGTAACATTTTTTGTAGAGTTAAAAATGGGAAAACTCTTATTAATTTTTGTAACTAATAATGAGGAATGAAGGTAAAACTCACGAATTATATTTAGATGTCGGGAATATAACCATGAATGGTATAGAAAAATCAGATATTGAATTAGACTAGTTAGATAGTGAAATAACTATAATGGGTACGGGTACGTAGGAGTGCACAATTAGTTGAGAGGTGAGAAACTCATGTGAGTGCACGCACTATCATGTACTTTATATTCATTGTTTAATGACATTAAACACTTGCTGTATTTTAAACTATTTTCACAATCGGGCTCTGACCTGTTTGCTTTCAAATCTACTTTGCTTGTAAAAACCTTTTAGGTGCCCAGCCTCAAGGACACCAAGCTTAGGAGTTCCATTCCAGTGACGTGCTGTAGCTGCTGTGAAAGTTACAGGACCTCAATTATAAATGCCTCCACTTTCTACCTTGATTCCATTTCAGACTTATTTATCTGTAGGGCATGTCGCCCCTTTTCTCTTAAAGATAGTTTATTTATTCAGTTTCATTTCAGTTTTGGATGTAATTAATTAGTGATTCAGACTTTGTATTCAGTTTTATTCAGTATTTCGGATTATTTCAGAGGAGTGTTCCTCCAGGTTCATTTATTTTTTTATTATTGTAATGTGACTGTAATGTGGTTGTGGTATCATTATTTCATAATTTAATACTTGTTTCATGTTAATCTAATTTAATTAAAATTAACAACTCACTTTTAAATATTAGGTGGCTAGTAATCGTTAAAATGTTTTCGACAGTGATGCTATGAACTGAACCAACTTGACATTTTGTATTAATTTGAATAAAGGAGTAGCTACCTGGTATTTAATTAGTCGGGGTGTCACAGCTTTGAGAGATTCTTCCTCTGGTGAAGTTGAAGAAACTATTAATGAGATAAAAAAGTCATTGCTTTATTCCCAACAAGCATTGGCTAATGAACAAAAAAAATGGGATGACAAGTTGAAAAGGACTAAGATGCTGAGAAAGTCAAGTCTGCCCAGCTACAGAAGGAATTGGGTGCTGAGAAGGCGAAGAGGGATAAAGCCAGAGAGGCTAGCTTCAATAGAGGCTGGGATAAGGCCTTTGGAGGAGCTTCTTCGCAAATTGAGTTGGAAAAGAAGAAATGCTTCAAGGATGGTTGGTCTGCTGCTCTGGTGGAGGTCGGTGCTCCAAAAGATTTCGAGCTATTCTTGCGATATGATCCTGGGGCTCCTCCAAACCTAGACGAGGAAATTGATGACGGGGGTTCCAGTGAATCCTTGATAGCGGTGGAGTCTCCCGATCAACACCAGGATGTTGATTCTACTATGCCCTTCAAAGTTAACCCTCCTCCTCCTTCTGCTCCTGCTTCTACTTCAGCTAATCCCGAGGCAGATAAGAAGAAGGTGTAGAACCGAGTAGCTTTTTATTTTAGCTTTTTCAGTAGTTGTACTTTTTCTTTTATTTTCTTTTTGAAGATGTATATGTACTTCCCTTTTTTATTAATGAAAAGAGAACTATTTTTGTTCCTCTCCTAGTGTTTTTCAATACTCTACACCTTGTTAATTAATGACTTTTTTCTTTTTAATAGTTTATGGATAAATTGAAATACTTTTCATCTACTCACTCCGAGCTATTCCAAAGGTGTAATGAGATTTCCAAAGCTGGTCACTTATCTCTGACTGATGCCGACCTACTGAAGTTGCTTGGGGAAGGGGTATCTGAGCAAGCTAAAGAGGCCTATGTTCATCTGAAGTATCTTCTTGGTCGGGAAGTAGCCAATAATGTTGCCTACTAGGAAATGATTGAAGAGCTACACGAGGACCATAGTGAAGCTAAGGAACGTTTACATGAGGATTATTAGAAGAAATTCTAGTCCCTTAGTAAAGGTTGGGGCTTTGAGAAAAAGTTGGAAAAATTTTCTTCTCATTTTCGAAGAAAAGAATTCCTGTTGAAACATGAAGTGGATGAAGCAAGGGATATTGCCAATCTTCTAAAGGAAGAGAATAACAACTTGAGAAATGAACTTAATTCCCTGGTGTCATCCGCTGTTATTGTTTCTATTACAGACGAGGGCCATTCCTTCTTAGAGGCTGAAAATGGAAGGTTGAGTAAGGACTTGGAGGCTTTGAAGAAATTAAAACCTTCTTCTTCATCTTCCCGAGCTAAAGTCAAACCTAGTCGAGGTACTACAGAGGAAGTCAGGACCCAACAGGACCTTGACAGTCAAGCTGCACAATTAAAAGCTAAAGATCAGTCCATTGCTGAGATGTCCCGGATGCTATAGGCCTTGTCTGAACAACTATCCACTAAATCTTCTCAGTTAAAAGCTAGGGATGGAGTGTTGAATAAACTGCATTCCTAAGTTGACAGGTTAACCTATCAATTCCATAAGCAACCAATGGAAGTTTGGATGGACATGTATAATGAAGCTTTGGGGAATCTTGATGATAATCTTCAACAAGATAAGAATGAGAGATATAAATGGGGTTTGATAAATGCTTTGATAATGATGGAAGTGGATCAAAACAACACAAAGTGGGAGTGGTATGATCCAGGCTTGCTTGAGATTGACAATCCTCCTTTTAAATTAGATGTCAATTGGATTCCAGTCCATCATATTCCTCAATTCTTGATTTTAAAATACTTGAGAGATTACGAGCTTCATGATGAATTACAAATCATTTTACCTCCTCACCTGCTTAATCGTCCTAGTAGAAGCAATACCAAAATGTTTTAGGATTTTAACTTCATTAATTCTCCTTATACTTTAGATGATCCTCCTACTGGAATGGATTCTGTTTCCAAAGTTGAAGGGAAACGTCCAGCATAATAAAGCTTTGTATTTTGTTTTGTTAACACAGTCATGTAATTAATTTGATTAAATAAAATGGAAATTGGATCAACTAATGTTATGTTAAATGTTAATCCTTTCTTTATCATTAGTTCTACTGATACACTTTGAGTATCAATGACAAATGAATGCAGATGTTATATTAGCATACTTACATTAAAATCTAAATTTAGATCTAGTTAGATGAATACATTTGTTCTACTAGGATACTTAGAATAAAATCTAAATTTAGAGCTAGTTACCCATGTTTCTCGAAAGGTTTTACTGATGCACCCAAGTATTGGATTTTCGCATTAAATACCAGTGGTGTGACCGGGAGTTTGTGGAATATGTGCTTACATTCCTCTTGAGGAATATTTGAAATGGTCTTCCTATACTTTGCCTAGTAGGATAAAGATCTTGTTTTTATCTTTATGTTTGTGGACCAAGTTTCTTGAGGATGTAACATCCGGTTGACTTGAAATTTGTGTATCAAAGACCAAGTTTATGACCGCTCCGAGGAACTTATTGATTCCGTCGAGTAACGTTCAGGGCAACATTTGTTGATCCGAGCAATAATTTTCTAAACCGAGCAACAATTTATAAATTTTTGGCAATTAGCTAGAGTAGTGCATATCACTAGTACTCTCCCCCCCAAAAAATGAACAACATAAATGGAAAGAACTGATGATTTTATTAATACTGCAAGTTGATTTCAAACTTATTACAACATTATTGATAATACTTTCTGAGATGATCTACATGCCATGGGTTTTTGAATTTTTCACCTTCCAAGGTTTCAATTTGATAGGTTCCATGTCGGATCACTACTGAAATACAGTAGGGCCCATACAAATTGGCCTCAAGCTTGTTATTTTTTTGCAGCACTTTATTCAGCACATAATCTCCTTCCTTAAAGTTAGTCAGCTTCATCCGTTTATTGTAAGAATGGGATGTTCTGTGTTGGTAGGCCGCATTTCGCAAGGAAACATCTTCTCTTACTTCGTCCAGCATGTCTAGATCCAACCATCTCATTAGGTCACTTATAGGAGAGTTAAAATTTTAAACTCTATGGGATGGAAAGCTTAGCTCGGTAGGAATGACAACTTCAGTCCCAAATGCTAACATATATGAGGATTCTTTAGTTGCTATTCACGGTGTTGTTTAAAATGCCCACAAGATAGAATGTAGCTCGTTTATCTAATTTCCCTTGACATCATCAAGATTTTTCTTCAACCCGCTAAGCATGGTTCTATTTGTAACTTTAGTTTGTCCATTACTCTGAGTATTTCCAGGAGCTGAATTGAATTTTTGAACCTTGGACTGAGCACAGTAATTTGCAAATTCATTATTGTCAAACTGTGTTCTATGGTTGGTAATGAAAGCATAGGGCAACCCGTACCTATAAATGATGTTTTTCCCAATAAATTGATAGACGTTTTCATAAGGCATGTCTATCAGAGGCTCCGCCTCAACCCATTTTGTAAAATAATCCACGACGATGACGACGTCGACAAAGTATTTAAATCTTCCTCGGGTGGTTAGCAGCAGTCCGACCAAGTCTATACCCCACATGGTAAATGGCAATTGTGAAGTGATTAGGGTGAGAGAAGCTTGTGGAGTTTTTTGAATGGTGGAGAATTTCTAACATATATAACACTTCTTGGCAAAAGTTGCACAGTCTGCTCGCATTTTTGGCCAGTAATACCCTTGATTACTAATTCTTTGCAGAAGTGTTCTCCTTATTACGTGAGCTCCACAAGATCCTTCATGCACCTCCTGAATTATATCTTAGACCTCTGATGGATGCACACAACGCTGTAAATTGACTGTTAATCATTTCCAATACAAAACACCTTTATGTAATATATACTGAGCTACTTTGTATTACAACTTCTTTACTTCCACCATATCTGTTGGTAGAGTTCCTTCTTCAATGTATGCTCTGATGGGTCCATCCATGATGGCTACATATCTATGGCAACAAAATTGATCTTCACGTCTTCATCTATGCTCCTATTGACCAAAATCTCAATAGGGATAGTTCGTCGGAGTTCAATTCTGGTAGAAGAGGCTAATCGAGCAAGGGCATCAGCTTGGGCATTTTTTAACCTTGGGATTTTGTTCATCTGAACAACTAGAAATTTTTCAATGACTTCCATAGCCTTGGATAAATACCTGGTTGCCAATTCTCCTTTAGCTCCATATAAACACAGTGTTTAGTTTACTTCTACCTGAGAGTCACTGTATGACACAACTTGCTCGACATTCAATGATTGGGCTAAACTTAGGCCCACAATAAGAGTTTCGTACTCTGCTTCATTGTGTGAAGCCTGGAATTGAAAACGTAATTCATACACAATATCAATACCATCAGGAGTGTTGAGTATTATACATGCCCCACTGCCGGTTGAACAATATGATCCATCAACATATAAGTTCCATATTAGGACATTATTGTTGAATGCTTGATCTATTAAACTCCCATGATGGAATATTTTTCCTTTTTCTTCTTCATACTTCTTGGTAATCTCCTGTGTTAGGGAAGAGGAATCTGGTAGGCCTGTAATCGATTATTTTGAGGAAATTTCTTTGGGAGCATTCTTGTTAACATCATTTTCTCTTAATTCTTGTTCTGCCTACTTACTTTGTTGCTCGGGTAAGTGAAATTCGCTATGAAATATTCCACTACTTGGCCTTTCAAAGAAGACCTTGGCTCATATATGATATCATACTCCCCTAATTCCACAACCCAATACATTAATCTACCTGATTTCTCCGGTTTATGCAAAGCCTAGCTTAGAGGCATTTCGTGTAAACTACGATTGTATGGGCTTGGAAATAAGGTGTCATACGTCTGGATGCTTCAATTAGTGACAAATCCAATTTCTCCAGATGAGGGTACCTAATTTCTGCACTTCAAAAAGCCTTACTGGTATAGTAGATGGATTTTTGAACTCCATTCTCTTCTCAGATCAATGCAGAACTTACTACCGATTCGGAACTAGCTAAGTACATCTACAAATGTTTACTTGTGATTGGTCGGGAGATTAATTAAGGTGAACCCAAATACTTTTCAACTCCACAAAATCTTTTTCGCATTCTTCGTTCCATTCAAATATTTTTTTGAGCGCCTTGGAGAATGGCAGACATCTATCTGTTGCTCGGGACACGAATCTATTGAAGGTTGCTACTCTTCCAGTCAGTTTTTGCACGTCCTTCTAATAAGTTGGAGATTTCATTTCAATTAATGCCTTGACCTTCTATGGATTTGCTTCAATTACCCTTCGATTTACTATGTACCCGAGGAACATTCCCTCTTGCACTCTAAAAACACACTTGGTCGGATTCAGCATCATCTGGTGCTTCTCAAGTTGATCCAAAGTCTGGCTGAGGTCTGCAATGTGATCGGAAACCTTTTTTCTTTTTGTTAGCATATCATCTATGTAGACTTCCATATTCTTGTCTATCTGTTCCTCGAACACCTTATTGACAAGCCTTTGATATGTAGGACGTGCATTTTTCAAACCAAAAGGCATAACATTTAACAGTATATTCCTCGGGGCTGAATACTATTCATCTTTGTTTGACTAGTTTCACTTATTTATTTACATTAAGCTCATGGCAAAGGAAATTGGGATCTATCCTAGGCATATCTTCATGACTCCAGGCAAACACACTCTTTCTCTGCTTAAGGAAGTCCACCAGTTCCTTTTTAAGAACAAGATCCAATGTTGTCCCTATTTGAGTGATGAGCCCCGATCTATCATCATCTAACACAATGTTTTCAATTGCTTCCATAATCTGTCCCTTTGCCAACTCTTTTTCCTCTCTTGGATTTAAGGTTTCAACCTCAGATTATTTATCAAGATCAGGAGTATCCACTTGGTAGGTAGTGGTTTTCTTCTTTATTTCTTCTAAGTCTTCTTGCTCTGTAGAAGAATAGTAACACTCCCGAGCTAATTTTTGATCACCTTTCACAATTCACACCCCAAAATTAATAAAAAAATTTAGGCACTGATAAACAATGGAAGGTATTGCTTCGAACTTCTTTAGACCTACTTTTCCCATAATTATATTGTAAGCTGAATGGACATTTTTATCTTTAATAAAGAAACGGATCATCTCTGTTTGGCTAGCTGGCCAAGTGCCTATCATTACCTCTATTTTAATGGTTCCCAAAGGGAGGACTTTCTCACCTTCAAAGCTTATTAGTGGTCGATAATAAGGCTCTAATTGGGTAAGTTTAAAATCCAAGTTGCTAAAATAAGGATATAACATGATATCCGTCAAGCTACCAATGTCTACTAATACTCTAGAGACAATGATTTCTTCCTTTTTAACTTTGATTACTAATGGGTCACCTTGAGGATAAAGTACTCCTGAAAGGTAATTTTTAGATAAACCAATGGTTATTTTGTCTTTGTTAACCTTTCTTGGTCTATCTTCCTCCCCATGGTTAATTCTCTACATGTACGACCAAGTTTGTGCCTCATGGAGGTAAGATTTTCACTTTATAATATGATCTTCTCCTATTGCATCTCCACCTGTAATCATTTGGCAATCAAAAGAACCGAAATTGATACAGAATACCACACGTTCTGGTTACTGAGGTTTTTTGGGGAGATCAGGATCATCATCCTGGTCATGTTCATGATCTCTTTTCTTCTCCTATCTGGTCTTGCAAGGATATTTTGATCTACGCTGAATTCTTTTATTGTTCTGTCGATCAACATACTGATTCAACTTTCCTCTGTGGATGAGAGTTTCAATCTCAATTTTAAGAACTATGCAATGGTCTATCGTGTGACCGTGATCCCTGTGGAATTCATAGTACTTAGTTTTATCTCTCATGGTAGGGGAACTTCTTAACTTATTAGGCTAACGCACATCTTTATTATGCTTGATTTATTCCAATACATAGTGAATTCCTATGGTTAATGGAGTATAGTCGTTGTACTTCTTGACTCGCTCCAAAACTCCTTTCTGTCTTGATTCCCTATGTTCTATGGGGTCTCTATGATCTTTCTTATCATTTTTGTCATAAACTTTTATGCCCGAGCTACGCTTGGCTGCCATTGCTTCCTCGGCATTCATGATCTTTGCTGCTTTAGCCATCAATTCTACCATTGTCTTTAGAGGATCCTTGGCAAGAGTGTAATACAGTTTTTTGGGAAACAATCCACTCATGAGGGAAGTTATTGCAGTCTTTTATTTGTAATCCACTACTTATAGTTTATCGTTATTAAAATGAGTGATGTAACCCCTGGTGTTCTCTCCTTCTTTCTGTCTCACACTAAGTAAGTATGCCACCCTTTTCACGGGATTTGCTCCAAAGTAAAAGTTGGTAATAAATAGCTCAGCCAGTTGGTTGAAGCTAGAAATTTCTCCTCGAGGAAGACCATTTTACCAAATTTGGGAAGATCCAGTAATGGTTCTAGAAAATGCTCTACACCTCATTTCATCGGGGATGGCATAAATAGCAGCAGCTGCCTGGTATTGTTTTATATGTAGGACTAGATCAGTTTTTCCATCATATTTGGCTGTTACTACTGGAGCCTTGAACTTTGATGGAGTAAAGAAATCCACAATTTCTTGCATAAATGGTGACCCTTTTACAAAACTTCTTTGTAGTGGGGTTCTTATCTTCGCCATTTCTCTTAATCTGTCTTTCAATATTTGTATGGAACCTTTCCATGCATCATTTGCAGCACCTGATGTATGCATTGTAACTTTATTAGTATTTGAGCTTTCTTCCTGAAGCCGTTGCTCGGTATAAGTAACAGTTCGTCAGGCGTTTGATTTAGATTGAGCAGTGCTTTTACTTTTATCAGATGGTCGTCTGGTATTACCAAATCTTGACCTAAGAACATTTATGTTCCCCTTGGGTACCAAACGATCGAAGGGATATGCACAACTTAATCTTTCTAAGGCACTTGGCCTCTCTGGATCATAAGACTGCATATGAAAAGATTTTAATGTTCTGAGTAATGAAGTTGACCTTGGATTGTAGGAGACATCTTTGGTAGATATCGAGTGGCTACGTCGACTAGCTCTTGGCGAGGGTGGTGGCATATTTCCTTAAGTAGATAGATCAGGTACCCTGGCCTGAAGAGTTTGTGCAAGTTGCTTGATAGTGTCTTGCATAGCCTCTTGGACTTTTACAAGACTAGCCAAAATCCCGGTTAAATCATTTGCAGATGGAGGAGCATAAGGAGCAGACGGAATACCTTCATTCCTGAGACTTTATTTAGGAATTTCATCCATTTAGATGTTTGATTGAGTCAGATCAATTCAAAATATCGTTCCCACATATGGCGCTAATATGTTGATGCAAAAAACTAGACTGGACTAATTAATCGATCACAGATAAATAGAAATACAAGAGACAAGAGAATTTTAAAGTGGTTCGGCTTAATGGAATATCCTATGTCCACTGTTGTGTATTGCTTTGGAATTATTCAGTTGCCTCCCTTTTTCATCTCCCTTTAATGTAGGGTTTACAATGTATTTATACCCCCCAGGGGTGTACAAGAGCTGGAATATGAAAGGATGGAATATCTTTATATCGTAGACATTTACATCTATACAATCATTAATGTATACATCTATTGATATTTTCCTGTCATTGCTGGTTGGCATCCCTTGTGCTGGTCAGCATCACTGGTGTTGGTCGGTTAATCATCTTTCATGACTAGGATTAATCTTCCACTGTCCATCACGTGTCAGTATCCGAATGGTTAACGTAAATGGACAATTTTTGGTATCAACAGCCGTCCTAATTTTTTTTTACCCTGGTTTTTGATGTAAATGTAACTTCTCATTTTGGTTAATGAAAAAGTGTTATTTACTATCCATTAATGTGTTGACCTCGAGCTAACTAAACATTTGTTATTAATTACGTATTGCTAAATATCCATTATAGGCCTTTGAATAACTACGCAGTTTATGAAAAAATGTTAGTTTGAACATTCTTCCTGTCAAATATGCCTTACAAGTATTATTCCAACTACTTGACCTTTTATGTCATGTCGTCACACTTCCTTGGGCATAAGTAAGGTGATGGCGAGAATGCACCTGATTAATGGGTTGCCCACACGAGGTCTTCAACTTTTATTTTGGTTCCACGTTCGAACTCCAGATGTAAAGTTACTCTTTTGCCCTTTGACTTTTCTTCCTTTCTTTCTTCCTTGGTTTCTCGGTTTTGATTTTCCTCTTCTCTTCACTTGTATAAAATACCTGTAAAAAGCACAAAGAATACACTAAACTCGATGCACTATATAGGAAATTTCAGTAGCAAGGATATGTGATAAATCAATGCATTTTACATGTTACGACGTGATAAAAGCCTCTAAATTAAGGGAGTAAATCGGAAGAATTTATGCCTAATCAAACCCCCCTAACTTAGTACTTTGATCGTCCCGAGTAATGTAAAAGAAACGAAATAAGGCTCAACTTCTTGAAAATCAATTAAGATAGAATACCTCTTTCCCGGGCAAGTGATTGCATTTTGCATATGCAACAAGCCTTTAAACCTCTAGGTTGCCCTAGTAGGAAGAGTTTTGTCTCATGAGGGTTTGCAGTGAATATACCCATAAAATTCGGTTTTGACTCAAACAAAATTCAAAATACCTAAAAATTGTACAATTTAAACTTTTCTAAAAATAATCACCATAGATTTATATTCACAAGTGTCGATTTGTCATGTGTGTGTGAAGCCAGACATTTAATTGCAAATTTCCACCGATTGATCATTATGTTACTTTCTGAAAATTCGTTTTGATTCAAATTCTCACAAACTAATCACTCGGATTGTGGTAATTTATCTCGATATGCGTGACATATAGAATAAATGCATTGGAACACGAATTCATGCACACAAAATTAAAAGGCGGATATTTATGCGAATAAATCTCTTCATCGAGTTACGACCATTGGGAAATCGAAAACATCGCCTCTTATACACACCAATTAATCTCTCATCTTTTCTTTTCATGTTTTAGCTCTCCACGCGGTAATTAGCTTCTAAATATGGACTCGGTTAGGAATTTTTGGGTTTATAAGGTGTATTGATTAACATTGGGAAAGGAAGGGAAATTCAGAATTGGAAAATACCCTTAAGATGTTTGTTAGTGCTTTTTTGGGCATTTGCTCTTTTTTCCTTCTTTTGCTATTTTTTTTATTTTTTATTTTTACATTTTTTTCTTTTCTTGCTATTTTTGTTGAGTATTAATCTATTTTTCTTACCCCGTTTTATCGCACAAATTGGACTTAGTTCATGAAATTTCTAATTTTCCCAATTCCGGGCCATTTGGGTTTTCGAATTATCAAAAGAAAAGGGAAAACATTTTATGAGTCTTAAATGGGGTTGCAATGGGAAAAATTTTCACAACGTTTTTATGTCTAATCTTTTTAGGTAACAAACGAGGGCCTAACTTCATTTATCCGAATTACTAATCACATTACCCTATGCGTCTCGAGATTAATTTAGCTTAGACATATGTTATCCCACTTTTCGAGGAAACATCACACACATTTCTCGTAACCGATCGAAATAACAAATTTGAGATCTTCAATGACATTTTAAACGCTGGATTGAACTTTGAGGTAACCGTTAACTCGGATTGATTAAAAAAACTTAGAAAACCCAATAGACTCAAAATCTCACCGGGTTGGTTAATCTTATTCAATAAGTCACCAATTTTCAATAAGTCTCCAATTTTCACACAATTTCCATCTTTGGTCAATTTTGGCTTAGTGCATTTGGATTTTTACAAATTTAAGACTTCAAACAAAATTTTGCTGATATTTTTGAAAAAATTAAATCCCAATTTTTATTTATTTTGAAGAAAAATATTTTTGGCTTTATTAGAATTTTAATTTTTTTTTAATTTTTGGGCATTTTAAACTTTGTGAAATTTTTTAAGCGCATGCGTTCCCCCCCCCCCCCCCCCTCCAAACTTTGTCTCTTGCAAAATCCCGATGCAAAAGGGCTAAAAGCTAAACTAAAGAGAGAAGGCATAGAAAATGAACATGGTATAAAGTGCAAGAATTAACAAGCAAGTATAAGAACGCAAAGATAGGTATGCAAATATTCCATTATATATTCAAAGTGAAGGAATATATAAACAACAAAATGAAAGAAAATACACAAAACAACCACTCAAACATGCTACTAGGGGGTGAGATACGTTGGGAGAATTCGGGTCGTATGGGTCGTAAAAGTAGTTCGGTGGTGGCGCACCCATAGTCATGCGATAGAGCTCAGCCTGAAGATGATGCATCATGCTAGTGTCGCGCCGGTAGGACCGACGATCCTCTTCACGATCGGTGCGGTATCCATTGATGAAACCGTCGGAGCGCGATTCTTGCGCGGTGATGCGTCGATCAACATCTCCTCCCGGTGGCTCAAAATCATAGTCTTAATCCTCATCATACTCTTCTTCTTCTTCTTCTTCTTCTTCTTCCTCACCTATTTCAACATTCACAGCCCTAGCCTGCTCTCCACATCGTCGTCATCCTCATCCCTCTCATCATCATCCTTTTCATCATCCCCATCATCTTCCTCCCTCCGTGCTCGGATGATCTCCCTTTGCCTCACACTTTTAGTGCGGGTGCCCTACCCATAAGGATTGGGATGGCGAGTAAATGTTTGGGGAGGAACAATGCCTGCATTGAAAAAAATAAAAGTGATGAGCCGGGCATATGGGAGAGGGGTTGTACCCTTCTTATCCAAGGCCACGAAGAAGATGTCCTTGTAGAGAATGCGGGCCAGGTGGATAGGGGTAGTGAGGTCGAAAAGGTGATAAATGAGGGTAGCTTGACAGGGGCGCATAACAGAGTCATTTGAGGTTTGAAAGATATTGACGCATACGATTTAGAAGGTTATGAGGGCCTTGTCATTCATTCGGCCCACCGAGAATATCTCGGCACCCCAATATTCACCGAGTACGATGCGGGACATGCATGTTGCTTTCACAAGGGGGGACAGATTGTTGGGGTACATAAATTAGGCTGGGCTTGGGACCCCTTATTTTGCTAACCTTTGGGTCAGAATGTCCAAAATAATGGGATGGGAGTGGCGTCGACATATGCTTGGGAAGTGAATTCAACGGTGTGGACAAGAGATCCATAAAAGTCACACGCCTCAGCCTCCCACACCGCCTCTTGGGGTTCGTTGAGAAAGTGACACCACCCCCTCGGAAGGAAGAGGTTAGTGATGGATTGGAGAAGCTCATTCCAGCACACTTGGCACTCCATCTGGAGTTTGCATGTATGACTAAAAAATCTCTCTTGCTAAATTTGCTCTTGGTGTGATCGGAACGCCCCATTTTCGTCGGTGAGAACCTTGACGGAGGCATATTTTTCTGGGAGGGCCCTGTTTGCCATGTGGGAATGAAGTGGGTTTAAGGGAAAAATATAGAAAAGAGAATAAGAGAGTTGGGTGAGTGGAGTGGTGGTGAAATAGGGGAGGAGGTGAGTGAAGGGAAGGGTGGATTTTGGAGGCGAGGGGGGTGGATTTAAGAGGGAAAATGTATAGGGAAGAGGGGGAAGACGGATATGGAGGGAAGATGAGGGATTGGGGGAATAGGGGACGCATCTTAGGAAGGGGCAAAAAAAGGCAGACACCAGACCAAATTGGGTCCCAGGACCGGACTGGTCCCGTCCTTAATTTTTATTATTTTAATTTTCTGCATAGTCAGATCGATCCAGATCCCAGGGAGGATCGTTCCGGATCCATAGAACTTCATGGTTCCCTTATTTTATGAGGAACTCTTCTCTCTCTATTTCTCGAGTGTTTTCGCACTTATTCCTACGCATGAGTGGCTTAAGACCCTCCAACACTACTTCGAAACCCGATACGCTCTCTCGACGTGTGTCCTCTCACTCCTATCCTATCGCGACTTATACCTACCGACTCCTAACTACCCTATCTTACTCACATATACTATACACAAGAATAAACCCATACGTGCCGGGGGTGTGACGACCTTCTCGTACTTCTCAATCAATCCCTATAGATGGGGTTCGACAACCAAATTGTCTCGGCTTCTTCGACGCACGCCTCAAAGTACGGTTTAAGGTGTTGCCCATTAAACTTGAAAGTATTTCCCCTTTTTGAATCTTCCAACTCTATATCTCCATGGGGGAATACTTCTCTTACCACAAATGGGCCCGCCCACCTTGAATGAAACTTGTCGGGAAACAAGTGTAATCGAGAGTTGTAGAAAAGTACTTTTTATCTCGGATGAAACTCTTTGTGTCGAATTATCTTGTCATGCACGAGTTTCATTTGTTCCTTTTAAATTTTAGCATTCTCATATGCGTCATTGCGCAGCTCTTTCAACTCGTTCAATTCAAGCTTCCGACCTTTACCGGCTTTATCTAGATTGTAGTTCAACCTCTTGATCGCCTAATAGGCTTTGTGCTCTAGCTCCACGTGGAGATGTAAAGTCTTACCATAAACAGAACAAAAAGGGGACATCCCGTGAGGGTTCTTGTTGGCGGTACGGTAAGCCCATAGCGCATTTTTTAATCGAAGGAACCAATCTTTTCAGTTAGGATCAACGGTCTTTTCAAGGTTGGTCTTGATCTTACGATTTTCTAACTCGAGTTGCCTACTTATTTTGGGGTGATAAGTCGCTCTAACCTTATGGACGACTCCATACTTTCTCATTAATTTTTCAAACATATTTTTTCATAAATGCGTGCCATTATCACTTATGATTGCCTTCGGAGCACTGAAGCAAAAGAGTATGTGTTTGTGTAAGAACTTTATCACCAGTTTGTTGTCATTTGTCATGGGAGCTATTGCCTCTACCCATTTGGAGACGTAGTCTACCGTAACGAGGATGTATAAGAAGCCAAAAGAGGTAGGGAATCGTTTCATGAAGTCAATACCCCAACAATTAAATAACACAATGACGAGTATAGGGGTTAGTGGCATCATGTCGTAATGGGTAATAACTCCCATCCTTTGACATCTATCGTAAGATTTTTAATAGGTATTCACATCCTGGAATATTGTGAGCTAATAGAGACCGCTTGGAAGGATTTTAACGGTCATCTTATTCTTAGAGAAGTGGCCTCTAAAATCTTTCGTATGATAAAATCGGATTTCACTTTGAATTTCATCATCCAGAACACATCTTCGGATGAGTTGGTCCGCACAATATTTGAATAAGAATGGATCGTCGTAGAAAAACATGCGTGACCAAGTGAGGTATTTCTTGTTTTTTACGATGTCCATCTGGGAGGAACGGCTCCCGTGATAAGATAGTTAACAATGTCTGCAAACCAAGATAGGAAATAAGTAGCAAAGAGTTTTTCATTCGAAAAGTACTCGTCTACAGGTATTGGATCACTAGGCATATCGGACGAGAGCCGTGACAAATGGTCGGCGATGACATTTTCTATCCTTTTGTTATCTTTTATAGAGAGATTGAATTCTTATAGGAGTAGGATCCACCTTATGAGGCGCGACTTTCCATCTTTCTTCGTAAGGAGCTGTATAAGCGTCGCGTGATCGGTAAAGTATGTAATGGGCGACCCAACAAGGTATGAACAGAATTTTTTCAGAGTAAAAGCAATCGCTAGAAACTCTTTTTTCGTGGTGTAGTTAAGTTGTTGCCTGGTCAATGTCCAGCTAGCGTAATGGAAGACATGAGCTTTCTTGTCCTTTCTTTGCCCCCAAATAGCCCTAATCACGTGATCACTAGCATCACACATGAGCTCGAATGGAAAGGACCAATCCGAAGGTTGCATGATAGGGGAAAAAATTAGCATGCTTTTCAGTTTATCAAAATCCTCTTGGCATGCGTCATTCCACTCAAAGGGGGCATCCTTCCTAAGGAGGTTACTCAAGGGTCTAGTGATGGCATTAAAATCCTTGATAAACCTTCTATAAAATCCTGCATGGCCCAAGAAGGAGCGCATATCCTTTAGTGATTTAGGTGGGGGAAGCTCGGCTATGACATCTATTGAGAATGTTACAGTGGAATAAATGTGACTTCTCAAATAAATCAATTTTAATTGTGTTCCAACCAAACCAGTTTTAATTATACCCAAGTTTTAATTCCATCCTAACACATGCATCTAAGTGATATGAAATCAAAAAGGAATAAGCATGCACAGGAAACCAAATAACAGGATAGTCACAACATGAGGAAATATCCCCCATAGGGACAAAACCTTTTATTCCACAATAATTGTAAATCACAACTTACACGATTGTTGACGCCACTAAACTCAAGCCCCGAGGGTTGCCGTATACCTAAGATCTGATACCATTTATAACACCCCGCTCGCCCGGGGAGAGCGAACGGAGTGCTAATGTGATAAAATAAAATAACACTTCCACTGTTATGTTATTGCTGAGTGTTTGTGGAATTCTTGATTACAAGTTCTCTCAAGAAATTCCGGGCCCTTTGAATGAGGGAGATACCATGTATTTATAGCCCTGAGGCTTACATATGAAAGGGTGGTGCATTAAATGATATACATATGAAAGGTCCTTGAGGCTATCATCTGAAAGGGTAACTCATTTAATGTTCTTCAAGCGCGTGCGTCAAGATGATAAGCAGTCGATGAACAGTTTTGAACTGTTGGTTATCTGGCAATCAATGCTGTGGTCGAGATGCAGCTCGAACCGCCTTAGTTGCTCGTCATTCAGGAGTTCATCGGAGCGCTGGAGTTCCTCGGAGTGTTGTAGTTCCTCGGGGTATCCTTGTTGCTCGGAGCGAACATGAATTGGTCGGGGGAAATAAACTTCCTCGTTGTTATTGTGCCATGTAGATTGACACGTGTCTTCTTATTATTGGTCCACGTCAGTAGATTAAATTTGGTATCAACAGAAGCCCCCAATGCTTCATGCTTGATGGGTTACTTGAAAGGATGGAGTATTTATTCTGCAATGTTGCTCGGTGCTCGTGAAATTCTTGATCTACCTTCTTGATTTGTTCAACATAAAGTGCATTATCTTCTGAACGACATATGATGTCGCTTGTAGCTTGTCATAATCTTCAAGTATGTTGATTGGTTTGCTAGCCGACCTACTGCCTCCTGTGAGCTAGTGGTGGACTTTGAAACATTTTCATATAACTTCTTCTTCAATATTGGTTGGGATAGTAGTAGTAAAGATCTCAGTACTGTAGATGTTGATTTTGACTTCTACCTTTGCTCGGGGACGAGCAAGAGTTTCTCGGGGACTAACAAGTGATTCTCAGGGACGAGCCAGAGCTTCTCGGATAGATCATCTGTGATGAATATCAGAATGTTGAAAGGTCTTAACTTCATAAACTCCCCTTATATTTTAGATGATCCTCCTGCTGGTGAGGAACCTGTTTCGAAAGTAGAAGGAAAAGAAACCAATAGAATAGGAATCTCAATGTAATAGTTAGTATACATTTTCATTCTCAATGTATTTTGTTTTTGATTTTAATGAAAGACTTTCATTTTTGTTCGCAATCTTAATTGCTGTTGTCTTGTAAATACTTTACATCTGCGCTTATGTATAAGTTAAAAATATAACAATATTGCGCTGTTCATCAACCAACTTAATAATAAAAATTTACAAGTATTAGTAACGTTGCTCGATCACTTAATAATAAAGTAATGAGTATAAAAATGTTTAAAATTTTTCCAACCAACCAAGGTTGTTAAATAATGTTTGTCGACCAACTACAGTTGATGGAAATTTATCCCCGACCAGCCATACTTGGTTTAATTTCAAATATTTTCATAAAATGTGCCCGACCAACTAAGGTCAATAATTTGTCCTCGTCGACCAACTACAGTTAGTGGGTTTTTATCCCCGACCAACCATACTTGGTTCAGTTTGAAATATTTTGTTCTTCGAGGAACTCTTTGTAATAATATTACCTCCCGACCAATTATAAGTTGTAATATGAGAGTATATTTTTATCTTACCAACCGTAATTGATCATGCTGGTGTACACCTTTTAACCAAAGGAATATTTTTTGGCTCCTTGGAGCTTTTGGCTACTTATAGCTGTCCTCCTAACCAAAGGAGGTTGGCTCCTTAGAGCACTTTTTGGCTCCTTAGAGCTGTCCTCCTAACCAAAGGAGGTTGGCTCCTTAGAGCACTTTTGGCTACTTATAGCACTTTTTGGCTCCTTAGAGCAGAGGTTGGTTCCTTAGAGCACTTTTGGCTACTTATAGCACTTTTTGGCTCCTTAGAGCACTTTTTTGGCTCCTTAGAGCTGTCCTCCTAACCAAAGGAGGTTGGCTCCTTAGAGAACTTTTGGCTACTTATAGCACTTTTTTGGTCCATTAGCTCTGAGGATATCCTGGCGTTGAATGAACCTTCAAAATGTTTGACTGATGATAATAGGCAGCAAACTCCTCGTTTTTAAATTGTGTTCCATGGTCTGTGATGAAGGTATGAGGGAGATCATATCGGCATATGATGTTCTTCCAAACAAATTGGTACACCTTCCTTCTCGTATGTCATGTCAATAAGTGGCTCAGCTTCTATCCACTAAGTAAAATAATCTACTGCGATGACGAGGTATTTGAATCTTCCTCGAGTCGTCGGCAATGGTCCAACCAAATCAATCCCCACATGGAAAATGGACAAGGATAAATGATGGGTGTCAACAATGTTTGTGAAGTTCTTCGGATGGAGGAAAAGCGTTGGTACTTGTCACATTTCTTGGCATAAGCTATACAATCAGCTCTCATCGTCGGCCAGTAGTATCCCTGCGTCATCACCTTTTGCAAAAGTGTTCGACCTGCTACATGGGCTCCACAGGACCCTTCATAGATCTCTTTAATCAATTCACCTCGGAAGGATGTACACATCTTTGCAAACCTGCCATAATTCCTCGTCGAGCAGCTTTAAACTTCCATTTCTTGGCAGCGAGCTTATCTTCCGAATACCATTATACCGAGCAACTTTAAACTTCCATTTCTTGGCAGCGAGCTTATCTTCCGAATACCATTATACCGAGCAGCTTTAAACTTCCATTTCTTGGCAACGAACTTATCCTCCGAATACCATTAATTAGTACATACCGAGCAACTTTAAACTTCCATTTCTTGGCAGCGAGCTTATCCTCCGGTAATTGTTCCTCCTTAATATATGCTCTGATAGGATCCATCCAAGATGTTCCTAAATCAAGGGTAATAATATTCATCGTCAGGTCTTCATCTATGCTCCGACTTTCTAATGCTTCAATTGGTATCGTTCTTCGCAGCTCGGTACGAGTAGCTGATGCTAATCGGCCAAGGCGTATGCTCTCACATTCTCCGTTCTTGATATTCTTACCAGCTGGACAGCAACAAACTCTGATACCAACTCCATCACCTTTGCTTGATACTTGATCATCAATTCTCCTTTGGCTGCATATATTCCCAACATTTGATTTACGATCAATTGAGAATCACTGAAGACAATAACCTGCTGTGCCTCCATAGTATTTGACAAATTAAGACCTGCTATCATGTCCTCATACTCAATCTCATTATTAGAAGCTTTGAATTAGAAACGTAGGGCGTATTCCCTGTCGACCTCATCTGTGCTGTTCAAAACGATCCCTGACCCACAGCCTGTAGTGAAAGATGATCCATCTACATATAGCCTCCATATAGGCAACTTGTCTTCTAATTTCTGGTCTGACAGAGTTCCTCGGTGGAATACGTTTCTCTTTCTTTCATCATGTCCTGATACTTCTGAATACACCTCTTGAATTTTGATATACCTCCTGAACTTCAATATTCCTCCTGAACTTCAATATTCCTCCTGAACTTCAATATACCTCCTGAACTTCAATATTCCTCCTGAACTTCAATATTCCTCCTGAACTTCAATATACTTCCTGAACTTCAATATTCCTCCTAAGAAAGTGATTAGTCGGGGTTGAATTTGATGCTCGACTGCATGATGATATAAGAATGTGCCACCAAATGAACAAATATATCTGTAATAGAAGCCCCCAACTGTGGAATGTGAACTTTGAATGAGATTTATCGACCAATACCAACCGGAGTTGGATTTTATCTACCAACCGGAGTTGGATTTTGTCTACCAACCGGAGTTGGATTTTATCTACCAATCGGAGTTGGTGGTAATTGATAATGAATGATGAAGACTTCCTCGGAGCTGACCAACATATTGTTTGGAATAAGATAATATAAATGCTGGAGACCTCCTCGGCGCTGACCAACAGATTGTTGGGAATAAGATAATATAAATGCAGGATACCTCCTCGGCGATGACCAACAGATTGTTGGGAATAAGATATAATATAAATGCAGGATACCTCCTCGGCGATGACCAACAGATTGTTGGGAATAAGATATAATATAAATGCAGGATACCTCCTCGGCGATGACCAACAGATTGTTGGGAATAAGATAATATAAATGCAGGATACCTCCTCGGCGATGACCAACAGATTGTTGGGAATAAAATATAATATAAATGCAGGATACCTCCTCGGCGATGACCAACAAATTGCTGGGAATAAGATATAATAAATTCCGGAGATATCCTTGGAGCTGAATAAGATATAATAAATGCTACAGACATCCTTGCTGAAATGAGAATAGAATATGCATCCAAATAGATATAAATAATAATTAAAAATAATAAAGTGCCTCGCCGATCAGTCGAGGTAGAATCATATAATGCCGAACAAGAATAAGATCTTTCAGAACATAAGAGTATGGCCGAGAACGTTGCCAGGCCTGAATATAAATAAGAATTACCCCGACCAACTATCTGTTGGGGGTGAAATATAATAACTGTTGTAGCTTTTCCTCGGAGCCGAATATATATATAGAGAAGAAATTTTTTCGAGCTCCATGCTGAGATAAATATAAAATATGAATCCGAACGGATATAGAATAATTTGTGCTTCAGCATTCGTCGGCATTGAATCTTGTGCCTGTAAAAATTAATAATTTGCTCTACCATATGTGTAGGCTGAATTGATTAGTCATGAGAATAATTTACTCATCCAATCAATATATGATATGTATCAGCATAAAAATTTCAAAATATGAAATAATATGTTTTATGCCAAATGTGTGTGAGATGGACAAATGCATCATAATATGTTTTATGCCAAATTTTTTATGCCAAATATGATTTGGTATGTATCTGCTTGAGAAATAAAAATATTAATTTCAAAATATCAGGGGTGCTTAGCATTTTTTAATACCCCAAGATTCTACTGCTGCCGACAAACAACATGGATGTTGCCGACCAACATTTAAGGATATCTCAAGTTATAGAATATATGGTTGGATGACCAGAATATCTCGAATCTTGAGATCAAAAAATAACATTCAATGTAAAATTTAAGCCTTAAGAATGTTAATTAAATGAATAAACATATAACCCACTAGATCGTGTGATTTCGTCAAAGAAACCTTGTGATGTGATGAACGAGGGTCCAAAATATCAAATTTGTTCCCAGTCTTGATATGGTCATGATTATTTTACTGATCCTCTTTTACAAGAGGTGGGTAATGATTTTTCAGGTGAGAGAAAATTATTTTTTTTATATTGATCCCTTCCTATTCCCAATTTGGAGAGATAAAAATATGGTGAATGATCGAAATTATTACCAAATTTATATCAAAAATCAATCAATTTGATTTTATTGACATAGATGGAAAATGAACCAAATTAAGTATATAGTTCATAAAAGCGAATGGAAAGAGTCTCAAACTTAAAGAGAGAGAGAATATATATGGGTCATGATTTCCATGAGAAGACTTTTCATTGTCTTTAACCTTTTCCCATTCTTTTATTAAAAATATGATGGGAATTTGAATAGACATCAAATATCTTACAAAATTTATTTCAAAATCAACAATGAAAATGATCAAATCTTATCATCGTCGCGTATATTGGCATATGTAATCATTTAAAATATTTATTTCATGATATTAAATTAAAACTTGAGAATCAAGCAAAGAATTATGATTTATGAAATCCATTATTTTTCAGATTTCTAAATAAGAATGAATCTAACAGTTATGATTTGAAAATCATGATATGCAATATTTTGCAGATAAAAATTGGACAATTAATTTATGTATATAAACATAAAAATCACGATTCAATCAAAAGATGTATGTATAATTGATTATATGTAGAGAAAATAAAAACTTAGCTTTTGGTGGAGAACAACGCTTGTAACACATTCCCACAGACGGCACCAATCTGTTGAAGACAGAAAATGGCCATTGCCATTTTAGTGGCGTCAACAGTAGATAAATGATGAGGATGAGATTGAAGATGAAGATAAACATTCACATCAAACATATAAGAGACAAAGATTTTTAAAGTGGTTCGGCTATAAGGAAAAGCCTACGTCCACTGTTATTTTATTCCCATGAACACAATAGCACAATATGGTGTTTCTTGGTTCTCTCGGATCTCTCTTCATAGTTGTCCCTTTTGGCCAAGGGAATACATGTATTTATAGTAATGGGAGATAAAGAGATTCATTGTATGTAGACATTTATGCATTATGTCTACATTCAACGAATCTAACTGTTGAATTGCTTGGTATGCTATGCGTTGTCATACAGTATAAATGTACATTAATGATCATTAAATGCGTAGTTATCCTTTGATATTCCTGGTTGGTATGCCGACCAACTCTCCTCGGGTGCCAACTAATACTCCTCGGGTGCCGACCAACTTTCCTCGGGTGCCGACTAACACTCCTCGGGTGCCGACCAACTCTCCTCGGGTGTTGAATATTGCCACGTAGGATGACACGTGTACTTTTCTGATTGGTCCTCGTAGATGGAGAATTTTTGCGTTAACAACGATTATAATGAAATAGAATTTTTATGCACGAATACCCTCAGGTGTTGATCGGTGTCGTCAGCAATGGAACAATCGCAGTTACTCCACAAGAACACACAGTTTTGTCTTCAGCAAAGATCCATACGCAATGAACCTCAATGACCAGAGTCTTCAGCAATTAATCCACACGCAACAAATCCATATGGACATGTTGTCTAAATATCGATGTAGGTTATCCTCCCTACAAGAGTAAACTTCAATAATATTGTATCTTAGGATCCAAAACAATTCACTAAAGAAT
This sequence comes from Sambucus nigra, assembly GCA_949130495.1. Lineage (NCBI taxonomy): Eukaryota > Viridiplantae > Streptophyta > Magnoliopsida > Dipsacales > Adoxaceae > Sambucus > Sambucus nigra. The sequence goes on along the minus strand of OX422222.1, from coordinate 329,548,289 downwards.
GGGATGTTTTGTGAATTGAAAAACAAAAGGTTTAAAGTTCTTAAAGAAGAAGACTCAAAAATTCGGTAGAAGAAGTTTGGTCTCTGTTTAAAATCATAGGTCTTCTTATGAAAAATGGAGTTTGAGACTCCTATTTATAAAAAACTTAAGGCAGTGGGTCGCTCAAACGAAACAACATGTCGTTTGAATGAGATACACTGTCGTTTGAACAATAGGTATACTTAGTCCGATATGCTGTCGTTTGAGAGACATACGGTGTCGTTCGAACGACCTATTAAATGAGATTTAAGGCCATGATTGTAAATAATTTTAATACAAACGGTGGCCGCTAATTTCGTCTTTTTTTTTTTGAATTAGTTATGATTTTTCTACGGAATGGTGTCCGAGAATAAAATATTTAGATTGTATGAATTCAAAAAAATTTAACAAAAACATTTAAACATCCTAAATACTTTTGAATGAACTGTAAAGGGACTTAAATACTTTCTCACCAAAATTCATCTTACATAGGTTTGAATGTTAAAGAAACTTGATATTCTTATCCATCTCGATGCTTGAATGAACTTGAATAATTCTTCGATGGTTGTAGCGGTATACGACATACTGAATTGTGAACGGATAATGTAAAATAATGTCCTTACATTTATTTTTGCTCTCTTAACTTCTATGCCTTTAGATGAGACTATGTGGCTAAGAAATATGCCCTCGATAATCATGAAGTGGGATGTTTCCCAATTGAGAACTAAGTTCTTTCCACACACCGGGATAATACTTTGGCAAGATTTGCTAGGCATTAGTCAAAAGAGGGGCCAAAAATGCTAAAATCGTACATGAAAACCTCAATTTCTCTCTACCATGTCGCTAAAGAGGCTCATCATGCACCATTGAAAGGTCACGGGAGCATTGCACAATTCAAAAGGCATATGTTTGTAGGCAAATGTGCCAAATGGACATGTAAAAGTTATCTTTTCTTGATTTAGTGTCTACCTTAATTTGGTTATATCCGAAATGACCATCAAGGAAGCAATAATATGGGTGACCCACTACGCGTTCAAGCATTTGGTCGATAAATGGAAAGAGAAAATGGTCTTTTCCCATTCCAAAATTGGGTTTTCGATATTCAATGCAAACACGCCACCTCGTGGTGCTGCGTTAAGGAATTCATTCTCATATAGCGTTTTCGACCACAGTCATGTCCGACTTCTTCAGGACGACTTGAATTGGGCTTATCCATTTACTATCCGAGATAGGGTAGATAATCCCGATATCCAATAACTTAATAATTTTTTCTCTAACAATTTCTTTCATGGTTGGGTTCAGTCGCCTATGCGTTTCCCTCAAGGGCTTCACGTTCTCCTTGAGGTGGATTTTATAGGTAAAAATCAAGGGACTTAATCCCTTCAAATCCTCTATAGACCAACCAAAAGCACCTCTGTGCCTCCTTAAATTTTCCAACAGCTTACCCTCTTGCTCTTTATCTAGACTAGAGGAGACAACAACATGAAATCTCTCATCCTCTCCTAAAAATGCATATTTCACATTAGAGGGTAGGTTTTTCAACTCGAGGTTAGAAAAATTATCTTTGGAGGGGATCAATCATGACTCCCTCGGGGTTAGCTCCTCAAATATAGAAACCCAATTAACATCTCTTAACTCCTCTAATTAAGGATTCCCCCTCATCTAATATCGCTTTCAACCCCTCAACCTCTCGCTCGAACTCAATGTATGGGATCTCACTCTCATCACCTCTCACTAGTCATTCTTTTAAAGCATCCCCCCATGGTTCTCTCGATGTGATCCTCTACTACCTCCTCTATGATGTCGACCGTATGGATTTCATCTTTGTCACCCACTTAGTTAGCAACATTGAACATGTTCATCTCGAGGGTCATGTTCCTAAAAGTGAGCTGGATTTTCCTATTTCGTGTATTGATAAAAGCAATAGCCGTAGCTAAAAATGGGAGGCCTAGAATAATGGGAAAATGGTTTCTAGAATAGATGGAGGGATCCGTGTCCCAATTGACAAAGTCTATCGGGAAGCAGAAAGTGTCCACTTGGACTATCACATCCTCAATAATCCCTCGAGGCACCTTCACTATGCAAGCCGCTAATTGGAGAGTGATTTGTGTGGGCTTAATGTCACCCAACTCGAGCTTCATATAATTGGAATAGGGAATAATATTAACACCCATGCCTAAATCCAACAAGTCTTTCTCAATTCTGCGCTCTCCAATAACACTTGAAATCGTGGGTGCGCCCGGATCTTCAAACTTGGGTGGGAGGTCGTTACGTAAAACAAAGCTCACATTCTGCTCTAGGAAGACATTATTCTTCACTTTTAGCCATCTTTTCACAGTTAAAATATCTTTAATGACCTTGGCATAGGCGGGAATTTTCTGGATTGCATCAAGAAAGGGCAAATTCAACTTAACTTGCTTAAGAACATCTAGCACATCTGAACGGGAGGCTCCCTTTTGAGGTGGGGACAACCGTTGAGTGAATGGAGCGGCGGTGGGCAGTTTCACAACAACTTCGGGCTCATTAGCGTCCTTATTCTCACTCTCATTCAAGGGGGGTATCTTTGGCCGCTTTTGGGCTGGGCGAAACCTCCTTTTCTTTTAGCTCCTTGTGTGGGGGAGGTGATACATCAATGACTCGCCCACTATGTAGAGTGGTGACAGATTGGCATTGCACTTATTGATTGGAAGATGTAAAGCTAACATTGTCTTAACCTTGATGAGGTCTTTGTACTTGAGCAGGAAACTTACCCTTGTCTTGGACACTTAACAAGGATTACAACCTAGATATGCTCATATTCATTTGAGTGAACATGCGCTCAAACTTAGCCTTGGTTGTGTTTTGAGATTGGATGAAATATTTTAAATTATCCTCAAGAGACCTCCGCAGTGGGGTAATGTATAGGCCTGGAGGTGATGCTTGCATGTGTGGCTGCATAGGTGGCGCTTGTTAAAAATGAGTAGGGGGTGGAGGTAGGGTAACATGTGAATTTGGATTCAATGGAGCTTCTTATTGCCCATAGCTAAAACCAGGATGGTTCCTCCACGAAGGGTTGTATGAGTTCCCATGCGGCACATTGAAATTCCGATTAAATCCTCCTATTACTTCCACTTGCCTGTTAAGCATTCCTTTCTAGGCAGGTATCGTTGGACATTATTTTGTTGAATGGCCTACCTCGTAAATGGTGCACACCTTCTCTTTCACTGCTCGGGTGGATCCAGTGGTTTTTCTTAGTTGGACCTCGAGTATGTCTCTCATATTTTCCTCAAATTAATCAAATCGACGGTCTAACATGGTATCTTTATCTAATTGGTATAGACCGGATGCAACAGGGGTGGTAGACATTTGTCGAGGTTGGTTTTGGGCATTAGGATCGGACAAGTACCATGATTGAGTAGTCTCGGCGACATACTTAAGATGAGCCTCAACATCACTCACATCTAATTCCCAAAACGGACTTTCACACATTGTTTGAACAAGTTGTTTAGACACTATTGTGACACCCCGCCTAATTAAACCTTGGGTGATCAAGCCTTATTTTAATATAAACAGGTTTCTTTAATGGTTCATTCTTAGCATCACTGTCGAACGCCTTTTAAAAATTACAAACCACCTAAATGAAATTAAAACGGGTGCCAAATTTTATCTTTCTGAAACAACAAATAATCCAAACCACGCATTACCAAAACTAGATATGAATACGCAGTATAAAAATAATCTGAAAGCAGTTAAAGTCTTGCCGTAAACCACGACCCAAAAAGACAACTACAAATCCATAACTAGAATAAACTGTAATAGAAAAGGTGGAACGACATGTTCCAACAAGGAATAATAAAACTGAGATCCTGCACTAGAACTGAAAAAGAGGAAGCGTCTAAACAATCCCTGCAACCTCCACACTGGCTGCAGCTCCCAAATCTCCGACATGAAATCAAGTTGGGTGTACCTGTGGCTGGGCACCTAAAAGGTTTTTAAAATTTTACATAGCAAGAGTTAGTACTCAAAACATTTGAAAATATTTTGCAAGTAGTTATTACAATTAAGTTATTGATTACGCATATTAAGGTTTCGCACACTCCCTTGAACTTTATCACCTCTCTTACGTGATACGTAACTATCAAGGGTACTTAGCCTACCTAGTTATACTTCCCATAACCGTAGTTACCTCATATACCGTTCATTTTCCTTATTCTTGTAATAATTTCATTATGCTCAAAATTATTACTAAGACATTTACATAACATTTCATTGTCTACTATTCTCAATTTGTAGATTATGCACATAGAACATTTTATCCCACAACAATGTATTTAATACTAGTTACCACTAATATATCCTTTTATTACGCACAAAGGACACTTGGCTCGGAATAATTCATCGACTCCAAGTGAAAGTTGGTTCGGAATGATACATCGACCCCAACTATCTACAACTATAAATATATACACATATTCTGGTTCGAGACTCTTTCATCGCGGCACCAGTTCAAGGTTTTGGTTCGGCATTTAACATCGACCCCAAATTTATAATAACCTTATGTTAGTTCGGAATGTCACATCGACCCTAACATAATTAATTTAGGTAATATTCTCTTAACCCAAAACTATTTATATAAATTTAGTAGGTACGCACCCGACCTAATAAACCATACCCATACCTAATATATTTTACTTATATTCTCCGTACTTATTAATTACAATATATCTCACTATTGTATTTATTCGAGTATTCGCGTAACTCTAAGGGCCCTAGTTACCCCTCCCTTAATTCAGTAGTTAAGTAAATTTTAACCTACTGGTATTTTCTTTCCGGAATTAAGTCTCACTCTAACCGAAATTAAATTAACCATCTCAACCCACGGCTAAGTCAATCGTTCTTTCGTCATTCTATTTCTCCAACATTCCTACTCAATCATTGGTGGAGGAATCCTAATGGTACACCTACTGGTAATTACAAAGTCCCCTCATAGGAAAAATATCATTTCTAAGGTTCCCATTAAGCAACGGCAATTAAAGAAATTTATTCACAAAATTCTCTAGAATTCAGACAGGTTCGATCGATCGAAGGAATGGTCGATCGATCGACTGCTTCGATCGATCGACATTCAAGGGTCGATCGATCGATCGAGCAGTGACAGACCCAGTTCATCTTCTTCCTACGGGTTCCACCATTTTTACATCTCTAACTTTCATGATAAGCCATCTTAATCACAACCAACAATTTCTAATCATTCCTACATGATCTGGGATGATTACTAACGATTTAAAACAACAAAATCATTATAAATCTTGGCCAAATTCACTGAAAATCTCTCTAATATTCAAGAACCCTAAAAATGCATTCTTTATATTTTTCATCCAAATTCCAGATTTTCTTACAAATTTCTCATCAAGCTTTCTATGATATAAACATACTTGGTAATTCCAAAAACGTCCTACATGAAAATCCTAATCAATCATGGATTATTATCAATTGTTTGTTCCCAAGAATATCATAAAAATCATGTTCTTCCTCAAGCTTAACCATGGGTATTATAACTCAATTATTTTGCAAATAACCACTTGCTTTAAGGTTTGTAGGGTCTGATTTCGTGGTTGTTGATGATGATTGATGATATTGATACCTCAATCCTTCTTCCCAACAATCTTTTTGGTGAAATCTTCCTAAGATGATCCCTCCTTCCTTCTTGCCTAAGAAATTTGCCTCTCTCTCTCTTCTCTAATGGCTATGGTGTAATTCTAATTGCCTAACCCTAGCCACCACTCTTATAATCAGATTTAGGGTTACAAAAATTCGTAGGTCTTCTTTCCCATAATTGTAAAGAGACCAAAATGCCCCCGAATGGTCCCGATTTAGCCCGAAAATGACCCGGCACTCAACTAGTACCCCCGGGTACACTATTTTGACTAATTCGACCCTTTCGGAATCAACCGTGGACTCTAAATTATCATATGAGTCTCGTAAATATTTTTCTACTCTCATCCTTAATTTTGTCGAGATACTACCGGTACGTCCATATAGTCACTAGACCGTACATATCAACATATTCATCTATATTAATATAATATCTATTTAAATTACTCTACTCACGTAATTTAAATTAAACATATTTAATCACATCAAATTACTCTACTCACGTAATTTAATTAAAGCGTATTTAAATCCCATTAAATTACTCTACTTACGTAATTTAAAATTAAGCAGAATTACGGGGTGTTACATACTTCCCCCCTTACAAAAGGAATTTCGTCCTCGAAATTAGGAAAAATACCTGCTATGAATAATTCTGGATATTGTTCTCGCATATCCTCTTCCCGTTCCCAAGTGGACTCATCCATATTGTGATGTCCCCACTGTACTCGTACTAAGGGTACCATCTTGGATCTTTGTTTGCGCTCACTATTATCCAGGATAGCCACGGGTTTTTCTTCATACGAGATATCTGGCTGCAAATCGATCTCCTCCAGTGGAATGTGCCAGAAGGCTCTCTCGCTCCTCTTGTATTTTTTCAGCGACGCCACATGGAACACATCATGTATTCGCTGAAGATGCTCATGGAGTCCCAATCTGTAAGCTACCGGTCCCACTCTCTTAATGATGGGAAACAGCCCCATATATCTCGGTGCTAACTTCCCCTTTTTGCCAAACCTCGTAACCCCTTTCATAGGAGATACTCGAATTAACACCTGGTCTCCCATATCTAATTCCACATGCCTTCTGCCGGCGTCAGCATAACTCTTCTGCCTATCCTGGGCTATTTGAATACGTCCTCGAATCAACTCTATTTTGGAGGAAGTCTCCTGTATCATTTCTGGCCATAACAGCCTGTTATCCCCCACCTCTAACCAACAAGCGGGTGAACGACAAGGCCTTCCGTAAAGCGCCTCGAATGGAGCCATGCCAATAGTGAATTGGTAAGAGTTATTATACGCAAACTCTACCAAAGAAAGATATGGCTCCCAATTTCCCCCAAAATCTAGAATACACATTCTCAGCATGTCCTCTAGAATCTGGTTTACTCTTTCCGTCTGGCCGTCCGTCTGTGGGTGATATGCCGTACTCAACCGCAAGTCGGTGCCCATGGCCTCCTGAAAACTCTGCCAAAAGTGTGACACAAATATCTTATCTCGGTCCGACACGATATTAATAGGAACTCCGTGCAACTTAACAATCTCTGAAATAAAAAGCTGCGCGTACCTCATAGTATCATAATCCGTACGAACCGGTAAGAAATGTGCGACCTTAGTCAAACGATCCACTATCACCCATATGGAATCGTGGCCCTTCTGCGAGGTTGTTAACCCGGTAATAAAATCCATTGAGATACTCTCCCACTTCCACACGGGAATCTCTAGTGGTTGTAGCATCCCTGAAGGCCTCTGATGGTCAACTTTTATGAGTTGGCATGTAACACACTTTGAGACAAATTCTGCAATATCTCGTTTTATACCTGACCACTAATATACTCGTCGCATATCCTGGTACATTTTGTCCCCACCTGGATGTACCGAGAATTTTGACCCGTGCGACTCTGTCATAACGGCATGCCTCAAATCATCATCTTCGGATAATATCAGTCTACCGTTGAAGCGTAGTCCACCCTCTGAACTGATGGAGTAGAACTCTGCCCCCTTGGCCAGTAACTGCCGTACTTTATCCTGACAAAATGGGTCTTCTGCCTGTGCTCTCACTATCCGCATAACGTTCTCGGAAGTGATAGCTAGAACTGCCATACATGCTCTTGCCATGTCATCCTCGTGTCGGAGCTCACTCCACTTTGCCTTCCAAACTTCTGCTAACTCTCCGATAGGTCTTCTGCTTAACGCATCTGCCACCACGTTAGCCTTACCAGGATGATACCGTATACCAAATTGGTAGTCCTTCACGAATTCAAGCCACCTTCTCTGCCTCATGTTCAGGTCCTTCTGAGTGAACAGATATTGCAATGACTTATGATCCGTGAATAGCGTGAACTGCTCGCCCAGAAGATAGTGTCTCCAAATCCTCAATGCAAAAACAACTGCTGCCAACTCGAGGTCATGGGTGGGGTAATTCTTCTCATGTGGCTTAAGCTTTAGTGACGCATAAGCTATAGCCTTCTCCTCTTGCTGTAACACACCACCAAGTCCTTGTAAGGACGCATTAGTATAGACTCGGTATTCCACTACGCTCTTAGGCAAGGTAAGAACGGGGGCTAATTTCAACTTGTCTTTCAACTCATCAAATGCTAACTGGCAACTGTCACTCCATACGAAGGGAATTCCTTTCCGAGTCAGATTCGTCAACGGCCCGACAATTTTTGAGAATCCCTTAATGAAACGACGATAATAACCAGCCAATCCCAAGAAACTGCGAATTTCTGTTGGTGTCGTGGCCTGTCCCCACTCCCTCACCGCTGATACCTTACTTGGGTCAACAGCAATGCCCCTGCTAGATACGACGTGGCCTAGGAACTGAACCTCCCGAAGCCAAAATCCACACTTCTCAAATTTGGCGTATAACTGATGGTTCCGCAATGTCTGTAGGACCAATCGTAAGTGTTCTGCGTGTTCCTCCTCCGTACGAGAGTAAATTAGAATGTCGTCTATGAACACAATCACAAACTGAACCAAAAACTCTATGAATACCCTGTTCATGAGATCCATGAATACTTCCGGTGCATTAGTTAGCCCAAAAGGCATCACTCTGAACTCGTATGACCCGTACCGCGACAGGAAAGCGGTCTTAGGTACATCCTCTTCACGAATGCGTAATTGGTGGTAACCCGATCTCAAATCGATCTTTGAGAAGTATGCAGCCCCTCTCAATTGATCAAACAAGTCGTCAATCCTCGGTAATGGATACTTATTACGTATCGTTACTTTGTTCAGCTCTTTGTAATCTACACACAGACGAAGCGAACCATCCCTTTTCTTCACAAACAGTATTGGCGCACCCCATGGCGAAGTACTACGTCGAATAAAACCCTGTCCTAATAGTTGCTGAATTTTCTCCCTCAGTTCCCGCATCTCCGAAGGAGCCATGCGATATGGCGCTCTGGAAATCGGTCTCGTACCTGGTGTTAGATCAATTACGAACTCTATCTCTCTGCTAGGTGGTAACCCTGGTATCTCCTGAAAGACATCCTCAAAATCCCTCACCACAGGGATTGAGTCCAGAGAAACGACAACCCCATGTGAGGTCTCCTCCTCAATATGATATAAATGAGTTCGCGATCCTCCCTCGGGAAGTGGCATTGCCACAAGGAACATCTCCTGCCCCGGGATGGAGAACACGATGGTCCTCTCATAACAATCTACCATCGCCCTATTATATGCCAACAATTCCATGCCTAGTATGTCGTCATATCCCTCCATATCCAGCACTAGAAGGTCCGCCACTAGACTCAATCTCCCGACCATAATGTCCACACCCTTACAAATCGAGTGTATAAGGGACCCACTACCCATCGGTGACTCCAAACACATAAGATGAGTGTCTTCTGTCACTAAAAGGCCGGCTGCCCGTGCAAATCTAGTGGAAATAAACGAATGCGTCGCCCTTGTGTCAAACAAAATATTCCCTTCAAGCCCATGTATAGGAAACATACCCGCAACAGCCGGCGGTGCTGGCGGTGCCGACTAAATTGGAATGTCACGGATGTTGAACACACGCCCGTACTGCATCTGCCCTGGCTGTGGGGCCTGTACTGCTGCTGGGGCTAATGGTTCCTGCTGCCCCTGTTGGGCACCCTGCTGTTGTGCCTAGTCTTGCTGTGGACAATTTCTGCTCTTGTGACCCTGCTGACCACAAGTGAAGCACTGACACTGAAACTGTCTTTGTCCTTGGCCCTGACGTTGGCCCTGCCGCCCTTGGCCTTGTTGTCCCCCATTTTGATTACCCTGGCCCTGTCGACCCTGAGGGACTGGTTGCTGAGGACCCTGCTGGCCCTGCCGGTCGAAGCGATACTTCCCATGTTTAAACTTTTTGGCAAGGTTCCCCTGTTTGGAATCCTGCCCCAACTGACCCGCTGCCTGCTGCTGTGTTGCGCTGCTACCACTACCTCCATCCACCTTGCCCGGTTGGCTAGGCTCACCCCTCTTACTTCCCTTAGTATGAAAACGGTGATCCTGACAGTGTAGTATAGCGTCATTGACGACATCTGTGTAGGTTACCAATGCCGGATTACCAATTAAGTGTTGTCTGATTCTCCAGGTTAGGCCCTCCATAAATTTGGACTTCTTCCTCTCCTCATTGCTCACCTCGTTTGGCACAAAATTGGCCAAGCGGGTAAACTCCTCCTCGTAGTCAGCAACTGAGCGATCACCCTGAACCACTTCGCTGAACTTCTTTCTCATCTCCGACTCTACTGCTGGAGGGAAATACTTGCGGTCAAACCGCACCCAAAACTCAGAAATAGTCAAAGTATCTCTCTCCTCGGTGGTGGTAACTGACTCCCACCACTGTAGGGCCGCTCCTGACAGACGGAAAGTGGCTAGCATCTGTTCCTGTACTCCGGTGCACTCTAGCATGCGCAAGTGGCGCTGGATATTCTTCTTCCAGTTGCACGCTTCCACTATATCAGTACTGCCCTGAAACTCGGGTGGGTGCCCCTTCTGAAACGTCTCCCTGACTTGTTGCTAAGTAGATGGTCCTGCCGGAACTTGTACTACCGGTGCCACAGGGAGAGGTACTTGGGGCTGAGGAAAGTGGGCTGCCATTGCCCTCATCGCTGTCTCAACTGCCTGAGCCACTATCACTGCAACCTGAGTAGTGGAGATTAGCTCGGGTGGGGGTGGGGGTATCGGTACCTGTGGCTCCTGATGAGCCTCCCTCAACTCCTCTCTGGCTTCAGCCCTCTCTGCTCTCAGTCTCCTTGGCGGCATCTGAAATAAGATTCAAATTGTATAAGTACACAGTATATACAAAATTTAAGAGCAGAAGTACGACAACGTAACAGTGGAAATTTTTAGTCAACAATCCTAATAGTAGGGCTCTAATACCAACAAACGTAACGCTGAATCGTAGTAAGCCGTACAGATAATATGGACACTAGAACCTGATGCTCTGATACCATCTGTGATACCCCGCCTAATTAAACCTTGGGTGATCAAGCCTTATTTTAATATAAACAGGTTTCTTTAATGGTTCATTCTTAGCATCACTGTCGAACGCCTTTTAAAAATTACTAACCACCTAAATGAAATTAAAACGGGTGCCAAATTTTATCTTTCTGAAACAACAAATAATCCAAACCACACATTACCAAAACTAGATATGAATACGCAGTATAAAAATAATCTGAAAGCAGTTAAAGTCTTGCCGTAAACCACGGCCCAAAAAGACAACTACAAATCCATAACTAGAATAAACAGTAATAGAAAAGGTGGAACGACATGTTCCAACAAGGAATAATAAAACTGAGATCCTGCACTAGAACTGAAAAAGAGGAAGCGTCTAAACAATCCCTGCAACCTCGACACTGGCTGCAGCTCCCAAATCTCTGACATGAAATCAAGCTGGGTGTCCCTGTGGCTGGGCACCTAAAAGGTTTTTAAAATTTTACATAGCAAGAGTAAGTACTCAAAACATTTGAAAATATTTTGCAAGCAGTTATTACAATTAAGTTATTGATTACACATATTAAGATTTCGCACACTCCCTTGAACTTCCTCACCTCTCTTACGTGATACGTAACTATCAAGGGTACTTAGCCTACCTAGTTATACTTCCCATAACCGTAGTTAACTCATATACCGTTCATTTTCCTTATTCTTGTAATAATTTCATTATTCTCAAAATTATTACTAAGACATTTACATAACATTTCATTGTCTACTATTCTCAATTTGTAGATTATGCACATAGAACATTTTATCCCACAACAATGTATTTAATACTAGTTACCACTAATATATCCTTTTATTACGCACAAAGGACACTTGGCTCGGAATAATTCATCGACTCCAAGTGAAAGTTGGTTCGGAATGATACATCGACCCCAACTATCTACAACTATAAATATATACACATATTCTGGTTCGAGACTCTTTCATCGCGGCACCAGTTCAAGGTTTTGGTTCGGCATTTAACATCGACCCCAAATTTATAATAACCTTATGTTAGTTCGGAATGTCACATCGACCCTAACATAATTAATTTAGGTAATATTCTCTTAACCCAAAACTATTTATATAAATTTAGTAGGTACGCACCCGACCTAATAAACCATACCCGTACCTAATATATTTTACTTATATTCTCCGTACTTATTAATTACAATATATCTCACTATTGTATTTATTCGAGTATTCGCGTAACTCTAAGGGCCCTAGTTACCCCTCCCTTAATTCAGTAGTTAAGTAAATTTTAACCTACTGGTATTTTCTTTCCGGAATTAAGTCTCACTCTAACCGAAATTAAATTAACCATCTCAACCCACGGCTAAGTCAATCGTTCTTTCGTCATTCTATTTCTCCAACATTCCTACTCAATCATTGGTGGAGGAATCCTAATGGTACACCTACTGGTAATTACAAAGTCCCCTCATAGGAAAGATATCATTTCTAAGGTTCCCATTAAGCAACGGCAATTAAAGAAATTTATTCACAAAATTCTCTAGAATTCAGACAGGTTCGATCGATCGAAGGAATGGTCGATCGATCGACTGCTTCGATCGATCGACATTCAAGGGTCGATCGATCGATCGAGCAGTGACAGACCCAGTTCATCTTCTTCCTACGGGTTCCACCATTTTTACATCTCTAACTTTCATGATAAGCCATCTTAATCACAACCAACAATTTCTAATCATTCCTACATGATCTGGGATGATTACTAACGATTTAAAACAACAAAATCATTATAAATCTTGGCCAAATTCACTGAAAATCTCTCTAATATTCAAGAACCCTAAAAATGCATTCTTTATATTTTTCATCCAAATTCCAGATTTTCTTACGAATTTCTCATCAAGCTTTCTATGATATAAACATTCTTGGTAATTCCAAAAACGTCCTACATGCAAATCCTAATCAATCATGGATTATTATCAATTGTTTATTCCCAAGAATATCATAAAAATCATATTCTTCCTCAAGCTTAATCATGGGTATTATAACTCAATTATTTTGCAAATAACCACTTGCCTTAAGGTTTGTAGGGTCTGATTTCGTGGTTGTTGATGATGATTGATGATATTGATACCTCAATCCTTCTTCCCAACAATCTTTGTGGTGAAATCTTCCTAAGATGATCCCTCCTTCCTTCTTGCCTAAGGAATTTGCCTCTCTCTCTCTTCTCTAATGGCTATGGTGTAACTCTAATTGCCTAACCCTAGCTACCACTCTTATAATCAGATTTAGGGTTACAAAAATTCGTAGGTCTTCTTTCCCATAATTGTAAAGAGACCAAAATGCCCCCGAATGGTCCCGGTTTAGCCCGAAAATGACCCGGCACTCAACTAGTACCCCCGGGTACACTATTTTGACTAATTCGACCCTTTCGGAATCAACCGTGGACTCTAAATTATCATATGAGTCTCGTAAATATTTTTCTACTCTCATCCTTAATTTTGTCGAGATACTACCGGTACGTCCATATAGTCACTAGACCGTACATATCAACATATTCATCTATATTAACATAATATCTATTTAAATTACTCTACTCACGTAATTTAAATCAAACATATTTAATCACATCAAATTACTCTACTCACGTAATTTAATTAAAGCGTATTTAAATCCCATTAAATTACTCTACTTACGTAATTTAAAATTAAGCAGAATTACGGGGTGTTACAACTATATTAAGCCCTTAATGAAAAAAAAGATTAGGTGATGCTTCTGAAATCCATGATGTGGTCAAGCGTTAACAAGTTCTTGGAAGCGTTCCCAATACCGGTCAAATGGATCATTATATCGTTGTATAAAGGCTTGAATTTGAGCCTTGACCGAGTTTGTTTTATGTCGTGGAAAGAACTTTGAGAGAAACTTAGATTGCATATCCTTCCATGATATAATAGAGTTCAATGGTAAAAACCACAACCGGGTATTGGCTTTATCCTTTAAGGAAAAAGGAAAAAGCTTTAGGTGAACGACATCTTGCATGGAAGATTGATCACTAAAAGTTTTGCACGCCTCATCGAACTCACTGATGTGGAGGTATGGTTTTTCTGAATCCCTGTCGTGAAAAGTTAAAAGAATCTGTATCATCCCATTTGGAAGTGGAATTGTCCTGCATTGTACGGAAGTAGAATGGATCCAGGGGTGACAGTTCACTGGAGAAATAAGAGTTTTTTCATGGGATGATATGGTAAATTCCCCTCACCTTTATTGAAACTGGCGATATTCGATATTGCACCCTGTCCAATTGACTCAGAATCCTAACTCTATGTTCTAGAAGTGTGACTCAGCGTGTGACTTGTGATGGATTTTGGAGGTGTAGGAGGTGGAACCCATAATTGTGGAACGTGAGGGGTATGGGGGCTATTAGAATTATACTCAACGATGGGATTTTCGTGGATTCTTATTGGAGTATTTTGAAGAGTTTATTTTGGATTTTGCATGAAAGGGCTTTGAGAGATGGTTTCTTTTTGGCTTTTTTATTTTTCTGAATTTTTATTGGATTTTTTTTATTTTATTGGCTTTTTAAATTTTGGAATCAAATTTGGGATTAAAGTTACTAACCTAAAAGTCTACCTAATCTCCCCGGCAACGATGCCAAAAACTTGACGCAACTACAAAAGTGTCTAAAGTGCATGATTATATACGCTCACGTGCAAGACCGTCGCGTAAGTAATAACTCGGTAAGACGAGATCGTATCCACAAGGAACTTGGACGAATGCTTGTAACGACGAAGGAATAGAAGATTATTCATAAATTGATTCGAGAAAAGAAACTAAAAGATGATTAATTGTGGAATTTAATTCTACCATCTAAATGCAAATGAACTTTAAATAACTGTCTAACCTACGTGCACAGAAATAAATCTACTGCAATTAAGTAAATATGAATGAGGGAAAATAGGTTCGGATATAATCCCCCAAACCCCAGTAGATTTACAGGATATAATACTATCTTTTGAATTATAGAGTTGATCAAACCCCGTCTTTAGTAATCCTAAGCATTATATATATAAAGGTACTAGCCCGCATCATACGAGGTTTGTTCAACCCTAGTAGGTCAAACACCCTAGTAAGCATTACATATACACCCTAGTAGGCAAACACCCTACTAGACCTCGTTTGCCCTAGTAGGCAAGAATGAAGCGATGTTGCATAGCCAACATGCACATCACATCCTTAAACACCCCGATTAACTAGGGAAAACGAGGTTAAAAGGCTTACAATGGTTGTGATCACTACACAACACGATTCGATTAAAATTTAATTCAAAACCTATTTTCTATTCATGTAAACTACATCGGGTTGGGTTCATGCATCCCAACCCTTGGAAATTTAGATGGACATAATTAAACTTAGCATGAACAAAATCTATTTTGCCTGAATTCATAACTACGTGAAAAATTGCAAAGAAACTTGTAAATAAAAATTGCAACCTAAGTTCTATGAGTAATCCAACACATATGTAAAAATAATTGAAATCAGAAAGGAAACAATACTTTGAATGAAGAAAATTATGGAATTAATCTAAAAACTTGAATGAATATTATAGAAATTAAATCCTAGGGTTCTTAGTGACAGAAGTGCTCTAAAATTATCTACTGATACAAAAAATTGTCCATCTACCTAGACCATTCAGATACTGACATGTGTTGTATAGTGGAAGATTAATCCTAGTTATCAAGGATTGTAAGGACATAAATTTCCAATTGAGTCCCTGTGTTGTTTTGACTTAATTCCGTGAAGAAAACTTATTTGTAATATGTCATAGGGAGATTTTTATTTATATCACGATCCCACTCGATCTATGACGTATTGAAGAAATTGAAGACGTTGCGGCAAAGCTTCAAAGAATTAATCATGCCAAAGTTTAATTGGTGCTCATTTAATCGTCTTCAAAGTTAATTGCATTCCTAAATCACACAGGTATGAATGCGTATAATTAATGGTGCTCGGAATTGTTTTTATAAAAGATAAGGATGTATTTTTATAAAGAAAAATATTTTAAAATGTTTTTAAAAGTGTTTAAAGATTTACACTACGTTTTATTCCGATATACTCGAAATAGAGTTTGACTAATTTGGATTTCTTTTAAAAGAGACGTTTTAATCAGAAAGTCAAACTTTCGCCCTGTCGTTCAAACGACATAAGATCTCGTTCGAAAGAGATGCCTATGTCGCGCGAATGATGTGGCATTATTGTTCGAGAGACACGGTTTTCTAGGTAGCATTTAAATATTATTTACAGCATGTTTTTATCAGAGTTTCTAAAGTGTGCATTCTGGAAAAATAGAATACGTTCCAGTATGAGTTTAACACATGTTTTCTAAGGTTTAAAATATTAAGCACATCCTTAGAGTTTGCAAAGATCCGAGTTATCATTCTTATATGCTTAAGTGATCTTGTTGCACCAAGAAAGTTTGTTCTATCATTGAACATCAAAGAGTTTTGCGGTGAAGAAAAGAGAAGGACTTCTTGTTCGACATCGTAGACGAATCAAAGCCAATCGGTGGACACCGAGATATACATGGACGCGTGTGTTATGGACAGGTTTCGTGGAAGACGGAATTTCTGCATGGGCACTATTGAAGAACGGTTGAAGATCAGAAGGAGCGTCAAGACCCATGGGTATTGAGTCATTGAGTAAGGCTAATATGTCTTTGTAAAACCATTGTTCATAGTGATTGTCTGGCTTGGACCGTCTGAGCTTGTTTTCCCGTTTTGAGTTTTTTCCTCGTACATCCAGCGTTGTGAGTATTCTTTACTTTATTTTACTTGCTTTAATCACTAGATGGATGTTTAGGATTAATCAAGATAAAATTTGTTTAAAGTAAGAATTGGGTTTTCACAATTTGGTTTGGTGCATAATTAAAAGTTGGATAATTTTTCGAAGAAAATTGGTTTTATTTAAAAACACACATATTGGGAACTTTCAAATTGGTATCATAGCTAGAAAACATAATTTATTTGTTTTGTGATCCCGTGCATTTGTTTATCTCTCCTGTTTTTGTTTTCTCTCGATGGATTCTGTAAGCTTTGACAATTTACGTCGTTTGAATTTAAAGTTTGCAAAACGTATTGAAGTTTTGGAGAAAGAAAATTATGGTTTCAAAAATAGGATTGAATATTTGCAAAATTTTAAAATTCAAAGAGATATTTATCGTGAGAAGTTTAGTTCCTTGTTTAAAGATTTTACTTTATTAAAATTGGGCAGAATGTAGAGTGATGATAGAGTCCTCGTTTTCGAAAAAGAGTTAGAGGATTTAAAAAATTCTAGAGTTTGTGCCACTGAGGAAAATAATTTGACTAATGATTTTGTGTCATGAGAAAAGGCTCTTAGGGATAAGTTTGCTCACATTGAAGGGGAGCGAGATAACCTTCTAGGGGTAATTGAAAATATAAAGAAGGAGTTCCGAAAGTTTGAGGAGTCTAATCGTTTGTTTGAGTCAAAAGTTTTGAAGCTAAAAAATGATTTAAATGACTCGAGCAGTGATGGAAGCGGCTTATCTTCTTCTTTGGTTTGAATGTAAAAACCAAAACCATAGTTTGTTTTAGAGCGTCAACCACATCTGAGGGTATTAGAAAAGGTCAACCTAAAGGTCCCATTCCCCATAGTGTTTTCACATGTTCGCATTGTGGTAGGAACGGTCATCTTAGGAGTTTTTGTTTTGATCTTAGAAAAGACCCAAGGAAGATTAAACATAGTGTTCCATTGGTTCCCAAAACCCATTTTGTTGGGTATACACCGGTTTGGGTTAGGAAATCCGTTTTGGAGACGCTAAATACTTCGTTGGTTGATTCTCACATGCATGCACATTATTCATCTCTTGCTATTTCTTATGGAAAGTAGCTTGCATGTTTTCTTATACGCTAGTCCTTGCATCAAGTTTATAATTTGCTAGTGTTATGACATGTTTATCTATTTGTATTATAGTTTTCATTTGTTTGAGTCCTATTGAAAAATAGGAAAAGATTTTGTTTCTGAGAAAACTTAAAAAAAAAAGATTTTGCTTTTATTTGTGTTAAATTATGTTTGCAAAGACAAAAAGAATTTCGGTTTTTGTTTTTGAGTTTACATGTTTGATGTGGCATATTGGTGTGCTTGGACCCCCCCCCCCCCAATCGTTTCGTATTCATGTGGCTAGGACATTTGGTCATTATTATCGATGCCTAGAATGATCTTAACCATTGTTTATATGGGGTTGCTTCGAAGTTGATATGCATTTTGATTCAACTTTGTATATATGCCAACATTGCACACATGCACGAGTTTATATGGATGTTTGACTTATCTTGCATATTTGAATTTGGTGAGGCGTTCTTATTTCAATGTTGTCATCAATGCGTAAGTAGACTTAAGGAGAAGTGTGAATGTAAGAACCATTTACCGTGAGGATTTGAATTGGAAAAAATGTTGAGTGATTCACGGGAAAGGGCTGTGAGAGTTCAAAATTATCTCGTCGTGAAAGCCACCGTTTAAAAGAGCCCAAAAGAAAATGCAATATGATAAGAAAAAGGCCAAATTTGTTTAGTTCATTCCAAAGAAAATATGATAATATTGAGGGAGTTTGGATGGATTGAAAATTTAAATGGGTTTGCACAACTAATCCTAATGTTGAAACATTGAAATTTGACGCTATTGTTTGTAGAATCGTCAAAATTCTGGATTTGTGTGCATGTAGTATGTTTAGTTCATTAAGCTCATACTTTAATTACCATATGGCTATGATAAAGTTTGCTGATTTATAGCTATCAATTACAGCTTCTTGATTCGATGTGTTGAAATTGTAACCCACTTGTTGTAGTTTCACGCCCCTTCATTCCATATCCATGTTTAAGCACATCGGTACTATGTTTGCATGTAAATCGCATTTTTAGTTTTATGAGTTTTTGCATTTTGTGTTAAAAGCCTGCTGTTTTAACACTATTTTTCTTCTGTCGGGCCCTTCCTGGAATTTTTTCACTGGGCAATATTATATAATATTTCTGGGAATCTGGGAAATTTTGGCAGGTCACGATAAGTCGTTCAAACAACATATCCATGTCACGCGAACGACCTCTGTCCTTCGTTCGAGTGACGTCCTAAACTCGTTTGAGCGACGTCCCCGGCTCATTCGAACGACAGGTTGATTTATGGCTTCTGATTGGTTTGCAGTCCTCTGGTTTATATTGGTATTTTTTTCGTACTGCTGGAAGTTTTTCTGGACTGACTGGTTTGTATGCAGGTTATATTGGATCAAAATTGATATTTTGCATATATTCCGTTTATCATACCTGATTAGATTGCTATACCGTTTGTGTGATTCCTTGGTTAACTATGCTACTGATTTGTCATTACTTGATCATATTTAGTTGGTTGTTTCATGGCTATCTAGCCTTTTCAATTCTCAAATTGGTATCCAATTGATTCAAATTGGTATTTTCTCATGCTAGATAGTTATTGATTGGTTTGTCTTTTCACCGAATTGTCTATTCGAGACAAAAAGGGGGAGAGATGTATGTGATGTAGGGGGAGATTTATTGAGCATTTTTATTGATATCTTGATTTACATATTATTCGATTATATTTATATCAAATTGGTATCAAATAATTGCTCACATGTTTCAAATGATTTGTTCTTATTAGAAATATAAATTGGTATCATTTATTCCTCCATACTTCACTGGGTATCTGTTTGTCTTTTTCATGTGTGTAGGTATGCTTCAGCGATTCGAGATTTCAAGACTACATCACATTCAGACAGTTCATGCTTGTCGTTGCTACATTGTAGTCCGTGTCCTGTACTTTTTGACTTTAGGTTTATGGGATGGGATTTAGGCGTTATACGGCTTGACGACTTGGCTTAGGCATTTCACTGGTCTAATTTTGTCCCGAAATAGTCAAAATGGGAGATTTGTAAGGACATAAATTTCCAATTGAGTCCCTGTATTGTTTTGACCTAATTTCGTGAACAAAACTTGTTTTTAATATGTCACAGGGAGATTTTTATTTATATCACGATCCCACTCGATCTATGACGTATTGAAGAAATTGAATACGTTGCCGCAAAGCTTCAAAGGATTAATCATGCCAAAGTTTAATTGGTGCACGTTTAATCGTCTTTAAAGTTAATTGCATTCCGAAATCACACAGGTATGAATGAGTATAATTAATGGTGCTCGGAATTGTTTTTATCAAAGACAAGTATGTATTTTTATAAAGAAAAATCTTTTAAAATATTTTTAAAAGTGTTTTAAAGGTTTACACTACGTTTTATTCTGATATACTCGAAATAGAGTTTGACTAATTTGGATCTCTTTTAGAAGAGACGTTTTAATCAGAAAGTCAAACTTTCGCCCTGTCGTTCAAATGACATAAGCTCTCGTTCGAACGAGATGCCTATATCGCGCGAAATACGTGGCATTCTCGTTCGAGCGACACGGTTTTTGAGGCGGCATTTAAATCTTATTTAAAGCATGTTATTATCAAAGTTTCGAAAGTGTGCATTCTAGAAAAACAGAATACGTTCCAGTATGAGTTTAGCACATATTTTCAAAGGTTTAAAAGATTAAACCCATCCTTAGTATTTTCAAAGATCTGAGTTATCATTCTTATATGCTTACGTGATCTTGTTGCACTAAGAAAGTTTGTTCTATCATTGAACATCAAAGGGTTTTGCGGTGAAGAAAAGAGAAGGACTTCTTGTTCGACATCGTAGACGAATCAAAATCAATGAGGCTCAAGCTTGTTCCTATATACAGTGAATAAATCTAGCAGAAGAAGATCACTCGAGAAAGGTTAGTAAAGATAAGCTGGTCATTGTTTTTTTTTAAAAATGATCTGGAAGGTGTTTTGTATCCTCATGATGATCCTCTAGTGATCAAAATGAGGATGAAGGATGTAATAATTTCAAGAGTATTGGTAGATAATGGTAGCTCGGCATACAATATATTCTACCCTTATTTTGATACTTTGAACTTGAAGCTTATTCAGTTGGAGCCGTATCATAGGCCCCTCATCGAGTTCTCTAGAGAAAATATTTTTCCACTTGGAATGATCAAGTTAGACACATTGATTGGTACCTGGCCTGCTTACAGATTAGAGAAGGTGCATTTCTTTGTGATAGATAAATATGTCCAGTCAACCTACAATATAATCATGGGAAGAGTGGACTTGAAAAGGTTTGACGCAGTTCCTTCCACTATACATCAGTGTTTAAAGTTCCCGACTAATTTTGGGGTTGGATTTGTGAAGGGCGATAAAAAAGTAGCTCGTGAATGTTATTACTCATCTGTCGAGTAAGAAGAATTGGATAATGCTTGGAAGAAAACTACCACTTATCAAGTGGATGAATTTGATGAGTCTGAGATTGAAACCTTATACCCAAGAGATGGAACGAAACTCGTTAAGGGCCAGGTCATGGAGGCGACAAAAAGCATTATTCTGGATGATGAGATTGGTGCTTCACTTTATTTGGTATTGAAGCAAGAGATGGTAGCATTGCTAAAGCACAAAAAACAAGTATTCGCATGGAGTCATGAAGATATGCCGGGGATAGACCCAAATTTCCTATGTCACGAGCTCAACGTCAATAAAGAGATCAAACCAGTGACGCAACGAAGAAGAGTCTTTAGTCCGGAGAATAATTCGTCTATTCAAGAAGAAGTGGAAAAGTTGCAAAAGGCTTCTTTCATCGAAGACGTCAAAAATCCTGATGGGTTGTCTAACGTTGTGATGGTAAAGAAGAAAATAAAAAATGGAGAATTTATGTGGACTTTAGAGAACTGATTAAAGATTGTTCGAAAGATCATTTCCCTTTGCCCAGGATAAATCAGCTAGTAGATGCAACTTTGGGGCATGAGCTATTAATCTTCACGGATGCCTATTCCGGATATAATCAAATTAAAATAAAATCGGAAATAGGGAAAATACCTCTTACATTACCCCGCGAGGAACATATTGTTATAATTTTATGCCTTTTGGTCTTAAAAATGCAGGTGCTACATATCAGCGGCTGATGAACAAGGTGTTTGCAGGGCAGATTGGCAAAAATATGGAGGTATACATCGATGACATGTTGACCAAAAGCAAGAAAGAAACTGACCATATAGCTGATTTGAGCCAAACATTTGATCAGTTGGAGAAGTACCAGATGAAGTTAAACCCGACCAAGTGTATTTTTGGCATACAAGAAGGCATGTTCCTTGGGTACATCGTGAATTAAAGAGGTATTGAAGCAAATCCTGACAAGATAAAAGCCTTGCTAGAATTATAATCTCCAACTAAAGTGCAAAGCCTTACGGGGCATGTAGTAGCTCTCAACATATTCGTCTCCCGAGTAATTAATAGATGTCTACCATTCTTCAAGGTTCTCAGAAAGACGTTTGAGTGGAATGACGAGTGTGAGAAGGCATTATTAGAGTTGAAGAGATACTTAGGGACACCTCATTTATTGTCCCATCCAGTGGCAAGAGAAAACTTATACCAGTACTTAGCTGTTTTAGAAAGTGCACTCAGTTCGGCTTTGATATGAATAGAAAGCGGGGTGCAAAAACCAGTTTATTATATGAGCAAGGCATTCAGGGGAGCATAGATTAGGTATCCAAAACTGGAGAAGTTTGCATTAGCGCTGATTGAAGTGAGCAGGAGGATTAGACCATATTTTCAAGCCCATACAATAGTGGTGTATATTGACATTCCATTTAGACAGGCTTTACATAAGCCAGAAAAGTTTGGAAGATTGATGTATTAGACAGTGGAGTTAGGGAAGTATGACATTATCTACGAGCCAAGATCCTCTCTCAAAGGGCAGGCAGTGACAAATTTCATTGCTGAATTTACCTACCCAGATGTCTTCGATCAACAAGGGGCTAATGCAGAGCAACTCCTTGATGCTAGAGGAGAAACATAAAATATTCCCGAGCAACTCCCAGCAGCAGAATTTCCAGAAGGGATGGCCATCGATCAACCAGAATCCTTTGGTAAGGTGCAAGAGTGGAAATAGAAATATGAATAAGGGAAGGACAAGTATTTCATCAAGGGATTTTGTTAGACCAAGCGTTTGATGATAATATCCCTATATGGAATTTATATGTCGATGGGTCTTCATGTGCAACAGGTATCGGAGATGGAGTTATTCTCAACAGTCCAAATGGGATAGATATAGAATATGCTCTGCGATTCTAATTCTAGGCTTCTAATAATAAAGCTGAGTATGAAGCCGTAATTTTTGGCCTCAACTTAGCTAAATCATTAAATGCAGAGCAAATTATAGTGTTAAGTGATTGGCAACTAGTGGTAAATCAGATGCTAATTCTTTACACTGCAAAGGGGGAGTTCATGTCAAGGTATTTAACTAAAGCTAAGGAGATTGTATCCAATTTGGCAGTTGTCCAAGTGATTAGAATACCAATACTAGAGAATGCGAGGGTAGATGCACTTGCTCGATTAGCTTCAGCTACGCACACCGAGGTATGAAGAACAATTCCCATTGAGATACTTGCAAGAAGAAGCATTGATGAAGATTTAATGGTAAATTTTATCGCTTTAGATATGGGACCTTCCTGGATGGATCTCATCAGGGCTTATATTGAAGACGGTACTTTATTAGCCGACCAACTGGCAACCAAGAGGTTGAAGTATAAGGTTGCCAGATATGTCTTGGACAACGGAGTTCTGTACAGAAGAGGTGTGATAGCTGGTCTGTAAAGATGTGTTCATCCAACAGAGGTTGAAGACATAATAAAGGAAATTCGTGAGGGATCTTGTCGAGCTCATGTAGCAGGTAGAACTATTTTACAGAGAATAAATACGCAGGGGTACTATTGGCCAATAATGCGCTCTAATTGTATAACTCATGCCCAGAAATACGATAAGTGTCAGTGATTTTCAACTATACGAAGAACTCCTCAGGCCCTGCTAACACCAATTACTTCACCTTGGCCATTCGCTATGTGGGGAATAAATTTAGTCGGGCCTCTGCCAACTACAAGGGGATGATTCAAATATTTGGTGGTCGCTGTTGATTACTTCACAAAATGGGTGAAAGCTGAACCTCTCATCGATATGGCCTACGAGAGAGTCTATCAATTCATCTGGAAGAATATTATTTGCAGATATGGTTTGCACCATGCTTTTATCACCGATCATGCTACCCAATTTGACAATGATGAGTTCGCAGTGTACTGTCTACAGTCCAATATTCATAAGATTCATTCTTCTCCGGGTCATCCCCAAAGTAACGAGCAAACAGAGGTGATGAACATAACTCTACCGATTGGGTTAAAGAAGATATTGGATGATGCAAAAGGAAATTGGATCAACGAGTTACACTCAGTGTTATGGGCTTACCGAAAAACTCCTCGAACTGCAACTAGGGAATCATGTTACATGTTAGCTTTTGGGAGTGAAGCAGTCATACCGGCTGAGTTAGGATTACCTACTCATAGGGTGCTTAATTTTAATTCTTCGGTAAGTGATTTTATGAGATGTTCAGATTTGGACATGATCGAAGAAGTAAGAGAAGATGCAGCAATCCAAAATGCCGCTTATTAGCAAAGGACTGCCATGTTCAATAATAAAAGGGTCAAAAATTGTGATCTCGAGGAAGGAGATTATGTTCTAAAGAAAGCAATTCAGAAGCATAATAAGTTGAAAGCCAACTGGCATGGGCCCTATCGTGTCACAACTGTTGTTCGACCTGGCACCTACAGAATATAAACTCTTGAAGGGGAAGAATTAAAAAACGCTTGGAATGCAGAGCACCTGTGAAAATACTACCAGTAATGTAACTGTACATACACCCCATTATTTTAGTATGAATGAAAAGGATGATTTCCCCATTTGTTTTTTTTCGAAGTACTAGTGCTATGCACTACTACATTTACTTTGCAGCAACAACAAAAAACTTTTTCTATCAACTAAAAGTTGGTCGGCATCAGCAATCACCAACTAAATGTTGGTCGATATCAACAACCACCAACTCAAAGTTGGTCGGCATCAACATAACCACCAACAATGTTGGTAAAACAATTGAGCAAGGCAAGGCCTATTTGATTATGGGTGACCCAAGTGGTATCTAAACTAGGCAAGAAGATGGGTAAAATATCCACTGCATAGGCACTAGGGCAATTATTTACTTAAATGATTATTACAACTAAGTAGGAACATGGTATAAAAATAATTCCATGGCTTAGGCATTTATTGATGATAATTCAATACAACTAGGAAAACACATGGGACAAAAGTTCCATTGTCTGGGCAATAAAATCAACATAGGGCGAACTGCCCATTCATATATATATATATATATATACGCACCTAGCAACTAATAAGTACAACATTATTATAGTTGATCTCATGTTATAAATAAAGATTGACAAGAAAAACATCATACATTTGATTTATTTCCAGGGAAACAAAATTCATAAAATTATAGCAAGATGATTTTTCTCAATTAAGCAATCAGTAACGAAATACAAATAGCCTATTCTACCTATTTCTTTCCTTCATATTTAGGCATGGGATCCATTCCAGCTGGAGGATCATCTAAAGAAAAAGAAGAATTTATAAAATTTAGGTTCTGCAGCATTCTTGTGTTGCTTGAACTTGGTCGGTCTTGCAAATGAGGAGGTCGGGATATCTTAAATTCTTCATGGACACTATAATCACCAAGATATTTGGAAATCAAAAACTGCGGAATAGAGCTAACTGGAATCCAGCTAACATCTAGTTTAAAAGGAGGTACCGGTAGATCAAGTAATCCAGGATCATACCAATCCCACAGCTCGGTTCCTTGGTCAACCTTCATCACAGTTAGAGCATTCAACCATCCCTGTTTGTATCCCTCATTGTTTGATTGATTCAACCTGGTATCAAGATGATATAAAGCTTCATTGTATCCCCCCATCCAGAACTCTCTGTGCTGCTTGTGAAACTGATAAGTTAATCGTTCAACCTACTGATGAATCCTCTTTACCAAACTTTCTTTATACTGCAACGTAGAATTCTAGTTGGAAAGTTTCTTGGTAAGAGTTTGAATCTTCTGGAACATCTCAACAAGAGCTTGATTTTTTGCCTTTAGTTGAGTAGCTTGATTTTCTAAAGCCTGTTGAGTTCTAGTCTCTTCAATGCTGCTCCGACCAGCTCTTGTTCTACCCCGAGAAGTGGATGCAGGTCTGACTCTTTTCAAAGCTTTTAATTCTTCTCTTAATGAGGTATTCTCAGTCTCCAACAAGGAAAAACGTTCATTATTAACTGGGACCAGAGATCCAAAGGAAGAAGCAAAGTTTAGCTGTATCGATTCTTCTCTTAAAGCAATATTTTCTTCCTCTATCAGCTTAGCAATGTTTCTATGTTCCTCGAATTCAAGTTTTAGCACACTCTCTCTCTTATTATGAGTTGAGATGAATTTTTCATAACCCCGATCAACGCTCAATTGTTGGTACTTCTTCTCATAACCTTCGTGCAGAAGAGTAGTGGCTTCCTTGTGTTGAAGTTGGAGTTCTTCAATCATTCCTTGAAGATATTCAATCATTTCATAGTAAGCTACATTATTTGATACAGCCCGATCAAGCATAGTTTTTAAATACTGATAAGCATCAATTACTCGTTTAGAGGCATCAGATCCAAGAATTTCAATTATTTATGCCGCAGTGAAATCTGTACGACCAACTTTAAAGTAATTTGTACACTTCTTCATCGACTCTGTATCATGAGCTGACAATAGTTCCATTCTGGCAATAAACTAGCAAGGAAAAGTAAAAATAGATCAACAACAACCTAGCTATATCGAACAGTAAAGGAGAAATTCAGAATAAACAACAAATCCTTTTTATTGATCATAACAGAGGAGGGTACAACCAAAAGTAAAAAAAAAAGAGAAAAGAAAAAATTATCGAACAACATTAAACCTTCTCCTCATTCCCTACAACCTCCTCAACCGATTTTGAAGAAGGGATTGGTTGCTCGGTGGGCAGCTAATGTCTTTCGAAAGAAGTTATTATTTTCTTAACTTGATCGGAGGATTGTAGGATAGTCACAGTAGGAGGTTGGTATACCATTATTAAAGAAGATTCATCAGACCCAACTTCATCTTTCTCGTCTTCTTCAATAGCAGGGGGAGGGCTGTGAATATGTCTCTGAAATAGTTCAGAGTCCTCAAAGATGTTTAGCTCCTTCAACATTGCAACCCATCTATCTCTAAAGAACTTCAAACTTGCACACTCCATTTGAGTAGAGGCAACAGTTATAGCTTTGTTCCACCCTTTGTCCCAACAATAGCTAAAGGACTTCTTCACAATAACTTTTATCTTCTCCCTCTCCGAGGAAGCACTGTCTCTAAGTTCATCTTCAACAGATTTAATTTTCTATTCAAGCTCTTTCTTACGTCGTACATCCTCTTCAAGCTTGCCCTCATCTTCCTCCTTGCTGGAAATGACCACTTTCAACTTTTCCTCTGCCTCCTTGGAAGAATTTTTAGCTTGTTACCTGGCTAGATCAGCTTTTTATGCAGCATCCACAGATTTCTGCTGAGCTAAATCAGCCTCCTTTGCAGCATCCACAACTTGTTGTTGACTGTCTCAGCATCATTAATTTTACTCTCCTAGGCAGCTTTGTCCTCCTTATACTTCTGTCAAGAATCCTCCAAAGATTTTGATAACCCATCAAGGGCTTCTTCTACTTCACTGGAAGAGGAAGCAACTTTAATAGCTTTGTCCTTCTCCAAGATATTATTGTAATACACCAAAAATTATAAAAAATGAGATAAACTCAAATCAGAACATGAAGACTGCATGCAGAATTGAAATGACAGGTATAACGACACTTACTGATGCAAGGTGTTGGGTTGCTAAGTCAGTGACTTTTCCCCGAGGAGTGGAAGTCTCAACAACTCATCAGTAAGGAAGAGTTCTATACCAGATCAAAAACTTGGCCAAGCTAGGAGTAATGAGTGCTGGAGAACTAGCCCTCAAAGAAGGAACTTCAACCTTAGTAGGTTGAACAGCAGCATCAACAGTCTTCTCAGCAAGACCCCTTCTCAATCTTTTCAAAAGAGAAACCTCTTCAATCATAGGCGCTGTCTATTCTCGAACAACAACAATCCCTTCAATCAAAGGTGCTGCCTCTTTTGGAGCAACAGGGGGCTTCTTATTGACTTCCTTGACAGCTATGACTTCTCCCCCAGATGGAGCAATATCCTTTTTCTTAGTCCCTTTATCTGGGAAATCTTCTTTGCTTTTCTTTACCCCATCAGCACCAGGTAAAATCTTGGCACAGAGATCAGGCATTCTCCTATTCTTCGCCATCAGATCAGTAATATAAGTGACAAAAATCAGAGAAAGAGTCTTCAATAAATAAAGAATATTTTGGAGCCCGCTCAAGATCAATGACCAAAGGAGGAACAAGATGCGGAGAAATAAAAGAGGAAGTGGTGTTCTTATATTTCAGAAAATAGGAAGCAAACCCCAGATAAATTTCAAATTCTTTCTATTAATATCACTCTCTTTTAGGGGTTTTCTTCTACTATCCACTACAAATCAAAAATGAAAAGGCAAAATTCAGTGAAACATTTTATCAAACAAAAACAAAGTTGGTTTAAAAATAAAAATAACCTATCCCATTTCCATAAGGTGGACATCTGGGACCTTGGTATACGTTTTTCATCATAACCCAATGTTCAAAATAATCCCTATTAGAATCAGGAAGATTCTCCACTAAATCTCTGCTAGAAAACCTAGTTTTTAAATAAAATGTGGTGTCGCTGGTGACCCATTTGTAACAGTACATAATTTCAGGAATCCCTAGACGAGTTTCATGAATTTGATTAAACTTATGTACTCCATTAACTACCCTCCATGTATTTGGAACTAATTTTATAGGTACAATATCAAAATATTGGCAAAATTCCAAACACAGGGGATTAGGCGGGAAAGAAAAGTCACATTCTGCTACAAAAATAGAGGGAAACCAATGTTCCTCACCTAGAGAAAATAAATCAGAAGGGCAAGGAGATTCTTCCAAGACAACCCAAGAAGGATTTCAAAATCAGCTCTAAACTTATCTAATAACTCGATAAGGTAAACCATGATGACTAAAGCAAAGAAAGAAGAAGAAAAAAATAAATTCTTACAGAAGATTAAGGAATCAGCAAAGGCAGATGACTTTAAAGAATGTTCGTAAGAAGAAAATAAGAAGACAAAGAGTTTGGAAATAAAATAGCAAAAGGTAGAAGACAATCGAATTTTACCGTCGTTATATATGCTGCATCAGAAAATGAGAAAAGTAATGATCACACATGACGACTGTTGTGTTTCCGACGGTTAATCGAAGGAAAAAGACCCAAATGCCCAAGCGTTCGTGAAAAACTCAAAAAATTTACAAATTTTCCATTTCGCGCTCAAAATTGTTATACAAAGTGGAAAATATTTACAAGAGTTGCAGTTCTGTAATTAATCAAGACGTAAAACATGTGCCCAAGCAACTCTTGGGTAAAATGTTCCACACTCTCATATCAAAACTGATTTGTGAAACATTAGGGGCTTCTGTTGATACAAAAATTAGCCAGCTGATGTGGATCAATTACATAAAGACACATGTCACTTAACATATCGAGCTACCCAACAGACCGAGCTATTCAACATATCGAGCTACGCGGCGTACCAAGCAACTGGTTAGGAAGATCAAACGACAAAGAAAGATTTAATGAATATTCTTACAATATATAAATGTACACGCCTATTTAATAACGACATATTGTCTATTCATACTGACAGCCCAATGGCTATAAATACATTGTAATACCCTCATGGCAGGGTAAGCTATCCTAACCAAATATAATTGAGATCAAGGCAAGACACCCAATAATACAAGGCAGTGGACGTAGGCCATTTCATTAAGGCTGAACCACTTTAAAAATCTCTTGTCTTATTTCTTTATTTCATATTTATCTGTGATTAATTAATTAGATCAAATCTAGTTTTTTACATCAACATACCCCTTCTTCTTATTTACCTCAGGATTAGCTGAAGTAGAAGCAAGAGCAGAAGAAGGAGGAGGATTAACTTTGGAGGGTGCAATAGAATCAACATCCTGATGTTGATTGGTATACTCCACCGCTATCAAGGATTCACTGGAACCGTCATCATCAACTTCCTCATCCAGATTTGGAGGATCCCCAGGATCCTGTCTTAAGAATAGCTCAGAATCTTTTGGAGTGCCGACCTCCACCAGAGAAACAAACTAGCCATCATTGAAGCATTTCATCTTCATAAACTCAATATGCGAAGATGCTTCTCCGAAGGCCTCATTCCAACCTCTATTGAAGCCAGCCCCTCTGGCCTTAGCCCTTTTCTCCTTCTCAGCACCCAAGTCCTTCTATAGCTGGGCAGACTTGACTTTCTCAACATCTAAGTCTTTTTTCAACTTGTAATCTAGACCCCAAGTAGTTTCAGTAGTTTTCAACTTCTCCTCCCATTTTTTTTAATTAGCCAATGCTTGTTGGGAATCAAACGATGACTTTTTTAGCTCATTAAAAGCTTCTTCAACTTCACTAAAGGAAGAATCTCTTAAAGACACATCTTTCTCCAACATATTATTAAAGTCAACAAGGAACTGCATAAAAACAACAAGGAAAGTCAAAATTAAGAAGAATAAACCAAAAGATAGAAAATTAAAGAAGGCAAAAGAATATACCAAAGCTAGGCTTTAAGCAGCCCTGTAAGAACTTTTAGAACGAGGTAATATAGTTAGAGCACCCCTGTGGTTTGGAAAAGTCCCAGACTTTATTAATTATCTTGCCAATGCAGGGCCAGGGACCACTAGAGAGGCAGAAGATAATATATCGACCAACTCACGCTGGTCAGGAAGAGAAGAAGAATCTTCTGCTAACTTAGAAGGCATCCATCTCTTTACTCTTTTTAGTGGGCTCTCTTCAATTTTCTTGGTTAAGGGATTCTTTCCACTCCCATCTTAATTTTTCACCCCTTCATCAGCTTGTTTGGTAGGGAGATTGGAAACTATGTATCCCAAAATGTTGAGAATCTTCCTCTTCCCCATGGGTGCGGCAAGGGGAGAATTTGAATTTAAGAAAGAGGGGGAAAGGGCAGTAAGATCACCATTGCCAGATGCAGTAGTTGAGGAAGTAGAAGGAGGTTCTTGTTCAAGGTCAATTATAGGGGAAGGAGTAGGACGAGAAATAAAGGAAGAAATTGTGTTCTTGTACTGCAGCAAATAAGTTGCAGACCTGGCGTGCTCCTTGCCAATCCTTTGATAAAGTCCCTAAATGAATTTCAACTTCAATTTCCTTGGGACACTTTCTCTTCTGATCAACTGCAATCAAAATTTACAAAGCAATAATTAGTGTTACATTTAAACAAATGTGTACAGGGTAAAATAGTTAAATAGGGAATAACCTATCCCATTGCCAAAAGGAGGGCATCTTGGCCCCTGGTACTTAGCATTTCCAGTCAAAGGGGCATATTGCCAATTTTTTACAACAACTCCATGCTCAAAATAATCCCTATTGTATCCTAGAAGATTAACTACTAATGCTTTGTTTACATCCCTAGTCCTCAAATAAAAAGTGGTGTCACTAGTCCCCCACTTATAACAAAACATTATTTCTGGAATCCCCATATGGGTTCCATGAATTTGATTCAACCTATACACTCCATTTATGAACCTCCAAGTATTGGGGGCTACCCAATCTAGGACAAAATTCAAGGCACTATGGGTTGGGAGGAAAGGTAAACCCACATTTATCTATAAAAATAATGGGAACCTAGTGACCCTCAACAAGTCAGAAAAAATTAGCAGGTAAAGTAGTATGTTCCAAAAAAAACCAAGAGGGAATATTAAACTCATCAAGAGAATCAATAGAGTAAACCACAATGAAGAATAGAATAGAAGAGAAATAATTCTTATAGGAATTAAGGATTCAGCAAGAACTGAAGAATAAAAACCGATCACACAAAAGAGAAAAAGAAAGATTGAAGACACTGTTGCAAAAAACACTCAGAAAATTTATGGTAGTAAAAGTTCGTGGTTTTTCCCTCTCTTTATAGGTTACTTCGAAAATTGGAAAAATAATGATTAAAAGACAGCGTCGATTGAACTGGTGGTTGTTAAAAGCAAAAAATAAGGATTTTCCCATCAACGATTCGTTAAATTTGTGGATAATTTAAAAAATGCCATGCGCATTATATTTTCATAATTAAACCATAATCTTTTACAAGTATGGCAAGTCGGCAATCGACCAGGCCTAAAATTTTTACCCGAGCAACTTTAAGAGACAAATGCTCCATAGTCTTATGAAAACTTCAAGCATGAAACATTGGGTTCTTTTGTTGATACAAAAAATTATCCATCTATGTAGACCTTTCAGATGCTGACACATGTTGTACAGTGGAAGATTAATCCTAGTCATCAAGGATGAAATATCGACCAACACCATGGATACCGATGAACACCAGGGATACCAACCAACGATGATAGGAAAACACCAACAGTTATATACATTAATGAATGTATAGATTTAAATGTCTACGATATAAAGGCATTCCATCCTTTGATTATCTAGATCTTGTACACTATCTGGGGCTACAAATATATTGTAAATCCTACATCTAAGGGAGACAAAAGTAGAGGCAATTAAAAAATCACAAAGCAATACACAACAATGAACGTAGGCTCTTCGCTTAAGCCGAACCACTTTAAAAATCTCCTGCCTCTTTTATTTATATTTATCAGTGATCAATTAATTAACCTAGTCTAGTTTTTTGCATCAACACTATCAAAAAGAGAACTCTCTAAAGTCTGGTAATTAGTTGAAATAAATACCCTATGAAATTACAAGAGTTTAAGCTATATACACTCTCAATTTGAAAAAGAAAAATAAAACATTCTCCACCTAGACTAGTCTGGCCTGGTATATCGATTTGGTCCAATGTATACCGAATCAATTCATTTTTAGGAATAACAAGATCGGTCCGGTACTTTACTTTATTCAGAAACTTTATGATTCTGGACTGGTTCTTTTTCTGATGATATCAGATCGTTCTGCCCTTTACAGGAACTGTCGTCCCTGGATCGATTCGCTCTTAGCTTACAACGAATCAGTCCCGAAGTCTTTTTCTTTTTTTCTTTTGTAATAATTTTCTCTCATCTATGAGGCTTCATAACTTATGATCTGGGACTCGGATTTGGATGCCATTTCTTCCTACGTGCTTGTAGACTCGAGGTCTTCAACTTTCATTTTGGTTCCACGTTCGAACTCTAGATGTAAAGTTACTCTTTTGCCCTTTGACTTTTCTTCCTTTCTTTCTTCCTTGGTTTCTCAATTTTGAGTTTCCTCTTCTCTTCAATTGTATAAAATACTTATAAAAAGTATAAAGAATACACAAAACTCGATGCACTATATAGGAAATGTCAATAGCAAAGATATGAGATAGGTCAATGCATTTTACATGTTACGAGGTGATAAAAGCCTCTAAATTAATGGGATAAATCGAAAGAATTTATGCCTAATCACAACCCTACTTGGCACACAAGACTTATTGATTGGAGTGACTTTGAACAACTCATTGTAATCATTTGAAGTTCCATCATGCAAGAGTAAGCTATCTTTTGGAAAAGGTACATGATTTTGAGACACAATCAAGATAGATAAAACAACCGACAAGTTATGTAGAACTACAAGTGGAAATTTCCCTTTATTCATTGAAATGAAAATTGCGAGCAACATAAGTTTGAAAATGAAAATTTGCATAAACAAAATGTGCTGATGAAAAAAGACAAGAAATAGACTTTCTTGAGGTTGGTTGTGCTCCATGCTCTTGGTATCTCCATGCCCTCCAACATTTATAAATGATAATCTCCTCAGAGTTCGTGCATTTTTACATTGAATGGACCTTCCCAGTTTGGCCCGGGATTTTTGTCGGATGTTTTTATGGCACCGCCGAGGATTTTTCTTAAGACATATAGTCCTACTTAGAATTTCCTCAGATTGACATATTTTTAATATAGTTTGGGCAACTGTTGTTGGTAGGATGATAATTTGATCATGGGTTGCTCCCTTTATTCATCATCTAAGTCAAGTTTAGTGTGTTGTGCTTTGTCGTTTATGAAAAGGTATGCACTCGCTTTAAAAGCTATGATACCAATTTGTAAAAAGTGTATGTGATAAATATTTAAATAAAGTCGCAAATGCTAACCACAAATTATATAATTAGAGTCAATTTTTGAATCAAATTAATTCAGCCCTTAAACAAAAATCTGTGTGTGTGTGTGTGTCAAACCAACATAAATACAAATATGCTAACTCATAGAATTCAGGAAAAATTCCAGAAGGGAAAAACCTTTTATTTCACTATAATTAAATTAGAATGAAATATGCAATAAGTTTACCTCAGCAAACCTACATAGACGCGCAGTCTAGAGTCAATAGTGGATTCCACGCAGTGAACCCGCATGAGTCGCAATCCAAACATCAACAAAGATCCACACGCAGTGAACCTCAATGTCCTCCATCTTTCAGTGTAGAGACGCACTCCAAAGGTTCAACAATACCAAAGTATGTTCTTGGGTTCTAAAACAATTCGCCTAAACATTGGAATTTTTGTGAATTGAAAAACAAGGGTTTAAATCCCTAAATAAAGAGGCCAAAAGTGTTATGCCAATTTGCACTGTTTACAGAATGAAAAATGAAAAGACCTCGTAATGAAATATGCCTCGTTTAACGTGTATTTACACAAACCTTAAGGCCACAAGTCGCTAAAAAACATTGGATCTCGCTTGAACGGTGACATGCGTCGCTCGAATGAGTTTCGTGCGAGATAGCATATTGTTTGAACGGCATAGGTTGTCGCTCGAACGAGACTTTTAAAAATATTTTCCTTTTTCTTTTCCTATAAAATGCAGCGCCTTAATACTTCGAAAAATAATTTTGACGAAAAAATTAAGAACTCCTCTTCAACACTTGGAAAATTTCTGATGAAAAATATCTCAATGTTCTAAGTAAAATGCTAAGCATTAAAAACATGAACTTTACCAAATTCATCTCACTGAGGCTTGACCGTTGAAGAATCTTGATATTCGGATCGGTCTAGTTGCATTTGAGATCATGAACATTCTTTAATGGTTGCAGTGGTATACGACATACTAATTGATGACAGACATGTATAAAATCATGTCCTTACAAAAATCCCCCTATGTCTATGCTGGTACAAAATAAAAAAATCTGAATTATCAAAACATAAAATGCCTATACAAATCTAATACCCTCATGAACCCAAAAATGAAAAGGTACAAAACATGTAGGTCTCAAAACTTTTCTTCAAAATCTTTAACATCAAATCTTCAAGCTTTTATCATCAGGGTGTGTAACAGATGACCTTCCATTGTTGTACCTACACACATGAGACAAAGAAGATACCCGGATGCATCGAGTTTGAAATGAGAAAAATGCATCAATCATCATAATCAAATCTCCCCCATAATGAATAAACTTCCACAATTCGTTCTCCCCCTTTTTATATGACCAAAAGAAACATGGAAACGAATAAACAAATCAAACATGGAGTTGTCACGACAATTAAACATGTTTCACAAACTATTTTTTTTTTATTTTTCAATTTTTTATACAAAAAACAAAAATCACACCATGAATTTAAACTAAGACAACCAAATCATGGAAATGGAATGAATGGACGGGAACATATTCAATAGGCAAATAAACGCAATCAAACGTAACATATGTGCATGATTTATACGTGTAATCCTATCGAATGAATCTCAAAACCATCCTTAGGTATTGAAAGTGTCGAATTTAAATGACATTGACTCAAGCCATCAACACATCAAAGTCAGGAATGATTCTCACACCAATAATGTCTAAAACTATGAATGCTTTTTCAAGACGTTGTAAGGACATGCAAACCCGTTTTTCATTTATTTCCACCCAAACTCCCTCATAAATAATAATCATTTATTTTTCTTTTGAGGTTCCACCTTTTTGACATATTTATCTTTTTATTGCCATTAATTTTTTTTGGTTTCTTTTAAACGGTGGCTTTCATGATGAGTTAATTTTGAACTATCGTAGCCCTTACCCATGATTCATGATAATATGCAAATATCGCGTATTTCATTTATCGAACCTACGCATTTTATCCCCCTCGGGTGCCTTAATCTCTATATTTAAGCCCGTTAACCAGACAACCTCGGTTTATATTGATAACATACTATATGAGGTATAATTGGGCTTTTGTAGGTATTTAGGTACCAAGTATGGAGTTCGGATGCATTCCGGTGAAGTTCCGTACGTAATCGCACGTTCAAGGGCAATTCGGTCATTTCACATCTTGGGCACTTGGCCCGACATCTACATGGAAGTTTTATCCCTACTCGCTAGCTTCGCGTGGCCGCGAACGGTGCGCGATTCCAAGTCCGTATAACAAATAGTTACGGCGATTTTAGCGGAGAAGGAATGCAAGCCAAAATAGGGGAAAATGCAGTCTGCCCTGCATGATTGATCGATCGACCCTTCACAATTTTTCCACAATTTCTACTGTCGATCGATCGATCCGCTGTTTTTCTGCAGATATTTTCTTTTCTTTTCTTTCTTCTTTTCTTTTATTCCAACTTACTACTTAAGCCAATTTTTGTTGTAATAAGAGATATTCTGATATAGATAGTTTTAGGATACATTTTAGGTTAGGGTTTGGTTTTGAGAGCTCATCTTCTTCTCTTCTTGGGTTGACAACCATTTGGTTTTGTAAGATTGGACTATTCACTTCCATCGCCATTAATATAGCTTTGTTCTTCATGTTTCCTTGCTTTGTAATTTAGTTTCCATGCTTTGTAGTTAGTTTAATTTCTTTAATTCCTGCTTTCCTAGTTTAATTAGTGTAATTTAGTTTAATTCATCATGCACCCTTAGATAAATAGGGTCGGGGTTTCATTACCGCCATTTTCGGGCCCCCAGCTCCGAAAATTAGGTTTTATGCAAAATTGCGTTTAATTGAACCCGCGCGAATTAAAGTCGAATTATTATGCGTTTAACTTTCTATGTCATGCATAGTTAGTGTTTATAGCGATAATCCGAGTTTAATCCGTGTGTGACCAATTTTCGGTTAAGTGTTTATTCTCTCAACTTTGGCTTAAATTCCTTATTGTGTGAAGTTTATGTTAAGTTGATAATGCTCGATTAAATTGCTTTCGAGTCGAAATCTTGATTAGTAGTTGTTTCGATCCGTATGGTTGGATGATATCCCGATCCTCGCTTTTACTTTATTTAGACTTAATTTCTCTTTTCTTTCACTTACATTTATACATCACCCTTTTACACTTTTCTTCTTGAATTAATAATCTGTTACGATCTATCAAACATTCTCTGTGGATTCGATACCCGACTTACTGCTATACTTGTATCGCAAGTGTAGTCGTAACTTAGGTTTTTTTTATTAATGCGATGAAACTAAAACAACGATTGGCGTACTTACATGCGCCGCTTTTCGTGCGCTATCAAAATGGCGTCGTTGCCAGGGACTTGTTTGTTTTAGACTTTATTTGATTTAGTATTTCATTGTATTTTCTTTCTATTTGTATTATTTGCTAATATTTTGTAGGACTTCCACATTTGAGCATCTAGAAACGCTCGAATTTCTTTCGCACGCACTTAGTTTGTGGAACCCGCCACTTCGAGCCATTTTTGGGGTAAGCATGTCTTATTCCAATTCTTTCGGTAATCCTTGTTATAATTCTCAAAATTCTCGCAAGCCTATGAGTTTCGGTGAATACTTAGAATCCCAAAGTATAACAAATTTTAATATGACTTTGGGCGAGTATAACGAAAGTCAAAATTTAGGTTATTCAAATTTTGAGTTGATGATATTAATTTTGGGCCTTTACCTCCTTATAATAGGAATTTTAAAACGAATTTCTATAGTTTTCAGAATTCCTATAATAATGAGTTTTCGTTTAAGTCCGATGGTAATTTTCAAAGTTCCCATTTTCATGCATCCGCACCTCGACCTATGACATTCGGTGAGGGTTTGCGTATGTATGAAAATGAGAAAATTGAAAATCGTTATCGAAAAGAAAATCATTGTTGGGAGCATGACTTGGATTTATTATTTGAATCCGACGATGATTTTACTTCCGAAACTTTCGAGGTCGAGGAATGTTTTGAACCAAATGAGGTACTTGTGACTACTTTGGAACAAACCATTCCAGACTTTGCCCATCTCGTAATAGATATTGAAAGTGAGGATGAAAATGACGTAATATCCATTTTCAATTAAATGATTTCTTCTTTGGCCCCCAAAGAAGAACATTTCATTGAAAATGATAATATTTCTTTCGAAACTCAAACTTCATGCGATGATGATTCATCTCATGAGTTTGAATTTCTTTCATCCCCATTTTCATTCTCCGTTACCACACCCTCACAAGTACCCGATGATTCGGTTTCAAACTTTGATGTTTTAAACCTTTTCGCCGATGAGGAGTACTTGCTCGAGTCGCCCTCCACGATCGCATCTTTGCCTTCGTATGCGTCACCTCCCATTACACTTGCTAAATCCTTGGGAGGATATTCGGTTTTTCTCGGCCCCCACATGTTTTTGTTACCCGTTCAATTCAAACCCCCCATCGTCCCTATAAAAATTTTAATTGGCGATGGTTCCTTTCTTCCGCCTTACACATGCCTTCATTGTTCAAACATAATTCATTTTTTTCGGAAGGCATGCTTGTATCTGAGGGTACACCAGTTATCCTCCAAAGTCAAATCATTTTTACGGTGGACCCTCAACTATTTAGACTTCTAGTGTATAGTTAGTGTGAAGTCTAAATAGTAGGTTGTATATAGTTAGCCTTTTATTCTTTCTTTTTTTATATTTCTTCTTTTTAATTTAGTCTAGTGTAATTAGTTAACTTTATGTTATTTATTTTTGCTATGCTCGGTACTAACTTGTGTTGTAGATTCTTTGGACTTGTTCTTATGGGGATCATTCCAATTTTGGGTAATATCGCTCTTTTCCTCTATTTGACTTGGTTCTTAATTCACATTGAGGATAATGTCAAGTTTTAAGTTAAGGGGTGTGGGATATTCTATCCATTTATTTATTTAGTCCATGTTTTTTCTCACATGTTAGTTACTTAGTATGCTTTTCTTAGAAAAATTAAAAATTTTCAAAAAGATTTTCTTTCTTTTTTTCCTTTTTTGGGCATTTTGCCTTTGTTTCCGATGATAAATGTCAATAATTGCCCGATCCAATAGACAACCCAATGATGCATGTTCTCGATTTTAGAAGTTATTAGACTTTAGTCTCACTTATTGGTATTATGAATAACTTCATGAATTAAACTTTAATCTCATGAGCACATGCCCTTTTATGGTTCTATTGATTTGGTTTAAGATTTTTATAACTCGGTAATCTATTGTTGCATTGTAAATACTTACACCGAGTAATCTTTGTACCTTTCGTCATTTGTGAGTGTTATACACTATTCTTTCCTCTTTAAAAACGTTGAATTCATCGGTAATCTCTCTATTCTTTCATTTGATCGTTCCTTAATTGAGTTCATACTTGAAATATGTTACTTGATCATGATTTTCATATATTGTTTTGATTCGAGAATTGCATAAACTTTGTGAAATGATCATAGGCCCTCTTTGTTATATCACCCATATTAGCCTTGACCTCACCCTTATATGTTTACCCTTGTTAACCCCTTTGAGCCTAAATATAGCCTTTCGTTTCATAACCCCATTCCCATAACCAACTATAAATTGGAGTTTTAAACCATACATACACTTTCCATACCTTTGTTTGGATTATTACGTGGGATTGAATGATGTTATTTTGATGTCGGTTGCAATTTTGGCATATGAGAGTTTGATAAGTAAAGAAAAGAAAGTAGTGAAAAAAGGTGAGGAAAAAGAGAAAGCAAAAGGCAAAAGAAAACAAAAGAGAAAATGAGAAAAAGAAGAAAAGAAAAGAAAGAGAAAGTTGTTTATAGTGTTTATAGTGATTCAGTAATCCTTGTTACTCTCTCGATTGTTATATCTAATGCTCGTTGGGAAATCATTTGTCCAATTTTGAAATTGCCCACTATTTTCCATTTTCCCTAGTTTTCATCCCCGAACACCTTTGAATCCGTATATACATCCCTTTCGTTTCATACCCTAGCCTAACGTACATTACAACCCTATTAAAGTCCTATGTAATCTTAGGTGCATGTTATTTAAAAGTTGAAATAGTTTTGATAATCTGTGAAAATGCATTTAGCCTCCTTTAATGTGCTGTATCCTTTCATTGAGATTACAGTTTTTCATTTTATATATAGCGTTCTTTATTTGTGACATGTGTTAAACCTAGTTTCCCTTTATATTTACTCCTTATGCCCGCATGTCCCGTGTGTTACCTCCCTGTTTCAAGTGAATTTCATTTGATGAGTGTAATACCCATGAGGATTGAATATATGCTTGCTTTAACGCTTATCCGGTTTATTTAAGTTTTTGCCAAATCACCCTTTGCATGTGCCCCCCCCCCCCCACCCCCACATTTTAAGGTTTCAATTCTATGAGATGCATTCTATAATGTTAATGATTTGAACTTTTGTTTGAATTCATTCAATTTGTTAATAATTAATATGAAATCCTTTTCGCCATTGTTGGGCTTGTCGCGTATTGGTTTGGGCTTATTTTGAGGAAACCATGTGATGTTTGTGGGTACCATCCCTAAAAACCCTCACGAGACGACACTCGTCCATTAGGGTAACCTAGGGGTTTAACGGCTTATTGCATACGCTAAATGCAATCGAATCGCCTGCGAAAGTGGCTTTATGATTTTATACCATATTTTTGTACTTATCCTTCTTTTGGTGCTTGTTGTTCTTGTTGCATCCTATTTCATTGCTACGGACTATCAATGTGTAAGTTGGGGTGTGATAATACACAAATATCGCGTATTTCATCTCTTAAACCTACGCATTTTAGCCTCCTCGGGTGCCTTAATCTCTATATTTAAGCCCGTTAACCAGATAACCTCGGTCTATATTGATAACATGCTATATGAGGTATAATTGGGCTTTTGTAGGTATTTAGGTACCAAGTATGGAGTTCGGATGCATTTCGGTGAAGTTCCGTATGCAATCGCACGTTCAAGGGCAATTCGGTCATTTCATAGCCTGGGCACATGGGTCGACATTTACACGTAGCCCTCCTCGCTAGCTTCACGTGGTCGTGAACAGTGAGCGATTTCGAGTCCGTGCGACGCAGTTACGGTGATTTTAGTGGAGAAGGAATGCAAGCCAAAACAGGGGAAAATGCAGTCTGCCCTGCTTGACCGATCGATCAACCACCCTTCACAATTTTTCCACGATTTCTACTGTCGATCGATCGATCCCCTGTTTTTTTGCAGATATTTTCTTTTCTTTTATTCCAACTTACTACTTAAGCCAATTTTTGTTGTAATAAGAGATATTCTGATATAGATAGTTTTAGGATACATTTTAGGTTAGGTTTTGGTTTTGAGAGCTCATCTTCTTCTCTTCTTGGGTTGACAACCATTTGGTTTCGTAAGATTGGACTATTCACTTCCATCTCCATTAATATAGCTTTGTTCTTCATTTTTCCTTGCTTTTTCCATGCTTTGTAGTTAGTTTAATTGCTTTAATTACTGCTTTCCTAGTTTAATAAGTGTAATTGAGTTTAATTCATCATGCACCCTTAGATAAATAGGGTCGGGGTTTCATTACCGGCATTTTCG
This sequence comes from Sambucus nigra, assembly GCA_949130495.1. Lineage (NCBI taxonomy): Eukaryota > Viridiplantae > Streptophyta > Magnoliopsida > Dipsacales > Adoxaceae > Sambucus > Sambucus nigra. The sequence continues at coordinate 329,506,417 of OX422222.1, read as the reverse complement.
GGCCCCAAGCTCCGAAAATTAGGTTTTGTACAAAATTGCGTTTAATTGAACCCACGCGAATTAAAGTCGAATTATTATGCGTTTAACTTTATTATGTCATGCATCGTTAGTGTTTATAGCGATAATCCGAGTTTAATCCGCGTGCGACCAATTTTCGGTCAAGTGTTTATTCTCGCAACTTTGGCTTAAATTCCTTATTGTGTGAAGTTTATGTTTAATTGATAACGCTCGATTAAATTGCTTTCGAGCCGAAATCTTGATTAGTAGTTGTTTCGATCCGTATGGTGGATGATATCCCGATCCTCGCTTTTACTTTATTTAGACTTAATTTCTCTTTTCTTTCATTTACATTTATACATCACCCTTTTACACTTTTATTCTTGAATTAATAATCTGTTACGGTCTATCAAACATTATCTGTGGATTCGATACCCGACTTACCGCTATACTTGTATTGCAAGTGTAGTCGTAACTTAGGTTTTTTTGTATTAATGCGGTGAAATTAAAACAACGATCGGCGTATACTTACACGCGCCGCTTTTCATGCGCTATCAATTCAGTCATCATATTTTGTTGCAATTAAATTCCTCACGGTAAACGATTTTTACTTGCACTACTTCCATTGTCAAGTTTTATCGCATGTGGTTTATTTTAAAGACATAATTGAGATGAAAACACTCCGACCAATATGTGAAAACTAGTACAATAATCAAACAAATCCGTGAAAGTGTGCATTAAAGGAACTTATCAGTCAAATATGTAGGTAGTAACACTAAATTACATCTTAATGACTCCAAACATTATAAAACACAAAAATGAAATGATGACGCATCTCAAAACACTATCAAATTGTCACATGGAGATGGAATGAAAATTGTGACTCGGTCATCCTAAATGTTCGTTCATAAACGGTGTAAAACAAAATGCAAAACGTTTTTTGTCTTTTTCAACAATTTTATCAAAATAAAATCTTTTTGTATTTTTCAAAATTTTTCTAAAAGAAAAAAATACAAAAAAATGATACATACTAGCAATAGGCAAGAAAATGAAAAATAACCTATGCTAGCAAACAAGTCTAGACCTCAACTGGTAGGTGCGGTGGAGTTTTTCAAAGGTGGTGAAATTCTATGAAAAACCTCTATCCAATCATGTGAAGCATTGACTAAAAATTTTACCTCCTCCCTAATATATTCAAAATCTCTCGTGTAATCATCTGGATCATCAGGTGTGGGCGTGTGTGTGTGAACACATGTAGTAGAAAAACGTGACACATGACCCAACTTAAAATAAAACTCTCTCAGGTGTCCTTTCTTCTTGCAGTGTGTGCAAACAAAAACAGGCCAAGGTACACCTCTATCAAAACATCTCCTATGCGCTCTCCTATCAGGTACGGGATACCTAGGTGGGTTGGGTGGAGTGTCACATGAATCCAACAATAAAGTGGGAACCGGTTCGGGTGCAACATGTGAAATGGACGCACCATCATGACTTATTCCTAAACTCTCACCATCACCCAAAATGGGATTGAGAAGCATCTTTCCTTCGTTCTTAGATGTGTTCTCTAAAGTGACTTTAACCTCCCTAGCGTGCTTATGATCCTTATCTAATTGTGACACGCGGACTATAAGTTCACTTTTCTCCTGATTCACTACGATCAACTGCTCACTTAAATTAATCTTTACCTTCTCGAGTTGTCTCGCTTTCGCCTCAGACTCCCGCAAACTCTCTAACTCTATCTCCAAATCTCGCAGCCTAAGACTTAACTCCTTATTCAATTTTTTAGTCTTTAAAGTATCAACATATAAATCTCTAAATGTTATCTGGAGCTCACTATCACCCTCACTAGCACACTCACTCTTAGTCTCGTTAGAAACACTCATATCCTCCTCGGGGGTCTCACGTGCACAAGTGTCCTCATCATCGTGGGATAAACATGGTGTGCTCATGTGACTAGATAAAAAGGCAACAAACTTTCCTTGTGAAGTTTCATCCTTGATATCACTCACTTCTTTCACACTATCACTAAGGGTGGCTGGCATAGCAACTTTCTTGCCCTATCTCCTAAGTCTAGTGGGACACTCAAACGACTTATGTCCTTTGCCCTCACACTCAAAACATGTTACCTTTTCTAAATCTCCCTCACCCTATTTCTTTTTCTTGTCGCTTTCTTCGGCCTTGTTTTTCTTTTCCTCAAAAATTCTTTTATTAGAAGAATTTTGTTTAGAAAATTTGGGAAACTTTTTAAAATTCTTTGCAAGCAATGCCATATCAAAATCAGACTCGAACTCATAAAAACTCACTTTCTTTTTCTTCTTAGACTGGGGTTTAAGTGTTATTCATCTATCCTTAGGCTTGACAGTGTCAGGAAACATATCAATCTCATATATTTGGAGGTCTCCTACCAGCTCTTACAATTTCAAACGATTTAAATTACCTAAGGTATTCAAAATAGTCACTTTAGGGATAAAAAGTTTTGTTAGTGATCTTAAAATCTTTTTAGCCACTCGTGCATTAAGTATAGTCTCACTAAGATTAAAACTAGTGATGATGGGATCCATCCAACCGGGACTCCGTGTGGAGGACTTGCTTGACTGAGAGTTTTTGGTTGATGCTTGGCTGTGTGAGGAACTCTTTTAAATGGTTGTTCTTAGGCTAGAGTCAATTACTGAACTCAGGGTAGCTAAGGTATCAGCATGACTATTCAACCCCAGGGGGAACTGTTGAATGTCTACTTTATCAAATTCTTCCATGAGTGCTCTTACCACAGTGAGGTAAGTCGCCATTCTATAATCTTTGGCATTGAAATCTCTGTTTAGTTGCTTGGAGACTCGTTTAGAGTCGCCAAACATGTGAAGGAGCTTTGCCCGTAGCAGTGGGTCCTTATGCAAGCTAGCGATTAGAGCTTCGAACTCAACTTCATTATTCGAGGATTTAAATCCTAACTTGATCCTTTTCTCGATAATAGTGCTATCTAGTGAAACGAGGATAATTCTCACTCCTTTCCCTTGGAATTAGAGGCTCCATCAACATATAGGGTCCAACCTTCCGGCTGTGCATCTCGCTTATTGTTTGCTCTGCTTCCAGTGGGATAATAGGGTGTTCGCCTGTAAATTCTGCAATGAAGTCGACAAGAACTTGTCCTTTGATAACTCTTCTTAGTTAAAAATGGATATCAAACCCGCCAAGATCTACCAATCATTTGGAGAGTCATCTAAAGGGGTCGGCATTTTGAAGAACAACCTTGAGGGGATAAGAAGTGATAATCGCGATTGAGTGGACCTCAAAGTGATGTTTCGGTTTCCTTGAGGCGACCACCAATACATAGGCAAATTTTTCCAGTGGTAAATAGCGTTGTTCAACATCTAGAAGAGTCTTTCTGGCATAGTAAACTTGGTGTTTCCCCTTATTTTTCTCACACACCAAGGTAGAGATACAATGGGTCTCCATCATTAGGAATTTCCAGTGAGGGGTTTGTTAAGGTATAATTTGATTTCCTTCGAAGATTTTGAACAATTGTTGTTCCATATGACCCCCTTATCCTTCTTTAGGAGTTATAAGAATGGTCGACAAGGCTCTGAAGACTTTTATATGAAACGGTTAAGTGCCGCGAGCATACTAGTGAGCTTTTGAACATCTCGCAAAGCGTACAGTGGATGGAACTTGGTGATGGCATCTAGCTGGTCTGGATTAGCCACAATTCCTCTTTTACTAACTAGGTAGCCCAAGAACTTTTTGAACTGGACATCGAATGAACACTTACTTACATTAAGCTTCATTCGGTATTTCTTGAGGATCACAAATGTCTTGGCTAAGTCCACGAGCTGGTCTCCCTTCGTCTTGCTCTTCACTTGCATATCGTTGATGTAGACCTCCATCGTGTCTCCCATCTACCTTCTAAACATCTTGGTGACCATCCTCTGATAAGTAGATCCTGCGTTCTTTAGGTCAAATGGCATAACCTTGTAACAGTATAATCCGATGGAAGTTGTAAAAGACATTTTTATCTTGGTTAGGGTTAAAAAATAGAATTTCATGGTAATTGAAATATGCGTCTAAGATGTTCATCCTTTCCTATGTCGCTGTAGCATCTACCGATTGATCAATCTTGGCCAGTGGAAAGTTGTCTTTGGGAAAAGCCTTATTTAGATCCATGAAATCGATATAGACCCTCCAGTTGCCATTGCTCTTGCGTACCACTACTGGGTTGAATCTGGCATCCATGAGTTTTCCTATTTACTTTTCCACTACTTTGGCTTTCTCAAGAGCTGTTTGATGAGCCTTTTGTGTGATTGGCTTGAAGGAAGGATCGATGTGTAACTGGTGGCAGGCTATGTCAAGATCAATCCCGGGCAGGTCGTATGTTTTCCAAGAAAAAATGCCTATGTTGCTTATTATAAATGATTTTAACTCTTCTCTTTCTTTGTTGGAAAGTGTGGTTCCTGATTAGGCATAGATTCTTCATATTTATCCCATTAACTATGGTATTTTTATGTTCCATTGCATTGTAATTTATATGGATTTATCTCATATTTATGCTACTAACCCTTTTTGGCAAGTATTTCATATTTTGTGTATCTCTTATGTGTTTTACAAGTATGTAATGCAAGAAAGTGCAAAAGAGAACTCGAAGCAGTGAAAGAAACCAATAAGTGGAGCGTTCAAGGGAATTTTTGTAATTTTTCATTCATATTCCGGAGGTGGGGACAACTATAATATTGAAGAGATCGAAATTACAAGAACACTGGAAAAAAATGACACCCCTATCCGAGCTACGGTGAAGAAGTTATGCCCATTTGAAGTTGAGAAAGAAATCCAAGGCAAAACTGTTAAGGCCAAACCGAACTGATGGACCAGAACCGAACTGGTTTTCCTTTTGTCATGCTCCATATCCGTTATAAAATTAGTCACGCTTCTAAAGTGTAGCAAATTTTCAGAAGCGGTATTTTTATTTTGGCCCTATTTTTTTAGCCAAAAGAGTTTTAGCGATTGGGGACTCTTCTAAACGACCCAAGACTTATATATACTCATATTAGGATTCTTTTAATGGATATTTCATTCATGTAAATGCTCCTAATCAAGGATGAACATCTAGGAGAAGTATTTACATATTTTTCACCTTTAATTCAAGAGTTTTTTAGATTTTTCTTCAAACTTTGATTTCTTCTTGCATGTCCTTGTTCTTCAATCCTGATAACCTTTATTTCCAGCACTTTTATTATTATTTCTCATGTTTAATCTTTCTCTTCACACAATTATGATTTCATGCAACATAAATTCCTTGTTTATTCATAGTTTTGTCATGTCTAGCTAGATTTCTAAGGGTTGGCATGCATGAATCCAACCCAATGTGGTTCGCATGGAGATAAAAGTGATTCTCTGAATTAAAAAAAGGAATGAATAATGTTAAGTAGTTGTTGCAACCGTCGTAGGAGTTTTAACCTCATCTGCCCTAGGTAACCGGGGTGTTTAAGAGTGTGACGCGCGTTTCAGCTATTCTGACACCGCTTTACTTCTATTATTGATTATGTATGATGCGGTCTTGTACACTCATATATGTACTGCTTAAAATTAATAAATTCTGGGTTTGATCAATTATCTAATTTACGATTGCTTTTATATCCGATAAACATACTAGGGTTTAAGGGATTGTATTCCAACCTATTTTCTCATTCATTTTACTTAGTTCGTAATTAATTTATTCTTGCATGCTTAGTTTAATTTTTAGTTCAATCGATTTGCATTTAGTTCTTAGATAATTTTCAAATCAAAATCATGTTTCTTTATTTTCTTTTAGAGTCAACCTTAGGATTAGTCTTCCTACCCTTTGTCGTCACTAGCAATCATCCTATTCCTTGAGGATTCGACCCCGATTATCGAGATTATTACTTGAGCGATCGGTTTGCACGTGAAGCATAATTAGTACATACTAGAGACACATTTGTATTCACGTTAGTTCCGATAAAAAAATTCCTCTATGGCATGTTGTCATTGGCTACCATCTCCTCCAGGCTATCAATTACCCTATCAGCGGGGTAGATCCTGGTCTCCTCTACCCTTGGTCGGCCGAACCGTACTTCCTATTTAGAGGGAACAACTACCTCTCGGGTCTCCTCCGGAGCATCTTTTGGTTCCTTCTTTTTTTCTTTCTTTGGTCAAATGGCATCTATAAAGCATTTTCTCACCGTTTCTTAGTCACCACGGATCTCGACCACTCTACGATCGGTGATGCACTTTAGCTTCTGCTTGTAAGTGGATGGCACCGCTATCATCACGTGAAATCTCCCCCTGCCAAAGATATCATTATACGGGGACTCTATGTCCACCACTAGGAAATCTATAATTTTTGAAGCCAGGGGCATTGTTATCTTCCCTGAGAAGACAATCAACGGAACTGTAGCCTCCTTGAGATCGACTAAGTTAAGTTTCCATTTGTGGAGGAGATTTAGGTACATCACTTCAAACAATCTCCCCTGGTCTCCCAACAACTCGTCGACGTCCCGATTAGCGATTCTTAGGGTTATCATGAGAGCATCGTGATACAGGGTCCTCACTTCGACTAGATCCTCTTCAGTGAAGACTATGTGCTTGGTATAGTCAACATCTTATGGTTGCCTTCATTTGCCAGCTTATCTTTTGGCGGGATCAATTTGAAATTCCTCCATTACAGTCGTAGCCTTTTTTAACTCCAATCTTACGGCATTTCCATGGATTTTCTTCAGGTCAAACGCCCTATGGATTGCTGCAAACTCAAGTCAAACATCATCATCAAGACATTATCTGGCTTTCTATCACCATTAGTTGCGATCTTGTCTTCTTTCTTGTCTATGTATTCAACGAGGTGCCCTGCTTGGTCTAGCCCTTCCAGGTGTCACTTTAGGGCTTCACAACTTTCCATCTTATGTCCACCCTCCTTGTGAAATGCTCATCTCAGCGCGTTATTCCTTTTGGTTAGGTCACCTCCCATATTTCTGAGCCACTTGATAAATGATTGATCCTTGATTTTACTCAAGATTTTGTAAATCGGTTCCTTGAAGACTATGTTAATGATTTGGAATGCCTTTGCTGAACCATCTTTGTTCCCTTTATTGGAGACTTTCTTGCCCCCGTTCTTGTTTTCATTCTTTTGAGTTTCACTCCTCTCTGTTCCTTTATTCTCCTTTGCTCAACCATTATCCCCTGTATTAGAGTGGACCACATCTTCCACCCTGGCGTATTTCTCAATACCGTCCATGAGGTCATTAATGGTGATGCATACCTTCTTAGTGGGGGATTGGTGCAGCAAAGAGGTGATTGGCAGATCGATTTTGAAAAACGATATGGAAACTTTCTCCAAGAAATCCTTAATCTCGTTATAGATTTCCCAATACCTTTTGGCGTACTCCTGGAGGTTTTCCTGTGGCTTCTTCTTCATTGTAAGTAACGCCTCCATCCGTTTGGGCTGAGAGTTGCTGGTTATGAAGCGGGCAGTGAAGGCCTCTGCTAGAGCTGCAAAGTTTCTAATTGACATGTGGGGTAGCCTTTGAAACCACTTATGTGCAATATCATGTAGGCTTGAAGGGAATATTCGACACATTAGTGCATCTTTATGACTCCATAAGGTCATTTCTTGTTGATATTATCGAACATGATCGATGGGATCTGTCTTTTCATCGTAAATCTTAAACCTGGGAATAACAAACTTCTTGGGGGGTTCCTTTTCTTCGATCGCCCTTGACAAAGGGTATTTCATCTGACTGTTGAAATACTTCTTGTCTAGCTCTCTAGTGGATTTGGCTCCATGATGGGCTGGATGTTGGTCCATTTCCCTACGAACCAGAGTTCTAATCTTGTGGTTTTGTTGATCATTGCTCCTATGGCGTCTCTCTTGATGACCACGCTCTAATCGACTGTGCTCTACCCTGCCACGTTAAATTCTTTCCATGGTCGTGCCTAGGTCTTCTCCCTCGGCTGCGAGTATTACTCGCCTAAGGACTAAGCGTCCTATATTGGCACTTCCTTGCTTCGTTTTAGAAATCTATCTCCAATCTCTCGAGTCACCTCTGAAGTCGAGCATTCTCTTCCTCTTAATCTTGAAGCCTAGCTTTGTAAGGGTCAACCAACCTGGATATCTGTGTCGATCTATAAGGCACTTGGCTCTCTTTATATTGTTGTCTTTCCTGTAAAAACTAAGGGTTTATGTGCTGGAAAATCTTCGACCTGGCCCTAGGAGGGATCAGGTTCTCTTGCACACCACTAACTTGAGGAATGTTGCTGCTATGGTGAGACTTCACGATCTTTCTATTTGTGAAGATTTTCACAGGAATAAAAATCGTTTCCCACAGATGGCGCCAATTGTGAGTACATAAAATATCATAATAGAGAAATCTGCGAAAACAATCACACAGAAAAGAAAATAAGAATCGCATATAACAACGATATATGTGGTTCGACAATATGCCTTCCTCCACAAAGAGGTTAGTGCTTTTATTAAGTGTCTCTTTAGATATCATGATACAATCCCTTTGCCCCGGCCCAGGGTGTACAATTTATAGGTAAATTATCATAGAGTTTGAGTTATTCAGGGAACTCCAAATAACATGTGGATAAGCAAAGAAATACATGAATATCTCCTCCGAGATTGTTGGTACTTAATTTGACTATATCCGTAAGTGTTCTCTTATATCTAAAGTACTTCGAGCATAATCAAATTCATGATTTGGGTCGGGTAGTGTGTTAATCCATTTGGGATGTTCGGCTGCTTTCACAGATTGTATTAAATGGGCTCCCACAAGCCCAAAGAGAGAACAATTTTGAGAGAAAAATAGGAGAGAAATTTTTTGAAAAAATTCGAGATAACATGTTTTTCGTTTAAACCAGAAGTGAGTTTATGTTTATAAAAGGAAAAGGAAGAACCTGCCTTCCTAGTCTTTCAAAAACACTTCCGTGGAAAACCTAGTTTTATTATTTTCATACTATTAGGGTTTTCTTGAGTTTCAGAGTGAGGATTTAAGAGTTTACACATTATTTCATATATCAACTCCCTCTGAAAACTTGTCTCTCTTCAAACAGCCTCACATTGTTAGAGTCATGATTTTTCTTTGCGAAAACCAAGGATCAAACTCAGTGATACATTCATTTTGTGATTAGGTTGTTAGGAATATTTCTATACATTTTCTTGTATATCCTATTGTAGAAATAACTTTCTCTTGTGTATTCTTGCATATATTCTGAAAATCTTTTAGATCTACTGCTTCAGTTTTAAAACCCAAAAAATCAGAAGTAAATAATCTTGAATGTTTTAGATCTAATTTCTAAAACTCAATTTTACATTTTATGAAATATTAGTGTACATAAATAAACTTTTAGATCACAGTTTTTTTCAAGATCCAAAAGTTAGATCTAAAACTTCTTTAAAAAACTTATTTATGATTTTTAAAGTTCTAAACAGAGCATAAAGTTCTTCTCTATAATTTGTAGGAAACGTTTGTAATAATAAGTGTAAGTGTGTATTGCATAATATTTCATATCCCTTAACACATACACCATACACATTACACACACACACACACACACACACACACACACATACACACACACACACTGCTACATATAAAGTTTCTTGTTGGGAGAGAGACTAGCTGACTGAGTCGACGTAAAGAACGCAATAAGGAGGGGGAGTTTCAAGTATTAGGAAGATCAAAATGGAAGAATACCTAAGGAGGTATAGCTCTGGCATTTTAGATATATTTATTTCTTTTTACTTTGATCTTGTGTTATTGTTGCAACTTGTAACCTTGCTTCATAGTAGTGGATTTTTTTTATGGCATAGAGGTCACCGTGGATGTTTTTCCATATGGGATTTTACCATGTAAAAAATTCATGTGTGCTTACTGCTTTAAGTTCTTGATACTTGTGAGTGACTGTCTAGATTAAAGGCTTAATAAAGTGTAACAATCCCCATTTTCTCATGTAAAGATTGTCCAAACATGCTACGTCGAAGATGGGGCTTGCTCGCCAATTTATATCATTCTTAGCATCAACAGTAATAAACGTTCATATTTTCAAACTACATTCAAATTTAAAACTGAATTGAATTAATAAACAAGAGATAATATTAATTTTAACATCCACGTCCAACAAAATAAAATCCAACATGAACATAACTATCTCGCCTAATAAAACCAAATGCTCCAGGATTATGCCCATACAATAATTCCAAATAAATAAAGGCAGGGAGAAGTAGCAACCTAACTAGAATCAATAAATCAATCTTCGAGAAGAAACACATGACAACAAGTCTGATATTCCTTTAGTCCTGCTATCCCGGTCTAAGCAATCCGTCGGGGAAAGTGGGGTATTAATAATTTGGGTCAATGCCCTAGAGTGCAAGAATTAACTTACTGAAATTGAATTGCAGAATTACAATCAATTTAAATAGGAGTCTCCCATCGACACTCACATGCGATAATTTCCTCACCTCTCCCCTAGGTGCAATATTGATCACATCCTATCTCCAGAACCCAAATGCAATATAGATAACAAGAGAATTATTAAACATGTGATGCGTCTCGCATAATTTACGTGCTAAAATATACTTGTCTACGTTCGTATTATCATTTTTTGAATAACCCGGTCAGCTACCCACAACGGTGGCATAATTATTTATCATGCATCCTACGTAGTAGTGGGTCCCTGATTATTTATCTACATCAATAGACCAATTAAGTAAATCTCATTTAATTAACATGATTATATATACATTGGTCTGTACATATGTAAATGACACTACATGGCATATACCAGTTGTTTCCCGTTTGTAAGTTCAAAGGAGTCTCTTATCCAAATAGGACATTATAAAACATAAACGAGTGGGGTGGTTCCTATGCAGTACACCATTGCACGACCCATACCCAATAGTGACAATGGATCCCAGCATATACACCTACCTCTCGTAAGTGGCGCTACTACGTAATACCTATAATTATGACCTACACGACGCCTAGCCCACATGTGCCGACGTGTGCTCCGATCCTGAACGCGTGCAACCCCAACCGATAGAACCGTCTTCAACATAAGTATGTTCCACACAAATAAATAATTGCATATCAATACCATATGATATGTATATAGGTAATTACTATATAATTGCCCCCACGATATATTATTGATTTGTCCAACAATAATTCCCCAATTATTTAACCACCTCGTTAATTATTAGTCTCTATAATTGAAAAATAATCCCAATATTATCATAATTTATCCCCAATTAATTTAGGTGTTTACCAACATTCCTGTTGAATATAAATTCCTCTAATTTAAATAGTCATTCAATAATTACTGAATTTATTCAGTTTATTTAAGTAGTCACCCGTCCTCCTGAGTCATACCATAAACTCTCATATTCTCGTATCTTGGATCCTATTCTCGACTAACCTAAGGAATATATCAATTTTTCCAAAATTTCTCGGCTAGCCCAAATGGGTATATTTTAATCCTATTAATATTCTGGATGTATTAAAATAATATTTCATAACTCTTAAATTTATCAGGACCACGGTCGATTAGCCTAAAATACAGACAGACCAACATAGGTTGAACAAGGCACCCGAGTCGGTTCTCTCCCAAGGCCGAACCGATTTTCCACTGGGTTAGGGCAGCTTCGGGGCTACTATGAGTTTTGGACAAAAATTCTCAATTTTATTTCATAAACAACACATTATTCATCACCCAAAAGTTATCCTAACATCAAATATGACCATTAACTAGTTTTATATCATCTAACAATAATTTCTACATGAGAATAACACCTAAATCATAATTAATTCATAAGCATACCATTTTCTCAAAATATTGCAAAGTGGGTGATTCCTAATTTTCAAGATCCGTATCTCTTTATAGATTTGTTTCAAGGGTATATATTTGATCTACATTACCACATCATAATATCACAATATCCATCTCCAAACCAACACTTTTATTATTTTTTTCGGATTCTCGAATCAATCTCTTAATCCTACGATTTTCTAATCATCAAAGTATGATCCTCTACATGCATATAATGAAACCTATTCCATATGATCAATTATAAGTTCAAAAATCAACATGGGAGCGTACACAAATAAATTAAGAAATAACTTAGAAATCGATTTAAGCATTGAAATTATTGCCTTAGGATGAGGGTGGAAGTTCCTCTTCTTGAATCCTCTTTTTGAATCTCCAAATCTCCTCCTTCTTTTTGACTTTGGTATCTCCTCTCTAGGGGTGGGGATGACAGAATTTTCTTAGGTGAGTAAAATGAGTTTATTAATCTGCTTAATTAACTTATAACCCCCCATATCCCGAGTTAGGCTTTTACCCTCACTTTTGGGCCTTTAAATTAGCATGAATCCCTAACTAGAATGGTCCAATATCCTCCCAACTAGTATACACATATCCCGGGCTCATTTCTAAAGGTCTAAAATACCCAAATAAGATCATAAAACCTCTCAAAATGCATCCTAATTGTTTTTATTCAATATAAGCATTTTCATTGTGTTTAAACGACGCAACCATAAGTTTGTTAACGTATAATTTATTTCCTCGGGTGGTCTCATCGTGCTCAATGGAGTCAAGTAAATATATAATCGTGAATAAACATATTTTTTCAATTTAAATCTTACACATTTAAATTTAAATCCCTCCAACATAATTTCTTCCTAAAATTAATATGAAATTATTAAATTAAATTCTCTCAAAAAAATTTATTTTCGTAAAAAACTTATTTACCAAGAATCTGAAATTCTCCCCTGCTTAATAAATTTTAAGCATCTTGTGTTCATAAACAAAAGGAATTTTCTCAAAGAGTTTATTTTTAAAGACTTAACCTAATCCTTAACCTTGGTTAATAACTTGGTTGGGTAATTTGAAGGGGGATGCGGGGTTGGTGAGGGAGGGGGAGGAGGGGCTGGGATTTGGAGTAGAGAAAATGCCCGACCGCCGGAAGGGGGGGGGGGGGGGGGGGGGGGAGGGTTGCAGCCTGGGTCGGGGATGAAGGGACTTGGGGGATTTTTTTAATCGATGTTTTCTAAGTACTTTAATTGTAAATTGATTTTTATTTTTATCTTTATATTGTTTTTAGATTTATGACTTATTATTGGAGCTTTTGGAAAAAGGTCCAACCCAACCCAAAAATGTATAAAAATAGGACACATCACATAGTTTTATAAATTTAGTCCCTGTACAAAAAGACCGTGCAAAATGACCAATATACGATTTGACAACTCATAAGAAAATTTATATATTTGAAATCCACTCGCCGAGATCTATTCAACAACATCCATATTCGATATTTTTTGACAAAAAAATCTAAACAAATAAGTTTACTATTTCACTAAAATACCCATTTTTTGTGAAAACACCATTTTTCGGCAAAAACGTTATTTTTTTCGAAAGAAAACCTTATTCTCTAGAGGTGGCAATGGTGTTTCTAGTGGGGATAAAAAAAATGAAAGAAATAGACGGAGAGAGAGAGAGAGAGAGAGAGAGAGATGAGGAGAGATAAATAATTCGACGAGGATTCTATCGGTCTCATACGAGGATAACGGCATTCCGACGAGGATTTCAGTGGGTGGGGTGGAGGTGGGGTTATGTGTTTATTTTTAGAATGAGCTTAGATGAGGTTGAGTAAGTGTATAAATATAAATACCTATTTAAATAAAACAAATAAAACTACCTCTTTTGTATACTCCCAACTCTAAAGGGACAATGCAAATAAAGGTTATTGTACTGCATAGAATATATTTATAAACCTTGAAAGAATTGTCCTATAAATTCAATTATAGAGTGGAACATGACATTGAGCTTTATTCTCTATTATTTTAATTCAAATTGACATGTGAAAGTTAAGTCATATGGGTTTTCTAACATTTTGAATTAAAATCTAATTTTTAAATAAATTTCTATTTAAGTCTGAAATCAAAGATTAGTAACGTATTAAAGTTTGAAAAAACTTTCTATTACTTTTATACCCTACTTAACGGCTCAGCCCTTTACTGAATTCAAACCCGTTAAAGCGAGTTTTGAGTACTCCTTGTATCGTGCTAAGGGGTCATAATAAGAATCGTCCAGCCTAATCCTATTTATATGATTGTTTTTTTTCCTTTTAAAAAATGTTTATACTACTTCAGTATGTGATCAGTCGTAATACTTGTATTTATAATTTAAATTTAATAAACTAATGATGAGTAGTGGTGAATAACTATTTTGTTAGAGCACAAAAAATAGTGTGCTGAATTCATCATAACTCAAGAGAGATCTGTGATATTTTATCACATAATACATTCGTCTATTTTTTTTTAAATTTAGTCACAATACTAGTAATCTGAGAGAATTTAACCCAAAATTTGTGTTAACATGAGCCGATTTCAATTCATTTGGCTTAGGCGCTGGTAAAAAAACCAAATCGAGCTTTTATGATTTTTTTAAGTAGGACTAAACCATCAGCAAAACCTAAATTTATCAAATTCACAAAGAAAATTTTGAATTTTTTTCTTCATGTTGACCAATTCTGATAGATACCCCTAACGAACTTCTTAACCAGACTGCACTAAATATATGCATGGATTAACTGGGAAATAAAAATAGAGAAAATGAAGAGTAGACTACTTAATTTAGGAAAAAAGTGACAAATACCTAACAAATTATGATCCCTTTTCTAAAATCATATTCTAGAAATTTTCCAGAGGCTGGCATGAGACATGGCCAGTGTTGGAAGAATATATATATATATATATATATATATATATATATATATATATATATATATATATATATATATATATAGGCCACTTCGTAAGCATTTTTAGTGTTTCCATCTCTCCCTCATTTTTTGGTGTTTTCAGTGTTCACACAATCTTCAATACAGAAATAAGCAACATATAAGTATACTAGGTAAGATCACATACTAATATAGTTCAAAACAAAGGAAATAATTCTACAACGGAAGTGACTAAGAAAAGGGTATGAATTATACCTCACCCTCCAAAACATGGTTGCCTTTTTTGTTTCAAGTGCTGGTCTGTAATGGACATTGAAAGTACGGATTTCAGAAGGTGGAAAAAACATGAAATCAAGAGTGACAAAATCTAGAATTGTTTTTTTATAAGTAAATGCTTTAATATAACCAACCCCTATGGGAGTAGAACTCGTATAAAATATAAACAAAAAGGAGGCCCCGAAACAACAAGCCCCCTAGCTGATCTACCACACCCACAAGTCTCTACAAAATTCCTCCACACATAACACATTAACGTTATCGTCGATTTGTCTCCCCATAACCCAACATAGTAAAGTGCTTAAAAAATAGTAACGAATTCTATAAGGAGAATTCTCCATGCCTTCAAAGTATCTCGCATTCCTTTCTTGCCAGATTGTCTAAAACTAAAAGATACAATGTGGGACCATTCGTCAAATTTTGTTGCCTCCCTTCCACCCATTCGGGGCGGATTAGGTCTCCAGTAATTCCCACACCAATTCGGGCATAACCCACCCCACCTCACAAATGGCTAAGAAGACATCTCACAAACCTCTCATCACCCATGAATGCAGAAGAATATGATTGGTTTTCTTTTCCACCTCCTTACCTAACCAACAATGGTTAGCCATAAACCGTCTTCTCTTTTGCAAACCCTTCGTCATTAGAATCGTATGTGTCGCTGTAGTCCAAATAAATAACATCACTTTTGGGGGTGTCATAGACTTCCGAATTTATTTCCAAGGGAAGGAGGCTCTTTGGATCCCAAAACCACTCGGGATGGAACAATAACCTTTTGCCATAAAAAACCCTTTTCCCATCAACCTTCCATCTCAACTCATTATCCCCACTCGATGGGCGCGAGACCAAGGTTAACCAGCCAAAGAATTCATTAGCCTCCTTTAGCTCTTTGTCCTATAATCATCTTCTGAACTAGGGGTTCCACACTAATCAGCCCTCTGTGAAAGATAAGTGATCCTCTATCACGCCATCTTTATCCCCACTAATATTTAATATGTTTAGAAACTGATCCTAAAGAGAACCAATCCTACCCCAACAATCTTTCCAGAACCCGATCCTATTCCATCTTCCCAGGTAAAAATCCGTGTACTTCGAGAACTCTTCATACCCCTTCTAAATATGTTTCCATAATCCTACCCCATGAGCAATCCGCCCCACTGTCGGCTCCCACCCATGTATCGAACGCCCCACCCCCTGGTGCCCACCACTCTCCTCCAAAGTTTGTTTTCCTCACAGGGATACCTCCAAAGCCACTTACCTACAAGGCTTTAAATAACTCAAGATTCTAAGCGCAGGATCCCCCGTCCCTTATAGGTTTTCAAACCTTATCCCACCCCATAATACTATATTAAAACTATTGGGGCTATTTAATTCATGCCCAATGCTTCGGCGAACCATTCTAGTATTCAGAACGAACTGTCGATCCCAACTAAAAATAGTTATTATATATCGGTGTATTTAACTTGTGCTTAAATTCATGGAGATAGACTCAAATCGGTTACCAATAGTCTAAGAGGAGATATGCATGGACACCCACGACTTATCTGCATGATGGTTGAGTTACTTGTATAATTTTATCAGTTATTTTTACAACTATAAAATATAAGCCCTGCCCCGGGGCAAAGGGATGTAACTTCTATTATTTGAGAGACACTAATAAAAATACAATAACCTCTTCATGGACGTTCACAAGTTGCCGAACCACGTATCCTTGGTGTTGTGTGTGATCATTTACTTTCTCATCTTGATATTTCTCCCTAGATTCCTTATTGTGATAATAATTGCACTCACAATTGGCGTCGTCTCATTTTCCTATAAAAGAAGTTATCGAAAGAAACCCCCTAAGTTTTACCACCATAATAATCTTCCTCAAGTTGGCGACGTGCAGGATGATCCAGCCCCACCTAGGGTCAAGTAAGAGATTCGCCAACCACCAAATCCTTGGTATTGCTAAGAGAGGGAACCTTTTGAGGAAAGTCAAGGGCCACCTAGGTCTACTCAGATCTCCAGGATGGTTGACGCTTACGAAGCCATGATTCAAGAGTAATATAGGCAACATGCCTGTAGATGGAAGAGAATGCTCGCTTGTAAAGGTGACTTGAGAGAATGAAGAGGGATCTCTATAGAGATACCAAGAAAGGTCGTGATAGGTCTCCTAGTCCGGAGGTGAGCAAGACTCGTAGCCAAGGGAGGAGCTCCGGGGGCGACCAGGATTGATCAGAACATCGTCGATCAGAGAAACGCCACAAAAGTAATGATCGCCAAGATAAGGACATCAAAATTTTGGCCCGTAGAGATATGGACCAGTATCCAACCTATCGAGTGGTTAGGTCTACTAGGGAGATAGTTTGAGAGATCTCAACACCCAAATGGAATCCCTTTTATCAAGGGAGATTGAAGAAGAGGAACCCTAAAAGATGTTTATGTAATACTCCGTATTTTTATGCATATTTATTTTTATGAAATTATGGAAAATGGGGATTAATTAATTTAAAGGTAGAAAATTTAATTTATAATTAATCCAATTTAATGGTAACAATTACTTGCATGACGAGAGTTAGTAGTTATTGAAAATGATATTATGGCCGGGATGAGATATATGACAGTCATGATATAATTATTTGGGACGCACGTATGAGTCGGGTTACAGGTATGTATTTGGGGGTTAAAAAAGTAAATTATTTTTATATAATTCGGATGACCATTTTGAGTTCTTCAGAGTGTTCGAAAGGGTCAATAAGGTCAGAAAACACTACTTAGGTATTTTATTTGGAGTCCGGGGTATTTTAGCCCAAAACGACACCCTGGAGGGGTATTTTGGCCTTTTCGGATTTTTGGGTAATTAAATGGACGAAAATTGGGTTTAATTAAAAGCATTGAGGGTTAGTGGTCTATCAGTTTCAACTTACATGAGAAAGAGAGAAAAAGAGCGAGAGAACCAAGGAAGAAGAAGACTCCATTGGAGCCCTAGCCAAGAACTCGAGCTTTCACACTAAAAAAATTCCACCGGCGCATAGATCGTGCCAAGAGGATTGTTTCTACACCAATTTTAGCCTAAGAATCAGAAGTTCATTCCGAGGCAAGAGTTTATTTTTCTCCTCTTTTAGCATATATTGTTCCTGCTAATTTAGGTTTGATGATATAGACTTGGTGCAATGAAAACTTAGGTTTAAGTAGACTAAATTGTGAAGAAACCATATGAATTGAAGATGCGTATGCATGTAGAGGTTTTGCCTTTGGTTGGATATTAAAATCTAGGAATTTTATGTCTTAATCACGAATTATACTAAGAGTTTTGGGCAATTAAAATTATGGGTTCATATTTAAGAGACTTATTGGAAATTAAGAGATTGTTGAATTCCAATTGATTATATATGGATTTGACCTTTAATTCGTGTTAGGAAGTATCTTAGGGTGATTGTGATTAGTTTGGAAAATTTTAATTTGGATTGGGTTAAGTATTTGTATGTTTTTTAAGACTAGAAGTTGAGAAAAATCGAAATTTGAAAGAACTGGGTATGTTCGGAATTCTCGTTCGAAGATCTGCCCAGGTCGTTCAAACGACCTCGTTCGAACAAAACTTCTAATGAGATTTCCAACGACCTTTCTAACGAGTTGTTGAGTTCGTTCGAAGTGGGAACTTTGTTCGAACGAGAATCCTGGAACTTCCAACGAGATTCCAGATTGAGTTTTTAGGGTCCGTTCGAGTTAAAAACCATCCTAGGGTTATCCAAGCGAGTGTATTAACCTAGGTGAGTAACGGGTGGATTAAATTCCAAAGTCTTAGGGAATTAAGGGTGTAATGGTCCTCGGGGTATCGAATTTGTGTGAAAACCTAGGAGAGAATGTAAGTCCTAGAGTGGATATATATACGGATATCGTGGAGAGTAATGGCGTTAATATTACTTATGGATTATAGTATTTGGGTTATGTGATTACCTATTAATGTATATAAGCTGTGTCCATGCTTATTACTTGGAATATCATGTGTATGAGATACCTAGATACTGGCTATCGAACTGGGGTTAACGCGTTGTGGATGACCATATCTTGTGTGCCTTCGGAGGATTTCGAGTCGTACCACTAGAGCATGGAACCTAGGTACGGGCTATCCGTGAGAACGATAGTGTTAACGATCGTATGGGTGCGTAGGTATGTGCGTAGCCCATTGGCTTGGGACTATGTTCGCCTCCAATATGTGTATATGTTTTATTGGTTCTTGAGAGATTGAACATATAGTCCTTTATGCGTGAGCGTTGCAATGGGACTAGATAGCCGAGTATGCCTAGCACCAGGGGTTTCTTAACCATGGGTTCTATATAGATATATTTGTATGTATACATAGTGAGATTTTATATATGTATACTGAGTTCCTATTTTGCGTTTCTTGTTGGCTACTATATTAAAGTATATACTTATGGGGTCACCAGGTGGGAGTAAAGAATTCTATGAGACTGAGTTACGAAATCCTTAAACTTATTCCTAAATAATAGTAATATATTTATTTCGGGTTATTTAGATATTGTATCCGGCATAGTGATTATCTTACATATAGTCAGGTAGAGTGACGAGACTAGTATGGGTAGTTAGACTCGCTAGGTGTGCACATTAGATGAAAGGTGAGCATATCAAGTGGGCACGATAAGTTAACATGGATAATATATGTGCTAATTGAATCAATTTAAGCACTTGTTGTATTTAAACTATTTTCTACTCGGGCTCTGACCCGTTTTTCTGCAAATCTCTTTTCTTATTCTATTATTTTAGGTGCTTAGCCACAGGGACACCAGACTTAGGTGATTCCATTCATTTACCGAGATGTAGCTGATGTGGAAGCTACTAGATATTGCTAGTAGATACTTCTCAGTCTATTGATCCTTATTTATCAGTTATTTATTTCAGTTGGACATGTCGTCCCTCCTATTTTACATTCAGAGATTTAGAGTTGTTTTTATTCTATCATTAAACTTTGATGTCATGTTATTGGATTATTGTATGGGGTTTTGACTGGATGTGTTTACTCCAGTTCTTTATTTTACTTTAGTTAGTTCTTACCTTATACTATTGTGATGTATGGTGATGTTTAGATATTACCCTTTCATGATGATGGTTAATAACTAGATAAAATTTTGAGACCAACCTTTTTAAATATTAGGTGGTTAGTTTTTATTAAATTAAAATTTGAGTTTTCGACAGTGATGCATTATCTAAACCAACTTGATATTATGAAATTAATTAATTAAGGACTGATCACCCGGTAATTAATTAGACGGGGTGTCATAGGTGGTATTAGAGCATCAAGTTCTAGTGTCCTTAGGAAATGTATGGCTTGCTATGTTTTCGCGTAGCGTTCTTTGATATAGAGCCCTATATTTTAGGATTGTTGTACTATTTATGCCTTTTACGTTCTTCATCTACTTTGAGATAATAACTGTATACTTATGAAATTTTTCTCTCCTTTCAGATGCCTCCTAGACATGCACAGAGAGTTCCCAGGAATACCCAGTCGGAGCCTCAGCCTGCACCATCTCAGGGTATGATGAATAACGCTGAAGTTGTCGCTATTATAGCTCAGGCGGTAAATGCGGCATTGGAAGTTGTGCAGTAGGCACCACCTCAGGCACCAGTGGTGGCTCCATTTCAGGCCCAGGACTTCTCGTCTGCTTAGGAACGTGTTAGGGATGCCTTCCAGAAGGCACATCCTACGGAGTTTACAGGGAGCTTCGATCTGGTGGTAGTGAGCCAATGGAAGAAGGATATACAGAGGCACTTGAGGATACATGAGTGCATGAAGGTGCAGAGTCAGATACTCGCCACGTTCAAGTTAGTAGGAGTAGCATTGTAGTGGTGGGCGTCTATACCACCACTGAGGAGAGAGACACACTCACTATTTGAGACTTTTGGTGCGGTTCGACCGTAAGTATTTTCCCTCGACCGTCCAGACAGAGATGAGATGAAAATTGGTGAACTTGAAATAAGAGGGAAAGCCCGTGGAAGAATATAAGGCAGATTTTATAAACCTTTTGAACATTGTATCGGATGAAATCCTGACAGAGGAGAAAAAGATTCAGCATTTTATGGATGGGTTGACATGGAGGATCCGCCAACACTTGATAGGCCATCTTTCTTTGGCCACATATTCTAACGTGGTTTATGCAGCACTACTCCACTTCTAGGACCATCATTTTCATTTGACCGAGGTTAAGAGAATAGGAGAGTCCAGGCAGCAAGGCAGGACAGGAGGAAATAGTGCCAGTGGGGCACAGGCAGTTCAGGGTCAGCATAGGCACAGTGACCAGGGTTCCCAGCAGGGGATCCTAAGAGGTTCAGATCAGGAGGTTTTAGACATGGGAAGGAAGTCTTCCGACATGGCTAGCAGGGTCATCACGGCCATCAGGGCAGGGTGGCCAGTAGCAGGTTCAGCAGGTCCATAATGGCCAAGGGAGGGGAGGTAATGGCCATCAGGACCGGGGACAGCAGGGACATAGGGGAGGCCCTTCCCAGGGAGATGTTTCACTTGTTGCAATACTGGCTAAAAGTGTCAAGACATCCCTCAGAAGGGTAGAGGACAGCAGTAGCAGGGCGCTCGCCAGGAGCCCTAGAGACCATTATTTCCCACAGCTCTCCTAGAACCTCCACAGATGCCAGCATTGCCACCTATTCCAACCGCCCCAGTTCAGCAAGGGCAACTTCAGTACAGACGAGTCCACAATATTCACTAGGCCACAGTCCCGCAGGACCCACTCACGATTGAGGGTATATTTTCTACGCAGGGGACTTTGGGGCGCATTTTATTTGACATGGGGCCACACACTATTTTATTGCCACGAGGTTTGCACGTACTACGGGATTATTTGGTACAACAGAGAGAATGGTCACTTGTGTGGATTTGCCATTGAGTAGAGATTTCATTATTTCTTTTATGTTTTGGGGAGTGGGTATAGAGATTGGGAGGTTTATCTTACCCGTTGACA
Source organism: Sambucus nigra (assembly GCA_949130495.1). Classification (NCBI taxonomy): domain Eukaryota; kingdom Viridiplantae; phylum Streptophyta; class Magnoliopsida; order Dipsacales; family Adoxaceae; genus Sambucus; species Sambucus nigra. The sequence goes on along the minus strand of OX422222.1, from coordinate 329,484,433 downwards.
TGCTCGTATTGGATATATCCGAGTATGACGCGATTATAGGTATGGATTGGCTTGTCAGGTATAGGGCCATGATTGATTATTTTAGTAAGAGTATAGTTTTTTCCATACCCGATCAGGAGATGTTCCTGGTGTCGATGCCTCTCTCTGAGGGAGGATCGTCCACTCATTTATACAATATAGAGGAGGAGACCTCTACGGAGGTGGTAGTACCGCTTGATTCGATTCCTGTTGTTCGACAGTTTGTTAATGTCTTTCAGGAGATTTTGGGGTTACCACCGAGTAGAGAGATAGACTTCGTCACTGGTTTAGCACTAGGCACTCGACTGATAGCCCGCGCACCTTATTGTATGGCTCTAACAGAGATGAGGGAGTTACGTGACCAAATTGAGCAGTTGTTGGGGCTGGGGTTTATTTGTCGGAGTACTTCACCATGGGGTGCCCTCGCACTGTTCTTTAAAAAAAGGGATGGATCGTTGAGGTTATGTGTTAATTACCAGGAGTTGAATAAAGTCACGATACGGAACAAATATTCATTGCCTCGAATCGATGACTTATTCGACCAGTTGAAACGAGCGACCTTCTTCTCGAAAATTGACTTTAGATTGGGATACCATCAGTTACATATCAGGGAGCAGGATGTGTCGAAGACTGTCTTCTTGACGAGATATGGTTCCTATGAATTTAGGGTTATGCCTTTCGGTCTAACCAATGCCCCAGCTGTATTTATGGACTTGATGAACGGGGTGGTCAAAGAGTTACTGGACCAGTTCGTCATCGTCTTCATAGATGCCATTCTGGTTTACTCACAAATCGGGGAAGAGCATGCTGAGCACTTAAGGAAAGTTTTACAGACATTGCGTTAGCATGAGTTGTACGCAAAATACGAGAAATGTGGTTTTTGGCTGAGGGAGGTTCAGTTTTTGGGGCATATCATCTCTGACAGAGGGATACCAGTGGATCTGAGGAAGCTGTCCGCGGTGAGAGAGTAGGGACAACCCACGACATCGACCGCGATATGCAGTTTCTTGGGATTAGTCGTTTACTATAGGAGATTCATTCGAGGGTTTTCCAAGATAGCGGGTCCGTTGACACACCGAACTCGCAAAGGAGTGGTGTTTATCTGGAGTGATGCCTGTCAGTTAGCCTTTGATGAGTTGAAAGATAAGTTAACCTCAGCACTAGTGTTAGCATTACCCAGTTCGGGAGTGGAGTATCTAGTCTACACTGATGCGTCCTTATTAAAACTTGGAGGTGTACTTCAGCAGGAGGATCAGGATATAGCTTATACTTCCCGTAATCTTAATCCTCACTAGAGGAATTACCCCACTCACGATTTAGAGTTAGCGGAGGTGGTATTTTCACTTCGAATTTGAAGACATTACCGCATAGGGGAGAAATTTTGATTATTTACGGACCTCAAGTCACTACAATACCTCTTTGTGCAGAAGGAGTTAAATATGCATCAATGTCGGTTTCTTGAGTTTGTGAAGGATTATCAATTTGAAATCCAATACCACTCGAGAAAGGCTAACGTGGTTGCAGATGCGTTGAGCCGTAAGCCAGTAGGGGACATGGAAGAAGTGTGGAAAGTGAAATGGAAAGAGTTAGGGTACTAGGATATGGTGGCTCGATCGTTAATGTTTGTGATGACGCTTACACCCCAGATTATTACGAGAGTAGTACAGGCTTAGGGAGCTGATCCGTTCGGCCAAAGTCAGATAGTGCAACTTCTAGCAGAAGGGGTCAAGTCTTATACCATGGGTTTAGACGGGGGTCTACATTTTAATGGAAGATTGGTTATTCCTGAGGGTGAAGGCTTGTGACATGATCTGATGACATAGTCGCATGGTTCAGGATTTATGGTACATCCCGGTGGGGATAAGATGCACTAGGATATTCATAGACAGTACTGGTGGAGCGGTATGAAGAAGGACATTATCGAGTTCGTATCGAAATGTGACACTTATCAGTTAGTAAAGGTAGACCAGCAGAGATTGGCGGGACTTCTACAGCCATTAAAGGTTCCTATGTGGAAATGGGAGAGCATTTCCATGTATTTAATCATAGGATTACCTACATCGCAGATGGGTCACGATTCGATATGGGTGATAGTGGATCGATAGACCAAAGTAGCCCAGTTTTTGCCAGCCATGACAGACTACATCACGGGACAGTACGCCCAGATATTCATAGAAGAGTTAGTGAGACTCCACGGAGTGCCTCTCAATATCATGTCTGACAGAGATAAGGTGTTTATGTCTCGATTTTGGGAGAGTTTTTAGGAGGCGATGGGTACGGAGTTACGACTGAGCACAGCCTGTCACCCGCAAATGGATGATCAGACCAAGCAAATAAATCAGATGTTAGAGGACATGTTGCGTATGTGCATCATTGATTTTGGCGGAGGCTGGGAGCAATACCTTTCGCTGGTGGAGTTTGCCTATAACAACTCCTACCAGTTTACTATTGGTATGGCTCTATTCGAGGCACTATACGACAGGCCTTGACGTTCCTCGGCATGTTGGCTAGAGGTGGGGGACAACAAGATACTTGGTCCGGAGGTGATTCAAGACACCTCGACAAGGATAGAGTTGATACGAAGCCGTATTCGAGTTTCTCGGGATCGACAAAAGAGCTACGCTGATGCTAAACGGTATTTTCGAGAGTTCGACATTGGGGATCAGGTGTTATTTCGGGTCTCTCCTATGAAGGGAGTTATGCATTTTGGTAAGAAGGAAAAGTTGGCGCCTCGGTATGTAGGGCCATTCCCTATTATCGAGAGGATTGGGCCAGTTGCTTATAGACTTAGGTTACCAGAGCACTTGCATAGGGTCTATGAGGTGTTCCTTGTCTCTTCACAAAGGAGATTTCTTTGAGATGATTTGGCCCTTACTCACATTGCTTTAGAGGAGATCGACTTATAGCCCAATAGCTCCTACGAGGAGGGGTCGGTTTCTATCCTAGATCACAGCAAGAGGAAATTGAGGTCGAAGATAGTACCACTAGTCTGTGTTCAGTGGCGACACCATAATATTGAGTAAACCTGGGAGCGCGAGGATGACATGCATGAACGTAATCCAGAGTTATTCTTGCCAGTTATATTGCCATTTCCAAATTTCGGGACGAAATTCTGTTATTAGGGGTGAAGCATGTAATACCCCGTATTTTTACGCATATTTATTTTATGAAATTATGGAAAATGTGGATTAATTCATTAATTTGTAATTAATCTGATTTAATGGTAATAATTACTAGCGTGATGAGAGTTAGTAGCTATCAAAAATGATATTATGTCCAGGATGAGATACACGACAGTCATGATATAATTATTTGGGACCGCGTATGAGTCGCGTCACTGGTATGTATTGGGGGGCTAAAAAGGTAAATTATTTTTGTATAATTTTGATGACAATTTTGAGTGCCCCAGAGTGTCCGAAAGGGTTAAAATGGTCAGAAAACATTACTCAGGTATTTTATTTGGAGTCTGGGGCATTGTAGCCCAAAACAACACCCCGGAGGGGTATTTACGTCTTTTCGGATTTTTGGGTAATTAAATGGACGAAAATTGGGTTTAATTAAAAGCATTAAGGGTTAGTGGTCTATCAGTTTCAACTTACGCGAGAAAGAGAGAGAGAGAGAGAACCAAGGAAGAAGAAGACTCCATCGGAGCCCTAAGCCAAGAACTCGAGCCTTCACAGCAAAAAAATTGCACCGATGCGTAGATCGTGTTAAGAGGATTGTTCCCACACCAATTTCAGCCCAAAAATCAGAAGTTCATTCTGAGGAAAGTGTTTATTTTTCTCCTCTTTTAGGATATATTGTTCCTGTTAATTTAATTTTGATGATATAGACTTGGTGCAATGAAAACTTAGGTTTAATTAGACTAAATTGTGAAGAAATCACATGAATTGAAGATGCGTGTGCATGTAGAGGTTTTGCCATTGGTTGGACAATTAAAATCTGGGAATTTTATGTCATAATCATGAATTATACTAAGAGTTTTGGACAATTAAAATTATGGGTTCATATTTAAGAGACTTATTGGAAAATTAAGAGATTATTGGGTTCCAATTGATTATATAAGGATTTTAACTTTAATTATTGTTAGAAAGTATCTTAGGGTGCTTGGGATTAGTTTGGGAACATTTAATTTTGATTGGGTTGAGTATTTGTATGTTTTTGAAGAATAGAAGTTGAGAAAAATTGAAATTCGAAAGAACTGGGTTTGTTCGGAATTCTCTTTCGAAGACCAGCCCAGGTCGTTCGAACGAACCTTCTAACGAGATTTCTAACGTCCTTTCTAATGAGTTGTTGAGTTCGTTCGAAGTGGGAACTTCGTTCGGGCGAACTCGTTTGAACGACCTCGTTCGAACGAGAATCCTGGAACATCCAATGAGATTTCAGATTGAGTTTTTAGGGTCTGTTCGAGTTAAAAACCATCATAGGGTTATCCAAGCGAGTGTATTAACCTACGTGAGTAACGGGTGGCTTAAATTCCAAAGTGTTAGGGAATTAAGGGTGTAATGGTCCTCGGGGTATCGAATTTGTGTGAAAACCTAGGAGAAAATTTAAGTCCTAGAGAGGATATATATACGAATATCGTGGAGAGTAATGGCGTTAATATTACTTATGGATTATAGTATTTAGGTTATGTGATTACCTATTAATGTATATAAGCTGTGTCCATGCTTATTACTTGGAAGATCATGTGTATGAGATACCTAGCTACTGGCTATCGAACGGGGGTTAATGCGTTATGGATGACCATATCTTGTGTGACTTCGGGGGATTTCGAGTCGTACCACTAGAGCATGGAACCTAGCTATGGGCTATCCGTGAGAACGATAGTGTTAACGGTCGTATGGGTGCATAGGTATGTGCGTAGCTCATTGGCTTGGGACTATGTTCGCCTCCAATATGTGTATATGTTTTATTAGTTCTTGAGAGATTGAACCTATAGTCCTTTATGCGTGAGCGTTGCAATGGGACTAGATAGCCGAGTATGCCTAGCACTAGGGGTTTCTTAACTATGGGTTCTGTATAGATATATTTGTATGTATACATAGTGAGATTTTATATATGTATACTGAGTTCCTATTTTGCATTTCTTGTTGGCTACTATATTAAAGTATATACTTATGGGTTCACCAGGTGGGAATAAAGAATGCTATGAGAATGAGTTACAAAATCCTTAAATCTATTCCTAAATATAGTAATATATTGCTTTCGAGTTATTTAGATATTGTATCCGGCATAGTGATTATCCTTCATATAGTCAAGTAGAGTGACAAGACTAGTAGGGGTCGTTAGACTCGGTAGGTGTGCACATTAGATGAGAGGTGAGCATCTCAAGTGAGTACGCTAAGTTAGCATGGATAATATGTATGCTAATTTTCATCAATTTAAGCACTTGTCGTATTTAAACTGTTTTCTACTAGGGCTCTGACCCGCTTTTCTGCAAATCTCTTTTCTTTTTCTATTATTTTAGGTGCTCAGCCACATGGACGCCAGACTTAGGAGATTCCATTCATTTGTCGAGCTGTAGCTGCTGTGGAAGCTACGGGATATTGCTAGTAGATGCTTCTCAGTCTATTGCTCCTTATCTATCAGTCATTTATTTAGGTTGGACATGTCGTCCCTCCTATTTTATATTCATAGATTTAGAGTTGTTTTTATTCTATCATTAGACTTTGATGTCATTTTATTGGATTATTATGTGGGATTTTGACTGGATGTGTTTACTCCAGTTCTTTATTTTACTTCAGTTAGTTCTTACCTTATACTATTATGATGTATGGTGATGTTTAGATATTACCCTTTAATGATGATGGTTAATAACAAGATAAAATTTTGACACCAGCCTTTTATTAAATATTAGGTGGTTAGTTTTTATTAAATTAAAATTTGATTTTTTGACACGGATGCATTATCGGAACCAACTTGATATTTTGAAATTAATTAATTAAGGACTGATTACTCAGTAATTAATTAGGCGGGGTGTCACCGTTTGTTGTTTCCAGATTCAAAATCTATAATGGAACGACGAATTCCATAGACCATGTTCGGCGGTACAGGTAAGCGAAGCCATAACTACGCCTTGATGTATCAAATCTTCCGCTATAGACTACATGACGTATAAAAGAAGCGGTTCGAGAAGTTTTCCCACAAGTTGATCTGGATATTCAAGGCCCTAGCAGAGTCTTTCACTGCTCGCTCCATAACTAGTAGTTCCCAGCTCAAGAGGATGGATTTACAGCTCATGATGAAGAAAAATACACTAGAGAGCCATTGTGATTATGCCATGAGGTATTGGGAGGTCTTCAATGAAGTGGAGGATGACTCGTAGTAGGTCTTTATTTCACACTTCAAGATTGATCAACTGAGAACATCTCTGCTACACCAGTCCCTAACGAAGAAAGAGCCAAACATCATCGACGACCTCAAAGCACATATTAAAAAGTACCCCAACGTTGAGGACGTGGTTCACTTAACCCCAGGGGACAATGGTCAAGCAAAAGCATGTAAAAAGAGGATACAAAAGTGACACTCTGAAGAAAGGGAACAATAACGGGTGCAAAAATGACTTTAAAAATGGGAGCAATGCCGATCCTTTAAAGGATTTCCTGGCTATTAACACAGTATTCAAAGAACCAATCTATTAAATCTTGAGCAAGATTAAGGATAAAAAATACGTCAAGTGGCCTAATAAGATGGGTAGTGGCCCGGCGAAGAGGAATAACACGCAGAGATGCTCATTTCGTAAGGAGGGAAACCACAAGACATAAAATTTCAAGGCCCTGAAGTCATATTTAGAAGAGATGGGCCAAGATGGAAACCTGGATGAATACGTAGAGAAAAAAGTCGACAAGGGCACAACTAATGGCGACCAAAAACTGGGCAATGTCCTTGATGAAGACATGGGATAGGAGTTCACGATGATCCATGGAGAGTCTGGCCTAAAGAAGATCCAAGGGAATGATGTTCGAATGGAACTGGAGAAGGTCACTGTTGTCATGGAGGCATTTTAGATTAACCCTTCCAAAAGCCAAGCTATCAAGCGTTAGTGACCATAGGATGTCGACTACACCAAACATACCAGTTTCATAAAGTAATATCTGATTAGGTGAGTACTCCCCACCATGATGTGCTCGTGATTACTCTTAGAATCATGAACTGGGAAGTCGATAAGTTACTGGTAGACCAGGAAAGATCATCAGAGGTGATGTACCTAGATCTATTCTATAAGTTGAAGCTCAACCTAGATGACCTCAAGTAGGACACAGTTTCATTGATCGACTTCAAAAGGAAAATTACAATGACATTAGAAAAGATTATCTTACCAGTTAGAACAAGAAATATCGTAAAGTTGATTGAATTTTTGGTGGTGGACATAGAGTCTCCATGTCACCCCATTCTAGGCAGAGGTTGACTACATGACATGCAAGACGTACCATCTACCTACCAACAGAAAATCAAGTGTATCATCGACTAGGGCATGGTCGAGATTCATAACGACCAGACCACTGCAAGGAAGTTCTTTATCGCAGCCATTTTCACTACAAGGAGAAGAAGAAAGAGGCAAAAGACACCCAGAGGACGCCCAAGAGGGGGATACACTCTTTAAATAGCAACTAAGGTACGACCAAACAGGGGTGGAAAAGACCAGGATACATCCCACTAATAAGGTCATTAAAATCCTTGATAAAGTTGGTGTCGATGACAACTTGCCAAATAGAAACTTTATGTTCGAAAATGCACTTGCCGATAATGAAAAGAAAGAGTTAATTGCCCTTTTAAGAAAAAAATGATGTTTCCTCATGGGAGTCGTATGACCTACTTGGAACTGATCCCAATATACCTTGCCACCATCTACATGTTGACCCAACCTTCAAGATGATTACTCGTAAGGCACGCCGAACGGCTTCTGGAAAGGCTAAAGTGGTGGAGAACGAAGTTGGGAAGCTTTAGATGCGAGATCCATTAGGAAAGTTCAATTCCCCAAGTGGTCCTCTAACCCAGTAGTAGTACGTAAAAGTAATAATAGTTGTAGAGTACGAATTGATTTTATAGACCTTAATAGAGCCTACCCCAAGGACACTTTCCTACTGCCCAAGATCGATAAGTTAATTGACGCCACGTCAGCTCATGAGAAAAAGAGTTTTTTGGATGCCTATTTAGGGTACCATCAAATTCCGTTGTTCGGCCTCGACCAAGATAAACCATCCTTCATAACCCCAGTGGTTCTAGACTGCTATAAGGTCATGCCATTTGGCCTAAAAATGCGGTGAAACTTACAAGATGCTTGTAACAAAGATGACCAAGCAGTAAATGGGAGAAAACATGAAAGTTTTTATAGATGATATGTTAGTCGAGAGTAAGAATAGGGAAAAGCACTTCACAGACTTAGCCAGAACCTTAGAAATCCTCATGATGTACCAGATGAAACTTAATGCAAGCAAGTGTTCATTCAGTGTCCAGTTAGGTATATTTATGGGTTATTTAGTTAACAAAAGAAGGATTGAGGCCAATCCAGATCAGATTTATGTGATCAATAAGGTCGATCCCCCAAGGACGTTGTGGGATATTCAAAAGATTACTGGGATGCTTGTAGCACTCAATTGCTTCATTTCTAAGTCCTCAAAATGTTGTCGACCATTTTTCTAGCTTCTAAAGAAGGATAAGGGCCTCATATGGAATGATAACTGCTTAAGAGATTTGGAGGAAATTAAGTCCTACCTCACTAAACCACCCCTACTGGTGATCCCCGATGATGGAGATCCCCTGTACCTCTGCCTCGCAGTATCGACCACACTGTTATCTCGACTCTGGTATGTGAGAAGGAGGGTAGACAGTACCGTGTCTGTTACGCCACTAAGACGCTCTTAGATGTAGAGCAATGCTACTTGCCCTTGGAAAATCTATCTTACGCGCTAGTGGTTTCTTCTAAGAAGCTAAAACACTACTTTGAAGATCACTCAATAACGGTGATCACTTCATTCCCCCGTAAAGATGTTATTCAGAAAGTCGATCTCTCTGGATGACTCTTAAAGTGGTCGATCAAGATCAAAAGGTTCGATATTCACTTTCAGTCAAGAACAACAATTAAGGGATAAGTATTTATCAATTTTATTTCCAAATTTGTGGGTGATAAGCCCACTGGCCAACAGGTAATGGAGTAATCAAAAAATGAGGAAGTATAGTCCAAGGGTTGGACCTTATACGTTGATGGAGCCTCCAATTCCAAGGGGGTAGGAGTATGGATCGACCTCGTCACACCTGAAAACATAGTCATTGAGTAAAAGGAATCAAGCTGGAATTTGAAGGCTCCAACAACAAAGTCGAATATGAAGCATTGATAGCTAGTTTGTGCTTGGCCCAACTGTTAGGGGAAAAGCGCACCAATGTGTTCGACGATATCAAACTAGTTTCCAAGCAAGTGAGTGAAGATTTTAATGTAAGAGATAACGGGATGACAACTTACCACATCGTAGTGAGAGGTCTTATGTCAATATTTGAGATGGGTTACATTAAGAGGTTCCCCCGAGGGCAAAACGCTCACACTGATGCCTTAACAACCCTAAGCTCTGTAGTGAACTCTGATCTCAGAAGGACTATTCGCATATTGTTCCTCGCCCAGCCTAGCATTGATAAGATAGTGGTCATCGAGTAAGTCATCCTCATATAAAGTTCCCTTAGTTTGATAAATCCCATAATTACTTATCTGTAGATGTATACGTTGCCAGATGACAGGAAATTATCTTGATACCCATCTCTACCTTGACCTGGGGGAAGCTCTACAAAAGATCCTTCACAGGCCCTTACCTCCAATGCATCCACCCCTAAGACACCGACCAAGTTCTTAGTGAGCTTTATGATGGTATTTATTGGAGTTATGATTGGGGATGATAATTAGCATTTTGGGCAATCAAAGAAGGCAACTGGTGGAAACACATGTAAAAGGATGCAAGTATCTTTGTTTGGAGATGTGAAAAATCCCTAAAATTCTCCCCCGTGGTTCATCAACCAACTATCGACCTGAAATCCTTAACCAGTCCTTGGCCATTTGGACAATGGGGATTGGATATTATGGGACCACTACCTACTACACCTGAAAATAGCAAGTATATGTTGGTTAGCACAGATTACTTCACTAAGTGGGTAGAGGTAGAACCCGTCTTGAACATCCATGATGGCGATATGATGAGATTCATCTAAAAGAGCATCATAACACGCTTTGGGGTACCAATATTTATCATCATCGATAATGGCATGCGGTTTGAAAGGATCTTCTTTTAAAGATTCTGTGATAAGGATGGCAACAAGCATCATTTCAGTTATGTACCATGCCCCCAGAACAACAGTCAGGTAGAAGCTTCCAATAAAATGATGCTCGATCCACTGAAGAAGAATCTAGAAAGAGTAAAGGGTGCCTGGGTGGAGGAGCTCTCTCATGTCCTTTGGTCCTGCCATACCACTCATAGGAGACATAATGGGAAACACCCTTCGCGCTCACCTATGGAATGAAAGTTATTATCCCTCTTGAAGCAGGTATCCCTACAATGAGAACCAACTTCATTGACCAACGACTAAATGACTATGCCTTGTACATTGAACTTAACTTAGTGGACACATAAAGAAAGAAGACCATGATCAAGATGGATTCATACCAGCAGCAACTGGCAAAGTAGAATACAAGAGAGTCAATCTGAGGAAATTTTGGGTAAGGGATTATGTTCTAAGGAAATTCCTTGAAAGTGCAGTAAGACCGTGAGATGGTAAGCTGGGACCAAACCAAAAAGGACCTTTCAAGGTAATCAGGGTTGATATTCAAGGAGCTTATCACTTGAAAATGCTGTAGGGATGGGTGATCCAAAAGCATGGAATGCATCCTCTCAAGAAGTTTTACTTTTAGTCTTCTTAATCTTTTTCATCACATTTAGTTTACCCAAATTTTCATTTCAAACTTATGTTGCTCTAAAGTTATCATTCAATAAATAAAGGCCCATTGCCTCTCGCATTTCACTTTTGCATATTGACTGTGTCAATCTTATGTTACGTATCTCAATATTATGTACCATTTCCAAACAATAGCTCCACTCTCTCAACGATAAGTAGAATCACACTTGGTTAGAGTAATCTGCTCAACCCACTTCAACTAAGGAACTTTCTCATGCAAAGCAGAGCCCCTTTAAATTATAATAGGTTATTCAAATTATTTCAATTAAGGAATCTTCTTATACCAAGCAAGGCTCATAGTAATTATAATAAGATGTTAAGTTTATTTCAATTTTTGAAACCCTTTGGTCCTTGTCATAAACAAACATAACAGACCTCATGAGTTGCCCCGACAACAAAAAAATCCCTAGAGGGGATCCTTAGGCAAAAATCCAGCCTAGGTTAGTCGCCAACCATGTTGGTCACTGAAAACCTGATCGTGTGGATAGCCCATTAACCAGGTGCATTCTTACCATCATCTCACCTAGTCCTAAGGGAGTTTGATGATACAACCTAAAAGGTAAGGCATATGGAATGATCTTGCTAAGGCATATTGGACTCGAAGAGTGTTTGACATAAGTTATCAACTAATTTAGTCGGCGAAAGGCCTAAAATGACTAACACTTCTCACTAATTCATTTAGTGGGCAAAGGCCCAAAATGATTAATTATTAGATACTAACTCACTTAATTGGCGAAAGGCCCAAAATGATTGACAATGTTATTTTATCAACAAAAGTCCTAAATGACTAGTAGGTATCAACTCTTCCTAGTCAACAACCAAAACACAAAAGTAATTATTAACTATATTTAGTCAGCACATGCTCAAAATATGATACGGTTGGTAAACCAACTTTATACATTTACCACAGCAGGGACTCTCTCAGTTCCTTTAGCACTTTGAGCTCATTCAACCTACCATGTTTGTATGCAACATCCTGGGCTTATTGCATCCTCATATGAGTGTCAGCACAACCCTCATCTTAGCCTGCCCGCAACGTCCTTATCTTGCATATTAATCGCTCCAATTTGGTCGAAGGTGCCCTCTGCATGGTCAGTCGTAGGACTGACTGCCACCATCTCCTCAACAACAGAGGGAGGGCCTATAACATACCTCCAAAGAGTTTAGAGCTAGAACGAACTCCCGTTGCGATAAGTGCTTGGTCCCAACCCTTCTTGAAACTCACCTTCCGAGCGTAGGCTATCTGAATTTGAAATTCTAATTTTTTGGTTCCAACGGGATGGTTCTCAGAATATTCTTAACTTTAAATATTCTTTCCAAAATGCCTAAATTTAATTTCTTTAAAAATTAAAATAAAGTTGAAATACCTATTTAAAATTTCTTTTAAACAAAATTAAATAAATTCAAGTTCTAAATTTCCCAAACAAACCAAACATAAATATTTCCAAATTAAATTTATTGAGTTGAATTTAAATTAAACGAAAATTACCTAAATTAACTTTTCACCAATTTACACAAATGTTGTGATTTAGGCCAATTTTATCCTTTTCAACCTAAGGATGCTTCTACATGATTTTCCTAAGATAAAATAAGAATGATGAAAACGCTGCGACGTATGAGGAGAATCCACAACGGAAAAAACCTCAGACGACCTAGCCATAAGTCCATTTGGTATGGTTTTAAAAAAGACACGAGAGAAAGACTTACTCAATAACCTGACGCCCTCGTAAGCCTTGATGCTTCTTCTTTTCTCAACATCCGCCTAGTCAAAAACTCCAAAATCCACCTTCATCTTGGAATCCACCAATGGGGTAAATCAACCGTCAAACACATGAAATCCTCCTCCGTATGCACACTACGAATAGTAAAATGGAATCCTTCATAGGAAACTGTCTATTTTGGGTAGATAATGATACCTTGTGCCAAACCAATAATCTCAAAGCATGTTATATGAAGAAATTTGGATCATGAAAATCTATGGGTGTAAACTTTGTGTTTTGTTGAAAAGTAAACCATTAAAGATTAACAACACAAAAGGGAATTATAGAGAAGTATTTATTCTCTCAAAGTGTAGCAAAATGTCTCTCAAAATTCTATAGAAAAATACCATTCCCTCACTACTTAAAAGGGTGGTTAAAAAGGTAGTGGGAAGTTTCTAAAAAAACTGGCAAAAAATTGCTCAAAACTGTTGGTCGTTCGAACAAGATTACAGAAGCAAATATCACTCGAATGAATTTATCAAATGAGAATATGAATGGGATTACAGAAAAAAACTTTGTTTGATGTCTTGTTCGAACGAGATTCAAATTTCGTTCGAACAACTTTTTCGAAAAATTATTTTTCTTTAAAAGATAAAAAATCACTTTAAACTTTATTTGGTAAAATAAAATGACACCCAATAGAAATTCCAAGCCTTTATATATATCATATGCCTTCATACCTTTAGAGACCATGAAAAAATTGAAAGGTTGATAATGTTAAACATAACACGAAAATCGGTAATGATGATATCTTCAATTTATGCTTGGCTTCTACGTCTTCAACTCAAACGTCATAGGCGATTTCTATCCTACGACTCAAATAGTTTTGTTCGGAATTAAGCCAACACTTACAAATTTGACTCAATTGGAAATTTGTCCTTATAAATCTTCCCTTTTTGCTACTTCGGGACAAAATCAAAATACAAATCCTATGGGCCATCAAGCTCATCTAATAAGACACAATCCCACCCAAAAATAAAAAATACGGACACTTGACTGACACATAGTTGAGAAAATTTTCTTGCTTTAAAATTTTGCCTCTTAAGATGAAAACCTGGACACTTAAACACACCATCAAACGCATAGGGAATATAACAATATAAAGTGCATTATTAAATCCTCCCACTTTGTCTAACAATGTCTACGCAAGAAAGGACGCCTCTCCCTAAGATAGATCTTCCCAATCTAAAAGGTTTAGATACCATTTATACCCTTTTTTGTTTGGAATAGACAAAGGTTAAAGTGCATAAAATAACTCATTTCTCCCCAATTAAAACCAGTTCTCCCCCTAAATGAAACAAGGGATAAGTATGATGGAAAAATAAGTATATCATGGAATAGTGTATTGAGTTACAAGTGAAATTGATGACTGAAATATTTTGTATATTTTATACCTGAATCTATACTTTGTTAGTCCCATTATATTTTATTTAATAATTTCTTAGGATCTTTTTATTAAAAAGTGAAAAAAATGCAAGAATGATTGAATTGGGATTGAAAATGGAAATTCTACGTGAAAAATGGGCACTTCGATAATTTTATAATATTCTTGTGCTAATTTGGGAAAAAAGTTGCCTAGTGAAAATTTTGCAGGTAATGATGGAATTTTATGTAAATTGATGGCCAACTCGAAAAAGGAGTGAAAAAGCTGATTTTTACGATGGTTCGAAAAAAGCTATTTACACTTACGAAATCGTAAAAAAAGCCGATTTTTTTTATTCTAAGACATTTTAAATGGGCGAAAATTCGTTCCCTTATCCCGATCCAAAGATTATAGAGGTGGAGAGATAGCTACCAACACTATTCCGTCAATCAGGGAGAGTTCCACCACAACTCAAATACCTCACCACTTATCCTATAAAAAGGACCCTTGGGCTCATAATTTTAATGAGGAATTTCGGGGAGCAACTTTGAGTGATTGTAACCAATTTCAGGGCCAAGTTCTTATCACGTTTTAGAGAATTGAAGCTTATTGTGAGAGAACTTATTGTAAGTTTAGTTTATTAATGATGATCTCCACTTATTCTTGCAATTTCTCTTTCATTATGGTAGCTTGATTCTTATATTATGAGTAGAGTGAAGTTTATCATAGTTAGCTAATATTTTGACGTTAATTTGATTGTTGTTTATTCCCTACTTGTTTTAATTATTATCAAAGATTCGATATTCATTTTAAAATGACACGAGAGTGTGTTTTGAGATTTAAAGATAGTATTTTTTGATGGATTATGCTTGCACTTTGATTGTTTTGATAGTCTATGTTTAAATACATTTGTGAACTTTAAAACTTATGTTTTCTAAGGGAATATGGATTTTAGTCGTATATTAGAGACGTTAAAAATATGTCGAACCTAACGTTTTAGTTTTCAAATTAAACGCTAAAAATATGTTAAAAATATGTCGAACCTAAAAATATGTTAAAAATATGTCAAACCTAACGTTAAAAATATGTCGAACCTAACGGTTTAATTTGAGTTATTAAAAAAGAATGACAATATTAAATTAGTGTGCAATATTAGTTACATGGTAAATGGACCCCGAATCCTAATTATTTACAAATATATTGTGTTAATCTCATTTATAGTAGCTTTTATTTAGTGTAGTTCTTAGTTATTCTCTACCCCATTTTATCTAGTTGGACAATTTCAATTCTTTTAAAAATTAAAATTGATAAATCTCTGTAGGTTTGACCCGTACTTACACTCGCTATTCTATGATAGCCCATGCACTTGCGGTATTTTATAAAATTGACAACAAGTTTTTGGTTCCATTGACGGGGATTTGTTCGATATTTTTTAAAAACATTGTGACAGTCACACTAGTTTTTTTATACTTTTTGCATTTTTATTAGTAAAAAAATAAAAATAAAAGATAAGGTGGGGATTTCATCACCCTTCATTGGCCCGAAAATTAATAATTAACCAAGCTCTTAATGAGGCTAGAATTAAAAGATACTCCAATGCGAACTTGTCAAATCGATTCCATTTTACCTTGTCTAGGATTGGTTGTTTTCAATGAGTCTTCGCACCGACCACCTACTTGGAGGTAAAATCGAGATTTGAGGTGATAACCGTAGTTGGTCGTCTTTTAAATTCTCCCTTGTCAAAGAGTAGAAGTTGTCTCATTAAATAAATCAAAATTGCATTGTGTTAATTTACGTGATTTTGAGTCAAGTATTATTGCTTTTGCATTCTAAAAAAAATTAAAATATTTATATAAAAAAATCATTCGTTGTAAATTACAATGGGTGATCCTCATATTGTTATCCCGTCATCTTTCTCATATTCCTCCATTGATCACGTGGATGTATTTTTACAAAATACTGACAATTTAGATGACTACATCTTTCAATTCGAGTCAGATGGGTTAGTAATCATTTTAAAAATTAAAGAAGGTATGGATGAGAATCCAACACCTTTAATTATTATTTGGCCACCAAAGTGTATCAATTGGAAAGAGGTAAACAAACGGTATAATGATGCTATTTCTAAAAATAATCGTGAATTAAATGTGGATAATCAATTTTATGAGGAGAAAAAAATTGACAATCTTGACACATGTAATAATTGTGATGATTTGGATGTGAATTTATGTCGGAATTTTTCTCCTAATTTAATTGTGAAAAATGTTGATTTTTTTATGTGAAAAAATTTATTTGAGGATTCGTCATCCGATTTTAGTGATACTTCAAGTATTTATGACGGTCCTCCTATTTTTTATGAAGAAAGTGTATTGCTCCATGATACCTCTTCTTCCCGTGCTCTCCCTAAAGTCTCACATTTAGAAGTAGAATATGCATCCCCAATTTTACATGATTATTTTCGAAAAAGGGATAGTAAATATTTGGATCCTTATTGTAATTTTCTACCCCTATGTGATGCATCGACCTATGATTCGCGCGTTTCAAATTTATTTATTATTGGTGATATCGGTGCGCCACATTATGACCATGGATTTATGGTTGAAATTTGTGTTGTGCGGTTATACTCTCAAATTTATAATGTTTTAGCACTTAGGGCTATAAAGTTTATTAATTGGAATGACCCACAACTATTTCGATTATTAAGTTATGGTGATGATGGTAATTGTCATGGATTTGTATATTATTTGTGTATTTTTGTTGTTTTTTTTTAACATGTATCACCATTTTACTTATTTACATTATTTTCTTTGTCCATCTTTTTATTTGAGCATACATTGAGGACAATGTAAAATTTAGGTTTGGGGGTAAGGATGATATTTTTGAAAACAAAAAATCAGAAATTTTTCAAAAAGTCCAAAAAGATTTTCAATATAATTGAGTGTTGAAATGATTTCTTAATATATAATTAATTCATGGATCTCTCAAGTTATGAAAATTTTTACACATTAGCCATACAATATGATCGAAAATGGATATTGAGGAGAAAATTAATATACTTAACGAATAAATGTGGATATTTTAACTTGGTGAGAAATTGTACATGTAATACCCCGTATTTTTATGGCTTTTAAATTGGGGATTTATTAAATGTAATTGAGATAAATTAATTTAATATTAGTCCGAAAATCTATTTTAATTATTTACTAGTGTGACGAGAGTTAGTAATTATTGAAAATTTGTTGAATATTACTTTATGAGTAAAGTAATATGTAGAATTGAATTTATTAAAATTTGTCACGAGTGAATAACATGACAATTATGGAAATTAAGTCGGGACGCGCATGTGTCGCGTCGAGACTAAATTATTATTATAAAAAGTGAATAAATTATAAATCACCCGTATGGTCATTTCGATGCTCCAGCGTGGTCGAGATAGTCAAAAAAGTGTACCCGGGAGTTTAGTTTGGCTCTCGAGGCGTTTTAGGCCTAACTGGCACCCCGGAAGGGCAATTTAGTCATTTTCAAATTAGGCCTTACTTAAATGACGAAAATTGGGACATTAATATCAGATAGTAAAAGAGTATTCTAGGGTTAACATTCTCAAAAGTTACAATGACAATGAGAGGAAGGAAGGAAAAGCTTTCCAAAAATCCAAGGCAAAGAACTAATCCAATTGCACCACTACCACCACCAAAACGTAGATCGGAGCGAGGGAATCAAGCCTATACCTGTCAAACTCGTGGAATCAGACCTACCATCTTAATGCAAGTATCTATTTTGCAAATTCCTAGTTAATACTCATCCATGTTAGATTAGGATTAAGAATACATGTTGTTATGAAAGAATCATATAATTTAGAAGACTTAAATCACATGTTTTGGGAGTAAATCATGAAATCTAGACACCCTATCATGTGTATAGATTAACCACGAATTTGTAATGGTTTAATAGGAAGAAATCTAGAAGATGAATGAGAATTTGGAAATTTAATACAAAACTAGTGTTCTTGATAATTATGATGAATTAGCCCTTTAATCCGAAATCTTTAATGAATTCGCACATGCTTTACGTTGGAAATCATGTAAATAGGTGTATGAAATTAGTAATATATTTGTTTGGGATTTTAGGAATCATTAATGGTGTTTTGGAGAAATTGCTTGGATGAAACCCGTAGATTGAATTGACAGATTCCGGGCAAGAACTGCTCGATAGATCGATCGACTGAAGAATGTCGATCGATCGACCCTCTTTTCTCGATCGATCGACCCCTCCTGGAAGTTGCATGTTTTTCCTCTTTTTGTTTAATTAGGATAAAATGCGTAGGAACCCTAGAATATTATTTAAAGAGCATAATGGGTCATAAAGAGGACTAGTAGGGTCTAAATAGATTTCCGTTGAATGCAATTTTATATGGGATGAAACCGTGGGTTAACGGGGGGTTTGACGCATATTGGAAATCGTTCACACGTTATATGCGACATTGATAGGTTGTAAATGACTTAGACCAGTATGCTAGAGAGGGTGTACCTACTGAATTAACCTTTAGGAAGAGAGAATACTTCGAGGGACAAGAAGTAATTGAGAAATGATTAAAATTGAGAATAAAATGAGAGGAGTTCTTTATGCGTAAAAATTGGGTAAAATTGTATTACGTACGGTTAAAATATTATTATGGGTTATGGGCGAACCTAATTGGAAAATGAGTATATTTGTATATATGACTGAGTGCATGTTTATATATCTATGTTATATTTGTGTATAATCATACCCTCTCTACTTGCTATCACGGAGGTTGTCGCGCCGGGACAGTCTTATCTCGATGGGACCTTTATGGGGGATATTGACTTGTACCCTAGAACATAGGATTCCTTGATACATGCTATCTGAGAATGATAGTCAGATGGTCCTAAGAGACGTGAGGGGTATGTGCTGACCTATTAGTGACTTGGAACTATGCTTTGCCTCCATTTTGTGTGTATTATGTTAATATTGTTTGAGAGTGATTCCAAACTAGTATTTTTCTTAGTACGAGAGATACGGGGACTTGATAGCAGAGTATGCCTGCAACGTAGATTTTATGTGGGGTGTCGATAGTATATATATTATATTAGTGATTAATATATATACGTATATGTGGAAATCTTCTATTGTGCGTATAAGTAGTTAAGTATTGAATAAATTCTCCAAATTTCATAATAAGTGTTAGGGAATTTTATAACAGTACTGAGATATACTAAGTAATGTAAGTAATCACAAAGAGATTAATCTCTAAACTAAATACCCTAGCCTTGTGACTTCTCGAAATAAATTTTTTGGGATATAAGTTAGATAGACTTATGAGGCATTTAGTAGTACGGTAGGCGTGCACACTAGATGAGAGGTGAAAATTCTCAAGAGAGTGTCACGTACTAACATGGTTGTTATATTAGCCAGTAAGCATTTTAAATACTTGCTAAACTATTTTTAAAACTTCTTTACACTCGGGCTCTGACCCGTTTACTGCCATTTTTCTCTTATATATATATATATATGTGTGTGTGTGTGTGTGTGTATGTAATACAGGTGCCCAGCCACAGGGGCGTCAGGCGTAGGTTCTTTGAATTGGACGTGCTGCAGCTTATGTGGGAGTTGCAGTTCCTTGCTCTAGACGACCTCTTCCTTGATTTAAATCTTAATTTAGTACTTCATAGCTAGGGCATGTGTCAGCCGATTTCCTATTTTCAGTTTAGACATATTAGAGATTTTGTATTTATTTCTGTTTTCACTATTCAGTACTCATTGGGAGTTAATTCTTGTCATGATGATTTCACTTATGGTTATTTGACTTAGTTTGGTTAAGCTAGTTGGTTTAATTCTTTTGGGTTGATTGTCGCGCTTAGCATTTATGTGATTCTTAAATTGATTTACATTTAAAAAGATATTTCACGTTGGCTTAATAAATGGAATAAAATTTTAAATTTTTTTGACACTTAACTTAATTATTTATGGTGTTTAAATTAAAAATATTTACTTTGCGACAGTGATGCTAAGAATGAACCAACCGTTCACCTTGAATTTAATTTAATAAAGGACTGATCACCCGATATTTAATTAGGCGGAGTGTCACAGTACCATTCATCGTTTCTGAGAAATTTAGATCAATCCGAGTTAAAATACATCAAACTTTCCTTCGATAATAAATTTGTTGATGATCTCAAATTCATTGTTTTGTTCGATTCTTGAAAACAGAAGGTAAAAATGTGAATCTTAAGCACTAGAAGTCTTAGTTAACCGTTTTGAGACACAAATCAACATAACAAAACTTGAGAAATGAGATTAGGCCATCGTTTGAAAACCCAAAATTAAGCCTAAACTGACATTTTTACATTATTCAGTTACAAGCCCATTTGAGCCAAAAATAAAATAATCCTTTTTTCTGAAAACTTACTATCCTACCAATCTCCAATTGGGAGTTAAAATCCCCGAAAAGCAAAAATCCATACCCAATTTCTAAGAATTCTAGGGTGGATTTAAGGTAGAAAAATGCCAAAAGAAAAGGAGGTTGCAAGAATGATGTGTGAAATAAAAAAGAAAAAAAAGATAAAAAAAATTGTGAGTTGAAAGGAAAGAGAAAAGAAAATTAGAGGTGAGAAAAAGTGCCAAAAAGTCAAAATACCGAAAGATCTGTATATTCTAAGAAATTTTGAACTCCTAAAAAAATTATATCTAGCCAAATCCGAGACTACAATACAACCAAAGAAAGTCCTAATCAATCTCAAGTGAAGTTTGTAATAGTGTGGAGAGAATATGAATAAGAATTATTGTGCGATTCAATGTTTTCAAAAAGTAATCAATTTTCCATTCATGAGATCATATTCATCCATTATATAAAACATTCATTTTTTCATCATCTATATGTGAAATTTGTTCACTTAAATTTACTCTTTTATTCACATATACCGAGAGAAAATAATCCATTTTCGAGTGTTCGATTGTGAGTCCATTCTGTGAGATTTTGAAATCAAAATGAACTTTCGGATAAGAAAGATAACGATAAAATATTTTAAAATGGACGGTTATATTGGTTATGCACAAACACACAATAAGTTGATCTTGAAAAGTAAAGTTATACTATATTTATGAAGTTTGCATTCAAACTTGGTTATATTACATTTGTGACTTTTGTATTGGGTCAAGTTTTTGAATTTTGTGGGTATATTCACTGCAAAACCCTCACAAGACAAAACTCGTCCACTAAGGTAACCTAGGGGTTTAACAGCTTGTTGCAAATGATAAGTGCAATCGTGATTCCTATGAAAGTGAGTTAGATTTTAAAATTTTAGTTTTGCTCGAGGATTAACAAAGTTTAATTTTGGGGGCATTTGATGAATGCAATATTTTATATATTTTATTCCTGAATCTATACTTTGTTAGTCCCATTATATTTTATTTAATAAGTTCTTATGATCATTTTATTAAAAAGTGAAAAAAAATGCTGGAATGATTGAATTTGAATTGAAAATGGCAATAGTAAATGAAAATTGGGCACTTAGATAATTTTATAATATTCTTGTGCTAATTTTTTAGAAAAGTTTCCTAGTGAAAATTTTGCAGGTAATAATGGAATTTGGTGTAAATTGATGGTCAACTTGAAAAAGGCGCGAAAAAACTAATTTTTATGGTCATTCGAAAAAGTTCTTTATACACCTATGAAATCGTAAAAAAAGTTGGAAATTTTTATTCTTAGACTTTTCGAGTGGGGGGAAATTCGGTCCCTTATCCCGATCCAAAGATTAAAGAGGTGGAGAGATGGATACCAACACTATTCGGCCAATCAGGGAGAGTCCTACCACAACTCAAATCCCTCACCACTTGTCCAATAAAAAGGACCTTGTGCTCATAATTTTAAAGAGGAATCTTGAGGAGAAACTTTGAGTGATTGTAACCAATTTTAGGGCCAAGTTTTTATCATTTTTAAAGGATTGAAGATTATTGTGAGGGAACTTATTGCAAGTTTGGTTTATTAAAGTTATCCCCTTATTCTTTCAATTTCTCTTTCATTATGGCAGCTTGATTCTTATATTAGGAGTAGGGTGAAGTTTATCATAGTTAGCTAATATTGTCACGTTAATTTGATTGTTGTCTATTTCCTACTTGTTTTAATTGTTATCAAAGATTATGTATTCAATTCAAAATGAGACGAATGTGTGTTTTAGAACCTTCAAGATTGTTTTGTCAAATCAAGTTTTGAGATTTAAAGATAGTAATATTTTTTGGATTGTGCTTGCACTTTGATTGTTTTGATAGTCCATACTTAAATACATTTGCGAACTTTAAAATGTGTATTCTCTAAGGGTATAAGGATTTTTTCCGTATATTAGAGACGTTAAAAATATTTCGAACATAACATTTTATTTTTCGAATTAAACCCGATGAGAGTTGGTTTAATTTGAGTTATAAAAAGAGAATGACAATATTAAATTAGTGTGGAATATTAGTTACGTGATAAATGGATCCCGAATCCTAATTGTTTACAAATCTCTTATGTTACTCTCATTTATAGTAGTATCTTTTATTTTGTGTAGTTCATAATTATTCTCTACCGCATTTTATCTAGTTGGACAGTTGCAATTCTTTTAAAAATTAAAAGTGACAAATATTTGTGGGTTCGACCCGTACTTACACTGGCTATTCTATACTAACTCGTGCACTTGTAGTATTTTATAAAATTGACAAAAATTATAAAGCAACATGGCTATAAAAGAGCAACTAATCCTCACAAAGATTATTAGATACTAACTACGATGCCAGAGATAAAAAATAGGCACTAAAATGTACTAAGATAAGCATGGGATATCAATGAAAAGTCGCAACAAGATAGATACCTATTTGATCCAATACCCTATAAGGATTATATGACAAAGAAAAGACTCAAACAAACAATACCATATATATAACTACACACAAAAATACTAAAGAAGCACAAATATATATATATATATAAACACCACATAAGACATAAAATACACTAAGTTTTTCATACTCATATGGCATAAATGTGTCTAAAAAACCATGTGGTAAACGAAATGAGTGGGTGTGCACTAGAGCCAAAAGAATTATGACCTAATCACTTAAACATGTTCAAAGAGTTATATTTGATTGCAAAACTTTATCAACTAAGATTTAACCTCATGTGATAAGATAAAGTGAACTCAAAGAACAAACAAGAACAATGCATATAAGCCTAGAATTTTGATTTTTGAACAAATCAATAGAGTCATGACAAAATAAGTATAACTAGGATTCATTGTCATTGTGCAAACCCATTGATATATCCATCCAAACTCCCTCAAAAATAATTATTATTTTCTTTTCTTTTGAATGATCATATCAATGTTGGCCTTGGCTACTTTTTACAATGGCACGCTTTTTTAAGCCCTTTTCGTGCACCCTTATTTATATTTTTTTATACAATTCAAATCAATCTCACGGGCAACGGTTCTTACATACACAAATCTTCCATAGTCATAAAAACATGTAGATGACAAAATTGATCGGAGAACATCTCATAAATCTCAAATATACATGTGAAGTTAATGTTCGAAAGAGATCGTGCATGTGTATGAGAAGGCATATAAAAAAAGAATCCATTAAGCAAATTAAAGTCAACCTACTCCATGTAGGCATGATAAAGAACACTTTAAGCAAGGAAATACACAACCAAAAGTTCTATCCACATGGATATGTAAACATGTAGGATTCAAACACACGGACATGCCACACAAAATGTGTAAAACTAAAATACACAAAACAATATTTTTGAGTTTTTAATTAATTTTAAAAAAATAAAACAAGGACACCTTAAAAGATAAACAAAATCTTTTGTATTTTTTCAATAAGACCCAATAAATGAAAGGAATAAAATACAAAAGATACACATGTTATAATTCGAGAAAACTATATATGATGAAGCATAGACTAGAATATAACAAACAAACATACAACTAGCAAGAATATATCATGTAGCACAAAATCTAGTGTATGTAAGAAAAACTAACACAATCAACCTTTAGATTTAGCATGAGAAATATTATGTGCAAGAAAATGAGAATCATAAATCTTATCATTTAAAGCCTCCAAATAGGATCTCCCAACCCACATAAGTGAAACGTGACACTCTCGAGTTTTGATGACCTTGCTGACTCTACCCTTCAACTTCCTAGGACGATTTCTAAGGTTGAAACAAAACCTCTGAAGGTGACCCTTCCTACCACAATATGTTTATGTGTAGACACGGTAAGAAGTATTACCTAAGGATTAGCCTTTTCTAGTGTTCCTAGACGATTCTCTCAAAATCATGGTTTTGTCTTTATTAGCTGAAGCAATTTGAGTATCGAAGCCAATACCACACATGTCATCTTTGAATTGGACGATGCCTAAGATTTTATCTAATTTCTTCTACCTACACTCAAAATCAAATTTGTCCCCACTTGAGTTTCTCAATCTCTCTTCAAGCTCCACTATTCTAGACTCAAGTAAACTCCTAGTCTCATCAAACACAATAAGCTCTTTCTTCATAGCCTCCATTAAATCTCAAAGACTATCTCTCTCACCTTCAACATACTCTAGCTTCTCAGGAAGAGTTCTCTCTCGTGCCTTAAGTTTTTCAATTAAAACGCTCTCATTATTTTTGAAGACACGTTCTTTAATTTTAGCTTCTAAGTTCAAGTTAGCCCTTTCGAATTTCAACAATTCCTCATATAACTCACGAAAGGTAACTTGAAGTTCACTCTCCTCCTCCTCTTTTTCATTATCATTCTCTTCTCTAGTCCCTTTACCATCGAACTCATGGGATTCACAAATAATGGTCTCGAAAGTGTCTTGTAAATAAATATTTCCATGGGAAGATTCATTATCAATGCTCACATGAATAGCCATGAACACAGTGTAGTTGCGCTCAATGGGAGAATCTGGTCTCTCTTCTGGTTCACTATCACTAAGGGTGGCATTCTATGAAAACGATTTATTTCCCTCCTTCCTTAGTTTAATGGGACACTCGAATGCCTTATGGTCATAATCCTCACAACCATAACATCTATTCGACTCGTCCTTATTAAGATCTTCATTATGATTTTTAGGGAGTTTCTTGACTTTGTTATACCTGGGCTTCTCAAATTCTTATAATCATTTTGAAGGCTCTGTTTATTAAACTTAAGAGATTTTCTAAACTTCCTAGTAAACATAGCCATATCATCGGAGTCGATGTCAAACTCATCATCCGGAACAAGTGTTTCCTCCTTTCTGTCTTTCAAAGCTATGACCTTATCTTTCTTCTTCACATCCTTGGAGGTAAACTTGTCAAGTTCATAGGTTTGTAAGCCACCTACAAGCTCTTCAAGTTCCGTAAAGTGTAAAGTGTTTAAAGAATTTAAAACAATCACTTTTGGAATAAACCTATCGGGTAATGAGCTAAAAAATTTCTTTATGACTTGGATGTCGGGTATCTTTTCTCCCAAATTAAAAGAAGAATTCACAATATCAAACAATCTAGCATAAAATTCATCAAAATTCCATCTTAATGGTTTCAAATTGAGTGGTGAGGTTTTGGAGTTTCGAAGCCTTAACGACACTTGTACCTTCATGGGTGAGTTGGAGTATTTCCCATGCCTCTTTAGACATTTCACACGTCATAATTCAGTAGAACTCATCCGGTGTGACCGCACTAAAAATATCATTTAAACCTCTAGAATTAAAATTTGCTAGTTTAAGCTCATCCTCACTCCATGTTTCAACGGGTTTAGGAACACAAACTTCTCCTTCTAAACACGTTGGTGGGGACCATTCTCTAATAACCGATTGCCAAACCCGCTCATCTAATGATTTAAATAACGACCTCATACGCCCTTTCCAATACGCATAGTTAGAAGCATAAAAAATAGGAAATTTTGAAAAAGGCATATTTTCCGTATTCAAAGCCAAAAATGATCTTAACATAATAATTTAGAGTTCCCGCTCTCATACCAATTTGAAAATTTGATTTCTTAGTTTATATGCTCTCATACCAATCTGAATATGTGATTTCTTAACTTATATGTTCTAATACCAATATGAAATTTCAATTTTTAGGTTCTAACGGGATGGTTCTCAAAATATTCTTAATTCCAAATATTCTTTCAAAAATGCCCAAATTTAATTTCTTTAAAAATTAAAATAAAGTTGAAACAAATATTTGAATTTTTCTTAAAACAAAATTAGATAAATTCAAGTTCAAAATTTCCCAAACAAACAAGACATAAATATTACAAAATTAAATTTGTTGACTTGAATTTAAATTAAATGAAAATTAGCGAAATTAACTTTGCACCAATTTACACAAATGTTGTGATTTAAACCAATTTTGTCTTTTTCAACCTAAGCATGCATCTACGTGATTTTGGCAAGAAAAAATATGAACAATCACAACGCCGCATTGCACGAGGAAAACCCATAATGGGAAAAATCTTTGACGACCCACCCACAAGTCCACTAGGTATGGTTTTACAAAAGACACGATATAAATACTTACTCAACAACCTGACACCCTCACAAGCCTTGACGCTTCTTCGTTCCTCCACCTATGCCTAGTCGACAACTCCTGAATCCACCTTCATCTCAAAATCCACCAATGGGACAAATCAACCGTCAAACACAAGAAGTGCTCCTCCGTATGCACACCACGAACAACAAAATGGAATCCTCCATAGGAAACTCTCCCTTTTGGTTAGAGAATGATACTCGGTGCCAAACCAGTGATCTCAAATCATAATATATGAAGAAATTGGGATCATGAAAATTTATGGGTGTAAACTTTGTGTTTTGTTGGAAATTAAACCATTAAAGATTAACAACTCAAAAGGAACTTTTTGATAAGTATTTATTCTCTCAAAGTGTAGCAAAATGGCTCTCAAAAGCTTGCAAAAAAGTTCATTTCCTCACTACTTAAAATGGTGGTTAAAAGGTAGTGGGAAGGTTCTAAAAAAACTAACGAAAAACTGCACAAAACTATCGGTCGTTCGAATGAATTTATCTCGTTCGAACGAGATTGCATAAGCAAATGTCATTTGAACGACTTTATCGAACGAGAATATGAATGAGATTTCAGAGAATAAATTCATTTGATATCTCATTCCAACGATCTGGGGATCTCGTTCGAACGAGATTCAAATTTCATTTGAACGACTTTTCAGAAAAAATTATTTTTCTTTAGAAGATAAAAAATCATTTTAAAAATTATTTAGTAAAAAAAACAACGCCTAATAAAAATTTCGAGACTCCATATATATCATATGCATCCATAGCTTTAGAGACCATGGAAAAATTAAAAGGTTGATGATGTTAAACATGGTATGAAAATTAACAATGATGATATGTTCAATTTATGTTTGGTCACTACATCTTCAACTCAAGCGTCATAGGCTTGAAGGTCACAAACTTCTATCTTACGACTCAAATAGTTTTGTCCGAAATTATGCCAATACTTAGAAATTGACTCAATTGGAAATTTGTCCTTATAGAATTTCAGCATCTTTATTTGTTGCATTCCATCCTTGCTTGAAGTTGGCATCCTTGATGGAAGGGACCTCATCTTCTAGTTTTTTCACCTTCACGGCAAGCCCATCTATCTTTACGGCCAATAGGTTCTTAGCCATCCTTATTGAGGCTATTACCTCAACGGTGGACTTATTCTTGAGCTCATGGGCTGCGTATTCATCTTGAAACCTTTTCACAGATTTAATTAACTCCAAGACCTTCTTGGGCTAGTCGGAATGACCATCCAAGAAAGTAGAGAAGTTTGCCAGGAACTGCAAAACAAAGACAAGAAGATACGTGAATACTCAAAATGAGAATCATCCTTAAAGAGGAATAGGAGGAGAGGAATATTTATCAGAGCCAGAGCCTGGGTAGAACAAATCGAAAGCTTGTCGATACCAAGATTCATTGACCTTTCACTATCGACAGTGAGAATGTCCCCCTTTATCAGGTTGGGTCAATAAATGAGTTTGTGGACACACTTTCGATTAAAGAGACAAAAGAAATGGATGAGATTTTGGTTGGGGCCTCAATGTACTTCTTCTTTTTCTTCTTCTCTTTTTCATTTCCTTTCGCGTCCTCTCTCCTCTTTTCCCCCGCTTACTCCTTATTAGTAGCCCTTGTGCTAGGGCCACTAGACCTAGGGGAGTCCCCCTTAGACTTCTTCATGGATTTGACCTAGTAGAAAGAAACATTTTATCATCATCATCACCTCCGAGTAGGAGTCTTCTCTTAGGAGAGGGAATTTAATCTTCCTCCTCTTCTTTAGGGATGAAAGAGTCAAGGACTACGGGTTCAGAGCAACCAATACCTTCATCCGAATTAGAAATCTTAGGGATGTCCACCGGACGAGTGACAAAGCTGGAGGTGGTATTTGTGTACTCAAGAAGGTAGGTTGTCGGTCGGGGATGCTCGTCGTCGGGTAGTCTATCTTTGATCTTTTGAACCATCAAGATGTCAAAAACCTTTTTTTGATGGAGCCAAGGTTCCTTGTTCTTATCTAGAGCTTCACAGAGACAAAGCATATATTTATTAGTAATCATATCAAGTAGCAAGAACAAAAATGCAATAATTTACAAACAAGACTAATTAACAACCAATATTATCCTACCCCCAGTCATGAAAAATAGGGCCTCCATGCTTCTCGCCCTTAGAAAGAGGAGGATGTTACTAGTTTTTGATAATGAAACCCTGATCCCTATAATCCTTATTAGAATCAGGAAGATTCACTACCAATATCATGTTTGCCTTCCACACCTTTAGATACAAAAGACCATTAGTGGTGTTTAACCAAGACTAACAAAACCTAATCTCATGGACTCCCATATTGGTCCCATACAACTCATTAATTCTGTGAACTCCGTTCACTATTCTCCAAGTATTGTGAGCGCACTGAGTATGTAAGACATCAAAATAATCAAAACATTCAAGAAATAAATGATTTGAGGGGCAAGTCAAACCCCCTTGGACTACAATCGTGGTGTGAATCCAATTCCCCTTATCCATATCTCTAACATCTCTGGGAATGGGAGAACAGTCGATTTCCACCTAGTTCGGTATATAGTATTTCTCCTTTAACTCCTCTACACTTCTATTATCGATAGTATCCATTGAAGATAGAAATTCAAAAGGAAAATAGGGACAGAGGAATTACATCAAAAGAGAAAATGATAAAGCTCTAAAACAGTGATAAACTAGCAAGGGATCTCTGAGTAAACTTTATGAAGAAGAATGAGTAGAACACAAAAGTGACAGTTTCTAATAGCCGAGATTCGTTTGAATTTCATGCAAAAATGATGAGGAACGATTCCTGAAGAGGATTTAGGCACTTTAGATTTTTGGTCGGACGAACGTCCACCTGCCATTTCAAGATTAACACAAGTTTTCCATCCATGTCACTTTCAATTCTATCCAGACGACACTACACCAAAATTGACATCTTGTCACGGTAAAAAATCATGATAAGTTTTGGGGTGACAAATTCTTCATCATGAACTTGTCACGGTCAAAGTCTGTGACAAGAATTCGGGTTGTCACGGACTTTGATCGTGACAAGTTCGTGACAAAGGAAAAATCATCACGAACTTTGACTCTGACAAGTCCAAAACAGGTTTGTCTTTATCAGCAACTTGTCATGGTCAAAGTCCGTGACAATTCTTGATAGGTTTAAAAAAAACTGCGGGGCCGTATGGCCACTACCACTGCCTAGCATTATATTTTTACTTGTTACAACATATTTTAACCCATTCAAACATTATATATCTCAAGAAACATTCATCAATTAATAAAAACTAAATCCATACACAATAATTCAATCATATTATCAAATAATAATAAAGAAATAATATCCAACATTCAATATTCATATCCAACCAACAAATAAAAATGAAATGAATGAAAATAATTGCCAAGGGGTTGAGTTTTCAACAAGTCTAAGGAGGAAGGTAGGCCACACTACATACGACTTGGGACACCCCTCAATTTGTTGAACGCCTCATTTTTTGTATAACGTGTGACGCGAACCCTTGGCTCAATTGGTTCCAACACACGTCCATGAACAAAACTACTCGGATGTGTGTTCGGGTCCCTCGACCCCCTAACTATCGGCATGCCACCACGTGTGTCTATTATATACACACTCGTCCAACCAATTGTTGACATATACCATTCGATAGGGTAAATGTGGAAAATAGATCACATGCAGTCGACGAGTGGGTGGGCATCTGTGAGGGGGTGCGTATCGATGGTGAGGATGAGAGAGATGGAGCAGTGGATTACTAATCTACCACTTTCCCCTTGTCCTTACATGAGTTGGACCCAAATTGACACTTTATGTACTAGAACATATTTTGTGTCGTCACCTCAAACCTTTCTAACTTATTTCCATGGGTGTCCACCTTACGAGCCAGCCCGGCATTGCTCGTCTCAATCGCAGTTTTGGCTTCCTAATCTATTACTTTCCCTTTTCCCTTACATGAGTTGGACCCCAATTGACACTTTGTGTACTAGAACATATTTTGGATCTTCGCCTCCAACCTTTCTAACTTATTGGCATGGGTGTCCACCTTAGGGGCCAGCCCGATGTTGCTCGTCTCAATCCCGGTGTGCCTTGACTTCCCTACCCGAGATCTCACCCCCTTGTCCGCCCCTTGTGATCTGACCCGAGCTCTTGGCTTAGTACGTCTATTACCAAAGATGCCTTATCGGCATCATATTGGGAGTTGTGCACTTCCTTAAGCTTTGCATGAAATAACAAAAAAGTACAGGATTGGTTAAGTTAATAAAAAAATTATAACGTAATTAAAAAAAGTAAACAATTGTAAGATATTTTTATAACTTACAGTTATGACTGCCATGCTCGGGGACATCTCCTTACCCTTACCCTTCTTCGTTCTAATTGCCATATAGGCATCGAGCCTAGGTGGCCTACCTCCAAGGTCACTCCCCATCTCCTGAAATAAAATAATGCTAAATTAATACATAATGCTAAATTAGAATAAGATAAAACAAAA
The DNA here is from genome assembly GCA_949130495.1 of Sambucus nigra. Classification (NCBI taxonomy): domain Eukaryota; kingdom Viridiplantae; phylum Streptophyta; class Magnoliopsida; order Dipsacales; family Adoxaceae; genus Sambucus; species Sambucus nigra. Next base: position 329,453,294 of record OX422222.1, on the reverse strand, counting down.
AAGAAATAAAATTAAAAACTTACCATCTTGTGCACCCATTCAACGTAAGACGTACGCCCAGAGTAGTGCACATCAACCTTTTTGGCCCGATTTTCCCTCCTCAATTGACGAGAGTACAAGTGTCGATCCGAGATCTCATTATTGACAAACTACTTCCAGTTTGCCAATGAAATTGGCTCTTTCGATGGTACCGTGTCACGGACCCTCAATATGGACTTCTGGTCCTGGCCAAAGTATCGTGCCCGCATGTTTTTCTTTCACATTTTTTATTGATCTGTCAGTTGTTCGAACGTGGTGTCGTGGACATATAGGGGCATGCAAAATTATTCCTGTTAAACAAATACAAACCAAAAAAAGAGTAAGTGTTAGTTGAATTTAAATTACAAAATATAATAACACACACACACACACACACATATATATATATATATATATATATATATATATATATATATACAAAATAAAAATAAAGTGAGTAACTACCTGTAGTGCCCCCCAGATGGCCATCTTGAGCTCGACTAGCACCTTCCTCCAATCCGTGTACCCCGAGCTAATGATCGTCTTGAGAAACTCCAGGGCTCTAGCCTATAAGGTCGCCTTATTCTCGACGAGGGACCCTAATTTGCCCCACTTTAGGGGCATAGTGGCAGACGAGCCTTCCTCGCCTTTGCTACCCTGTCGCCCTGATGACGACATTTTCTACAAAAATTGTTGTTATTAGTACAAGCATGTATATAAGAAAATGATCAAATCCAAATGAATAAAAATATTAAACTGCCATCCAATAATAACAAAGCACTAGAAGAATACAAGTTGACGACATTATAAATCTAAATATTGTTTCAAATTTGGGCCATGTCAGGGACTTTGAAGTAATGCTTAAATTGATTAAAATCAAAATTAACATATTCACTAACCAAAAAATCAATTGCGATTCAAATTCACGAAAACAGATCGAGTCCAAATGAATTAAAAGCATTAAATTATCGTCCGATAATAATAAAGCACTAGAAGATTACACACTACTGGTTATTACAAATAATTGGAATACTTATTACAAATCTAAAAATTATTTCAAAGAATTGGAATACATATTAAAAATATAAAAATTATTTCAAATTTGGTTTATCATCTAAAATGGATTGATATTCGATAGGAGCAGCCAAGTCATCCATATTGCTAGTTAGATGCTTTGGCACATGTAGGACGATTAACCACGGCTCGTTGTTGATATACTCTGAGTAAAACACTTACTTGACCTTTTGAAAAGCACAAACAAATGGTTCATCGCTCACATGCTCATTGCTCTTCAAGTTGGACAAGTCAACCATGATCAAATTGGTACGAGGATCGACTTTACAAGAATTTGTATCCCCAACTCTTACCCAATCACGGTAAAACACAACCTCTTTGAAATTTATATAGTCCAATTCAAATATTTTCCGAATGACACCATAGTAAGTCATTTCAGCTTCAATTTATCTTTTGCGCTCACTCGATTATAAGTAAGAGCGTTGTATGAAATGCCCGAGTTCAATACATTTTTATTTTCCTCATACACCCTAGCACCAAATACGTAACCGTTCAATCGATACTTTTTGTACTCGTGTGCCATGAAAAAGACCAGTGGCTAGACGAGCAAGCCTTAATGTCGCATCACCCGTCTTTGAGAGCTAAGATTATAGATAAATAAATTAGGTTACTTTTAAATATTTCTTGTAATGTGACATTTCATAAGATACATTTAATTACCTCGCGTGACGCCCACAACCTAAATTCGTTGTCTAATTGTGCCATCATTCTTCGTCTTTTATTATTCTCGCACACACTATATTTTCTGCATTAATAGTGATCAATGTATTTCGAAATTGATCATGTATAAAAAAATAAAATAATGTAAAAGTTAAAATAATATAAACTTACTTTTTCCATTCTTCAACATCTTCATGTGTATCAAATTGATAACGAGCTACTTGTTCATGTTGTAAACTCGTCAATTTCACTCGCTTGCCCATCACCTAACCACCCTCGTTGACAAACTCATCACTATCATCCACGCTGCTTGGGTCAGGCGTATATTCTCGAGTGTAGATTCATGACTTCACGGTGATCTATTCCTCTTCAATTGATCCTTCAATGTATCGTGTACTCTTGACATAATGTTTAAAAACTTTCACTAATCTTTCAAATGGATGCATCCACCGATATCTAATTGGGCCGCAAAGAAGTGCGTTGTCACATAGGTGTACCAACAAGTGAACACTTATGTCAAAAAATAATGGGGGAAAGTACTTGTCCAACGCATAAATCACTTCGATTATCGCTACTTTTACGACCTCTATGTGTTCTCGATTGACTAACTTCTCACATAAAAGTGTGAAGAAGATGCTAATTAGCATAATGGTCTTTTGCAAATCTTTGTACTTGGAGAAACAATGCTTAAAAAATAAAGTAACCAATATCATGATCACATGCCAACTGTGGGACTGCCACTTATGTAAATCATGGGTAGCATAATTCACAATCCTTGTAAAAGTAAACACACTAGGGTTAATTATTGTCCTTCCCCTATTATCTTCCTTCAACCATAGTTGTGGCTTAAGTTTCAACGATTTAAGTTTTTTTTGTGCGTTTTCTCTATCCTTTAAATGACTCCCCTTAAGGCATGTACCCATAATATGTTCAATAATTTTCTTCTCCACAGGCATCACATTCGATACATGGCACATCGGGTTATTATTCTAATAAGGCGTGTCAAATAAAATTGACCTCCTGGACCATTCCTTTCTTGTCTCAGTTTTATTCTCAGTTGGAGTTTTCTTATGCTTAACATTCTTCAATTTAGGATTCTTACCTGACATATTAGGGCCATAATTAGAATATTTACTTTCAATTTTTGAACCTAAAAGTTTTCTCGGAGGTAGCATATATTCAACCCTGCCCGGTGAAAAATTAGAACCTTTGCGGGTGGTAAAAACCTCATATGACAATGGTATATATTTTTTGTGCTAGTGGTGAGACGTAGAGATTTAGTCTCCTCTCCAAACAGAACACCCCAAATAACCATGTACTACACAACTGGATAATGTCCCATAAACTGGAAAATCATGAATTTCCCACATTAACTTAGCTTTCAGCCTAAACTCATCTTTTTTAAATAGTCAAATGATTGCACACCCTCTTCCCACAACTCATTTAATTCTTCTACCAAAGGAGCCAAGTGGACATCTATGTCCTTACTTGGTACCTTTGGCTCAAGTATCAATAAAGAAAGCATAAAAAATTCAGGTCTCATATATTGTGAATGAGGGAGGTTAAGTGGTGCTGGGATCATGGGCCATACACTCTAACTTCTTATTAGATTTTCAAATGGATTCAAACCATCTATTGGTATTTCCAAACGAATGTCATGTTATTCTTGAGAAAATTGATATATTCATAACTGATCCTTTTCCATGCTGTAGAATCAATAGGATAATGCATGAGATTATCCCCTACTTCTGCCTTAGCATGCCAACTCATTGCCTCCACTGTCCATGCTACTATAAAAAAATTGCTTCAATCTAGGGCCAACGGGAAAATATTTTAACACTTTTGAGGTACTTTTGGGCTTGTGCCTTGGCAGTAGATTTCACATATCTAGTTTATCGTATACAGTACACCAATCGACATTTTCATACTCCTTTCGGTATAGCATACAGTAATAAACACTAGCATGAATTGATTTATACTTCATCCCCAAACCTTTCAAACTGTTCTTCATAGTAGGATAGCTATTTGGAAGCGTATTCTACTTGGGTAACAAGCCCTTCACCTAATTCAAAATTCATGTCACGCTATTTCTAAACAAACCAGAGGGTCTTCAAATTATGCAATCCAACTATGGGATGTAAAAAAAATTATTCTTTGTCACAACCAGGGTACAATAGTTGGTTAGCCTAAAATGTTAAACTTTGGTAGTCATCATCAAGGTTTATCCCGATATCTTCATGAGCACCTAAACCTTGTACATCTTCAGTGAACTCATTTTCTGCCAGTTAATGAACTCTATACGTGTCATTAACTAAATCCTCTAGTATATTATGATCTACATTATCCTCATTCCCTCGTACATCTATCCTACTTATTGAAGGTTATTATGAAGGTTGATTGGGGATAAAAAGAATATTCAATTCCTCATGAAGAATTCAAAATAAATAAATATCTTGCATATCCCATCTTAACAAATGTAGTTCAACTATTTTTCGCTCAAATACCTTACCATTCCTACACTTAGAACATGAACTCTTCATCATTACGACATCTCGTTGGGTATTTCATAAATTCATTAGCACGTCTGCAAAACACACCTCCTAGTATATTTGTCTCACCCATCCACTCTTTGTATAGAGGATATCCCATCACAGATACTACAAACAATCACATATTATGGATAAGAAGAGTACATTCATGAATTAGTATAAACAAAAGTGTGAAAATTTAGTTTCCAATAAATGATTTACTACAAGATTGACACTTCATCTTTCGGTGTTATATTATAAAAATAGTATGAATCCTATTTCCTCCATCTCCTCTAAAGGGTGAATGGTCCTATCCCATTCAGGACATCATATTTCTATAATATACTTAGAAGCTCATCCACATTGTTCTAATTTGAGGAAAATTCGACAGCATATCCCCATAGTTCTCCATGTACTCGACATAGATTCACAAGTGTAAGTGTTATTTCAATTTATCAATTGAAATAACACTTAACACCGCATCATCTAGTATGTACCCAGAGAACAGTAAGTGATGGTAGCAGAACTTCCCCAAAAGTATCAAGCTTAAGCAACTAAGAACATTATTATACTGAACCTAGGTCCTCCCAAAATTTCCAAACTAGACAATTCGAGAGATCTCATTACAAGGGTAATGACTCTCGAACGGGTCTAAGGGTTATAAAATGCGTACGCATAAGAACTAAAAGGAAAGTATTTATGTGCACTATATGTAATTTAAAGTAGTTATAAATTACAATGGTAAGTGGGTTTCATGTATTCGATATTAATGTTTATAATGATGATTTATACATAGTTATGTTTCATTTCACATTATTAATTGTTAATAACAAGCTTTCAAAATTTATAGTATGTTTCATTTTTGTCTTATTTATATTCGGTAGAATCACAACCCTAAATGTTAGAAATGCCTAGGTCCATCCAATTCAATGAACATCTAAATGTTCAAATACACAAGTCAACAACAATTCAAGAATACTATACCACAATTCAACTAATAATGTAAAATATTAGAAAGGCTTAGGGCCAATCAACTCAATGGCTATCTAAATGTTCAAATCCACCAATCAACAACAATTTAAGAATCCCGATAATTCTAAATATTCAATAATTGAAGAACATCTTAGCGCAATAAGGTGACATCATTTTTAAATTAACACAATAAATAATAAGGTGACATCAATAAATATAAATTAGCATAATAAATTGCAAAAATTAAATAAGTGAATGTGTTTGTTTCTGTGTTTGAAATCACTTTTAAGGTTTCAAATTAATTTCATTTGATGTTTTTTAGGAGTTTTCATATTTTATTTTTCATTTGAAATCATTTTAGGGTTCTCATTCTAGGGTGTGTATGTGGTGTGTGGGGTGTGTGTGGGGTGGGTGGGTGTATACAAATTAAATAATTAATGGTCCTTTTTTAAAAATAAATTTTTTATTCACATTTTTCGTGTTTCCTTCATTTTAACCACATGCATAGTACTCATACATTAAAATGTCAATCATAAAAATCTTCAACATTTCAAATTCAATGTAACATTAACAACAGCCATCACATAAATAATAGGGCTATGTTCAAATTCAAGACATAAGTGAAGATTTGTAAATGCATATCACATTAGTAAAATAAAAAAATGAATACAAAATAGGGCTATGTTCAAATCGATCCAACTCCATTTGTGTGTTTCTGTGGTGTGAGTGTGTGTGGTGTGTGTGTGTATGAAGAGGAGAGAGAGAGAGAGAGAGAGTTGTGTTATGGTAAATCGAAATGAGCGATTGTCATGACTGTGACAAGCTATTCTCACAATCGTGACACGATCATTGACCGTGACAACAAACGTGTGTTTTATTGCAACGATTTTTGACAGTGACATCGCTGGCCAGTATTAGAGCGACAAAAATTCAATTTTGGTGTAGTTAGAGCGTACCCTCGACAGTTCTCGATATTACAAAGAGTGCCGCGACAGTTTTAAAATAGTTTCAGGGCTTAGGCCTTATTGATGTAAAAAACTAGACTTGATATAATTAATTAATCACAGATAAATATAAAGTAAGAAATAAGACAACAGGTTTTTAAAGTGGTTCAGCCTTTTGAAAATGGCCTACGTCCACTATTTTGTATTGCTGGGTGTTTTGCCTTAATCTTGATGATGATCGTAAATGATCAATTCTCAATCGCCCCATTATGGAGGGGATTACAATGCATTTATAGCCCTTGGGTTGTCCATATGAATAGACAATACGCCATTATTTAGTAGATATATACATCTGTACATAATAATAATGTTCACTGAATCCGATGTTCATTGAATTCGTAATTATCGTTTGATCTTCCTGGCTAGATGCTCTGCACGTTGAGTAGCTCGGTACGCTAAGTAGCTCGGGGTGCTGAGTAGCTCGGTACGCTAAGTAGCTTGGAATGTTGAGTAGCTCGGTGAATATATATTTTTGCCACGTAGGATTACACGTGTTGTCATATAATTGGTCTACGTCATCTGACTAATTTTTGTATCAACAGAAGCCCCCAATGTTTCACAATTGAAGTTAAAATATGAAAGTGTGGAACATTATTCCCAGAAGTTTCTCATTCGTGTTTTACCCAGTCTTATTAGATTATAGATTTCCGATACTTAGGAAATTTTCCCTTCAATTTTGTCTTTTGAGCGCGAAATGGAAAACTCGTAAATATTTTGAATTTTCAGCAGACGCTCGGGTATTTTCATCTCGAAATTACAAACTCGTAAATATTTTGGATTTTCAGCGGACGCTTGGGTATTTGCATCTTTTTCAATGTTTAGTCGCTGGAAACGCAATCGTCTTTTCTAGTAATCATTTCTTTTCTTGCTTCCCGATGCAGGACATTTAAAAGTGGTAGAATCAGATCGTCTTCTACTTTTTACTTCCATATTTTTGAACTTTTTGTCTTCTCACTCTATCCTTGTACTGTCGTTCTTTCTGTCATCCGCCTTCGCAGATTTCCCAATTTTCCTGTAAGAATTTCTTCCTTTTTTTTCTTTTCTTTATTCCACCATGGTTTATCTTGTTGGGTCATTGGATAAGTTCCGGGATGATTTCGCAATTCCCTCTTGGGTTATTCTAGAGGATCCTCCTTGCCCCTCTGATTTATTTTCTTTGGCTGAGGGACACTGGTTTCCCTCCATTTTTGTAGCAGTGTGGTTTTTCTTTTTCGCCGAATCCCCTGTGTTTGGAGTTTTGCCAATATTTTGATATTGGTCCTACAAGAGTAGCTCCAAATACATGGAGGGTAGTTAATGGCGTATATAGGTTAAATCAAGTACATGGAACTCGCTTAGGAATTCCTGAACTTATGTATTATTATAAATGGGTTATCAGTGACACCACATTTTATTAAAAAACTAGGTTTTCCAATAGAGCTTTAGTGGCTAATCTTCCTGATGCTAGTAGGGACTATTTCGATCATGGGGTTGTGATGAAAAATTAGCAACACCCCCCATTAAAAGTAAATGATGTTTACCAAGGTCCCAGATGTCCACTTTATGGCAATGGGATAGGTTGTTTTTAATTTTTTCAATTTAGCTATGTTTATATTTGATAAAATGCATCACTGACAGTCATTTTTTTATTTATTGAAGTTGATAGCAAAAAGAAACCTCCAAAAAGAGAGTGACATAAATTTAAACAATTTGACACTTATCTAGGGTTTGCACCAATCCATCAACGGGGAGCACGTGAGGTGTGCTTCTCATTTGCTGAGATATAAGAATACCACTTCATCTTTTATTGCCCGACCTCTCGTTCCTCCAGTGGTGGTTGATCTTGATCAAGCATCGGCTTCTTCAGTAATTGTAGGAGAACCTTCTTCTGATTTGGGTACCCATGTTGTTGATTTGATGATGAAGAAGAGGAGGTTACCCGAGTTCTTTTCCAAGTTCGCTCCTGATACTGAAGGAGCAAAGAAGAGAAAAAGAGACGTTCCAGCTGATGGAACTAAAAAGAAGGATATTGTTCTTCCTGCCAAAAATATCAACAAAGAGCCCCCTGTTGCCCCTAAAGAGGTAGCACCTTTGATTGAAGTTCTCCTTTGAGGAGGTTGAAGAGGGGTCTTACTGAGAGGCCTGTAGATATTATTGCCCAACCTTCTGAAGTTGGGATTTCTTCTCTGAGGGATAGTTTTCCAGACGTCCTTACCCCTGACTTGGCCAAGAAATTGATCAAGTCAGGGACTTTGCCCGACTGCCGAACTGCTAAAACTTTAACCCCTCGGGATAAGGTTATCGATGTGGTAGCCCAACTTCTTGAATGAGTAAATGGTCATTATACTTATCCTTCTAATTTTTCATTATTTTGTTCATGCTCTGATTTGTGGCTTTCTTCTTCTTACAGTTTTTGGTGTACTTTGACAATATCGTGGAGAAGGATGAAGCCATCAAAGCTTTGACCTCATTCAGTGGTGTGGAGGAAGCCCTTGTTGGGTTGTTAAAATCTTCAGGGGAATCCTGGTAGAAGTACTAAGAGGACAAGGCTGCTTGGGAGAAGAAGATTAAATCGGCTGAATCAGCTATTTAACTTGTTGATATAGCTTGGAAGCAGGCTGTGAATGCCTCCAAGGAAGCTAACGCCAAGCTTGAAGAGGCTAAACAGCGTAAGAAAGATCTTGAAGAGAGGATGAAGTCTGTCTAAGAGATTCTCAGGGAGAAAACCTCCTCGAAGAGAACGAAGAGGAAAGTTGTTGTGAATAAGTCCTTTGGCTCTGACTGGGACAAAGGATGGAACAATGCCTTAACTTCTGTCATTTACCAAATGGAGTATGCAAGTGTGAAATACTTTAGAGATGGATGGGTAGTAACTTTGAATAGGTTGAACGTTACCGAGGATTCTGAACTGTTTCAGGAATATACCCATGGTCCTCCTCCTGCTGTTGAAGAAGAAGAAGAAGATGATGAAATTGCATCTGATGAATCTTCTATGGTATTAGTAGAACCAGCAATTTCTGCTACCCTTCCTCAATCTTTCGAGCAAGTTGAGCAGGTGACAACATCTACTGAGAAACCTCAACTGCCATCCGAGTAACCAAATCCTTCATCCAAATCGACTGAAGACATTGTAGGAAATAAGGAGAAGGTGTAGAGTTGTTCGGCTCTTTAATTATGTTGTTCTTCTATTTTTCCCTTTCATTGTACCTCTGATTGTACTTTTTCCTCCTGTGATTAATAAAATGGACTTTATTATTTATTTAGAATTTTCTAATTTACTTGCTCAACATATAGTTGTACTTTTATTGATTGGTTCCTGTGTGCCTTGCTAGTTTGTTGCCATGATGGAACTTTTGTCAGCTCATGATACAGAGTTGATGAAGAAATGTAATAATTACTTCAAAGTTGGTCATACAGATTTTACTGAAGCTGAAATCGTTAATATCATTGGACCTGATGCCTCTAAACGAGCAATTGAGGCTTACCAATATTTAAAGTGTTTACTTGATCGAGTTATGGCTAATAATATGGCTTATTATGAGATGATTGAAGATCTTTAAGGAATAATTGAGGAACTTCAACTTCAACATAAGGAAACCTCTGCACTTCTGCATGAAGGTTATGAGAAAATGTACCAATAGTTGAGTGATGATCGGGGTTATGACAAGTTTCTTTTAGCCCAAAAGAAGAGAGAGAGTGTTCTTAAACTTGAAGTCGAGAATCATAGGAATATTGTTAAATATTGCCCTGCGAGAAGAAGTGAAATAACTCAAATCTACTACCTCTTCGTCTTCGGGAGCTATGGTCCGAGTAAATGATGAGGGCTTTTTATTTTTAGAAACTAAAAATGTTGCTTTGAGAGAGGAACTGGAAACTTTAAAACAAGACAGACCCACGTCCTCCTCGCAGGGTAAAACTAGAGCTGGTTGAAGAAGGGTTGAAGAGACTAGGGGTCAGCAAGCCTTAGCAAATCAGGCTACTCAGATGAAAGAAAAAAATCAAGCATTGGCTGAAATGTCCCTGAAAGTTCAAAATCTTACCGACCAACTCTCTAACCAGAGTTCTGCGCTGGAAAGTAAAGCAAACTTGGTGAAGAAACTTTATGACAGCTTGAGAGATTGACTTATCAATTTCATAAGCAACCTAGAGGGTTTTGGATGGGGATACAATGAAGCTCTATACCATCTTGATGCTCGACTGAAACAAGCGAACAATGAAGTATACAAATAGGGTTGGCTGAACGTCTTGACTGTGATGAAGCTTCAAGAAGGAAATTCCTTATGGGATTGGTATGAGCCTAGAGTACTTGATCTGCCTAATCCTCCCTTTAAACTGGATGTCAGCTGGATTCCAGCCCATGCCATTCCTAGGTGTTTGATTTCCAAGTATCTTGGTGATTACTAGCTTCATGAAGAATTTGAGATATCCCTTCCTCAACGTCTACTTGATCGACTAAGTTTGAGCAACATCAGAATGCTACGAGATATGAATTTCATTAATTCTCCTTATGCTCTAGATGACCCTCTAGCTGGAATGGAACCTGTACCAAAATCTGAAGGAAAAAGGCCAATAGAATAAGAAATTTATATTGAGTGAAAAAAAAATCATCTGTTGTAATTTTCAATCCTTGAAAATAATTGTATTAAATGAAGAAAAACTCGTCTTTGTGCAATTTTCTTTCCTTGAAAAATTCATGTTATCTTTTGATGAGTGTTTATAAAGGGACAAATTATCCTGTTATGTTTGAATTGCCTAAACAATGGAACTTTACCCCATTTGCTGCCTTGTTGTAGTGACGTATCACCCATTAGTGCCTAAGTAATGGAATGATTTTCATCCCATAGTCCTGCTTAGTTGTAGCAATCTTATCTAGATTACCTTGGTGCTTAGACAATGGATGCCCCGTGAGGTCACCCATCTTCTTGTCTAGTTTTGGATGCCCCGTGAGGTCACCCATCTTCTTGTCTAGTTTTGGATGCCCATTGAGGTCACCCGTAATCAAACAGACATTGCCTTGTATGATTGTTATGCCAACATTGTTAGCTAAATTTATTGATGCCGACCAACCTTAGTTGGTGGTTGTTGATGTGCTGACCAACCGTAGTTGGTGGTTATTGCTATGCCGACCAACCTTAGTTGGTGGTTGTTGATATGCCGACCAACCTTAATTGGTGTGGTGTAGTGTGTAGCGCTAGTTCTCCAAAAAAATGAATTAAAAAGAATATAGGGCAAATATCTTTTGTATTTATATTTAAAATACTGTGATACATGTGAATCTATGTTACTGATAATACTTGCGCAGGTGCTCCGCATTCTACACTTTCTTGAATTCTTCTCCCTCTAAGGTTTGTATTATGTATGTTCTAGGTCGAACAACTGCAGTGACACGATAAGGTCCATGCCAGTTAGCTTCCAGCTTATTATGCTTCTGAATTACTTTCTTGAGCATAAAGTCTCCCTCCTTAAGATTACATTTCTTGACTCTTTTATTGTAGTACATAGCAGTTCTTTGTTGGTAAGTTGCATTCCTCATTGCTACATCTTCTCCTCACTTCCACTAGCATGTCCAAATCTAGACGTCTCATCAAATCGCTGATAGGAGAATTGAAATTGAGCACCCTGTGAGTAGGTAGGCCCAAATAACTGCTTTACTTCCAAAGGCTAGCATCTAAGGAGACTCCCCAGTTATTGTTTGGGGTGTCATTCGATAAGACCGTAACACAGAGTGTAGCTCATTAATCCAATTCCCTTTCACATCATCCAACCATTTCTTCAACCTGTTAAGCAATATCCTGATCGTCACTTCAATTTGCCCATTGCTCTAAGGATGACCTGATGCATAATGGATCTTTTGGACGTTAGACTGGTGACAATATGCAGCAAACTCCTCATTATCGAATTAGGTACCCTGGTCAGTGATAAAAGTATGTGGAAGACCATATCTGCAAATAATACTCTTCCAAATGAATTGGTAAACCCTTTCATAGGCCATATCAAAAAGAGGTTCAGCTTCGACCCATTTGGTGAAATAATTAACAACGACTACCAGGTATTTGAATTATCCTTTCGTAGTGGGGAGAGGCCCGACCAAGTCTATTCCCCATCTAGCGAACGGCCAAGGTGAAGTGATTTGGGTTAATAAGGCTTGGGGAGTTCTTTGGATGGTAGAAAGACGTTGACACTTATCACATTTCTTAGCATAAGCTGTGCAATCAGCTCACATTATTAGCCAAGAGTAACCTTGCATCATTATCCTTTGTAGAAGAGTTCGTCCTGCCATATGAGCCCCACAAGACCCCTCATGAATTTCTTCAATCAGATCTTTAACTTCTAATGGGTGCACGCATCTCTGTAGACCGGCTATTATACCCCTTTTATACAAAATGCCATTATTCAATACATATCGAGCAGCTTTAAACTTCATCCTCTTAGCTGCAAGTTGGTTGATTGGTAGAATTTCATCATCGATATATGCCCTGATGGGGTCCATCCAGGAAGGTCCGATGTCCAAAGTGATGAATCTCATTATTAAATCATCATCAATGCTCCGGTTTGCCAATATCTCGATAGGAATCATTCTTCATAGCTTGGTGCGAGTAGATAAGGCTAACCGAGCTAGTGCAGCAGCTCTCGCATTCTCTAATATTGGTATTTTGATCACTTGGACTGCGGAAAAATGCGATACAATCTCCATAGCTTTGGCGTGATACCTAGACATAAAGTCTCCCTTTGTTGCATACAACTCAAGAATCTGATTTATAATTAGTTGTGAATCACTAAACACCGTAATTTGCTCTGTGTTCAATGTTTTGGCTAAACTGAGGCCCACAATCATAGCTTTATATTCAGCTTCATTATTGGAAGCTTTGAACTGGAAATGCAGAGCATATTCTACATCCAATCCATCTAGACTGTTAAGAATTATTTCGGCTCTGCTGCCTGTGGTGCACGAAGAGCCATCAACATACAAATTCCATATAGGTATACAATTATCAAACTCTAGGTTTGATAAAGTTCCTTGATGGAATATTTGGTACTTTCGGCTATCTTTTTCCCATCTTGGGTTTTGATCGGGGGATTTTTAGTGCCCGGTCACTATCCCCTTCGGAAGATCTACTGATAGACTTTGATCGGGGACAGTCTTTGATGTTGGTCGGAGGAATCTGGGTAAGTGAACTCCGCGATGAAATCTGCCACTGCCTGCCCCTTGAGCGAAGACCTTGGATCATAAACAATATCATACTCACCTAGTTCCACAACCTAATACATTAATCTTCAGGATTTCTTTGATTTGTGCAAAGCCTGTCTGAGTGGCATATCGGTGTATACGACTATAGTGTGGGCCTAGAAGTACGATTTCATCCTCCTGCTTGCCTCGATCAATGCTAGTGCCAACTTCTCCAACCTTGGATATCTAATCTCTGCTCCTCGAAATACTTTGCTTGTATAATACACCAGTTTTTGCACTCCATCCTCTAGTCTTATCAATGCTGAACTGTGTGCGCTTTTTGAAATGGCCAAGTACAAATATAAATTTTCTCCCATCACCAGCCTAGACAGTAATGGGGGTGTCCCCAAATATCTCTTCAACTCTTGAAATACTTTCTCACATTCATCATTCCATTCGAAAGTTTTTCTGAGTGTTTTGAAGAATGGAAGACATTTGCCCGTTGCTCTTGAGATAAACCTATTGAGAGCTGCAACACGCCCCGTGAGGCTTTGCGCTTCCTTCTTCATGGTTGGAGATCATAGTTCCAGCAAAGCTTTAATCTTCTTAGTATTTGCCTCAATGCCTCGCTGATTCACGATATACCCGAGGAACATGCCTTTTCGTACACCAAATACGCACTTAGTCGGGTTCAGCTTCATTTGATATTTCTTCAACTGATCGAAAGTTTAGCTCAGGCCAGCTATGTGGTCTGCAGCTTTCTAGATCTTCGTCAGCATGACGTCGACATAAACCTCCATGTTGTTGCCGATTTGCTCCGCGAACACCTTATTCATCAATCGCTGGTACGTTGCACCTGCATTTTTAAGACCCAAATGGCATAACATTGTAACAGTATGTACCTCTTGGGGTAATAAAAGAAGTACTCTCCCTGTCTTCTGGTTTTATCTTGATCTAGTTGTAACCGAAATAAGGGTCCATGAAGCTTAATAACTCATGCCCCGAGGTGGAATCTACCAGCTGGTCTATTCGGGGCAGAGGGAAGTGATCTTTTGGGCAGGCTTTATTGAGATCGGTGAAATATATGTACATCCTCCATTTATTATTATTCTTTTTTACCATCACCACATTAGCTAACCAATCAGGATATTTGACATCCTCAATAAAAGAGGCCTTTTACAGTTTCTCGACTTCCTCCTGAATTGCTTGGTTCTTCTCTGGGCTAAAGACCCTTCTTTGTTGTTTCACCAACTTGATCTCCTTATTAACGTTGATCTCCTGGAAGAGGAAAGTTGGGTCTATCCCGGGCATATCTTCATGACTCTATGCAAAAGTTTACTTTCTGTGCCTCAGAAATACCACTAACTCTCGCTTCATTGACGGATCCAGTGAAGCGCCAATTTGAGTTATTCGTTCTGGTCATTCATTGTCCAGAATAACGTTCTTCGTTGCTTCCATGAACTGACCCTTCATGATCTCTGACTCATTTATAGGGTCCAATGTCTCAATCTCTGCATCTTCAGACTCATCCACTTGGTAGGTGGTGGCCTTCTTCCTGGCTTCCTCCACCTCTTCCTGCTCGGTAGATGAATAGTAGCATTCCCGAGCTACTTTCTGGTTGTCCTTCATAATTCTAACTCCAAAGTTGGTCGAAAACTTCAAGCATTGATGTACTATTGAGGGCACTGCTTTGAATTTTTCCAGGCCTACCTTTCCCATGATTATGTTGTAGGTGAATTGGATGTTTTTATCCATTAGGAAAAAGAGTACTTTTTCTGTTCGGCAAGCAGGCCAGGTACCAATAAGAATATCCAACTTGATCGTCTTAAGTGGAAAGACTTTTTTTCCGGTAAAACTGAGGAGGGGCCTGTGATACGGTTCCAACTGGGCTAGTTTCAAGTTTAAACTGTCAAAGCAAGGGTAGAACATGATGTCTGTCGAGCTACCATTACCTACCAATACTCTTGAGATGATCACATCCTTCATCCTCATCTTGATCACCAAGGGGTCTTCGTGAGGATACAAAACACCTTCCAGATCACTTTAAGAAAAACCAATGATCAGTTTATCCTTGTTAACCTTCCTCGGACGATCCTCTTCCGCCAGATTTATTCATTGTATATACGAGCAAGCTTGGGCCTCATTGAGATAAGCTTTCCTTTCAGCAGTATGATCCCAACCTCCTGCATCTCCACCTGTAATCACATTACATTCGAATGAGCCAAAATGGATTGAAAATACCTTGCATTCTGGTTGCTTGGGCTTTTTGAGGAGGTCGGGGTCATTCTTCGGATCATCTTTATGGTCCCTCTTCTTGTCATCCCTTATTCAACGAAGAGATTTAGGCCTTTGCCTTGCTCTGTCGTTGGTCTTCTCATCATTCTGGCTATCAACAAACCTGCTTAATTTTCCTCATCGAATGAGTTCCTCGATTTTATTCTGGAGAGCTATGCACCGCTTGGTCGTGTGGCTATAGTCTTTGTGGAACTTGCAATACTTGGACTTATTCCTCTTTTCGGGGGTTGTCCTTAACTTCTCCGACCAATTGAGTTCTTCGTTGTTCTTTATCTCCTCCAGAATATGATTGATATATACCTTTAAGGGAGTATAATTCCCATACTTCCTCAAGTGCTATGTCCTCTCTTTTCCGTTCGATTGCTTATTACTCCCATTATGCTTTTGATCTTTCTTCTCCGACCTGCCCTCGGCTTTAGTCTCTGCTTTGATCTCAACATTCTTCTTTGCAGCCACATCTTCTTCGGCGTTCATAATTTTGGCTGCCTTAGCCATTAATTCCGCCATGGATTTGGGGGGATCTTTAGCCAAAGTATAATACAACTTGTTTGGTAAAAGACCACTCATCAGAGTTCTGATCACTATCTTCTCTTCGTAGTCAATGACCTCAAGTTTCTCGTTATTAAAATGAGTGATGTAGTCCCTGGAGCTCTATCCTGCTTTCTGCCTTACACTCAACAAATGTGCTACTCTTTTGATTGGTTTCGCACCAAAATAGAAATTTCATATAAAGAGCTCTGTCACTTAATGGAAAGTATCAAAGTGCCCCCGAGGAAGATTATTGTACCATATTTGAGCTGATCCAGTAATAGTTCCTGAGAATGCCCTGCATTTCATCTCATCTGGAACTGCATAGATATCGGTAGCGGCTTGTTACTACTCTATGTGGAGGACATAATCATTTTTTTCGTCATACTTCAGCGTGACTAAAGGAGCTTTAAACTTCGATGGTGTGGGAAAATCCACAATTGTGTGTACAAAAGGTGATCCCTTGACAAAAGTTCTTTGGAGAGGGTTCCTGGCCTTAGCCATTTCCCCTAACCTATCTTCCAACCTTTGGATGGAGCCCTTCCAAGTGTCATTTACAGCCTCTGATCTATTTGCCCGAGCAATAGATCGTGCATAATTCTCCTCTTGGGATCTCTCTGTACAAGTGGCGAGGTTTGATTGGGCAGAACCTTCCCTTAGATTATTTGGTCGTCGAGAGTTTCCCGACACAATCAGAGGAGGATTTCTATTCCTCCTGAGGCCCAAACGATCAAAGGGGGAGACTCTACTCAATCTCTCCAGGGCGCTTGTTCTTTCCGGAGTTAGAGTGACATTTTCTTGAGAGTCCGTGACTCTTATGGGAGATGTTCGCCCAGGTTGATAGGACGCGTCGCTGGACCTCTCAGTATGACGCGATTTAATATGCCTGGACAAGGACACATGAGGGAACAACATATGCCTGGATCTCAAAGATGGCAGGTGAGTGTTTCTATGAACGCTTTGCTGGCCTGACTAGGCAGGCGTTGCGTTTTGCACAGTTTGAATGAGTTGTCACATGGTCCCCTGCATAGCTATTTGTCTTTTGGCTAGATTAACCATTATTCCTATGAGATCATGGATAGTTGGAGGAACAGACGGATTAGGAGAAACTCCGTCATTATTCCTATTGTTAGATTCTAGGATCTCAGCCATGTATAATGAAGTTTTAGTGAAAAACGCTACGTATAATCATTTCCCACAGACGATGCCAATCTGTTGATGTAAAAAACTAGACTTGATCTAATTAATTAATCACAGATAAATATAAAGTAAGAAATAAGACAACAGGTTTTTAAAGTGGTTCAGCCTTATGAAAATGGCCTACGTCCACTATTTTGTATTACTGGGTGTTTTGCCTTAATCTTGATGATGATCGTAAATGATAAATTATTAATCACCCCGTTATGGAGGGGATTACAATGCATTTATAGCCCTTGGGCTGTCCATATGAATAGACAATACGCCATTATTTAATAGATATATACATATGTACATAATAAAAAATTTCACTGAATCCGATGTTCATTGAATCTGTAACTTTCGTTTGATCTTCCTGGATAAATGCTCTGCACGTTGAGTAGCTCAGTACGCTAAGTAGTTAGGGGTGCTGAGTAGCTCGTTATGCTAAGTAGCTCGGAGTGCTGAGTAGCTCGGTGAATATATATTTTTACCATATAGGATTACACGTGTTGTCATATAATTGGTCTACGTCATCTGACTAATTTTTGTATCAACGGGCCTTGAACTCACTTAAAATCTATTGGCCCAACATCTTAGCCCAAAGATTTTATGGGGCGATTGTTGGGGCTTATTTAATTCAACCCAAATGCATCAGTCGACCAGCCTAGTACACATAATGGACTGCCCGCCCCAACTTAAAATAGTTATTTTATATCCGTGTATTTGACATGTGCTTAAATACATGGAGATAGACTCAAATCGGTTACCAACAATCTCGGAGGAGCTGTTCAGGGATACCTATGGGTTATCTATAAGTTGGTTCAGTTACTAATAAGAATACAGTAATAAGAATATAGTAACCTCTTCGTGGATATAGGCAAGTTGTTGAACCACGTATCCTTAGTGTTATGTTGGATCATTTACTTTCTCATCTGGATATTCGTTTCTAGACTGCTTATTGTGATAATAATTACACTCACAAAAACTGTCCTCATTATTTCTTCACAGGAAGTTTATCATCATCTTCTCCATGTTCTTATGAATTACACATGGTATACAAGCTTCAATATTATATGAATTGGATCATGGAATCTTCATTTGATGACAAAATTTTTTAAATGTGAGTGCCTATAAACACCAAAAAATAAAGTGAAATGATATCAATCCTAATAAAGTGAATTACTTTGTGGAAAGAAACAACAGTCAATGTAGACTATAAGGATGTCATTATAATTTCTATTCAATGACAAAAAATGTACTAATATAAAAATAACATAATAAATATAGAATGACAAGGCATCGTCTGAAAATAAAGAACACAAAACAATCGAAGATAAAAAAATTCAAACCTATAATAGATTTACCAAAGTAACTATTTCATAAAATTCGACACTGTGCTTGGGTGAAGAGAGATAGAATAACAACGACAAAAGTAATTTAAGTGAGATTATTTACTACCAAATATAGCATAACCTTTCGGTGGTACCAAAACAATGTATTGAAAATCTTATACATCTTTTTGTTTGAGATCAGAAAAATAAAACCTTCTATTGGACTAATAAGCCTAATTCAATTATTTATTCATCTTAAGAGTCAGAGTCCCGTATTATGGGTTGAGACATGAATTTTGGGTTATAGTAAGAAAATATATAAAGAAATAATAATATGAATAATGTTAATAATGTTAATAATTAAGTGGTCAAAACAACTGAAATAAATAAGTTAAAAAATATATGTTTATTTTTGTTGTACAAAAATTGGTAAGAATCAATTTATTATCTATAACTATATAATAAAATCATCCACAATGATGGATGCTGTGAACAGGATAGTTTACCAATTCAAGAGGTAGATTTACTTTGCATGAGTGAAATTTTCTACAATGGTGATGGATCAGTGATGGGAAAGATAATTAAGGTTTTGGTATATAAATAATTCCTAGGAACTATATTAGATCGTTGGAATTTCTTACCAACTAATATAATTCGCAAGAACCTAAATATATAATAAAAATTAATTATTTGTAGTTGATACGAATTCGTAGAAGTTCCAACGAACTTTAGAAGTTCATAAGAATTCTTACAAAAACTGAAGTTCTTGGGAAGGCTTTACAAATTCTCGATACATTCTTCAAATTTTGAAAATGCCTAGAAATTCATCTACAAAATTCGTCCACATCTATCCACTAGTGAAACCCTCCAAATTTGTAAACTTACCATTTTTGTTGGACATCTGTGTTGTGGATGCTCTGAGGAGTCTATATGTTTTTACTATCCTATAAACAGACAAGATAAATAACCGGTGGTGATTGTGCCACAAAGATAAGAAAGTAGTGGTTATATCAAAACTCACACAATAACTATTACTTATGATTTACACCTCAGACTATTGTCACTTTAATTTCAACTAGTTTTTAGCCCCGCGCGATGCCAGGGTGCTTTGAAATTCTGGTTATACAATGTAATGCGAACATACTTATAAAAATAGAGGTAAAATATATAATGTTAAAAGACCTATTTTATATTTGTGTAATACATGCTTTTAATGTAGAAAAAATTATCAAATGTTAACGAATATATGTATTTCATTCATAGAATATTTGAGATGAAACAAATACTTGCATGTAAAATTGAAATGCAAAAATGAGAATATTTAGTGATGAAGTATGGGGAATTAAATAAACAAAAAGATTAGAACACGCAAAAAAATATATACACACACACATACGCATATGTATATATCATAAAAACTATTTTTAAATATAAATTATTTTTTAAAACAATTTTTTTATAATTTTTTTGAGAAAACTTGATTCTATAAAGGTAAGTATAAAATATTTTATTATGTATATAAATTGTATTTTTATAAAGTAGTTTTCGAAAAATTCTAGTTTTTTACTTCATTTATTTCCATAAATTGCGTTTTAAAAGGATGTTTTATAAATATAAATATAATTTTTTTAAGGAAAAGATGTTTCTATAAAGTAAGGTTAACGTTCAGAATCTAATATTAATACATTTTGTTTTTTTTATAAAAAAACATTTGTTTTAGTTATATATAAAAAATTGTTAATTATTAATGTATAACTCAAAAAAATATTTTTTTAATAATAAAATATATAGTTTTCTAAAACGCTCTATAAAATTTGCACTTTAATGTTGCTTTATAAAGACAATCATTGTCTTAAAAATATTATACAGATATTTATAAGAACAACCATTTAAAACACAATTTATGTAAAGAAAAGAAGATTAAAATTTCAATTTTTTGGAAATTACTTTATAAAAATACAACTTTTATATATAATAAAATAATTTATACTTGTCTTTACAAAAATATACTTTTGTAAAAAAAACATTTTTATAGAAAAAGAGCTAAAACTATAGTTTTTATAAAAAATAAATTTTTTATTTATATTTTCACCAAAAGAGTATTGTTTTGAACAATAATTTATATTTATAAAACAATTTTGTAAAAAGATTATATACAAATGTATTATTTTTGTAAGAAAATGTGAAAAGAATATTTTTATAAAGATTATATATATATATATATAGGAACACGAATTTATATAAACTACAAATTTCATATTAATATCAAATCAAGAAAATTGCTAAATTGTTTGGAATTGTTTAGCACTGACTCTATCTAAAATTTACAAATTAGTTATAAAGTTATATTATTTAGAAGAGGTTTCATTATGATTAGTATACCAAATTATACTAAGAGGCATAAGAAATAGAAAAAAAAATATAATAATGTCTCATTCATTATTGAGATGAGAGTTATAAGAATAAAAAATTCAAAAATACAATTTTCCACCATGAGCATCACATGTATCAAAAGTTATTCAAGAATATTTAAACATTATAGCTACACAAAACTTTGTGGTGATTACGTATGTCACCAAGGGTTATCACAAATCTATATCTATATAACTATATAAATATTGTTGACCTAAATTATGGAAGGATGACACATGATAGTGTATTAAATAACATCCTCTATTACTCAAATATCTCTTCCTAAAAAATCAAACTCTCTGAAGTTCTCACAACACAAAAAATGATTGACTTTACACCTTCGCTTTTATTCATTGAACATATGCTCTGTCACCCTTGCGTGCATTTAAATTGGTTTATTTCATTTGTTATTTCCTCTCCTTTCTCCCTCTTCTATCCCACGCCCTTTTCTCTTTTCTTAAATTCTAAGAGTCGTTCTCCTCTCTAATAGATAATCAATGTGTGAAGAAGAACTCTACCAGATCTTGATCATTATTTTTTAGATGCTCACATCATACTTATATATGAACTCATCTCCACCAAAAAAAAATCATGTTATCCTTGAAGTCGCCACTTTTGACTTCATATAGGTCGGTGACAAAGATAAACCAGTTGGCCTTCCCATACTCGATACAAACGTACATGGAAATTATGTGCATGTAACTATTTCGTCTCTATGTTTATGTTTTGGGTTTTGAGGTTTGTAGCTAGTTTATGGTTGCCCATGGTTTTGTAATCGTCATTTTTCTTTGTTTTTAGTTGCCATACAAACCCTTCATTTAAAATTCTGAAGTCCAGACCAACAATGATGAATTTTACAGGTGGTTCCATATCTTGATATGTTGTAGGATTTCAGATTTATAATTGGTGATTTGCGGATACTTTTGGTTCTAATTTTTTAAGTGGTATTGCTTTCACACCCTGATTAGTGGTTGAAGTTGAAGGTCGGTTTGAAGAAGATGGTATAGGATTTTGGCATTTTTTTGTTTACCCAAATCTAAGATTTTTTTTCATTTTTTCTGTAAATTCTTAGGTTTTCCCATTTTTTTCTATAATTAATTTTTTTTTGGTATTATTCAAATATTTTTAACATATTTTCTGATATTTCTAGATTTTTTAAAAGTCTTTTTTCGATATTTTTCATTTTTTTTAAAGTTTTTTTAGTTTCATTCAACTTTTGAAATGTTTTTTCTATTATTTTCAAAAATTAAAAAAAAAATCAGTATTTTCTATAACTTTTCATTTTCACGGTGTTTCTGTAATCTTTTCATTTTCTGCATCTTTTCATTCAACTATTTTGTGTTTCTTTTATTTGTTGTTGGTTTTTAGAGTTGGGTTGGGCTTGGTTTGATTTTTTATACAGTTGGGTTAGGCTTGGGCTTGGTTTTTAGAGTCGGGTTGTGCAGGCTGTTTCTTTTATTCGGGGTTTTGCTTTGCTTGATTCTTTACATAAAAAAAATAGTACTTGCCTTCAATTCTTTTATTAAAGATGACAAAGTTGAGGTTTCTCTTTTATCTTGATTCATTCCCTTAACCATTCACTTCGGACGCTCAACTCTCTATTTCTTTTCTCTTCATTCATTGTCTCTCATGGCCTTTTCAATTCTTCTCTTAAAGATGGAACACTCAGGTCACTCTTATATCTTGATTTATTCCCTTTCTTCCATATAAAATAAAAACAATATATTGACATTCCATTTCTTATGTTCAGGAGAGTGAAAAATAGACCTTAAAAGGGAACATTCATGTCTTGAGGTTTGCATGATTATCGGGGGGCTCACAAATTAGAAATGGGTTTGTTCACATACAGAGTTGAGGAGTAAGTTCCAAATCTTATTTTTCTTTATATTTATTTCTTTGTATGTCAGCTCCATATTAGCTTTTTTCTATGAAATTCTTTGATGATTCTCATTGCATGTGATTTATCTTTTTATTTGGATTGGGAAAAAGAGGAGCAAAAGATGGAAGAAAAAAAATTCCACCAGGTATGTTTCTCTCTCTCTCTCTTACTTATAGGTTTTGGGTTCTATCAGATTTTTAATTTGGTCTTTTTTTGAGAAAATTTATTTTCATTTTGTTCAGAGACAAAAAAATTTTGATCACATTATGTTATCACTCTTTTTTTTTTTATGTACATGGTTTCAGAAAAAATCTCCCATATAATATAATCGGTTTTGTTATCCAAAAAAGAAAAAAAAATCCACCCAGGTATGTTTCTCTCTCTCTCTCTCTCTCTCTCTCTCTCTCTCTCTCTCTCTCTCTTACTTATGGATTTTGAGTTCTATTAGATTTTTATTTACTTTATTTCGTTCAGATCACTTGCTAGAAAGAAAAGGTATTTGTAAGCTGAAATAGAAAATGAAGGCTAATGGAGGTAAAAGTAATTTTTTACTTGTGAATGCAAAGCATTCATGGCAAGAACACTACAGGTACCTATGATTTGTTTTTTTATTTTTTGTCTTACAAAAAAAAGTAGCTTTTGAGACGGTGGCTTAATAGTCCCAAAAGATGGTTTATCCGTCTCAAATACTTTTTGGGACGATATTTGGGACGGTTTGGGGGGCTCTTTTTGATAGGGGGTTTTAAATACTTTTTGTGATGCCATAACCATCTTAAAAGAGTTTTTTGAGACGGGAACAAATCCGTCTCAAAAGATCATCATTTTATGTAACCCTTTTGAGACAGCAACTGAACTATCCTAAAAGAGTGCTTTTGAGATGGGAATTAATCCGTCTCAAAAGGTTACTATTTTACATGATCTTTTTGAGACGGCAAGAAAGCCATCTTTAATATATTTTTTGGGCAATTTTAAACAACCCAAAAGAGGTGAAGAGATCTTAAACTTTTTGCGCCAATATATTAGGGAGAATAAAATCTATCGCTAATGTTTAATATAGAATTGAATTACATTTGAGACAATTTATTAAAGCATCACCAAATGATAAAAAAAATATAATACATAAGAGTTTCAACCAACACAACGAATCATTTTCATTCAATAATAGTTAAAGTTCTTACAAGCATCTCTAAATATTCATCAAAACAAAAAATTATGACACTAAGTTCAAATATTCGACTTGACAACAAAAATACATTAAATTCTTATACTCCAAAACACGGAATGTTTTTATCGAAGTAATCCCGCAATCTTAAAGTGTACGACCTCCAAAATCCCTAATTAGCATTGTACGTTCTACAAAAGTTGTCACCTGTAATAAAAAAATGGTATCAATTACATCAAAATCAATATCCCACTCGTCAACAATACAAGATACAATGAATCAATATAGTATATTCTCGTCAGAAACAACATAAAAATTAAACTATGATATCTTTTTAATAAATATCTAACTACTATTATTTTTTTAAAAATTTGACAGAATCTCCCTTGTGTATTCATGAAAACCACTGGTAACGAGCATGTTATAAACATTAAAATTGATTTTGAAAATACTATACACCAACCAATAGCAATTCTCGCCACCACCATTAAAAAATTAACTTTAAAAGAGAGAAATTTCCACCAACTACTAAACAACTATGACAAACTTACAACATTGCTAAAAAAGTGAACAAAAATTTAACTCTCATTTGCTAAAAAAAGTTTTTACATAGGAGAAAAATATTTTTCCCCAAATCAAACAGCACCTTTGTTGTAAGTTCAGTTAATTTCAAATTAATATATATTCAAGTTTGGTAAGAGCACCAACCCTAACCTTCTACAATATTCTCTCTAAACTTTATCTATTCTGACATGTAGGGCTCAGCTCTATTCCTGAAAGCTAAAACTGGTGCGACATGATAAAAGGGCAACTAAAAGTACAAAGCACGAGAAATCCAAAAGCATGAGAATAAACCAGGTCAAGTACATTATTAAAGTCATCTCCTCCTTCAATAAAAATTAAGATTGTTTGCCATTCTGAGAAGAAACCCATTCTCATACCGCGGACATTGTTATCTACAAACATACATCTAAATATCAACTCACAAATAAAGCATAAAGTCAAACAAATTACTATTCCAGCATTTAGGAATAGGATAATGTAGCACTTGTGCCAAAAAAGGAAAAAATAATTTATTCCTCTGAGCAAGTGAATTTCAAATAAAATATTCAGCATACACATCAGATTTGGAAACTAAAAGGACCACATAATAGTAATGAACAATAGAAAAACATATAAAAACATTAACTAAAGATACAAGTCCTCATCAATTTCACTATGAACCAAACATACAACACAAGCAAATGGTTCATATTAAACTAATCAAACACATCACATAGAAAAACATAGAAACTCTGTTATTTTTGCCTTTATCTTTTTCTCTCTGTTCTTTATCCGAGGAATAATGGAACAACGAAAAATATGGTGATTAACGGATGAAAAATATGATAGCTAATCTTACTGGCCTTATAAAAAAGTCTCTTCCTATTACCTATCTTGAATGTCTATTCTATGTTCTGGTTAAGATAATTAGACACATATAAAAACATGACTTTTTGTAGTGTCTCAACTGTTATTTTTATATTTCGTAGTTTATCAACTTTTCTTCGTATGTTCTTTAAACCACCCGCACATCGCGTGGGGTTAAAAACTAGTTACATGTAAAGTTAAAATAACCTATCCCCTCTATCCCAAATTAATAGTCGTTTGAAAGTCGAACAAGAAAAAAATTACTTCAATCTATCCTAGTAAAAATACTTTCCAAATTTATCCTAGTAAAAACTATGAATATTTTAATGCAATTGTATAATTATTCTAGTATTGTTGGAATGGGTAACTTTGTAATTTCACCTAATTTTTATACTACTGTTAGAAACGAGATTATTAATTTGGAATGGGACTACTAATTCGGGACAAAGGGAGCATAAATTAGAGAACAACGTATAGAGATAATTAAAAAAAGTATGCATTAAATAAAGATATTTTTCAGCTCGATAATATTTAAAGTCTTACTTCAGCTCATCAGTATGCCCTAGTTTCCGACTTCCTTCAATTGCTGAAAGCTTATCTGGAGTTTCATACAGGAGACTACTGTCCCTAATAACCACAAAATTCCACTTGCGACACGATGCAACCAAGACCTGGCACATTTTAGTAGTTGGGCTCTTGCTGGTTTCTGAAACCTATAGAGAGGTGTCCCCAAAAAGAAGCTTGTATTAGTAATGCCCGTAAACAATGCAGGAATTCCAAAACTAAGGCCCCACCCCGCATTGTCTTGAATCCACACGATTAAAATACTCAAAATTAAAGCGCCAATGTTGATAGAAAAACAAAACCAATTGAAGAAGGATCCCTTCATAACCCTCTCTCTAGTATCGGTATCATCAAACTGATCTTCCCCAAAGGATGAGACACATGGTTTGATTCCTTCAGTCCCTCAAGCAATCAAATGTTTCCCCAAGAAGAATACCACATATTGTGCAGGAGTAGATGAAGGGCATAAACCATCTATGCATTCAGTAGGCTTAAAAACTGGAACTGATGCTGAAAGCGTCAGCGTGCACATTCCCTACACGATGTAACAAAATTATAAACTGTTTAATAAAATAGATAAGAGAGACAGAAAGAAAAGTAATAGGTTTAGCCTAAGAATTTCCATACAATTATAACACTGATTGAGAAATAACACACTTCACACAACCAAATATATAATGAGTCTCTATTCAGTAACAACTCCTTGGTTTCAATATTTTTTTCTTGTTTCTCTTCTAATATCTATCCCCAATGAATAAATGTCATTAATGTAATCCAAAAAATTATGTGGAAAATAAAAAAATGGGAATTAATTAAAGTATATATACATGTATTGAAAGCAATTAGAAGAGGCAGAAATTATAGTCTAACAACAACAAATCAACGCCATCCTGCTCCTTACTAATTTTCTCTTATTTTCTTGATCAAATCTAATTAAATTTATATACTTCTTGCATCATCTTACATTAGAAAACAACTTTAAGTTACCTCATTTGGTTTTTCCCTATCCTTCAATTTCTTGCATTAGTTCCATATGCTACCACGGTGGTACATTATTCAATTCAGACAGGAATAAATGGATAAGGCTCAATCATTTAACACTAAACAACTATACCTACACCATAGTTACCATTAGGATTCAATTCCCGAACTAGTTTCTCTTCCAGTTGAACTGAAATAATAACTTTGTTAAAGGTCAAATTTCCAAGTTAAAGTAAAAAAGGTCACAATTGGTGACTAAAAATTCCTACGACGCCACGACAAGTGAGTTCGTATTGATAGAATTGCCCTAATAGTTTATCAATCTGAGGTATTTTTCATGAAAAATGCAATATAGCTCTGTTAACCTGTCTGTTAACTTGTCTATCAGACAACTAGTAGGACACACAACTCAAACAGACCTAGGTAAAATTGTGTTTCTTTAACAAGTGACCAAGGTAAGATTCAACCAAGTATAATAACATCGTTTACCTAAAATTATACTTTATTTCAATATCACTTTGAAGTTAACGACCATAAAATGACACAAAATGTCAGGCGAAAAGGTGTAAAAGCAAAAGTTAACATTGTATAACCATCTAAACTCTTCATGAAGTAACTAAATAAGAAATTATAACTTCATCTAATAATTACAATGGAATAAATAGAGGAGAAGACAGCAATTTTCCAATATCTGCCCCAGTATGCATTTTCCAAGACAACACCAATAAGAGGGGCCACGTAGTAAGGGCCTGGCCATGTGGTAACATTTCTGGCAGTGGAAACATTTCCTTCATGACAAGCTAATCTAATCCCATTATTTGAGTAATCTAAAATTTCTAGACCACAAACTCCACACAGAATCAAATGTGGAGAGAGAGAGAGAGAGAGAGGGGGGGGGGGGGAGGATAAACATACTCTCCAGTGACAGTTTCAGTGCCCTTATCTTAACGCATTAGTTTTAATTAGAAAATATACCATATACCCTATGTGGCCGGCCAACTCAGTTTCGGGCAACAAAAGCTAACTACATAAACATGATAAAACTAAAAAGAAAACAATTTTGAGTTCTTGTCAGACTATATATGTCTATTAATTAACATCTCCTTAACGAGTTCCTTGTCGATTTTGCAACAGAAATATAATTGTTGCTATATTGTTATATGTTCAAACTATAAACCGGGACAGAAAGCACTAAAACATTTTAAGCTGATGGCCTTCATCATATGCCAAAAAAGGCGAGGCTACAAAACAGAGGTATTCAGGAGCCAGTGAAGCCTTACTGATGGGAAAATAATAGTCAACGCTTGCAAAACTAAAGGCATCCCCACAAGCACCCCCCAAAAAAAACAACTAGCTCTTGGTTTTTAGAGTAAAGTCACCTATATAGATATTGTTAAAGATTGACAAGTTTATCATGTAATTGCTTAATTGGTGACAGGATAAAACTACATTTAGCTATAACATCTAAAAATATCCCCAAAGCAACTTATATTAACTTTATTGATCTTAACTCCCATAAGACCTTAAATGTATTACCACATGATAATTCCACTTAAAACCAACAAGGTAAAAGGAAAATTATCGTTGTTTGGCGTTACTAATATAATTCTTATAAAACCTGTGTTGCATTCACTTCCTTCATATTTGTTGGCTATGCTAGACCTTTCGAAAAATGTGGTCCAAAACTTTGAAAATATTTTAGCTAATTTCCTGTTCGGGGAGAAAGATGAGGGTGGCTTTAAACACCATTGGGTGAAGTGGCAGTTAATGTGTTATCCCACAAACAAAGGAGAGATTGGTTGTAGACATTTGAAGGTAGTTGTTAAAGCCTAGGTATGTAAATTATGGTGGAATCTCGAGTAGTGGCTTTTCCTGGAAATTGGTAGTTTTCACCGTACAAAGGCTTTTCCTGGAAATTGGGAGGTTCGGCTTTAAACTTATTGTATGGTTTTTTATTCCATCATATAATTGTAGGTTTATTAATCTTCGTTATAGAGTCAACGGGGCTATTAGAATTGATGGCATGGGATTGGAATCTTTTATAGTTAGGAAAAATTAATCCGGTAGTGTATTGGTAGAGGTCTTGGCCTAATCTAACTTTATTTAACAAGCCACCGGGAGGGGCATTTCCTCCACCGAAAAGTTTAATAAAAATATAACTGGGATATTATTCCATTTATTAAATAAATAGCCTACAGAATCTCCTTAAAAAATCTTCTCTTTTTTTAACAAACATCTTCCACTTTCTATATAAATACTTAAGGTGACAACTAAATACATGTCCAAATAATGAATACGCCACTCGATAGTTAGTGAAGGTCAGTTAAACCAAAGTTTCGTTAAAATGAGAAGATGATTACATGAGTGTTGATGAGAGCAATAACTACTCATAATATAATTTCCCTGAAAACCTAATTCTCCGGAGATTAATTAAAAAATGGGTAATATGAAGTTGTTCAATAAACCAAGATGGTAGACCCAATTCAGCATGCCTTGTTTGAAGTTTATCCACCAACATAACACTTAGAATATAATAAAACTGGTGTTGGTATGTTCTGTTGTTCGATAACATTATAAAGGTAGAAATTATTTCTATCTTTAGACAATGTGTCTAGGATATAGAATGAGACTTGGGTTACGGCTCCTTTACTCGGGCGGAGGAGGTGGTTGGACCAAACGGGGGGTCTTTTGAGAAGGTTTCATCGTCTATTGGGGAGTTCAAGAAGATTATGTATTAAATTTATTTTTCTTCTTCTCTCAGAGTTCAGTTTTCTGTCTGTTACTTCGGGGTGATATGCTATCATGATAATTTCTTATTCGCTCATATGAGATGTTATATAAGTCATCTAAATCCATTTCATAATCATTGTCTCTTCTGTTATTTCATAAACGTTGAGTGTTTTTATTTCATCTTCTTTCTACTTTCATATTCAAAGGGTTCCTATACAACTCAAAACCAATTCCAAACATTGAAGATGGTCCTTTTGACAGGTAAAATTAAGTTGAAATCATGTTTTCTTTAACATCAAACTCTTGATTTAGCATTAATATAAAATTATAATATATTATTTATCCAAATGTATCTCATACAATGTAAATTGTGTCTCTTTATTGCTTAAACTCTTCCAACCTTCACCTGTTCAAGTCTCAAAATTTTAAAAAATAAAAAAATGGCGGACACACCATAACTTTAAATGACAAGAAAGTTACATCAAAGCTAACCCTCTTTGTTTAACAAAAAATCTAACATGAAATATGTTACACACGCATATGAAGAGAAAGATGAAAGGCAGATAATATCAACATAAATCAAAACGACATATAACAACAAATTAATCATCAATTGATAGAAAAAAAAACACACAAAAAAAATTAAATGTGAGAGTAATATATAAAAGATTCAAGTAATTTAACATCATACCTCAGCATTGCAATCTGCAACGACTTCAAATATATAAAAGCACCGGCCTAGATGTCTAATCATAAAACACTAGATCACAAGTCAACAAAGGTGTAAGAAATTTCTAAAGCAAGAATTAATCTAACAATTTCAATAGCAGACACTTATTTGATCATATTTTGCTTCATGCACAAACCTAAATAAGCATACAATAATATCATCATAAAGGAAAATGTGTGTGTGTGTGTGTGTGTGTGTTGCTATATAACAAAGAAAACGAAACTCAGTTAATAGGTGGGATTCCTATATGGTGCGTATTATTTTGAATTTTAGAAATGCCTAAATTTTATAACCAAGAATGGAGGTTACTGACTTATTGGGATGAGCAAAAAAAAATCTAGGATTTTGTATAATAGCAAATCAGTAATGAATTGCTAAAAAGGTAATGATTAACACAATTAACAACCAGAGTCACATGAGACTGAAAAGTGAGGTAAATAAAAAACTATAAAATACGGTAGAATACCAGATGAAGAACAAGACCCAAGGCTGTGATTAAATCGTGATCCAAATAAACACCATCCGTCACAATTTTATCCTCTTCTATACATATTAGATATATTTCTTAGCAAGCATTTATTTGTTTAGTAACTATTTAGTCACACTAGAATAATTTAAAAGTAGAAAAATCTAGAAAAATTGAAATGGGGAAACGATGTTCAATGTAGGACATGGCCACATAGCATTGTTGCACCATAAGTTAAGGAATAGCGAATCAACGAATCAATCATTATATTTATTCTTTCTAACACATGTACTAACAAAAATTTCATACAAAAGAAAAAAGGATCAAATAATTACAAATACAACTATGTGAGGAACCGAACCTAATGATTTCAATATATTTCATAGGAAAAAAGAAATCATCATAAATTGTCAATAATACATTCTAACCTTGTCAAAAATTATAATTATTACAAAAATTATAATTATTACAAAATAATAATACATTCTAATGTTCCCTCATCTTTTTGTGGACGTGATCTCCCCAAACAATGATGATGAGCAAATAAAATTGGAATAATTGTCACTAAATGATGAAATTTCTTCTAAACGCAATTCGATTTGTTACGATTGCACATGATGAACACATCAAATTGTAATAATTGTTAATGATTGGAGGACTTTAGTGATACCTTCAAAGGATACTACTTACGATTGGGTCAATGCAATTCAAAGTCAAAGAAATAAAATGAAGTGAATAGAGATCGAATACGTTCGTAACCATTTTGAAAATTCATAGGCCACTCATCTCCCTTAGACCCGGCACCCAATTCCTCATTCTCGGTTCATCGACGGCCGCCGTAATAGAAATTCTCAAAACCCACAATTGTATACTCTCTGCTCGACTCGTACCCAAAGCCAATATCCCTCATCTTCGATCCAAATCATACTTTTTTGTAATCAATTAGTTATACAGAACGTCCACAATAAAACAATTGATTATCAAAATATTCTCATAATTGAATTTTCGAGTTAGATAACAAAGAAAAAAAAAATAAACGAAGTTTATTCTCTTTTAAGTCACAGATCTTGCAACAATCGATTATCAAAATAATTACATATCTGAGCTAAATAAGTAAAAAACGATTAAATAAAGTTGTTAATAATAATTTTGAGATTAAAAAAAATGAGTGAGAAATTTCACCTTATATCGATTGGCTGGTCGAAGTGAGGCTCGGAGTGAAACTGAGGACGATGTGGACCTGGCTAGAGAAGAAGAAGAAAGAGAACGCCATTTCCAAAACAACTAAAACTCTTCTTCTCGTATTCTCAGATCAACAGTACATTTGTTTATAAAAATGTGAAAGAGTAAAACCCTAAGAAGAAAAATGCGAAGGTTTATTGCCTTTTGAAGGAAAAGGTTAAGGCAAGGATAAGGTAGAGATAATGAAGGGTGCCATCATGAAAAGCAATTTTTGTTGCCGGACAGTAGAAGAAACGTAAGGAAATTGCGAATATGAATTTTTTGTTTTGGGTTAGAAAGTGTGAAGAGGGTTTGAGACAAAGCGGGAAGTAAAAAGAAAGGAGGGAACCAAAAAAAAAATTGTCATTTCAAGAGCAATAGCATTTAAGACGGCGAATATCACTCGGTCTCCATTGATAATGTATTTGAGACTATTACTATTAAGCGGTCTCCATTGATAATGTATTTAAGACGGCTAACAATAAGGGTTTTAAATAATAATATTTTAAAAGACGATTGATTACATCAGTCTCAAAAAGTATATTTTAGAGACTAAAATTTTAACCGTCCCAAAAACTTTGGTCTCAAAAGCTACTTTTTTTGTAGTGTTATTTTAGTCATTTTTGCAATCAAATTTATAATTTCAGTAGCAATATATAATTTGTAAAGGAGTGTTTTTTTTCAAATCATCTCTTACAACTTAGAGTTATTTGGTTTTTTTGTATGGGTTTTATTTTTTAAGTTGGGACAGCCATAGATGAAGCTGACAAAATTAAGTACGATGTTTTTCTTATTTTTTTTATATATAAGGATCCACATATATAATAGTATACCTATAGTAAAACATATATATATATATAAATATATATTCGGCCACGCATCGCGTGGCCTTAATGCTAGTTCAAAACTAAATTAGGATGTCAAGTGAAAATATAAAATTTTAATTCAATTATATATTGTATCTTATATAAAGAGATACATAATGTCAAAAGATTGAATGACATCTCCTACACAGTATGAAGAGCAATTCCATTTGCATTGATAATACAGACATTAACTGACCACATTGGGTTTCTTTTAAACTAAAAAAGTGAGTGAAAAGAAAACAAAATCATCAACATAAACCTAAAGCAAAAAACTAACAGTTAATTGAGTTCCGTCAAACAATAATATGATTGCCAAATAGAATGAAGGAACATAGATATGACACCCAAAGAAAATTAAATAAAAAAGAAAAATTAAAAATAATATGATTATAATTTATTAAACGAATCAAATCATGAACTGGGGAACTATGAACTTTCCATACACATGATAATTGCATGATAGTAAAAATTCATCATTGGTTCAAAAGCTAAACATGTTATCAGTAAACTAAGAAGAGGCCAATAAGCTCATATTACATTCTCTATTATGGAGTGAGAATTTTTGTTGTGGTAGAAAACACTGGCCTCCTGTGAAACCCATCCCTATCAAATTAAAAACATTTTTCTATAACTCTGTAAAGAAAAAGCAAGGGTACATACATTATAGTATATTTTTACGTAAATCTACATAGAGAACCAAAACAACAGAATCAGTAATTCAGAGAAGCAAAACCTTCGCTAAATAAAAGGACCGAGATAGAACAATAATCTACTGAAGGAGTGGTTTCTTTATATCTGTGAGTAAATAGAAAAGGGTAAGATATCAATCGATGGAAGAGGATGAGTTGAATAATAATTTACTGATTTGAGAGAGAATGGAGAAAATGAATCAGATTCACGAGACAGAGTCTTTTAAATGACCAAGACAATATTGGACTGCCACGTGTATATAAAGTTGATAGTTAATGCGCTACCACGTGTTACATTCACAAATGAAGACACCGTTTTTTATATTATGATGACGATGATGATGATACTAGATTCATCACACTTACCCATGTTCATGTATAGCTTTTTCCACTTACCAAAGCAACATCTCGACCAAACAAATCTCTACCAAAGAAAACCTATATGTTTATGAAACCAAAGAAAACCCATATTTTTTACTTTTTCTTCCTTCCGATCATATTGAATAAGTAAGTTCCAAGCAATGGCTACATCACAATCAAGTTCGTCTCATGAATTTTCTCTTTCAATTGGTTTTAGTTTGAACATTTTCTGATGAGGTATTCAGTTTTTTCCCTTTTTTGAAGCACGATTTATTCAATTTCAAATCAAGGTTATTTTTTTTTTCCATTTTGAAAGTTATTTTTGCAGATCCAACTCGACATTTTTTTACAGATCCAACCTTAATAACGTTTCCAGGTATACTCTTTGTTCTCTCTCCCTGCATTCAAATTTCTCATTTGAAAAAACACAGTTTCTTATGGTGTGTGCATTTAATATGGGTTACATATAATCTAACTACGTTAGGTTTTTTCCTTAGTGTTTAGGAAGCTCTGAACATGGTGTTTTCCCTTTTGTTTTGTTGGGTTCCCACTACTTTTTGTGCCGATAGAAATGATGTGTGATTCTGGGTTTTGATAATCTTAATTTTTTTAGAGCATTTTTTAAAAGTTTACTCTTAACCTGCTTGGAACCAACAAAGTTGGACTATTTTTTCCATACCGCGTTCTTCTCACCATCTACATATTGTAGTTAGTAAAAAATGGACATAACCTGAAACTTTGTAATCTGATTTTGCTTGGATACAAGCCAAATTTTTTAGTATCTTAGTGTTTAGTAAAGTTCTGTTAGTTTTAGAAGGTAGTATGGAATGTAGTTAAATGTTTAGTTTAGGAAATTAGGATTGCTAGATATGGGAAACCAAGAATTTGGAGGGAAATATTGAGGAGAATTTGGAAATATAGAAAAGAAAGAAAGTTTTTCTATTAGACTTGATGATACAATGCTTAGTTTTGGATTGAGATGGTTTGGCCAAATGACCTCACCACCTATTTATAGGCATCACACCTCCTTAATGGATGGTGGAGATTAAAGTACATCAATGGTGTAGATTAATTCTCTAGAAGGTTCCCACCTCCTTATGGGAACATTCTAGAAGCCTACACACTTCCCTAATATTCTAGAATATTCTATACTATTCTAGGATTTATATAGAATATTCTAGGAATTATCTAGAATATTCTAGACTATTCCAGGAATTATCTAGAATATTCTAGGAATTATCTAGAATATTCTAGACTATTCTAGGAATTAGTATCACATGTCAACACTCCTCCTTGATGCTAATTCCTGAAACCCCAAGCATGGCTCGTAGTTGTTCGAATTTGGCCTTTTGTGAAAATATTTGCAACTTGTTCTTCAGTTTTGCAATAATTCAACTTGATCTCTTTGTTGGATGTTACCTCTCGCAGGAAATGGTACTTGATTGCAATATGTTTTGTTCGACTATGATAAACTGCATTCTTCGCCATCGTAATTGTGGATTTGCTGTCGCAGTAGATTTATGTAGGTTCATTCTGTATTACTCCCATATCCTCAAGTATTCGCCTTAGCCAAATTGCTTGACACGCTAAGCTTGAGGCTGCTACATACTCGGCTTCTACTGAGGATTGAGCAACTGTCTCTTACTTCTTTGATGCCTCCGAGAAGAATCCAGAACCAAGTGTGAATGCATAACCTGAAGTGCTTCTCATGTCATCCACTAATCCGACCCAACCACTGTTCGTGTACCCGATTAGTCTTGAGTAGGTAGTAGACTTGTACCTTATACCATATTCTTGCGTGCCTTGTAACTACCTAAGTATTCTCTTAGCCGCTCCATAGTGAATATGAGTTGGACTCTGCATGAACCAAGATAGAAAACTTGTAGCATACATTATATCTGGCCGAGTTGCTGTGAGATATAGTAAGCTCCCAATAAGGCTCCTATAAAGAGAGGCGTCTGCTTTAAGCGAAACGTCGTCCTTCCTAAGTTTTTCATTGGTCACGAGCGGTATAGCAACGGATTTGCAGTCGTACATACGGAACTTCTTTAGGAGGTTCTCGGTGTATTTATTTTGTGACAAGAAGATTCCACCATTTTCTTGGCTTATTTCAATGCCAAGAAATTAGCGCATCAAGCCCAGGTTGCTCATCTCGAATGTCTTCATCATGTCTTCTTTAAACTCTTTGATCATTTTTTCATCATTTTCTGTATAGATTAAATCATCCACATAAAGGGAAATGATAAGAATATGGTTCTGACCTTGGGTCTTGATGTAGACTGTTGGCTCGCTCTGGCTCCTCCTAAATCCTTGATTGGTGAAGTATCTGTCAATTCTGCTGTACCAGGCTCTAGGAGCTTGCTTTAGACCATATAAGGCTTTCTTCAGTTGAAGGACTTTATCTTCTTTTCCTTGCACCTTGAATCCTTGTGGTTGTTAAACGTAGATTTCTTCCTCGAGATATCCATTAAGGAATGTTGATTTGGCATATAGTTGATAAATCTTCCAGTGATTTTGATCTTCTAGTGCTACTAGTGCTCTAATGGTGTCTAATCATGCCACTGGTGCAAAAGTTTCATTATAGTCAACTCCGAATTGTTGTGAGTAGCCTTTTACTACTAACCTTGCTTTGTGTTTCTGAATTAAGCCATCAGGTTGTAGTTTTGTTTTATAGACCCACTTTACTCCGATGATATCTTTGTACTTTGGTTGATCCACCAACTCCCAACTCTTGTTCTTCTCGATCAACTTCATCTCTTCTTCCATAGCTTTGACCCGGACTTCTAATTTTGCAGCAGCTTCATAACTCTCTGGTTCTAGAATTGCAAAATTATAGCTTTCATATATCTCAACTAGTGGTCTGTTCCGTCTAGGAGTTGATTCTGGAGATGAGTCTTCTTATCTTGGTGATGCTGGAGGTATTATTTTTGGTGTCGGGGAAGTTGTAGTCTCTGTAGCTTCACTCTGTTATGGTGTTATAGATGTGATGATGCTTCTTCTTTCAATCTTCTCTTCTTCCCAGTTCCAGGTAGCACTCTCATCGAACTCCACATCGCGACTGATCATCAACTTCTTGGTTCTTAGGTTATAGACTCGATAGCCTTTTGATTGAGTACTATAGCCAAAGAAGATTCCTTTCTCCGACTTGTCGTCGAGTTTGCTTCTCCTTTGGCATGGAACATGAGCATAACATATGCACCCGAACACTCTGAGATGTTTTGCTGATGGCTTTTGACCGCTCCAAGCTTCGATCAGCGTCTTGTTTTGAACAGCTTTGGTGGGAAGCCTGTTTAGGAGATACACTGTAGTGTAGACTGCCTCTGCCCAAAAAGTATTGGGAAGGCCTTTCTCCTTAAGCATCGTTCTGGCCATCTCCATGACTGTCCTATTTTTTCTTTCAGAAACTCCATTCTGCTCTAGAGCATACCCAACATTTTGTTGGTGTTCTACCCCATCATCTTCACAGAACTTATCGAATTCATTAGAGTTATACTCCTTTCCTTTATCACTTCTCAAAACTTTGATGAAGTGACCACTTTATTACTCAACGAAGTTTTTAAATTTTTTGAAAACTCTAAAAACTTCTAATTTTTCACGAAGAAAATAGACCCACGTCATTCTTATATAGTCATCAATGAATAAGATGAAGTACCTGTTATTCTCATGAAAGGGTGTCCTCATAGGACCACACACGTCGGTGTGTACCATCTCCAATAATGACTTCGCTCTCCATGATTTGTCTGATGGGAATGGTTGTCTTTGTTGCTTCCCGAGCATATAGCCTTCGCAAACATGATCTAGCTCTTTTATCAGCGGCATGTCTCTCATCATGTTCTTCTGATGGAGTAACTTTAACGCATAAAAATTATAGTGGCCAAATCTTTGGTGCCATAAATAAGAGTCATCTATTTATGCCTTCATAGTTATGTCTTTTGCATATCTCCACTCGATAGGGAAATTTTTATTATTATTCATTTTTACCACAACTATTTCTAGATTTTTATTCTTTTTATCATAAATGGTACATGAGTCTCCGAAAAAGTATAAGGAGTACCCATTTTCCATCATTTGACCAACACTAAGTAGACTTTGGTGTAAACTAGGCATAAGTAAGACATCTTTGATCAGCCGCGTACCTTTCTTTGTCTGCACAGCTATTGTGCCTTTGCCCTTTTCTTCTACAACTGCACCATTTCCCAATCGAACTTGTGACTTGACTGACGTGTCGATATCTTGGAAAATGCCTTCTTTTGCAGTCATGTGATTACTGCAGCCGCTGTCGATGTACCAAGTATCCTCCTTCTCCTTTGTTGCTACTTGGCTGGCGTAAAAAATAACTATTTCTTCGTCTTTATCTTCAGAGAAGTTGGCTTGGTGTTTTTCCTTTAGACGACAGTCTTTTTCTTCATGCCCGAACTTCTTACAGCTTCGGCATTTTGATTTGTCTCGAAACCATCAATCCTTTTCGAAATGGTTTGTCTTTTTACAAATGCCACAAGGTGGAAATTTTCCTTTTTTATCACCTTGATTTTTCAAATTTCCATTATT
The DNA here is from genome assembly GCA_949130495.1 of Sambucus nigra. NCBI lineage: Eukaryota > Viridiplantae > Streptophyta > Magnoliopsida > Dipsacales > Adoxaceae > Sambucus > Sambucus nigra. Next base: position 329,414,540 of record OX422222.1, on the reverse strand, counting down.
TCTAGATGTTTCCTCCCATCTAGAATTTTCTTTGAATTTTCTCCAATCACCTTGTCTGGAATTCAGAGACCTTGAGTTGAACTTAGAATGGAAGGCAGTTTCTGTCGAATCTTCACTACGCCTACTCAATCTTTGCTCATATGCTTCTAGAGATCCCATTAGTTCGGTCACTGAAAGTGTTTTTAGATCCTTTGTACTTTCAATTTTGGTTACAATAGGATCAAACTTTGCAGTGACACTAATAAGAATTTTTTTGACAATCCTTTTATCGGGTATATCTTCCCCGTAGGATCTCATTTGATTTACTAATTCCTTTATTTTAGAATAGTATGCTTTGGAGGACTTAGATTCCTTCATTTTTAAATTCTCAAATTCCCTTCTTAAAGCTTGTAGTTTAATTGTTCGTACCTTTTCGTTGCCCTTGAACTCTTCTTGTAAGATCTCCCATGCTTCTTTGGAATTTGTGGCTCCGCTTAGTCTTGGAAATATTGAGTCGCTGACCACTTGTTGAAGAAAACTGAAAGCGTTTGCATCCTTCGCTATATTCTCCTTTAGTTCCTTCTTTTGTGCATTTGTGAGGGTAGAGGTGTCTTCAGGATTGATAAAACCTTCATTAACGACATCCCATATATCATGGGCTTGGAGAAATGTCTTCATTTTGAAACTCCAAAAGTCATAGTTATCCCCATCAAATGTAGGGATTGGAATCAACGAATTAGACATGTTAGACAAAAAATCAGAGTGAGTTTATGGTGAAGGAATGTAGGTAGGAAATATTGGTTACGCCCAGTTGGTGACGGAACTGTGCTCTGATACCACTGTTAGTTTTTGAAGGTAGTATGGAATGTAGTTAAATGTTTAGTTTAGGAAATTAGGATTGCTAGATATGGGCAACCAAGAATTTGGAGGGAAATATTGAGGAGAATTTAGAAATATAGAAAAGAAAGAAAGTTTTTCTATTAGACTTGATGATACATTGCTTAGTTTTGGATTGAGATGGTTTGGCCAAATGACCTCACCACCTATTTATAGGCATCACACCTCCTTAATGGATGGTGGAGATTAAAGTACATCAATGGTGTAGATTAATTCTCTAGAAGGTTCCCACCTCCTTATGGGAACATTCTAGAAGCCTACACACTTCCCTAATATTCTAGAATATTCTATACTATTCTAGGATTTATCTAAAATATTTTAGGAATTATCTCGAATATTCTAGACTATTCTAGGAATTAGTATCACATTTCAACAAGTTCATTATTGGTTCCAGGTATTTGACAAAATTATTCAAGTGAGCATTTCCATTAATTTTATGACTCTTAAGTTCTTATATTTGTTGTGAATGAGTTTTTATTTTACTTTTTATTTCTAATATGAAACATCAAGTTTATGAAGTGTAACGTTCTAGTTTAGATTTAGTAAATTTTTATAGATGCGACCTTTGGAAGGTGTTTTTGGATTTTTTTAGTTATTATAAAAAAAATACAATTTATTTTTTCAGTTTGTAATTATTGTTACACTTTTCTAAACCAATTATTCTTTACATTTAAATAAATTATACTTCGAATGTGAAGTCAAAAAAAATACCAACTACACCAAAGCTGCCTAATTGTCACGGTCATTGACCTTGACAAGTTCAACTTGTCAAGATCAATGACCGTGACAATTCGGGGCGAGACAACGTTTTTTGTCACGGACGTGTCACGGTCATTGACCGTGACAAGTTCGTTAGAATTGTCACGGGCGTGTCAGGAGCGATGACCGTGACAAGTTTAGTCACGATTAATAACCGTGACAAAGCCTTGACCCTTTTAAAAAAAATTGTCACGGCCATTGACCGTGACACGTCCGTGATAAAAAGTTGTCACGGGCTTGTCACGGTCAATGACCGTGACAATTCTGGGCAGAATTTAAAAAAAATCTGCTAGGCAGTATGGCCACTGCCACTGCCCAGCAGTATATTTGTACCTGTTATAGCAACGTTGTACCTGTTCAAACATCATATATCCAAATAAAATAAAGATAATGCAAATATATATTCAAAATAGAAACAATTTACATGACGATATAGTCCAAATATAATTCAAATGTACCAACTTAAAAATAATGTCACTACATGTCAGGGGTAAATGTGAGGAGGTGAGTAGGCCACATGATATACGAATTGACACACCCACTAATATACATCGTGTAGCATTGTTCGCGCAACCATAATAGGGAGTTCTCCTTCACGGGTATCACATGTGTGACGAGCACTTTGGACTCTATCTCTTGAAGCGCACGTCCATGAACTATTCCACCCTGAATGATATTCGGGTCCCTCAACCCCCGCCCTATCCGCTGGCCATCAAATACGTCCAATATGAACACGGTCAGCCAACCAATTATTGACATCGGTCTGGGGAAGGGATCCAAATAAGGAAGTGGATCATCGAAGTACGCACGTGTCGATGATGAAGTAGCGAGGTCCACATCCTCGTCATCCTACGCCTCGTTCTCCCGCACCTCCTCCTCTTCCACCGCCTTCTCCTTTCCTTTCCCCTTACGGTCTCCGCCCAACGTACGCTTCATGAATGAGTACATATCTTGGACCGTCGCCTCCAAACGGGACAGCTTCGCGTCATGTGAATCCATCGTTCGAGCCAACCCGGTGTCGCTCGTCTCCAATCCGATGATCCTAGGTTTGGCCACCCGCGAGATCACCCCCTTATCCTCCCCTTGCGATCAGAGCCAAGCACTTGGTTGAGTGCGTCTGTGGAAAAAGACGCCTTGTCGGCATCAGACTGTGACTCATGCACTTCCTTAAGCTTTGCCTGAAACGATAAAAAACACATGATTAGTAAAATAAGTAAACTAAAAAATTATAACGTAATTAACAAAAATTAAACTGTCGGATTACTTACAATCGTGGCTGCGACGCTCGGGAACACCTCCTTGTCCTTCCCCTTCTTCGTCCGAAGAGCCACATAAGTATCGAGCCTATGTGGCTTACCCCCTGGGCCACTCCCTACCCCCTGAAATAAAATAAAGTAAAATTAGTATCGGCCCCTCAAAGTAAAATAATGAAGAATAATATATTTCTGTAGTTATAGGAAAATTAAATCTTACCTTCATCCTATGCTCCACCTCGACGTAAGACGTCCGGCCGGAGTAGTGCATGTCCATATTTTTTCCCGATTTTTCTACCCCGATTGGCGAGATGCCAATTGTCGATCCTCGATCTCATTCTCAATGAACTTTTGCCATTGTGCCAATGAGAACGACTCCTTGGGCTGGACGGATCCACGTCATTGGATAATGGACTCTCGTGTTTTCTCAAAGTACCATGTTCGCATATTTTTCTTCCACGTCTTGTGTTGTTCCCTCAACTGCTCCAAGACGGAATCGCGAAGCTTTGAATCCAAGTTGAATTGTTCCTGTCCAACAAATACAATGTTAGTTGCGAATAAATATAAATATAAATATAAATATAAAATGAAATCGAAATCGAAATCGAAATCGAAATCGAAATCGAAATCGAAATCGAAATTGAAATTGAAATATTCATATTCATATAAATATATTACCTGTAGTGCCGCCCAAACAGCTAACTTGAGCTCATATGGAACCTCCTTCCAACTCATAAACCCCGGGCCGATGACCGTCTTTAGCAGCTCGAGGGATCTCGCTAATAGCTCCGACTTGTTCTCGATGGTAATCCCAAATTTGCCATATTTGGGGAGCCTAGGGGCCAACGAGCCCTCGTCGCCTCCGCTACCATCGAGCCCAGATGACATCATCATAACCAACATCATCATCCTCGCCTTAATACTTGAAGGAGATATTTGCTGTAAAAAATGTTATTAGTACAGATAAAAAAAAATGTTATTAGTACACATAGACACACACGCCGCCCCCACCCCTACCCCACCACCCACCACCCATCCCTGCCCCCACCACCACCCCCTCCCCCCTCACCCCACCCCCACCACACACACGCACACGTACACGTACACACACCACCCCCTGCCCCCCACCACACACACAATAATCCAATAATGATTAATAATTATATATACTATGTTTCATTTAATTATGTCTTATTTATATTCAAATTCAATTATTAATAATTATATATAGTATGTTTCATTTAATTATGTCTTATTTATATTCAAATTTAATTATTCAAAAGTTGAAATATTCCACTCCCCATATGGACAATAATCCAGTGGTCATGCCACTTTTAAAACTAACCAACCCAATATTTACTAAACAAAATAATCCAACAGCAATGTCTACAACAAATGTGTATATTCAAATTCAATTATTAATAATTATATGTAGTATGTCTGATTTAATTATGTCTTATTTATATTCAAATTCAATTATTAATAATTATATATAGTATATATTAATTTACTAATTCACAATAAGGGGCAATCATATATTAATTTACTAAAAAAATTAATAATCAATCAATTCTTTACAAGGGACACTACGCTCGCACACACATAGACACACACGCAGCCCCCCACCCCTACCCCACCACCCATCCCTGCCCCCACCCCCTCCCCGCCTCACCCCACCCCCACCACACACAAGCACCAGTACACGTACACACACCACCCCCTGCCCCCCACCACACACATAATAATCCAATAATGATTAATAATTATATATAGTATGTTTCATTTAATTATGTCTTATTTATATTCAAATTCAATTATTAATAATTATATATAGTATGTTTCATTTAATTATGTCTTATTTATATTCAAATTTAATTATTCAAAAGTTGAAAAATCCCACCCCCATATGGACAATAATCCAGTGGTCATGCCACTTTTAAAACTAACCAGCCCAACATTTACTAAACAAAATAATCCAACAGTAATGTCTACAACAAATGTGTATATTCAAATTCAATTATTAATAATTATATGTAGTATGTCTTATTTATATTCAATTCAATTATTAATAATTATATATATTATATATTAATTTACTAATTTACAATAAGGGGAATCATATATTAATTTACTAAAAAAATTAATAATCAATCAATTCTTTACAAGGGACACTACGTGCACACACACATAGACACACACGCAGCCCCCCACCCCTACCCCACCACCCACCCCCATCCCTGCCCTACCCCCACCCCCTCCCCCCCTCACCCCACCCCCACCACACACACGCACACGTACACGTACACCCCCCTCCCCTCACCACCACACCCCCTTCCCCCCACCACACCCCCTGCCCCCCTCCCCCACCACACACATATACACATACACACATATATATACACACATATATATACACACATATACACACACATATACACATACATATACACACATATATATACACACATGCATATGCACACATATATATACACACATACACACATATAGAAATGAAAGAGAAAGAGAGGAAAAAAATATACCTTAGAGAGAGAGAGAGAGTGCTGAAATCGCTTGTAGAGAGAGAGAAAGAGGGAAACCAAAAACGGTGGGAAAAAAAGAGTCTAGGGCTTTTTTTACTGATGATATTGTCACGGTCGTGTCAAGGTCCTTGACCGTGACAATTATTTTAATAATTGTCCCGGTCAATGACCGTGACAACACTTTATCACGATCTTGTCACGGTCAATGACCGTGACACAAAATGCGAGAATCTTGTCACGATCAATGACCGTGACAAGAGTGACCGGCTGAAAGGTGATATTTTGGTCATTTTGGTGTAGTGCCAAACTCTCTCATATTTACAAACTAAACTTCATTGTGTTCATTTTTCTTTTGATTTTGAGTATATGATTTTATGTCATTTCATGACGTATGGTCTGAAACTTCTGAATGAGTTCAGTTTTTTTATTTTATAGTTTTTTTTTTGGTAAACATTGAAAGAAAAAGGTTATAGGGGGACTACATCACATAGCGTCAAAAGACAAAGGGGCAACATAACATAACATGGAACAAAGACATAACAAAGAGGAAAAACCACAGCCCAACTACATCATAGGATTGGCAAGGATCCACCGCATGCCAATCGGAACCTCATCAATTTCAACGAAGGCCTCCTCCTGGACTTTCGCCTCGCGTGCCAACCAATCCGCACCCCATATCATCCCGGGTTTGGCATAGATGAAGTCCACACCCACAATCCTCATGAGCTCATAGCAGTCAACCCCAATGTTCTCGAAATCAGTCTCGTGGTACTGGACAACTTTGAAGATCTCAATCAGCTCATTCGAATTGGTTTCCACCAGGATATTCTTCCACCCACGCATCTTAGCCATATTAAGGTATGGTAGAGGCCTTCCATCAGTGCACAAAGGAGCGAGGGGGTACCTCTAAGTCGTCCGTAGAAGCCAGCTTTCCAGTGGCCCCGGTCATCAAGGACGTAACCCCCAAAGGTAGCAAGACGATAGGTGGGATCAGTGCAGGCCTGGAGGGCCACCTTAGTCTTCCCCTGATCAACATGCCCAATCATGCTCAAGAGAGCTTCTGGGACATCATCATATTCCGCATAGTCGTGTGTCTGGCATCTTTCGAGTCGGGCAAGACCATCCGCCCACATGTTGTTGGAGCGTCTGATATGGGTGACCTTAGTATCCATTTCAGTCATGATGGCCATACATTCCTCAATAATATTCGTCAGTGGATGGTTCTGGTGGCCCTATCTATTGAGGATAAGCACAACATCCAAACAGTCACTACATAAAAGGAACCCATTCCAACCCTTAATTTTAGCCAGATTTAAGACATGAAGAATTCCCACAAGCTCAGCCTTAATGGGACTACTCTCTCCGATAATCTTGTCGTTGAACCCAAGGATCCACCGTTGATCGTTGCTGCTGACCATACCACCAAAACCACCCAGTTTGCTGAAGGGGTCGTAACTTCCATCTGTGAAGATCTCATAACCTAAAAAGTATCATCACTTAAAGGAATGTTAGGAATATTACCCGGGCCATGGAAGCTACTAGCTTTAGGTTTAGTAATAAAATCTAGTTCCCTAGCGAGGGTACTAGTGGTAGAACAAACCATGGCCGGGGTGATATTTTTCTTTTGAAAAATGCGTTTATTACGCGAAGTCCATATATTCCACAGAGTAGATATAAATAAGTTTTTGTCAATCAGCACAGAGTTATCCCATATGTTATCATTAATCCACTCAAGAAAATGAGAGTTTTTATGTCTGTTCCACTCCTTGGGGTGGGGAAGGTGATATCCCACACAGTACAGGCAAGATGACAGTTTCTAAGCACGTCTTCAATATCTTCATCATACTCATAAACTTCACATTTTTTAGAATTAGTAAGGCATCTTTTGAATCTCTAACAATTAGTAAGTAACCTTTTGTGAAAAATAAGCCATAGAAAGGTTTTGAACTTTTGAGGGATTTTAAGTTTCCAAATGCGACCCTAGTTTAACAGGGAGGAAGTATTACGGTCAAACTTAATAAGGAAATCATAGGCCGATTTTATAGAGAACTTACCATTGGTTGTGGGTCCCCAACTAGGGCTATCAGTTTTTTCAGGAGTGTGGGGAAGCGGGGTTCCCAGGATTAAGTTGGTGGTGTCATGTGGGAAGATATCTTTTATTAGTTGCTCGTTCCAGACCCCCTTATTTATCAGGTCGCAAACACGAGACACGTGGGAACTGTTGTGTGTCTTAGGTATGGTGGAACTACCCACCCACCAATCTTTAAAAATATTAGTAGATTTCCGATCACCAATCACCCATTTAGTATTCTGAACAATATCAGATTTGCACTTGAGGATGCCCCTCCATATATGGGAAGCCTGAGCTTTTCTAGTCCAGTTACCCGGATTGTTGTGTGTCTTATACTTCGAACTAAGCACACGAACCCATAAGGAGTTTTTGTCATTGATAATTTCCCAACCAAGTTTGGAGACAATGGCACGATTATTCTCCTCGCTACTTCTGAGCCCCAGACCACCCAGGTCTTTGGATCGGCAGGTGGTGTTCCAGTTTATAAGGTGGATCTTTTTCTTTCCATCCGCATCACCCCAAAGGAAGTTCCCATTAAGATTATCCAGTTTATCATTTATCTTCTTAGGGTGAATAGAAGTTTGCATATTATAGATGGGGATGGTCGATGTGAAAGCCTGGATAAGGGTAGTTCTACCATCCAGAGATAGGAGATTAGCGTTCCATCCCGAGAGTCTCTTTTGGACTTTGTCAATGATATGGGTGAAGTGCTTAGTAGTAACCCTCTCATGGACAAGGTTAGTCCCGAGGTAAATACCAAGATGCTTAGTGATATTAATCCCACATCTTCTACTAATGTTACAGGTGTCATGTTTAGGGATATTGGGGGAGACGTAAATTTTATATTTCGAGAGGCTAAGAGTTTGGCCAGAGATATCACAAAAATTCTGGAATGTTTTCATGACAACATCACAGCTAGTTGGGGAGGCTTCCATGAAGAGAATGACAACATCACAGACAAAAATTCTGGAGAGTTTGATTTTATAGTTTGGTTTGTTCTCATGTGCTCTTTTTATAGTTTTCTCTATCCTCATTGTGGGTGCATTGGTCATTTTTGGGAATGTGAATAACTTTCATATATTTGTTTATATTTGGTATAATATTATCTTTCATCAACCTTCTCTTCCCCACCAACGCATTCGGTGATTCTGTTATCTCGAGATCAGTAGGTCAATAAGCTCTTACTTTACTAATGAAATATGAATTGTTTGAGTTTTCACAAATTTTAATTTTGATTGGTGATTTTAATTTTGATTGGTACATATATATATATATATACACACACTCACACACACACACACTGAAGTTGTTTAGGTTTGTAAATTCTTGCAGGCATTTTTGGTGGATACGCCTTGAGAGTTTCTTTTAAGGAGTACATGAAGGAAGCCAAGGATAACATTAAAAAAAATTCTCAGGGATGGATTTTAAAAAATATTAAGATTATGGGTAATTAGATTGTGAAACCATCAATCTTTAGTTTGAATATATAACAAACAACAAAATCTACATCGAACCAGTTACCCGCGCTCGATAATTCATTCCCACTAAATAGATAAATGATTTAGAGAATATGAAAATTGGAAATAGATACAGGTGTGGGTCTGCAATTATGGCCCGTATATACGTCGAAACAAGTTCAAGGTTCTCGTAAGTGTGTAAATATATGGAATGCTTTGGCAAGTCGTTTATGCATATACGTAATATCATTATTCATTAAGTTTTGTAAATTATTTTTTAATTAAGTACTAAATATTTGTATTTGTTGATTATGCAATACTTTCACTATGGGTACATCAAAGTGGATGCCCATTTACTGAAGCACACAACTCCCGAAACATTTTCAATCCATTTCATAGGTTAGTGGATCTATCCATTTTAATTTATAGGTTACACAAGTGTAGTTAGAAATGCAATATCCAATATACATTGCACGACAACCATACAACCATTTTGAGATGATTACTAGGAATGAATGGGTGTTGCTGGCCACCGAAATTTCAGTCCATCATTTATAAATAATCGATCCACAAATGGCATAATAAATTCTCTTTGATACCATTGTTGATGATAATTGATTGGAGGCATTGTCATTCTACCCAACCCACCACCAAAAATGAAATGCATATATACGAAAGTTAATGTAGAGGTTATTTTTTACAATAGTAACATGTTATTTCGTGCGGAAACTCGTGACCAATTCAATAGTTGTTTGAGGCAAGTGTGGACACCTCAAACTTTGAGTACGTATTATTTTGTAGTTTACGTGACATACTCGCAAGACCCACCAGCCTCCTGGGATATCTCAAAATGGTAAAAAAAATTACTGACTTGAATGATATGCAAACCATAATTTTCTCATAAATGTATGGCCACTCCCATAAATATGTGAACAAAGACCAAAAGTCATTCTCAACAGACGAATAAAAATGTGTGAAAGATTTAATCGCACAGTTAAAAGGCTGATCACGCGGATAAAAGGTTAACCATTCAATTAAATATTTGCTCACCATTGTATATCTCATCCACTTGCAACCAAATCTTGATATATTTGATTGGGTGGTTAAATGGTTAACTGCATAGTTAAAATTGGAAGACACGTGGCACATAGTTAATATATAAAACGCTACAAGTGATGGGGTTAACCCAAATTCTAGGTTTTAATTCCTATTTTAATTAAGCACTGATTAAACACATTGTGAAAAACTTTAGTCCATTTTTATGTTTCCTAAGAGTGAAGCTAGGTTAATATCAATAATAAACTAAGCCAACACACATACTGGGATATAGGAAGAAAAGTCATAAAATAAAAAAATCTCAGATGACCTAGCCTACACAAAGTCCACTATGATATAGGATTTCATACAAGAATGACAAATGAGTTACTCATGACTCGATGCCTCCAAGATTGATGCAGTTTCAATATCTCCTTGAACCTTCTTCACAGTAACACCGCATGAATCCACCCACAACCTTCACAACACATTCCTCACTCGTCACGATGTTCACCGATCTTTTACTATAAAACGTCACCGCAGTCACATGGAATCCATCATGCCAAACCAACTCTCTCAATGATGAGTAAACGTAATCTTATTCAAGAAATGTGAGATCTCAACAGAACATATTATCTTAATTCTTGGATCTCAAACTTTTGGGTGTAAACGGGGTTAAAGAGTTTTTTTATATTTTTCTTTGAAAATTTTGTTTGAACCCCCTTTTATTAAAATAAACTTTTTAGCTCTGGAATTTGTAAGAAAATGTGAAAAGTAGTGGCATAAAATCCAAGGAAAATCATTCAAATTAGTTAGGTACTAAGTCATTAGAACGAGATACCCAAACTCGTTTGAATGAGGTTTATACGAGCTTTAAACGAGAGCTTATTATCTTAGGTACAATAGTCTAATTCAATGTTCATTCGATCCTCATTAAAACGAAAATCGTCATCTCATTTGATTGAGATATCAAAGTCATTCAAATGAAAACATATACCTTGCCAGAATTAGAAAGCTACTTCATTTGAACGATTTCCTAAAATAAAATTATTTTTAAAAAAAATATTTTTTTGAAAATAGCCTCATCAAAACTCTAGACATCCAAATTGAAAACCCAAGGATCAACGTAACACCAAATATACCTTTCTCGAGTCCCCAAGGTTGAAGACTAATACAGCATGAAACCTAACCTATATATACTTTTGGTTAATCATAGGCTTGAAGGTACAAACTGATATAAAACCTAACCTATGACTCAAATAACTTTTGTACAAATAGATTAAATCCAATATCAAAAAATTTAAATTAACCGTAAAAACTTAACACAAAATGAAATTGTTCCTTATAAATATCCCCCATTATAGAATCCGAAACAAAACCCAAAAAAATAAAACTACGCTATCAATCTTTAATACCAAATCCCCAAACCCAAAAGGAAAAGGATACAAAACTAATCAATTACGCAGTTAAATGCCTAATTAATCACATGGTTAAATTCTTAATTAACCATGTGATTAAAAGTCCCAAATTCAACCCTATAAAAGGGTAATCACGCCATTAGGAAAAGAACCCCCAAACCCAATGTTTATTCAATTTTCTGAAAATCCTACAATCCCAAGCCTTGTTCTCAATATCCCGAGCGAAGTTCTGACTATTCAAAAAAGTCATTTCCCCCAATAAAAGAGAGTCGTCCATGTACATAAGTACGCAAGTCAGAGCTTTCTGATTCAGACTTTGTCCAGCGGTACCATCTCATTGAGGCCATTCCCCTACAAAATCTCAGTTCATGCTCCAAGGGTAACCATTTTGAGGAAAATCCGATTCTATGTATTAAATAAATATTGGGACCTAAAAACACCTATACTGGTATAATATTATAACTCGCCCCCTACCAGGGGACTGGGCACGCACTTTACAACATTTATACTTTAAAGTATGGTCCACCTCCAATTTTTATCATCATTGATCTACATAATATATTCTCACAAAAAAATATTAATCAAAATTTGTAAAAGCAAGCATGAGAGGAAAACAAGCCTTTTCCTACATTTAAACCCATTTTCAAGAAAATATGAGTGAACGGGGTTACTCCTGACTCTTTGCGAAATCCGAAGTCACAAGTTAGAATAATCCTCACCATTTATCATAGCATATGTTCTAATCTCAACGATGGTGTGGACACCCCGAGATATATTGGGGGCTTGAGTCCTTCTCCCAATTTTACTTCTATGAACAAAAGGGGTCAAAATAGACACCACCAAAGATAGAGAATTAAAACTACCCTTGAAAAGATGTGGAGGCAAAAGTGGACACTCTCCTTAAAATAATAAGAAAAGCAAATAAGGCAAAAAAAAATCTAATACGGGCCCTTTAACTAAACGGTTAGGAAATCATTATCGTATCTCTTCCACTTACGAAACGGTTAATGGAGAAGGACACCTGCCCCTATTCAAATTAGATAAACCCTACATGTGTCCCTATGATCTTCAATCTCTCAGTCATGTGTCACAACGACTAATCGTTCGGTTAATCAGTCCTTAAACCGTTGATTAGGTTTTATAACTTTCTCCAAGCCCAAGCATCTTTAAATATATAGTTCTGTTAGAAATATTTTATGAAATTTAGACTTTAGAAAATTCACATCCTGCGAGAAACATAGGCAAACCTTGGCGCGTAGCCCACGAAATTTGGCTCTCCCAAATGAACCTTCACCTGACTGAATGGTGCCACCTTACAGGGGACACTCCCTTAGGAAAAATTTATCTTACGCTACAAGGGTAAAGAAACTCTTCAAAAATCATGGGTCTATACCAACAATATATATTGTGATATACATATCCATATAAGTTTAAATCACTTAGTCCGACCCCGTCTAGGGGACCGGGTATGCATTTTACAACGTTTATATTTTAAAGCCTGATTTCCAACCCATCACCTCTATTTGTTGAGATGAAATGACATTATGATGTGTTAAATAAATGATAATAAATGGGTAGATATGCAAATGTACTTTTCAAAACCATTATTAGGAAAGTATCCGTGAATAGAGTTGCTCCGAAACATTGCTAAAACAAAAGTCTAAAATTGGAATTCTTGCTCTACTTTGCGAACAAATCCCGTCTTAATGAAGACACCCTCGAATATGTGTTTAATTGAAATAGTTGTGAAACACATGCCTTTGATTAATATATTTTTAATATTTGAATATAACATTCCAACTCATAAACGAGATGTTATATTAAAGACTAGGCTCCATAAATAACATGGTGTTGTTTATTGTCTACTTGGTATCCCATCGTTATGTCCCATTTGTTAGAACTATGTTAGCTTTGATAATAAGACCTCTTAGGTACGTAGGAACGATAATGATCCAAACTCATGATCCCAATCCTTATAATACCTCTATTGGTGTATTATTTATTACGGATACATCCATCTCTAGTTTAGAACCCTTTTACCATATAAAGTGATCATCTCTATCACTTCGGACCTGCCCTAGGCTTACGATACCTCCCAGATTTTAGACATGTCAATAAGGGATACATATATCTCTATTGGTAACTTATGGTTAACTCTAACCCAAATACACCCCCTCATTCTGAACTTCCAAACCAGTCTGAAGATTCACTAACACCTTATGGATAGTGATTGCCAGATAATTATAAGGATATATATCATTAGTGGTGTGGACACCTCGATCAGTAATCAAGGTTCGAGGATATTATGTCCTGTCACCAATAAGCCCCGGGCATGAACCCCAAAAGAATCCTCAAAAATACCAAATTTTTAAAACCTATACTAAAGTTCAAACTGTCAAAAACATCAAGGGGCAATGTCTATAGAGAAAAAGTGAAAATAAAAAAATATAAAAGAATCCATTAACACAACAAACAAATAAGATCTCTGGAACAGTTAACTGATCTGTTTACTGTCCCATAAATAGTTAACCGATCAGTTAAACATTTCCCCGTGGATAAACAATAGGTTATCCATTGCAAAAAGTAATTGCAGGAGGTGATTTTCTACAGATTGAATATTCGGTGCACACAAGTGTAAACAGAGTAGAATAATCAATGAAAAGATCTAGGGAACAAACACGACACAAGATGTACATGGTTAGGTAAATTTCCTACGTCCAGGGGGTTTTGAGTTTCTCTTTTATTAACTTTATAAGGCCAGGTCAGAAGAATTAAAATACTTCTCAACGAATACAGTTTTTAATTGCCCCTTTATTGGGGCTAGTTTTACATTTATAGAGGATCCTGGGAGAGTCCCAACTCAGTTGATAGCTATCCTAAATATTTCAAACTTATCTTCTATCTAAGCTAACCATCTGGTGGAGCATGTTGATGCTTAATGGCTTGGACACTATTACGATCTTGATCCTATGGGCCCACGTTTGAGCACGTGAGGGTCCTGCGACTTCATTAATTATAATCCCCACAATTGCCCTGAAATCTCATAGCCTCTTTGAGGTCATTGGGCTTTACTTATGACTTAGTCGGCAAGAGGACTAAGAGAGTTGTCATATCAAGGATATTTTACCTTTTAATTCAGTGTAAATTCTATAAATATGGGGAAGTTCGGAAAGAGGAGCGATTCAGGGGTACATTGATTATAAATTACATTTGGCAGTCAGCCTCTGTCTAACAAAGTGACAGAACATCATTAGTTTAGGGAACTGGGAAGACATTTTCAAGATTATAAGGTGATGATTCCCACCTTTTTTTTCTCTTCAATCTTTATTTGAAAATTTCTTCCTTAGTCTTGAAGCTTTTTAGCCGTTATTTGAGCTTGCCATTTTCCTCTTCTCACAGTAAGGACTCCTTCTTTCTTCTTCGTTTTCCTTTGTGTAATTCTTTCTTAGTATTTTAAGAAATGGTGTATACTGTTTACGAGATTTTGTTAAAAGAATTTAGGGCCATGCACGGAATCCCTCCATGGGTGGGTATATAACTGGTAAATGGTATGTGTGACCATTATGCCCTGGTTGAGGGTCACTGGTTACCCTCAATTTTCATAGCAGAGTGTGGGTTCAGTTCCCCCCCCCCCCCCCCCCACACACACACAACCTCCTATTTTTGGATTTCTATCAGTATTTCGATGTGGTTATGTCCCAAGTTTCCCAAAATACTTGGAGGATCGTTAATGGGGTACACCACAATAATTAACTATATGGGACCCATAATAGATATACTGAATTAATTCATTGTTACCGTTGGGTTAAAAGTATTGACAACATCAGTAACGTCAAGACGCGACTTTCAATTAAAGCCTTAATAGTAATGTTCCTGATTCCAATAAAGACTATCTGAATAATGGTCTGATATTGAAGAATTGGCAATTTTCCCCTCTACCCGAGGGTGTGGCATAAGAGGGACCAAGATGCCCCCAGGAGGGCAGAGGAATAAGTTAGAAAATATTTTTTCGATTTGAGTTATCATTTATGCTCCTATTTTTTCTGTAGCGAAGAGAAAGAAAAACTTCCCACTGACGCTATTGATACAAAAGTTAGTCAGCTGACGTAGACCAGTTATGTTAAGACACGTGTTATCCAGTATGGAATAAATATATGTACCGAGAAACTTAAAGCGCCGAGATACTCAGCGTACCGAGCTACTCAGTATACCGAGCAACTAGTTGGGAAGATTAAACGACCAAGACAGATTCAATGAATATTCTTATTATGTGCCGATGCATATGCCTATTTAATAATGGTGTATTGTCTATTCATATGGGCAGCCCTAGGGCTATAAATACATTGTAATACCCTCATGGAAGGTAAGCTATCATAAGCAAAGATAATCAAAATTAAGGCAAAATACCCAGCAATACAAAATAGTGGACGTTGGCCATTTCATTAAGGTTGAACCACTTTAAAAATCCTTTATCTTATTTCTTTATTCATATTTATCTGTGATTAATTAATTAGATCAAATCTATTTTTTACATCAACGGATTGGCGCCGCCTATGGAAACGACTATACGTGGCATTTTTCACTAAAAACTTATCAGAAATGGCTGATATCCCAGAATTAATTAACAGTAACAATGATGAGAATCCTCCGAACCCTTATGCTCCTCCAAATACACATGATATCACTGGGATCTTGGCAAATTTAGCCAGGGGACAAACAACTATGCAGGAAACCATGCGAAAGTTCATTCAAACTGTCCAAAATGGAGGATCTACCCAGTCAAAACAATGAAGCGTTCAAAGAAGCATGCGTCCACCGTCTTCACGATGTAAACATACTGAATTTCATCATGCCGAGAATTCAAGTGATCCATCCTATCACCCTGGCCTAACATCACCTACAAGAATTTTGGATTCTCAAGAAGATGTTACTCTAACTCTAGAACGAATAAGTGCTCTGGAAAGGTTGAGCAGAGTTTCTCCTTTCGATCATTTGGGCCTTAGGAGGATTAAAAATCCTCATCGAATTGCTTCGAGAAATTCTCAATGACCAAATGATTTAAGGGAAGGCTCAGCCCAGTCACATCCCAATCCCAGGTCTGTAGCTCATACAGAAAGATCCCAATAGGAGAATTCTACGTGATATGTTTCTCGTGCGAATATAAACAGATCAGAGGTTGGCAATGATGCTTGGAAAGGGTCTATTCAGAGACTGAAAAACATATTAGGGGAAATGGTTAAGGCCAAAAATCCTCTTCAAAGAAACTTTATCTGAGGATCTCTATTTGTACAAATAATTATGGATTTCCCCACACCATCAAAGTTCAAGGCTCTTGTGGTTACGCCCAAGTATGACGAAAAAACCGATCATGTTCTCCACATAGAGCAGTACCAAGCTGCAGCAGATATCTATGCAGTCCCAGAAGAAATGAGGTGCAGGGAATTCTCAGGAACCAATATTGGATCCGCTCAGTTATGGTACAATAGCCTTCCTCGGGGAAAGATTGCGACCTTCCATCAACTAGCCGAGCTCTTTATAAAAAATTTCTATTTTGGAGCAAAGCCAGTCAAAAGGGCAGCACATCTGTTGAGTGTAAGACAAAAGGCACGAGAAAGTACCAAGGACTATATCACTCATTTTAATAACAAAAAATTGGAAGTCATTGACTATGAGGAGAAGGCAGCCATCACGTCTCTCATGAGTGGTCTTTTACCAGACAAACTGTACTACACTTTGGCCAAGGATCCCCCCAAATCCATGGTTGAATTGATGGCTAAAACAACCAAAATTATGAATACCGAAGAAGCTATGGATGCGAAGAAAAATGTTGAGGCAAAGGCAGAAACTAAAGCTGAAGGTAAATCGGAGAGGAAATATCACAAGCATAACGGTGGGAGCAAGCAGTCGAAAGGCAAAGAAACATTAGAACACCTGAGGAAGTTTACAAATTATACTCCCTTAAAGGTGGATATAAACCACGTTCTAGAAGAGATCAAGAACAGCGAGGAAATGAATTGGATAGAAAAACTAAGAACATCTCCCAAAAAAAGGGATAAATCCAAATATTGCGAGTTACATAAGGATCACGGTCACACGACCAAGCAGTGTGTAGCTCTCCAAAATGAGATAGATGCACTCATCAGACGAGGAAAGCTAAACAAGTACTTTGATCGCCAGAATGGTGGGAGGACCAACAACAGAGCTCGATAACGTTCCAAATCTCCTTGCCGACCAAGAGACGATAAGAAAAGGGACCATAAAGATGACCCTAAAGATAACCCCGATCTCCCAAAAAGGCCAAGACAACCTGAGCGTGAGGTATTTTCAATCCGTTTTGGTTCATTCGATTGTAACATGATTATAGGTGGAGATGCAGGAGGGGGTGATCATACCACTGAGATAAAAGCTTACCTCAATGAGGCACAAGCTTGTTCCTATACACAGCGGATAAATCTAGCATAAGAGGATCGCCCGAGGAAGGTTAATAAAGATAAACTGGTCATTGCTTTTTCCAAAAATGATCTGGAAGGCATTTTGTATCCTCACGACGATCCTCTAGTGATCAAAATGAGAATAAAGGATGTAATCATCTCAAGAGTACTGGTGGATAATGGTAGCTCAAAAGACATCATATTTAATCCTTGCTTTGATAGTTTGAACTTAAAACTTGGTCAATTACAGCCATATCATAGGCCCCTCATTGGGTTCTCTGGAGAAAAAGTTTTTTAGCTGGGGACGATCAAGTTAGACATGTTGATTGGTACCTGGCCTGCTTGTAGATCATAAAAGGTACGCTTCTTTGTGATGGATAAAAATATCCAATCATCCTACAATATAATCATGGGGAGAGTAGGTTTGAAAAAGTTTGAAGCAGTTCCATCCACTGTACATCAATGTTTAAAGTTCCTGACCAACTTTGGGGTTGGAATTATGAAGGGTAATTAAAAAGTAGCTCGAGAATATTGCTACTCATCTACCGAGCAAGAATAATTGGAGGACACTAGGAAGGAAACTACTACTTATCAAGTGGATGAATCTGATGAGTCTGAGATTGAAACCTTAGACCCAAGAGATGAAACGGAGCTCGTTAAAGTTCAAGTTATGGAGGTAACGAAAACCATTGTTCTGGATGATGAGAAACCATAATGAACAACTCAGATTGGTGCTTCACTTGACCCAGTATTGAAGCAAGAGCTAGTGGCATTTCTGCAGCACAAAAAATAAGTATTCGTATGGAGTCACAAAGACATGCCGGGGATAGACCCTACTTTCTTATGTCACGAGCTCAATGTCAACAAAGAGATCAAACCAGTGAAGCAACGAAGAAGAGTCTTTAGTCCGGAGACGAATCAGGCTATTCAAGAGGAAGTGGAAAAGTTGCAAAAGGCTTCTTTCATCAAAGACGTCAAGTATCCTGATTGGCTTGCTAATGTTGTGATGGTGAAGAAGAAGAACAACAAATGGAGAATATGTGTGGACTTCACAGACCTGAATAAATCTTACCCAAAAGATCATTTCCCTCTGCCCAGGATAGATCAGCTAGTAGATGCAACTTCGGGGCATGAATGAATAAGTTTCATGGATGCCTACTCCGGATACAGTCAAATTAGAATGAAGTCAAAAGACAGGGAAAGTACCTCTTTCATTACCCCACGAGGAACTTATTATTATAATGTTATGCCTTTTGGTCTTAAGAATGCAAGCGCTACATATTAGCGGCTGATGAATAAGGTGTTTGAAGAGCAGATTAGTAAATATTTGGAGGTGTACGTCGACGACATATTGACCAAAAGTAAGAAAATAGCAGACCATATATCTTATTTGAGCCAAACATCTGACCAGTTAAAGAAGTACCAGATGAATCTGAACCCGTCCAAGTGCATTTTTGGCATACAAGAAGGCATGTTCCTTGGGTATATTATGCATCAAAGAGGGATTGAAGAAAATCCTGATAAGATAAAAGACTTTCTAGAATTACAATCCCCAACCACCAAGAAGGAAGTACAAAGCCTTACAGGGCGTGTTGCAGCTCTCAATAGATTCGTTTCCCGAGCAACTGATAGATGTCTTTCATTCTTCAAGGTGCTCAGAAAGACCTTTGAGTGGAACGACAAATGTGAGAAGGCGTTCTTAGAGTTGAATAGATACTTGGGAACATCTCCTTTATTGTCTCAGCCAGTGACGGGAGGAAAATTATATTTGTACTTGGTTATCTCAGAAAGTGCAGTCAATTCGACTTTGATACAAATCGAAAGCGAAGTGCAAAAACCAGTTTACTAAACGAGTAAGGCATTCAGGGGAGCAAAGATCAGGTATCTAAAACTAAATAAATTAGCATTGGCACTGATTGAGGCGAGCCGGAGGATGAGACCATATTTTCAATCCCATATGATAGTCGTATACACTAACATTCCACTCAGACAGGCTCTACACAAGCCGAAAAAGGCTGAAAGATTGATGTATTGGGCAGTGGATTTAGGGGAATATGACATTATCTATGAGCCAATATCCTCTCTCAAAGGGCAAGCAGTAGAGGATTTCATTACTGAATTTACCTACCCAAACATCTCCGATCAACAGGGGGCTAATGCAGAGTAACTCAAGGATACTGAAGGATCAACTGAAACTGTCCCCGATCAACTCCCAACAACAGAATTTCCAGAAGGGATAGCAGCCGATCAACCCGAATCTTCTGATAACTGGCCAAAGTTGAGGGATGAAGAAAGTAAGTACGAGATATTCCAGCAAGGGATTTTGTCAGAAGAAGGGTTTGATAATAATATCCCTATATGAAATTTATAGATTGATGGTTCTTCGTGTGCAATAGGTTGCGGAGCTGGAATTATTCTCAATAGTCCATATGGAATATATATAGAATATGCTCTGTGTTTCCAATTCAAGTCTTCCAATAATGAAGTTGAGTATGAATTAGTCATTATGGGCCTCAATTTAGCAAAATTATTGAATGCAGAGAAAATTATGGTGTTCAGTGATTCATAACTAGTGGCAAATCAGATGCTCAATCTTTACGCAACAAAAGGGGAATTCATGTCGAGATATTTAACTAAAGCTATGGAGATTATATCCAATTTGGTAGTTATCCAAGTGATTAGAATACCAAGACTGGAGAATGCAAGGGCGGATGCACTTGGTCGGTTACCTTCAGCTACACGCACCGAGCTACGAAGAACAATTCCCATTGAGATACTTGCAAGCAGAAGTATTGATGAAGAATTAATGGTGAAATTTATTGTTTTGGATATGGGACCTTCCTGGATGGATCCTATCAGGGCTTATATTAAAGAAGGCACTTTACCAGACGACCACCTTGCGGCCAAGAAGTTAAAGTTTAAGGCTGCCAGATACGTCTTAAACAATGGAGTTTTGTACAGAAGAGGTGTGATAGCTGGTCTGCAAAGATGTGTTCATCCAGCGGAAGTTAAAGATATAATCGAGGAAATTCATGAAGGATCTTATGGAGCTCATGTAGCAGGTAGAACTCTTTCACATAGAATAAATACGCAGGGGTACTATTGGCCAACAATGCGCATTAATTGTACAGCTTATGCTAAGAAATGCGATAAGTATCAACAATTTTCTACTATACGAAGGACTCCTCAGACACTGTTAACACCAATCACTTCACCTTGGCCATTTTCTATACGGGGAATAGACTTAGTCGGGCCTCTACCCACTACAAGAGAACGATTCAAATATTTGGTGGTATCTGTTGATTACTTTACCAAATGGGTGGAAGCTGAACCTATCATTGATATGGCCTATGAAAGGGTCTATTAATTTATTTGGAAAAATATTATTTGCAGATATGGTCTGCCATATGCTTTTATCACTGATCATGGTACCCAATTTGACAATGATGAGTTTTATCGCGTATTGTCTACAGTCCAACATTCAAAAGATCCATTCCGCACTAGGTCATCCCCTAAGTAACGGGAAAATAGAGGTGAAGAATAGAATTCAACTGACGGGATTGAAGAAAAGATTGGACGATGCTAAATGGAATTGGATCAACGAGCTGCGCTCAGTGTTATGGGTTTACCAAATAACTCTCTGAAAAGCGATTGGGGAGTCCCCTTACATGTTGGCTTTTGGAAGTGAAGCAGTCATACCCACTGAATTAGGATTACCTACTCATAAGGTGCTCAATTTTAATTCTCCGGTAAGTGATTTGATGAGACGCTTGGACTTGGATATGCTCGAAGAAGTCAAAGAAGAAGCAGCAATCTGAAATGCAGCTTATCGGCAAAAGACTGCCATGTTGTACAATAAAAGGGTCAAGAAGTGCAATCTCAAGGAAGGAGATTATGTGCTCAAGAAAGTAATTCAAAAGAATAATAAGTTGGAAGCCAACTGGCATGGTCCCAATCGTGTCACAACTGTTGTTCGACCAGGCACCTGCAAAATATAAACTCTAGAAGGGGAAGAATTAAAAAATCCTTCGAATGCAGAGCACCTGAGAAAGTACTACCAGTAATATAACTATACATGTACTCCATTGTTTCAGTTTGAATGAAAACAAGGATTTCCTAATATTCATTTGTGTTATTTTTGGAGTACTAGTGCTACACACTACACTTAACTCACTTTGCAGCAACACAAACCTTGGTTCTCTCAACTAAAAGTTGGTCGTCATCAGCACAAACACCAATAAAGTTGGTCGGCATCAGTAATCACCAACTACTAGTTGGTCAGCATCAACATAACCAACAATGTTGGTTGAACAATCGAACAAGGCAAGGCATGTTTGATTATGGGTGACCTAAGTGGCATCTAAACTAGGCAAGAAGATGGGTAAAATATCCACTTCCTAGGCACCAAGGCAATTATTTACTTAAATGATTGCTACAACTAAGCAGAACATGGGATAAAAATAATTCCATTACTTAGGCTCTTATGGGTGATAAGTCACTACAACTAGGCAAACATATGGGGAAAAGTTCCATTGTCTAGGCAACCAAATCAACAAAGGACAAATTGTCCATTTACATATATATATATACTCAGTGACTGACAAGTACAGAATTATTATAGTTGATCTCATAAAGATTGACAAGATAACAAGATAAAAATTATACAGTTAATTTATTTGCAAGGAAACAAAATTACAAAAAGATGATTTTTCTTCATACACAATCACTAACGAAATACAAATAGCCTATTTTACTGGTTTCTTTCCTTCAGATTTAGGTACAAGATTCATTCCAACTGGAGGATCATCTAAAGCAAAAGAAGAATTGATAAAGTTTAAATCTCACAACATTCTGGTATTGCTCGTACTTGGTCGGTCAAGCAAATGTGGAGGTCGGGATATATCAAAATCTTCGTGAAGATTGTAGTCACCAAGGTATTTGGAAATCAAACATTGAGAAATGAATCTAACTGGAATCCACCTATCGCCTAGTTTTAAAGGAGGTACTGGCAGATCAAGTAATCCAGGGTCATACCAATCCCACAACTCATTTCCATCCTCAACCTTCATCACAGTTAAGGCATTCAACCATCCCTGTTTGTATCCTTCATTGTTTGATTGTTTTAACCTGGCATCAGGATGACATAAAGCTTTGTCATATCCCTCCATACAAAACTCTCTTAGCTGCTTATGGAATTGATAAGTCAATCTTTCAACATGCTGATGAAGCCTCTTCACCAAACTTTCTTTATTTTCCAATGCAAATCTCTGATTGGAAAGTTGATCGGTAAGAGTTTAAATTTTTTAAGACATCTCAACTAAAGCTTGATTTTTTGCCCTCAGTTGAGCAGCCTAGTTTTCTAAAGCCCATTGAGCCCTAGTCTCTTCGATGTTGTTCCGACCAGCTCTTGCTCTACCTCGGGAAGAGGATATAGGTCTGGCTCTTTTCAAAGATTATAATTCTTCTCTTAATGAAGCATTTTTAGTCTCCAAAAAGGAAAAACCTTCATCATTAACTGGGACCAGATCTACAGAGAAAGAAGTAGATTTTAGTTGTCTCCATTCTTCTCTCAAAGTATTATTTTCTTCCTTCAGTAACTTGGTAATATTTCTGTGATCTTCAACCTCAAGCTTTAGCACACTCTCTCTCTCTTATTATGGGCTGAGATAAATTTGTTATAGCCCCGATCAGCGCTCAAATATTGGTACTTCTTCTCATAACCTTCATGTAAAAGAACAGTGGTTTCCTTGTGTTGAAGTTGAGGTTCTCCAATCATTCCTTGAAGATCTTCAATCATCTCATAGTAAGACACATTATTTGCTACAACCCAATCATCTCATAGTAAGACAAATATTGGTAAGCATCAATGGCTCGCTCAGAGGCATAAGATCCAAGAATATCAATTATTTATGATTCAGTGAAGTCTACACGACCAGCTTTGAAGTAATCAGTACACTTACTCATCAACTCTGTATCACGAGATGATAATAATTCCATCCCGATAATAAACTAGAAAAGAAAAGTAAAACAGATCAACAACAGCATAGCTGTAAAGGAAAAACTCAGAATAAATAACAAAGTCCATTTTATTTATTATAAGAGAAGAGGGTACAACCAAAGGTACAAAACAAAAGGGGAAACAAAGAAAAGTAACAAATTTCTAAACAACTTTACCCCTTCTCCTTATTCCCAACAGCATCCTCAACTATTTTTAAAGAAGGAATTGGTTGCTCGATGGGCAGCTGGCGTTGCTCGATAGAGATTGTTGCCTGCTGAACTTGCTCGGAGGATTGAGGGATAATAGCAGCAGGAGTTTATTCTACTATAAACAAATAAGATTCATCATATCCAGCTTCATCTTCTTCTTCTTCAATAGCAGGAGGAGGACCGTGAATATGTCTCCAAAATAATTCAGAGTCTTCAGCAACGTTCAACTCCTTCAACACTGAAACCCATCTATCCCTAAAGAACTTCAAACTTGCATACTCTATTTGGGTAGAGGCAGCAGTTATGGCTTTGTTCCATCCTTTATTCCAGCCATAACTAAAGGACTTCTTCACAGCAACTCTTCTCTTCGCCTCTCCGAAGAAGTATTCTCCCTAAGAAGCTCTTTAACATATTATACTTTCTGTTCAAGATCTTTCCTACGCCATTCAGCCTCTTCCAGCTTTCCCTCAGCTTCCTCCTTGCTGGAAACGGACATCTTCAATTTCTCCTCTGCCTCCTTGAAAGCATTTACAGCCTCTTGTGTAGCATTCACATATCTCTGCCGAGCTAAATCAGCCTCTTTGGTAGCCTCCACAGCTTTTTGTTGAGCTGTCTCAGCAGACTTGATTTTATTTTCCCAACCATCTTTGTCATCCTCATACTTCTGCCGGGACTCCTCCAAAGATTTTAACAACCCAGCAAGGTCTTCTTCTACTCCACTGGAAGAAGTTGTATCTTTAATAACTTCATCCTTCTCTAGGATATTATTAAAATACACTAAAAACTGTAAGATAAAGAGAAGCCCAAATACGAAAATGAACGTTATCTGAAGAATAAAAAATGACAAGTATAATGACACTTACTGATGCAAGGTGTTGGGCTGCCAAGTCAGTGACCTTCTCCCGAGGAGTGGAAGTCTTGGCAGCTCGGCAGTCAGGAAGAGTTCCAGATCTGATCAATTTCTTGGCCAAGTCAAGAGAAATGAGTGTTGGGGAAATAACTCTCAAAGAAGGTACCTCAACCCTAGAAGGTTGAATAAAAGCATCCATGGTCTTCTCAGCAAGATCCCTTCTCAATCTTTTTAGAGGAACAACTTCAATCAAAGGTGTTGTCTCTTCTCGAACAACAGCAACACCTTCAATCAAAGGTGCTGCCTCTTTTGGAGCAACTAGGGGATTCTTATTGACTTCCTTGAGAGTTGTGACTGCTCCCCCTTTTTTTTAGTCCCCTTAGCTGGAACATCTTTTTTTCTCGTCTTCGCCCCATCAGCACCAGAGGCAACCTTGGCAAAAAGATCAGTCATTATCCTCTTCTTCGTCATCAGGTCAGCAATAGAAGTGCCCAAATCAAAGGAAGATTCTTCAACAATTGAAGAAGATGTTGGATCCTTCTCAAGATCAATCACCAAAGGAGGAGAAAGAGGCCGAGCAATAAAAAAGGAAGTGGTGTTCTTGTATCTTAGAAAATAGGAAGCAGACCTCATGTGTTCCCCAGCTATTGCTTGATGCAAACCACAGATAAATTTCAAATCTTTTATATTAATATCACTCTCTTTTGGGGATTTTCTCTTCCTGTCAACTGCAACATAAAAAATAAATGTCAGTGACACATTTTATCAAACAAAAACAGAGTTAATTTAAAAAACAAAACAACATATCCCATTGCCATAAAGTGGACATCTGGGACCTTGGTACACGTCTTTCCCCTTTAGTGGGGGATGTTGCCAATTTTTCATCACAGCCCCGTGTTCAAAATAATCCCTATTAGAATCAGGGAGATTGACCACTAAAGCTCTGTTAGAAAACCTAGCTTTTAAATAAAAGGTGGTGTCGCTGGTAACCCATTTATAACAGTACATAATTTCAGGAATCCTTAGACGAGTTCCATGAATTTGATTCAATCTATGTACGCCATTAACTACCCTCCATGTATTTGGAACTACTCATGTAGGAACAATATCAAAATATTGGCAAAATTCCAAACACAAGGGATTAGGCGGGAAATAAAAACCACATTCGGCCACAAAAATAGAAGGAAACCAATGTCCCTCGGCTAGAGAAAATAAATCAGAAGGGAAATAAGGTTCTTCCAGAATAACCCATGAAGGAATCCCAAAATCGGCCCTAAACTTATCCAACGATTCGATAAGGTAAACCATGATGGATAAAACAAAGAAAGAAGAAGGAAGGAAGAAGTTCTTACAGAAAAATTAAGAAATCAGTTAAGGCAGATGACAGAGAAGATGATCGTAAGAAGGAAAGCGAGAAGACAGAGAGTTTGGGAATCTAGATGGCAAAAGGTAGAAGATAATCTGCTTTTACCGCCTTTATATATGCTGCTTTGGAAAACGAGAAAAGTAAATGATCACAGATGACGATGATTGCATTTTCGGCAGCCAAGCGTTCGCCAAAAATTTAAAATATTTACATGTTTTCCACTTCGCGTTTAAAACTATTATTCTAAGAGGAAAATTTCACAAGTGTTGAAGGTCGGTAACCAAACAAAACATGGAAATATGCCCGAACATCTTCTGGGTACAATATTCCACACTCTCGCATCCAACTTCAACTATGAAATATTGGGGGCTTCTGTTAATACAAAAATTAGTCAGCTAACGTGGACCGATTATGTTAAGACACGTGTTATCTAGCATGGCATAAATATATGTCTTGAATAACTTAAAACCCCGAGCTACTTAGTATACCGAGCAACTAGCTGGGAACATTAAACGATCAAGACAGATACAATGAATATTCTTATTATGTACCGATGCATATGCCTATTTAATAACGACGTATTATCTATTCATATGGGCATCCCCTGGGCTATAAATACAATGTAATACCCTCATGGAAGGGTAAGCTATCATAAGCGAAGATAATCAAGATTAAGGCAAAACACCCAGCAATACAAAATAGTAAACGTAGGCCATTTCATTAAGGCTGAACCACTTTAAAAATCCTTTGTCTTATTTCTTTATTCATATTTATTTGTGACTAATTAATTAGATCAAATCTAGTTTTTTACATCAACAGACGCTAAAGTCAATTTACCGCCCTCAAGATTGTTTGGTTCATACAACAGAGAGTAGGTACAAATGACCATCCAAGGTCGGCTGCATTTCTACTCGAAATAATTCTTTCATTATAAGACCTATTAAAGAGAGGCCAGTTGTCCCAATTTCATTAGACGATCTGTATGCCTCAACTTCTAGTTTAGCACTTGGTTTAGAGTCTTGTTTGGTGGAATTTTTATAGTGAGACGACTTTACTAAGGATAACACTTCATCATCCTTTTAGCATTTGGACGTTTCTTTGGCTCCTTCCAACATTTCTCCGCGCATCATAGTGAAGCATAAGGTTACCAATCTCATTACTTCTCATACTGGAGTGAGGTCACCTCCACATGCTCGGCTGATGAGCAAGAAGCCTGAAGTTAGGGGTTCTTCTAACCCCCTTGACCTGGGTAGTTCTTCTTTGCAAGAGTATGAGCCCCTTTCTAACAGATCGAGAAAGATACTGACAAGGACAAGGGTGTTACCCAGTCTATAGTTGCTCACCCAGAGCTTCCTCAGGGTTTAATCAATTATGGATCCCCTCCTACTGATAGGGTAGTTGCACCTTCCCTTTCACACTCAAGGTTGTTAGAGAACGTAAACCAAAATATGTCCCTCATAAGTTCGTTGCTTTTTTTAGTTTTCATCATTCTTTTTTCATTCATTCTTCTAATTTCATTTATGCTCGTTCGTCATGTAGTTCTTGGTCAGCTATGACCAACCTTTGAAGAGGAATGATAGGATGAGGGAGTCATCCTCTGATGCTGAAATCACTTTTAGTGAGCTACAAAAGTTCCTGGAGGCATCTCATTGCGCTAATGAACCCCAGATGAATGAGAATAAGAGGCTGAATGAGAGGGCCCAAAAGTGGGAGGAGGATAATTCTTCATTGGCTATTGTTGTGGCTGCTTTTGAGAAGTCCAAAAGGAGGTTGATGAAGCCAAAGCTGGGATCGTGCTAGCCAACTCAAACGGCTGATGCGAAGACCAATACCAAGAAAGCTTTGGCTTTATTTCTAAGGCTAAAGAGGATGCCTTTACTAAAGGTTGCAGTAGAGCCTTTACCAACGCCTCTATCCAGATTGGATATTTTAAGAAAATGTTCTTCAAAAATGGTTAGGTTGAGGCATTTGTTAAGGCCAAACTTGTTGTCGATTTCGACCCTTTTCAACATCATGCTGGTTCTCCTCCTCATATCGATGAGGAATTTAACAACGATTATGAGTTCAACGCCAAAAGCAACACCCCCAATCAAGTTTTGGCTATTGTTGAGCCAGCTGAGGGACCTTCCTCTCTTGATAAGGAAATGGTGGGGAAGTCATGTTAGGAATGCTCGCCCTTTATTCATATTTTTTCTTATTTATTTCTTCTTTTTCCATTGTAAAGGGTTTTCCCCATTGTAACTTTTGTAATGAAATAAAATTTTCGTTCCTACCATTGTTATTCTAGTTACCTTATTGCAATTTTCCTGTAAGTTTTTTCCTCAGCAAATTCTTATGTATGATCACATACTTTATGAAGTTTAATTCAAGATTGGATTCTCTAATCGTCGTTTATAGCGACTTTCGAGAGAGATGTAGCAGGTTATTCCCTGATGGTTATGATGAAGTTGAAGAGGATGAGCTTGAGGAGTTACTCGACCTTGATGCATCTTTTCAGGACAAACAGGTGTATTTGAGACTATACCGTCTTTTTCACCAGGCGATTACAGATAATGAGTCTTATCATGAGATGATTTTTGCTGCCTAGAAGGATCACAAGGAATCGTTAGCAAACCTTTAGGCCAATCATGAGAAGAAACTTGTCATTTTGTAGAAAAGTAGCAATTTTGACCAGAAACTATATTTTTTTGGCGTTTGTTTACTCAAAGAATGAATTCATCATTCGTGGTGAAATGATCGGTGCCAGAGAGATCGCCACAATGCTCGAGGGGGAGAACAATGCCTTAAGGGCAGCGATGTAAGGACTTAAGAAGCCCAAGTTTGGGAACAAGCTGAGAGGGTGCATCCATTTTAGAAAAGGATAATGCCCTCTTGAGGGAGTAATTGAATAAGTTAAAGAAAGCTAAGGGCTAATCTTTTCATCCACAGAGGGTAATCCCACGGTTCAAAGAGGAAGAGAGGGTTAAGAAGTTCCTACTTCACTAGACAATGACCATCAAGAACCAGTTGTCAACCATCAAAATAATATATCTAAATTAACCAGTTGTCAACCATTAAATGCCATTTCCATCATGGCCTAGACTTCCACATGAACTAAAAGTCTTCATGGAAAATAATATTTGTTGAAAAAGACATCCCTATGGACAAGAGTCTAACTTGAAGTAGACTTTATCAAATCAAAGAGTTTAGTTGTAGAAGACTTCCTTATAAGAAAGATTCCAAGTTAAAGTAGAATTCTTTACAAATGAGAGTTCTTGAGAGTCTTGATTATTGGAATATTATCCTCTAGTGTCAAGAGCAATCCCGGAGAAGAACCATATTGAAATAACTTTCGGAAACCTCCACAAAAGGAAAATCTACTTCGTTAACAATGGTTTCATCGATAGATCGATGAGGAGCATCGATTGATTGATGCTACCATATCTGGTACTCTTCTTCCTCTCGGATTTGCATAAAAAAACCACATAGCTATCCCAAAAATTCACAAAACTTCATAAAGCTTGGCTAAATACTATAACTGATCCTTATATACGATTCTAAGTGTTTAAAACCATCCAACCCCTCTACATCACTTCCATAAATATCCATAATGAAATAATTACAAAATAAAATTCTTACAATCGCATTGAATAGAGAGATGAAAAATAACTATGGATAAATAACCGTAGGATCCAATCACACAAAAAATAAATGCATGATCGTGATGGAAGGGTTATATACGAAGAATATTTGCAAAACCATGTTAGTCTAAAAGCATACACAAATATACACCATTACCATAACATTTTAGGGTTTCTTATTTGGACAACAAGTACATTTTGAATTAATGATTATTCTAAGCTAAAGGCTATGCTACCAATTTTTAGGGATCCATATGCAAGTAATAAAGTTTTTTAGCCATAGAAATTCAACTAATCAAACATAAAAAATAGGTAAAAACCAAAACTAGGTTTGAATAACAAACCTAGGGCTTATAACACAATACCTTCGAGGATCTAGTTGCAATTCAATGGCGAGAAAAGTATTTGATGTAGATGTAGGGATGTCTTATTTTGGAATTACAAGACCTTCTTTAACCTCTTGTACACTAGACTCTTCTAGTGTATAATCCTTCCCAAAGTCAAGTAGGTGGGTGGACACCTTCTTAGATGAAAATCTTTGCTAAAATTTGAGATATGATGATCTCTCTCTAACCTCCTTCACAAAAAAAACGTGAATAGTGTTTTCTATCACCCCTCTTAAACCCTAATGCTTGTGTATCATTACTAAAACCCCTTGCCACGGCGTTATATAAAGCATAAAATGTGGGCTTAGGCTATAGTGGGTTTATTAAGAATATGATCTTGGCTACTTGGGTATTTGGACTACACTATAGACCCAAGATAATTAATTAAATTATCTTTAAATAAATACTTAGAAATTCCAAACTACCTTTACCATAATTTCATTTCTTTTCTTTATTTGAGCATAATTAATTTCACTAAATAATTTTTTTGCACTTCAATTTAATTATCTCAAAAATTACTCGGATATAATGAGGTCTTTATTTTCAAAAATCGATAATGGTACATAATGTGATTTCTTGCGTTAAGCTTCCGATAATCGTTTGGTTAAATCAATTTTCACAAATTGCCTTTAACCAACGTCTAAGAAATTCCTTAATTCTCATACTTAACCTATTTTGCTACTCCATCGGATTAAAAATAATTCACTGATCAAGTTTACTGGTGGAAAAAAATATTATAAGTATATCAAGGGGTATTGCAATCCAAAGTATTCTCAGACATGGTTTCCTCCGAATTAAGATCTAATACCCACTTGTATAATTTTCACCCAATATGCAGATATCATTTGATTCAATCCTATATGGAATCGCACCCATAGCAATCAAAGCAATAATCAAATAAGTATTACAATCCTCCTAAGTATTGGGATTAAGAATTTACGCTCTCTTTGAAAATTCTATGAGATATAAAGAGTCTCGTCGAGACATCCTTTAGACTCTATTCTCATAGGTGTTCCTTTTCAATACAACCCTGGGATGTACAAATCACAATCCTCTATCGAACTATCATACAAGTTCCCGAACCATCATACGACTTCTAGTAATTCAAGTCAACTGCTAGGATTGCATCGCAACCGTTCTGATAGAATGTCAACTTCCTAACTAGGTTGTAAACTATTTAATAATGCTAGAACGAAAATTCCAATATCCTTGTGATCAACCCAAAGTAAACTCACTATAATTCCGACTAAGTTCTATTTACCGATATTAAACATGAAACAAAATATATAAAACAAATATAAAGAATTCTCACAACTTTGATTTTCATTTCAAAATGAATAAAATAATCGTTTATTCAAAAATAATAAAAATGTATTACACATGGTTTTATCAATAGACCCCATCAACACCACCACCTCCGTCCACATACTTTATCACCCCTCCAAGCTAACACGACTTAAATAACCAAAACACAACCACCACCCATTATCAAATTAACAACCACTGAAATCAAATCAAACTCAATAAATTGAAATTATTGAAACTCACTAACCTTGTTTGATCATCCATATTGATTTCATATGGCTAGAAATTATAAAAATCGATTCACTTAGGTAGAAATTATTAAAATTGATTTCATATAAGCAGAAACTACTGACTCAATTAATTAATATAGTTAAAAATATTTTTAACTTTGAAAATACACACACCCACCATCACACACACACACACACACACACACACACACACACACACACACACACACATATATATATATATATATATATATATATATATATAGAGAGAGAGAGAGAGAGAGAGAGATGAGTGTGATAGAACATAAAGTTGTGTCTTAGGTAGGAGGTATTGTGACCGCAACAGGGTGGGGTTTAGATGGGGCTGGGATAGGGCTAATAGGCGAGGGCTGTGGGAAAAGGGGGAGAAGGGTTAGCAAGGGTGTTCATCTGATTTCTACTTGTTTGTTTCATCTTTTATTTTTCATTTCACAACATTTTATTCCTTTTTTCTATATAGTTTTTTTTACGATGTAATGTGTAAAAGGTATCAAACTCAAAGTAAATTATGAAAAGGTACCAAAATCAAAACGGGTTAGAATTAAAAAAAAAAAAAACTTATTATTTTATTCTATATGTGGTAAAAAATGTATTTTATCTTTCAGATTTATATAATAAGGTCGTATTCGATTAATGTTGATTTGTTTTCCATAAAAAAACGGCTTATTTCACTCGTGTGGTACTTGATTTCAAGTACATTCTATGAAAATGTGTAGTTATAGATATAAAAAGTGCTTCATTGTTTTATCATTTTTTGTAGAAGACATTTCTTACCTAGCCCTTAAATAATTGATTTTTGTGGAAAACTCCAAGGCCAAATCACTCCCAAATTTCCACCCGTTTTCCAACTTCTCGTAAATTAACTATGTTTTAATATTTTTTCAACTTTGTAATCAATCACACCTAAGTGTAGGCTATTCCTATTTAACAAAAAATCCGAGAAAATTATTTTTCCATCCAACTAAAAGATCAAATGAATAAAAAAAATGTTTGGTAGCTAAACGTTTTCCCCAAATTAGAAATATGTCAGGCATGACTTACATGTTTTAGCAAAATAACTTAACTTTTTAGTTTAAGTAAGTCAAAAATATGTTTTGCAAGACTTGTCGATGTCAGGATGGATTATTATATGTGGGTCTTAATTGAAAAGTTTGTCCTCATTCAAATCCCATTGACTAGTTAACAATAATTTAAGTCCTATTTTAGAAATATCTTCTATTATCTTTACAAAGATACCCCAAAACAAAAATCAATTTTCCCTCTCTCTCTTCCACGCTCTCTTTTTGCCTACCTTTCCCATGTGTCTCTCTCAAATGATAATGATGATAATGGAGATTATTGTCTCCTTAGTTTTCTTAACTTTTGTTTTTCTACTATCTTCTTTATGTTTTTTTGTGTGTTGGAGAAATGGGTAAGAGTGGGTTTTTTCAGATTGATGGTGAAGTTTAAGATTTTGGTAATCGATTTTTTATTGTGATTTGATAATGGAGATTCTTTTCTCATTAGTTATCTTTTCCATCTCGTCGTTTCGTTTCTACTATCTTCTCTTTGTTTCTTTTTATGTTGTTTTAATTTCGGATGGATGGTGAAGTTTAAGGTTTTGGTAGTGATTTTGTTATTAGGAGGAGAGAAGTTTAACTGGAAGGTGTTATGGGAGTATTGGTGAAACTTTTGTTGAGTAAGAATCGAAATGGGTATGGATGTAGGCGATTATTAAAAAACCTTCAAATCACTGCATTTTTTTTTTTACAACAAATATTTACTCTCTGTGACAACCTTTAGTAACTGTGATTTGGATCATACTGTAAATTGTTTTTCTATGATAATATATATTTATTGTATTTACTACTTACACAAAAAATCATTGTCAATCTTCTTCCTTCCTATTTTTTTCATAGCATCTGTTTTTTAAAAATAAATATTATTTTTGTTTGTGTATTGTTCTAACAATAAATATTCATTAACATAGTATATATTTATTGTTTGAGAAAAGTTACAGTAAGTTATGTGTGTAATATTTTTCTTAACATGGTAAATATTTACTATATGCATAATCTTTTTTATTTAGAATTTTATAAACTTGTTAGATCTTGTTTGAAAGATCTTAGTTAGTAGATTTCAAATATAATGATTTTGCAAAAATATAAATTTGTAAATCAAAGGTTATAACCAGTTGAAGATTAAAAAAAATAGGACAAAAAAGCTCAATTGAATGAGGTAGCTTCCTCTAATAGTTACGGTTGGTTTGTTCAAAAAGAGTTGGTTTGTCATAATAAAATCCAAAAAATTAGCAATGGGACCTAATTGTTGTTAGAGTATCGAAACCTCTTTCTATGTTACAAGACTTTTGATGGCTTTAGAGTTGGTGTCATAGAGCCAACATATCCAAAAATGACTTGCTCAATTGTAAATTTAGAATTTTGTTCTCGTGAATAATTTCATAACATCAAGTACTGTTTATGACATTCTTTTGTTACTATCCATTAGTCAGGCTTAGAGGCTAACTTTGAGAAGATAGAGTATATGCATATGGTTATATATTTGTAGGTTCAATGGCTTTCCATCAAGAAGTTCTTAGAATTTATTGTAAGAGCAAAATTTCTGATATTGATCATAGTATAGGCCATGTATTATTTTAGGCAAGTTTGGTGAATCCCGTAATAAATATTCACGCACCGTCACGGCAAACCGACATCAACAATAGAGACTTCCGAATATCCCATAAAGGTATAAAGCAATTAAATATTTAAATTAATTCAAAGAATTTATTTTGGGGATGTTTATTTTTATTAAAAATGAACAGAGGTGGGTTTTTTTATTTTTAAAAAGAAAAATATTTTTTATTTTTCAACCTCATTCAAATGAGATCTTTACCTCCTCTAATGATAATGAATTTTCATTAGAATGGTTGTTTGAAGTTTTACCTACAAGCATCGATCGAGGATGTATTGTTTTTGACTCGTTAGAAGTTCGTTTAAACAAGATTGTCTTCTCGTTCTAACAAGTTGCTGCTTTGTTCTAACGAGACGAGTTTCTCATCCAAACGAACTTTAAATTCGTTCTAACGGGTCACCAACTCAAAAATTTTGAACGCCCTATAAATACCAGTTTCATGTTCACATTTCATAAGACTTTTGCAGATCCATTTCTGTATATATTTTGAAAAAGTTCTTCTTTTTTTAGTGTTCTAAAACACTTTTAGTTCACAACATACTTCCTAATAATTGTTCTTGTAAATTCGTTTAAACCCTAGATTGTTTTAATATCTTGCATACACCTCTGTGGAGAAGGCACCTCCATGGCTGACGTGTGAAACCCGACGGGATCATTGTTGAAGACGAATGCTGAGGCTAGATCGGTGGATACCGAGGATGAATCTGTCGTGGGTGGATCTCTTGGTGAGAAGTTATATTCCTTAGGGAATTTACAAAGACTAACGTGTTATGCTTATGGCGGATATCAAGTAGTTTGTAAGTCAACTGTCTTATAGATTTCTAAAGTGTTGAAAAGTTTTTGCCAAAAAGGGATTTTCCTCAATCTTGTGTTCTTGAATGTGTATCTTCATTATCTTGTTTAGAACACATATTTGCCTCCACACCTAATTTAATCAAAGCTAAAATCTATTTGAAATTGGTGTTATGTGTTTGGATCATAAAAATACAAGAATAATTTTTTTTGTTTGTGACCATCCTTACTAAGCACATTTATTTCCGCATTCTCACATTAGTATTCGAGCTTCCATCTTTATTGACTTTTACATTTATAGTTTCCCGAAATATACAGAGAAAATGGGAAATCTAGTTACCTAAGCAACAATATTGAAAATTTTCTATTTGAGGGGTGAGTGTCGGAGTATAGGTGGGTAATCTTGTCAAACTTGAGGTCTAATATATATATATATATATATATATATATATATATATGTGGGGATCATAGGTATTTAGTCTCATTAAAGATTCATTTGTATCCACTTTCATGTTTTTATTTTTTTAGTCGTTGGTCATATTATAACAATTATGGGACATGTGCCATTCTCTGCGGAGAGAAAGAGAGGCGGTTATAAGGCAGTTGAGGGAGGTTTTGAGTAGTTATGTGACTAAATATAATTTAAAAAATACATAATAGGGGAGCCTAAAAAATCTTTGGGCAGGGGACTAAACCTTGAAAAACTAATACATAAATATATATATATATATATATATATATATATATATAGAGAGAGAGAGAGAGAGAGAGAGAGAGAGAGAGAGAGAGAGAGAGAGAAAGAGAGAGAGAGGGAGAGTTCCACTGAGCAAAAATCCCTACGGTGAAAAGAGCATACTACCTCTTACCAGCATAAATCCATTGGATACGCATCAACCAAATCAATATGCTCCCCCACCACAGATCAAAACCTCGAGGGTGGCCCCGCGCAAGCTTATAACTCGCTAAACTTAGACAACCATATAAACCTCTTACCGACCATTTTGGCGCTCTTTGACTGCCATGAACTAAACAATTTCTCTCCAGGTATCCCTATCTCATCGTTTACATGCTATAATTTGGATAGCAATACTTATACAACATGTTTTTATTATAAATTTCTACATCTAAAAGTTTTTTTAACGTCATTTCACAATTTATGATCTATTTTGAAATATTGTTTGTCTTACAATTTATCAATTTGGAAAAATGTTTTAGAGGGTAGGACCTATTAGAAAATATATAATTAGTTTTAACAAATATGGGACTATGAAAGCCAAGGGAGAATATAAATCATTTAAAATTTCACTTATTGGTTCTCATAAACACGTTTGTGGAACTTTTGAAAAGAGGTTTATTTGTAAAACAAAGGGGTAATAGTAGAAATATTTCGTGGCTGAATGGATTATGGGTCGAGTTAATTCATCATACGGGTTCGACCTATTAGTTTGGTTCATGTCGTGTTTAACAAAATTAAACACTTGAAATAAAGAAGAAAGTAATTATTCCATATAAACTTGTATGTGAAACACTTGTATATATTTTTTGGGTATTTATTGTTAACTGTTTTGGAGTTTTCTTATCTTCATAAATTTTACAAGACCCAACATATTAATGATCGTAGATCTTGTTAAGGTATAGAGAGAGAAATATAAAGATTGTATTGAAGTGATATCTGAAAGATGTACATTGAGCTTGTATTTTAGATGCTAACTAACTTGGTAGACCAAGACATATATATATATATATATATATATATATATAGAGAGAGAGAGAGAGAGAGAGAGAGTGCTTGGCTCAAACCACACGCGTGTCAACAGAAACACAAGTTGTGTTCTTCTCTATCCAACCAAACATCTTTCTCTCTCTTCCACCATACTTTGAGATTCTCTCTCTCTTTATATGTTTTTTATCTGAATCCAATCTCAAGGCTTTTCTATTGCTAAACTCATCTCTACCTCTATGATCCTTACATCCTTACGATTCTGAGCTATAGCACAAATTTTTGTTTGGATTATTGAGATGTTGGATCGATGATTTCTATGGTTGTAATAGAGAAAGGTTAAGGTTTTTCAATTTTTTTTTTTTGAAATGGATATATCTATTAAATGATGTGGTACACACCATTGGCACTACCCAAATCGCAAATCTAAGGTTATTTTGTGAAATGGGTTTTTTAGTGAGAGAAATAA
Organism: Sambucus nigra; assembly: GCA_949130495.1. Classification (NCBI taxonomy): domain Eukaryota; kingdom Viridiplantae; phylum Streptophyta; class Magnoliopsida; order Dipsacales; family Adoxaceae; genus Sambucus; species Sambucus nigra. Next base: position 329,377,043 of record OX422222.1, on the reverse strand, counting down.
AAGAAAAGGAGTTGTTCCTGCTACTGGACGAGAATTCTTTGGGGGGTTTTCCAACTGGCCACAAGAGAAACAGGGAACAGTCAAGCCAAGTGAGTATTTATTCAAATCCATCTTGGTACGCGCGTGTTTTATTTCACTTATTAGAAACGTAACTTATATTCGTAAGTTACATTTGTACTTGAGCCATCTGTATATATATATATATACACACCCACATACACACATCCCCCCTCAAACTCAAGATGGAGAAGTGTTTGTCAAATTGAGTTTGGTAATTAAGTTGGTGAAGATATCTACAATTTGATCAACGTGAAGGACAGATAGCATACGAATAATGCCACATAAAACATGTTGACGAACAAAATGACAATCAATCTCAATATTTTTAGTTCATTCATGAAAGACGTCATTCTGACCAATCTGAAGAGAACTTTTCTTATCACAACAGAAGATAGTTGCAGTAGAGGCAGAGACTCTCGTATCTTTAAGTAACTAACGAAGCTAAATAAGTTTATGTGTAGTATCAATAAGAGCATGATATCCATCTTTTGTACTTAATAGAGAAGTGACGTACTATTTCTTACTTTTCCATTAAATAAGTAAGAAGATACAATATCAAGTAGTAGAGCAATTTATATGCACATAAAATGATGGAGGAATGAGTAGAAAAATGAAAACCATGAAACATAATTCCTTTGATGTAGCAGAAAATATATAAAATAACACCGTAATGAGTGGATCGAGGGGTTTATAAAAGCTGACTAACAATATGATTTTCATAGGCGATGTCTGGGCATGTAACTATGAGATAGACTAAGCTGCCTACCAATTGGCGATATAGAGTATCATCACCGAGGAGAGTTCCATCAAAATTAGTGAGTTTGACAATGGTATCAATAGGAGTAGGAGTTATTTTGCAATCAATAAGACCTGCATGAGCTAAAATTTCAAAAGAGTATTTATCTTGAGAAAGATAATATCCATTGGCATCAAAAATAACTTTAAGTCCTAGAAAATAGATGATTCAGCCAAGATTTTTCATGTCAAAATGGCGACTAAGAGAAGATTTAAGATCAGTGATATCTTCAATATCATCCTGAGTAATAATCACGTCATCTACGTATAGTAGAAGAAGAGTAGTACCAAAAGTGGTTTTACAGATAAAGATCCTAGATACAGAAGAACTTGCAATGAATCCATATTTCTGAATTATAGAGCTAAACTTAGCAAACCAGGTTCAAGAGGCTTGCTTAAGACCATAGAGAGCCCGAAGAAGCTTGGAAACTTGAGATGATGAATGAATATAACCCGTTGGAAGTTTCATATAAAATTTCATCAGTAAGATCACCGTTGAGGAAGGCATTCTTCATATTCATCTAAAATAAATTGCACTTACGAGTTACTGTAACTTCAATATGTCTACGAAATGAGGTCAAGCGAGTAACTCGAGAAAATGTTTTTTCATAATCAATGTCGTGCTCTTGAGTGTATCCCTTTGCAACCATTTTAGCCTTGTATTGTTCCATTTAGACATATGAACGAGTTTTGATGTAATACATCCAATAGTACTCTATCCAGAAAGAGGATCAACGATGTCCCAAGTGTGAGATTGATGTAATGCATGTAATTATTTTATCATGGCAAGCTGCCACAGAGTTTTAAAACTTGATTTTTTATAAGTTTAAGTCTCGTGATGGGAAAACATAGTAGAGAAGAGGTGATAATCACAGAGGTGGTGAGTCTATTATTTTACCCTATTAGAATGATAGAGAGGTTGGTCAGGGTGAGTAGCAAAAGGAGCATTAGGATCATTAGTACGCTCATTGGGACAGACCGGTGTTAAGATCTCATATTCAAGATTGGTATTTTGGGGAGAGGAAATAATTTTATTTTTTAGAGATGGGTCGAATGTGGGAAATTCAGATATAACATGAGTATTAGTGGGGGTATCAAGATTATCAAGGAAGATATCGATGGCGAGATCATGAAAGAAGGACTTGGTAGTAGAAGATGATATATTAAATGGAAAAAAGAGAACATGGTGTGTTCTTGTAATGTAACATGATGGCAGATGAAAAATCGCTTTGAAATAGGATCCCAACATCGATAACCATTATATTCTATCCTATATCCTAGAAAACAACAAAGATGAGCGCAAGGTTCTAATTTTGTGCTCGTGTGGTTAAAAAAGGACAAAACAGGCACATCTAAATACTTTGAGAAGAGGGTATCTAAGGGTGATGCCATACAGATGTTCGTAAGGTTACTAGATGGAAATAAAAGGCATTAGAGTATGATTAATTGTGTAAACTGCATTGAGAGTGACCTCATCTAAAAAATGTTTAGAGTAAGATCTATATATGAGAAGTTTTTTAACAATGTCTAAGATATGATGATGCCTGTGTTCTACACATCCATTTTGTTAATATGTACCTGTGCGGGAATATGGAAATAGAGTGCCATGTTGACACTATAAGTTAAGGAAAACTTTCTTTGTATAACATGGCATTCTCAGCACGAAAAGTTTTTATGGTGCGGGAGAATTGAGTCTAGACCATGTGAGAAAAATTTTAATAAATGACTGGTAGTTTAATGCGATTCTTCATGAGATGCATCTAAGTGAAATGTGTGTAATCATAATTCAAGAAAATAAAATATTTGGAGCCCCCTATTGTGATATGAGGAGATGGTTCCCAGACATCAGAATATATAAGATTAATATGAGCATAAGTAATGGAATCATTATGAGGAAAAGGTAAAGCATGATGTTTTTCAAGTTGGAAGAATAAACATGTTATATCATCAAGTTTAATGGACCCTAAGTGTCATGCGAAGATGAGAGAACAGAGGCGACTGACAAAAGCATGACCTAGACGAGTATCCCATAGGTCAAGAGATGTGGTATAGGATGTGGAGGTAGCAACATAAAGAGTGTTGGCGTATTGAGGTGAATGAGGTCATACATACGACCAGCTTTATGACCTATCCCAATTATATATCTAGTATGTTTATCCTCGACCCGACCACCAGAAGAGGAGAAAGTAATAATGAGACCAAGTTCACATAATTGGGCAATAGAGATAAAATCAATAATCAGTTTTGGGATATAAAAAGTATTAGGAAGTGAAAGATTCGAAGTTGAGATGAAGCCGATATGTGAAACATGTAACTGAGATACATTTATTGTATATATAACTAGTGTATATGATGCGGTTATTTGGGAAGAGAAAATTGTAAGATCCACGATGATATAGTTACAACAGTAGGAATAAAAGTAACTAGAGGTTTTACCTCAACGGACAGACGTAATAGTGGAGAGTGAAGTACTAAGGATGAAGAGAATTTGTGAGAGAAGTGGCTTGAGATTGTTGATTGAAGTTGATGAGGAATTGTCACCCGAAAGATAAGATTTTCTAGTTGTAGAATCGATAGTAGAGACACGTTCATATTTTACTTAGATGTGGTAAAATGATTTCTCATAAAGATAGTTTAAATAGTTACTTAAGTAGTCATATGTGGATATTTTATGACAAAACTTACAAATTCGAACCAGGCAGTGAAGGATATCAAAATCGAGATTATGGAAATAAGCACAACCTTCTTGAGATGGTCATTAAGTGACAAGGGGTAATTGATCCACAGAAGAACTACATTGAAATTGCACTGTAGGAGATAGTTAGAGTTCGTGAATATAGAAAGAAATTTTTGACTGAGTTGAGTTCGTGTTGATGAGGTTCTAGTGGTGAGATCTCCTAAGTGAATTGAATGAGTGGCCGTTGAGTTGAATATAGTTTTGGATCAGATTTGATTTCTTCGGCGAACATTGGATTTCAGGTGGGTTTTTGACGATGAGTTAGCTTGGTTTGAAGGAATTTATGATGGTGGTGAACTTGGTTGGTTTGTTATTGTAAAGACCTTTTTGTATGTGTATACATATATTAAAGGTTTTGAAATGGGTGATTTGAGCTGGGTTAGAAATATGGGAAAAAATGGGCAAAAATAAGAACGGATTTTGAGTGGTAAGTGGTTTGGGCGCTGAAATAGGATTTTTTTTAGACGTTTCAAAAGAAGACTACAAAATAGAGAGTGTGAACTATAATAATGAATTAAGAGTATGGTAGGGTCGGTAGTGCTTTGTTTAAAGGATTGAATAAAGGTTAGAAATATTTTGGAAAAGTTGGCTCCTACTTGCGAGAAACATGGAGAGTGTGACCTGCTTTGTTTAATGGAGTAAACTGTTGGGATTGTATACTAAAAGTCATGGTTCACTAGTGAATTTTAACATGTATATTTAATGAGAATATTCACAAGTAATGTTTGGATTATATTATATATATATTTATGCATATGTGGTGCTATACATAGTACATGATTTGGTGTGTAGAGGCTGACTTACACATTGAAGATCAGATCATCCATTCCAGTACAATATAAGTATGGTTCATTATCTTAGATGGATATGGAGACACCATTGGTAGGATTGTAGCACAATATTTTAGTAGGTATATCTTGATTACGAAATATATTATAGCTTTGAATTATTGTCCTAGTACACATTGTGTGTATTGAATGGGATCAATCTAAAATAATTGTCGTTATACTGACTATAAAAGATAATGCACATCGCATAGTTATTATGAGTTCTTAAGATCTTAATCCATACATAATTTATGGACACTTGCATTGGTTATTTACTACTTTGACCTATTAGGTGAGATTCATGAATGGATCAGTAAGTTTGGTAGACTGGGTAATGGTGATTAGTGTATGGTGAAAGTTAATGATGAATGGAATCCATGTATCGGTATAGAGATTGATGATAGCCTATTGATGTATCTTATAAGTTTTGATCATGTCAAACCCGATCGGTGGATTTCATTATCTGACATATCAAATAACTTTAGCAAATGGTCTCAAGGAATTCATTACAAGTTGATTAAATATAATTTTTATTAATTTAATTTAATCGTCGGCTATATGTAATCTTAACGTGGGGAGATAATTAATTATTTAATGATGAGGAACTTAAAATTATAATTTAGAAATAGAATACTAGAGTGTTGTGGGGATTAAAATTACGACGGCAGGTGACCTGCACATGTTCGACACAAACCCACATCAAGTTAATGGAGAGTACAAGTCACAAAGGACTCTCACATACCCATCCCTTAGAACTGCTCAAACTGATAAGAGATAGGTCCGAACTTATGTGGATGGCTATTAATAGAATGTAGGACTCTCCTAAGATCCTTTATAAATGTAAACCTTTTCCTCTCAAAGAGGGGCATGTGATATTGTAATGTCGGTAGTAGTACAACTCTGCCGATAAGTTCCTTAAGTTAATAAAAGAGCAAACCCCAAACCCCATGGATGTAGGCACGTTATCGAACCATGCATATTCTTGTGTTATGTAATTTTTTTCTTCACCCTTGAATACTTATCTTAATTTAGATTGTGTGCATTGGATACAAACATTATAAGAAATTACAAGTCTTCAGGTGATCATTACCATCCTCCAGAGGATATAATGGTGAATGGTGATAAGTATGATCTATCCAACCAAATATCAAGTCTTATTTACAACTATTAAAAGCACCTAAGAGATGGAAGGACAACCTATAATCTTCAATAAGAGCAGGATGTTGCGCTCTAGTAACGCTTAGAAAAGTTAGAGAATGAAGCCCACAAAAAGAATCACAAGCGTGACTATCACTTGTGAACTCCTAGTCCTCGGGAAAGCAAAACTCGTAGTCAAGGAAGCAGTACTCAATGACAGAGGCAATGTTCTCCTTTCCTAAGGTCTCCCAAATGGATACCATGCACCGATGATCTATGAGGAGACAGAGAGATATGTGACTTTATTAAAAGGGAGGTAGAAAGACACCCATCCTATCAAGGGGCTTGTACTACCAACGAGCTCTCCAGAAGATCACTCATCTTCCAGATGAAATCACCATTTATTCGATCAACAGAAGAGTTTGAGCCTCCCAAATAGTTTTCTACCCTAAGATTAATGATCTATGATGGGAAGAGTGATCCCACCAATTACATCAGGCAATATCACTAGATGATGACTCTATGGAACACTAATGAAGGATTAACATGCTGAATATTCCCCTCCAGTCTTAGAGACACTACCCATAAGTGGTTTAAAAAGTTACCACACTAATCGATAGCCTCCTTCAATCAACTGGCAGAATCCTTCACAACTAATTTCGTTAATAGAAACATCCATGCCAAGTGGATTGATTTACTTCCAAAGACCAAGAAAAATCCCCAAGAAACACTCCTCGAGTATGCCAGAAGGAACTGGGAGGTCTATATTGAGTTATAGGAATACATCGAGAAAGTCGCAATATCATCCTTCAAAATTGGTCTATTAAGACGTTCCATGCTCTTACAATCCATCACCAAGTGGAAGGCCATAACAATCAACGACCTCGTAGCTAGGATTAAAAATTACGCCAAGGTCGAAGATACCATGACCTTAGGTTGCCAGGGTAGAGAACAAAAAAAGAATCTTATGAATGGGGATAACGAGGGGACGACAGAAAAGTAGGTAGAAATCAAAGTGGGAAGCAAAAAGGGGCTGAGAAAAAGGATCTCAAAAATTCATTCAAGGCAGTTAACATAGTGTTCTACAAACCAATCTATAAAATCATTTACAATATATGAGGTAGGCAATATTTCAAATGGCCTAGGAAGATAATCAACGATCTGAAGAAGAGCAACCAGGCTCTGAAATGTGCATATCGTGAACATCATAGTCACCAGATCGAAAACTATAATAAAGTCAGCAGAAAGTACGGAGGATGGTCTAAACAACAAAAGTAATTTTTTTATTTTTTTTATTAATATTAAACTTAAACAAGTTAATCTAAATAAAAACTTTGCACCAACATTAAAATGATTCTTTTGTTAAAACAGATTAACCAATGTTATCATGAACCAAAAGTTCATCTAGGTGATATCATATTAAAATAGATCAATTAACACAACACGCTGATGTACGAGAAAAACCCATATTGAGAAATCCTCGGATGACCCAGCCACACAAATTCACTATGATGAGGAATTAAACAAGACACACAGTAAACTTACAAAATAGACTCGATGCCCTCGTAATCTTTGATTCTCTTCAGTCTTCAACTTCTCCTTTACAGTGACATGCAGGAATCCACCTGCATAAGTGCCATAACATGTGAGTCCACACACATCTCGATGTCCACCGATAAGGCCTATCTATCATCTACAGATATGGAACATGAATGCGCCAGTTCTTCCCCTCAAAATTACACCACATAGTCCATCCTTTGAAAATAGAAAACCGAACACGAAGTCCACCGCAAAAAACTTTTCTATATCAAGATGATGAGAGAAACAACTTATGGTATCCACAAGCAATATCTCAAAGCGTATAAAGATTGAAACTTGGATCTTAAAACGTTTAGGTGAAAATAGGGTTCGAGAGCTATTGGATATGTATATGAAAATGATTTTTGCTAAAAGTTTCTCTGAAAACAAACGCCTGAACCATTTTATATAAAAACAGGTTTTCGAGCCAACTTGTTTTTTTAGAAAACTCGTTGAAAAAAAAATAAGGGCTTATTCGAACGAAAACATGATCTCATTTAAACTAACTCAAAACTCGCTTGAATGAACAACCAATATCATTTTAACCAGCTTCGAATGATCATCGAATGACATATGTTCTGGAAACAGAGAAATGTCGTTAGATTTTTGTTTAAATGACCCACTAAACTCGTTTGAATGAAACATGTAAAGTTGTAGGAACGACTCAAAATAATTTTTTTTCTTTTAAAAATAACCCAAAACGTTTATAAAAACAAACACCCAAAATAAAACTCTAAGGATAAAAATGTATATGCATTCACACCCGAGAAATCATCAAAAATACGGACATGAAACATGACTCTAAACACAGGACACTATGTCTTCAATCAAACACGCCATAGGCTTGAATGGTCAATAATACGAAGCCTAAATTATGACTCAAAATATTTTGTCCGGAATTAAGCCGATACATACAAATTGACTCAATTGGAAATTTGTCTTTACGAATCTCCCCTTTGGTTATTTCGGGAAAATAAACAAAACGAAAACCTATGACCCGTCAAGATCTCTAAAAGACTCAATTCACAACCCAAAAAGGAAAAAGTACAGATGCTCGACAAACACATACTCCGAGTAGCTTTTTTCACTTGTAAACTTTACCGCATGTTGTAAGCCTGTACATTTAAACATACCATCAAATTCAACTTTAATATATAATAACATAAACTATATAGATAAAAACTCCCCCTATTTCTAACAATCCTCACCTATGTAAGATGTTTTCCCCTGAGGTAAATATCGCCTCCTAACACTAAAGTGAAAGAAACCATGTTTCCCCCTTTTTGTTCTGGAATAGACAAAGTAAGAATGCATAATAAACAATTTCGCCTCCATAAAACATAACTCCCCCAAAAGTGAGAACATATGATACCAATTTAAATTAAAGAGATAAGAATAATATCATGCAATGGTGTAAAGTGTAAAAAAAATATAACATGGGAACACAAGCACAAATAATCCAAACAATAATAAATTAATACCAATATTGATGCAAATATGATACCAACTTGAATACACAATAAAACATAAGATACGAAAGTAAATAAGAAACAATAGAAACCAATATGATCATATAACATGTCAATTTTATTCAAAAATAAAGCACATGGTAAACACGGATTAAATGCAAACGTAAAGACTCAAAACAAAACGATACCACATACATAAACGATACCATACACAGACACACATATATAGGTATAAACATCATAAAACCAAACAAAACACATAAGCATTACACACTAGAATAATGTCGATGTGTATAAACATGTGGGATGGGGTAATGGGTGTGGCTAGAAACAAATGAATTACGATCCAATCATTGAAAAATTTCCAAGGAGTTCTCAACCCAATCACTAAAAAATGTCCAAGGAGTATTGTTTGACCGCAATTTCTTATCAAACTAAGATTTTGACTCAAGTGACAGATAAAGGAAACTCAATGAATAAATAAGCACAATGCACACAAGTCTAGAATTTTGATGATTCTACAAATCAATAGTGTCATGACATTATAAGCATAACTAGGATTCATTGTGTGAACTGGTTGATATTCAACTATAACACACTCAAATGCTAAGCATATAAGATATATTTTTTAGACTCAATTCTTTTGAAGAACCATTTTTGAAAATCAAACAAACAAACATGTTGACCTTTAATATTTTCTTTTTGCCACTTATTTTTTAGGCTCTTTCCAATGGTGTCTTTCCCACATTGGAGATTTTATACTTTCGTAGACCTTTTTCAAGCACCCTCATACATTCAGTAATAATCAATATGCTAATTGACAACAGTTCTTACACGCATAAATCCCCCATAGTCAAGAGATATATAAATGACAAGATTGATGGGAGAACATATCACTTATCTCAAATATAACATGTGAAGTTAAAATTCAAAATAGCTCGCATATGTGTATGTAGAGGCAGATACAAAGTGAATCCATTAAAAAATCAAGATCAAACAACTCCATGCAAGCATGACTAAGAACAATCTAAGCATTGAAAGTCGTAATCAAATGTCCTTGTCATATTAAAACATGGAATGGAATGGATTCAAACACACCAATATGACACACCAAATGTGTAAAACTAAACTACATATAAACCAAAAAAAATTAGTTTTTAAACATTTTTCAAAATGAGACAAATTGTAAAAAAAAAAACTCAAAACATAAATAAAATCTTTTTGTATTTTATCTCAATAACTCAAAAAGAAAAAAGAAAAATACAAAAAGTAAAAACATCATACAACTAGCAAGATTATATAACATGAAGTAAAAAAGATAGTGTATCAAAAATAGGAAAGCAGTCAATCATAAGATATAGAACGTGAGGAATCATGTGAAAACACATGAGAGTCTATAAGCCCAACATTTAGTGCCTCCAAATAAGATCTCATAACCCATATAGGTGTAACATGATAAACTTGGACTTGGATAACCTTGGAGACACTAGCCTTTGCCTTACTAGGACCTTTACTAAGATCATAACAAAAATTTCAAAGGTGACATTTGTGAGACCTCGTAAAATTTGAAGGCTGAGAATTCAATTATTTTGGGAGAAATAGAATTTTAAATTAGGAGAATTTAAATTTTTATTTTTCATAGTCTCGAATGAAAATTTATAGTGCACGGTTGATCCGGTAAGGGCCAAGATAGTCAAAATGATTGCCCGTAAGTTTTATTTGGGTTCTGGAGTATTTTGGACCTAGTGTGGCTTGAAAATGAGTAAACGAGTCATTTAAACTGTGTATTATCATTTAAAGTTGGGATTTATGTATTTAAAGGCTTAAGAGGCTCGTGAGTTATCCAATCTCATTTGTGAGAAAGAGAAAACCCTAGAGAGAGAGAGAGAGAGAGAGAGAGAAAGCAAAGGAAGAAGAGAAAAGAGGAGAAAAGCTTAGAGCTTTGGAGATTTTCAGCCCAAATTCATGATTGCAAGGAAGATTCAACCTCCACAACTTTGAGGCAAGTGATTAAACTTGCTAAATAACTGTGTGTGTGAGCTATCTCATAATTTTTGTTGCTTATTTAGTTTATTTGAGCTTTTATAGTTAAACCCTAAAATTTGATGAGTAAATCTTGTATTTAGGGTACTATTTGTGGTTTAGATGATAAAAATGGTGGGAATAATATTTGGGATGGGATCTAGTGTTAGGAAAATATTAGAGTAAAGTAAAATTGGGTTTTAGAGATGTAGAATATATTTTGGGATGTTTTAGAGATAAAATTTTGGGTGTTAACTTCATAAGTTGTAGAGCGGAAATTCTGCAGAGCCGGATCGGTCCGGGTAGGAAAGCCAGATCGATTCATTTTTTAGGAAGCCAGATCGGTTCATTTTTAAAGAAATTGGATCGATCCATTCATTAAATGTCTTATATTAAATTTTAGGAATCATATCGGTTCATTTTTGTGGACCCCCGGTCCGGTCCGGTCCGATCACTGCTTTTGGCCAGCTCTTGTTTTACCCCTCTTCAATTGGTTTTATTGCTTAGGGACCCTCTAATAGAGTGTAGTAAACTTGTTTAGGAGATATTATGAGGGTTCATATTAGGATATAATAGAGGGGTCACTTTGGGGGTTACTATGGAGATATTTATAAAAGAAAACTTGTATTGTTTCCCTTTGGAAAATCCTCCAAGGAATGAGGATTTTTTTTAGGATGGTAACGGGCTATTATGGAGGCATATTTGGGAGTTTAACATTCCGGATTCTTTCATATATTATTACAGTAGTAGGAATTCACTTGACACAAATTACGGACTATGTGAGAGAGAAATATCGGGTGTCCTTAGTGTTGTTAAATTGGATGACTATTTATATCACAGGTGTGACGGATTGGTAAGTTTTAAGTGAAGGATTGAATGATAGAATGAATTTGGGAAGATGTGCTTGAGTGTATCAGATATTATAATGATAGTTATATACATATAGTCGGATTCATTACTTTTATACGCGCAGAAGTGAGATAGTATGCATATATATATATGGCGTGAATGCATATACCTTGTGTGATGGTTTATATATATGATGTGATCGAATGTGTATATATCTTGTGTGTATATTATATATACATTATGTGCTTCATACCCCTCTAGTACTATCAAGGAAAGTTGTACGATGTGGGTAAATCCCCCTGGCATGAGGATCAGGGAGAGTACAGTCCACAGGTCATAGCGTTCAGTATTTTACCGTGCGTGAGGTAGGGGTAAGACATCTTGGGTATGATTCGTCTTGTTCTCAGGTTAGGAAATATGGCCACTTCCCATACGTTGTGATTTAGGTTTTTACCATGTTCGGTGTGAGCTAGTCCGATTATTGGTAACCCAGGGACATATGAGCGACTCCTTGGAAGTTTGTAGCATTGTAGAGACTATTAGAGTACATATATTATGTGTGTGTGTGTGTGTGTGTGTGTGTGTGTGTGTGTGTATGTATATTTGCTAAAGAATGATAAATCGGGTATAATACATGCGAGTAATATTATACAAGCTTTATAGATAGTGTGTGATTTCTTAATGTTATAACTAGAGAAAGTTAGAAAGATGTGTATTATGTTTGGTCTTTTGTAGTACGGGAGTGGATGAGTATACTCTTATGCCTATAGACGGGAAGTAATATGGTGGTGTACTTGGACAGGGGGCCTAACTGATTCACATGATCGACAATGTTAGGTGGTAGTATATCGGGGGTTACTTATGCTAATAATTTGTGAAGTTAATAAATGGAAAATGAGAAAATTATAATGGAAATATTTAATGTAAGTTTGGGCGTAAACTTAGGAGATGATATAAGAAGTAGATGGTTGGTTATGTTAGAGATAGTGAGCTACGCGAATGAGGCTTTGGCATAGATTTAAGAGGATTTATCTTTAGATTGGGATGGGTAGATTAGTTGAGGTTCTTATGCATCCTCTAGATGCGCGCTATAGATGAGGGGTGAGGTTAAGTCTCAAGAGAATGCGGCCCCACATTAATTATGAAATTATGCATTCATAATTATTATGCATTTTAATTCACTTGCTAAAATTATTTTAAAACCTCAGGCTCTAACTTGTTTATATCTTTTCTCTTGATATATTCATATATTTATTAGGTGTCCTTCCGCAAGGGCGCCAATGACGCTTATTCTATCCAGAGTCCTTGGAGCTGTAGCAGATGCGGGATGTTACAGGATTTTACTGTAGTCGTTTCCTAATATTATAAATCTACTTAAGGATTCATTTCTTTATCGGGTTTATATCTAGGGGTTTTATATGTGTAGCTTTTTATGTTTTTATCACCTGGATGTTGTATTGTCTGTGACCTGATAACATATTCGGGTATATCTTCTGTTGTACTCTTGTGTATATTATCATGTTATGTATTCATTATATATATTGGTTTGTAGTTCTTTGTATATTGATTTAAAAATTTTGGCATCTGCTTATTTTATTATTGGGTGGTTAGTTAGATTTTTAGTCTGTGCGACAGTGATGTTGAGAATGATTCACTTGAGATTCCTGTTTTATCTTGGTATAGGGCTGGCCACCCATTATTAATTTAAGAGTGGTGTCACAGGTGGTATCAGATCATCAGGTTCTAGTGTCTTAGGATCTATGCGGGTTTTTTACGTTCTTTCATGAGATTTCTTGACATAGAGCCCTATTATTAGGATTGTTGTGTTCACATTGCGTTTACGATCTTCTATGATGAGAAATTATTTGAACTATGTGTTGATACAGTTCGCTCTTGTTTTAAATGCCACCGAAGAGAGGTCGCTTGGCTAGAGTAAATAGAAGGGCAGAGAATGTGGAACCCCAAGTGCCCCAGGGGACTATGACTGCAGCGGAGGTTGACAATATTGTGGCTCAAGCAGTCAATGCGGCTATGAACGCCATGGCTCAACATTTTCATCAGGCTCAGTAACAGCCTACAGCGCCGGTAGCTCAAACACACATAGGGCTATCTGCATAGGAGATAGCTAGAGAAGCTTTTCAAAAAGGTCATCCTCCATAGTTTCAAGGGGGAGACGAGATGTTCATAGCAAGTCAGTGGAAGAAGGATATTCAACTTCACCTTCATGTTGTGGAATGTAGTGATGTTCATAAACAAATACTTGCCACCTTTAAGTTAGTGGGTGCAGGTCTCTAGTGGTGGGAGTCGGTCACGACGTCAGAGCAGAGAGATACGATGTCTATATTCGATTTTTGGGTTCAATTTGATCGTAAGTATTTCCCTTCGAGAATTTAGACGAAGATGAGGAAAAGATTATTAGAGATGAAGCAGGGGGATAGTACGGTGGCAGAGTATGAAGAGGAATTTACCCGATTGGCAAACTTTATGCCCGACGAAGTAAATACGGAGGAGAAACGTATATCAAAATTCTTGGGAGGTTTAGATTGGTGAATTCATCAGCATTTGTTGGGGAACTCGGCATTACTAAATTTTACTGATGTGATGAATGCAAAATTATTATATTGTTAGGAGATAAGAATTTTGGGGACCCGGATCAGCATTCGTTTAATAGGAGATAAGAATTTTGGGGATCCGAATGAGGCAAGTAAGTCGGCAGAAGGTGGTGCCAGTTGGGCACAATCATCACAACAGCCGAAGAATAGGCAGAGGGAGCAGGATCTGCATTTAGGGGCTTCAAGTAATAGGCAACGTTCAGGAGGTTTTAGATCGGATGGTAGTAACTCTAGACAGGATTATCAAGGTCCGCAACAAAGTTTTGTTCCTCAGGGTGGTCAGGAAGGATATGCTTGGAGATGTTTCTTCTGTGGGGAGATAGTCCATAGGAAGAAGGATTGTCATAAGAGAGGCAGAGGGAAAATTTTTGAAGAGGTTTTGGATGTACAACCCTTACAATAATTTATGGGCAGGTTCAGACAAGAGAACTTTGATCAGGGACCCATTGGTGAGGCAAGGCAGTAAGAGTATGGAGGTATTATATGAATTATTTTTCCTATGTGTATAGGATATGCTTTGATTGATTTCGAGAGTGTCGCATGTAAGATCGTTATCTCTAGAATTCGCGAGTGGGTCGAATTTAGTGAGTGGTTGGTCATTATAACCAGGTTGTGTGTGTGTGTGTGTGTGTGTGTGTGTGTGTATATATATATATATATATATATATTACCTTGACGAGGGTAGGTGTGGAACTTAAATGGTATCTTTTTTAAGAATAGATTATTTTTAGATGTGCTAGTAGAGTGAGACCGGTGTTTATTATCGGCCCTTGGATTAAACTTATCAAAGTTCTACATGCGTCCTTATCCCAATCCCTGATAACCTCTATCCTCCAATCAGAAGCAACTTAATTCACCTCTTATCACTAACCGTTGGATGGAAGTCAATATGGGAAGACTTAATCCCAGACCTTGATTTCGAACCTCCTTCTCTATTCTTCTCAGCCCCCTATTTAAAGAGGCTATCCCTCAACCTGTAGGAGACTTTTTCCACTTTGTCATTTCGAGTGAGACGAGTGTAGAGTGAGAAGAAAGAGAGAAGAGAGAGAAACCAGACAGAGAATTAGAAACCTTAATTCCTCCAAACATATTTTCGAACCCTAACCATTTTTCCAAAAACCAGTTTATACCAAACACAAACCCTGAGTTTTTGAGTGTTGGTTTGAAAGTTGTTTCGTGTTGTAACATCTTCATTTTGAGATCTTGTGTCCAACTTAAACATTAGGTTAGATCTGTATTTTTGTTTCATAGAAATCATATATCAGGTCATTTAATGTTATATTACACCTAGATCTGCATTTATAGATTCTTATCTTGAGAAATATTTTGTTGATTATTTTCTGTAAATATTTTCATCTTCAAAATCAACAAAATCATTTTATGTTTCTAGTTCTTTTGAAACAAGACCTTTGACCTAGTTGGAATCACACTTGGCAGTTTTCAATTTCAAAAACAGTTTCAAAACCCTGAAATTGATTAAGATCTTGAAACGTCTTCTGAGCAAGATAGTCATGGATTCTGAGTTCTTTTTAAAGGTCAAATAAGGTTTAAGTTTCCTAAGAAGAGAGAAATTAAAAATCATAGCATATAGATCTGATTTGTAATTTGATAGGACTATTTGTAAAAATAAGCGTGAGTGTGTGCATGCATGTGTTATAGCACCATCACAAACACTTACACACTACAACACTGAAAGTGTTGGTAATAAGATCTTGAAATAAGAGTCAACGTAAAGACTGGAACAAAGTGGAAGTTAGCAAACTGGGAGAGCCACATCAACAATCAGACCTGCAGAAAAGTTAGAAGGACACACCAGTGGGTATATTCCTAAACTTGTATAGGACTGATTTATGTGCATGTGTGTTATATAGTTTGTAACTGATATATTTTGTTTTAGTGGATTTTTCTTTTTACTCCGTAGAGGGAGTCGTGGATGTTTTCTAGTTGGGTGAGGTTTTACCACGTTAAAAATCTCTTGTCATTAATCTTTCTACATCTCATCATCTCAGTCTTACTGGTGTGCTGATTTAAACTGTTTTAGTTTTGGTTTTCAAAACTTGTTAACAAATCCTGAAATGATCTCGTGCATGTTTTATTAAACATATCTTGTGATTAACCTGATTAGATTTATAGAAAAGAGTTTCTTCAAAAATAGTTCGGAGTTACTTAAATAGTTTAATCTTGTATTAAACGGCTTTAGTAACAGTTTTTTAATTGGTATCAGAGCTTTGGAAATCTTTTAAGAGATCTTGTGTTTCTGAAATTATTTTCTCAAAATCAAAACCATGGACGAGAAAAATGAAAGATTTGGCAACTTGACCAGACCCCCACTCTTTGATGGGAACAACTTTGCTTACTGGAAGGTAAGAATGGTTGCTTTCATATAAGGAACCTTGGGAGATGATGTCTTGGATCTTGTTGAAAGTGGATACACTTATCCTACTAAACCAGCCACCGAAGGAAGTAATGAGAGGATTAAGAATGCATTAACTGAATTCACACAAGAAGAGAAGCAAACTTCTCGAAACAATAACAAAGGAAAGAATGCCATATTTATGTCCATAAATGAACATGAGTTTAAAAGGATCTCACCTTGTAGCACTTCTAAGGAAGCTTGGGATACTCTTATCACTGCACATGAAGGTGACACTAGAGTTAAGGCTGTTAAAACACAGATGCTAGTCCAACAGTATAACTCCCTAATTATGTCAGATTCTGAATCCTTTGATGATTTTTACATGAAATTGACTGACATTGTGACCAAACTGCATGCTAATGGGATAACATATGACATACATGAAATTGTATCTAAAATTCTAAGGTCATTACCACATAAATTTGACAATAAAAGATATGTTATTGAGGAAATGTGTGATCAAAATCTCACTCCTGAATTACTCAGTAGTAAACTACGAACTGTGGAAATGGAATTAGAATTTAAGAAACAAATTACCTATTCCCATAGGAAACAGACTAGTTCCAACTTGAGTTTTTCCTCTAAGTTGATGAAACCTGAGTTTACTATTCCCACTAATGACTCTGATGGGGAATGTGATATAGATAGTTTGGATAATCAGATTTCCTTCATGTCAAAACAATTTAAGAAAATTGTCAAATTTAGAAATAAATTGGCAAACAGACAAGGCAAGCCAAATTATCCAACTCAGTCTAACTACAAACCTCATGAGAAAGGTCAAGACAAACACCACAAGGACATGAGACCCAACAAAGACTTCAAAAATATTGAATGTTTTAAATGTGGAAAACTAGGACACATAGCACAAGACTGTAGAGTGAAACTAAACACTGCCAATAAACATATTAGGGCCAATATTTGCAAAACTTGGGATGATTCAAGCGATTCTAAAAATGATGAACCTGAATCTTTTGATGTTTTTTGTCATTGCATGTCTTTCTTTGCCAAGATAATCTATAATTATGATATGCCTATGTATGAGAATGATGATAATAGCTCTACTTCAGTTGTTATGAATCATGTTGCTACTGGTTTAGATGCTTTAATTTCTGAGAATATTGCTAGTTCTACCACGGGGTGTCTGAGTCAAAGGGAATGCAATAATGACGATGTCAATGGGTGCGTGAGTTCAAGAATTGAATCCTTAGGGGTCACTTCACACACTACACTTAGTGACTCAGATACTGAAGACCTCCCCGACATTCACACACTTTATGCGAAAACCCTCAAGAAGAGCACTAGACTAAAGAAGATAGTGAAAGATCTCACTAAGAAATTGGAAGACTTAAGTCTGATGGTTAAACTTAACGCTAAAGAGTATACTACCCAATGTCTAACTCGTGAAAATAAAGTCAAAATATTTGATCAAAAATTGAAGAATTTGATTGAAGAAAATGAAACTCTGGAGAAAAAGTATAAAGGGATATTATTAGAATTGGAACAATCTAAAGAAAAGACAGCAACATTTTCAAAAAATTCTCAAAATTTGAAAATAATTCAAATTGTTTTGATGGTTTTATTACTGACTCAAAAACCAATTCTGATGATCGAACTGGAATAGGGTTTTGCCCCAATTTGAAGACTCAAACTAAAAACTTTGAACCAATTAAGTTTGTGTCAGAAGGCAAAAGACCTATAGAAACTTGTCCAGATTTTCATTCTCTGAAAAATAAGTTTGATGAAAAATAATCCAAGTTTGATATTGGGGAATCTAGTTACTCTAAGTGTGAAAGTCGACCTAAGGCTAAATATGTATCCCCCCTATTAGGAAGAGTGATTCTGGCTTTCAAACTGTACTCCCTAGGAATAAGGTTCAACCCCAAAATTCCATGAATCCTATGTTTAGAGACTTTCCTAAGGAGATACCATCTTCGAGAAATTTGTTTTGCTCTTACTGTGACTTATATAGTCATTCCTTTGAAGGATGTTACTCTAAATGTTTAGTTAACCCTGTCTATAACACTCCTATGTACCAAAACTTTAACTACTCTAGGAGAAGCCGTAACAATTATGTTCTTCCAAACAACCAGATAAAAACTCTAACTATAGAAGGAGAAAGACCAAATCTAAAATATCATTTCCAAGAAGGATTCCTAGACACTTTCCTAAGCCAAATGCTCATGTTGATCATAAAATTCAACCTCGTGCACAAAACATCTTTCAACATAAATCTAATGCTCGCAAATTTGATCAAATGAGAGCAAATAAGCGCAAAATAAAAATAAGAGTTGTTTGGGTTAGAAAAGATTAGCTATTACCCCAGATGAAGTGTAATATTGTGATTACTACTTTAAAAGCTGAGCATACTCCCTCTGGTTGGTATTTAGACTCTGTATGTTCAAAGCACATGACTGAGGATGATATCAAACGTTCAAACAAAACCAGCTTTACTGGAGGAAAAGTTATTTTTTGTGATGGTGTATCATCTCAAATCATTTGAAAAGGAACACTCCAAGAAGAAGGATTACCTTTACTTGAAAATGTTCTTCTAGTAAAAGGTCTTAAGGCTAATCTACTTAGTATCTCGTAATTTTGTGACTCAAATCATACCGTCACCTTTTTAAAGAATAATTACAAAATTTTAAATGAAAAAGGTGAGTGCATAATTACAGGACTCAGGATTCCAGATAATTGTTATACTGTCCAGAACAGTGCTGAGGTCTGTAACATTGCCAGAATGGATGACAATGAGATATGGCATAATCGCATGGGTCACATAAATTATGAAAATTTTAGTAGATTGTCTTCATAAGAAATGGTTAGAGGTATTCCTAAGATCAAACCTATTTCTAATATTGTTTGTGTATCATGTCAAGAAGGAAAAATTGTTAAAGACCCTCGTAAGAAAGTCAAAGATATCCTTACCTCTAAACCCTTGGAGCTCATCCTTATGGATCTAATGGGTCCCTCTCGAACTGTTAGTCTCTGTGGACACAGTTACATTCTTGTTATGGCTGATGACTTCACCAGATTTACTTGGGTAGCTTTCTTAAAACAAAAGTCTGACACTTTCCAAACCTTTTTGAAGATTTTACTTCGAATTGAAAATAAGAAATACACTCAAGTAAATAGAATTCATAGTGATAGAGGTGGATAATTCATAGATACTGGAGCTATACAGTATTGTGACTATAATAGTTACAAACATGAATTTAGTGCTCCTAAGACTCCTCAATAGAACGGTATTACTGAGAGAAAGAATCGTACCCTTCAAGAGATGGCACGAGTTATGATGCATGCTAAAACTTTACCCAATTATTTTTGGGTAGAATCTATTCGTACTGCGTGTCACATTATCAATATGGTCTATCTTAGAAAGAATTCTAAATAAACTCCTTACGAACTTTGGTATGGGAAGAAGCCCAATCTTAAGTATCTTAGAACCTTTGATAGTACGTGTTATGTCTGCAAAGACAGAAAACACTTATCCAAATTTGAGACTCGTGGAGATAAAGCCATCTTTCTAGGATATTCTCCTAACAGTAGAGCATACATTTCCATAATCTTCGCACTAAGACCTTGATGGAATCCATAAACGTCATTGTAAGTGACACTACTGTAGAGACTAACACTGGAGAACCAACTATTGTGCAGGCGTCTGAAAATGTTTTAGAAAATGTCTCTCCAGAAATAGATGATTCTTTACCAATTGAGACACCTGAAGTACCTGATTGGGTTTCTAAAGACCATCCCATAAATAACGTTGTTGGTAACCCTAGTGAACCTGTACGTACAAGATCTCAACTAAGAAACTATGCTCATTATGCATGTTTTGTTTCCCTTGTGGAACCAAAGAATGTAAATGATGCCTTAATTGATCCTCATTGGATTTCTGTAATGCAGGAAGAACTTCTTCAATTTTTCATTCATGATTTTTGGTATCTTGTACCTAGGCCTGATCACAAAAAGGTTATTGGCACACGTTGGATATTTAAAAACAAATCTGATGAACATGGGATAATCATTAGAAATAAAGCCAGATTAGTTGCTCAAGGATACTCTCAAATTGAAAGAATAGATTTTAACGAGACTTTTGCTCCTGTTACTCGCTTAGAATTTATTCGTCTTCTCTTTGCCATCACTTGCTACTTACATTTTACGCTCTACCAAATGGATGTCAAACTGCCTTCCTTAATGGAATTTTGACTGAAGAGACCTATGTAGAACAACCAAAAGGGTTTATTGACCCTAAATATCCAAATCATGGCTTTCGTCTTAAAAAGGCTTTGTATGGCCTAAAACAAGTGCCAAGAGCCTGGTATGAGCGCCTTTCTAATTTTCTCTTAGACAAAGGTTTTAAGAGAGGAGGAAATGATCAAACCCTTTTTGTTAAACATTTTGACAAACATATCATTATAGCTCAAGTTTATGTTGATAATATCATCTTTGGATCAACTTCCCCCTCAGAAGTTAAATCTTTTTCTGAAATTATGCATAAAGAATTTCAAATGTCTCTTATGGGGGAGTTACAGTTTTTCTTGGATCTTCGAGTCAAACAGAATTCAGAAGGATTATTTGTTTCGCAATCAAAATACGCTTTAGAGATTGTTAAAAAATTTGGCCCTGAGAGTGCTAAAGATGCTAAAACTCCCATGAGTACTACGGTCAAATTGTCTAAGGATGAAACTGGTAAATCCATATATCCAACTTTATATCGAAGTATGATAGGAACCTTGCTATATCTGACTGCCTCGCGTCCTGATATTATGTACGATGTTTGTGTGTGTGCCCTTTATTAAAACAACCCTAAAGAGAGCCATTTAGTTTGTGTTAAAAGAATTATAAAATACATTAAAGGCACTCTAAATTTAGGACTTTGGTTTACCAATGATACTCCTAGCACTATAATAGGATACACTGATGCTGATTGGGCAGGGTGTACTGACGATAGTAAGAGAACTTCAGGCCCATGTTACTATATTGATAATAACTTGGTAGGTTGGAGTAGTAAAAAACAAAACTGCACTTCTTTATCAACAACTGAATCTGAATACATAGTCGCTGGAAGCTGTTGTGCCCAATTACTTTGGCTTAAGCAAATGCTAAGTGATTATGGTATTAAAGAGGAATAATTACATCTCTATTGTGATAATAAAAGCGCGATCAATATCTCTAAAAATCATGTTCAACAGTCGCGAACTAAACACACAAAAATTAGACATCATTTTATATGCGAATTAGTTGAGACTAAGGAATTAGAAATCAATTATCTTCCTACTGATTTGTAACTCGCAGATATGTTTACCAAACCTTTGGATTACAATAGATTTCTTTCTTTGCGTAAATCGATAGGAATGGTTTGTGCTGAATAAACTCTTTGATTAGCATAGTTTTTCCCTTTCTCCATTTGAGACAAAATGAGGTAGAAATTTAAGTCTTATGAAAGTTCATTTTTTTGTACATATTCTAAAAAGATTGATCTTAGTGATTATTTGCAGTATTCTGTACAGTTATTCTCAACAGTTGTAATAGGGTATTGAATTGTAATTAGTTGAGTTATGTAATTTTCTTTACTAGGAAATGGGTAGATAGAATCTTTGTATAGGAATAGGTTATCCTTTTCTATTTGTTTCCCTACGAGTCCAAGATGACTCAAAGGAGATTTTGTCTCATATTTCAAAAGGGGGAGATTGAAGCAGCTTATACTCTTGACTCACTTGAGTCTACATTGTATAAGTGCTCATCTAGTTTGGAAATAGTGACAAAATTGAGTCCATATCCTAGATTCCAAAGAGCCTCAGACACTTCAATTCAATTCATTCCTCTTATTTGAATGATCAAAGGTATATTCACAAATTCTCACACACATTAAGACTGCATACATTGTTCATATATTGCATAAATTGTTTGTGTGTGTTGTGTGTGTGTTAATTTCCCTTAAAATCTTTTTTAATAAACTTTTGGGAATTTTTAATGTTTTTTAACACAATTTTTTCTTAATTAAAATTGGAATTAAAAGGTTTTGGGGGTCATTCTGTAATTATCGGTTATTGGTTGTATCCCTATAAAGTTCATTTGGTTAGAATTAGAAAGCGCTAGAGACAGCAGGGTGTCTATGTAATTAGTTTGGGACGTGTGTTTGTGGTTCGCTATTTTCCTTACATCTGTCTCACTCCTATTGGTTGATTGTGTGTTTCTTTTAAGAGACAAAACCAGTGTTTATTATCAGCCCTTGGATTAAACTTATCAACGCTCTACATGCGTCCTTGTCCTAATCCCTGAGAACCTCTATCCTCCAATCAGAAACAACTTAATTCATCGCTTATCCCTAACCTTGGATGGAAGTCAATATGGGAAGACTTAATCCCAGCCCTTGATTTCGAACCTCCTTCTCGATCCTTCTCAACCCCCTATTTAAAGAGGTTATCCCTCAGCCTGTAGGAGACTTTTGCCACTTCGTCATTTCGAGTGAGAAGAGAGTAGAGTGAGAAGAAAGAGAGAAGAGAGAGAAAACAGAGAGAGAATTAGAAACCCTAATTCATCCAAACATATTTTAAAACCCTAACCATTTTTCCAAAAACCAGTTTATGCCAAACACAAACCCTGAGTGTTTAAGAGTTTCTGAGTGTTGGTTCGAAAACTGTTTCGTTCTGTAACCTCTTCGTTTTGAGATCTTGTGTCCAACTTAAACATTAGGTTAGATCTATATTTATGTTTCATAGAAATCATAGATCTGGTCATTTTATGTTACATTACACCTAGATCTGCATTTATAGTTTCTCATCTTGAGAAATCTTTTGTTGATTATTTTATGTAAATGTTTTCATCTTCAAAATCAATAAAATTATTTTCTGTTTCTAGTTCTTTTGAAACAAGACCTTTGACCTAGTTGGAATCACACTTGGCGATTTTCAATTTCAAAAACATTTTCAAAATCCTGAAATTGATTAAGATCTTGAAACGTCTTCTGAGCAAGATAGTCGTGGATTCTGGGTTCTTTTTAAAGTTCAAATAAGGTTTAAGTTTCCTAAGAAGAGAGAAACTAAAAATCACAGCATATAGATCTGATTTGTAATTTGATAGGACTGTTTGTAAAAATAAGCGTGAGTGTGTGCATGCATGTGTTATAGCACCATCACAAATACTTACACACTACAACATGAAAAGTTTTGGTAATAAGATCTTGAAACAAGAGTCGACGTAAAAACTGGAACAAAGTGAAAGTTAGCAAACTGGGAGATCCACATCAACAATCGGACCTGCAAAAAAGTTAGAAGGACACCAGTGGGTACATTCCTAAACTTGTGTAGGACTGATTTGTGTGCATGTGTGTTATATAGTTTGTAACTGATATATTTTGTTTTAGTGGATTTTTCTTTTTACTCCGTAGAGGGAGTCGTGGATGTTTCCTCAGTTGGGTGAGGTTTTACTACATTAAAAATCTCTTGTCATTAATCTTTCTACATCTCCTCATCTCAGTCTTACTGGTGTGCTGATTTAAACTGTTTTAGTTTTGGTTTTCAAAAGTTGTTAACAAATCTTAAACTGATCTCGTGCATGTTTTATTAAACACATCTTGTGATTAACCTGATTAGATTTATAGAAAAAAGTTTCTTCAAAAAATAGTTCAGAGTTACATAAATAGTTTAATCTTATATTAAATGGCTGTAGTAATAGTTTTTCAGAAGTTATGTTACAATTTAAGGCTAGTGGAGCCATGTAATGATTGTGCAATTGAGCACGGTTATAGGGTGTATAGGTGCCCTGGTTGTATATTGTTAATATGAATTCACTATTGGGAAGTGAAGAAATAATAATAGCTATCTTGGGTGTAAGATGTGAGCTTTGTACGTATGTATTTATCCAAATTTTGAGGATGAAATTTTTGTAATGATGGGAGAATGTCATACCCCATAAAATTTGAAGGTTGAGAATTCAATTATTTTGGGAGAAATATAATTTTAAATTGGGAGAATTTGGATTTTTTATTTTTTGAATTCTCGGATGAAAATTTAGAGTGCACGGTTGATCCGGTAAGGCCGAGATAGTCAAAATGACTGCCCAGAAGTTTTATTTAGGTTCCGGAGTATTTTGGACTTAGTATGACTCGAAAATGAGTAAACGAGTCATTTAAAGTGTGTATTATCATTTAAAGTTGGGATTTATGGATTTAAAGGCTTAAGAGGCTTGTGAGTTAGACAATCTCAATTGTGAGAAAGAGAGAGAAATCAAAGGAAGAAGAGAAAATAGGAGAAAAGCTTGGAGCTTTGGAGATTTTCGGCCCAAATTCGTGATTTCAAGGAAGATTCAATCTCTATAACTTTTAGACAAGTGACTAAACTTGCTAAATAATTGTGTGTGAGAGTTATCTCATAATTTGTTTTGGTGATTTAGTTGATTTGGTATTTTATGGTTAAACCCTAAAATTTAATGAGTAAATCTTGTATTTATGGTACTATTTGTGGTTTAGATGATAAAAATGGTGGAAATAATATTTGGGATGGGCTTTGGTGGTAGGATATTGTTAGAGTAAAGTAAAATTGGGTTTTAGAGATGTAGAATATATTTTGGGATGTTTTGGAGATAAAATTTTGGGTGTTAACTTCGTAAGCTGTAGAGAAGAAATTCTGCAGAACCGGATCGGTCCGGGTAGGAAAGCCGGATCGGTTCATTTTTAGGAAGCCGAATAGGTTCGTTTTTAAGGAAATCGGATCGGTCTGATCATTAAATATCTTATGTTAAATTTTAAGAACCGGACCGGCTCATTTTTGTGGACCCCCGGTCCAGTTCGGTCACTGCTTTTGGCCAGCTCCTATTTTACCCCTCTTCAATTAGTTTTATTGCTTAGGGACCCTCCAATAGAGTGTAGTAAAAATGTTTGGGAGATATTATGAGGGTTCATATTAGGATATAATAGAGGGGTCACTTTGGGGGTTATTATGGAGATATTATAAGATCAAATTTGTATTGTTTCCTTTTGGAAAATCCTCCAAGGAATGAGGATTCTTTTGAGGATGGTTACGGGCTATTATGGAGACATATTTGGTATTTTAACATGTCGGATTCTTTCATAAATTCTTTAAGTGGTAGGAATTTACTTGACACCAATTATGGACTAGGTGATAGAGAAATATCGTGTGTCCTTAGTGTTGTTAAATTGGGTGACTATTTATATCATAGGTGTGATGGATTAGTAAGTTTCAACTGAGGGATAGAATGATAGAATGAATTTGGGAAGATATTTTAGAGTGTATCGGATTGTATAATGAGAGTTATATACATATATTCATATTCATTACTTTTATACATGCGAAAGTGAGATTTCATGTATATATATATGGCATGAATGTGTATACCTTGTGTGATGGTTTGTATATATAATGTGATCGAATGTGTATATATCCTGGGTGTATGTTATATATATCTATATATATTATGTGCTTCATACCCCTCTAATTCTATCAAGGGAACTTGTGCGATGCGGGTGAATCCTCCTGACTTAAGGAGCAGGGAGAGTATAGTCCTCAGGTCATAGCGTCCAATATTTTACCGTGCGTGAGGTAAGGGTAAGACGTCTTGGGTATGATTCATCTTGCTCTCCGATTAGGAACTATGGTCATTTCCCACACATTGTGATTTAGGTTTTCACCAAGTTCGGTGTTAGCTAGTCCGACTATTGGTAACCCAGGGACATATGAGCGACTCCTTGGAAGTTGATAGCATTGTAGACACTATTAGAGTACATATATTATGTGTGTATGTATGTGTACTTGCTAAAGAATGATAAATCATGTATAATACGTGCAGGTAATATTATACCAGCTTTATAGATAGTTTGTGATTTCTTGATGTTATAACTAGAGAAAGTTATAAAGTTTTGTACTATGTTTAGTCTTTTGTAGCACGAGAGTGGATGAGTATACTCTTATGCCTATAGATAGGAAGTAATTTGGGGTGTACTTTGAACAGAGGGCCTAAAGGATTCCCACGACTGACAATGTTAGGTGGTAGTATATTTGGGGATTCCTTGTTTGGATTTCTCTTTGCGAGACGTCCCACGGACGAAACTTAGCGCAATATTGGGTGTGTGGAGATGTTGGTCCTTTGTCCTTAGGCATAGGTGGAATAATGGGATTTTATTTCTAGCATGAAAGATTACGTGTGATATCTTATGCTAATAATTTGTGATGTTAATAAATAGAAAGTGAGAAAATTATAATGGAAATATTTAATGTAAGTTTGGGCGTAAACTTAGGAGATGATAAAATAAGTAAATGGATGGTTACGTTGGAGATAGTGAGCTACACAAATGAGGCTTAGGCGTAGATTTAAGAGGATTTATTCTTAGATTGGGTTGGGAAGATTAGTTGAGGTTCATATGCATCTGCTAGGTGCGCTATAGATGAGGGGTGAGTCTAAGTCTCAAAAGAGTGCGGCACCACTTTAATTACAAAATTGGGCATTCATAATTATTATGCATTTTAATTCACTTGCTAAAATTATTTTCAAACCTCGAGCTCTGACCCATTTATATCTTTTATCTTTCTATATTTATATATATTTTAGGTGTCCCTCCGCAAGGGCGCCAATGACGCTTATTCTATCCGGAGTCCTTGGAGCTGTAGCAGATGCGGAATGTTACAGGATTTTGTTATAGACGCTTCCTATTCTTGAAAATCTAGTTAAGGATTCATTTTTGTATCAGGTTTAGACCCAGGGGTTTCAAAAGTGTAGCTCTTTTATGTTTTTATTGTATAGGTGTTGTATTGTCTGTGACCCAACAGCATATTCGGGTATATCTTTTGTTGTACTCGTGTGTATATTATCATATTCTGTATTCATTATATATATTGGTTTGTAGTTCTTTGTATGTTGATTTGAAATTTTTGGCATCCGCTTATTTTATTATTGGGTGGTTAGTTAGATTTTTAATCTGTGTGACAGTGATGTTGAGAATGATTCACTTGAGATTCTTGTTTTATCTTGGTATAGGGTTGGCCACCCGTTATTAATTTAAGAGGGGTGTCATGACATTTTCTACCACAACATGTGCAAGTATTGACACGAGTAATGTTACCTTTAGTCTGACCTTTTCTAACGTCCCTATTTTTGGTTGGCTCTATTAAAAGCATGGTCTTAGATTTTGAAACGAAAGTATCTATATCATTGAATCCAGTCCCACGCTTGTCGTATTTGATTCGGATGGTGCCTAACATTTTATCAAACATTTATGCATTAGATTCAAAATCAAATTTTACATCACTCAAGTCTCTCAATCTCTCTTTTAGCTCCACTATGATAAAATTGAGTAAATGCCTAGAGTCTTCAAACTCAAGAAGCTCCTTCTTCAAAACCTCCATCAAACCTGGAAGGTTATTTTTCTCACCCTCAATACACTCAAGCTTCTCCTTAAAATTCATCTGACATTCCCTAAGATCCTCAATTATTTTAGCATCATCATCACCCATGGGCATGTTATTTAAACCTAGCTTCCCTTCCAACTGTAAGTTTGCCTTTTTTAATTTCAACATTTTTGCATACAAATCACAAAAGGCAACTTGTAGTTCATTATCCTCCTCCTCTTCTTCATCCTCTTCTTCTTCTCCAATCTCTCCACCATCACTAACTTGAGAATCATAAACAATGGACTTAAAAGTGTCATGCTCATAATTATCTTCATGGGAAGATTTTTTATTTGGGTTCTCATGACTAGCTATGAACACAGCGTAGATGCGCTCAATGGGGAAATTGGATCCTTCTTTCGAATCACTGTCACCCTTTCAGTTTTTTACCCTCCTTCCTTAGTTTAATTGGGCAATAAGTTACCCTTTGACCATAACCCTCACATCCAAAAAATTTATTCAACTCATCCCTCTTAAAATTATCATTACAATTTATAAGGAATGGATCTGCCTTATACTTATTTTTCCCTAACTTCTTTACATCTTTTGATTATTTTTAAAAATTGAAAAATGTTCTAAATTTTTTTGCCTACATGTCCATATAAATGGAATCGATGTCAAATAGATTATCCAAAACAAGTGTTTCCTCCTTCCATAATTTCAAAGCAATGTCATTGCTTTCTTTGGCTTTTTAGCAGAAATTATGAGTTCGAAGATCACCTACAAGCTCTTTGAGTTTCGTAAACTCTAATGCACTCAAGGAATTAAAAATTGCCACTTTTGAATTAAATCTTTCCGGCAAAGACCTTAAGATTTTCTTGACTACACGGGGTTTTGGGTATTCTCTCTCCCAAGTTAAAAAATGAGTTCAAGCTATCTGACAATCTAGCATAAAAGTCATCAAAGATTTCACTCACCTTCATTCTAATGGTTTGAAACTGAGTGGTGGGGTTTTGGAGTTCAGAGGCTTAGACAACACTAGTATCTTCACGTGTGAGTTAGGGTATGTTCCAAGCCTCTTTAGATATTTCACATTTCATGATACGATAGAACTCCTCGGTGTGATAAAAAAACAGAGCATTTAGAACTCAAGAATTATAATTTAACCTTTGCTCTTCCTCACTCCATGATTCCACAGATTTGGGAATCCTATAATCACCAACTAAGGTTGTGGGTGGGGATCAACCATTAAGTACCGCTTGCCATAACTTCTCATTTATTGGCTTAATTCTTGATTTCATACACATTTTCCTATATGCATAATTATACCCATTAAACATTGCTGCCCTAGAAACCAATTGATCCTACGAATAAAAACCACTAAAACTCATGCCTGAAACATGGAGATAACATAAAACTTAGTGTTCTTGCTCTGATACCAATTTGAAGTACTTAGGAAGTATGGAGAATGGTCTAAACAACAAAAGAAATTTGTTTTCAAATTAGATATCAAACTTAAATAAGTTAACCCAAATAAAAACTTTGCACCAATATTAAAACGATTGTTATGTTAAAACAGATTAACTAATTTAAAATTAACTTAAAACATGATAGTATGTTAAAATAGATCAATCAACATAACATTTCGATGTATGAGAAAAACCCACAATGGGAAAAACCTCGAATGACCCGACTATACAAATACACTATGATAAGGAATTACACAAGGCAGATAGTATACTTACAACACAAACTCAATTCCCTTGCAAGCCTTGATACTCTTCAATCTTTAACGTCTCCTCCACAATGACATGCAGGAGTCCACCCACGCAACTGTCACAACGTGTGTGTCTACACATGTCTCAGCATCCATCGATAAGGCTAGCCACCATCTATGGACATGGAATACGGATGCAGCGCTTATTCATCGCAACACCACACCACAGAGTCCTCCCTGTGTAAATAGCAAACCGAATACAAAATCCACCGCATGAGATATTTTTCTATTAAGATGATGAGAGAAACAATTAGGAGACACTTTGGCTGCATATATCGATTACATGCTTTTAAAGAGCATGAGGAAGGTGGATCACCTTATAAACCTGGCAAAAACTTTTGAAGCCATTTGTTATTATATGATGAAGCTAAATGTGATGAACTAATACTTCAGTGTATAATTGGGAAAGTCCTTTGGATACCTAGTTAGTTAAAGAGGTATCGACGCAAACCCTAACTAAATTTAAGCCATCAGTAAGGTACATCCCTCTAAGACAATGTGCGAGGTAATTGACATACTAGCCACCCTGAACTGCTTTATATCTGAATTCTTAGAAAAGTCCTGACCTTTCTCTCAAGAACTTAAGAAAGAAAGGAAGTATGGAACGACAAATGCATCAAGGCACTTGAAGAAATAAAGAACTATTTGAGAAAACCACTACTGCTGGACATTCCAGATGATGGAGGCCTTTTGTACTTGTATTTGGCGGTGTCCTATGGCATTGTAAGTTTCGTATTGGTTTGCGATAATAATGGGGGTCATGCTCTAATTTATTATGCAAGAAAACCATTTCTTGATGCCAAAAAAAGATACCTTCCATTGGAAAAGTTTGCATATATGTTGGTGATAACCTTCAGGAAGCTTAAACATTACTTCGAGGATCACACTATCATTGTTTCAACCTCCTTCCCTCTAAAAACAATTCTTAAAAAGGCTTACCTATCTGGATGGATGTCCAAGTGGTTAGCAGAACTGGGGAGGTTTGATATCCAGTTTTGTCCTAAAAGCTCGATCAAAAGGAAAGTCATAGAAGACTTCATCACCAAATTTTTCAATGATCAAGAACCTATAGAGAATGCAAAATAAGTATAGATTCTATCCCATAGACAGTAAAAGAACGTGATAAATGAGTACTATATGTTTATGGAGCCTCAAATTCTAAGTGGGCAGGAATAGACATAGTACCAGTATCCCTGAAAAAAGCAATCCTAGAATAGGAAATTTACTGGGGATTGAAGCCTCCAATAATGAAGCTGAGTATAAATCCTTGCTCGATGGATTACAAAAAACACACTCCCTGGGAGCCTGTCACCTTGATGTCTTTTGTGACCTAAGGCTGGTATCAAATCAGATATTGTAAGACTACAACGTTATGGATGACCGCATAGTTGCATACCTTGAAGAAGACCAACATTTGGTCTCACAATTCAAGCATGTACAAGTGCAACAATTCCTAACAGGGGACAATAGTCACGTTGATGCACTGACCACACTCACTTCAGTCGTTAAGGGGGATATAAAATGGATGATTGAAGTGGAATACCTCGACTAACCCAGTATCAACAAAGGAAAATATACCAAATAATTTATGGTCAGTGATAAGACCTCGAGTTGGATGGATCTGATCATGCGCTGCGTAATAAAAGATTCCTTGCCAGTCGATAGGAAATAAGCACATATGGTAGGGGGGAATATTCTCGTTTCCACTTGGAGGTAGATCAAAAGATTTATTGGCACTCTTTTTTAGGACCTTACCTCCAATGCGTGCACCCAGACAATGCCAGTGTAAAAGACATAGTCACCTGCATTTGGTGGCCATACATGCAAAAGCCATTAGTACACCAACTAACCAATGGCCTCAAGTCCCTAGCCATTAGTGTCCATACATGCAAAAGAGGTATATTGGTGGCCATACATGCAAAAGACATAGTTGTTGATATACCCGTACATACCCTCAGAGTGGCCGAGGGATCCCACCTTATTTCAGACGACCCCACGGGGGGCCGACCCTTCATCAAGCTACAGACGACCCCTCAGGGGGCCGACCCTTCATCATGCTACAGACGACCCCTCAGGGGGCCGACCCTTCACCAAGCTCCGGACGACCCTCCGAGGGTACGACAGTACGAGGCCTAAACTGGGCCAGACTCACTGCCGGAAGGAACTTTGCCCTCGGCCTCATATTTTATGCCGAGGGTGACATCATCACAGCGCGTGGTTTGGAAGACGCGTGGAACAGTGCGCGTGAGACTCATATGGCACGTGGCAGACCGTTATAACCAAATCACACCCTCACGTGAGGGAATATTATGTCATCATTATCCACAATTGGCATCTACAGGTGTCAACAGGGGATTGGCTAGATCATCACTCACATGCACCATGCATGCTTGGGGGGTATACTACACCCCCCAAGACTTATATATACTTGTCACCTACAACCCTACAGGGGATGGATCAATTGTAATCCTAGATAAAACTCTGTTGATACACACAGTAGAGAGAAAGGGAGCTTATGTGCATTGTATCCAAGGCCATTAGTGCCCATACTTAGTGGATCACACACTCACAGTGGACGTAGGCCTAATTGGCTGAACCACTATATATCACTATCTTACTCCTCTTATCCTCATCTCCTTCTACATACTTATACACTTGCATCTCTAGGGCTGCCATGGTTACTATTGTTTGAGCTCATCGTCACTTACCTGGTGGTGCTAGATTTCTGCATCATCAGTTTGGCGCCGTCTGTGGGAACGAGAAGACATCTCTTCCTTAGCACAGCTTGACCTCATTGGGCACTCTGGTGGTGAACCCACGCTCCCCCTGAGAGGAGGTGTTTCACCATTGAAAGAGACCCACTAAGGTTCTCAAGCTTACCAGTCTTTTCTTCAGTCCATCTTTTCACAGCTCAAACACATGGCACCTGAGATGCCACCACCACCTCTTCCCCTGCCGGATGAGGGGGGAAGACCCAGTTCCAGCCAGCCATCGCCTCAGTCTGAGATGGCTGATGTGGCAGCAGCCCTAAAGTCTCTGGCAGCTAGCCAGCGGATGATGCAGGAGCAGTTCACAGCTCTAAGTCAGAACATACTGAGACCACCAGGGGTCTCACCTGAGATGATTACTCCGGCAGCAGCTCCAGGACAGCATGAGGCCAGGGGACCACCCCAGGCACCACGTAAAGACCTGCCACCCCCTCAGCGGCGTAGGGATGTTGCTGACCCCCGGCGTTTACGCCTGGGGAGGCAAGGAAACCCTTGCCCTGAGGACAGGTATGACGATCTGGAGGGAGAGGAGGCCCCGATAGAATGCTGGGAGCCATATTAGGTCTCCAACAATACCGTACGACCTCTCCAGGACAGTAGAGGAAAGTGCGGGAGACCAAACCCTGATGACCGCCCGAGAGGCTCTGCTTTCGACCGCCTGAGCAGGGGGTCGGCCTTCGAGAGGCTGGGCCCAGTAAATGACATGTGGGATAAGTTGTCCAGGTCAAGAAGTGCTACGAGATCTAGGAGGGAGGCAGCAGAGGGCTGACCCCAAAGACGGGATGACGGCCAAAGGGAAGTAAACAGCCGACACAGGCCTGCTGCAGCGGAACCCTCCATTCACCTCCAAGAGGCAGCGGGGGATAACATCGGCCACGCCGACCCTGTGAGGCCCTGGAATGACTCAATCCAGCGGTTAGAGGATAAGATCGGCGACATACTGAAGAGCCGGGACCCTCTCCAGAAGGGATACACCATAGGCTCACCCTTTGTGGCAAAGATAGTCAACTTCCCCACGCCATCAAAGTTCAAGCCTCCTATGGTCACCCCAAGATACGATGGGAGCACCAACCCTGTCCACCATGTGGAGATGTATCAATCAGCGGCAGACATATACTCTATCTCAGATGAGATGAGGTGTCGTGCCTTTTCTGGTACCCTGACAGGGGCTGCACATGTCTGGTACACGTCTCTTCCAAAAAATTCCATTGAAAACTTCAAGCAGTTGGCAGACCGGTTCATCCACAAATTTGCTTCGGGGTGAGACCACAGAAGAAGACCACACACCTGCTCTATGTTAAGCAGGGAAAGAATGAGAGTCTGAGAGACTATATAGCCAGATTCAATAAAGAGAAGCTGGAGGTGGAAGACTATGAGGAGAGCATAGCTATGACATCCCTGATTGGAGGGCTCCAAAAGGGGAAGCTATTATGGAAGCTTGCCGAAGACCCTCCGAGGACGATGGCTGATCTGCTGTCAACAGCAGGGAAGGTGATGAACGCCGAAGAGGCGATGGCCGCAAAACATGAAGACAAAAAAGGAGGTGCAAGCGGGGGAAAATACCCTAAGAAGAACAAAGAGGGGAAGAAGAGGTCCACGGATGATAAGTTCGCTAGTTACACCCCTCTAACGGTCAGCTGTGAACAGATACTCAATGAGATAAAGAGTGACAGGTCCCTGAAGTGGCCTGAGAAGCTGAGGGCAGCCCCCGGCAAGAGGAACAGGAACCTGTGGTGTGAATTTCACCAAGACCATAGTCACATAACAGACAAATGCTTTGCTCTGAAAGATGAGATTGAGAAGATGCTGAAAGAAGGGAAGCTCAAAAAATACGTGGACAGAGAGGCCTTCAAGAGGGGCCGAGGGGACGACCCCAGAAAAAAGCGAGTTGATGCATGCAAGGAAGGTCCTCAAAAAAGAGGGGACGACCCCTCTGATGATGAAGACGACCCTGACCTCCAGCCGAGAGACGACCACGGTCCTGTTAAGAGGCTCAATATGATCTCGCTCGGTGTAGGAATGATCTCCGGGGGTCTAGCAGGAGGAGGGTCTGAGGTAGCCGACAGGAAGGCCCATGTTGCTGAAGCTAAGGCAGTGACGAAGACGGTGCACTCAACCTCCCTAGAGGTCAAGTCAGAAAAAAGGAAGAAGGTTGATATGGACACTTTGATTGTGGGATTTTCAAGAATGGACTTTAAAGGCCTCTTGGCCCCGCATGATGACCCTCTCTTCATCACTACCAGGGTGCACGGGTGCGAAGTGCCGAGGATCCTGGTAGATGGGGGCTCATCCGCAGATGTGATGTTTTGGCCATGCTTCAAAGCCTTGGGCCTCAGTCGTGCCAGACTTGTCCCATATCATCATCCCTTGATTGGGTTCAGTGGGGAGAAGGTTCATCCCCTGGGAATATATGTGGCTGATGTCAAGATGGGGGACGAATGGCCGAGATGGCTCACCAAGAAGGTCAGTTTCTTTGTGCTGGATGAGCATGTGTTTTCGGCATACAACATCATATTGGGACGTGTGGCCCTCAAGGGGTTTGAAGTTGTGCCGTCTACGGTCCACCAGATGATTAAATTCCCTACCCCATACTGGGTAGGGGAGGTTCAGGGAGACCAGACGACAGCGCGAGAGTGCTACTACAACTCTGCTGAAGAAAGGGAGGCACACAAGAGGGCTACGACCACTTACAACATTGATACCCTAGACCCCAGGGACGAGACGAAGCTCAAAAAAGGAGAGGCCGCTGAGGAGGTAGAACCCATCATCCTCGATGAGGATGACCCGGGAAAAATCGTCCAAGTGGGCAAGTCTCTGAAGCCCGATATCAAGGAAGACCTCATCAAACTGTTGAGGAGAAGACGAAGCGTCTTCGCGTGGAGTCATGTAGATATGTCGGGGATCGACCCTGAAATCATGTGCCACAAGCTCAATGTGGTAGAGGGAGTGAAACCGGTAAAACAGAAGAGGAGGATTTACTCCAGAGAGAAGTACGAGGTCATCAGGGAGGAGGTCAAAAAGTTAGAAGACGCTGAATTTATCAGAGAGGTCATCTACCCTGAATGGCTGTCCAATGCAGTCATTGTCCCTAAGGCCAACGGCAAGTGGAGAATGTGTGTGGACTTCACAGACCTCAACAAGCACTGTCCCAAAGACAGCTTCCCTCTCCCTCGCATTGACCAGATGGTTGACACTACTGCAGGCCATGAGCTCATGAGCTTCATGGATGCCTACTCAGGGTATAACCAGATTTTCATGGACCCTGAAGACTCGGAGAGGACAGCCTTCATCACTCACAAGGGGACATACTGTTACAGGGTCATGCCCTTTGGCCTAAAAAATGCGGGGGCAACGTACCAGCGCCTCGTAAACAAAATGTTCGAAGACCAAATTGGGAAGTCTATGGAGGTCTACGTAGATGACATGCTGACTAAGAGTCTGAAGGCAGAGGATCATGTGGCAAACCTGGAGAGGACCTTTAATACGATGGACAAATACAAGATGAAGCTCAATCCGGCCAAGTGTGTCTTCGGGGTCGGAGCAGGGAAGTTCTTGGGGTTCATTGTCAATCAAAGAGGCATCGAGGCTAATCCTGAAAAGATAAAGGCCCTTATTCAGATGAGGACTCCCAAGTCCATTAAAGACGTTCAGAGGCTCACAGGGAGAGTGGCTGCCTTGAACAGATTTGTGTCAAGGGCCACAAACAGGTGCCTACCATTCTTCAAGATCCTCATGAAGGCCTTTGAATCGAGCGAAGAGTGTGATGAGGCTTTCAAGGAGCTAAAATCATACTTAGGGTCTCCCTTGCTGCTGTCACGACCCATGTAGCGTGAACAACTTTACGTGTACCTCGTCGTCTCAGAGTCCGCTATCAGTGTAGCAATCGTGAGAGACGAGGATGGGGTACAGAAGCCTGTGTATTTTAATAGTAAGGCACTCCAGGGGGCAGAGCAAAGATATCCAAGGATGGAGAAGTTGGCCTACGCCTTGATCCATGCATCGAGAAAAATGAAGCCATACTTTCAGTCCCATACAATGGTCATCCTCACCAACTCTCCTCTTAGGCAGGTCTTGCACAAGCCTGAAAAATCAGGAAGGCTAATGACCTGGGCTATAGAGCTGGGGGAGTTAGACATTGTATATCAGCCTAGGACGGCCATTAAGGGGCAGGCATTGGCAGATTTCGTGGCTGAATTTACTTGGGAGAGTGACGAGGCCGAGGGTGAGGGTCTAAGCCAGACAGATACCCAGCAAGGTAGGCTCACCGGCCCTCTTGCAGATAAGGCTGAGACAAGCACCGCTAGAAGGAAGGTGGCTGAAAATGAAGAGGGAAGATACCTTTTTAGACAAGGGTCACTCATCGATGGAAATTTCTCGGAGGAACATGCTGTGTGGAGTCTCTTCGTCGACGAGTCTTCTTGCGAAAGTAGGAGTGGAGCCGGATTGATAGTATCAGCACCCGACGGCACAGGCATTGAGTACGCCCTTAGATTCAATTTTGAGGCCTCCAATAATGAGGTTGAATATGAGGCCTTGATAGCTGGCCTCTCCTTGGTCAAATCTCTTAGTGTCGGCCAAATTTTGGTTCATAGTGATTCGAGGCTAGTAGTGAATCAGATACTAGGAGCCTATGAGGCCAAGGACGAGAGGATGGCAAGGTATCTTGAGAAGGTGCGATCATTATTGAAGAACTTCAGAGAAGTAAAGTTAAAGAGGATACCCAGGCTTGATAATGGTCGAGCTGACTCCCTAGCTAGGTTGGCCTCGGCAACAAGGATAGACATCAGGAGGACGGTCCTAGTGGAAATTTTGCTTCGGCCAACTATTGAAGATGCTGAGGGAACACTTAGCAATTGCCTGAATGTTTCTCAAGAAGCTTCATAGATAGACCCTATGATTAGATACATTAAAGAGGGAGAGATGCCAGAAGCAAGGCAAGAAAGGAAGAAGCTGAGATACAGAGCTGCGAAATTCACTGTCATCGGAGACACTTTGTACCAAAAGGGGTTTTTGCTCCCTTTACTTAGGTCTGTGCATCCCTCAGAGGTCCCTTCTATTTTGCAAGATGTGCATGAAGGATCGTGCTCAAGCCACGTTGGGGGTAGATCCTTAGCGAAGAGGGTGATCACCCAAGGCTACTGGTGGCCGACCTTAGGGAAAGATGCCGCAGCATACGTAAAAAAGTGTGATAAATTTCAAAGATTTGCTACCGTCCCTCATCAACCTCATCAGCCTCTTACCTCTATTACATCCCCATGGCCGTTTGCAGTATGGGGGATCGACCTGGTAGGACCCTTACCGAGAGCTGTCAATAACTATCGGTTCCTCATCGTAGCAATTGACTACTTCTCAAAATGGGTGGAGGCCGAACCGATGGTCACAATTACAGAGCAGAAGACCTTTTAGTTCATTTGGAAAAATGTGATATGCAGATATGGTCTCCCCAACACCCTCATCTCGGATAACGGGACTCAGTTCAAAAATTCCTCACTTCAGAAGTACTGTGAAAGGGTTAGTATCAAACAATTTTTCTCCACCCCTGGCCGACCTCATGCTAATGGGCAAACAGAGGTTAAAAATAGGACAATCCTAGATGTAATCAAGAAGAGGCTTGAGGAGGCAAAAGGAAGATGGGTCGAGGAGTTATACGCCGTGTTGTGGGCCTACCGGACGACAGTGAGGACCCCTACTAGAGAGACCCCATTCATGCTAGCTTATGGCTCAGAGGCTGTCATTCCCACTGAGATTGGGTTTCCTACTCATAGGGTCCAAATGTATGACCCCAGAGGAATGCAGAAGAGAGGAGACTCGACCTAGACCTAATTGAGGAAAGGAGGGAAGAGGCCGAGATAAGGCAAGCTGCCTACCAGCAGAGGACAGCAAGGTTTTATAATGAGGGAGTGAAACAAAGACCAATTGCGGTGGGGGACTTAGTTCTCAAAAAGACTTGGCAGAAGCCCAATAAACTCCATCCTAATTGGCATGGCCCATATAGGGTCATTGATGAAGTCGTCCTTAGAACCTATAGATTGGAGAACCTAGAAGGGGAACCTTTTTCCAACCCCTGGAATGCGGATCATTTGAAAAAATACTACCAGTAGTGTTGTAAGGTCTTGATAGGCCATAGTTGTAATAAGCATTGTTTCGACAGAACACATGGAAAATTAATGAGAAATATCAGTGTTTCCCCTCATCTTGCACGTATGGAACCCTTAGTATGGTAATCTTAAACCCTCGGCTGTGATGAAGGCCAGTGGAGGGGACGACCCCACCACTGTCCTCAAGAAAGACGAGGGGATACATTGTTTAAAACCATTAATTTGGTAATTAACCCTCGGCTATGATGAGGGCCAGTGGAGGGGACAACCCCACCACTGTCCTCAAGAAAGACGAGGGAATACATTGTTTAAAACCATTAATTTGGTGATTAACCCTCGGCTATGATGAGGGCCAGTGGAGGGGACGACCCCACCACTGTCCTCAAGAAAGACGAGGGAATACTTTGTTTAAAACCATTAATTTGGTGATTAACCCTCGGCTATGATGAGGGCCAGTGGAGGGGACGACCCCACCACTGTCCTCAAGAAAGACGAGGGAATACTTTGTTTCAAACCATTAATTTGGTGATTAACCCTCGGCTATGATGAGGGTCAGTGGAGGGGACGAACCCACCACTGTCCTCAAGAAAGACGAGGGAATACATTGTTTAAAACCATTAATTTGGTGATTAACCCTCGGCTATGATGAGGGCCAGTGGAGGGGACGACCCCACCACTGTCCTCAAGAAAGACGAGGGAATACATTGTTTAAAACCATTAATTTGGTGATTAACCCTCGGCTATGATGAGGGCCAGTGGAGGGGACGACCCCACCACTGTCCTCAAGAAAGACGAGGGAATACTTTGTTTAAAACCATTAATTTGGTGATTAACCCTCGGCTATGATGAGGGCCAGTGGAGGGGACGACCCCACCACTGTCCTCAAGAAAGACGAGGGAATACTTTGTTTAAAACCATTAATTTGGTGATTAACCCTCGGCTATGATGAGGGTCAGTGGAGGGGACGACCCCACCACTGTCCTCAAGAAAGACGAGGGAATACATTGTTTAAAACCATTAATTTGGTGATAGTAACCCTCAGCCTCAAGAAAGACGAGGGTGAGGTTAGTAATATTAATTGCAAAATTCACAACACAAATAATACGAGAGGAAAGTATGGAAGACAGTAAAAAATAAGATATTATAAATGAAGTGTTCCACAAAGAGTGCAAAAACTATTCGTTACAATAAGAGGGTATGGGCTACAGACAGCCACCCTATGGGACAACATCAGAGGTCCGAGCCTCAATATCAACTGGAGAGGCCTCCTCAATTACCACCACTGGCTGATCCTCAGATGTGCCGGTACCCTCAACATGAACTTGGGACTCCACTTGCGATAGGGCCTCAACAATCAAGGGATCATCCAGCTGAACCACCTCAAGAGAAGGGCGGATGGATGATACTGTGTCGGCAAACTTTAGGACGACCCACCGACAGGCCGTCCTAATTCCCCTCTCAAGATATTCAAGGCGGAAGCCTTGGAATTCGTCAGAGACCTTGTAAGCCTCAACAGCATCAGCCTCGACTTTCCGGACAGCTGCTTCAAGGTCAGTCTTGTGCTTGGCCTCCATATTGGTCAAGGCCTCGTCCTTGATCAACAAGTCCTTGGCCTTGATATCCTCATCGTGCTGCTTCGTCAGTTGGTCCAAAAGTCTTGCGTGCTCAGCCCTAGCACTCTCTAACTCAGCCTTCGCAGTTGCCAAGTCAGCTTGCAGGTCGGCCTCGTGCTGGATGGCCCTCTCGGCTTCATGGAATTTCTCTTGATTCTCAGCCATCCATTTTGTCGCAGAGGTAAAGGCGCACACAGACTGCACAGAAAAATACACAGATGTCAAGAGGTCGAGGAAACAGTTTGTAAAAGAATGCAATTAAAAGAAATAAATTAAAAGCAATACCTGAGCTAGGGCATGCAGACCATAGTCATACACTTTGGCAGGAGGCATTTTCGAGAGAAAGGCATAGTCAGCAGCCGAAGGAGCTGAAAATATGGAGGCATTGGCTGCCCTCAGGTTTGCGATCAGTGAAGAGGGCTCAACCCTCAGATGAGCCAGGTTCTGGGACCAGAAGGCCCCCATGCTGGACGAGGAAGCAGCCCCTTCGGAGGCCTCCACTCGGTCCCTCGTCCGAGCATCCGGCCGAGGGTCCACAGGAGCCTCAGGCTCCTTCCTTTTGTGGCTATCGGCTGTCGGCTCAACAACCGTCGGCCCTGAGGCCCTCGTCTTCTTTGGAGCTTGCTGAGGCTCCTTACCCTTCTTCTTTGCCAAACCAGCGAGTAGGCTTGGAGCAGTCATTTCCCAGAGGTAATCCGACACACCTACAGGACGACCTGAAAAGGGTACGATGCATCAGAAAAATACAGAGATAAACAGGAAACACTTCAAAAAAGTAAAGAATGGAAAACGTGCTGTATAACTCACATAGTTCGGTCAGAGGGCCGACCCTCAGACCAGCTTCTTTGAGGTACCGAGGGGTCATCAAATCTTCGAACTTTGGGATCTCACCCCCTCTCCCTCGTCCCCTCAGATACTCAATAATATCCCTTTCCTCCAGGCTAAGTCCGGGGTTTGACCTAGCTTTCATTGAGGGATTAGACCATTTGTTAGGGACCCTCGGACCATCGGCAGAAGGGGACGCCTCGGTGGAGCACTCCCACGCCCCAGATATGAAGAAGAATCTCTTTTTCCAATCATGATTGGAAGTTTGAGCCACGTGGAGAAGTTTCTTCTCAGACCTTCTCGCCCCTAGATGATAGTATCCTGGCTGTTTAGATGAAGAGGTGATGTTGTAGCAAGCCAAGAATACGTCGGACGAGGGCTCATCAGTGAAAGCGTTTTTCCACAAGGAAATGTAACCCAGAATCGTCCTCCAAGAGTTGGGTGGAAGTTGAGAGGGGGAGACGCCCAGAGCCGACAGAATATCTACAATGGCAGGGTGGAAGGGAA
Organism: Sambucus nigra; assembly: GCA_949130495.1. Taxonomy (NCBI): domain Eukaryota; kingdom Viridiplantae; phylum Streptophyta; class Magnoliopsida; order Dipsacales; family Adoxaceae; genus Sambucus; species Sambucus nigra. Next base: position 329,335,611 of record OX422222.1, on the reverse strand, counting down.
GTCTGACACCTACCTTGAACATTTGTTCGTAGACTGCAACCTCTCCCTCTTCACCCTCAAAAACCCTCTCAGACTCGGAGGGAACCCTCATAGTTATATTGGGAGACACCCCATAGGCATGCCTCCACAGCAAGAGGTCACGATCCCTAACTGTGGAAATATAGGACGAGGCATGGGAGGTGTCAACCTGGTCATCATCCAAGTCCTCACCCTTATCCTCAGTTCCCTCTCCCTCGGCCTCATCACCTGTCAGAGGCCCATGTGGGAAAGCCATCTGGAATTCATGAGGAGACAGAATTGTCACAGGGACAGCCTCTGAGGGGGTCACACCTTCGTCACCTCGGCCTGGGCTAAGGTCAGATACTTCTCTCCTCCCAGAGGGACCTGCACCTGTTGGTGACGAGACTCTCTCATCCATCTCTCCTGAAGAACTCTCGGCTGGATGACACGACGACCCACAGGACTCAGACGACTCAGATGGTTTTATGGTGGCAAGGGGAATAGGAAAAATGGGTCGTACCCAATTAGGGTCGGCCCCTCGTCTCCTCTCCTCCTCTTCCTCTATTCGCCTAATCTCAGCAAATAACTTCTCTCTTAGTGAAGGGAATTCAGATACTAAACTATAAAGCCTCTTAAGCATGAAGGGGAAGCCCCTACACTTGGGAGAACATGAGTAACTTAACTACAAACAAATTAGCAGTTGACCAGGTTGGACTTTTCGATTAAACTCAAAGAAATTGAAAGGTTTTAACAAGAACTTCCAAGAACCAGTCGTCGGAGAAGACGCTAAAAAAATTATGAGGCGACCTAAGGAAAATCTGACCCTACGGCCCTAATGTAAGAAAACAAGCAAAAATGAAGATAAAGAGGGCACTAGGGCAAAGGAGTTACCTGAGAAGATAAAGCAGAACTGCTGGACTCGAAGCGTCAAGGTCGCGAAAATGGCAAGAATGCTGGAAGTTAGAGAGAGAATGTTCAGGCGCGAAGAAGAAGAAGAAGAAGAAGGAAAGAGAGTTAAAAAATCTCTTTAAGCACTCAGGTAATGAATGGGCCCGCTTACCAAGGAGGATATCATTAGGGCACAAATCCCAAAGCCAAAGTGTGCAGCCGCCATAACTTGGAAACTGGGGGGGGGCAATGAGTGCCCATCCAGGTGTCACTCACCTAACAGATCATACATCATAGTTACAATACTATCCCTCAGCCATCTCAGCAGCATCTATGGCTAAGGGCTGGGGGGTGATTGATATACCCGTACATACCCTCAGAGTGGCCGAGGGATCCCACCTTATTTCGGACGACCCCACGGGGGGCCGACCCTTCATCAAGCTATAGACGACCCCTCAGGGGGCCGACCCTTCATCATGCTACAGACGACCCCTCAGGGGGCCGACCCTTCACCAAGCTCCGGACGACCCCTCAGGGGCCGACCCTTCACCAAGCTACAGACGACCCCTCAGGGGGCCGACCCTTCACCAAGATACAGAAGACCCCTCAGGGGGCCGACCCTTCACCAAGCTCCGGACGACCCTCCGAGGGTACGACAGTACGAGGCCTAAACTGGGCCAGACTCACTGCCGGAAGGAACTTTGCCCTCGGCCTCATATTTTATGCCGAGGGTGACATCATCACAGCGCGTGGTTTGGAAGACGCGTGGAACAGTGCGCGTGAGACTCATATGGCACGTAGCAGACCGTTATAACCAAATCACACCCTCACGTGAGGGAATATTATGTCATCATTATCCACAATTGGCATCTACAGGTGTCAACAGGGGATTGGCTAGATCATCACTCACATGCACCATGCATGCTTGGGGGGTATACTACACCCCCCAAGACTTATATATACTTGTCACCTACAACCCTACAGGGAATGGATCAATTGTAACCCTAGCTAAAACTCTGTTGATACACACAGTAGAGAGAAAGGGAGCTTATGTGCATTGTATCCAAGGCCATTAGTGCCCATACTTAGTGGATCACACACTCACAGTGGACGTAGGCCTAATTGGCTGAACCACTATATATCACTATCTTACTCCTCTTATCCTCATCTCCTTCTACATACTTATACACTTGCATCTCTAGGGCTGCCATGGTTACTATTGTTTGAGCTCATCATCACTTACCTGGTGGTGCTAGATTTCTGAATCATCATTGCCTACATTTGAAAATGCAAGAACTATTAACTCTTCTCTCCATTAGTACACCAACCAGTTAATGGCATCAATTCCCTTGCAAGTCCTTGGCCATTTTCCAAGTGGGGACTTGATATTTTCGACTCACTAACCCCCGTATATAGCAGTAGGAAGTATCTGTTGGTCGGAATAGGCTATTTCTCTAAATGGGTTTAAGGGGAACCTTTGGTGAATATTCAAGATGTTAATATGACTAAGTACACATGGAAGAATATCATAAAATTTTAGTGGCCTACCCCCAAAGAAATGAGTATGTAGAAGCTTCCAACAAGACAGTCCTCGAGGAAATAAAAAATTATTGGAAAAAGTATAGAGCAAATTGGGTCGACCAACTACTCCACGTTCTTTGAGCGTTATGAACAATTTCCAGGTGATTAATATGGTAAACACACTTTGCCTTAGTCAGTGTAATGTACGAGGTCATCTTATTGGAAACCGGTCTGCCAATAATGAAATCCACCTTATTTGATTAAGATCTTAACAACGAAGCAATCAAATCTGAGATTAACTTAGCTGACAAAAAAATAGAATTGGCCCCTGTAAACTCGCCTCTTACCAGCAGTTGTTGCCCAAGAAATACAATAGGGGGTCAAAGTGAGAGGATTCAAGGTCAAAGACTATGTAATTAGATTATGGGAAGGGACAAAATACCCTCAAATGGGAAATTAGGGCCCAACTGGGTAGGCCCATTCAAAGCCATTCATGATAACTTAATGGGAGCCTACCACATAGAAACAGTGGAGTGCAAAGAGGTTCCTCAAGCTTGGAACTCAACCAATTCAAATAACTCTTAATTTAAAAAATTTAATTTATGACTAAGCGTGTATCGTCGATTTTAATTTTAATGTTTATTTAAGAATTTGTTTAAAACTTCTTGCACTTATCTCTATCCTTTGTTCCAAGTTGTAAGAAAATGAGTACTTAAAGAAGAATATAAATTAGTTGAATGAGTTCTCTTTAACATACTAATTATTATTGTGATGATGGTCTTTTCTCAAATGTATTCTTTTAAGACTAGCTAGTTGAGCGCAATAAATGAACTTTGAATGACGGTCTACGTATAAGACTAAGTGGTCAATCGGCTAACGCAAAGAGTTTTGGAGAATAACAAAGCATTAACAATGGCTTACAGTCGATGAAAGGCCTACTGGGAAACCCTAGAGACATATAACCAACTAGATCACAAAAATCCTCCTGGGTAATGGCCCCACAAATAAGTGCAATTTTTCTTTTTTGGTTCTAGGCCTAAGGTTAAATGTGATGACATTACTTAAAATGTAAGATCGGGAGATCACACATCATATAGGGTAGAAAAATGCAGAAATTTCCATTAACACTTTCAAGTTCTTATAAGGAAATTAAAAGGCAAATAATTTACAACTAGACAATAAATATAACTGCATTAATTGCTAGATCAATTGCACAATCGGGATAAGTCATTTATTAAAATCCCAACTACAGTAAGTGGAACATCCAATGCATTAGGATTAGTGGTTGCAGTCATGTCTCTGATGCTTGACGTCCCACCAAGACTCACCCAGCCGACCAAGTGTTGAGTAGAATAAAATTTACAATCTCTATTAAGGATGAAGTCATTAAGGTATTTCCTTATAAGGCTAACTAGAATGGGATACAGCGGGCTCCATAAAATATCAAGCTTATAAGGAATATCTTGATGATCTAGGCAGCCGAGGTCATACCAATACCATAACTCATAACCCATGGGGCCTTTACCACTTTAAGGGCATTAAGTTAACCATGCTTGCAGCCAACATTTCGAGCATCTATCAGTGAAAGATCCATTTTTAGAAGAGCGTCATTATAACCATCCATCCATACTTTGTGAGGTTATTTATGGAATGGAATATGAGACGATCAATTTTATCGATTAGACTTTTGTTGGTTGATACTTCATTGAGAATAACCTCCTTGGCCTTCTCTAGCTCTTCTTCTAGACGACCTTCTTTCTTCCATTGAGAGGAGGACTAGACCTTGGCATTTATAACTTTGTTATTTAGATCCTTTTGAGTCTTCTCTAGTTCCTCTCTCAACTGGGAGTTCTCTTCTTCCAAAAAGGAAGTGCCCTCCCCAGCTTGTTCACTTGATCTAGACTTATTAAGTATTTTAAGCTTATCCCTCAAATCTTTATTCTCCTTCTCAAGGATAGTTGTGACCTCTCTAGCACCCACCAGATCGGCGTGCTAAATTATTTTTTTCCTCAAATGGGAAGATTCAATGGCGGGCAGTCTTTCATCAAATCCCCCCTCTCTTCTCAGATAGGTAAACATTCGTTCAAAGTCGGTCTTTAAATTGGCTAATGACTCATTATGATTGCATTAGGAAGTAAGAACCATGTCATAAAAAGCATTATTTATGTGATTGCTTGATGAAAGAGGTGACGAAGACCCAAGTATGCCTATTTTGCTTGAGCTGATACATCAGAACCAATGTGTTGGTCAAGGTCACCATCCTCAACATCTTCATCGTGGCTAGCAGTGAACAACCTTCTATATATTTCTTAAAAGTTATTCTGATTAGCGACCGTCACTACAAGTCTAACGTTAAAATTCATGAACAAGTTGTCAGATATATAAGTTTGTCGAATAAAAGAAAATACTTGCAAAATTTAGACAAACTGAAAAATTTTGAATCAAACTATTAATTCCATAAAAAAAGATTACAAATAAGGCGCGCCCCTACATCATTTGGTAATAAAAAGAAATACAATATTCCCTAATCTAAAGCCTTAAGAAATTGCCTTGCCAACTTTCTCCTTCTCAAAAGCTTGTTCAGCAGTCGTTTGGTTTTTATAGGCAACCTTCCCTTCAACAGCCTCATCATCATCATCATCATCCTCAACCTCTTCCTCAAATTAAAGGATAACCTGGATGGTGATCGCTAAAGAGATTTGACCCTTCACTTGTGACGACCTTAACCAAAGCCTCATCTCAGCCATTCTTTTAAAAAATCACCTTTTCAAGATAAGCAATCTGTATTTATGTATTTCAGCATTGCTAAAGGCCTTATCCCTGTCATGGGTAAATGCTTCGTCCTTGATTTTCACCACACTATCCAAGGCCTCCATTGGTAAACGTGACATCCTCATCAACATAGGATCCCTTCATCCAATTGTTTCTCTCCATCAATTGATCATAATCAATAAAGAACTATAAAATATCTAACGAATGAAGTGAAATAATGAGCGAGAAAATGTGAGAAAATGCAAGTAAGAGACGAGCATAAAATAACGGTATGAAGGCTATCAACTTATAAGGGAGATATTGTGTCTGGCACGCTCCAGCAACCTCGAATGGGTTAAAGTTGAGGCAACTGCTCTATCTATAGGGAAAACCCTAGACCTAATCAATACCCTAGCAAGATCAAGACGAGCAACAATGGATTGGGAATCACCCTTGACCTTATCACTAGTATATTTCCCTGCAATGTCTATTTGGTGAGTAGGAAGGTAATCCGTCTTTTGCGTATTTAAAAGAGGCTTTTGGTCCTTAGAGGGGGAATCTTCAAGGTCCATGGGGTTAGTGTGACCCCCAACTTTACTTTTTTTGCTCTCCGTTCGAGTAAGATATTTTTCTTTGCCCGACGAATCGGAGGAGAACCTGGTACCAACATTTACAACACCAAAATTTGCAACGGTCAAGTTAGTAACCTTCCATTTCCCATGGAATTTGGGTAAACATTAGAAGGAACTAAAGAAGCGTCAAAAGGTTCAAAAGAAGATGGCGTGCTTTCTTCAGATAATTCATACCTTTCTGAGTCCTGGTATGCAAAAGCTTTTAGTCGTTCAAAGTAATAAGGACGATCGACCTTCTGTCTATTGGTCTTACAACGAAAGAAGTGGTATATCTCTTGTAGCTGAGAAGGAATGTCGCCAACCTTGGGTGCTTAATAGTCCCAACTCTCTAGTGAATAGACCGAACCATATGAAAATTAACAATGTAGACATCGCCTTTGTGAGGAATCTTCTTCTTGTTCTTTGTTACAATAAAAACAGATAGAATAAAAAAACATTAGCCTCAACCAAAAGAAAATCAAAAAGCTAACAAATTGGCTTTCTAAACTATTCCTCACCCTTTCTCAGGGCAACTCGCCCTTCATATGCCACATCCTTAAAAAGGAGAGAGTGTTGTTAATTCTTTATCATCAGTCCATGATCCCAATAATCTTTATTGGAATTAGGGAGGTTCACAACCATTGTTCTGTTATCCATTCCCGTCTTCATGTAGTTAATGTTCTCAATGGTCGCCACTCATGGTAACAATATGTAACCTTAGTAATCTCGAGATTGGTCCCATACAACTCATTAATATAATTCACCCCATTAACGATCCTCCATGTGTTTGGGGTAACTTGGGCTAGGACCTCGTCAAAATATTGGCAGAACTCCAAAAATAAGCGATTTGGGGGAAAAAGGGACCCTAGGCTCTGAAATAAAAAGTAAAGGCAACCAATGGCCTTCAGAAAGGGCGCGGATTTCACAGGAACCCTCAACTAATTCTACTAATACCCACGGGGTAATTTTATTGTCAAGTTTAAATTTTTCCACGGTGTTTTCATCAATAACATACACCATGGTTAAAAATGACACACTCAATATAAAAATTAAAAATATGAAGTGAAGAAGATTTAAATGGAGAAAGAGTTTTGAAGAAGTTTTTACATATGGAGTGACGACAATGAAAAGCTCTCCTCTAAAAGACTGCAAGTTTTTCAAATGAACTGGAAAATGGGCAAACAAGTGGTAACTATTTTCTTATAGTGAGAAATTCCTACAAGATTTCCCAAAAACATGATGATTACACGCTCGTATGACGGTTATCAAAGTAGTGTTTCGCTGCTAAGAAAAGAGGTAATATTTACCAGCATAACCCTGGGGCATTAAATTATAAAAAAAACCTTCAATTTTAAGGATATTTCCAAAATTTCCCTTTGATCAATTAATAAAAACTCAAGCATGAAGACTTGTCAAAGTCAACAACCGACCTAGGTATAACCAAGCCCAACTATCTCAAAGCGACATTGAGCTTTGGGGGCAATTGTGGGGACCATAATTACAATGGCACGTGACCCGCACATGTTCTACATAGTCCCACAAGCTTCTTGTGCATCAAGTTAATGAAGAGTCCAAGTAAGATAGGAATCCCGCATACCAATCCCTTGGAATGTATCAAACTGATAAGAGATAGGTTCGAATTTCTAGGGATAGCTATTAACGGAGCTTAGGACTCTCCTAAGCTCCTCTATAAATGTAAACCCGCCCTTCTTTGAGAGAGGCATGTGATATTATAACATCGAGAAATGTTATAACTCTACCGACCAGTTCTTTGAGTTAATAAAAGATCAAACCTCGAGGGCGTAGGTACATTGTCAAAGCATGTATATTATTGTGTTGTGCGCTTTTGATCTTCACCCTTGCATACTTATCTTAATTTGGATTGTTTACATTGGATACAAACACTTTAAGAAATTACCACCTACAAGTGAAATTATTATTCTTTAGTGGAATGAATAATAATTTATAGAATTATGGAATTAATTATTGAGTTTAATTAGGATTCCTAATTATGTAGGAAGCTAGTCTCCTATTTCTCCCGAGGAACCTAGTGCTAGCCTATACAAACATACCCTTGTCTCCTAAAAAGTGGAGGATTATTATAGATCTGGAACATACATAAAATGGAGTGGTATGGTCATTCTCATTGGTGCCCACACACCAGTGGCATATATTAGTTTAAAGGAATAACATGGAAGATCTTGGGGTTTCTTTCAAAGCTTTCATTTTGTAAAATCTATTTCGCACAATTGGAGAGTCCAAAAATTATGAAATTGGAAGCACGGTTCCCTGATACATAGAAAAATACGCATAAGAAATTTCAAATCATGTGGAGATTGTTTGTCCACTTGCTTTATGCATTTTTACAAAATAGTGATTCACAGAGCAAATATGACAACACGTATTAAATATATAATTGAATTAAGAATGAATCAAGAAGGTTAATTCAATATTCAAGAAAGTGTTAGAATATACATAAACCACGATATAATACTTTGGGATTCATGGATATGAAGGTTTGGGGATGAAATCAATTCAAGAACATACAATTTCATTTGCCCAAATAAATTTGCAACATGTCACGGTATCTACTTATCAAAGCCATGACTTAAGAACCGTTGATTAAATGGGGCTAAAATTATTTCAGTGGATTCCAAAGGCCGAAAGATAAAACAACTCGTGAACGATCTCATTTTGATGCCGTTAATATGTTTGAAAAAAATCATTTTCATTTTTTGGCTTCCACATCGTTAGATTTATAACATGGATCGGTGTAACACGAACGAGATCAAATATTTTTCAGGTCAAGCAATAAACAACCGCAAAGGTATGAGATCGTGAATCTCCTCTGTAGATCCAACAAATCATTTTTTATTGAAACCAAATTATCATAAAAATAAAATAATCCGGTACTTTTTTTAAAGTACTCTAGCAATTGTTATGAGACTAGGATTTTAGTTCACGCGATAATTGAGAAATTCTCGTTGTCCATTAAAATCGGTTTAGCCGATTTAGTTTTAATCTTGAATGAATTCTAGATCTAGGATCTAATTTTATTTGGCGAGATTCATAAATTTTGTCCTTCTATTATGGTTCGATTCATGTTTATTAATTTTTTGTGACTGGATCCTATACTGGTTTGTCCGTATTTTTTTTTTGTCTTCGATTGGGTTGTAACAATTAACTTTTAGTTTTAGATCATTAGATTTGATTCTAATTATTACATATAATTTTTGGGGTTTGTCAAAATCTACATCAACTGATGAGCCAGACACCGAAGATAATTTTTGGAACGAATGAGATTTGTCGGAAAATATTTTAGAAAGTTTTAATGGAATCTTATTGTGTCGTAATAGACAATGGGAGTGTCATTTAGTCATTATGACATCACACAGAGGTATCACGATACACTTCATAGGCATAGAAGGTGCCCTGGTGACATGTCGTGGTGGTGATGTTATGTGATGTTTTGGCTCGAGCAACCTCCTAGAGTATTTTGGTGCTGGTGGCACAGTATGGGTAAACCTCAATTCATCCGCGATTTCCTACTTGGTATGGTTCCTTACAAGGGAAGGATTCTTGGGGTCAAATATTGCATGAGATAAGGAATTAGAAACCATAATAAATAGGGACCTATTTTTTGTTTCCTTACTATTTATGGATTGTATCTCTTATTTTTCTTATTATGTTGTGATTCTGGCTCTTATTTAATAATTATATTTTATTTAATGTCGTGTTAGAAATATTTACTTTTAGCGGAACCATTAAATTGGATATGGACAAATATTATTGGACTCGAGGCCTTAGATCACGTTTTTCATGGAAAATAAATTTTTTGTTGGTTCCATTTTAACATTATTAGATTTAATGGATCTTATTTATTACTCGAATTAAATTTAATTTCCATAATTATTTTAATTCAAAATAATTTAATTATTTTTTATAATTAAAATAAGGAAATTTTTTATTTTGTTTTCAATAAATAAATTGGAAAATTGCATTATTTTAATTAGATAATTTAAAAATGAACAATCTTATTTTAATTTAATTTTTTTAAAATAATAAGTTTTTAATGTGTAATTCAAAAATATTAATTAAATTTCAAGATTTATTTTGTGAATATAAGGGAATTTCGAATCTATATTTATTACACGTGTTCTAGATCTGCGAAAATTTAGGCATTTAGATATTTTGACACCCGTCAGTTACCCTGTATTTTTAAAATATTAAAATTAAACTTTTCTTTTTAACAACTGTCGAAAAAGTTTTAAATTACTATATGGGAGAGGGGTTTGATCACAAATATATCCCGCGATCTCCATCAATGGTTCGTATATTTTCAAAAACAAGTAGGTCCTCCAAGGATGAATACTAATTAGTGATAACTAATGCAAATTTTCTTATGGGTAATTTTGGGCTTATATTCATATGGAAACCACCCCCCAAAGGAACAGTCTATGTGATATGTAATAGTCTAAAATTAGTTAGTGGTATACACTTATACTTACCATTATATAGATTCTCTAAAGAGGAATGCTATTATTTTGTGGGACCAAAGTATGAGCCATTAATTTTATTTGGAATAGTCTTTGCCAAGATGGTAAAACTAAAGAAATTGGCCAACCTAATGTGACTATGGATAGTAGGCTCTCCAAAGTGGAATGTTATTCAAACGGTAATTGGGATGCGGACGAATTCTTTTAAAAGTGGCAGAGTGTGTCATATATATGTATGGATATATATAATCATATAAATTAATTGAAAATAAATCCTGGTAGTCTAATGATGTAGAAAATTGATAATGAACCTAATACCACAAAACGAAAGATGTGATAATATGCTAATTCTTGTGGGTAGTATTGTGTGGGGGTCATTCTTCGGACTAGAAGCGTATGGGTTGATGATAGTAAACATAAATCTTATTGGTGTAGTTATCAGACTTAATAATTTAGACTTGGGTTGTTACACATATAGTATTGCACTTAGATGAGGGGTGAGATACTTACTGCATGCGAGTGCGGATTGGCGGTACATACTTTGAATTAACTGCATTATTGCATTTTTAATTTTGTAAGCTAATCATTGCAACTCTAGGGGGTTGAACCAAATTATAAAATATCCCCCTCCTCCCCCCCCCCCCCTAAGTTTACACAGACAAAGATAGCAGCGCTGACAGGAGATCAGACTTACGGTCATATTTTCACATTCATTTCTTTAATTCGTTGATTCTAGCACAGGTTGTTATTTTCATTCCAGATAATTTATTATTTCAGATATTGTATGGGCATAAGCCCGAGTTTGTTATTTAGTCTTTTGATATATTTGTTATAATTGAGTAGATATTTTATATTATTTGGGAGTTCGAATTTATTTCTTTTCCAATTGTGATTTAAATTATTTGTTTGAATTAGAATTATAATTGTCATATTATGGTTCCGATGCTGAGAATGATATAGATTGTTAGATAAGCCCCATCTTCAGCGTATTGTGTATGGTCAAGTTTGACGTGAAAAATGGGGGTTGTGACAACACCTTAGTTCGATATTCATATTTTCTATAAATAACATCTCATGGGACCCCAGCCTCATAAGGATATTTATGTGTCGCTCTTAGGTTTGTAAGTGACTCTAGTGTTATTTGGTTGCAATATTAACATGTATTTGGTCTAATTTGATTAAAAATATATATTTATAGAACATATATATTTCTAATATGACAAAAAAAATGTGATATAACATAAGGGGCGCACACAATGTTATATTATTTTTTAAAGACTAACTATAATGTTATATAACTTCGGGGACCACACATAAAAACTAAAAATTAAAGGCTAAAGACTAAAGGCCTTGTTTTATATTAAATCTTAGTTTGAATTAGATAAAGCGTTTTTAATCCCACCCAACTTTTCTTTTTACACACCACTAGAAATCTTTTAAAGTTTAATAAAAATGAGGGTTATAGAAAAAAATGGGGTCTAAATAAAGCACAATCTTTTAAATAGAGTCATAAATTTTCTAAAGTTCACCCTTAATCCCAAAAATTTTATATGCTTCTCTACATTAAACAAAACTATGAAGTTTAGAGTTTTATAAAAATCAATGACATGATTATCAAATGCGTCAATTTGGGTTTGACCACCATTTTGTTTATAACATGATTACCGAATGCGTCAATTTGGGTTTGGTCACCATTTTGTTTACAATATTCAATTTAACTCCCACTAATTGACTTTCTTGGCTTTGGCTACCACTTTTAACAATATCGTTAATTCATATATTTTGACCATTAGTCCACTCAATTAATCCATCATTTTGCCTATTTTGCCCCCCGCTAGAGAGACATTTGACACTCAAGCACCCAATTAAGTTTGTTAGTTTTTGGCAATTTGACCCATTAAGAAATATTTTTTTTAAACTGGGTCCTTTTTATTTGACTTTAGGTTTAATCATTTTTTTCTATAACTTGGCCCCTTATTAATTATTTTAGCTGGTTTAATTTTTTTCCCAAAACTTGGCTCTGTGAAGTGTTCTAATTTGAAACTTTATAGACTCTCACATTATCCTAGTTGATTGCCAAATAGTTTTAAAAATAAATAAATGACCTTTATCTAGCAAACCAACACATACACGTTTGTACACGCTACTACGCTACACACGACCTCATATACTATCTGTATATATAATTCAATCAAAAAATAATAATTTTCATTAGTTGGAAAAATTATCTTGTTCAAAATTAATAATTTAATTATCAAAAAACTTGTTGTCTACAATAATGTTGCAATCGTAATTTTTCCATATTTTTACATTATATTCATAAGCTTGTATGAGTGTTTAATTAACGTTAGCAATTTCATTTCTAATCTATATGCTTATTGTTTGGATAAAATCAATCACTTGTTCTGTTGTGGCTTATTTAATAGTAATATATATAACATTACTTGAAGGTTTAAAAAATATTTTCCATTAGTTGATTCGAATTCATGTTTATGCAATATTTACAATAAAATTTTGTCAAGTTGAAATAGTCAAGAATTAAATGGATTGGTTTATGATAAAACCAAAGGGTTGAGAAACGTATACGCTTATGTGCTATTTAAAACCATTAAGGAACCATTTTATTGGTTCGGTTAAATCTAATTACTAAACTACAATATATTTTTCTATATGGTGGTAGTGTTGGGTAAGATATGAGAAAAGAAGCATATACTTAGGTTGCGTTTGTTTTTCTGTCTGAATTCTGAATTTGAAAAAGTTGTTTGTTTGCTGTCTGAATGAAACTTCTGAATATATATTGTTTGTTTGCAGATTTATATCTGAAATCTGAATGCAGATTATTTGGACCATTTTACCCTTCTATTTATTTTATAAAGAAAACGTATATTTAAAACATCCATGACCTGAAATAAATATTATTACACACAATATGCAATTTAATATGTAAATAATATTAAGAATTCCAAGTAATAGGGAATTTGCGTAGTATAAAATGTTTTATTGGCAATCAACATTCAAAAAAGAAAAGAATAGTTCTACACGTACACTCAAATTAGACATATAGTTTTGTTAAGTGATTGTTACAAGGTTTTGTTAAAAAAAATTATATTATATTTAAAAAAAAATATACTACATTAATAAAAAAAATTAGTGCCGCTGGCGCGGACCTACATCATTGCGATTAATTGGTGCCACTGGCGCGAACCCATATCATTTAATGAATGTTAGTCCACGCCACCAAAATAGTTTTATATAAAAAAAATGTTTTTTATTACAAAAAAATTCTACATTATTAGACTAATTTTTTTTTATCAAAACACATGTGCTACTTAAAAAAATGACTTTTAACAAATTATTTTCACTTTTTTTAAGTAAAAAACTGTTTTTAGAAGAAATTACTTTTCAAAAATAAAAAGTTGTTTTTCTTTAAAAAAATGATTTCAACAATTTTTTTTAACTCTTTTAAAAAATATTTAACATTTTTTAACAAGTTTTTACATACGGGTCAAATTCATTAGGCAAACTACATATGTGTCAAAACAAAACAAGGTAGAAAAGTAGCAGCTAGAAACAAAAAAGTAGAAAAGTAGCAGCTACAAATGCCACCAACAAAGTAGAAACCTAGCAGCTAAACAATTACAGAACGCAGCAGCTAGAAGTTTAGAATAGATTCAGATGGTTTGCCCCTTCAAAAGGTAAGGTTATTGTTGTAAATTTATTTTCGTTCAGATTTAAGTGATAAGATTCAGATGAGTTTGAATCTCTGAATCATTAAAAGGATAATTTGACCGTTAATCTCTGAAATGTGTAGAAAACAAACGTCTTTTTATTCCCTTTGATATCTGAATGGTTTAGATTCAGATTTCAGAGGTGCAAACAAACGGGTCCTTAGTTTGCGGCGAGGTTTGTTAAAAAAATACTATCTGGTCAGGATTTAAAGAAACGGTTGAATCAAAACAAGAAAAAAAAATCAAGTTTAAAAAAAAATAATAACTCCTCACATTTAAAACAAAAAAGATTAAGAAAAAAACACAAAAAAAGGAGTTAAATTAAAAGAAAATATAAAGGGTCGGATTTAAAATAAATTAAAGTAAAAGAAGGAGGCTGAGAGTGAAATCTAATATATATAAAATGGTGTCTGGAATTGTAATTGTTCCACGTATCTTAAAATTTGAGTAGCACTTAAGAACTCCAATTAAAAATGACATTTTAGAGATAAGGCCCTTTCATTTCTCCTTCACCCATCCAGCTTCACCAATAAATTGCAATGTCTATACCCCTTCCTCTACAACCCTTTTGTCTGCAAGATTGAAAATAGGATCGATACATACTATTAAACATTTCAACAGAATGAATTGCCATACACCGTTGCGAACAATTTCAGAAAAAACTTGATCTCCAAATGCCCTCACTATTAGATTATAACAGGAACAAAGGAAAAGAAAGAATTGTAATTGAGGAAACACAAGAACGCAATTAAAGTATACAATAAAAGGAACAACACCCCATCATGATTTCATTTATTCACGCAAAATTACGCAAATAATAGATTACTCCAGCATGTTGGGGGGAAGGTGTTCGAAAATCTACCACAGTCTCCACATCCTCTACAACTCCTTTGTCTTGTATTTGAATGTTTTTTCATTATTTGTTCAGGTCTGAAAGATTTCAAATGGTTCAAAGACAATACTTTTTGGCTATCTTCTCACATCAGTTTGTATCAAATTCATATGTCAAAGTTTTTCCTCACATGAATTTGGTCAAGTCTTATGTGTAAGGTTGATATATGGATTTATTGAAAGAAAATTTCCATAAAACGTAAATTTCAGGATGATGAGAAGATTGGCAATATGCATGGACATCTTTTTCTCTCGGTAATTGTTTAAGGATCTCTCTCTCTATATATATTGTATATGTATGGATTATATGTGCACAGTATGTTTGATGTAGAGTTTAAGTGAATCTCCACATCATTTTCTTAGCAATCTCGTGATTTTTCATGTGCATATAACTTTAACGATATTAATCTCCATCTATGAAAGTTGAGTTCTTGGAGTAATGCTCTTTCTCACCCCCAAAAATTTCAAAACAAAAATAATATAATAGGTTTCTTTTTTGGATAATCCATATATGATGTTTGTGTTGTTGAAATTTAAGTTTTGCAAATGAGACATTAAAATTCTGTCGATATTGTAAGGAAGTATTTGTAATAAACAATTTGTTTGAGAGTTTTGTTTGAAAGGGACTTAGGTTGTATTTGTTTCTGAAGTCTGAATCTGAAATCTGAAGACTGAATCTGAAAAATATGATTAATGTACCTCTGAATGAATGTATTTAGACTCATTCAGACTTCAGATGTAATTTTACCTCTTAACCATTAAAAGCGAAATATAGCCGTTAGCTTCTTAATCATTTAAAAAAATAAATACTTTTTTATACCTCGTAAGTCTGAATAGTTCTGATTCAGACTTAAGAGGTAAAAACAAACGATATCAGTGTGTATCATGTATACATTACTCCTTAGAAATGTGAAAATAGTACGTCTTAACGGATATTTGATTGTAATGAAGGAAATAATAAAAAAGAGGAAGGGAAACAATTCCTTCTTACACTGGAAGTACTGTTAAATCATAACAGAGGGAAGTGGCTGGTGGGATTTACTTGATATTTAGTAGACTTTCTAAAGTCTCCGTGTAACAGAGTTGAGAGTTGAGGTTACTTCTCACATCATTTCCATCAAAATAAATTTGATAAGTTTTATTAATATAGAAAGCAATATAAACAGAGTAGTACCAAGTTGTTATATACATGGGCAAAGTTTAAAGATAATCCAAGCTCAATTCTTCATGACGATCATGTTGTATATTTTGTAAAATGCCAGCTTATTTGGTCAAACTTTAGAGTCAATTTTAATTAAGACACATATGTTAAAGGTGACGTGTCTTAATACCAATGTGTTCCTTGTAGCAAGGAGATTAATTTGGTATACTCACTTGTTCAAAATAGTGAAGTAATGAATGAAAAATTTGGACTTAAAGTGACCCATTTGAGTTTAAGCTAGATGGTGTAAAATAGCTAGTGGGTTTGTCCCACATTGGAAAAGTGGTAGAAAAGCTTGGAGTTAATATACACAAGTTATGGGACTAAGGCTTGGATGCCTTAGGCTATCCCAACTCTTTGAAGGGGAGATGGCCTACACTATGCATGTGTTGGGCTTGGGCCAAAATCCCACACGCGCGCCGCCGCCGTCCGACCCGACCCGACCCGACCCGACCCGGCCCGGGTCTGGGTCGTGGGTCTTTATTGAGCAACTATTAAATTTTTTGGAACGCTGTCGTTTTTAATTAATTAATTAAAACGTTAAGTTGCTTTATTAGAGAGATGCAACTGTACAAACAGTCACATCTGTTCTGGGAAAAGCCATGAGTTGCAGCCCTTCACCACTTATAAAAAGGACCATATGCAGTCCATTTAAGGCATTAAAAAATCTACCCGAATTCCCTACTACTGTCCTTGTTCCCTTCTTACTGCTTGAGAGTAATTTGCCATTATTGGTTCGTGGGACTGTTGCACTGAAGTGCTTCTTGCGACAGTCGTTGACCGTTTCATCCTGGGAGGCAGACGCCCGTTGTATTTTCCGTCAGCACCGTAGCGGGGGCGTATTCTGTCTTAAGGAGAGATAGTTTAACTTTCGACTCGGTCAAAAATCTGCAAGTGATTGTGTCAATCACAAACTGTATGTTCTTCTTTTCTCTCTTTACTGTTGCTGTTTATATGTAATTTCTGTTTATTTATTTAGTGAAATATTACTTTTTGTAATCCGGGAAACAACAATCTTAAGACAGAATAATTCTATATTTTTTGTGTTTTCACTAAATAAATAATTTTCTTAATTGAATTAGTTTCGCAACGTTTTACTTGTTTTATTTACATACTAAAACGTGTTTACATTGAATATATCTTTTCTTACAATTTTAATTTTGGAAAAATTTATATACATTTCCTAAATTGCTTTGTGTTATTCAATAACAGAATAATGGCTACTAAATCCTCTGAAAATGTGATGTCTGTTCCTCAAAATGATGTGACGGTTAGCATTCCTAATACCGTTCCTACTCATTTAACTCATGGAGAAAAACCCGAAAAGTTTAATGGTACTGATTTCAAACGTTGGCAACAAAAGATGTTGTTCTATTTAACTACCATTAATCTTGCGAGGTTTATTAACGAAGATGCTCCTGTGGTTAATGAAAATGAAACGGATAAGATAACTTTGCTAGCTGTAGAAGCATGGAAACATTCAGATTTTATTTGCAAAAACTATATCCTTAATGGATTGGACAATACACTTTATAATGTATATAGTCCAATCAAAACCGCTAAACTGTTATGGGAGTCTTTGGATAAAAAATATAAAACCGAGGATGCCGGCATGAAAAAATTCGTGGTCGGTAGATTCCTCGAGTATAAAATGGTTGATTCAAAGACTGTCATAAGCCAAGTCCAAGAGCTTCAATTAATTTTTCATGAAATACTTGCTGAAAATATGGTCATAAGTGAAACATTTCAAGTTGCTACGGTAATTGAAAAATTACCCCCTTCTTGGAAAGATTTCAAAAATTATTTGAAGCATAAACGTAAAGAAATGGGACTTGAAGATTTAATTGTTCGGTTAAGGATAGAAGAAGATAATCGTAAATCTGAAAAGAAAAATGGTAACCATGCTATGTCTGCAAAAGCAAATATTGTTGAGGATGGACAAAAATTCAATAAAAAGAGGAAGCACAAAAATGAAGGCACAAGTCAACAAGGCGGTGCTAAGAAGTTCAAAGGAAAATGTTTTAATTGCAACAAAGAAGGTCATAGGGCCAAGGATTGTCGCAAGCCGAAAAAACAAGAGAACTTCAAGAAGAAAGCACCACAAGCCAACATGACAGAAGTTGATGCATTATCCGACGATGTTTCTAATGTTTCTCTCTCCGCAGTTGTATCTGAAGTAAATTTGGTGGGTAATACCAAAGAGTGGTGGGTTGATACCGGCGCTACACGCCATGTATGTTCCGATAAAAGCATGTTTACAACCTACCAACCAATTGCAAATGGAGAACAATTATTCATGGGAAACTCCTCCACCTCGAAGGTTGAAGGTAAAGGCAAAGTAGTGCTGAAAATGACTTCGGGGAAGCATCTCGCACTCAACGATGTATTGCATGTGCCTGACATTAGAAAGAACCTTGTCTCCGGTTCCGTGCTAAGCAAGAAAGGATTTAAGCTAGTCTTTGTTGGAGACAAATTTGTACTAAGTAAAGATGGAATGTATGTAGGGAAAGGATATATGTGTGATGGGATGTTCAAATTGAACGTCATGACTGTTGTACCTAAAAGTAACAATGATAATAATAATATGATATCTTCTGCTTATATGCTTGAGTCTATGGATATGTGGCATGGTAGACTTGGACATGTTAATTATAGTACTTTAAGTAAATTAATTCACTTAGAATTAATTCCTAAATTTAGCATTGATACAAGTCACAAATGAGAAACATGTGTAGAAGCTAAATTAACTAAAACACCTTTTCATTCAATTGAAAGGAATAGTGAACCTTTAGATTTTATTCACACCGATATATGTGATTTAAAATTTGTTCAAACTAGAGGTGGGAAAAAGTACTTTATTACCTTTGTGGATGATTGCACTAGATATTGCTATGTCTATCTTTTAAGAAGCAAAGATGAAGCAATTGAAGCTTTTAAGCAATACAAGATAGAAGTTGAGAATCAACTTGGTAGAAAGATTAAAGAATTAAGAAGCGATAGAGGTGGTGAATATGAATATCCTTTTAAGAAAATATGCTTAGAAAACGGTATTATTCACCAAACTACCGCACCTTATTCTCCTCAATCAAATGGGATTGCGGAACGTAAAAACCGAACTTTAAAAGAAATGATGAATGCATTATTAATAAGTTCGGGATTACCCCAAAACATGTGGGGGGAAGCATTGCTTTCAGCTAATTACATTCTCAACAAATTGATTCATAAGAAAACAAAAAAGATACCCTATGAGTTGTGGAAAGGACGCAAGCCTTCCTACAAATACTTAAAAGTGTGGGGGTGTCTTGCAAAAGTGCTAATTCCTGAATCCAAAAAGGTGAAAATTGGTCCAAAGACTATTGACTGCATATTCATTGGTTATGCACATAATAGTAGTGCATATCGGTTTCTTATGCATAAGTCTGACATTCCTGAAATTCATGAAAATACAATCATAGAATCTAGGAATGCATCATTCTTTGAAAATATCTTTCCTTGTAAGAATACACAAGAAACAACTTCTAACAAAAGAATGCTTGAAGTTACAAATGGTGAACCTCGAAATATTAGCGAGGAAGAACCTAGACGTAGCAAAAGAGCTAAGATTTCAAAATCTTTCGCCCGGATTTTCTAACATATATGTTAGAAAGTGAACCTCAAACAGTTAAAGAAGCTCTATCCACTCCGGAAGCCTCATATTGGAAAGAAGCTATCAATAGTGAAATTGAATCCATTTTGCAAAAGCATACATGGGAACTGGTGGATCTACCACCAGGGACAAAAACGTTAGGGTGTAAATGGATATTCAAACGGAAAATGAAAGCTGATGGAACTATTGATAAATATAAGGCTAGACTTGTAGCTAAAGGATACAAGCAAAAAGAGGGAATAGTTATTTCGACACCTATTCACCTGTTACAAGGATTACATCCATTAGAATGTTAATTGCAATTGCAGCAATACATAAATTGGAAATACACCAAATGGATGTTAAAACGACATTTTTAAATGGTGAATTAGATGAATAAATATATATGGAACAACCGGAAGGTTTTAGATCTCCTGGAAATGAAAGGAAAGTATGTAAACTTGTGAAGTCATTATATGGGTTGAAACAAGCACCTAAACAATGGCATGAAAAATTTGACAATGTCATGAAGTCAAATGGTTTCAAAATAAATGAGTGTGACAAATGTGTTTACATCAAAAGCACTCAAGCGGGACATGTGATTGTATGTCTATATGTAGATGATATGCTAATAATTGGTAACAATAATAATGTTATCAATTATACTAAACAAATGTTGACTAGTAGATTTGAAATGAAGGACATGGGATTGGCTGATGTCATCCTAGGAATTAAAATTATTAGAACCCTTTAAGGAATTAGCTTATCTCAATCACATTACGTTGAAAAAATACTTCAAAAGTATAATAAATATGATCAAAGTCCAGTGAGAACACCTGTAGATCCAAGTCATCACCTCTTTAAAAATAAAGGTGAAGGTATATCTCAATTAGAGTATTCTCGTATTATTGGAAGTTTGATGTATTTATCAAACTGTACTCGACCTGATATAGCATACTCGATTAGTAAGCTCAGTCGATATACTAGTAATCCCGGGAAAGATCATTGGAAAGCCTTGATAAGAGTTCTTCGATATCTTCGATACTCTTTGGGGGATGGTTTGCACTACGAACGATATCCAGCTGTACTTGAAGGCTATAGCGATGCAAATTGGATATCTGACTCAAATGATTCAAAATCCACAAGTGGATATGTTTTTACCCTTGGAGGTGCATCCGTATCTTGGAAATCCTTGAAGCAAACGTGTATTGCAAGATCCACGATGGAATCTGAATTTATTGCTTTAGATAAAGCTGGGGAAGAGGCTGAATGGCTTAGAAACTTCTTAGAGGATATTCCAATATGGTCAAAGCCCGTGCCACCTATCATAATATATTGTGATAGTCAATCGGCAATTGCTAGGGCTGAAAATAATAACTATAACGGTAAATCACGACATATACGTCGTCGACACCAAACCGTTAGACAATTGCTCTCAAATGGAATTATTTCTGTTGACTATGTAAAGTCAAAGGAAAATATTGCGGATCCACTAACTAAAGGTATACCTAGAGAGCAAGTTGCAAGTTCATCACGTGGAATGGGCCTAAATCCTGTAAAATTATAAAGAGTCGTCTTAATGGAAACCCAACCTAAATGACTGGAGATCCCAAGAAATAGGTTCAAAGGGACAACCTAATTACGATGCCTCAGTTTGCACTGAGAAGTAATACTTTAATTACTTCCTCCCATTCCGAAGATGAGTCAGTGCACAAACTGTCGTGTGTATAAGGATAAACTATGTTTTTAATGATTTCTATATCTTGAATGTATAGGTCAAGTGGGGTATTAGCAGGATACTCTTTATAGAAATCACCTATGTGAGTGAGAAGGGGCCGCTTCTATGAGAATAACGAAGGCTATTTCTCTAGCACACTCATGAAACAGGAGGTGTCCAAGGCCAAAATGGACACAACAATGAGAACCAATAAGGTTGGAAAGACATTGTGTGAATACTATTGTCTCAGTTTACACAAATGGTCGATCAATTCAAGACATCAAGTTCATTGATTGGTTAGTAAGCTCGATAGTATCTCACTAGGAAAGATTCAAAGCCACAAGCTATCTTTTTTCGATGCAATGTTTTTCCTAGAGCAACTCTCTATTTGCATCTATATTCGTTTGATTCTTCCAAATTTAATTCATGTGGGGGATTGTTGTATATTTTGTAAAATGCCAGCTTATTTGGTCAAACTTTAGAGTCAATTTTAATTAAGACACATATGTTAAAGGTGACGTGTCTTAATACCAATGTGTTCCTTGTAGCAAGGAGATTAATTTGGTATACTCACTTGTTCAAAATAGTGAAGTAATGAATGAAAAATTTGGACTTAAAGTGACCCATTTGAGTTTAAGCTAGATGGTGTAAAATAGCTAGTGGGTTTGTCCCACATTGAAAAAGTGGTAGAAAAGCTTGGAGTTAATATACACAAGTTATGGGACTAACGCTTGGATGCCTTGGGCTATCCCAACTCTTTGAAGGGGAGATGGCCTACACTATGCATGTGTTGGGCTTGGGCCAAAAGCCCACACGCGCGCGCGCGCCGCCGCCGTTCGTCCGTCCGACCCGGCGCGTGCCCGTGCCCGGGTCCGGGTCGTGGGTCGTGGGTCTTTATTGAGCAACTATTAAATTTTTTGGACAAATTTTAATTAACCTTTGGGCTTTAAAATTTATTTTCTGATCCAAAAAATCTGAATTAATTATTTTTTGCATTAATTAATTATTTAAAAAACATTGTCGTTTTTAATTATTTAAAAACACTGTCGTTTTTAATTAATTAATTAAAACGTTAAGTTGCTTTATTAGAGAGATGCAACTGTACAAACAGTCACATCTGTTCTGGGAAAAGCCATGAGTTGCAGCCCTTCACCACTTATAAAAAGGACCATATGCAGTCCATTTAAGGCATTAAAAAATCTACCCGAATTCTCTACTACTGTCCTTGTTCCCTTCTTACTGCTTGAGAGTAATTCGCCATTGTTGGTTCGTGGGACTGTTGCACTGAAGTGCTTCTTGCGACAGTCGTTGACCGTTTCATCCTGGGAGGCAGACGCCTGTTGTATTTTCCGTCAGCACCGTAGCGGGGGCGTATTCTGTCTTAAGGAGAGATAGTTTAACTTTCGACTCGATCAAAAATCTGCAAGTGATTGTGTCAATCACAAACTATATGTTCTTCTTTTCTCTCTTTACTGTTGCTGTTTATATGTAATTTCTATTTATTTATTTAGTGAAATATTACTTTTTGTAATCCGAAAAACAACAGATCATGTAATGTTGGGCCAAGTATTGGCTCTCTCTTCAAGTATTGTCACCCATAAAATACCATAATACATACACACACGCACAGTGTGTGTGTGTGTGTGTGTGTGTGTGTGTGTGTGTGTATGTGTATATACATATATATATATATACACACACATGTGTATGTGCGTGTGTGTGTAGAGAGAGAAAACTGTTTAGAAAGAAAAATGTGGTTTTGTCCTTTTTCGCGCGTGGTGCCTAAAAGCATAACTAATTTAAGTGGTCAATTAGTGATTTTTTATTGAGTTTCGACCGAACACGACTTAAGATTTTTTAATTTGACAGGAACACGATCCGTATAAAACACGACACGATATGACTAACACAATTCAAAAATATTTAGACTCAATTAAATAGAAATAGACATGATAACATAAATAATAACACCATTAACACAACAAAATATGATAACGCGGCTCATAATTTTGACACAAATATGATACAACTTCATGTTGAAAAGATCTGACATGAACATGAAATATTTAATTTTTGATCAACTTCGTATCATTTTATTTCATGTTTTTGTGTCTTTTGTTAAATTGTCACACCAACCTCAATTTTTTCACTAACACTACAATACTATTTTTTAAACATAATGCATAATGTTTTTTTAGCCATTATGACAAATACACATAATTATTTAAAATTTAGCAATTTTTGTCTTTAAGAGGTGCCAAAAGAAAAAATTAACTAAACAACAAAAAATAAAAGTTCTTAACCTTTAAAAATAAGGTGTCCTCGTGTTAGAATTGATGGTGTTTTTTCTTTTGTGATTTCATTGTTACAAAGTTCTTTTTCATTGAAAATGGTCACTACCTTGCTATGATTGTAATTAGGCCAATAAAAAATTAGGTTTAATTTATATTGCATGTTTAAAATGCAAGTTCGTTTGTTGCTTACAATTTTTTTAATGGGATATGCATATTTCATTAAAAACCCGTAAATATAATATGGCAAATGTAACAAACTAAAAACGAAACAAATAACTCTTAACCTAATGAATGGAAATCAAATAATAAAAAGCATTATCACAATCTTTATTTATGGACTCTTGGAGTGCACCCATAAACTTACATGATCAGTTAATTACCTACAACCAATGTATTCCTCTTAAAATTTAGGCATTTATGAGTTCCTACCCCGAATATATATATTTAAGAATTTTACGATAAGATTACAAACCTCACTACTTCAATTCAGGGGCGGACCTAGGTGGTCCCGAAGGTGGGCGGCCGCCCACCCGGGTTTTTCGGAATTTTTTTCCCGAGTATAGGTTTTTTTTTTGGACCTAAGTGTAATATTTAATAATAGAAGGTGTAATAGTTTTGGAGGCAGAAACGAAAATAACCAAAGTCCTCTACACATACACAACAACTCAACACACGGCTTTTTATTTTCATTTACCCTAACTTCCCTAACACTAACAGCCGCCGCCTCTCCTCTTCTTTGTTCTCTTCTCTCTACCGCCGGTGGTCCGGCGACACAGGCAGCAGCAGAGTAACTCCTCCAGCTCTCTCTCTCTCTCTCTCCACCAGCTACTCCAGCTCTCTCTCTCTCCACCAGCTACTCGACCTCAACACTTTCTCTCTCCACTAACTACTCCGCGACCGGCGGCAGCGCCGTGACGTGACGCCGTCCCCTCCCTCCCTCTTTCTTCTCCTAACAAGCAGCAAAGGAAGGAGCACAGGAGCCTTATTTTGTGCTGCAGTTCTTCTCCTAAAATATCCCCATTGCAGCAGAGGTAATTTTGACATTCTTCTCCAAAATAAACTAACAATGTTAAATTAGATTGTTGACAGTGACATTGTTAATTTAATCTAAAAAATAGTGTGTTCTAAAAATTGTTGACATTGTTAATTTAATCTAAAAATATTGTTAGTTTATTATAAAAACATTGGAAAAAATTAGTGTGTTCTAAAAATTAGTTTATTGAAAAATAATTAGTATATTGTAAAAACATTGTTAAATTAGATTGTTGACATTGTTAATTTAATCTAAAAAATAATGTGTTCTAAAAATTGTTGACATTGTTAATTTAATCTAAAAACATTGTTAGTTTATTATAAAAACATTGAAAAAAATTAGTGTGTTCTAAAAATTAGTTTATTGAAAAATAATTAGTATATTGTAAAAATAATTTGACAATTTATATATGGTATTCTCGATAATACACTAGTTCTATAAATTGTGATTTTTTTTAATATTATTTAATTTAATTAAATATTATTTTATTTTTCGCCCACCCCTTGCTAAAATCCTGGGTCCGCCACTGCTTCAATTCTAAAATGCTATACACACATTTACTATTCCTAATCACCCACCCTACCCACGTGGACTGTGTAGAGCATTTACATTTAAACTCCACGCCTCTTTTTTTAATCTCTCTCTATCTTCCAATATGTAACTGAAGGTACAAAGACCCTTCTCATTCTCTCCCTTTCAATATTCACTTTCACCTAACTTATTTATCTCTCCCCACCCTTTACTCACTCATGCAAATTCTATTTGGAAACCTAAATTTTCGTAGAAAAAGACATGTAAACAAAAATTGAAGAAGTATTTGGAGATTTTGAGGAACTTTAACATGGAAGTATTTACGAATTCAGGGAATGCAAATAAAGTGAGGGCTCCATCTTCTCACTTGTTTCAAATCATCCTTTCTCAAATCAGTGAAGAGAGAGTTCCATTCAACAGGGGTGAAGAAGGGAGGGCATGGACATGATGAGCCATTCTACATGCATGCAAAACACATGTACGACTTAGACATTAGACATGATGCAGGGGGCCTGCACATGTGCCAAGTAAGATCTCACAGTTTTCCCGCTCATTTATTTATCATTACTTATATGTCGATGATCCATTTTTTATACCAATACACATAAAAAGGGCCTATTTTATATTTATTGCACGGGGCTTTATCAATTTTTATCAATCTCGAGAATGACCAGGATGAAATTCGAGAAGCTGAAGATGTCACTTAGTGTCTTCATTGCCTTCAGTATCGGTGTTGGGGTCCCTGTTTTTGCTGTCATATTCCAACAAAAAAGACTACTTCTGGGTAATTTTATTACCATCATGTTGTTCCTCAGGCTCTAATAAGAGGACTGGCTTGTGGTCGACTATAGGTGGTACTTGATTTGTTCAAAGATTTTAAAACTTGTCCTGTTATCTTGGCTATGCTCCATTTGCTTTCTTTGAAAATAGTTTTTACATACTGGGTGACTAAATCTCCTCGAGTTCATGAGGGATTTAATAGTCATATTATTGCTTTAGTGGTTAAAATAAAGATTTGAAGGATCCGAACTAACTGAGTTTGCTGAACTGTAATTTTTATTTTTTATATGTGACTGCGTGTGTATTTATTTGTTATGAAAATTGTTTACCTCATCTCCGTATCGAAAGGTAAAATAAATTAAAGAAAGATGAAATGGTCTCCGTCAATTTTATATATTTGTGATTTTATGTATACTTGAAATTTTGTAAGGAAGTAAATTTTGGGATTTATATATACATTTTAAAATGTATATATGAATTTACTGTGTCCTTACAAAATTTATACCCGATTTTTCATTAATGGGCACAATAAATTTTGGAATTTTTACATTAATTTTTTGGGGGGTTTTTTGTAATTTTTTGTAACTTATGCGTGAAATTTTAAAATGTATATATGAATTTTTGCAATATACACGCATTAAGTTTTTGTATAAACTAACTTATACGGTAAACATTGAGTGAGGAATCTTGGTGCACAAAAAATATATAAGTGAACTGGAGCTGGAAAAAATTGTTGGCCAAGGACTCAAATGGAAAGCTCGCCAGAAAAAAAATCTATTAACATGATACAATTCAACCTTTTTTGTCACTAAACAAACATTAAAAAAAATATGGAAAAAAATAACTTAAAAAAACAAACTAAAAATTGAACTTGAGACATACATTACAAACTTGGTCCATGATTGCAAATATATTCCAGGGGAGGTCTTAAAATTTTACACGTACATATTTTCCGTATTTTGAATGAACAACCTGGTTACTCTCCAAAAAAATAAATTTTATCCAAAAATAAATAAATTCCAGTGAATACTAGAATTGTCTCACCAAGATTGTAATAAAAGATATCCTTGGAACTAGTGGCGGTAAAAATGGTACGTAAATAATAATGGGTAATTTATAAACAGGTCCCTTGATAACAATTTTTAAATATTTGAGGACAATTTACTATTAGATTCATTTGTTATGCCACTAGCGCGCACTTCTACAAGAAAAATAATTAGTGGACCTAAGTGTTTAAAATTTATCAAAGTTCCTTTAGTGTTTAAAATTTATTTGTGAGGGAGTTAAGAATACTTTTCCCAATAATAATTCCACTCATGTTACCCCCATACTTTTAAATATGTAATCTATATTTAAAAACTATGAGTCAAATATCTTATCCATATTTAAAACTTATGAGTCAAATGTAAACCCTTTAACAAAAAATATGAGTCAAATATAGAGTTCATATTTAAAAGTTGCAAGTAAAATATGTTTTTTTAAAAAGTTTATTTATATATAGGTTTCATAAGAACAAAGTTTCCTTAATTAAGTCCTATTAACTTTTAAACAATTAAAGAGGTCGTATTCCTAATTTTTTTGAATTGTTTTCACAATTTTACCCTTTTAAAACCAACTATCCGTAATTTTTTGTGGGAAGTTGAATAAGTGGTTGAACTTTTTTTTCATCCCATTTTTAATCTTCAAATGATCATAACTTTTAATTGACAAATCTGGTTTTTTTTGTAAAATTACTATTTTTGAAATCTACACATCGAAATCTATCAAACAAGATCCATGACTCCTACAAAATTTTAAAGAAAAAAAATTATACATACAATAAACTTTTTGCTATGTAAACCAGAAAATGAAATAGTTTTATATCTGTGACATTTTTTTAAACAGTAACATTTATTGTGTTAATATTATAGAGACAGTAAAATTCACTGTGTTCACAAGAAAATGAAATTCATATATTTTTCAAACAAGATCCATGGAGTCCATAATATTTCATGAATAAAATTACACAAACAGTAATATTTATTGTGTACGCCTTTAAAAATAAAACTTAATTAATGGTTGAATAGTAAATAGGACTTAATTAAAAAAAATCACAAAATAAGAATTCACATATAATAATACATATTAATTGAATTGTCACATTAGTTGTTAGGATTAAATAAAAATACAAACAAATTAATTAAATAAATGGGTCAATTAATGTATAAACTTGTGTATATATCGGTGGGGATGGGGATTGCGTGCCGCTAGCGCGAACCTTTAAAAATATGATAATATTGAATAAATGGGTGTTTCAGAGCCGAATCCACCGAAGCATCGGTTTGGATTGGCATGAGTACCACTTGCGCGGACATTCAAAAATAAAAAAATAATTGAATAAATGGATGTTTTAGCGAGTAAATTGGTTAAATTAAAAATAGTTGTCTTTTTTACAATATATATATATATATATATAGCATTGCTCTTGTGCGGACCAGTTCGCATTTTAAGAGTGCGGACCGAACATATGTCACCTGACGGTGAGCCCAGAAAAGAGAAATAGTGCCGATAATCTTTTAGCTCACCGCCAAGTGACACATGTCCGTTTCGCACTATTAAAATGCGGATCAATCTGCACAAGAGCAGTACTATATATATAAATATAGGGAGAGGTTCACAAGTGAACCTAAAAGATTAACTTTTTAATGAACCTTAACAAAAAATGCTTAATAATCAATTAATTTTAATTCCTATGTTGTAATTGGTCCTCGTCAGCGGCAATTGATAAGTGTGTCGATCGATCCCCAACCACCCCACCCGCACCCCACACCGACCCCCACTCCCATGGCCACCATGCTGTCATAAGGGCTACCATGGTGGTAGTTGGGGGTGGGGGTCGGGGGAGGGATCGATCGACACTCGTGTTCGTTGCCGCTGGCGCGGATCAATTACACCATAGAAACTAAAATTAATGAGTTGTTAGGTGTTATTTTGTTAAGGTTCATTAAAAAGTTCATCGTTTAGGATCACTTGTGAACTTCTCCATATATATATATATATATATATATATATAGGGAGAGGTTCACAAGTGGACCAAAAGAATGAACTTTTTAATGGACCTTAACAAAAAACACATATTAACACATTAATTTTAATTTCTATAGTGTAATTGGTCCGCGCCAGCGGCACCCGAGACCACACCTTCACCCCACAACCCCCCCCCCCCCCCCCCACCGCCCCCCACCGCCCCCCATCACCAAAGCAGCCCTTGTGGCAGCGCTTATGACAGCAGGGCTGCCATGGTGGGTGGGTGGCGTGTGGGGGGGTGGGGGATCGATCGACAAGCGTATTTGGTGCCGCTGGCGCGGACCAATGACACTATAGGAATTAAAATTAATGTGGTATTATGTGTTTTTTGTTAAGGTCCATTAAAAAGTCCATTCTTTTGGTCCACTTGTGAACCTCTCCCTATATATATATATATATATATACAGTACTGCTCTTGTGCATATCAGTCCGCATTTTAAGAGTGCAGACCGAACATGTGTCACCTGACGGTGAGCCCAGAAGAGAGAAAGAGTGTGCTCATAATTTAGGCGATAATTTTCAGGCGCACCGTTAAGTGGCACATGTCCGCTCCGCACTCTTAAAATGCCGACTAGTCCGCAGAAGAACATTAATATATATATATATATATATATATATATATATATATATATATATATATATATATATATATATATATATATAAAGAGAGAGAGAGAGAGAGAGAGAGAGAGAGAGAGAGAGAGAGAGAGAGAGAAATTAATTGATCCATTTATTTAACCAATTTATTTCTATTATTATTCATGTATAATGTGACAACCTAGTTAATATGTATTATTATATATAATTCTTATTTTGAGATTTTGTTTAATTAAGTCATATTGACTATCCAACCATTATTTAAATTCTATTTTTAAAGGTGCACACAATAACTCTCACTGTGTATAATTTTTTCTATTGAAATATTATGAACTCCATGAATATTGTTTGATAAATATATATATTTCATTTTCCAGTGAACACAATAAATTTTATTGTTTTTGTAATATTACTATAGTAAATGTTACAGTTTGTGAAAATATCACATATATGAATTATTTCATTTTCTGGTGCATGCAGAAAATTTTACAATATATATATGGATTTATAAATTAATTGACCCGTTTATTATACAAAAATATGTAATTCCTATTTTGAATTTTTTTTTAATGAAATCTTATTGACTATTCAAGAATTAATTAAGTTCTATTTTTAAAAGTTTACACGGTAAATATTACTATCTGTATAATTTTTATCATTGAAATATCATGTACTCCCTACATCTTGTTTGATAAATATATAGATTTCATTTTCTTGTGAACATGATAAATTTTACTGTCTATGTAATATTAACGCAGTAAATGTTACAGTTTGAAAAAATATTACAGATATAAAACTATTTCATTTTCTGGTTCATATAGTAAAGTTTATTGGATGTGTAATTTTTTTTCTTTGAAATTTTATAGGGGTCGTGGATCTAGTTTGATAAATCTCAATAAACAGATTTAAAAAATAGTAATTTTGCAAAAAATGAATTTGTCAATCAAAAGTACCACTAATGGTTGAAAAGTAAACAGAACTTGAGGAAACTTTAGTTTCATGGGATCCATATACAAATAACATTTTTTAAATTTCCTTGGAATTGTAATACTTACATGAGTTGAAAAATTGGATTGACCTAAGCCGTACTTGATCCACCCATATTTGGCCCAATCCATAATTTTGCAAGTACTACTCAGAACCAAGACATAAATATGAACTGATTTATCAAATTCCAACTCTTTCAACGTTTCAAGGATATGAACCGTCTTTTTTTTTTCAATTCCTTTTCCAACATTGTTATCAACCACATCCTAAGAACAAACCATTGACACAATATAAAGTTATCACACTCAAGATTGCTAGAACAGTACATTTTTCCGTGGATGAAAGAGATACCTGGAACCAAATGTTGAGTGAACCATATCTGCCAAAAGAGGATATTGAAGTATCGCGAATAAAAAGGCCGGCGGCACACAAACAAATACAGCAATAGGAACTGGAACCCAAAGTATCTCATGATGGTAAACTATGAAAAATGTTGCGCTAAAAGCCACCATCATGGCTGTTATAGAGACAAAAAGTGTGGTAAGTCCAATCATCAACTTAGATGGCAACGATTCCAAGAAATTGTTCTCCGCATACCGAAGGATGGAAAAGAACATGAGTATGGAAGTTGAAGAACAAAATAATGCAATTGCATCTGATATTGCAAAAATCAAAAACGACATCTCTTTTTGAAAAACAGGAGTTCCGGTATCACTTTTGTTACCACCCGGTACAGTAAAAGCCGCGGAAAATACTACCGTCGTAATAAGTGTTGCCACAACCATGGAGGAAGATGCAGTGTGCTTCATCCACGCCTCTCCATCTTTAACTAAACCTTTGTGCTCTTCGGTAAACAAAGCTTGTGGTGTTTTTCCATCCAAGTTTTTTTTTTCCCTATAAGAAGGTATGACCATATTTTCAACCTCCTGCACAAAAGTTATTCACATGTTAAAAACTTGACATAAAAGAGAGGGGCTAAATAGTAAAATACTTCGCTAAACTATACAGATTTTGCAAGAAACCCTCTGAATTATTTTTATTGCAAAAAAAACCATTGCATTTTGTAGGACCTATGTATTGGTAAAAAAAATTACTAAAAAGTCCCAACATGGGATCTTTGCAATAAAATACATAGTTTTGGGGCTCACTGGAACAAACGAGGGGCATTTGCAAATACACGAAAGTTTAAGGTTTTTGTTGCACTCCTCCTCCCACCACCAATGAAGAAGAAATATATATATATATATATATATATATATATATATATATATATATATATATATATATAGAGAGAGAGAGAGAGAGAGAGAGAGAGAGAGAGAGGAAGGCTCACCTACATCATGCACTATACATCACACCGTATTCTAGGTACTAGAAATTTTTTTTTTAAAATTTTATATTTTTCCCTTGAAATTAACCTTCCAAGCAACCCATATGCAAAAAATTAGGTCAAAATACATTTTGTAGATATTTTTAAAAAATCCACAAAAAACTGCTGGCGCATACCCTTATAAATAAGATAATTTTAGCAGTTTTTTGTGGATTTTTTAAAAATAGTTACAAAATGTATTTTAACCTAATTTTTTGCATATGGGTTGATTAGAAAGTTAATTTTAAGGAAAAAATATAAAATTTGAAAAAAAAAGTTTTTGAGGGCTTATAATTAAGCGTGATGCATGGATGATGTATAGAGCATGATGTAGGTGAACCTTCTCCTATATATATATATATATATATATATATATAGAGAGAGAGAGAGAGAGAGAGAGAGAGAGAAATAAAACCTCACCTAGAGGGATGTGATCAGGTGACAATAAAACACGAATTTTTATATTAATTATCTCTTAAAGCATTTCAATAGTTCTTCTCCCTTGGATCCAACTCCTCTAGAGTGGTATCGAATAAGTCGTGGTAGTATGAGATCTTAGCCATTAATTTAAAAATAAAGGGTACTTATCAAGTAACAATATGAAAACTATTTTTTTAATCTTCATTACCATTTGTTCTTCAACAAATGACTGAGAATTGGATAACCATATAACGTGGTCCCACCAAGAATACATAATATAGTTATCAATTCCACATATAGGTATTTCAAGTTGTCATTATGTAGGTATCATTTACAAAATATACATTTCAAATCATAAACTTACTCACTAAAACGGCTCATCTCAATTTCATTACTCATTATACCTTGAAAAACATTTAGAATGAAACTTCATAAATTATGGTTTAAGTAGTAAAGTGTACCTTAAACCATAACAGTTCCCGCTGCATTTGCAGAGCTGCTCCTGACACTATATTTAGTTGATTAGGAGGTGCTAACATTCCAGCTAAATGTAATATATTATTATGATATTCATCTCTATAGGAAGTTATAAAATCCTTGATCGAGCCTATCTCGTAAAGTATGTTGTATATATTCTCGTGACGATGTAAGACAGCAACGTGAAATATACTCTGGTTATGGTGATCTACTTTCCATATCAAATCAGGATAAGACCGAATGAGCTCGGTCAAGAACTTTATGTTCCCTACTTGTGCTGCAACAAATAATAGGCGAGAAGATTATGGGGGGATGAAAGGTTACAATTTTGGGCGGATAGCTTTTAGTCGCCTACATTCTGGACGGGCAAGTTTTAGCCGCCCAGATGTGGGCCCCCTTCTAACACAATGTCTTTCGACCGTGTAAGTTTGCACATCACTTAATCTTTCTCTCACTTAAATGTGCACAATATTTTACTCAGTGTGAAAGGAGACAATACAAATATACATATTTCCATTACCCTTGGAGATGGCCTAAGCCTTAGTAATAGTCTTGGCACCTTAGCTCACGGTCTTTTTTTTAAAGGCTTCTGCCAATTTGATTTGACCATACCAGGTGTGTTTGCCTCATTTAAAAAAACTGATGGTTACATTTTAATCAAAGCGTTCTTTGTTTTATAGGATCACAGCTGGCATTTTGGTCACAGTGTTTTTTTAACGACTTCGTTTTAGTCTCGTGTACCAGACTTAGGGGTGGCAATTTGAATTAACGGGCCGTGTTTTAACCCGACACAACATGACACGATAAGATTTTTTCGAACATGACACAATTTCGTATTTTTTTTAACTGACACGAACACGATCCGAATAAAAAATAACACGACACGACACGACACGACAATCATAATTTCTTAAATTTCAGGCTTAAAAACACGATAACACGACATGACACGACTCATAATTAAGGCACGAACACGACACGAGACGACTTCGTATAAAAAAAACACGACACGAACACGAAACATCGTGTCAATTTTGAATCAATTTCGTATCGTTCCGTATCGTTTTTTCGTGTCGTTTCTAAAATTGCCATCCCTAACCAGACCTCAGTTTTAAACCATCCACAGTTTTGTCTTTAAAACAATTACTGATTTTATTTATAAACATAGATGGCTGTCCCTTTTACTCTAATACGATGTCGCTAGCTTTAGAGCTGGCTTCAAATAGGTACAAAACTGAAAAACTCATTTATCTTTAGTTGGTTACAGTTATTATGCGACGTGTCAATATTTTAAAATGGCTCTTTGTGTTTCATTGTGGTTCACTCGATTTATATCCTATCTACAACTGTGTTTTTTTTCCCAACAATCCAAGTGATCTGTTTAATAACCAATCACATCACACCAAACAACTCTATAAATACAAGCACTTGGGGTCTCGATTTAGATATTCGAGAAAAATATTTTTGCTCCAAAATTCTGCTAATTTTGAGAGAGAGACTATACACCGAGTTTTCAAGATACATTTTCTTAGTGTGTTTTTTGTGAATAAACTTGGATTCATTTCAATCTTACCATAAGACTCTCAAGGTTCAAGTTTGTGTTGAATTTTTTCAGAACCTCTCCATCACAGTTCTGATTTTTCTAAGACTAAAAAATCTTCTATGAGTATTTTTATGAGCTTTATTTGTCCTTTTAGATCTATTTTCTTGTAGATCTATATTCGTGTAGTAATTTTTACTATTATTCTTTAAATAAAACACTACACTCACAAAATATGTTTAGTGATTGATTTGTTGTTCTAGTTTTAACCTTGTTTTAAAACATTTTGTTTTAAAATCATTCACAAAAATTTTTCTTAAAATAAGGATAAGTCTATAAGAGGTTAAGAAATTTGAACCTATTTTGTATAAGAATTGAATTTATTAGAAGTTATCTTGATTGTCCTTATATTCGAATTTGGACCGAAACTAGACATAAACTTGATTATATATATTTTCAGGCATATTATTTTGTGTATATGATTGCTTGATTTGTAAAGTGATTTCAGGATTCTTCATGTGCATATCACTTAGAAATAACTCACTATACACTACTTATTCAGTTAGACACTGATTGATGTGTATATATTATATCAACTCCGATTGTTGTAATTTTTTAGAAAAGATAAAAGTGAAGTTTGCGAACATTGTGTTAAATCAAGAAAGTTTGATTTAAACAAGAGAACAGAACATAAGAGTTATTGTTGATATCTAGGAGAAAAATAAATTGTTGCATTGCATTCGGGTGTATCATTAAGTGTGGGTGTGTTATCTAAGATAGCACACATCACACAAATACTTCACTAAGAACTAAGACACATTAGGCAATGAGCCAAACCTGAGCTAGAGAAAACAAGAGGGAGAAGCTGTGATGTGAAGAACGCAAAGTCAAGCAGACAGACTAAAGAGAGATCAGAAGAAGCAGCCAAGAGAGAGCTTGGTCTAGTTGAGGTAATAACTATATCTATCTTCTTTTGTTATCGTTTGATTGTTGTAACTCATTCCTAATTCGTTATTGTTTTAGTGGAAGTAGACGAAGTTGACTCTTAGGAGAGTCCATCGTTTTTCCTAAGAAAGGGTTTTTGCGACGTTAAATAAATACCGTGTCCTTTACATTTTTTGCATACCACCTCATATGAAAAAAGTAGGTTAAATAATTAGAAACCCGCCTAAAAACTGAATTGTTTATTATCTTGTAAATCACCTAGATTTAACTAAAGATAATAAATAAGACTTAAATTGACTTTACAAATCTTAATCAGTTTTAGTAGAGTTAACAATTTCAAGAAAAGTTTAAATTGGTCCCTACTTGAATAACATAGAAAACTTGTAGGTAAATTGCGTTTACTCAACAATCGTTTACTTCCGCACGTAGTCTTTTTGCGCATCATTGGTTCTTTCAAACCTTTCATGTGGTTATCCACCGCCGAAGCATTAGGTATATTCTTCATTCATTCCATCTAATCAAGTGTCCTAAGACATTGATTCCTAAACAGAGCAATTCAATACTCTAAAATAATACTTTTTTCATGGAATCCCGATGCTAACCTTTTGTATAATATATCGATATAATTGACTACGGATAAGCCCAACATCCTTTATATTTAATAAACTGAAAGTTTGCTTATAAGTATATTAATGGCTTGTCCTAATTTCTATACATCGATATACCTAGAAAACCACACTCTTTTGTAAGATAGTACTCATATATCATTCCCGATTAGGCAAGTATTGCCCATAAATTGCACTTAGAAATACCACTACGTTTTTGTCATGCTTCTTTTACTAAAAAGTGTTATTCATACTTTCATCAAAATAAAAACTTGATCACTTGATCAAAATAAATGACCCAAGACCTTGATGTTAGCTTAAAACGATAAATGGATGTCACATGCTTACATCACTTTTCTTTTCAAACTTCTTACTATGTACGTGTTAAGACGATCGTTCAATAATGCAATGTTGACGTTAAAAGAATCCTGATAGACTTTAGCATGGCTACCATAGGAAGGGTTTCTCATTATCAATACGGGAACTAGTATTTCTCTAAACACACCATAAGTTGTTCGAACAAGTAGTTATTCGAACAACCTTCAATTCGATGAACCAACTTTTTGAGTGATGTGGCATCACATCCCTTGCAGGTTACTATTTACCAACTCTTTGACGTTAGCATATCTGACATTCAGGAACTCGATAAAATAACACTCAAGTGAAGATATTCCTAGTATGGTAGGTCTATAGCTGGCACATCATGTCTTATTTAATGCATTCACAGCTCTAAAGAGTCTAAACAGTGTTCCCGCTAAAATATCATGTCTGACTCATTTAATGCAATATCTTCGGCATTAAATGTAGAAGATTTATTACATCAAGAGGGGTCAAACGCATTAATTACAGGAAGGTCATTCTGATAACCTTCCCCTCCTAGAAATACTTCTAACATTACACTATTTGAGGATCGCACTTTTTTAGCCTAGAATTGCTCCAGAAATATTCCCATACAAGGGAGTTTATTGTGAGAACACTTATTAAGAGACTAACCTCATTTATTCCATCCGTGTTTAAGGTTACTACCTTGCCTTTATTGCCTCGAAGGTGCTTGTGCCCACTCCCTCCGACCAAGTCAACTGCAGGATCTTTCTCATTAATTATTTAGTTATATCATTTATGTTGAAAGAGCACATTTAATACATGAGTTTTGTATATTGAATCTGTTGACTTGAGACTAGCATTTATTATTGTCATTGATTGTTATAAGGCCATAATTACCATCCTGATAAGGGGTTACACCTCCCTTCACATTAATATCATTTCAAGAATCCATCTTTTACATTTGGCGACTCTGCCGATGAGGTATTCTCTTTTGAGAGATCGCAAACGATGATGTGGTAAGAGACATTGACTTTGATGCTATACAACGCGAGGATAGAGAGAACCTCATAACTTGCTGGATAGAGAGTGAGTGGGGCGAACGAAGACTACTCTGTCCACTAATAGTGTAATGGCTAGCGCATGACTTGCGCAGATGGCAGGACTAATGAGTTTGTTCGCTGAGTTTATCATGACTCTGGAAGCTCGGGCAATGTTAGGGGCTAAAGCGGAGCCCAGTTCATTCATAACCCCACTGGTGACTTTACAAGCTCCCTTTATCTTAGGGAGAGTAACTTAGACAACTATCAATAGTACGACCCCACCAACACCACCTGTGAATGCTCCTTCTATTGTAGATAGAAGAACACACAACGTTACTATGTCGATAATAGCTCATGCGGGTAGTGGCACACAGATTGCACCACCGATAGTGAACCTGGTAAGGACGACCCCTACACAGCACAACTCTGCTCCACCCATGACGAAGGAGATGAAAAAGGTGCTTTTAAATATGACGGTGGCCTCAAAGGTGGCAGGATAAGCTTCTTCAGTATATGATGATTTTCGTACTCCATATCTGGAGGAGTACAATAACGAACCCTACCTGGTGGGGTATATTCCCCCTATTTTTTTATAGTGTACAGGAAAAGGTGGAATCCCAAGGAGCATATTAAAAGGTTTGTAGAGAACCATGGGGCCCACTGTAATAACAATAAGCTGAGGTTGAGAGAATTTTTTAAATCTCTAACTGAGAAAGCTTACACGTGGCACTCCTACTTGGCCTCAGGCAGTATGGCTACGTGGGAGGACCTTCATATTCAGTTCATACACAAATTCTTCTTGGCTGAGGATGAATTTACTCTTACACAACTTGCTTAAGAGAAACAGAAGCCCAACGAAGATGTGGTGGCATATATCAGGAGATTTTACAAGAGTTCCTTGGGCGTGAGAGAGAAGAAACGAGAGGCTAAGCTCTTGTAGGTCTGTGCAAAAGTCCTGCTGCCCGAATATATATGCCATTTGATAAATGAAACTCATGAGTGTATGTTTGCTTAGTTTCTTAAATATGTGAGGAACATTGCATTGGTTTTGAAGCCACTTCCAACACCCTCTCTAGCCTTGTCAAGCTTGTTACTAAAGTCGTCAGGTAGCTCGGGGAGAGGTATACCTCATGTGAACTATGCCAATGATTATGGTGGAAAGAACGAGGAAGGAAGTGGTCTAAGAGGAAGAGAAAACACGTGTATGTTAAGAAAAGATGACCCCTCAGAGCTGCCTTGCTCAGTGGAGCAGGCTATTGAAACTTATGATCTCATGATTTTAGATAACATGTGTTGGCCTATTGAGGCTGACATAACACCCATCACTCAAGAAGACAAAGAGGGCCTAAAGTTTTGCATGATGCACAACAGGGTGGGCCATCCAACGAGTAAGTGTTTTGATCTCAGGAAGATAATAAACATACGTGTCAAGAGAGGAGATATCGAGCTACCATAAGCCAACGTCAACAACAATCCTCTGCCAACACACTGAGCATACATGGCCAGTGCTTTTGATGAGGAGTTAGAATGGCTGATGATGGAGAATGGATTCCAAGAGGAAGATTTTATAGATTCTCTGGAAGTGTTTTTATCCCAAATGTCCTGTCTGGCGATGAAACAAGAAATAAAAGACGAGTGGAGTCCGATTGATGATTTGAGTAGACAACTGGAGGCTTACTCCTTAGGAGTGAATGTGGTGATAGAAGATGACGAATGGGCATATAAATATGTAGAGAAGGTTTACGAGTTAGAAGAATAATAGGCTAACCCTTGGGTAGAATGTGCTATAATATCAAGATCACAAAAGTTCAGTTGGTTTTTTGAGCAAGTTGGATTACCTCAAGATTCTCAACTGGAGGTTACCCAAGAAATCTTAGAAATAGCGAAGAAAAACATGGCCCCAAACCTGTGATGAAAGGGCCAATGGCCAAGCTAGTAAAGAAATTCCTTTCAGAGGATATTTTTTCAGAGGAAGATCGGTTGGTCAGATATCCCCATAACAAGACATTTTATGTGATGACGAGCGTAAATGGGTGTAGCTTTAACCGTGTCTTGATGGATAGGGGATAATCTATCAACATTATGCTTATGGTGTCATTCTATCCCTGTAACATTTTTGAGACAAGGATTGGGCAAGGTCTATTGTCCATAGCAGGATATGATAACCAGTCGAGCAAGTCGATAGGTTATGTGAATGTAGGGATTACAATGGGGAACATCACTTCCCATATTAAATTCCACCTCATGGACTGTGATCTGTCCTACCAGTTGCTTATGGGTAGGGTATGGATGTAGAACCATGGTTTGGTGCCTTCCACATATCCCCAATGTTCAAAGGCCAACATCAAAGGAAATGAAGTAGTCATTGGAGAGTCCAAGAAGCCTTTCGCGAGGGAGGAGTCCCACTTGGTGGATGCAGCCTTCTACACAGAGTTAGCTACAGAATCTACTATGCTCACTCGGTACACAGGTGGGATTAAGATTCCAAGTACTAGGGAGCGGGTACGTGTACCTCCTCGCTCGATAGTGGCTTATGAGGAGCAAGAAAGGGCACGCGAGGCAGTTAGGCATCCCAGCCTTTCGAGATAGCTTCGTGATCGGATGACGCCACAAATTGATCCAATCAAACATCAAGTCCAGTAGTAAAGTGTGCTCAGTAGAGTTCTGATGAGGAAGTTAGAAGAGAATGCATGCAAAAGCCCTCGCCAGGAAGAGAAACCAGGCCAATGCAAAATAGTGGTTTTTCCTAACAACAAGATTGTTTACAAACTCTGAAGGTGTGATCGGGCAGTCGAAGGCCCGAATGATGAGGCTGACCCATTTTACGAATGATTTTTAGTGGACAATCTAGGTTAATGCTTGGTGATTGACAACTCCAACATACAGTAATTGGTGGAGGAGGTTGAGGAAGAACCAGAGTGCATGAGAGATAGTCCAAGATCCCAAGTCCAAGAGCTAGAGCAAAAAGACTTAGCTGATGAAGGGGATGCCCTAAGACCAATGTTTATCTCAAAATACCTGGATGGCGCTGCAAAATGAGCATGGATGGTGTTACTAAGATAATTCAATGACGTGTTTGCGTGGAAATATACTGAGATGCCCGGAGTAGACCAGGAGGTGAGCTTCCATAGGTTGAATGTTATACCATGAGCAATACCGGTTAAGCGAACGTATAAACCATAGCTAGACTTGAAGATAAAGGAAGAAGTCCATAGGTTACTCACGACAGGTTTTATCAGTCCCATCCAACATCCCATTTGGTTGTCTAGCATTGTTCCTGTAAGGAAGAAGGATAAGAACCAAATACGGATTTCTGTGGACTTTAGGGATTTGAATCGAGCATGTCCGAAAATTGACTTCTGCTTACCTTCCATTGGTAGCCTCATAAACGCAACAGTAGGGGACGTGATTTATAACTTTATGGACGGCTATGTGGGATACAACCATATTAAAATGGA
Organism: Sambucus nigra; assembly: GCA_949130495.1. Lineage (NCBI taxonomy): Eukaryota > Viridiplantae > Streptophyta > Magnoliopsida > Dipsacales > Adoxaceae > Sambucus > Sambucus nigra. The sequence continues at coordinate 329,294,716 of OX422222.1, read as the reverse complement.
CCCAGAAAATGATGAGAAAATGGCCTTTTGCACACCCCTGGGTAATTTCATGCACACCGTTATGCCTTTTGGTCCAAAGAATGTAGGAGCTACCTACCAAAGGACCATGATGGCCATATTCCATAATCTCTTTCATGAGTTTGTAAAATTTTATGTGGATGATTTGGTGATAAAATACAAGGTAGAGGCCGCACACTTAACAGATCTGAGGAGAGTGTTCCAAAGGTGCAGAAAATACAAGTTAAAGATGAATCCCTTGAAATGTACGTTCGGGGTAACTAGTGGCAAGCTCTTAGGATTTGTAGTGAATATAAAAGGGTGCAGATGGACCTAGACAAGTGATAAGGTATCCTCAATATGCCAAAACTAAAGACTGTGAAAGAATTGAAGAGTTTTTGGGGAAGGTTTCTTACTCGAGGAGATTTGTGCTCGGCGTGGCCAAAGTTACTCACCCACTGATGGAGCTGCTACGAGAAAAGGCAAAGTTCTAATATGAGCCTCCACATGAGGCAGCTTTGGACCAGAAGTTGCTGACACCTCCCCAAATGATGGTTCCCCCTCGAGCAAGTATTCCTTTACATCTCTACCTCACATCCACTAAAAGATCAATAGGGGAATTGTTGGCTCAAGGAGTGGAGGGCGTGGAAAAACCTGTGTATTATCTAAGTCGAATCATATATAGGCCCGATGCTAGATATACTAGCATTGAGAGGCATTATTTAGCTCTAGTATTTATTTCTCAAAAGCTTAGGCATTACATGTTAGATTTCACAGTTCACATCATTACTAGATGTGACCCCAAAATTTTTTTGCTAGCTAGAATTGTGTTAGTAAGCAGGGTTGCGCGATGGTTCTTGATTATTTCGGAATAAGATTTCAAATGCATGGTTCCTAGAGCGATAAAAAGTCAAGATTATGCATATCTGCTGGCCATATTCCCCTCGGGAATGTTCGATCCACCTATTGAGGAGATGCCTGGAGATGATATCCAAGCCAACTATCTCGAAGCAAACCTAAAAGAATGGAGCATGTAGTTTGATGGATCTTCAGTTGAAAACACAGGAGGGGCAGGAGTGATTTTACATCAAGGGGAAGAAGAAGTCAAATTGTCCTTCAAATTAGATTTCAAATGTTCAAACAACGAAGTTGAGTACAAGGCTTTAGTGTTGGGGCTATTAGAGGCTCTAATAAGGGGTATACATGTACTGACAATAAAAGGGGATTCAAATCTAGTGGTACAACAGGTGAATGGAGAGAATGCTCTCAAACACATAACCTTAGTTCCTTATTTAACAATTGAACAGAGGTTGCTTGGCCAATTCCATAAAGTGAAGATCAAGAGACACCCAAGAACGCTGAACAGACATGCAGATGCTTATGCCATGATAGACTAAAAAATTTCCTTTGACAGAGAGTCAACAACTATTTAAATCACAAAGATAAAAATACCCTCAACTACATTAGAGATGTTGAATTCTAATGATATCAATGACTGGAGGGGGAAACATGAAAATAAGTGGAAACGGGGCAAGGACCACTAACGTTGGTCGAGCTGGCATAATATTTTATCGCTTCGAGTAATCTGTACTTTAAAAACAAAGGGGGTGATTATCTAGGGGCGTGGGACCTGAATAAGCTAAGAAGAGGTTGATAGAGATACATGACAAAAGATGTGAGACAACAAAAATCTCTTTGTATCGAAGAATTCAGAGGGTAGGGTACTTTTGGCCAGCAATGAAACATGACGCTGCTCTACTACAGAGAGATTATGGTAAATGCCTACTGTATTACCAAGCTGCGAAATGTAACTTCATAGATTAGCCGTCAGATTGGAGGTAGGCATACCTAGACACGCTAGTTGATGGGATTGTTTCCACTGATAAAGATGATACCACAAAACTGAGATAACGAGTGTCCAGGCATTCCATCCAGGAGGGGAAACTTTACCGAAAAGGTTACCACGATAGGCCCCTAAGATGCATTAGAATAGAGGAAGCAGATGAGGTACTAAAACAAGCACATGAGCGAAGGAACATTGGAGGAGCAAAATTTTATGACCAACTAATGACGTTGGGGTATTTTTGGCTAACTACGGAGAAAGATTCAACAGAATTTGTTCAGAAGTGCAAGGCTTTCCAGCTCCATGGGAATATGATTCATACTCCCTCGGTGGACCTACGTTCCCTTTCGACTCCTTTTACATTTCATACATTGGCATTCGATCTAGTAGGGGAAATCAATCCCTCCTCGAGGACTAAGATCTGGATACTAGTGGCTACAGAGTGCTTCACCAAATGGGCAGAGGCCATACCATTAAAGAAAGCTATAGCGGGGGTAGTAGCATGCTTTATGAAGGAGTACATTATTTGCAAATTTAGAGTCCTGAAAGTATTCCTGACAAATAATAGGACCCTATTTGTCAATAGTGATATACGAATGCTAACTGAAAAATACTCCATTATTCACCACAAATCAACAGTGGCCAACACTAGATGCAATGGACAAGCTGAAACCACAAACAAGACTTTGCTAAATATTCTCTTGAAGATGTTAGAAGATTTCCCAGTAACATGGGATGATAAAATACCTAAGGTCTTATGGGAATATTGAACCACAAAGAGGAAACTTAGAGGGTACACCCCCTCTCATTAGTGTTTGGCGCCAAAGTAATTCTCCCAGTAGAACTCGAGGTACTTTCTGCACGCTACAACCTTCGAAGTGTAATGCTCCCTCATAGTCGTCATGTACAACTGAAAGCATTGGAAGAGCACAGAGATAAAGCGAAAAGGAACTTTGAGATGTACTGGAAGCAACTATCCAGATCTTATGAAAAAATGGTAAAGCCATGAAAATTCCATAAAGGTGACCTAGTTTTGAAGGCTTGTACAAGGCACATAAGGGGTCTCTCAGTGACAAAGTTTGAGGCAAATTGGGAAGGACCTTATGTTGTTTGAAAAACTCATGATTCAGGATATTGTGAAATCTCGAAGGTTGAGGATGAAGAGACTTTTAAACTCAACAACAAGTGACTTTAAATTTATTTTGTTAAGATGTAAACTTTTCCTTTTTTTTTTGGATTGTAAAGTGTATGTACAAGTAAAATGGAAAGAGACTCACAACGTGTTAAAACTTTTTTTTCCCGAATTATATAGAAAGTATGGGGGAGTATATAACCACAAGTTGTTTCTTCTTTTTTTAGACAATTGGTATGAAAGTAAAGGGAAATTCAATCTTATTTACTAAAAAATCCAAACTTTCAATTAAAACATAAAAGAGGGTCTACTGCCTTGAGTTACATGGAAAAAAAAAAATAGGGAAGTACATTGTGTTATAACTAGCATAAACCCACCAATCCCCTTAATAGTCACTGGGGTCGTCTAGAACAAACCACAAACTAGAAGAGTCCAAAATTCGGTGGTGATGCTATGGTAATAGAGAGGCTAAAGAAATCTCCTCATTGGACAAGTCTGTCATCTCCTGTTGATAATGATCCATCTCCTACTGAAGCTCATCAACCTTCGCCTCGGCCTTAGCCAAAGACTCCTTGGCAATAACAACTTGTTCCTTAACTTTGGTAAGTTCAAAATTTAAAGTGGCCATCCTCTCGGCTAAGGCACTCTGCGAACGGGTAGTGTCCTGAATTTTTGCAAAATAAGAAGGCAAGTCAACCTTCTTGAAGGATTTAAGTAGGTCAATCATCCATTTCAGAGCAAAACCCTCGCCCACAAGAATATTGATTTGCCCAATCATTTCCCTAATCTTATTAGGACTTAAAGAAGGCATAGGGGCATGCAACACATCAGACAACATGGTGGCAAAATCCTAACAATTTGCAATCCATCATAATAGGGATGGCTTGAATACAATGAACTGTAAAAGTGGATGGATGACATTTCACTAGTCGCTTGATTAGGTCGCTATAAGGTGGAGTTATGATATAGGAACAACAAGGTGGAGCTATAAGGTGGTTGATCGACTATGTAAATTGTTATCGCTTCAAAAGTTCTAGTTTTATGTAAAGCACCTTTATGGTTGCTCGACTAGGTAAGACTGGGCATCTTAAGCTGCAGTTTACCTGAAACACTTATATGGTTGCTCGACTAGGTAAATTGTTATCGCTTTAAAAGTATCGGTTTTACTTAAAGCACCTTTATGGTTGCTCAACTAGGTAAGACTGGGCATCTTAAGCCGTAGTTTGCCTAAAGCACCTACATGGTTACTCGACTAGGTAAATTATTGTCACTTCAAAAGTCCCAATTTTACTTAAAGCACCTTTATGATTGCTCGACTAAGTAAGACTGGGCATCTTAAGCCTCAGTTTGCTTAAAGCAGCTATATGGTTGTTCGACTAGTTAAACTGTTGTCGCTTCAAAAGTCCCAATTTTACTTAAAGCACCCATGCGGTAGCTCGACTAAGTGAACTATGTGATGCTTACAAAAACCTAGATATTACTCACAGGAATAAAAATTCGATTTGATCACGCAAATGGAAGTATGAATACCTTCTAAATAACCAAAGGCTCACGAGAAACCTCAACAGGAGCAGTAACTGCCTGCTCTAAAGACTTGCCTTCTGCTCCAACTTACCTCTCCTCAGGAGTGGTTGCTTTGCCCTTCAGTATAGAGGGCCCAAATAGTCCAACCAACATTTGTTCACTGACGTTGACTATAGGGGGAACAATCACAATAATCCTACAAGGGTTGGGGTCAACTTCTTCAATAGGGTCAGCCTACGAAAGTTATTACAAAAGAGTAAGTGTAATGTACACATGAATAAAATACACAAAGTGCAAGAAATTAGTACACACTTACCATAATTATAGTACCAACAATGGCAACATTAGAAGAAACTAACCCCTTTGGGGTACTTAGGGAAAACCTTGGTTTATACATAACATGGCTCAGTAGTACCTCGAGATACCATATTTTGGGAACACAATCGAGCATTCTCAATCCTAAAATAGATGTCCATATGTTAGTTTATGGTACGTACATACAAATTATAAGTTGTTCGAACGACTTTTAGTTCGAGCAACCTTCCGTTCGAGATGACATCTCTGAGAACCCATTCGAGGGTCCTCAGTCCTGAACAGTCGCCTAAAATATGAACTTCTAAATTCTACACACATCACAAGTTGTTCGAACAAGTCATTAGTTGAACAACCCTCAATTCGATGAACCAACCTTTTGAGTCATGTGACAGTACAACCCTTGCAGGTTACTGTTTACCAACTCTTTGACGTCAGCATGTCTGACATTCAGGAACTTGATAAAATAACACTCAAGTGAAGATATTCGTAGGATCGTAGGTCCATAACTGGAACATCACATCTTATTTAATGCGTTCACATCTCTAAAGAGTCTAAACAATTTTCCTGCCAAAATATCATATCTGGATCATTTAATGCAATATCTTTGGCATTAAATGCAGAAGATTTATTAACATCAAGAGGGGTCAAACGCATTAATTATAGGAATTCATTCAGATAACTTTCGCCTCCTATAAATACCTCCAACATTACACTATTTGAGGATCGCACTTTTCTAGCCTAGAATTGCTGCAGAAATATTCCAATACAAGAGAGTTTATTGTGAGAACACTTATTGAGAGACCAACCTCATTTATTCCATATGTATTTAAGGTTGCTGCCTTGCCTTTATTTCCTCAAATGTGCATGTGCCCACTCCCTCCGACCAAGTCAATTGCGGGATCTTTGTCACTGATTGTTTAGTTATAACATTTATGTTGAAAGAGTACATTTATTACAGAAGTTTTGTATATTGAATGTGTTGACTTGAGACTAGTATTCATTATTGTGATTGATTATTCTAAGGCCATAATTACCATCTTGGTAAGGGGTTAGGCCTCCCTTCACATTAATATCATTTCATGAATCCACCTCTAACAGTTATATGTTGTAATGAGTTTGATCTCGGGTTATAATTATAGATAGGCATGTGAATCTGTGATGATAATGCCATAGGAGATATGTGTTATGGATTAGATGATGAGTTATTTATACAAGTGATAGACACTCCCTAGCAGCGGTGAACTTTAGATCACGCTTCCCATAATACGATAATAAGGATATCTCCCTTGAGCTTTGGGGATTTCTTATAATGTCAAGGGCATAGAGTTACAGTTGGTGTAACGCGTAGTAATTGGGTTAGTGTTTAGCCCTTGAAAAAAAAATTAACAGCCATGATCTGTTGTTATACTTAGTAGGATTTTTTTAGTGATCACTCCTACTCTAGAATGTGCATGATTGTTGGAGATGATTAAATTGGTGTCCCTTCCATAAAGCGTTGGGAAGTTTATTATGTGGATGCATGGTTATTGATGTTTGTAGTCTGATGTAGTCGTGTCGTTTGTGGCAATACTTAGGAGTTAGCGCCATGGCTTGTTGATAAGATTGTTTTAAGATATGACCCTTGTGGATAATATTAAAAATAGGTTGATACGTGTTAGGTTTTACAGTTGGGAGACTTAGGACACAATGATGTTCATCATGGTTTTAGAGATAGCACTCGGAATGGAGTGTTAGGCTTGATTATAGCACATACGTGCACAACTCGTACGTCTTAATATGAATATAGTGAGGGGAATCATTAGGTATTAGACATGGATAATGCTTGAAAATTCGAGGTGTCATTGTAACTAGTCCGGTAGATATGATTTGGGATCATATGGGACATTGCTAAGGATTGTAGCGATGGTCCGTAGGGTAAAATTATGTGAGTGTTGTGTTTCACTAGATGAGAAAGATCTCGAGGTTTTAAAGTTAGCAATCACATGTGGAGATTGTAGAGACTTGAGTATGTAGGTCAGTGACTAACATTAAGAAATGAGAAATATAACTTCGCTTTAATGGGAAGGATAACAAGTAACCTCAGTCTTGAGGAGGGAAGCCTATCATTCTAGCTTCCTAAGTGAATCGGTTCCCAAGTCTTGTCTTTGAATATGGGTAGTCATGATAAGTGATTCAATCCAGGGTGCGTGCCCTGGCTAAGAATTTAATGCACGTGTAGGTCGGCAAAATTTTAGACTTCAAGTGTACGTTGTGGTTTTTACTTCACATGGGATGGTTCGTTGCCCGAATTTAATTGATTCATTCTGGCATGCTAGTCGCCTGTTTCATTGCATCTTATTGTGTCTTAGTTATTTGATCCCGGTGATGGAAAGTTGTTGTGTCAGTTATGGGTCTGTATTCAGGTGTAGTGTTGCATAAGCTCAATAGTGATATGAGATAGGCCGGGTTGAGGCTGATGCATCACAGTACATCAATATGCTCTTATGCGAAAGAACCTTTGTTTTGCACTAGTTGGTGTGTACGCATGGTCTTAAGGTTTGTTGCATGTAGTTAACATGTATACTTGATAGCTTTAGGTTAACACACTAGCTAGTTAACTGGTATAGTTGGTTATGATGTATATCGTGAATTTAAGGTCACGACTCTAAGATATGAATATAAAAACTTGATGGAACATTAAATTCTAGTGTTGCACTCTATATGGAATTTGCAGATTGAGAATGTACCATCTCATGTGTATTTGGGTTGTCGTACCTAGGATGATTCTAGGTTAATGTGTAGTCTCGTAGGAGGTATCGATCAAATGGACCATTGTGATTAAATGGCTCTCTCGAAGTCATTGATGCGAATAGTTATTGATGTTGAGGATGTATCTTCCGAGGATAGGCAAGATCCAAATCATTTGATGTCACGTAGGCTTGTAAATTTTGATGTTTGGAATAATTCATGATAAAGAGTTCTTTGGGTGTTAGCATGATATTTGGCGATTATCAATTATTTTGAGGTATTGTTTAGATGGGCATGATAGGCATGCTTGGGAGTTAGCAATAATATGTCAGGATCCTCTATGGTTGTATCAAGTTAATGGTATGAAGTCTTTAGGTTAGACTATAGTGTTAAAGACATCTAGGATTAGAATTAAATTGCTGGATGAATTATATGTGAGCTTAATGATCATAAATTTTGAGAAAGAAATATCCTAAGGATGGAAGAGTGATATACCCCCCCCCCCTAAAAAATAGGTATTTAACATATTTTGAGGTGTTTTGTCCAAAGGAAAATTCGATGAATAGATAATCCATATGTAACACGGAAAGTAATGCGTAATGTGGCGTATTACGTAAATGGTCTAAACGAGAAAAATCTCATGATGCATGTGTCTCATGAATGGGTATTTAATCTCCAATAGTATTAGCTAGGATGTCCGTTAAGTTTGAGGGAAAATTTTTAAGGAACGGATGTGAAGCGAATAAGGTTAATACAACGCGAAATTTAAATCGTACAAAAAGCAAAGTATCGCAGTATGGATTAAACAGAAATTTTTTGTGTTGCATGTCTCTCATGAGTTTTATTATGAGTTTATATTATTATTTTAAGTATTAAGTTTCACGTGATTCGGACAAGCAACGAGCGCTACGCGAGCCTGGGTACAAATTGTCTGACGGTGTACGACACTGTGAAAGTCCGGTTTTGCGCGAATTGTTAGGACAATTGGTAAGTCAAAAGAATATTTCGACCATATATTTAGACTCATAAAAATATAAGTAATATTACCATGCGAAGAAAAATCGAAAAAAATATGTTTTGCGCGGAGGTTCCGATTTTTGCGCGCCTTGTATAGGACAGTACGGGAGGCCAAACAACTATTGTAAATATGATTTTTTAGCCAAAAAAATGCAAGGAATATTAATCCCAAGTTAAAAGTTTCATAAAAAAATATACATTTTTAGAGAGTGAAAGTGACGCAAATGCACATTTTATGGGTGTTTTGGGGCATTTTTCAAATGAGTTTTTGGGGTCACATGTTGGTGCATTGTGTTGTCACTTTTCTACCTTGGTTTGAAGGTCTTGGTAAGTGTTTTAAACATTTTTTAACACAATAAAACTTGTTATTGTGGTCATATGTTGAAGACTTCTCAAAATAGCTTATAAGAGAGAGGTGAGTGCATAGGCTCCATCATTCAACTCTCATCAGATTTATTATCACTCTCTCTCCTATTGAACTCCCTTAAACCATTAAGCATCCCAATTATTCGTAGTTACCATTGTTCCACTCCAAAACCACCATGAAACCACCATTTTATAAAATAGAAACACCTTATTTCACCATGTGTAACCATATTTGGGTTGTTAGAGATGTTATTCTTGGAGGTTGGTTGAGGTTTATAGAAGCTTGAAAATGGAGTTTTTTTTAAGAATGAGAAGTGCTAGTTCATGGAGATTGAAGCTTCATTTGAGAGCTTGAAGAGTGGGCTATTGTGACTCCCTTTAGGGCCACCTTTGGAGGTTGGGGAGTCACCCAACTTCCCTACCATTTTCAAAGACCATTTTGAGGTGAAAAATACTCATCTCTTACAGAGTTAAGTTGATGGTGATATTAGTATGAGTACTTTGCATCTTGTTGATATTAGGTGTGTAAAAATAGGCATCCATGATTAAAGACTGAATACTACATGATTTCAAGATATAGTTTAGAAGAAAACTAGACTTTCTATCTTTAAACTGGGTCTTGTAGTAAACCAATATTTAGCTTGATTTTTCTACATATTTAGAGCTTAAAATATGTTGATTAAGGTTTTAAATATACTAATAGATCTATCAGTATCAGTCTTACTATTTTCTATGAAAATTGGCACTTAAATGAATGATTGAATGGGTTTTTAAAAATGAATAATTTTCATCCCACTATTTACAAATATTTTATGAAATAACATGTTTTAAGGTGAATAAATGATTTCGTTGATGTGAAGAACACTTGGTATGTATATGACTTTTTATGAGATTCTTATAGTGATTTTAATGTTGATGAATCATTATGAAATGAGCAAATGGAGTTTCATTTACAAAGTGTACTGTTTAGTTTGTTAAACTAAGTTTTGGGATTAAAATTATAAATATGTGAAAGTGTAGTCTTCTTGCAAACTTTCGGTAATAATGTAAATAATAAAAGTGTAGATGACTAAGTGTGAATAAAATTACTAAGTATGGGTCTTTATGCAAAAAGTCATAATTAATGTGTGTAACATTAAGTTCGAAATGTAAAGTGTCAAATGTGTAAATGTTGACTAAAATGATTTTTTAGTGTTAAAACTCATAAATAAAGTGTGTAGACTTTAATATGTGAAAAGTATGATTTTATATATTAAAGGGAGTAATGTACAAAAATGTGATTTTCAACAAAGTTACAAGTTGAAAAAGTGTCATAGTGACTAAAATGCCTACGTGTTAAGTTTGAAGCTTAAAAAGGGTGTTTTTTTTTAAATAACACTTGAATAAGGAGTGAAGTACCGTATTTTGATGTAAATTGGTAATTTACTTAAAGTGTAACATTTTTAGGAAACAGAAAATGTTAAAGAGTGTTTTGATATGTATGTAGAAAGAATGAATTGAGTTCTTAAACGAAAATGATTTTCGGTGTAAAATCAGCATGTATGAAAAAAGGGACTTTAATGGAATATACGAATTTTTTCTAAATTAATAATGGAAAAATGGACGGTTAAATCCAAGGCTTTGTCTTCGGTCCGAAAAAGGCAAATTAACGTGGATAATATGAAAATGTCGAACACATTGGCAAGATAATGATATTGGATGATGCTAGGTTAAATAATTAAGCAGGGCTATGTTGTCCCTAGTGGTGGCAGATCCCAAATCAGTTACAGTTTACTTGGCGCTCGGTGTCGGACGGTGAAATTTCATGAAATCGTGGGTGTATGTGTATTGTGACGGGTGTGTGCGTTCGTGGAATCTCTAAATAAAATGCTAAGTAATGAATTGAATATTCATGAAAGAATCATGAATGGATGGCAATAATTCATTGATTTACTAATTCAAGAATAACACATTAAATGTTTAACATTCATGTGGCAACATGGGATGGTTTAATAAGATGATATAATGATGTTTAATCTACCTAATGAGGTTTGAACCATAATGAATATAAGCATGTGTTATGTAAGGTTTTCAAAGAAAAATTAGTATTTTTCTAAACATGGTATGTGTGTACATTGAAAGCAAGTCTTAAGTAATGATTCATAACTCGACATAAGTTAATGAACGTTGGGTAATAAATGTTTGAAAGTAGATGAAAGATTTTTTCCAACAATTGTTAATTGTTTAACCGTGTGTTAATGGGAAGGAATGCTAGTTTTTAAGCATAATGATACAAAATAATTCTTTGTAAAGACAAGGAGAATAAATGGGTTAAATGAAGTTTTTGGAATATAACGGTTTAATACATTGAAGTATGCATTTCCAAAGGTATATATGTAGATACATACATACAAACACATGCATCTAGTGTAGCGTGTGAGTATTTTTTTCTGTCGTCCGTTTCTATACGGCATTTGTATAGTTCCCACTGAGCATTCGGCTCACATCCCTCATTTTGTTACGGCAGGTTGCATGTTGTTCCGTACTTTGAGAGCGTTATACAGATAAGTAGTTACTTGCATCTAAGATTACTAGCTCTATTTACTTGGCCTTGGGCGCACTTCCCTTGTGTCCTATCACGTAGTTAAAAAAAATTAAAATCGCATGCTAACAGGAGTAACGTTAAATAATGATAAAACTGGATTAAAAACATCATTTAGGTTGTTTCACTGCACTTCACAATTAATGTACAAACCGGATTGGGTTGATCCTTTATTAAGCCTTAAATTCGGATTGGGGCGTTACAATACTGATGCTTATAATATAAATATTTGCACAAAAGTGGGTGAACTGAATCAATAAGGAACATGATATTAGTTATTAAGTGAGAAGGTTTAAATTGATTCACATTCAAATTAAAATATCGGCGATATTTAATAAAATGCGTAGTATGACAATATTATAACATGACATACTAAGAGTAAATAAGAGCTATCACATAGTGATATCAATAGTAGTATGCCAGATACGCAAAGTTTTCTATTGAAAAGGTATAGAAACCTATCGGTGTATTGAGTAGTCGAGCTTGCCTGATTCGTTGTGCTTTGTCATATTTATGTGTAATTTTTAATGAAAATGTTACTACGAATATTCTAAAAATAACTGTCTCATTTTACACGTTACCTTTCATAATTAAACTGTCGTCGGTATTCGAGTAACGGAACCATATGTATATAGCTCATATACATTTCAAATAAAAACATCAGTCTAATTTTCCTAACATGTTCGAATAATTTTCTTTAGGAAAATATCATAAAATATTATCGTAATGGTTATTCGGTATTTTTAATTGACACGACGACCCAAATATGACGTTGGAAAAAAGTATAAAAATAATAATATTTTTATATCAAAAAATCCTCCTTGACCATACGTATGCAACGGTACATTTCGTGTATTTTTCTGCTCAACGGTTTAAAAGATATTAATTTTCAAAGTTGCCAAAACTGGCACTTTTTGCGTCTTTTTGTAAATTGACCATCGATTATTTAAATTCAACACCGATTAGTTTCACGTGAAATAAAACATTATTGTGGACAATAATTGGACTTCTTTACGAACAAAATCGTTTTTTCTTGTTTTCACGTAACACTCGCGTTTATAACTATATACACGAAAACAAGGTTGTTTCCTTTTAACCCATTACACACACACACACACACACACACACACACACACACACACACACACACACACACATATATATATATATATATATATATATATTGCTCTTGTGCGGACTGTGTAGCATTTTAACAGTGGGGACTGAACATGTGTCAACTGGCGATGAGCCCAGAAAAGAGAGGGAAAGCTCTTATAATTTAGGCGGTATTTTTTAGGCTCACTGTCAAGCGACACATGTCCGGTCCACACTATTATAATGCGGTACATTCCGCACAAGAGCTTTATATATATATATATATATATATATATAATACAATAGTATTAGAGGTGTTAATGCTCAACCCATCCAATTAATACTCCTTATAATAAAGACTATTGAGGTGCTCGTTTGAAATTTTAGTTCCATCAAAATGTTTGGGGTTCCGTTCCCAAGGACTCATCCCTTAATTTCCAATTTACTCCTCTTTCATCTTTTCTCACCTCCACCCTTTCATCTTTTTCTCTCTGTTATACTATAGTTCTCCTCTTCCTTATAGTGTCCACACAATACTTGATGGAATATCAGAGCCACCTGGAGAGGGTGATGAAGATGAAACCGACACTAATAACGATCATCTGAGATATCTATGCAAGGCTTTCTCGACACAATTCTTTTGATCAAGGCACAAAGGTTTTTGTTTTCTTTGGTATTTAATGGGCTATTTATTTTCTGGAGGGTAAAAATATTAATTTTGTTTTATGGGTTTTTGAATTTAAGCCATGTGCAGAAAGTTTGACTGGATAAAAGATTAGGGAGGATTTGTTTATCAAAATCTTCAAATGGGTTGGCAATAACAGGCATAGATGATCACATATATTGGAGTCATATACCAACAAATGAATCTAGGTGAGGAATTATGGAAATATATTGTTGTTTTATTTTTTGTATCTTAATTTCGTGATTTGTGTTTTGTGAAATTTTTCCTCATTTGTAATTCTTTATGTGTGCTGTCATGGTTAAGTTTTGCATATTTGTTCAAGTGGTTTGCGTTAAATCATTACCCTCCATAACTCGATATCCTCCTTGAATCGTCAAGGGTTTTTTGTTACTCATCCTCTAATTGGGGTATATAATTGTCAAATTACAGGCCCATGAAGCTAGGCTTGAGGGGGGAAGAAATCAAAATTTTTTGAAATGTTTCGGGTAGGGCTGGTTGTAATCTTCGAGAACTTCAGGGGTTGATTAGGAAATTTAAGAAGAATTGTAACATTAATAAGTGGTAAGGGGTCCAGAAGTAATATTCGAAAGTAGAGTGGGGTAGGTTTGTAATTGTATCAAAGGCCGGGTTAAGGGAATAGGGGAAAAAATAATGAGCCAGGGTTGAAATTTTTAGGGGGTTTTGTGCAAATATTTGAGTTAATATAGTTCTCCTCTTCCTTTTAGTGTCCACACAGTACATGTTCAATGAGGTGCCACCTGGAGAGGGTGATGAAGATGAAGCCGCCATTGCCATGACTTCATGAAAATGTGCGTGAATTGGTATTTTCCCATTTTCTTTTCTTTTTTGTGTTAATTATAGGCCTCACCCACCTAAGTGCCCGGGATATTTTATATTATGATGCTACCATGTTTGTGTAAAATTTTGGGCGAATAGAAGTTTGGGACTGTTTTCTAGTAGTAATACCTTAGAGTTGCTTTATTCTTTATTTTTATGGGCCATAAAACACATCTCAAGGCCCCTATTAAAATATAAGTAGAAACTGATCTTTATTGATTTTGGTTTTTTAGTTGGTGTTTGTCTCTTGAATAATTTTAAGGTATAGGGTTTGTCTATTGAATGTTGATTTGAATTTTTTTGGAACATCGGATAATTTCTTTCCTTTCTTTTTTTTTTGAATTGGATAATGAAGAAAACAATGGGTTTCACATATTTAACACCAAGTTTCGGAGGTCAATAATTCAATTTCCCCATTTATTTATTTCGGTTTTTTTCATTCACTAATCTTTCTTTTAATTACAGATACATATTCCCATGGTTTGTACTAGGTGTAAATTAATTTTCCATGTTGACTTCTTTTATTTTTTAGCAGCTTCTCAAGTCTGTTGGTATGTATTTTGATTAATTATCATTCATTTTTGCTAAAATGCATCTATTATATGAAATGGTAAAATACGGTGAAACTCCTCTGGATTATTTTTAATATATTTTTTTATTTTTCATTTTTTTTACTGGGTACACATTGCTACAGAACTTCAAAATGATTGTATGGTAAGTCCCTTTAAAATATTTATTTATTTTAGTTTAATATTTAGTGAAGAAATATCATTTAGATCCAAAAAGGGGATGAATACTCACTTTAAATGTAGTTTATTCTTTTATTTTAAATTCTTATTTGCTAATATACGGCACTTTGTGCAGAATAAAATATAATATATTTAAAAATCACTTGAAAGTTGTGATTTTGTTCCATTTTTGAAAGTGTGTTTACCAGTTGGGATACAATTATTTTTATAAATGAATTCTATGAATTTGATTTAAAGTTAAAAGGCATCACAACATATTTACAACTATGTATAGAAGTACAAATATCTATCAAAATATAACAACTTTAAACCATAGCTACTCAAAGAATTATATAAAGTGCACGTGCATCGCACGGGTTACACACACACACACACACACACACACATATATGCTCTTGTGCGGACTATCCTGCATTTTAACAGTGCATATCGGACATGTATCGCATGGCGGTGAGCCTAAAAATTATCGCCTAAATTATAGGCACTCTCTCTCTATTTTCTGGGCTCACCTCCAGGTGACACATGTCCGGTCCGAACTGTTAAAATGCAGGACAATCCGCACAAGAGCATTACTGTACATATGTTAACACACACACATATATATATCATTTATACCTATTTTTTTATGTATACTCTTTATATTACACATATATGTTTATATAGTATATAGAGATATAATCTCCATAACTGTAAAAAAACAGAGTCTCTAGCTTTTTAAAATTGGAACCTATGCTTGTCCAACATTCTAAAGCAAAAACCCATTGATACCAACACACACACACACACACACACACACACACATATATATATATATATGTATGTATGTATAACATATCTTTCTCTTAAAACACATACGCGATTTTATATATACATAACTCGTAATCACATTTATATACATATATATGTATGTACAAGGCCGGTTCTGAGATTAGAGGGGCCCATGCAAAATTAAAAATGAGAGGCCCCTTTTGATTTAGGTTTACTAATAATATATTGATGTAAATCTTCAAATGCGGAAGCGTTATTATTACACTACACATGTAACAACCCCCATTATCTCACGTAAAGGCTTACCATGCATGATATGCCGAAGATGGGGATTGTCGATCAATTAATATCATTCTCAGCACCACGTAATATAAATATTACCATTTTAAAGGCCGAAACTTAAAATATATGAATATTTTGCTCACAATAATTAAACTCAAACCAACACCAACTAAATAATAACTTCAATAGTAAGTAAATATCACAACTCCAACATAATGTGAATAAATAAATAAATCTCGGGCTTAAGCCCTTACAAATGTTTCCAAAATAAATTAACTGAACTCGGACAGAAAGGCACCTAAGCTAAAATCAATAATCTGGAAGGCTGCTAAGCACGAGAGATCGCAAGGCTGGTACAACAAGAGTCCCGCTATCCCCGTCTAAAAATAACTTAGAGGGAAAACATTTAAATATGGGTCAGAGCCCGAGGTGTACAAGAATTAACTTAATTAATTTATGATGAAATAATACAGTCGATGCACAATAAATATTCCCCCCTCGTCACTCCCATGCGTTTAACACCTTACCCCTCATCTAAATGTGATATTATTTGCATCCCATTAAATCCCAAATAATAATTATGACAACGTCTCCAATTAATAATAATGGCTAAATCATTTAAGTGTACCGACTACAATACCCGTAATATCCCAGTCTCCTAATTTTCACATAAATGGCATAAACATCTATTATAAATTAAAGAATCATAATTGTCATTTATGTCCACATTCTTAGACATTTCTGTTTATCTCATATAAAGTCCGAGTAATTATATATATGTCATTTACATATACATGACACACAAGGGCATCTACCATTGGTGTATAATTCGTGCTCTATCGTCAAGTCTGTATGAATCCCTTATCCTAAGCGGACATCACAACACACACACAAGTTGGGGGTGATCCCTATGCAGGACACCTGTACACGATCCATACCCAACGGTTGCACAAGAAGGGTCATCGCCAACATCTACCTCTTGTAGGTGATGTGTCCACGTAACACCTATATGACCTACACATCGTTAAGCCCACCTGTACCGAACAAGCGAACCTACGAGCTGATAGGACAGTCCACTGGTATGTCCAAACAAATACATAATAGTACATATTATTATCCTATATAGTATGTAAAGGTAATTACTCTATAATTACAAAAAAAATCCAACCAAAGTCCACAACATTTTCCATTTGCTAATAATTTATCATCTAATAAATTATTAATTCCAATCCATAAAAATAATTGCTTAAACATTTAGTTAGTGTAATTATTACCAATTAAATGTGGGTATATCATTCCTCAATCAATTAATTTAAGTTTCCCCCTTTTTCTTTTAATTTCTCTTTTACTCTTATTGACTAATTTAACTGATAGAGTATACTAACCAACCCGGGCCAAATCCTAATTCTGTACCAAAAACCATCTCTGTGAGAATATTAAGTCCCAGGCTTAAGCGTAAAAAGGAACAAAATGCCAAAAGTCCCATCACGTCGCTCGAACGACTGGGAGGCTTGTTCGCGCGACTTAGCATGTCGCTCGAACGAAATGCGACGTCGTTTGAGCGATGTTTCGTCATTTTCCACACCCTTTCCTCCATACATGTTCTTCACAGATTCAATTTTCTAAACCCATATTTGCTCATTCGAACCCATAAATACATACATATAGAATCGAGTTTCTAAGTACCAAAATAAACCCAAAATTTATGTTTGTTCAAATCTAATAGCCTTTATCAGTTAGGCTTTGACGAATTTAAGACTTCCAATATCCAATCAGATGCAATTTACCATAAGGAGCATTTATTAGGGATTCTACATCAAAGTTCAACCCATTAATTAAGAATAAGAATTTTTACATTGAATATTCAATTACACCTAATTAACTGTCAAAAGCTTAAGGAAATCTAACATCAATATTCAGATTTTCGATACCTAATTTTTGGGATAATTTTTACATATAAATCAGTCCTCTACATGTATTAATTATCATCAAATTAAACAAACTCAACCTAATCCCAGAAATTTAAAGGAAACAAATATGATGCATTGAGAAATATTTTGAAAACACAAATTAAGCATGAGAATTCTTGTCTTAAAATTGTAAAAGAGAAGCCCCTTGATTTTCCCTTTGTTCTTACCCCTTTTCTCCTCTTTTTGGTATTTCTCCCCTCCTCTCCTGTAACTGTTGTTTTAGGTTTTCTCTAATGATAGTGGGGGAATAGTTTACCCCCACTTAAACACTTAATCAGTGGCAAATCCTCAGTTGGGACTAAAACCCAACTTTTGGACCCTCAAATGGACCCGGGACGATTTCTAAATATTAAGACACTAAATCGAGTCTCTCACGCTCCCCAAAACGGTTCTCAATTGTTTCTATTTCACTTAGACATTTTTATTATGTTACAACGATACACACCCATATATTTATTTATGTTTGATTTATTTTTCATTCGCAAGCCCATTACGTCCAATTGAGTTTTATATTTATAAAATCATGAATAAATGTTTATTTAAATTAAAAATTTTACTCTCTTAAATTTTAAATCCTCCTAATTAAATTTATTCTCAAAAATAAATCCGAAATCATTAAATTCATTTATGTCGTAATATTTTATTCTAAAATTACAGGTTATTACCAACTAATATTTACACAACAACAACAACAACAACAACAAATAAAGTAAACTAATGAAATGAGTTTCATTCTTATTCTTTTTATTCTCAATTCTTAATATTCAAGGTTAAGTAATGAGGGCTAAAAATCCTATTTATAGGAAGAGTTAGCTTGCTAGCCAAGCTAATACCCCAAAATACTAAAAAGGACAACTAATTACTAATAATGACTCATTAGCTACAAACATGCTTGGATACTAAGTAAAACACTAAAATAAAGGAAAATGACAATAAACCCTAAACGAAAAATAGAAAATAAAAGATAGTTGTCTCTTGGAGGCACAATCACGCACCACGTGTCGCTATAAATCTCATGCACATCATATATATATATTTTTAAATTAGTATAAAATATCAAACAAAATATATTTTCATATCTCAATAATGAATAACCATATGGTTAGTTTTGTAAAAAAATTATAACTAATTCAAAACTAAATAAAAAATTAAAAAAGTAACACTGACGTTTGTGATGGGTTGAAAAGAACTAGAATTAATATTGTAAAGAAATTGTTTGAGATGGAAAAAATAACACATATTTATAAATGATAGAGAGAAGTTATCACGCACAAAAAAATATAAATGAGGTGAGATAGATTCTGTCGTTTATTATGTTTTATTTTTGCTTTTACAAATCTCTTCAACGCTCAACTAGCTGTAAACAGTTCCCTTTTGTGCCCCTAAACATATAGACCATCTATTCATTATGGGCCCCTTTTGTATCATACTAATAAATTTTTTGAAGAAGGCCCTGTGCAGTTGCCCACAGGACTTGCCCAGAGCTAGCCATGTGTATGTATAAAACAAAGAAAGAAGAAGAAACAATAAAGGAGATGGTGTACCTGTTTTTGGATTTGTAGGATTTTTTTTTACCTTTCTCCTGTTTATATGGTTTTTAAAAGGAGATAAAGGCTTGGTAAACAAAACCCAATGTAGTTTTTTGTTTTTTGTTTTTTGTTTTCTTTTTCCTTTTTTTTCCTTTTTAAAGCAGTAGACGACTACACTTCCTTTTTTTGGGTTTTTTCTTTTTTTTTTATAAACCGTATGGGACAAAACATGAGAAGATATGTCGGATATTTATTTTTTCCAACTTTTGTTCTTTAAAATTATTTTTATAATTTTCTATTTTAAACCCTATAAATTTTATTTTTAATTTAAAGAACAATACTAAATTTGGATCATGGCATATTTAATGTAAATTTAACATAAAATTTACTTTAAATATAATATTTGACATGCATAGAAAAAATATCTGCTCGTTAATTAAAATTTATTATTTTATCTATCAATAAAAAAAATGTTCTCTTGATACATAATTAATTCAATTTAAATTAAAATAAAACTTGGGTTATTACAAGAAGACACCATTTAATGGGAGGGTAGAATTACGACCAACCCCACTTAAACTTTTGGGCTTGCAAGTATTGCAAGAGTTGAAAGATTTTGACATTGAATGTGAATATAAGATGAAAGATGTCTTCAGAAGGAGGGAAAGCAAGGTACTAGAAAAAAATAAATAGGGAGTTCCAAAACATAGATTTAGTTGGAAAAAAAGAGCATATTTTTTTAATTGCCATACTGAAAGGATAATCTGATTCGATATAATCTTGATGTCATGAATATTGAGAAAAATGTATGCGATAATGTCCTATTTACATTGTTGGGTACTAAAGGGAAGACAAAAGACAATTTACAAGCTCAGAGATATAAAATTTGGGTATTAGATAAGAGCTACATCCGGAACCACGAGGGTCAAATCTAGAGTACCTTCCCCTAGTAGAGTACACGATGAGTAACAAAGAGAAATATGTTTTTTTTAAAGTGTTGTAGAATGTTAAAGCTCCCGATGGTTACTCTTTGAACATTTCACGGTGCATGAACGTGCAAGAAAAAAATATTTCGGGATTAAAGAGCCACGATAATCATATTTTAATGGAATAATTACTTCTAAGCATATTATCAAAGCCTTGATTGAATTAAGAAATTTCTTTGTGATATTGTGCAAAAAAACAGTTACCGTAGATGATTTGGAAAATTTTAAAGATTGGATGGGCCTTATATTTTGTAGCCTTGAGAAGATATTCCCTCCGAGTTTCCTTACTGTGATGGAACACTTGACTATACATTTTCTAGAAGAACTATTAATTGTTGGTTGTGTCCTTTATCGTTGGATGTATCCGATTGAAAGGTACCTCCATACTTTAAAAGTCTACGTTAGTAACCGGGATCATCCCGAGGCCTCGATTGCCAACTCTGTTATTATTTAGGATTGCATGAATTTTTGTTCCCAGTACGTGGATGTTAAAACTAAGGCTAACAACCGGATATAAATGATGATTGGGGGTATATAAATGGTTGTGAAACTGGGAAAAAAGTTCAATTTAAACTTGACTCTGTAATGTATATGCAAGCTCATCGTACGTTCTTACCAACACCGAGGCAGTTACACCATTTGTTGAGTAAGTTGTATTATAAGTATTTGGTGTTTTTGAAAACTATTTTTATATTTTTTGTGGAATTGACATATAGCTATTTGTTTACTTGTAGAAAGCATCTCACGGAACTTTTATCAAAGTAACCTCAAGATTCACAAAAACATCGTGTTAATCGTCTTCACAACGATGAGTTCCACAAATGGTTTAAGGATTCTGTAAGATAAAATATCATAACTAATAGTTGAATTATGAATAAGTACTATACGTTTATATTGACATTTACTTTAGTATACTGTAGGTTAATAAAATGTCACGTGACGGTGTGGAAGTATCCGAAAAATCAAATTCTTGTCTTTAGATCCTCTTAAGGATGCAACCAGATTCAACAATTATATCGTTAGAGGTTTTAGATTTGAATAAAGAAACTTGATAGGGGAAAGAAAAATCAAAATAGAGGAGTTGTAATAATATCCGAACAAATGAGTTATTCTTACCAGAAGGATAAAAAACCCATTGTGGGTGATATTACATACTACGGGGAACTAACGAACATTATTGAAGTTCAGTATCTTAATGGCATGAAGTTTGTGTTGTTCAAGTGTGATTGGGTTGAAAAATTTATGGGTACAAAAGTTGATGAGTTTAACTTTACGCTAGTGAAATTCAAGCATTTGGAATATAAGGATGATCGAGAGTGTAATAAACCTATCATACTAGCATCCCAAGCAAAACAAGTATTTTACATGCAGGATCCTATCGATACAGATTGACACATTATTTTTCCCAATGACACCAAGAGACTAATTTGATAGGTACACGACAGTTCAAGAAGTCAAAGAAGAATTGTTTCTCAATGGAATGAGCCATTTTTCATGAAAAATTTGAATGAAGATAAAAACTTAGGGTGTGTGAGGGTTGGAGATGGATTAATAGTTGACACTAGTGTGGTTCGAGATAACGATCATGAAGATGTAAATGTAGATGAAGATGGAGATGAAATTTAGATGGACAATTCTTAAAAGAAATGTAACACCCTGCCTAATAAAATACCGGGTGATCAATATTATGCCAAATTAAAACATGAGTCTCATATGGTTCATTCTCAGCATCACTGTCAAAAACCAATATATTACTAACAACTTATTAGGCCTAGCATCAAAATTTTAATTAACTAATCTTTTTAACCAAACCAACCATAAGAAAAACAATCACAACAGTTTATATACACATAACTAAAATGAAATAAGATAACCAAACTCTCGGTACATCATATAATACAAACAAATCGAAGTTCCAGAAACTAAAATGCGGTAAAAGAATAAAGGAATATAGTTGATCCATTAGCTCGAATGTTTCTACAATACCTCCTATCTAGATCACAAGGATAGAGGCGTCTAAAATAATCCTTTGCATCCACAGCTACTGTAGCAACGTCTGACTCGAAAGAATCATCATCCAGGCGTCCCTGTGATTGGAAACCTAAAATATATACATATATATCAAGATAGAGGGAAAATAGAGAAACGGGCCAAAGACCGGGTTTTTAAATATTTAACAAGTGCATCAAATGCTATATTTTTAAAATATGAAATCTCTCATATTTAAACTGGTATCACACTCCCTTGAGATACACCTCACCCTTACGGTAAATAATGCACACCTATCGTATACATTTTTAAACAACCTAGTTAAGCTACCTTGACTAACTAATCTCTTTCACCCATCCTCTAAATTATCATAACTACCACTTACCCGGCGTGATATAATATAAGTTACACCGTAAGCTATCACATAATCTTTAATTGATATATATCGTTCATATTTCGAAACTTTCACTAGTTTAAAATACAATTTTCACTTTAGTAAATAAAATCCCGTATATATAATTCTCACTTTAATATAAGAATCACAGTTTAAATCCGGATAAAAATCTCCCAAAAGGAGAATAAAATCTTATTCATCTTACACTTTACACAAGTCTAAATTATATGATTTCACATCTTCATATACGTGAAATATACTATACGTAACAATTATATTTATACCTATATCACAACCATAAGTATAATAAGAGCTATAACTCGAGGATGCTGTCTCAAAGTTCTATCATCATCCTGGTATACTCAACTTAACCCAGGTACCAAGTCTGATTCACTCATGATCATGGTAAAAATACTAAACGGTGGAGGCGGTCATATTCCCTCCTGAAAGTGGAATCATTATCGCTCCCATATGCGGGACGATATGACCAGGGACTATACTCTACCTGCTCCTCAAGCCAGGGGATATACCCACATTGCGCAACCTCCTTGGATAGCACTAGAGATATATGTATACATGAATATATCATTCACATACCGATATATTTATAGCCAAATCATATATATATTGTAACAACACCCGTATATAATATATATCACTTCTCAATATACCCTAGCTATAATTTCCAAACTCTCATAGCGATAGCCAAAATCTCAAATGTTCACATTCGTAATAGTATATAAGTATTCGCACACTTAAGATACTAAACCTATAAGTATTCTCTTACTTAAGATTTAACTCACACCTTAATAATTTTTAAGGATTTTTATATAAACCCAAATATACCTAATCGTAATAATTAAATAAGTATACAAGCAAATTATTTTAATCCCACTGGTATCACATCACCTATGATAATAATCGTCAATATAGACATACTGGATAGTAGCTTAGTTCTCTCTAGCCCATATCATAAATTACATCCTACTAGCATCCTAGGACTCACTCAAATGTAATCGGCCCATATTTATTCTCTACGCATAAATATATAAACACATTTGCCTAAGTCTTCTCTTGAATGTTACTCGTCCTAAACATTCCTTAAGTCCATACCCCGGATTGTACACTCAACTAATCCAAGGTTCTCTCTTTCAACCCAAGGTTTATTCACCCTAAATTCCATTATCTAGGAGTCCTAATATCACATCTAGAATCCCCTACCATAATCTCCAATTTATAATTTAACTCCCCCTGAACATAGGAAGAAAAAATTTCAATTCCTGTTGATGCGAATCGATTCGCCCCAGCTGCAAATCGATTCGGTCAAGCAAATCAATTCCTTCTAAATTCGAATCGATTGGAACATGATCAGTACTCAGGTCTTCAGGTGCGAATCGATTCGACCTGAGACAGTCGTAGAGGTCTTCCTAAACGAATTGATTTGCCCTAACTGCGAATGGATTCGCTCGAACCAAAGCTTACAGTTTGGGCGATTTCTTCTTCTCCAAAATACCAAAACTTATCCCAGCCTCCATTTTTATGGTTTCTAATCCCAACCAACAACAATATAATCATCCAATTACTAATTTATAACTAACACATCAATTATGTTATGGGATAGAACAATTTCTCTTGGATTTAAACCCTAAAATCTTTTAAACTTTCATTTCTCATTTCATCCCATTTCTAACCATATATACACACCATTAACATGGGTTGAACACTAGAATTCATAAGGAGTTAACAACGCATCAATTTGTGAACTCAAAATCAAATTTCCCAAATTTATTTCAAGGGCTCCAACCCAAAATTCATATAGTTTACCAACTATAATAGGATATACACACACTCAATTGAATAAAGCAAGTAAACTCTTGCCTCGTGGATAAAATCCGACGACCTTAAGTTGAATCCGACGGAGTTTGGGCAGAAATCCCCTTTCTCTTCTCCCTTTCCCTTTCTTCCTTTATTTCCTTCTTCTTTTCTCTCTTTTCTTTCTTTTCTTTCTCTCTCTCGTGCCTTATAAGAGAGAAAAGGATTTTATCTCCTTATTAAACCCAAAAATGCATCGTTTACTCAATTGCAAGTCCCTACTAGTCCAAAAGTTCCCAAAACCCCAACGCTACCCCCGAGTACTCTATTTTGACTAACTCGGCCATCCCAAAACCAACCGTGCACTCAAAATCTCCATCCGAGTCACTTAACTAAAGTTCACTAATCGATTCCAACACTTCTCAACATGCATTTTCTCCAACGTGAAATATTTCCCGTCGCTTTACCCAACTGTGATAGAACATAAAAATATTCTGACTCATTTACTTAGTCCCAAAAGTAGATGTAACACACTTCGGTAATAATATAACACTCATAAATCCCAAAATTACCATTCATAATAATTCCTCTACTTATCAAATTGCACCCACTTATGTAATTTAAATGTCCATAAAAGTACGGGGTATTATAGGAAGGTATAGTCCTAAACTAATTATTTTTGTTTTTCAACTTGGAGCTTTTTCGGTTTGGTTTTTTATTAATAGTTATGGGTATTTTATCTGAAACTAGCATAGAAAACATTCCAACCTCTCTTTTCTACACCGTAGCATTGTAAAGGTATTTCTTTGGGAGTATATTTCTCAATTAGACTGAATATGTGTTGTCTTAAGTTGGAGCAATGAATATTGA
The DNA here is from genome assembly GCA_949130495.1 of Sambucus nigra. Classification (NCBI taxonomy): domain Eukaryota; kingdom Viridiplantae; phylum Streptophyta; class Magnoliopsida; order Dipsacales; family Adoxaceae; genus Sambucus; species Sambucus nigra. The sequence continues at coordinate 329,269,248 of OX422222.1, read as the reverse complement.
TGTATGTCATTCCATATTATTTACATAACCAAGTCATATTCACATCCATTTCATGCATGCTGATGTATAGTTTGAAATATGGTTGTTCAGACCACATTTCTTCATATATTTGAATTTTCATTTTCTAATGCTACTAGTCCAAACACATTCAAGTTTATTTATGCTTGGGTTGATCATGTTACTAGTCCAAAATATTTTCCAAATGTTAGAAGAAATATTGGCGTACTTTACATTCATGGGATGAAAATTATGATAGTACTTTATACTCAATTTTGTGTATAAAGTGTTATACCTTTGCAATTTGGCACAAATTCAAAATTTATGTCTGTGTTTGAAAAAAACTATACACTCATGTTGTGTATATGAATGGATTGATGAAGCTATTAGGCATAAAGTTGCAATCTTAATCTCTTAAATTGTTATGTTTTTAAGTTGTCGGTTAGTTTTTTTTCTTGCAAGACACTTACAGTTTTAAGACTAGAAAATGCATATTTATATCCATTTGATATACCTGCCTCCTTATGTCTACCCAATTTGAAGATCTTACAAGTTCATATGGCTAGTCATCCTAATGATTTGATGCAAAAGCTCTTTCACAGCTGCCCAATACTCGAAGATTTAATTATAGAAGCATTGTTGTATATCATTCGCCCAACAACACATTGGATTTTGATATTTATACCTTTTGTTTAAAGATATTGGTAATCAATCTTGATGAAATTACTGATGAATTTATACAAAAAAAATTGTTAATGCCCCAAATCTTGAATATGCAAATGTCAATGTGATATTCACTTCAAAGTATGCCTTGGGGAACTTTTCGTCACTAGTTGAAGCCATTGTCAACGTTAGGGAAGATCATATAAGTAGTCTGAAATATGCTAATCTGGTATTTAAGCATCTTAAAGGAATCACTAGTATTAAGTCTTTAGCATTGTTCAATAATACTATGGCTGTAAGTTCTTTTTTTAACTCTCTTTCACTAGTACAATTTATATAATGCAGATGATGAGTAGCATGCCCCCATTTCTGTTACAACTGACAATTATCTTCATATTATCTTCCTTGAAGGATCTATATTTTTATTATTGTAATAAACTACTCGCTTTTTATAACTTGATTGATGGAAATTATGACAGTATTCATATACTATGTATCACTATGTTAAGGATGTTCTAATGTGATGTTGAATTCAGCTATATGGAATAATTTCTGAATATTTATGTTAAAGAGTGTTCGATATTTTTTTGTATGGTTCAAATTCTAAAATATTATATTATGTATCCTCTAATAATGATTTTTATGGAACAAAATCTATCTTATTTCAGATATATATTTAAAAATATATTATATGTATCCTAGCGTATCGTATCCTACTTTTTGGAAAAATAATGTATTGCGTGTCGTGTTGTATATATTACGTGTCGAGTCCATGCTTAATAGCTCCTTTTTTAATCAGACTTTTATTAATATAATACCGTTTTGAGCGAGATTGTTCTGGTTTTCTTATTTTCCTCTACAAGTTATATCACAAACTTCATCAAATTCAAAAATATTGTATTTCTATAATTCAAACACCATTTCTTAATTCTCAACAATCGTATCGACAATAGAGTGTATCCATTGTGAATTTCATGTTATCTCACAGCCAAATGTACTTTGCCACATCTTTCTTCTACTAATCTACACATCATACGAACAATATGGTATAGCTAAACATAAGCATTATTGTATTTTCCTTCTATTCTGGGCATATGTTCCCAAACAAGTTTAATCTGAATCTATAATCATCGTCTTCTAGATATTTAATCACACACCAACATAATTTCTACCTTTAATTGCCTTTTTTCTTAATTGTCATTTATTATCATTTGAAACCCAGAAAAGTCATAGATTGTATACTATCTAAGATATAGATTGGCAGAATAATCGCTAAGGGAAGTAACTATCACTAGAATCTGATTACATGAGTCAAATGTATGAGATAACATGCAGGACGTTGATTAAAAAGATCCAAGGGTTCACAGTTAAGCACAGGTATGTGAGAGTGTAGAAACACAAATCTAGCCGTTATGGAAACAACTCGTGTAAGGCTAAGATGGAACTTTAAACGCATGTTTTTGAACTTCTACAAATATAAATTACACGCACATAATTATCAAGCGCTTTCAGTTTCTACCCAAGCATATATTTAACAACTTATGGAATTTACAAATTAGCCCACAACTTTATTAATAACCAATTTTTACTTAAAAAAAATGTTTAAAAAATCATTGAAATTATTTAAAATATCCCCAAAATTATAGAAAAATATTTTAAGGGGATTTAACTCACACAACACCAAATAATGAATAAGGCAAGCACATATGCAACACATGAATGCATTGTAGGTGAAGTGTTGGTGTACTACCTTTTGGACAATTAGAGGAACGCAAAATGAAGAGTTTGAAGGTTCTTTGGTTTGAAAGGGCATGACTGAATTTTGTCACTATTTCCAAACTAGATGAGCACCTATATAATATAGACTCAAGTGAGTCAAAGATATAGGGTGATTCAATCTCCCCCTTTGGAAATATGAGACAAAATCTTCTTTGAGTCATCTAGGACTCGTAGTGATATAAAAGAATAAGAAAAACTTAGTCCTATACAAAAATTATATCTACCCAATATCCTAGAAAGAGAAAATTACATAACTCAACTAGATACAACCCAATACCCTAACAAAATTCTGTTGCAAATGAAGGTACTGATTCCTGAAAATAAGATAACTAAGATCAAGATTTTTATTTGATAATACAACAAAATGTCCAAGAGGACTCCAATGTCTCCCCCATTTTGTCTCAAATGGACAAAGGGCAAGGAGAACTAGTAAAAATAATAAATCATTGTTCTGCCATGACCATACCAATAGATTTGCGCAAAGATTCAAATCGAAGAAAGTCTAAAGGTTTGGTAAACTGGTCAGCTAATTGCAAGTCAGTATGAATTTAATTTATTTCTAACTCCTTAGATTCAACTAACTCACGTATGAAATGATATCTGATTTTAATATGTTTGGTAAGAGAGTGCTGAACAGGATTTTTAGAAATATTAATCGCGCTTTGATTGTCACAATAGAGATGCAACTTATCTTTAGTTATACCGTAATCTTTCAGCCAAAGTAATTGGGCACATCAACTAGCTGCTGCAATATATTCGAATTCGGCAGTAGACAAGGAAGTGCAGTTTTGTTTCTTGTTGCTCCATCCTACTAAATTTTTACCAATGTAGTAACACGCTTCTGAAGTACTCTTACTATTATCAGTACAATTGGCCCAATCAGCATCGGTGTAACATACTATAGTACTAGAAGTGTCTTTAGTGTACCAAAGTCCTAAATTTAGAGTTCCTTTAATGTATTTGATAATTCTTTTAACGCACAATAGATGACTCTCTTTAGGATTATTTTGATATCGAGCACAAACGTAAACAAAGTACATGATATCAGGATGGGAGGCAGTAAGATAAAGTAATTTTCCTATCATACTACGCCCCATTCTCATCTTTAGAAAGTTTTACTGAGGTACTCATAAGAGTCCTAGCTTATTAAGCTGTTTCTAGTCCAAACTTCTTAACAATCTCTAAAGTGTATTTAGATTGTGATAGAAATAATCCTTCTAAATTCTGTTTAACTTGGAGCCCTAAGAAGAATTGTAACTCCCCCATAAGTGACATTTTAAATTCTTTGTACATAATGTCAGAGAATCTCCTAACTTCTAAAGGGGGTGGATCCAAAAATGATATCGTCAACATAAATTTGAGCAATAGTAATATTGTTATCGAAATGTTTGACAAACAAAGTTTGGTTATTCACCCCTCTCCTAAATCCGTTGTCTAAAAGAAAGGTGGATAGACACTCATACCAAGCTCTAAGAGCTTGTTTTAACCCATAAAGATCTTTTTTTAAGACGATAGACATAATTTGGGTGATGAGTGTCAATGAACCCTTTGGGTTGTTCTACATAGGTCTCCTCAGTTAAAATTTCGTTAAGGAAGGCTGACTTAACATCCATTTGATATAGTGTGAAATGAAAATGACAGGCTATGGAAAAAAGTACGTGAACGGATTGGAGACAAGTGACAGGAGCAAAAGTTTCCTCGAAATATAGTCCTTCAATCTGAGAGCAGCCCTGAGTAGACCTGTCAATGGGTCGGTTTGGGTCGTGTACGGGTTACGGGTCAAAACAACCTAACCTATACATGACCCGTTAATCCTAACGGGTCTAATAACAATACCCAAACACGACACGTTAATATTAACGGGTACACGACCCAAACCGTTAACACCCGTTAATATTAATGAATCATTTTGGGTCGAAATGGGTAACGGGTAGAAACGAGTTAAAACGGGTCCAGGTAAATTCCCAAACCTGAACTGTTAGTGTTAACGGGTCTACCGTGTCAATCCGTTAATGAACCAAACCCAATAAGGGTAAACCCATTAATTTATAATTTCATGTCGGGTCGTGTTAACGGGTTATCGTGTTTTTCGACAGGTCTAGCCCTGAGCAACTAATCTAGCTTTATTCCGAATAATCCTCCCAGATTCATCAGTCGTATTTTTAAAAATCCAACGTCTATTAATAACCCTTTTATTTTTAGGCCTGGGCACAAGATACCAAACATCATGAATGACAAATTGAAGAAGTTCCTCCTGTATAGCACTTATCCACAAAGTGTCATTCAAGGCTTCATTTACAGTTTTTGGCTCAATAAGAGACACAAAACAGGCAAAGTGAGCAATGTTACGAAGTTGAGATCTTGTGCAAACAGACTCAGTAGGATTACCAACTACACTATCTAAAGGGTGATCTTTGGAAACCCAGTTAGGTACTTCAGGGCTCTTAGTTGGTAAAGATTCAACTATTTTTGGGGAGTCATAATTTAAGATGTTTTCGGACTTATCCACAATAATTAGTTCTTTAGTCTTACTTTCTACATTAATGGATTCCATCATGGTTTTGGCACGAAGATTGTAGGCACGATAGGCTCTACTATTTGGAGAATATCCTAAAAAGATGGCGTTATCTCCTCTGGTTTCGAATTTAGACAGATGTCCTCTATTCTTACAGACATAACAGGTTTTACCAAAGGTTCTAAAGTATTTCAGGTTAGGTTTCTTCCCATACCATAGATCATAGGATATTTTTTTGGTATTTTTCCTTAAGTAGACTCGATTGATTATATGACAGGCGGTACGAATGGATTCTACCCCAAAATATTTTGTTAGGTTTTTCGCATGAATCATTACACGGGCCATTTCTTGAAGAGTGCGATTTTTACGCACATCAATCCCATTTTTTTGAGGTGTCTTAGGAGCACTAAATTCATGTTTATAACCATTATAGTCACAATATTCAATGACGCCTGAATCTATAAATTCTCCTCCTCTATCACTACGAATTCTATCTCCTTGGGAGTCTTTTTCGTTTTCTATACGAACTAAGATTTCCAAAAACTTATGAAAGGTTTTTGATTTATGTTTTAAAAAGGCAACCCAAGTAAATCGAGTGAAATCAACCATAACAAGGATGTAATTATTTCCACAAAGACTAACAATACGAGAGGGACCCATTAGGTCCATATGGATGAGTTCTAGAGGTTTAGTGGATATAATTTCTTTAACTTTATTTTGGGGAGCCTTAATAATTTTCCCTTCTTAACATGTACCACAAATAATGTTTGAAATTGGTTTGATCTTAGTAAGACCTCTAACTATGTCTTGAGAGCACAATTTGCCAAGACTATCATAATTAATGTGACCCAACCTATTATGCCATATCTCAATGTCATCCATTATGGCAATGTTACAAACCTCTGTACTTAAATTGACTGTGTAACAGTTATCTGGAGTACGGAGTCCTGTAGTAATGCAACCACCTTTTTTATTTAAAATTTTACAATTGTTCTTTGAAAAGATGACAATATGGTTTGAGTCATAAAAATGCGATATACTTAGTAAATTGGCTTTAAATGCTTTTACCAAGAGGTCATCTTCAAGAATTGGTAATCCTTCTTCATGGAGTGTTCCTTTACCAATGATCTGGGTTGATACACCATCTCCAAATAAGACTTTTCCTCGGGAGAAGTTATTTTTATTTGAGAGTTTGGAATCAACCTCGATCATATGTTTGGAAGAACTAGAGTCTAAATACCATCCGGTTATAGTATGTTCAACTCTAAAAGCACTGATCACTATGTTGCATTTTAGCTGGGGTAATAGATCATCTTTTCTAACCCAAATTTCTCTAGTTTTCAATTTTCGATTATTAGATCATATTTGATAAAACTTACGAGCTTCAGTCTTTTCCTTAAAAGATTTTTGCACATTTTTATTGTTGTTATAAATAGTTTGAGTAATTGGTCTAGAATAGAATCTAGGATTCCTTCTTGTTGATGGTCTTTTAGTATTAGTCATTTTCCTTCTATTACCATAGTTAGAATTCTTGTTTGGCTATCTAGGAAGGACATAATTATTTTGTCTTCTCCTAGAATAGTTAAAGTTATGGTAAATAGGAGAGATATAAACTAGATAACATATACGTTTGGTATATCAACCTTCTAGGGAATGCCAATGAACATCACAATAGGATCAGTAAAGATGGCACGTAGAACTCACACCGAAATTTTTTTATTCAAAGATTTGTCTAAGTTTTGAGTTCTAGTCTTGCTCCTGTTGGCACAGGATGAAACGTCAAATCTGCTTGTCGAAAAGGGGGCAGACGTATTTAGTCTTTTTCTCAACATTATGCTTAGAGTTTCTTGATTCACCAATGTCTAACTTCAGTTGTTTTTTATCAAACTCATTTTTCAAACTGTGAAAATCTGGACAAGTTTCAATAGGTCTTTTTCCACCAGACACAAACTTTATAGTTTCAACGTTTTTAGTTTGGATCTTAGAGTTGCACTAAAATCCTATTCCAGTTCTGTCATCAAAATTGATTTTTCTTTCAATAACACAATCTTCAAAACATTTAGAATTATTTTCAAAATTTGCAAACTTTTTGAAGACTGTGGATGTCTTTTCTTTTATTTGTTCCAATTCTAACAAGGTTCCTTTGTATTTATTTTCCAGAATTTCATTAGAGTTAGACAACTCTTCCATTTTTTATTCAAAGTTTTTGGTTTCATTCTCATGAGTTAGACATTGAGTAGTGTACTCTTCAGCATTTTGTTTGATCATCAGACTTAAGGTTTATATCTTCTGGGTAAGAAGCTTGACATTTTTTTCAAGCCTAGTGCTTTTCTTGAGAGTTTTTGTGTATAGTGTGTGTGAATGTCAGGAAGGTCATCATTGTCGGAGTCACTAATTGTGCAGTGTGCAGTGTCCCCTAGTGATTCATTTTCAGGACTCACACACCCATTGACATCAACAATAGAGCATTCCCTTTGACTCACACACACAACGTTTGAAGCATTATCAACATTCTCAAGCAATAAAGAAGATAAACCAGTAGGCATAGTATTAGTTAGCATAGCATGATTAGATTCCTCATCATCATTGTAGATTATCTTAGCAAAGAATGACATAAAAGGGTCAAAGGTGTTAGATGACTCAGGTTCATTATTTTCAGAGTCATTTGAGTCATCCCAAGTCTTGCTTAGATGAGCCATATTATGTTTGTGAATTTTGTCTAAGTTAACTCTACAGTCAGTAGCCATGTGTCCTAACTTTACACATCTATAGCATTCAACATTTTTAAGGTGTTTCTCAGGTCTGTTGTGATTATCAGTCTGGCATTTGTCTTGTCTTCTCTCACGAGGTCTATTGTTAGATTGGTTTGGATAAGTAAATTTGCCTTGTTTTTTTGCTATTTTATTTCAAAAGTTCACAATTTTCTTAAACTGCTTAGACATTAAGGAAATCTGATTATCCAAAGCAAGCCGATGTTAGGTAAGCTAAGTTCAGGTGTGGTCAACTTAGATGAAAACACAAGATTGGAGGCAGACTGTCTCTTTTGGGACTGGGATAATTTTTTCTTAAATTTTAATTCCATTTTCACAGTTCTCAATTTGCTACTGAGGAGTTCAGGTGTAAGATTTTGATCATCCATCTCCTCAATTACATATCTCTTATTATCAAATTTTTTTGGAAGTGATCCTAGAATTTTAGAGATAATTTCCTTTCTATCATAAACAATCCCATTAGCATGCAATTTGGTCACAATGTGTGTGAGTCTAATATAGAAGTCATCAAATGACTCAGTCTCAGTCATGATTAAGGAATCGTACTGCTGAATTAACATTTGTGTTTTAGCAGCTTTAACTCTGGTATCACCCTTATGTGCAGTCACTAGGGTGTCCCATGCTTCTTTAGAGGCAGAACATAATGATAACCTCTTAAATTCGTGTTCATTAATAGACATGAATATGGAATTTTTGCGTTTATTGTTATTAAGTGAAATTTGTTTCTCTTCCTTAGTAAATTCACTTAGTAAATTTCTAATCCTCACAGTACTTCCTTCAGTGACTGGTTTAGTAGGAAAGGTTTAACCATTTTTAATAACTTCCCAGACATCATCTCCCAATGTCCCTTGGATGAAGGCAACCATCCTTACCTCCGAGTAAGGAAAGTTGGTTCCATCAAAGAGAGGGGGCCTGAACAGGTTACCTAGTCTCTCAAATTTCTCGTCCATAATTTGTTTTGAGAAAAAAATTTCAAAAAATCAAGATCTAAAGAATTTTTGAAAAACCAATGCTCTGATACCAATTGAAAAAGTACCAGTTAAGTCGTTTAATTCAAGATTAAACTATCTAAATGGCTCTGAATAGTTTGTTAAAGAAACTCTTTTCTTAAAAAAAAAAACTTAAACACAAGGTGTATAAAACAGTATGAACGAGTTATTTAAGGTATAGATTTACCAGTTTTGAAAAACAAAACTTAAGAAAATTAAACAAACACAGCACAACCTTAAGAAAGGGATGCGAGGAAGAGGAAGTATAAAAGTGCAATTTTAACGTGGTAAAACCACGCCCAATTGGGGAAACATCCACGGAGGTCTCTACACCTCAAAAGTAAAAATCCACTAAAATAGAGTAACAGGTTAAAAACTATATAACAATCAAGACATGCAATCAGACCTAATTCTAAGTTCAGAAATATACCAACTGCTCTAGATTTTTTGACTTGTCCCAAGGCTCTGATGTTGTTAATGTTCTCTCAGCTTTGTAACTCCACTCCTTTTAGCTTTACGTCGACTTAAAATGTCCAAGATCTCAATACCAACACTTTTCAGTGTAGTAGTGTGAATGTTTAAGTGGTGATGTGCTCTAAATCACATGCATGCAACTCACACACACACTTAATTACAGACACTATGCAAAATAAATCACAAATACGCAAATATTTCCCAAATCAGTTTAATCAAACTTATCAGACTTTGGAACTTTAAAATATCTGCAGATCAAGAGGGAATCTTGCTATATACACGAGCTAAGATCCTATGCACTTTTTATTTGAAAATATTTACATTTATTTCACAAAATGTGAAATATAATAAAGTGCAAATCCCCAATCAAGATCTCAACTAGACCTAAGTCTGAATATTCAAAGAAACTGAAATCAGAAAAGGTTTTGATGGTTTAGGGTTTGAAAATAACATATCATTTTGAAAACAACCAACAAAATAAGATTTCTCGAAAGAAGAAATCAAAACTACGCAATATCTACGTGAAATGTATCACGGAGATCAAATCTCAAAGTTCTATGAAAGAATGAGATTTAACCAACGTGATTAAGTTGGAAAAGAGATAAAGGACATAAGAGGATGAAGATACTTGAATATCAAACTAACTCTCTCATAGCAAAGGTTTTCTAGAAGGATTTGATCGGTGTTTAGTTTAGGGTTTGATTTCTATCTTTTCCTTTTTTTCTCTCTCTTTCTCTCTATTTTCTCTTAGAAGTGAGGCTGGCCAAAGATTGTAAATGTATAACATATTATAGTAAGAAATGGAAGGCTCTGGAACATTGAGGAAAATCAATGCTCAGGATTGAGTTTAATAGATCGAAGTACATACAAGGGTTAAGAACGCACCGCTTATAAGCAAACCCTCATTGGTTGATCTAGATAATACAAGGATCATATCAGATCCATACAGGACGTTGATTAAAAAGATCCAAGGGTTCATAGTTAAGCACTGGTAAATGAGAGCGTAGAAACACAAATCTAGGCGTTGTGGAAACAACATGTGTAAGGCTAAGATGGAACTTTAAACGCGTGTTTTTGAACTTCTACAAATACAAATTGCACCCACATAGTTATCAATCGCTTTTGGTTCCTACCCATGCATATATTTAAAGCTTATGGAATTTACAAAACAGCTCACAACTTTATTAAAAACCAATTTTTAATTACATAAAAATGTTTAAAAAATCATAGAAATTATTTAAAATATCCCCAAAATTATAGAAAATTATTTTAAAGGGATTTAACTCACACAACACCAAATAATGAATAAGGCGAGCACATATGCAACACATGAATCCATCCTAGGTGAAGTGTTGGTGTACTACCTTTTGGACAATTAGAGGAACTCAAAATGAAGAGTCTGAAGGTTCTTTGGTTTGAAAGGGCATGACTCAATTTTGTCACTATTTCCAAATTGGATGAGCACCTATATAATATACACTCAAGTGAGTCAAAGATATAGGGTGCTTCAAACTATAATAGACTAGTGGAACTCTTATGGGAAGGCACATAACAAGATTTTAGTATAAATCATAAACAACATTGTAATGAAGCACTAGTTAATACAATAGTCAAAATGTCATTGCCTTTTTTATGTATTGCATAGTTCTGGTGGAGGCACAATTAGAGGATAAATTGAAATAATATTCAGGATGAAGTAATAACAAATTTATTACAGATGAAGAATGATATGCGAAGTGAAATGCAAAGTTTGTTCCAAAATATTACCCCCTCATTATGCTTCCATTACCTTAACGATTTAGACTAACTAGGTAATAATATATACTTCATACATATAATTACTTACATATATATTGAGAGATATTCGGGTGGAAAATTCTCTCTTTTAAAGTTAAATTTTCAATGGTGGTGGTGAAAATTTTCTATGATAGTGGTCATAATTTTCTATTGGTTGGTGTATTTAATGTTTAAAATAGGTTGGTTACTTGTGGTTTTCATGAATAAACAAAAGAGACTCTATTGAATTTTAAAAAAATAATATTAGTTATATATTTATATTGTTTGTGATGAGAATATACTATATTGATTCATTGTACATTGAATTGTTGATGAGTGGGAAATTAATGTTGACATAGTTGACACTAATTTTTTTTACAAAACATGCCATGCTAATTAGTGATTTTGGAGGTCATACGCTTTAAAATTGTGGGATTACTTTGATTATATCATTTCTTATTTTGGAGTATAAGAAATTAATGTGTTTTTATTGTCAAGTCGAATATTTGAACTTAGTGTTATAATTTTTGTTTTGATGAATATTTGGAGATGCTTGTAAGAACTCGAACTATTATTGAATGAAAATGATTCGTTGTGTTGGTTGAAAATCATCTTACATATTACATTTTATGATTATTTGATGTGTTGTGTTGTCTCAAATGTAATTCAATTATATATTAAACTTTAGCAATAGATTTTATTGTCCACAATATATTAGTGCAATAATTTTAAGATCGCAACGCCTCTTTTGGGACAGTTAAAATTTTCCCAAAAATATATTAAAATGACTATGTTTCCATCTCAAAAAGATCTTGTAAAATATTAACCTTTTGAGACAGATTAATTCCCATCTCAAAAATACACGTTTAGGAAAACTCTCTTGACGTCTCAAAAAGGGTCATATAAAATGATGAGCTCTTGAGACGGATCTGTTCGGGTTTCAAAAAACTATTTTGAGATATCTCTGGTGTTACAAAAAGTTTTTATAATCCCCTATCAAAAAGACCCCTTAGCCATCCCAAACAGCGTCCCAAAAAGTATTTGAGACGGATAAACCATCTTTTGGGACTGTTAGGCCATCGTCTCAATAGCTACTTTTTTTGTAGTGTCTTCACCCTTATAAGAGTCAAACGCTTTCACACCTTTATCCCACAATTATTTTAAGTTCTTCGATTAATGGGTCTAAGAAAGTATCAATATCATCGTCGGGAGCCTTCGGCCTAAGTATCAATAACGACAATAATATGAACACCTTTATCATGCACAGTGTTGGAGGAAACTTAAAGGCTCCATGAGAACTGGACAATAACTCTGATTAGTGCTTAAATTATTGAAAAGGTTAAACCCTTCCGTTGATAATGGAAGACAAATATTGCACGGTTCCATTGCAAATTCAGGGTGTCGTGTATTTAAAAGTTGTCAGATGACTGAATTAACCAAATAACACATGAGATTACCAACCAGCTCGTATCAAGTGTACCATGCCATAGGCTTTATTATCCATGGTACAGTTTAAACATGGCCTCGGGGAAAAATACTTCAAAACCTTATGTGGAACTTATGAGCACTTGCAATATTTTGCAGTTTTGTCTATTCCATTCTCACAAGCCCTATATCTAGGCTCCCTGAATACATGACACTCATCCTTCTCTTCATTCTCTTTGCGGTACAATATGAAATCATACTCATATGCATGAATAAATTTGTACTTCAAACCCAAACCCTTCAAGATCTTTACCATGCTAGGATAATTTTTTGGTAATGTGTTCTCTTTTGGGAGAATGTCTTTAACCCACTTAAGAATTTCGATTACGCTGTTGCTCGACAAACCAAATTGACTCTTCAATTATAAACCAATTATTGCATATAATACCGAGTGATATTCATCGTAATATTTATATAACGGTCTAGCCACGTTGTCTTTCAATCTTATGTATTCCCTATCTTTTAGTAATTTAACATCAACTTGTGCATTGACTTGGTCATAATGCACATTATCTATATCCATGGATTGGTGGTTTTGATGGAGATGGACTCCATAAGCATCCTTAATTAGGTCGGTCAAATGAAGATGTGTTGGAAAATCATGTAGCACTTCAACTCAGTGGGGTTCCATTAAGAGACCGGGTACCGATAATTCTTCTTAAACATAAGGTACATTCTTTTCACCATGGTATGCCCATATTTTACAGTCTTGCAAAATTCCCCACTTTAGTAAATCCAACTCAACGTCTTCTAAAGACTTATATTTTTCGTTCATACAAAGGGTGCACGGACATAAAATCTTGACACTTGTAAGATTTCTACGTGCATATTTAACAAATTATTGAACACCCTTTACATGGTTATCATATATTGGGTTACTCACCCCCATCCACTCTTCGTATTGTGGGAAATCCATTAAATAATCTTCAAAATTCAATTCACCTATATTAATAGGTTGAAACAAGGGTCATGCTGCATATAAGAATGCACAGTTCATAATTCATTCAAATTATTCAACACAACTTAAACTCAAGTTAACCAACTTAAACTTAAATTGATGTTGCATACACTAAAATCGTCAACAAATGACCGACAAACTTAATATAACTTAAATAAGAAAAATATTACAACTTTTTCTCAAATTAAACGTTGTTCGTGGCCTAGGATTGACCGACAAATGAACTGGCTAAGTTATAAAACAATTATGCTAGTATTTCAGTAAGGTTCCTTCTCCGCTATCAACGTACACAAGCTTTAGTCCACAACCGTTGTATATGTTATTGACCATTATCTAAGCCTCACCCATCTGCAAAGGGTGACCGTGAATATGAGGTTTGACGTTCAAGGAAATGAGTGTGCAAATGCCAATAATCCTAGTATTGGTCAAGTTCCTTATATAGTACTGCTCGCCATAGTTATCGTGAGTAGATGACGATGGTCCAAAAACTGTGACGGGATGAGGCACTTAGGAGGGGAATGTTAAAAGAGACAGCATTTGTGAGGGGAAACCTTGAGATGGAGGATAGGGATAACCTTAAGAAGGAGGGTAGGGGCAACCTTGAGGAGGCATCGGGGGTTAAAAACTTGAGTAAATAGGGACACGAGGCACCCAATTTCACCTGTTAACACTCCCAGGTTACTCTTAATCTCTCGCACACCCCCATCTGTCTCTAACTGACTTGCCTCTTGGATCGAGATGTGATTCCTCGCCGAAGAAAGCTCGTCCCCGAGAGGTGCAGTGTGTTTTAATTTGGTTTTCAATATGTGTGATCCGACACCTTTTTTCCTCCCTCTGTTTTCAGTTCTAAAGGTCTGGGTCAGGGTATTATCTCCAATGTCATCATTATGGCTCGAAGCGGAGTTAGTGCTAATGGCTTCAATCGATTCCTATAGCATGAAATTGTATTTAGTCTTATGATTTTAACATTATATATATATATAAGTGGTCATACTCATTAGAGTCGAAGCTAAGTGTGGTGGGAATATATTATCTTTATCTCTTATGGCATGCATGTACAAGTTGTCCCAATTAGGTTTTTTTATCTGCATCTGGACCTCCCTTTTTACTTTCTAAACTTTCACTCCTCAAATTTTCATATGATTTAGACCCCAGCCTGCGGACATCAAATTTATTTGCTCTGTTTTGTTTATTTTTCTCCCGATTGACCAACTTTTTATCCATCGCCCCATTTTCCAAAAAGATGTTTCATTGATCGACCTACATTTCAACATTCGAAGGGACTTTGTCTTTCATAGACAAAATGTCTAAGATTGATGCCCCCTTCGGGACATATCTCTACCGAAGGTTCCTTTGATATGTTCTCATTTGTTTGGCAACCAGGGAAAAACCATTTTTCTTTGAATGCCGGGGAAGGAGAAACTCTTACAATGTTATTAAAAAACATCATCCCTGATGACTTTATCAACTGCATTCTAGTTATCTGTTGTGCCGACTCCCACATTCATTTTCCTAAGCGACAAACACTGGGATTTAATGATCTGGATATCATTTTTATTTCCAGTAGGATTATTCCTGAGAAGGGAGAATACAATGAGATTTTTCTCATTTGCTCAGGAGTTGTCAAAAGTAGGGGGTGTTGGATTAACAAAAATGTGTTGCCTACTCTTAGATGGAGTGGTAGAGTGAAACATTGGCGGAGAAGGGTAATGTTCACCGAGTGGTGATGAGAATCCAAGTTGGGGTGCAGGAGATGAGAATTCAAGAGGTGTCCCGTCTTCATTTGGTACGTTATCTCTATTGTCGTTCAAAATAAGCTACGAATTCATCATACCAACATATTTATGACTAAATAATCATGTTTACCACTATATATATTTGTATATACCTTTTCATAATAATACTTTAAAATGTGTTCAATGTGTCTAATCTCCATCCATTCATTATTACTTTTAAAAAATCTATGGATTTTTGCACGTGGCCAACTAACAGGAAGCGTATCTATGATTAATGTATAGATGTCCGTGACATGAACTCAGATCCTTTCTTCTTCTTAATCTTACAGGAAAGATTCAATTTTACATGCATGTGTTGTAAGACATCACAGTCTTGGTCAATGCTCACTTTATGTAGTTGTATCCATAATGGGTGAATGTTTTTTTTTCTGCCTTCTATAACAGTGGAAGTAACGTAGGGTTACGTCAGGATTATATATGAGAAATATATTTTCTATTGCCTCATCGTATATTTTTGGTAGGAAAAACAGAATACGATCGAATAGGTACTCTTGCGATAGATGGACTCCACAATCTGCAAGGTAGTTAAATTGTTAAATCTTCTTATTCCCATACTTTGTAAATAAGATTACCCTCTATATGGCATGCACTGATAAAATATGTATACGTGTGGTCCAATTGCAATCCCTTGTACTCTTATTTCCAGTGATTATCACCGTTCCTTATTTGTTTTAGGCAAAAATATATGAGGGTGTGAATATGATTCTTAAAAGTAATGGCTCTAATTAATCATTAACTAGTTATTATTTTTCAATGTATCTTATGCATCCTTCCAATATTGAAATTGGGTTCACAAACACACCCAAAAGGGTTACATAATAATAATATAAAAGGTCTCAAATCCTAAACCCTAAATCGATCAACCCTAATCACCCGCACACTTTTGATTACTGGCAAAAAATGACCACTGAGACACTTTAAATGAATAATTAAATGGTAATGTGATTATTTTTTATTATTCAAATTCGATTGAAGAATATTATTCATTTTTTGTTAAGCACAGTTTGAAAAGGCTAGGATGTCGTATTATAGAGAGGTCTATGTTCTTTCTAGCCATAGAATGGGTGGTATAGGCAAGAATAATGTTAGATTTAATTTTACTATCCAAAATATAAATTTACTGGTGTATGGTCACCGTTCTATACCGTGACCTCGGGTCGTGACCATTTAATTTTTTACATGTCACCAACAAAAGTGACTAAAACAAAGTTTATGCAAGACATCAAACATAAATTGACATATTAAGAAAGAAATTATGTAGGATTTATCCAACAAACGAAAACCATTTCAACACTTGGGTTCATTAATTCACCGACAACAAAATCTTAGTATTGGTGCCACCCCGACCCCTATTGATAATGCTGCCACATATGATTACACTCAACAAACTCTTAGTTGTAAGTTTCAATGTAAGGCATCACATGAATAAACTTATCTATTTTTTCCCCAAATACCATTTTTATACTAAATGCATTAATATATTAACGAAGTTCATGATAACCCATATAATGTGTAATTATTACACTAACTATATATGTTAATAAATAGTTAAATTTTGAAATGATGTGTGTATATACAAGGAGTTGAATGTCTCAATTTTTAACCTTTTATTTATTTAATGTAAAGTACAACATTTTCAAATAAAAAGAAACTTTTGGTTAATCAATTTATATCAGTAATACATAATCAACTTCAAACCCTAAATAAGAACATTCAACCAAATTTTAAGCCCTAAATAACATTATTCGATCAGTATTTATAATGCTCAAGTAATTTCAAGCCCTAAATAACAATACACAATAAAGTTCTAGCCCTAAATAAATACAACCCATTAATATTAACAATACCCAATTAATTTCAAGCCTAAATAGAAATATCCAAATAATATCAAGCCCAAAATAACAACATAAATTAATATTAACAATACCTAATCAATTTGAAGTGCTAAATAACAATATCCAAATAATTTTATAAACTATGTATCATAACAAATTCAATTTCTGCAAAATTTAACACCAATTTATGTAATTAAATTGAACTAAAAACTGTAGGCAAATGAAGATAGGGAAAGTACCTAAGAGAGAGAGTTAGATGAGAGAGAGATAGAGCAGATGGAGAGTGGTTAGAGATTGAGAGAAATCGTGAGATGAAAAAAAAGTTGGATTTTTTTATATGTAGAAGGTATGGTCATCGTCATGGGCCATGACCCCACGACATGACCATTTATTTTTTTACACGTCACGAACCTGGTCACGATCTATGACTGTGACCAGGGTGGTGACGTGTAAAAAATAAATGATCACGTTATGGAGTCACAGTGTAGGACCGTGACAAGCACCCATACCTATTTCAAATGATCACGGCCCGTGACCGTGACCCTGACCTATCTCAACTAAAACACTAATATTTATCACGACCATTGTCACGGTCGAAGGTCGTGACCCACTTTGGGGGTGTTTTGGCACCCATTGGGTAACGAGTGTGGTCACAGACCAAGGCTGTGACCCTTGTGATCACGCCCCATGGCTGTGATCACAATCATTTTTCTTTGTCACGACATTTGTCACGTGATTTTAGCTCTGGTCACGGTCCTAGGCCATGACCGGCTTGCCGTGAAGATTTTCGGTTTGTGGTGTAGTGTTAAATCTTCTGTGGGTTGAAATATATTGTTCAAGCATTCAGGGGTAATCAGGCTTATGCACGAGGTCAAGATGATTGGATCCAAATCTTTCATGGGTCAAAATATATTGGTCAAGCATTGGGGGTTAGGCTGGCTTGTGTATGAGGTCAGAATGACTTGATCGAGATCTTCCATGGGTCAAAATAGATTGTTCAAGCCTCAGGGGGTAATTAGGCTTATGCACTAGGTCAAGATGATTGGATCCAAATCTTCCATCGGTCGAAACAGATTGTTCAAGCATTGGGGGGTAGACAGGCTTGTGTATGTGGTCTGGATGACTAGATCCGGATCTTTCTTGGGTCAAAATAGATTGCTCAAGCCTTGAAGGGTAATTAGGTTTATGAACAAGGTCAAGATGATTAGATATAAATCTTCCATGGGTCAAAATAGATTGGTTAGGCATTGGGGGGTAAACAGGCTTGTGTACAAGCTCAAGATGACTAGATCCAGATCTTCCACGGGTTGAAATAGATTGGTCAATAATTGGAGGGTAAATAGGTTTGTGTACGAGGTTAGGATGACTAGATCGAGATCTTCCATGGGTCGAAATAGATTGTTCAAACATTGGGGGGTAATTAGTCTTGTGTACGAGGTCAAGATGATTGGATCCAAATCTTCCATGGGTCGAAATATATTGGTTATGCGTTGGGGGGTAAAAAGGCTTGTGTACGAGTTGAGGATGACTAGATCTAGTTATTTCGTGGGTCAAAATGGATTGTTCAAGCATTGGGGGGTAATCTGGCTTGTGTACGAGGTCAAGATGATTGGATCCAAATCTTCCATGGGTCAAAAGAGATTGGTCAACCATTAGGGGGTAGATAGGCTTGTGTACGAGGTCTGGAAAATCAGATCTATGTTTGCCGTGGGCCGAAATAGATTGGTGAGGAAGATCGGGAAAATCAGATCTATGAGGGGGCGTGCCTCCATTTTTGCCATTAGTTCCATTCTTGTAAGTATGGTCGGACTGAACATGTTTAGAATGATGCGGGGATGAAGAACTTTCATGAGCATTACTAGATGTTGACGTGACTTTTGTTGAACTAGTTTTCTTGTGGGCATGACTCGAGTGACCAGAATTGGCATGAGTTGACGATGCAGATGTTCCATGGGTGGGAATCTCTTGGATGCTGTGTGGTTCATTTTTTAACCCCGTGGCAACAAATTTTGTAAACTTTTTAATACCTGAGCGAACAAATCTCGAACTTTCACAATGTGCAGTATCTGAAACTGCAACTCGTAGTTGATCGGCTGCTTCTTTTACAGAGGGATTAGCTGTGTTTGGTGCCCCACCACCACTGCTGGTATTATTTGAGGCCATAAGGGTTCTTGGAGACGGACCAACTACTTATATACCATATATATGGGCGGGGATTGAGAAGAACGCGCAAGCCTTTCTTAATTCTTACATATCCATAAAAACACCTTAGCTGGATATTGACCAATGGAGGAGAACGTAGTAAGAAAGAAAGAGAGGGAAGGATATAGGAAAGAGAGCAACACCACCCACTAAGTTTTGTATTTATTTAACCACAGGTGGAGTAAAAGTAGTTTATACCTACATTTTTAAAAGAGTAATATTACACACACCCATTCTTAATATCAATTCACTATCAAATGTGCTTTAAATATATTGTATCATAGTAGGCTCCACACTTTGGATGGTGGGATCCACACTTTAGTACATGCATTTAAAGCACATTTGGTACTAGATCGGTACTAAGAGTAGGTGTATGTATCTTTATTCTTTTCAAAATGGTGTGGCATGAAACTGCCACCATCGTTCCATAATATAAATGAAATATTTTATTTTATCCATAATTTAGTTTGGACATTTTGACCTAATTAGTTTTGTATTAGGATTAACAAAGCATTATGATAAAATATTTAATGTAAAAGAATCAAAATATTAAAATTATAATATCGTGAAAATGTGTTTTAGGCCGTATATGACACATTTTTACAATTTAAGCTAGAAATTAATTGTTTAAGTGTACGACGTAACATCTATGCTTCATTTTCAATTTTTAATATGAAGTTATAGATGTTTAAACAATCTTCAGAAGATAATTTTTATATTAAGGACAAAATAATCTAATCAAAAACTTGTATGTCAATTTTTAATAGATTTTTTAGTGGCAACATTTTCGTCATTAGTAAAATTATCACGAAATTTTTATTTGATTATTCTTTTATTATCCTCCGTTGGATAAATTTTAATATAATATAATATTTTTATTATATTAATTGATGTTTTATTTTAAACATTAGTTGTTAATATATTATTATATTATTTGGTGTTTGATTTTAAACATAGTTTGGGTTTTATTTTTTAGAAGGAAGAAACATGAGCAAATGGGTTTGAAAGATATGGGAGTGCTCAAAATCCCATATTGTCCCACATTAGAAGAGTACCTTAAAAAGTAGTGGTATATCAACTAAAAGGCAACTAAACTTCTAGTTGACAAGTCAAATAAGGGGCAATGATCCCATGCATCGCGGTGGTGCTTCAGCACCACCAATCGCGGCACCTGGCGTGCGAAAGTGGGATTGGGCGACTTAGGGCACATTGTGAGCTTTGACGTCGCTTGGAGCGTGGGAGCCTAAAGTTTTGACGAGGTAAAATAGATCAACGGTTGTGATTCAACGATTCGAGCAAAGGGTTTAAAATTTGAAACGACTTGATCTGAACCGTTAGATGAACTCGTAGTGTTTCGTGTAGGGGATGTTCATTCGCTTACGATGGGATGCCTAATCTGAACAATTAGATCAAAGATGTTCCAAACATGGATGATCCAACGGCTGCTAAGTCGCTACATGAAGAGCTGTGACTATTGAAGAACAATCACACAAATGGCCATAAAATGAGTTCCAGGCCTCTGTTTTGGACACTGAAAATTGCTTATTTCTTCTCTCTTCGTCCTCTACATTTTGGCATTATCAGATTACAAATTCAGAGTGTTCTCGGTTTGATCAAATAGTACATAGTTTGAATGAAACAACTTTTCATACACTGCATTGTATCCTGAAGGCAGATTCTATAAAGCCATAGTGTACTCACGATTTTGTCTCAACCGGATTAGGAGAATTTTTTCCTAAAAGAAAGCGTTTCCAGAACGTGCCTTGCAGAAATTAATTAATATATTTTGTTATTTCCATTAAAAATTTCCACCAGTTTTAGGCAAAATTTATTCTTATTCCTCCACTCAAATGGAAGGAACAGTGGCACAATCTGTCCAAGTCATGATTCAAGACTTAATCCGACTCGACCATTTTGATGGCAAAAATTTCACCTGTTGGCAAGATAAAGTTATGTTCTCCCTCACATCACTAAAACTAGCATACATTCTAGATGACAACCTTGAGAAAATTCCCGAGCCCACACCCAAAGACACCGAAGAAATAAAGCAAAAACGTGTGAAGAGGAAAGAAGACGAATTTATGTGTCGGGGACACATCCTCAATGCTTTATCTCAAACTGTTTATAGCGCTCATCGAATGATTCCGATGGAAAAGGAATTATGGAAGGCTTTGGAGACAAAGTATCAAAACGAGGAAGCGAGAAACCATAAGTTTCTAATTTCAAACTATATGAATTTTAGAATGAGTAATGATAAATCTGTCGTTGCACATGCACATGAACTCCAATAGATTGTTGGTGACCTTAAAGCTGCTGGAATTAATCTTCAAGATGAATTTCAAGTAGGGGTGATTGTTTCAAAACTTCCATCATCTTGGAATGGATTTAAGAATAAAATTAATCATGATGAAAAGACTTATACTGTGGAATCCCTTATTTGTCACCTTCGTATTAAAGATGATACTCGTATTCGAGAAAAGAAGGATGAACAAGGTAAGGGTCATTCAAAAGCCAATATGGTTGAGGATAAAAAATTCAAGATTACCAAAGACTCAAAATTTAAAGCAAAGAATGATTTAAAATTCAAGAACGAAGGTGCAAATAAGAAAAAGAAGGGAAAATGTTTCTTTTGTGATAAATCGGGCCATTATTCTCGAGAATGTCGTCATGAAAATAAGGCATTAAAGAAAAAATAAGGGTCGAAGGAAACTAACAATGTTGAAGATCTTATTGCTATTATTTGCGAAGCAAATTCAATTGAAAATGAAAGTGGATGGTGGCAGGATATCGACACAATGGTCCACATATGCAAACACCGCTCTTCATTCAAAACATATCAAGAAATTGATGAAAAAGAAGTGAAGATGGCAAATAATCTTCGCACCAATGTAGTTGGGAAAGGCACAGTGGAATTGAAATTAACTTCTGGAAAGACGCTTACTCTAATTGATGTACTTCATGTACCTGATATGTGTAAAAATCTTGTGTTTGGGGACCGTCTCAATAAGAGAGGTTTCAAACTTGTGTATGAGTTCGATAAGTTTGTCTTATTTAAGAATGGCCAATTTATTGGCAAAGGATACTCTTGTAACGACATGATCAAAATTAATGTAATTAATGATATTAGTTTTGCTTATATGGTTGAGTATATTTCTTTATGGCATAGTAGATTTGGTCATGTAAATTATAAAAGTATAAAAAATATGGCTAATCTCGGCTTAATCTCGGATTGTAAATTTGATAACCTTTCTAAATGTGAAATTTATGCTCAATCGAAGATAACTAGAAAGTCGTTCAAATTTGTTGAGAGGACATCCGAAATGCTTGATCTTATTCATAGTGATGTATGTGATATGAAGAGTAATATGACTCGTGGTGGAAATAAATCTTTCTTAACTTTCATTGATGATTACTCTAAGTATGCATATACATATTTACTTAAAAGTAAAGATGAAGTTTTCGAGAAATTTCTAATTTTTAAAGTAGAAGTTGAAACTCAACAAAATAGGAAAATTAAAGTCCTACGATTCTATAGGGGTGGTGAATATTATACAATTTTGTAATACTCATGGGATAATCCATCAAGTTACGACGCCTTATACGCCATAATAAAATGGAACGATGGAATGGAAAAATAGGAATTTAGTTGAAATGATAAATACAATGTTAATCAGTTCTCGTTTACCTTTGTCGATGTGGGGATAAGCGGTTTTATCCGCATGTTATATATTAAATAGAGTTCCATTGAAAAATAAGTATATTACACCATACAATTATGGTTTAATCATAAGCCTAATCTTAGACATCCTAAAGTTTGGGGATGTCTTGATTATGTAAGAAAATCCGAACCTAAAAGATCTAAACTAGTAAATAGGACTTACAAATGTGTTTTTATTGGATACTCTAGTAACAGTACGACTTATGAATTTTTAAATCTTGAAACTCAAGAAATCATTGAGTCTGTAGATGTGCAATTCTTTGAACATCAAAGTTTAGTACTTTGAATCAAGGTTTAGAAAATAATAATTCGATTGTTGACTCCTCAAATTTAGAAGAAAATTCACAACTAATATCTTCTTTAGAAACAACGAATGACTTTGAACCGCGAAGGAATAAAGACAAAGAACTGAAAAAATATTTGGGCTTGACTTTGTTATTTATTTAGTTGAAGGGGATTAAAATGAGACTAAGAACAAAAATAAATTTATTCTTAATGTATAAGATGAACCGACAACATTTCACGAGGCAGTAACATCTAGGGATGCTGTCTTTTGGAAAGAAGCAGTAAATGATGAAATGAATCCAATTTTGTCAAATCAAACTTGGGTTATTTCCGATCTTCCCCCCAGAGCTAAACCTAATGGGTGCAAATGGATATTTAAAAGGAAATTAAAATCGGATGGTTCTATAAATAAATTTAAGGCAAGACTAATTGCTAAAGGCTATAAACAAAAATATGGAATTGATTACTTTGATACATATGCTCCTGTTGCTCGAATCAATTCCATTAGGATATTAATATATCTTGCTTCTATTCATAATTTAGTTATTCATCAAATGGGTGTTAAAAATGCATTTTTAAATGGTGATTTAGAAGAAGAGATTTATATGGAACAACCCGAAGGGTTTATTTTGCCTGGCCAAGAAAAGAAAGTGTGTAAACTGGTTAAATCTCTTTATGGCCTTAAACAAGCTCCTATGCAATGGCATGAGAAGTTTAATAATATTGTTATATCCCATGGATATAAAGTTAATGACTCTGATAAATGTATATATAGTAAATTTGAAAATGGTGTTGGTGTTATTATTTGCTTATATGTGGATGGCATGTTAATATCTGGGTCTAATCTCAAATATGTTGAAGAAACCAAAAGGTTTCTTTCATTAAAATTTGAGATGACAGATCTTGGAAAAGCTTATGTGATTTTAAGAATCAAAATTGTGAGAAAGGATCATTCTTAGCGTTATCTCAATCTCATTATATAGAAAAAGTTCTTAAAAGATATAATCATTTTGAACATAAGCCAGCTGCTACAATAGTGGATCCTAGTATCAAATTAATAAAAAATGTTGGGCGTGCTATGGACCAACTTAAATATGCTAGTATTATTGGGAGTTTAATGTATGCCATGCATTGCACTAGACCAGACATTGCTTATGCAGTGAGTGTCTTGTGTAGATTTACAAGTAATCCAGGACAAGAGCACTGGAATGAGATTTCTAGGGTACTTAGATTCCTGAAGTGGAATTTGGATTATGATTTAGATTATGTAGGATATCCATATGTTTTAGAAGGATATAGTGATTCAAGTTAGAATAATCTTGAATCAAAATCCAAGTCAACTACTGGTTGAATTTTTACACTAGGAGGAGCAGCTATCTCTTGGGGATCCAAGATACAAACATGTGTGTCAGATTCAATAATGCAATCTGAATTTATAGCCCTAACAGATGCATGTAAAGAAGCAGAATGGCTTAGAAATCTGTTGTATGATATTCCTTTATGGAAAAATCCATCTCCTTCAATTATGATAAGTTGTGATAACTAAGCCACAATTTATAAAGTTTCGAACAAAACATACAACGAAAAATCTAGACACATTAGTCTAAGGCATCCAATTATAAGAAAATTACTCAAGGATGGGGTAATTACAGTCGACTATGTTAAAACAAACAAGAATTTAGCAGATCCTCTGACTAAAGGTCTTGCTAGGGAGATGATATATATCACCTCAAAAGGAATGGGACTAAGGTCTATTAAATAACACAACTATATTTAATGGGAACCCAACTCATATCTTGAAAATATAGATAGATTTCAATGTGGTACAAACAAGTTAAATTATAGTTATGGAACACTACAAATTTTATACAAAAGTTCCATTCCTATGTGCCTAGTGTTGGTTTTCTGCATGTTAGAGGATGAAAGTCACTTCTCAATAGATCATATAAGTGTGACTCGCAGAATGACTAAAGTTGATTTACCTATACGAGTGTCGAAAGTGTGGTCGCTTTCTATGGAATCAAGACCAATCCTAAAGCGCTCGTGAAATGAGGATTAACACAAGGCCATAAAAGTGCATGCTAGAAGAACACTTATAAACTCAGAAATCGGTACGTGTTATAGTTCCGGCTCATCTCAAAAGGTCTTTGGTTCCAGATACGTTCACCACAGCACCTTAATGAAGCTTTGAATTATTTACACTATAAGGAAGTTCAAGTTCGAAAGACACTTCTCATTTATGGACTAGATTTTAGCGATAGTGCCAAAAGTTATTTATTATCTTTTTGTTTTGCTCTCTTGTATATATTGACATTGGTGGGGCAATGTTGGATAAATTTTAATATAATATAATATTTTTATTATATTAATTGATGTTTTATTTTAAACATTAGTTGTTAATATATTATTATATTATGTGGTGTTTTATTTTAAACATAGTTGGCGTTTATTATTTAGAAGGAGGAAACATGAGCAAATGGGTGTGAAAGATATGAGAGTGCTCAAAATCCCTTATTGTCCCACATTATCAACTAAAGGATAACTAAACTTCTAGTTGACATGTCAAATAAGGGGCAATGATCCTACGCATCGTGGTGGTGCTTAAGCACCACTAATTGCGACATATGACACGCGGAGCGCGAAAGTGCGATTGGGCGACTTAGGGCGCATTGTGCGCTTTGACGCGCACATGGTACTTCGCACGTGCGCATCGTCGCTTGGAGCGTGGGAGCTTAAATTTTTGACGAGGTAACACAGATCAACGGTTCTGATTAAACGATCTGATCAAAGGGTTTAAAATTCGAAATGAATTGATCTAAACCATTAGATGAACTCGTAGTGTTTCGTGTAGGGGATGTCCATTCGCTTATGATGGGACGCCTAATCTGAACGGTTAGGTTGAAGCTGTTCTAAACAAGCACGATCCAACGGCTGCTGAGTCGCTACATGAAGAGCTGTGACTATTGAAGTACAGTCACAAAAATGGCTATAAAAAGAGTTTCAGGCCTTTATGTTGGACATCGAAAATTAATTATTTCTCCTCTCTTCGTCCTCCACATTTTGGCATTATCAGATTACAAATTTAGAGTGTTCTCGGTTTGATCAAACAATACATAGTTTGAATCAAACAATTGTTCATACACTTCATTATATTCTGAAGGCAGATTCTATAAAGCCCATATTGTACTCGCGGTTCTGTCTCAACCGGATTGGGAGAAATTTTGCCTAAAAGAAAGCGTTCCCAAAACGTGCCTTGCAGAAATTAATTAATATACTTCGTTCTTTCCATTACAAATTTCCAACATCCTCGTCGCTACTCCATCCTCCACTAGGCCATTCGAAAACTTGTTGACGTATGTGAAATTTGTGACACGTCAACCCACCCTTGACATGGACAAAACACTGAGGTAAGATTATAAATGGACATGTGGCGCACCAAAGTTAGATGTTGCATTACAAATGTTACACTACAAAGTTCATTTTATAGTTCTTTTGGACAAATGTCACATCAAATTTGAATATTAGAGTTCGTGAAAGTTTCTCTATAATTCTTGCTAATGTAACACCAACCCATATTTCAAAAGGTAAATAGTATATTTCACAATAACAACTTTTTGAATTTCGGTGAACAACTCAAATATCCAAGAAACTAAAAAAAATATTTTTATAATATATTCGTAAATGAATGAAAATCGCATATGCACGTGAGTGTGGATCACAACAAGAGATTCCAAGTGTTAAGGTAAAAAAGATAAAATAACTGAGTTGCATCCACTTGCAAATGCGGTTTGCATTTGATCTGCAAAATCGATTCATGTAGAAGTATTCTAGATTAAAAAAAACAATGTAGATTTTGAAAAAAATAAAGAATGGTATAGACCAAACAAACTAAGATAATAAAATGCTACCCATCGACTCTATGTGTGCATGTCAAACACACTACCTTTGTCACCAGTAAATATGGTATGTGACTTTTTCCCTTAAATTAAAGTATTGAATTTTTTATACGCAATGTGTAATAATCAATCATGAAGTTAAAATAATGAAATTTTAAAGAAATTAGAAATTGCATGAAGTGAATTGAAGTCGAGCATAAGAAAATTAATCTTATTATTTTTTTTTGCGAATGTTAGTATTCTAAGGGGAGAATTGTTTTTCATCATGTAGAAGCATCACTAAATCAAGAAGCCTAGACAAATTCGAATTCTATGTTGTACTATCTTAGAAAAAATAATGATAAAAACTTGAGACCCTCTAAAAACATTTTTCATAATGAAATAGAATTGGTTTATTTAATGAGTGTGATACCACTATTCTAAATGGTTATGTAATATATAAAGAAACACAATGTGACCCCTAGCCTATTTTAATACCAAGTGGTCAATCCTTTATTAAAATAAAATGGGAATACAATATGATTTCATTATTAGCATCACTATCGGAACAAGCAATATAAATATAAAATGAATAAAACCGTACATACAAATGAACAAAATAAACGAATGTATAAAGAAATAAACGTGAACCAAATAAACCATCGATCACTGACAGTAATCATCCAACCGAAATAAAAACTAATAAATGAATATGTATCTCTGACGTAAAATTAAAGACCTCTCCAACTATGGGCAACACGCCTAAAGAAAATACATAAATAAAATGGGATCTTATCTAGATAGAAAGAGTTGTGGTGTATATATCAACTCGTAGCGTCCATATCTACTTCAATGGAATGAAAGATCTACCCCTGCTATCCCTGCTTCTGATGCACACCTGGAGTTTTGAAAAATAAAAAAATAGATTTTTCGGAGGGTCAAAGCCCTAAAATATTTGAAAATATTTTGCAAATGTTTAAATTCTTTAAATAAATAAAACACATATTGTATTACATTCACAATTAATTTACCGATCTCACTCTCATGAGACAAAACCTCGCCTCTCATCTACAGCGCACACCTAGCGCATTAATTTTATTATCCTAATCATACTACCCAGTCTAACTAGGACACTAACCGCTATCAAAGCTCATCGTGCTAATAGTCACCATTAGCTAATATATGATACCCTCATTAGGCATACGTTCGTAAATAATAACATAACTACACACGTGCTAAGAAGAAGTATTAACACAATAACAACATAGCTACACCCTTGCTATAATTAAATATACATGCAATATATATATATATATATATATATATATATATAATTGCATTGCCAGATTCGAGACCTCGCCGATGTATCCATCGTGTGCTATCAGGCTCCAGGCATATCACGCATTACATTGAGTCACCAAGTCAGAATCTTACCACCGAACCTAACGTAAACACAAACAAATGGAGGCGGTCATAAACATATGTATGAGGGTTATAACCATACCACATCGTACCCAACATATCTCGAAACCAACACCTATCCTCACACAATTTATAGAAGCCACACAATAGTACTATGACATGGGGAATCAATCCAACAACTGTCGATCAATTCTAGGGTGGACTGACCACTATGCGCAACCTCCTAACAATAGCACTACCGAGTAAGTATGTTCAATATAAACAACTAAAAACACACACACACACACACATAAATATATATATATACATATATATATATATATACATATATATATATATATATATATATATATATACATATATATATATATATATATATATATATATATATATATATATATATATATACAAATCACCTTAATACGTATATGGGTACTGACTTCGTAAGCAAATCCCCTAGCGTACTCGTCAACCAATCCCGAAGTTCGAACCGACATCTTGATTATACATATAAGTGTTCACTCACTTTAATTCTAAGGTTATCTCACCCGAACCCATATATACATTTTCCTAACACACATACCAAAACCATGGAAATATTCTCAGTAGTCCTACTCTACCCCGGAAGCCCCTACGTTCACTCCTCAACCTCTAACGAGTCAAAACAACACATAAATGAATTCCGAGCAATCCAACAAACTGAAACAATTTGCTTGGCAGACCAAACCGGTTCGGTCGACCTAACCGATTCTCCTCCCCAGCGAACCAATTCGATTTTATGGGTTGCCAATCACCTTTTTCCTTGTGTTTTCTCCTATAAAACCCTCCAATGGAGGTCCCGAGCCTCTCAAAACATTAAATTGTATACCCACGTCAATACAACATCAACCCAAATCCATTATATAGACACAAGGACTTCTAATCATAATTCAATTATAATAACTCAGTATTAATCTAAACTTGAATTTTATTGATTTCTAACACCTATCTATATTCTCATGTTAAATCTCATAAATCGAGAACTTTGCTACGAATTTCCCATTTCTTAATCATCAATCATTCTCGATTAAAATCAGATGTTCAACCATATTTAGATCCCTTGAATTGATAATTAAAGTTTTATTCTTTTAAATCTTATGTTTTGTTCTCGATTAATTATGAATGTAATTAACTACAAAATTGAAAACTAAAGCAAGTAAGTACGTGCGTTATGGATTTGAATCGGAAGTCTCAACGTGTATAATAGTTTGAATCTGGAGATTAGTTCTTCCTTCTATTCTCCTAGGTTCTCCTCTTCGTTTTCTTCATCCTCCTAAGCTCTCCCTTAAGCACAATTATGGGGAGATTAAAAGTGGGTTTTCATCCACCTCCTAACCTTTAAATACCTATTAATTACACCCTGATACCATTTTTCGATTAAACAGTAGGTGTAAAAAGACCACTATACCCCCATATGACACCAACTATGTCTAAAATGCCCCTGGACCTAATTATAACACTTGGGTACATGTTCTAAACTATTTGACCCATTCGGAATCACCGATGCACTCAAAAAGGTCATATGAGACACTCAACTAAAAATACGCCAACATCTCATTGACCGGGACCGACACGTGCATATAGTACGCATCATCGATAAATTATATATAAGTCCTCCGATGTAACTCTCTATCGACATCACATAATAAGCCATTGCTTTTCACTCATAAACGACATATAATAAATCACATCTCTATTTACTTATCACACATAAGTAAATAATAATAATAAAAATTAATCCTTAACTTGCTAATTAATATTTACCGAAACCCAATCTAATTTCCCCCAATTGAATCAATAATTATAGGAATATGGAAATAATTAGAAAAGTACGGGGTATTACATTCTCCCCTAATAACATAATTTCATCCTGAAATTCAAAAGTACCTTCCACAAAGAGCTCTGGATACTTTTATCGCATGTTATCCTCTCTTTCCCACGTTGCCTCGATAACATTGTGGTGTCCCCACTTACACGAGCTAACGGTACAACCTTTGACTGAAGCTTTTACTCGCTAGGGCCCAAATTGGCAACAAGTATTTCCTCTTAACAAATATTCGACTGTAAGTCAATCTCCTCCAACACTATATGCCGATAAAAATGTCATCCCTGAGACACGTCCTCAACGACGGCACGTGAAACATATTATGAATTCGCTGTAATTCTCCGGTAAGGTGAGTCTATACGCAACCGTCCCTAGCCTCACAATGATGGGAAAATGCCCTATATGACTATGAAGAAACTTCCCCTTCTTCCTGAACCCGATCACTCCCCTCATGGAAGATATCCGCAATAACACCTGATTACCCACATCAAACTCTAAAAATCTCTAGTTTTCATCGGCATAACTCTTCTGTTGGTATGGAGCTACTTGAATTCGACACCTGATCAATTCAATCTTCATTAATATCTCGTGAATTAAGTCCAGACCAAGAATTTTGTAGTCCCCCCCACCTTTAACAAATAAGCGGATGAGCGATAAGCTCTCCTGTACAAATCTTCAAACGGTGTCATGCCAATGGTAAACTGGCATGAGTTATTATAGAAAAACTCTACCAAAGGTAAGTACTGATCCCAATTACCATTAAAATCCAGGATACACATCCTCAGCATATCCTCCAACATCGGATTCACGCTCTTCGTCTACCTATCGATCTGAGGGTGATACATCGTGCTCAAACGCAACTCCGTCCCCATCACCTCTAGAAAAAAATTGCAAAAATTAGAACATAAAGATCTTATATCGATCTAAAATATTGTTGGGTGACATCTCATGCAGTCTCACAATCTCTACAATGAAAAGTTGGGCATACTGCCCTATCTTGTAATCCACCCGAACTCGCAAGAAATGAGCCGCCTTGGTTAACCGATCTACAATAACCCAGATGGAATCGCGAACCTTTTGTAGTGTCAAAAATACCATGATGAAGTCCATCGATATATTCTACGATTTCCATATCAAAATTGCCAATGAATGCAAAACCCCAACTAATCTATAATGATCGACCTTCACCATCTGATAAATGGTGCACCTGAAGATAATTTTTTTTATGTCCCACTTCATATTGGAGCACCAATATTGTCGTCTCATATTTTTGTACATCTTATCCCCTTTTAAATGCACCGATAATGATAACTCATGTGCCTTGTCCATAACTACACGTTGTAGGTTCTCATCATCTGGGATAATCAACCTCCCATTAAAGCGTAATCCACCATTAAAATAGACTATGTAAGACTCTTCTATGCCTGCTAATAACCATTGTATCCTTTACTAACAAGAAGGATCCCCTGTTTGTGCCTTCATAATCGTCAAAATGATCTCGAGTGTGACGATCATCATACTATCTCAGCCTACTTTTCCTTTCACACTACTGCTAATGGCCCTCCTAGCATTCGGCTCAATAGATCTACCACCATGTTAGTCATTCATGGATGATGCTGAATTTCGAATTGATAATCCTTCATGAACTTAAGCCACCCACGTTGCCTTATATTTAGCTCTTTTTGCGTGAAAAGATAATTCAGTGACTTGTGGTTCGTGAATAATTGGAACTTCTCCCTCAGTAGATAGTGCCTCCAAATTTGCAAGGCAAAGACAAATGTCACTAACTCTAAGTTATACATGGGATTGTTCTTCTCATGGGGATTAAGCTTACGAGATGCATAAGTATAGCTCGCTCCTCTTATTATAGAATTCCCCCAAGTACCTGTAAGGAAGCACTGGTAAAAATAAATTGCTCCACTACTTCCCCAGGCAATGGGAGCACTGGTGCTAAAGTTAAATTGTACTTCATCTCATCAAAAGCTAACTAGCATTGATCATCCCAAATTAAAGGTTCTCCTTAACTCGTGAAATTCGTCAATGGAACCATAATATTTTAAAATCCTCTTATAAATCTGTGGTAGTAACTTCCTAAACCTAAAAAACCATGAATCTCCATCGGTGTTGTGGGTTAGACTCTTACTTCCTCACCCCTGACACCTTACTCGAATCAATAAAAATTCCTCTCTTAGAGACTCTGTGACCCAAGAACTGCACCTCCCGCAACTAGAAGCCACGCTTCTCAACTTGTCACACAACTACTTATCCCGTAAAGTCTGAACAACCATGCGCAAATGCTCTTCATGCTCACCCTCTATCAGAGAATAAACCAATGTGTTATCTATGGACATAATGATAAACTTATCCATGAAATACCTGAACACCCTATTCATGAGGTCCATAAAAATTTTCGATGCATTGGTTAGCCCAAATAGCATAACCCTAAACTTGTAAGACCCATATCTCATAAAAAATTTAGTCTTAGGGACATATTTCCCCTTCATGCGTAACTAATGGTACCCTGGTCTCAAATCAATCTTAAAAATTAATATGATCCCCTCAGCCGATCAAATAAATCATCGATACGTGGCAATGGATACTTGTTTTGAATCGTGACCTTATTTAAATCCCGATTGTCGATACACAACCTCAATGACCCATCTTTATTCTTCATGAATAAAACTGGGGCACTCCAAGGTGATGTACTCCTGCGGATAAAACCCTATCCCAAAAGATGTTGCATCTGATCTCTCAACTCCTATATTTCTAAAGGATCCATATGATACAGCGCTCGCACTATCATCCTAGTCCCTAGTGCTAAGTCAATCACAAAATCAATCTCCCAACTCGATAGTAACCCTAGTATCTCCTGAAACACATCAACATGATCCCTAACCATAGGGGTCAAATGCAACGAGATGATTACACCCTTCCTCAATATAATATAAATGCGTGCTTGACCCTCTCTCTAAATGAGGCATCGCCATAAGAAACATATCCTTCTATGGAATAGAAAACACAATAGTCCTATTATAATAATACACCATCACTCTGTACATCAATAACAAGTCCATATCGAGAATAACATCATACTTGTATATCTCTAAAACAAGAAGATTCTCTACGAAGCATAACCGCCCAATGTCCACACCCACTCCCTTGAAGATGGAATGAATAACAACCTCACTACCCATTGGTGAATCTATGGTCATAATGATATCTAACGCTACACACACTAAACCCGTCTCACGTGTGAATTTGTGCTAAAAAAATAAAGTGACATACCCATGTAAAATAAAACCTGATCAATGTGCCCCCAAATAAGAAACATACCGTTAACTGCTGGTATCACTGGTAGCAAAACTGGACCACGGAGATTATACACACGGCCAAACTATAATTGCCCCAGTGGAGGCGACAATGCTGGAACTTCTGTTGGGGCAGGAAGCTGCTATAACTACTGCCTTGACTGAGTCTTTTGATGCTAACCCCTAGCCTAGTTCGAGAATGCATGTCGCATTTGGCCCTTCTCCCCCTCCCCACATACAAAAAACTTCCCTTTAAAATTTATCAGCCTCTGGCCCTACTAGCCTTGGAGTGGCTACCCCACTCTCTGTCCCTGATGGCCCTGATAACCAGATTAGTAACATATTCTTCATATTTATCCCCTTAATTTCGGTATTTTTATGATCCCGTGCAGTGTAAAATCTTGGATTTGTATCGTATTTATGCTACTAATCTATTTTGGCAAGTATATCGTGTTTCGTGTATTTCTCATGTGTTTTGCAGGTATTTCATGCAAGTTAGTGCGAAGGAGAACTCAAAACAGTGAAAGAAACCAAAAAAGAGAGTTGAAGGGCATTTTCGTAATTTTTAATCCGTAGTTCAGAGGTGGGGCCAATTAGAAAGTTGAATATCTCTAAATTACAAGAACACTGGAAAAAACGACACCTCAATCCGAGCTACGGTGAAGAAGTTACGATAATTTGAAGTTGCGCGATAATGAAGAGAAATGGACCAGAAACCAAACCGATTCGGATGGAATAGGACCGATCCGGTCCGGTCAGGAAAAAAAAGAACCGATCCGATACCAAATGGATCCGGAACGGTCCGGCTGTGCGAATTGCTGTCATTAATTATGAAGATTTTAAGGTGATTGGCTGGTAAAAACTTGTGCCACAAGCAAAATTTGATGTCAAATTCGTGCAACTTGATGCTATAAAAGGTCAAGACCTACCTCATTCCAAGGGGGGGGGGGACTCTAAATTAGAGAGATAAAGTCATTTTTTTTATAAATTCTTTTTAGTTTTTCATATTCTTAGAAAAACCCTAGTTTGTATGTTTGAAGAACAAGTAGTATTCTGGATTCAAGTTCATCTAGTGCAGATTTCAAGTATCAATTCTTCAATTAAATTCAAGTATCAAATTCCCATATCTTATTTAGTCTCAATTCTATTTTCAATTTTCAATTGTTTTGCAATTTGTTACCAATGTTTGTTAGATCCATAATTCCATGTATTGGTGTAAATTTATTTTCTAGAAAAATCATGTCTAGCTAAGTTCTCAAGGGATGGGGTACATGAACTCATTCCGAGGTGAATTATCCATTTAGAAAATAGAGGGTAAATTAAATATTGATCGAATCGTGTATGGAAATTATAAAAACATAGCCAATCTTTTAATCTCTCTTATCCTAGGTACTTGGGATGTTTAAGAACGCTATGCAAAGTGTAATTGTCCATTCACCGCTTTGTATTTACCTTTGATTTCATATGATGCGGGTTAGATCCTTCATATATGTAATACTTAGGATCTATAAAGACTCGATTTAGTCAAAATTTCAATTTACAATTCTAGTATTCTATACAGTAATTTGTTAAGGTTTGAGGGATTGTACCCCACCCTATTTTCTCACATTTGTCAAATCTAATTTCTTCACAATTTTTAGTTTATTTTTCTTGAGTAAATTTTTTATTTCACTATAAATTTCCCAATCATTAATCATCTTTTCATATTTCTTTTGAGGAATCATTTCAAGATTTAATAAGTTTCCCTATTAATAGTGCCAATTTTTTATCCCTTTGGAGACGATCCCGACTTACCGGGTTTATTACTTGAGCGACAGGCTTGCACTTGAGCCTAGAGAAAACGCACTTTTGAGATAAAGTCTTAGTCGTGTCAAGTTTTTGGCGCCGTTGCCGGGGATCGAACCCGGGTCACCCGCGTGACAGGCGGGAATACTTACCATTTCCAATTTTACCCTTTACACTTTTTTACCCAAAAAGTTACGTGAAAGAGAAAAATGAGAAAATGCCCGAAAAGCACAAATGGACATCATAAGAAAATATTCCAATTCCAACATTCCCTACCATTTCCAATTTTACCCTTTACACATTTTTTAACTCGAAAAGTCCTAACCAGGTCCAAATTGTGAAATTGGTTACTGCGTGGAGAGCTAAGACATGAAAAGATAAAATGAGAGATTAAATAGTGTGAAATAGAGGTGATGTTCCCGTTTCCTAATAACTGTATCCCGATGATGAGATCTTTGCACCATATATTTCCTTCTTTATAATTTTGTATGAATGAAATTGTGTCGATTATATTTACTCTGTATATCATGCATACCGAGAGAAAATAGCCACAATCCGAGTGATTCGTTTGTGAGTGCATCCGTAAGAATTTGAATCAAAACGAATTTTCGGAACGTAACGTAATGCTCAATCGGTGGAAATTTGAGGTTTAATTTCTGACTTTGCACACACACACTATGGTTTGAGACATTTGAATATGAATTTATGGTGATTATTTTTCGAAAAGTTTAAATTGTACAATTTTTAAGTATTTTGATATTTATTTGAGTCAATAAAGAATTTTGTGGGTATATTCACTGCAAACCCTCACGAGACAAAACTCGTCCTACTAGGGTAACCTAGGGGTTTAAAGGCTTATTTCATACGCTAAATGCAATCGCTTGCCTGCGAAAGTGTAATTTTATTTTAATAAAGGATTTTTCAAGAGTGGAATTTTGGGTAGGATTCATTTACATTGCTCGGGACGCGCAAAGTTCAAAGTTAGGGGGTGTGATTAGGCACATATTCTTCATATTTATCCCCTTAATTTCGGTATTTTTATGATCCCGTGCAGTGTAAATATCTTGGATTTGTATCGTATTGATGATAATAACCTATTTTGGCAAGAATTTCGTGTTTTGTGTATTTCTCATGTGTTTTACAGGTATTTCATGCAAGTTAGTGCGAAGGAGAACTCAAAACAGTGAAAGAAACCAAAAAGGAGAGCCGAAGGGCATTTTCGTAAATTTTCATCCTTATTTCAGAGGTGGGGCCAACTAGAAAGTTGAATAGCTCAAAATTACAAGAACACTGGAAAAAACGACACCTCAATCCGAGCTACAATGAAGAAGGTACGATGTTTTGAAGTTGCGCAATAATGAAGAGAAATGGACCAGAAACCAAACCGATCCGGTCAGGAAAAAAAAGAACCGATCCGGTACAAAACCGATCCGATACCAAATGGATCCGGACCCGTCCGGCTGTGCGAATTGCTGTCATTAATTATGCAGATTTTAAGGTGATTGGCTGGTAAAAACTTGTGCCACAATCAAAATTTGATGTCAAATTCTTGCAACTTGATGCTATAAAAGGTCAAGCCCTACCTCATTCCAAGGGGGGGGGGGGGGGGGGGGGGGGACTCTAAATTATAGAGAGAAAGTCATTTTTTTTAGAAATCCTTTTTAGTTTTTCATATTCTTAGAAAAACCCTAGTTTGTATGTTTGAAGAACAAGTAGTATTCTGGATTCAAGTTCATCTAGTGCAGATTTCAAGTATCAATTCTTCAATTCAATTCAAGTATCAAATTCCCTTCTCTTATTTAGTCTCAATTCTATTTTCAATTTTCAATTATTTTGCAATTTATTACCAATGTTTGTTAGATCCATAATTCCATGTATTGGTATGAATTTGTTTTCTAGAAAAATCATGTCTAGCTAAGTTCTCAAGGAATGGGGTACATGAACTCATTCCGAGGTGAATTACCCATTTAGAAAATAGAGTGTAAATTAAATATTGATCGAATCGTGTATGGAAATTATACAAACATAGCCAATCTTTTAATATCTCTTGCCCTAGGTACTTGGGATGTTTAAGAACGCTATGCAAAGTGTAATTGTCCATTCACCGCTTTGTATTTACCTTTGATTTCATATGATGCGGGTTAGATACTTTATATATGTAATACTTAGGATCTATAAAGACTAGATTTAGTCAAAATTTCAATTTGCAATTCTAGTATTCTATACAGTAATTTGTTAAGGTTTGAGGGATTGTACCCCACCCTATTTTCTCTCATTTGTCAAATCTAATTTCTTCACAATTTTTAGTTTATTTTTCTTGAGTAAAATTTTTATTTCACTAGAAATTTCCAAATCATTAATCATCTTTTCATATTTCTTTTGAGGAATCATTTCAAGACTTAATAACTTTCCCTATTAATAGTGACAATTTTTTATCCCTGTGGATATGATCCCGACTTACCGGGTTTATTACTTGAGCGACAAACTTGCACTTGAGCCTAGAGAAAATGCACTTTTGAGAAAAATTCTTAGTCGCGTCAAGTTTGTGGCGCCGTTGGCGGGGATGATCAATTGGTAAAAAATAGGAAAGTAATTTTAATCTACAAGGGATTTCGAAAAAAAATAAAAAAATTACATCTCATCTATTATGCTCTTATATGCAGAATTCATATTCCACCCAAGTTCACGAAAATCCTATTGCCGAAGTAAATTCTGAAAATTCTCATACCACTGAGTCTTCTCATTTTTGGGTTCCACTTCCTTCGCCTAATAATTCAATCATAAGTCGCTCATTGAGTCAAACACTGAGTGAGGGTTCTGAATCGTTGGGTAGCAATATGTTTGTGCACGGTAGTGTTGGTGTT
The DNA here is from genome assembly GCA_949130495.1 of Sambucus nigra. Lineage (NCBI taxonomy): Eukaryota > Viridiplantae > Streptophyta > Magnoliopsida > Dipsacales > Adoxaceae > Sambucus > Sambucus nigra. Next base: position 329,230,887 of record OX422222.1, on the reverse strand, counting down.
GGTGCTGGAGAGGAAGAGATACCATACCTTCCCATGAAAGAATTGTTATTTCCAGAGAGAACTGTTACCCCTGGTTGCATTTTACTCCCGTATAATGTCGGTCAGTTCCATTTTATAAATGGTATGATTCAAATTCTTCCCACATTTCATGGTATGGATTCTGAAAAACCATATCTCCATATTCGAGAATTCGAAGATACATGTGAGACACTTGGTGACCAAGCTTGCCCACAAGATGTTATCCGATTAAAACTTTTTCCTTTTTCCTTAAAGGATAAAGCTAAGACCTGACTATGGTCTCTACCCCCGAATTCTGTTCTGTCCTGGAGAGATATGCAGACCATGTTTCTCTCCAAATTCTTTCCACAACACAAAACCAATTCTGTTAAAGCCCAAAGTCAAGCTTTTCGACAAAATGAGAATGAGGCTTTTGATAAATGTTGGGAGAGATTTCAGGAGTTAGTTAGTGCTTGCCCACATCATGGATTTGAAAAACATCATCTGATTTCATTTTTCCATCAAGGCCTTACTTTAGCATCTAAACAACTTGTTCAAACCATGTGTGAAAGACCTTTTTGGGAGTTAGACTCAAGCGATGCTGAGGCTCATCTGAGATATGTAGCAGAGACTACCCAAGCATGGGATATTTCTAATCCCAATAGTCAAAATAGAAATCGACAAGTGTCCAATTTGCCTGCTGCGTCCGGTATCTATCACTTAGACAAGGACACTTTGTTAGATAAAAAATTTGACCAATTGGAAAAGAATTTTAGAGACATGCTTGAAGTGCGATTAAGAGAAGTAGCTGGACCTGTGCAAGCTGGGAAGGAGAAAGTGTGTGCCATTTGTGCTGCTGGTCATTCTACCAAAGGATGTCCTACCATCCCTGCATACAAGGCAATGTACACTGAACAAGTTGAGGCAATAGGGGTGTTTCGCAAAAATTATAATGAACAGCAAGGGAATGCATACAATCAATCTTGGAGGAATAATTTTGGACAACCACAAGGGGGTATGGCTCCTAACACACATGTGACTTTACCACAACCACCCCCTCAATTTCAGCAAGTGGTTCCTCCTATGCATGTACCACCTCTTGGTCCGTATGTAGCTCCACTGAGGCGATCTCTTGAGTACAACTTAAATCACCTCATCCAATCTCAAAAGGAGAACAGTGCTAAGTATGATCGAATGTTCAATGAAATACATACTAGCATCTCAAGGTTGCAAACTGCATCGAATGTCCAAAAGAAGGGAAAATTTCCTGCTCAAAGCCAACGACCTCCTGAAGGACAAACCAGTGTTGGCACTACATCCCATGACCATTGAGAGCAATGTAGTGCTATTACCACTCTACGTAGTGGGAGAGTAGTTGATTTTTCACCTCCCCCACGCAATGCATCTAAAGATAAAGAGGTTTCGCCCGGCACAAGACAGGCCAAAGACGCCCCTTTAATTGAGAGTGAGGAGGAGGAAAACACTAGTGGACCCAAGGCCATCACCCCTACTGCTGCCCCCATCCCCTCAATGGTTGATCTCTCATTCTAAAACGACCTCCCGTGATGAAGTTCTGGAAGTCCTTAAGAAAGTAAAAATTAATTTACCTTATCTCGAGACTATACAGAGAATTCCCGCGTATGCTAAGTTTATTAAGGACTTACTCACGGCAAAACGCAAGATAAAGGTAAACCGGAACGTCTCTTTGGCCCAAAATGCCAGCGCAGTCTTGTCGAGTGACTTTCCATTAAAATATAAAGATCCGGGTGCACCCACTATTTCGTGTATCATGGGGAAGAACCGAATCCGGAGATTTCTAATAGATCTAGGGGTGAGTGTTAACATTATGCCCTATTCCATCTAGAGGCAACTAGAACAGGGAGCCCTTAAGCCCACAAATATGACTCTCCAGCTCGCGGATCGTTCTGTGAAGCTTCCTCGGAGAATTGTTGAGGATGTGATTGTGCAAATAGACACTTTCTACTTCCCGGTGGATTTTGTCATTTGGGACGAAGAACCTTCCGTTCTCCCAAGTAATCATGTTCCCGTTATTCTTGGCCACCCATTTTTAGCTACAGCTAATGCTCTTATCAATACCCGAAGTGGGCGTATGCAATTAGCTTTCGGGAACATGACCCTCAAAACAAATATCTTTAATAATTCCAAGAGAGAGGGTGATGAAGGGGAACCGCGAGGGTTGGATCTTTTGGGGAAAGAACACGAGCAAGAAAGAACTTACAAGGAAGAGCCATTAGGGGAAGGTTGTGTTGCGCACAGTGAGAGGAGTGGTTGCAACATTGAGAGAAAGGTAGGGGAGGTATGCTTAGTTAATGCATTAGAGAGCATGAGTGAGCCCATGAACAAGAGTGAAAGAGGAGATTCAGAGTGTGTTGGGAGAGGCTCATAGAAATACTTAGAGGAAAACGAATGGCAGGACAGTATCGATACATTTCTCCTCGATTACCACCCACACCACCCTATCATTCGGCGAGTGAGCACGAAAGACAGGTTGAGGACCCCAAGCTAGAGAGAGAGCTAGAGGAGTTGAGCCTATCAGGTTTTGAGAGAGAGTTCGGACAGGTGGATGCAAGCCTAAATTTTGAAGTCCAATCTTTATGGGCCTCATTTCGTCATTTAGACGAAAGCGAGTGGGAAAATAGAATTGATGCATTTCTCCTTACCAAACATCCACCCATACCATTTGAGTCTTCGGAGGTACTTGAAGATAAGAATCAACTCTCGTTCGACTTAGAGACCAACCCACGTGTTATGCCACAAGAGGATCCTTTTTCGGTTTATCATAATGCATCTCCCGTTCTTTCCTTTATCTATGGGCACGGGCCCAATTTGTTCCGACTATTCGCTTATGATGGTAAGACGAGAGAGACGAGGAGCGCATCGTACCCAGTGAAAGGGGTCGGGTGATTTATGGAGAGAGATGAGAGGTCGTTGCACCCCCGACGCGTATGGGGTGATTTTTGTTGTATTTTTGAGTCATTCATAAGTGTTATATAGTGTTTTGTTGCATTTTAATAATTTGTTTGTCGCACTTATTCTTTTTCCTCTTTAGATTTTAATCCTTTTGATTGAGGACAATGCAAAAGTCTCAGTTAGGGTGGGTGATAAGTGCGTCTTTCTAAAACTTTACAAATTCAAAAAAAAAAAAAAGCCAAAAATATTTTTGTTCAAAATAAAAAAAAATTGGAATTTAAAATTTTCAAAAATATCACATTTATTCTATTTAAAGTCTCAAATTGTTAAATCTCAATTGCACTAAGCCGAAAATTGACCAAAGATGGAAATTGAAAGAAAATTGACAACTTTACGAATAAGTGTGGAGATTAGTCCAACCCGGTGAGATTTCGAGCCTATAGATCTTTTTGAGTTTTTAAATCAATCCGAGTTTATGATTAACTCAAAGTTCTTTTCAGCGTTTTAATAAGTCGTTGATGATCTCAATCCTTTGTTTTGATCGGTTATGGGAAATGTGTGAGATGTTGACTCAAAATTCGTGCTAAATAAATCTCTAAACTTAATTAATCTCGAGATGCATAGGGTAATGTGATTAGCAATTTGGACAATGAAGTAGGCCATCGTTTGTTACCCAAAAATATTAGCCATAATAAGTTGTGAAAAAGAAAAATTATCCCTTTGCAGCCCAAATTTGAGCCTAATAAAATATTTCCCTTTTCGTTTCATAACCCGAAAAACCCAAATAGCCTGGAATTGGAAAATTTGAGAAAATTCATCAAGTAAGTCCAAATTGTGCAATAAAAAGGGGCAAGAGAAAAACAGGAAAAAAATGCTCAAAAGAAAAATTCCAGTAAAAAAAAAGAAAAAAAAGAAAGAGAAAAATGAGAAAATGCCCGAAAAAGCACAAACGGACATCATAAGAAAATTTTCCAATTCCAACATTCCCTACCATTTCCAATTTTACCCTTTATACTTTTTAACCCGAAAAATCCTAACCGAGTCCAAATTGTGAAATTGGTTACTGCATGGAGAGCTAAGACACGAAAAGATAAAATGAGAGATTAAATGGTGTGAAATAGAGGTGATGTTCCCGTTTCCTAATAACTATATCCCGATGATGAGAACTTTGCACCATATATTTCTTTCTTTATAATTTTGTATGCATGAAATTGTGTCCATTATATTTACTCTTTATATCATGCATACCGAGAGAAAATAGCCACAATTCGAGTGATTCGTTTGTGAGTGCATCCGTAAGAATTTGAATCAAAACGAATTTTCAGAAAGTAACGTAATGCTCAATCGGTGGAAATTTGAGGTTTAATTTCTGGCTTTGCACGCACACACTATGGTTTGAGACATTTGAATATGAATTTATGGTGATTATTTTTCGAAAAGTTTAAATTGTATAATTTTTAAGTATTTTGATATTTATTTGAGTCAATAAAGAATTTTGTGGGTATATTCACTGCAAACCCTCACGAGACAAAACTCGTCCTACTAGGGTAACCTAGGGGTTAAAGGCTTATTGCATACGCTAAAGGCAATCGCTTGCCTGCGAAAGTGGAATTTTATTTTAATAAAGGATTTTTCAAGAGTGGAATTTTGGGTAGGATTCAGTTACATTGCTCGGGACGCGCAAAGTTCTAAGTTAGGGGGTGTGATTAGGCACATATTCTTCATATTTATCCCCTTAATTTCGGTATTTTTATGATCCCGTGCAGTGTAAATATCTTGGATTTGTATCGTATTTATGCTACTAACCTATTTTGGCAAGTATTTCGTGTTTTGTGTATTTCTCATGTGTTTTACAGGTATTTCATGCAAGTTAGTGCGAAGGTGAACTCAAAACAGTGAAAGAAACCAAAAAGAAGAGTTAAAGGGCATTTTCATATTTTTTCATCCTTATTTCAGAGGTGGGGCCAACTAGAAAGTTGAAGAGATCTAAATTACAAGATCATTGGAAAAAACAGCACCTCAATCCGAGCTACGGTGAAGAAGTTACGATGTTTTGAATTTGCGCGATAATGAAGAGAAATGGACCAGAAACGAAACCGATCCGGATGGAATAGGACCGATCCGGTGGAGACCGGACCGGTCCTGTCAGGAAAAAAAGAACCGATCCGGTACCAAACCGATCCGATACCAAATGGATCCTGACCGGTCCGGCTGTGCGAATTGCTGTCATTAATTATGCAGATTTTAAGGTGATTGCCTGGTAAAAACTTGTGCCACAAGCAAAATTTGATGTCAAATTCGTGCAACTTGATTCTATAAAAGGTCAAGCCCTACCTCATTCCAAGGGGGGGACTCTAAATTAGAAAGAGAAAGTCATTTTTTTTTAGAAATCCTTTTTAGTTTTTCATATTCTTAGAAAAACCCTAGTTTGTATGTTTGAAGAACAAGTAGTATTCTGAATTCAAGTTCATCTAGTGCAGATTTCAAGTATCAATTCTTCAATTCAATTCAAGTATCAAATTCCCTTCTCTTATTTAGTCTCAATTCTATTTTCAAGTTTCAATTGTTTTGCAATTTGTTACCAATGTTTGTTAGATCCATAATTCCATGTATTGGTATGAATTTGTTTTCTAGAAAAATCATGTCTAGCTAAGTTCTCAAGGGATGGGGTACATGAACTCATTCCGAGGTGAATTACCCATTTAGAAAATAGAGGGTAAATTAAATATTGATCGAATCATGTATGGAAATTATACAAACATAGCCAATCTTTTAATCTCTCTTGCCCTAGGTTCTTGGGATGTTTAAGAACGCTGTGCAAAGTGTAATTGTCCATTCACCGCTTTGTATTTACCTTTGATTTCATATGATGCGGGTTAGATCCTTCATATATGTATTACTTAGGATCTATAAAGACTCGATTTAGTCAAAATTTCAATTTGCAATTCTAGTATTCTATACAGTAATTTGTTAAGGTTTGAGGGATTGTACCCCACCCTATTTTCTCTCATTTGTCAAATCTAATTTCTTCACAATTTTTAGTTTATTTTTCTTGAGTAAAATTTTTATTTCACTAGAAATTTCCAAATCATTAATCATCTTTTCATATTTCTTTTGAGGAATCATTTCAAGATTTAATAACTTTCCATATTAATAGTGCCAAATTTTTATCCCTGTGGATATGATCCCGACTTACCGGGTTTATTACTTGAGCGACAGGCTTGCACTTGAGCCTAGAGAAAACCCACTTTTGAGACAAATTCTTAGTTGCGTCATAACCCCTGCCCTGCCAGCCTCCGGTTTGGTTCTCCTCACCCTACTGGCCCTAAGGATCATGCTTTTGGTCCTAATGTCCTTTGATGTAACTACCATTACCTGACCTGAACCTCTTAGCTGAGTCCCCTTGATGGTAACCCAACCCGTGAACTCGAGATCATTAACTTTTGTGGTAGGTCCTTCTCTGGGTTTTGGCTGGAAATTTATTGATTTGTCCTTCACCTCCCTTTCTCGAAAAGCGTTCATTTTTTAACTTTTGTCCTTCACCCCATTGCACGATTTACCTACTAAAACACATGAGAAATATAAAAAATACAAAATACTTGCCAAAAAGTTTAGCAATAATAAATATGAGATCAATTCGGGATAAATCTAATATTCACAATCACAAACATACTTAAATTAACGGGATGAATATAAAATATTTGGGTCAAATCAAAACTCCTAAGTTAGAACATTGCTAGTAGGGTCTATGCATACCTTTTATCAACTATTGGATATAATAATTTTTCTGTGGGCACGCGATTGCATTTATCTTATGCAATAAGACGCTAAACCCTTAGGTTACCCTAATAGGACGAGTGAGCGGGCTTTCAGTGAATATACCCATAAAATTCATTTTGTACCACATTGTGCGACTCAAAGAAAATATCAAAATAATTAAAAACTGTATAATTTACATTCCATAAAAATAATTATAACAAATTTTCATTTGATAAATCTCATTTCATAGTGTGTGTGTGTGTGCGCGTGAAGCGAAAAATTAACTGCTAACTTCCACCGATTAATCCTTGCGTTACTTTCTAAAAATTCTCTTTGATTCAATTTTTCACGGGATGCGCTCACAAACAAATAACCCAGATAGTGGCTTTTTCTCTCAGTCTGTGTGAAATGAAGAGTAAATATAATGGACACGAGCTCACGCATACAAATTGAAAGATGGAAATTTATGGTGCATAGATCTCATAACCGGATTACGGTCATTGAAAAATGGGAAAACATCATTCTTTGTTCACATCGTTTTGTCTCTTTATTATATTTTTTATATTTTTAGTTCTCCACGCGATGATTGACTTCATTATTCGAACTGAGCTAGGACATTTTTGGGCTAACATGTTTTGGGTACAAATGGAAATTCTAGAATTTTTCGGAGTTGGAAAATTTCTTATAAATGTCCATTGGCAATTTTTCAGTCTTTTGCTCATGTTTCTCTTTTTTCATTTTGTTTCATTTTTTCTGATTATTTCTGATTATTTTCATTTTTTATTTTTATTTATATATTTTTTTATTTGATCATTTTTCTAATTTTCTGCCATTTTTATATACCGTATGGACTTAGTTTTTGAATTTTCTGATTTTCACAACCCGGGCCAATTTTGGGGTTTTGGTTAATCGAATGGAAAGGGATATTAATTTAGGTTCAAGTTGGCTTTCAACAAGGATATTTTTCATGAATTTTTATGTCTAATATTTTTTTGGGTGGACTAACGATCGCCTAACTTCATATGCTTGAATTAATAATCAAATTACCATATGCGTCTTGAGATTAATTTTTATTTTATTTATGAGACGTTTTTTAGCGCATTTTAAAAAAAACATATCCACACGTTTTTCGTCACAGATCAAACAATGATTTAGAGATCAACGACGAATTTACCCCTGAAAGAACTTTTGAGTTATTTTTAACTCGAATTGATTTGATTACTCGGAAATGAGGATAGGCACACAAATCTCACCGTGTTAAAATCTCCACATTTATTCACATAAGTCATCATTTTTTGCTTTATTTCTATTTGGTCAATTTCAGTTTAGTGCAATCTTATGTTTACAAATTGAGACTTCAAACAAAAATTTACTGATATTTTTAAGGATTTAAAATTCCATTTTTTATTTATTTTAAAGAAAAATAGTTTTGCCTTTTTTTTGGAAATTTTTAATAATTTGGGAGATTTTGGCATTTTTCATTTATTTCGGCACTTTAAAATTTGTGAAGTTTTTAAAAAGACGCACTTGACACGCCCCCCCCCCCTTCAAACTTCAAGAACTTACTGCTTTAGCTAGATAATAACAAACAACTCATTCTATTCCAGAGGATGTTTTTGAAGAAATTCTTAGAATGAATGCTCTTAAGGAATTTCTAAGGCAATGACCCCCATCTTTTCTTGGAAACCTAGGTGCCAACGAAGCTGAGAAATGAATGTGCCACATTGTGAAAATTCTGAATGGAGTAGGTATAGCTACTTATCACAGAGTAACTTTAGTTGCTTATATATTTGAAGGTGAAGCTGATTTTTTGTGGCAAGCAGTGTCACGCAATCAGAATGTTATTGATTTTACTTGGGAGCAATTTGAGGAGACCTTTTTCAAAAATTATTTTATTGAGAATGAGCAAGATCAACGAACTCTTGATTACTTAAAATTACAATAAACTAACCTATCAGTTCCTGAATATGAGGCTAGATTTACTTAATTATCTCATTATACTCTAGAATGTGTAGATACAAAGGTAAAGAAATGCACGCAGTTTGAAAGATGATTACATCCGAGAGTTAAGAATTCAATCACTCTGTTACAAATATGTGAGGATCTTCAATTGGTTGACTTTGTGCCCATTATGAAATGAAATTCTTCTACCATAATCCGATCTTCACCCCCCAACTATCAGGAATAACCATGTCATTAGGACTCCATCTCACTCTATACCTCACCCCTATGTAAACTTGAGTGGAGAGGCTTATTCTCAGATTCATCATAACACAACATGATCAACAATCTATTGTCACGAATGTCACGAAGTAGGACATATTCGTCCCCAGTGTCCTAAGATAAAGTCAATTTTAATCCATCATCGGTAAAAACAAACCCTCACAAAATCCTAAATTTTGTTCTGCTCAGAATCAATCCAAGCCAAAATCTACTAAGGGAATTAAGACAATTCCAAGTTGTGGGGGCAATTATGCAATACGAAATACACACGATGTGATAAAAGGTCTGATAATTTTCCAACATTCTCCTGCGCATATTTTGTTTGATATATGATCCCATCATTCTTTTATTAGTCTTAGACTAGATAAATTATTGTAATTATTGCCTACATCTTTAACTACTCGATTGGATATTGAGTTACCAATAGGTAAAATCAATACACCATTCAAAGTTATAAAAATTATAAGATTCATCTTGGTTTAGGAACACTCCTTATTAACTTGATAATTTTTTATATTTGTGGTTTCGATATTCTTATAGAAATGGATGTTTTATCAAGGCATCATGCTTATATCGATTGTCAAGCTAATAAAATTTATTTTTGAAACGAAGATAATTGTTCTTTTATGTTTCAAGCATCAGGTCCATCAGAACCCTATAATTTCCAAATCCATATTTCTTCTTTAATTCCAGAAATCCTGGAATAATTCGAAGACGTTTTCATGAGAATTTACCAGGATTACCCCCTTCCGGAGAAATTGAGTTTAGTATCAATCTTTATCCCAATACACTTCCTATTTCGATACCTCCATATCGAATGGCTCCTTTAGAACTTCGAGAACTCCGTACCCAATTAGGTGATCTTTTGGAGAAAGGTTTTATTCGACTAAGTTTATCACCTCGCGGAACTCTGGTATTATTGGATATAATGGAAGCTTTAGATTGTGTATAGATTATCGCAAACTGAAATCATTAACTATTAAGAATAATTATCCTTTACCCCGAATACGAGATCTATTTGATCAAATTTGAGGAGCAACGACCTTTTCTAAAATAAATTTACGATTTGGTTATCATCAATTACGCGTTAGAGAGGAAGGCATTTCAAAATTTTCTTTTTGAACTCATTACGGACATTTTGAATTTACCATAATGTCGTTTCGTTTAACAAACGCACCAACAAATTTTATGGATCTAATGCATAGAATTTTTAGACCTTTTCTTGACCAGTTTGTTATTATTTTTATTTATAATATTCTCATATATTCTCAGAATCTGATAGAATATTCAAACATCTGAAAGTGGCCCCAAGTACTCATAGAAAGCATCGGTTATATCCTAAAAAGAGAAAATGTAATTTTCAATGAAAGAAATCAAATTTTTAGGACATGTGATTTCTAAAAATGGAATCCAAGTTGATCTAGTCAAAATTTTAGCTATTTTGGAATGGAAAAGTCCTACCAATATTACTAAAATAAAAAGTTATCGGATTAGCTGGATATTATCGTCATTTTGTAGAAGGATTATCACGCATTGCTCTTCCCCTTTTAAAACTAACTAGGAAGGAAGTTCCATTTATATGGACTGAAGAATGTCACCAATCATTCCAAGTGTTGAAGGACAAATTAACTGCTGCTCCTATCCTCACTATTCCTTCTAATGATGGAAGTTACGATGTGAACACTGAGTCTTCGTTACATGGACTAGGATGTGTACTAATGAAAAATGAGAAAGTGATAGAATATGGGTCATGGAAACTTAAGACTCGTGAACGTAACTATCTTGTTCACAATCTCGAACTAGAGGCTGTAGTTTCTGCATTAAAAATTTGGCATTGTTATCTTTATGGTGTGAATTTCCAAGTCTTTTCAGATCATAAAAGTTTGAAATATATATTTACACAAATGGACTTAAATTTAAGACAATACGCTGGATAGAATTTGTGGAAGATTACTGATTAAAATGGAATTACCATCTAGGTAATGGAAATATAGTAGCTGATGCTTTAAGTAAAAATCCAGTAGGAAGACTCCACACCCTAAATTCCTATGATATTGCCGCTGCCATAAAGAAATATGATCTAAGGTTACTTACTCCTTGTGCAAAACTCTTTAATATTATCGCTAACTCAGAAAGAAAATCTTAGTTCAACAAAACCAAGATTATTTTGGGCAAAACTTTTCGAAAGAGAATCCTGATTTTTCATACAATAAAGAAAAAGGATTACAATTTAGAAATAGATTGTATATACCTAAGGGCGCATCTCTTCGAGAGGAAGTAATGTAACAAGGTCATCATTTGAAATTTATGATACACCCCGGAAGTTAAAAAATGTACCATTCTTTGAAGATTCAATATTGGTGGCCAAATATGAGAAATAATATTGAGAATTTTGTAAGGAAACATCTTACTTGTCAACAAGTAAAGATAGAACACCCAAACCCCGGTGGACTTATCCAATCGTGACCTATTTCAAAATGGAAATGAGATTATTACCGTGTATTTTATAAGTGGACTACCTCATAGGTCCTAAGGATATAATTCAATTTGGGTAATAGTAGATCGAGTTACCAAATCTTCTCATTTTCTACCTTTAAAGACCACTGATTTGTTCCAAAAGCTTAGTAAGCTCTACATTCCAGAAATTATTCCATTACATGGAATTCCTTTATCCATTGTATTGGATTGAGATTCTCGTTTTGTAGGAAAATTTTGGCACGCATTGCAAACTACAAAGGGTACTAAACTTCATTTAAGTACCGCATTCCACTCATAAACGGATGGACAATCAGAACGTACAATATAAACCTTAGAAGATATCTTATGAGCTCGTACGTTAGATATGTCTAATAACTGAAATAAATATTTAACCCTTGTCAAATTTTTATATAAAAACAATTACCAAGCTATTATTAAATAATTTGGTCCCGAAATAATCCAAGAGACCACTAAATAATCCAACAGATTCGAGAGAAATTGAAGATAGCCCATGAACAACAGGAAAGTTATGCAGACCAACGTCCGAAAACCTTTGAATTTCAAGTGAATGATCAAGTATTTCTGACAGTGTCTCCCAAAAAAGGAATTTACGCTTCAGGAAGAAGGAAAACTTGCCCCAAGATATATTAAACATTTCACAATTTCTCAAAGAATCGACTCCATAGCCTATCAATTATAATTACACATGGAATTATCCAGTATCCACAATGTATTTCAAGTGTCACAGTTACTCCAGTATATTTCAGATCCATCCCATATCGTTACATGGAAAAACATTTCAGTCGAACCCAACTATGAATTTGAAGTAATTCCCATTTAAATTTTTGATAATCAAGTGAAGAATTTCAAAAATAAGGAAATTCCCTCAGTTAAAGTACTTTGGGAGAACTAGAATCAACAACAAGCTACGTGGGAACTAGAACAAACAATGAAAGATTAATTCACCGGCTTATTCATAAGTAAAATTCGAGGACAAATTTTTGTTAGGTAGGTAGACTATAAGAACCGGGAATGTTTTTAACCCTAAATACCTACGACTATTGTTCAAAACCTTATAATGGGTTCACAATCAAAAGTCTTTTTTAGAAGAAAGAAACTACACTAAGAAACCTCCACTTTTGTTGAATTAACTTATACCCCTTGAAGTTTTAGTAAATTATAAAATAGCCCTTGAAAGTTACAGAGTAAGATAACTTGATGTATATTTGACCTTTAGGCCCCAACTTTATATCATAATATTCCTTTAGAACCTAATTAACATAAAATTATCATTTCAACCCTTGGAACTTTCTAAAATTACCAAAATACCCCTATATTTTTCAAAAAGTATACTTTTAAGGCCATAAAAGTAATTATAAAACCAACCAAGGACCAAACCTGTAAATTTCTTTAATTTCAGCTGAATCCTCGTCCACATAGTGCTCCACATCAGAACTAGAGGTTTGTAACACCCCGCCAAATTAAATACCGGGTGTCCAGTCCCATACCAAATTAAAACATAATATACATTTGGCTCATTCGTAGCATCAGTGTCGAAAACATTTACAACTCACCCAATACCCAATTAAGTTGGTGTTAAAAACTTTCCAAATTTTAATTCAACAAAATCCATTTTTAGTTTAAGAATAACACTACACATTTTATTCTACAACACTAATAATCGAACAGATAATACAAAAGAATATAAATGCAATTGGAATAAACATTCCCATATAATAATCCAATACAGTAATCCCAACAATATTAAATGTATTAAAATGACACGAGTACAAGAATATTTGACTCAGATAGAAAAGAGATAACTAAATCCTTTGGGCGACATGCCCTAACTAAGAGAATATTGTGAATCAAATGAATATAAGCATCTAAGAATACTCCATAACTCCATAGCTCGTCATAATCAACTAAGGTTGGCATCCCTGCTGCTGGACACCTGATATAGAAGGTACAATAGAAAAGAAAATATGCAAGGAAACGGGTCAGAGCCCGATGTGAAAATGATTTTAAAAACAACAAGTATTTAACAAGTGTAATAAAGCATTTATTACGTACATGTTAGTAACCAGACTCTCACTTGCTATTCTCACCTCTCAGCTAGAGTGCACACTTAATGTTTCCTATTAACCTCCTCATTAATGGTTCCTCTTCACTAGTTCCCATAATATGATTTCCATCCCATATCATAACCCCGTATGTCCCATACCATACGTCATATAATTATTCATATACGTTTCTCATTAACATGAATCGTTTCTCATTAATATGAATTAAGCTTTTCAATTCCATAAGAATAAATATTCATTAACTTCCTTCAATTCTTTTTCTCTATTCCCCGTTATCTACAATTATCACATAGTAGATTGATATAACCATAATATATATTCATTTAATTCATCATTATATATATATACATATATAATACGGCACCCCGAGTCATATCTGCGGTGCAATGAATTACTCTGCTGTCATGTCCCAATATCGCTGGTCGCCGAATAGGGGACTAAAGGTTCGGTAAGGATTCCTCGAACCACAAACATCAACATACAAATTAGAGGCGAACATAGTTCTCGTATCCATGGGTCACACACATACCTACGTTCCCACAGTCAGCGGACTTATCAACTCCCCGATAAGTCTTTCATAGTCCAATGTTCTTGAGAGACAAATCAAAGATCCCATGGATTCATCAGGATATGACTGCCCTCACGCGCAAACCTCCCGTCGATAGTAAGTAAGCTAGGTATGTCATACACATAAATCTTCTATCAAACAAATAGGCATTATCATCTACCTATATAATATAATATCAACAAGGTACTCACATTACCCTTAGATAATTCCCATACGTAGCATTATATCTCTTTAAATCCTACGCATTAAAATATTATGGCTTTACTTCTTAATTAAATTATTCCAGAGTCTCACTCATTACTCAAGGTTCAAATAGGTTTTTCCTCGACATTATATTCAGTAAGGAATCACTAATATCCTACTGATCCATATCATCTTATCTCCCGAATTACCACGAATTAAACTCTCCCTTTAATTAGGGTTATATCCGATTGTTTCTAATCTCTTATAAACACATCTTCTATCAACGAGGATTGAATACCATCATCATATGGATCATAGTCTATAGTGTTTCATTCACAATATATGACTTATCAACAAAACTAACATCCTCGAATCCTATAACATCTCTCCACTCCCGGCGTCATTAAGGTTCATGCGCGGAGCGTCTCGCAAAGCGAAATCCAAACAAGGAACCCCTCCAATACACTACTACTTAACTTTATCGGTCGTGGAGGTCCGTCAACTTCAAATACGCAACCGGGATAACCTCATCCCCTCATTCAACCAAATGTGATCTGAACTCCTATCTCTATCAAGGAGTCATACTACTAAGCGCTTGTAATATACTCGGTTCTTGCGCAATTAATAATGAGCTTAAACTCACACCTTGATGTTCCAATTGTAACCCTAAGGCTACCCATGTATTATATTAAATCTTACCTACTGGACCTATCCTTAATCCTCAAGCATGACAATTAGAATCCAACACATGAATCTAGTAACCAAAATTTCTTCCAATATAATTATCATAATTCTAATCAATTAAATCCCAATCAAATTTATTCAAATCTTATCTAGGGCTTACTGATCTTCTCTAAGTCCCATAATATCCAATTAATAATCACCAAAGATCTACAAAAGGTTTGGGATAACAAACAACATTAAAAAGAAACAACTTAAGGAATTCTGGGGAGGTCGATCGATCGAAGGCAGGGGGTCGATCGATCGATCCCCAGATAACAACCCAGTTTTATACATTTCTTCTACTATAGGTTTAACCATTTTTGATCAATCAAACCTTCAAATTATCAACCCAGATGACTTATAAACCTTACTACATGATATATAAACATATATAAATGATTTCTAATGCTCTAAACATCCTAGAATCATCATGATATTGAATCAAAAGCCTGTTTATATCCTCTTTTTCCAAAAAATTATCAACTTAATATCTTTAAGAACACATAAATGGTTTTCAGAATTTCTTTAACAGATTTATGATTATTTCGTGGATTACTATCTAACTACAACATGAGTTTGATTCCTATATATTTTCAGTTTCCAGAAATCCATTAACAACTCTATCTTTTCATGTTTCAAACATGAAAAATCTCATCTTTATAGAACTATCCTAACATGGACAATATACAAACTTAAATTGCAATTATCAAACACTTGCCTCTAATGAAGGTCTGATCCTTTGGGGTGGTGTATCACAGGTGGTTCTCCCTTTCTCCGGCTAACTTCCGGTGGTGGTTGGTGGTGGTGACCTTTGGTCTTTTGGTTCTCATCCTTTCCAAGCAAGCTTTCTCTTCCCAAGCAACCTTTCACTCTCTCTAAGAAGATGACCTCTCAAGTTCTGTGTAGAAGAGATGAATGAACCCATGTTCAACTAATCTCCAAATACTTATAATAATACAAAATCTGAAATCACTATTCATTCCCCTTGTAAAAATGACCAAAATGCCCTTTTGGGTTGTCTTTTCATTTCCAAATGACCCGAGACCCAAATCCAACCTCCAAATAGACTTTTTGACTATTTCAAACCTTCTGGATGCAACGATGCAGTCGAAATGACTATAAGGTCGATAAAAAATAATCTTCCTTTTAAATTTAACAAATTAGTCCCGACACGTCCCATACTGCGTCCGACTAAAAAATCCAAATTACTGAATTAATAACTCACAACAATATCCATAACATCACATTCATATATTACCTAAAAATCTTTATGTAATATTCAGAATCATCCATTTTAATATCCACAATTCGGATAAAACCCAAATGAATTGATTAAAAATAAAATCCAATTAATCCATTAATTTAAAATATAACCCATTTTAAAAGTCATTAAAATTACGGGGTATTACAAGGTTAAATTTCACATGTACACACCATGTAAACATGTGAACTAAAATTTCCCACAATGAAAACTCTATATAAAGTAGCTCAAATCCACCAACCAACTGCACCAATTAAATCCCCTGAGGATGTAGTATAAATACCCCATGAATTCAGAAGTAAAGACACAACTTATAAACCTTTCAAAAATTAGAAAATTCCCTCAAACAAGGTACATTATGATTATATACTTAATTTACAGTTCTTTTAATTCCAATAGCTTTTTGTGTAGTTAATATAGCTAGAACAATCATAATGCAAGATTTTACGACTAGAATAGCTTAGGATAAAAGAAATATGAAGAAATGCGATTGAAGATTGAGCTTTAATGGTGAATCTTAATACACTGCTCTGAACTTTGGTTTGAAGCTACATATAACTTCATTATCACCTAAGTATATTGAGTGTAATGGTTAAAAGCTATGAACGTGTATATAAAGCTCAAATCAATCAAAGGTGTATTTTGAACTCAAAACCTAAAAATACAAAATTCTCCATGTATAATCCATCTTAATCTTTGAAACCAAAACTAAACCACTCCTATATATATAGCATAAACCAATCCAAGTTCATAAGAAACCTTGCCATAATCTTGAAATCAATGAATATCGGGTCAAAATTTAAAAAACTCAAAGTTTTGAATCTTACGCTACACTGAATCTCAATCCAAAAAACCTATATTTTTGGATTCCTCGTGAAATATTAGGATAAGTTCGTCAAGAAATCATCTCAAATGGTATAACAATGAAGGAGAAAATAGAGGTAGAAAATATGAAACGCTAGAGTCAAAGTCAAGAGGTTGACGATGAATATTTTCAACGGGAACTTTTAACTTTGCCTATGGTCCTAGATGATTGAGAGACTTGATTATTGATACATACATATGAGTGCCACTTTAATTGTGTGCATAACAGGTTACTTTTCCCCAAAGTTTTGGGTTAATTATTAATTATTATGGCTTTATTGATGGCTTAATTACTTCTATACCCCTTAATGAACTAGTAAGTATGGGATTATTAGTTAAAAAATCCTTAACTTTCTTTACATGATCCTTAATAAACTTGTAATGAACCTTATTTTATTATACAGACTAGTAAATATGGGATTATTAGTTCCAGAACTTTAATGATTTTCTAAAACTGATAAGTATGGAATTATCAGCTGATTTATTTAGAGCATTACTAAACATTGATTCTCTACACAGTCCAACTCTTATATATATATATATATATATATATACATACTTGTTATAGAACTGGTAGAACCTACTTAACATATTTGTGCTAATTCCTTTTTTCTCTATATGCGCCTGGAGAAAGAGGGTAATATCTCTTCTCTATTAAAGTATAAGGTGTGGGTTCTTCAAATACTATTAGTATTAAGTGAGGCATAACCCCTTATCAAGATCGGGACCAACACAGTTAGATATAAAGCACAATTTAGGGCCACAAGTGAATCAAAGATAGTGAGATTTAATTATTCAAAGTTGCACTAAAGAATATATTAATATGGGCAGCATGTGGTAAACATAATACATGAAATGGGACCAGTAGATGGCATGGTCAGATGGAGAAATAACAAGAACTTCGGGTACAATAAAGACAAGGCAGGAACTTCAAGCTCAGTTAATGCCCAATGATGGGTGCATTCAATATGTAATGGGAGTTAATGCTCTTTTCGAAGCCTCTCTGGTATGAGGGAATTTGGACAGCAGTTCTAGATTCTGGATGCTCTCTCTCTTTCATTTATTTGTTTTGGTCGTATTTATATGGAGGGAGAGGTTGATCGAGTCATCATGCCCTCAATCCCTTTGGCCGAGTGCATTAAATGCATGAGATACTACATTTAATGCATGGGATCTGTTAGTTTTGGTGAGAAAGCGTTCTATTGGTTGGAAGTATTTCAATCATTTTTGAAGGATATGACTTTTGAACTTGGGGCTTACTCTAGGATGGATATGTGGTCAGATTTGGTGAACTAGACCTGCCATCCTTAGGCTAAAGTCACTTGAGTGTTGTATTCTTGAGGAGGGTATTCACTCGCTGTTGGAAGTATAAGCTAAAGATGTTAGAAGTATAAGCTGTTGGAAGTATAAGCTGTTGGAAGTATATTCTTAGGCTTACTCTAGGATTTTCCTTCTTGGACTTAATCACCAAGTCATAGACATAAAACTCCACGATTTTATGGAAAAGGTCGTGGAATATGGCCAACATCATTCTTTGATAGGTGGCTCCTGCGTTCTTCAACCCGAAAGGCATGACCATGTACATAAAATTACCTAAGCGTGTTCAAAAGGCAGTCTTCTCCGCATCAAATGGATCCATTTTTATCTGATTATATCTCACATACCCGTCTATGAAGCTGTACATCTCATGGCCCGCTGTTGCATCAATCAAACTGTCAATGGAGGGAAGTGGGAATTCATCCTTCAGGCACACCCTGTTCAAATCTCTAAAATCTACACATATCCTGATTTGACTTTTATACTTTTTTCTCAAAGGTACAATACTGAACAACCATATCGGATGTTGTATCGACACTATAAACCCTATCGTGAGAAGCTTCTGTACTTCTTCCTTGATCTTCAAGTCCAACTCTGCTTTATATGTTCGGGTGGCCTATTTCACTGGGATCACTGCGAGCAAGACATTTAGTCTGTAACAACTTACCTCTATGTCAACCCCCGGAATCTCGGTATACTTCCATGCAAAGACATCTTTAAAATCAACCAGGAGTTCTCAAGAGCCACCCTCCAAATCCTTCGAGATAAAAATGGGTTTTGGATCCCCACATTCTCTACCCAAATCGATCTTTTCCAATTCCTCGATCTGTGGCCTAGGGCCGTCTTTAATACATTCAGGCTCTTCCTCCACTTCTTCTTCAAACTCTTGGATCCCAGAGTTGTTAATTACAAGGTATTGCCCCTGATTATCTACCAGGAAGCATTCATACACTCGGTCAGCTTCATCACCTAGTCTCTCGGCTTCCCACTCACACCTTCACAATTTATAAATGATTATGCCGTCAGGCAAGATAACTCGCTTGCACTGCCGGTCCATATCTCTTTAAAAAGGTCTTTTTCTACGATTTTCGTCCACATCCTTCACCCTTTGCCTACTAAGAATGCTCTGTGTCTGCACTTGATGCTCAATGGGATCAATTCGTGGGGTCATCCAGTCACGAAGTTGTCTTTACAGGCTAGGCGACCTTGCTGCCTCAAGATCACGTTCTTCTTCATAAGTCATAATCATTCGAGCAGGTTCCCGTACCTTTTCTTGAGTTGCCGGGTTTCTTATCCCCCTGGTATATTTTGTCATCACAGTAGCTTCCTTCATCAGATCGATGTAGAAATCTTCATCCACCATATGGGCCTCTTCCTTTGCAAAAGGTTTCTTGGTAGCTCAAATCACCACCTCCTTACCTTTTATGTTCGCCATAGTGCATTGATGATATGTTGAGGGCACCAACTCATGGTTGTGCATCCATACCCTTCCCACTAACAGCTGGTGCGATGGGTCAAAATTCATGATGTGGAATTTAATATGGGATGTGATATTCCCCATCGTGATGCCCACATTGACGTATCCCATCGACTTGGAGGACTGATTATCATAACCCGATATTTCCAAGGAGTGGGGAACTATTCTTATTTCTTATAACCCGGTAGCATAGAAGGATCCCACAGGCATTATGTTGATGGATGCCCCTCCGTCCAACAACACTCATGAAAAAATCCAATTATTCACTCATGCAGTAACATATAAAGGTCTATTGTGTGGGTACCTGATCATCATGTCTACCTCTAAGAATGTGACTTCTGAAAGGTATCTGCTCACTAATTTAGCCATGGGCCCCTTCCAATTCAAATGTGGGCTATATTTTTCTTTGCAATCTCTAGAATGGCTCTCATAACTTCCATCCTGGAATCTTTAGGAAGGCCAACTTGGTCGAAGAACCAACCAAACTTTGGCGAGCGATCCACGGCTGCACACTCAATCCATGGATCCTTTCGATCATCCTCCAGCTCATAAAATTATTCTACGTCTTTATATATAGCCTCATCATATGCTATCACTGCATTAACTTCCCCCAGAGAATATGCCCCTATCTGCCCGCTGAGCATCTCAATAATGTCGAATGATTCTCCTCTTTGTCTTCATCCTCATCCTCTAAATGCATGCAATCCAACTCGAAAGTTAATTCTTTAAGAGAATCCTCGAAGCCATTACCTTGAGTGCCCTTAGAGCCATTCCCTCTGAGCCATTTCTCCATTATTGCCCGCTCGGCCTCCTCATCGAAGGCACTAGCCATATGGGGCCCGTGGGGGCGATAATGGGTTGTTGTTCACGTTGGTTTGCGGTAACTCAATATCTCCGTTCTTCACCTGACGATCAATCAACCTTCTTAATGAGAAACACACCTTATTATGGTGATTAACCCTGTTATGGAGCGCGCAATAGTAGGGTTTATCTCTGTCTTCTCGGATGAGCGGCACAGTATAGACATTAATTGGCCTACAAAATTTATCGTGAACCATGATATCGTATAGGTTCAAATCTTGCTCCACCGTACTAGGTAGATCGAGAGGATCCTCCACATATTCAAATCTACTCTTGTTGTAACTACTTTTTCTACCTCCTCTATCGCCATTGCCTCCTTATCTACCCCCATCATCCACGTAGTTAGTCCTCAAGGGTATTCCCCTCGCCGAAGTAAATGTTGGCCTCATCAGCAAACTGGACAAAGCGAGAGGTGGTACTAGGTGCTTCACCACTAATGCCATATTCCTTGCTGCTTTTAAAAAGGTTGCAAACGTACCTTCTCTTGTCTCATTAATCAAGTGGCATATGTATTCGGGAACCAATCCTTATACACATACTTGTAGAAGCTTGTCCTCCTGCATCTCCTCCCTCACATCCAGGGAGCGCTCATGGAACCTTTGAATATAAGCCATAATTTCCTCTCCTAGCTTCTTCTTCTCACGCGCGAGCTGTGTGAGTGTGAACTCGTCCTCAGCTAAGAAAAACTTTTTCTAAAAAAAACATGTAATTCCTCCCAAGAACCTACACTGCCTTGGGATAGGTGGGAATACCACGTGTAGTCTTTCTCTATCAGGAATTTCGAGAACTCACTTAGCCTTAACTTTTTATCATTGCAGTGTGGTGCGCACTAAATAAAGCTTGTGATTCAAGTGCAAATCTATCGCAATAAATAATATCCGATAAGTACGGAATCGTGATCAACAGGGATTGAAACACTCCTAAGAGAACATAATTAGGTTAAAGGGATTCTCTAAACGTCACAAAAGTTAAAGTGTAAAAGATGATTTAATAGTTTGGAAAAGTGATTGAGAGTAATATCTAAACTAACATACTATTGATGACCAGTTAATTAATTAATAATTACAGAACTATGAAAAGAACTAAGATAAGCTTGAGTTCAAGAAATTAAAGGGATCGAGGATCATTTTCCCACCTCGGATTCACAAAGAAGGGGATTATAGGGCTTGGTTGAAATTAATTCTAATCGAACATAACTAATTAAGTCCGAACATCAACCATGTAGAGACTAAACTCAACAATGGAGGATTAGGGGTTAGTTAGTTATTGCTAGATGGGTTGGGTTTGTAGTAAAGCTTCAAACACTAACCCTTGCATGACAAGAGAAGTTAAGAAACTATGATACTCCAAAACTAACACATGAAGTTCCATTGGAACAATTATAAACCAAACCCTAAATATGAAGTTCAAGCATCCAAGGTGGGATAATGATCCCCAATCATAAGTCTAGCTACTCATAATTGAAACTAAACTACACATGCTAGTTAACAACATAATTAAGTTAATTATCTAGTTTAAACACAAACCAATACAAGAGATGGAATTAAATGAAAATTAAAGCTAGTAGAACAAGTAGAGAAGAAGTAAATGAACCTTTCTTGCATTAATAACCACAATTCAACTAGTAATCAAAGCTTTACAAGTTGGTAAAAACCATAAATGAACTTGACCTAGGAGAGAGAAGAGAGTGTTTTCTATATAACCAAATATCTAACAAAAGTCAATTCTCCAACTAAAGGGGAAAAACAAGGGATATATCCCCAAAATCCAACCAAAATGGCAAACTAGTAATAAGGATAACAACTCAAAAATTCAGCAAAACCGAATCGATTCGGTCCTGCAAACAAAATATGACTAGGTTATTTTGGCTTTATTTATCCCATGTTTCACCAAAACTTCCGTAACTTCTTCGTTTGAGATCGAATTCAAGCACCGTCGGAGGCCACGCGGAGATAAGAAGAAGGTCTACAACTTCCGTGAAGAAATAGGGATCAAAACCCAAGTGTTAAAATTACCAAAATGCCCCCGACTGCGCAAGTGTCAACGGAACTTCTCCGGATTAAAACCAAACTTCCCAAAATTCATTCCCGAGACCTATAAAAGCTCAATAAAGACACATACAAAGTATATATGCTGAATTCAGGGGTTAGTCAATAAATGAGTATAAGAACCGGGAAATACATGCACGGGAACGCTAGAATGTACAAATTAACGGGGTATAAAATGCAATAAAAGTGACGAATCACACCCCCTAACTTATACATTGCTAGTCCCGAGCAATTAAGTATGAAGAAACAAGGGCCAACAACACAACCAAAATAGAAGAAATATGTACAACGAAGGAAAATGCCACTCTCGCGGGCGCACGATTGCATTTAGTGTATGCAATAAGCCATTTTAAACCCCTAGGTGGCCCTAGGGTACGAGTGAGGTCTCGTGAGAGTTTCCAGGGATGAAACCCACAAACATCAAATCAACTCATACCATGATACGACAAAATCCAATGCGTAGATCAACAAATATCTAAGAAGCACAATTTATCAACAAAGTGAACAAAGCTCACACAAAAGACGGCAATTATCGGCATTAAACAAATAACTTCAATAAAAATCGAAACCATGTAAATGAGAAATAAGCGGACACATGTGGTAATTTAGATTTGGCAAAACTTTCAAAATCCATATAAAAGCTAAGGCATGCATACTCAAGTTCTCTCCGGTTGTTACACTCAACAAATGAAACACTTAGAAATGGGATGTAACACACACGGGACATACGGGCATAAAGAGTAATTGTAAAGGGAAACTAGGCCACACACATGTCATCAATGAAGAACGCAATATAAAAGTGAAAAATACAATCTCATGAAAGGATATCGCATATTAACCAAGAGAAAAGCATTTAAACAGATTATCGCTAATGTTCAACCTTTGAATCACATCACCCTAGGATAAAATAGGACTTTTGAGGTATAGAATTTAGGCTAGGCTAGGGTTATGAGGTGAAAGGATGTATTTACGGATACAAAAGGTGTTCGAAGATGAAAAACTTGGGATAATGGAAAATAGCGGGCAATTTCGAAATAGGAAAATAATTTCCAAACAACATTAGATATAACAATTAGAGAGTAATCAAAGCTTATTGAACTATATACACAACATATACAACTTTATCTTTTCTTTTTCTTTTCTTTTCTTCTTTTTCTCATGTTTTCTTTTGCTTTCTCTTTTTCTTCACTTTTTTCACGTCTCTTTTCTTTTCATCACTCTTATCAAACTCTCATATGCCTAAATTGCAACCGACATCATAACAACATCATTCAATCCCATGTAACATTCCAAACAAAGGTATGTAAGATAATATATATGGTGTAAAACTCCAATTTCGAGTTGGTTATGTAATTTTGGGTAATGCAAATGAAAGGCCAATATTTAGTCTCAAAGGGGTTGACTACGGAAACATATATGGTGAGGTCAAGGCTAATATGGGTATTATAACAAAGAGGGACTACAATCATTTCCTAAAGTTTCATTTGATTCGCGGGACTAAACACCATTGAAAATCATGCTCAAGTATTAAATCAATTAATATGCAATCAAATGAAAAGAAATTGAGATTGACAACGAATTCATTGACAAGAAAGAGATAGAGTGGATGTATACGCTCACAAATGACGATAAGTCTCAATTTTCACTTTTGTAAGGGTATAACATGCGCCTTAGAATAACAAATTTGAAACACTTTAAACCAAATCATAAATAATTATTTGTGTATATGCTCAAAGCTTCACAATTTAATTTTATGATGTTATTCACAATGCAAACAATAACGGGCTAAAGGGTAATAAATCAATGACTCAAAGCATGCTTCATAGCTATACAATAGGATATGTCGATCATATAAGTAATCATGGTAGATATGAGAGAGAAAAAGAATTTTATTTTATTATTTTATTTTATTTTTTTAATAAATAAATAAATACTATCATGATAACCAGCATCACAAATGTAATCCATACCCCCAAACTTGAATGAAACATTGTACCCAATGTTAGTAGGGATAAAAGGGGAAAAGGGGTTAGAAAATAGTTACCCAGTAAGGAGTAACTCGAGAAACGCTCAACGGCAGGCCTGTCAAAATGTTAGTACCAAAAATAGCAATATATATAAAGGAGAGATATTTATAAGGATAAATATGAAGGTGGAACCAAGGAATTTCTCATTAATAATTCCAGGATGTATACATGTGGGAAATAAACAAAATGAGAAAATGCAAGATTGACATTTCTCAATTACCACATATACATCAATGTTTATCAAAAACCAATATAAACAACCCAAAATAGTTTAGATATCAATCACTATAGGAGGACAAAATCAAACAGTAGCAGCAGCATTTCCTAGGGAAGGTCAGGGCAGCGGTGAGAAGGTCCGGGCTCATTGGGGTTACGCGGGGGGTATGGGTCATAAAGGTAAGGAGGAACAACAGCCTCGCCCCCACGTAGGTGCACAAATAGGTCCATATGAGCCCTAGTAATCATCGAAATATCACGCTCATAAGTGTCCTGATACGCGGTAAAATTCCCCCTGAAAACAACGAAATCCCTCTACAAAAAATCCATCCTCGCACTCAGCTCTCTAATGGGGCCCAACGGGTGCTGAACTGGAGCCGATACTTGCTGGACGACCGAAAGTGGATCATCAAAATCAAAGTGGTTCCCAGCAGCCATTTGATCACACATCCATTTCTTTTTCCTCTCCCAATAATCCTTTCCCAAACTCCTCTCGATAGCATCATCGTCAAGCGGAGAAGGCAGCCTCGCCCGCTTGTTGGAGGCAATCACCTCGCAACGAGCATCTCTACATATCCTAGACACAATCCGAGCATAAGGGAGAGTAGTCGACCCCTTCTCACAATAAGCGGCATTCAACATGTGTTGAAGCACCAAGGAAGGCAGGCTTATAGTAGTATTGGCGTCTAGGAGATAGTAGAGGAAATGGGCCTGCTTTGATCACAGGACTGATTTTGTTTGGGTAGGAATGAGTGAATTCACGGCGACTAGGTGGATATGCCAGTGAGAATCAGGCATGAGCTTTGTCATAAATGTTTCCCCGGCCCAAACGTGTCCGGGCGCTAGACGCGCAATCAAAACATCGTTGGGAAACAACGCAAGAGGGTTGCGCGACGGATATGTATACTCATCTGGATTGTCAGCACCTCCCAATAGCTCTGACAAAATTTTCTTGGAAATTAGAATTTTTCTCCCCCTAACAAAAGCCTCATGCATCCCGCCTCCAATTGAGACAAGCGATGCATAGAAACGGCGGACATGCTCCTCATTCACATCACCCCCCTTTTCTAGATGGGCCTCCCAATGGAATTTTTGAAAGTGTCTCCTAACCTTGTTAGGAAAGTCAGCAAGCTTCATCGGGCGTTTGATAGCGATTGCCCGAGTGGAGGGAAACTGACTTTCCTGTACCAATCTCTCTCAGCCTTGGATCTAAAAGTTTCAAACCCATTCCGGCCCGTAACATCATTGGTGATGGGCTTTTGAGCCATAAGAACCTACAAGAAAAATCAATTTGATACATACACAATTAGTGTAATGCATAAAATCAATTTAGCGTGAAACAGGATCGAAAAGGAATCGGTGGTGCATGTCGGAAGAAAATGATCAGATAAGCGTATCCGACATACATCACCCTCAAACAAGGTAGAACCTATGTCAATGTTCGATAAAAGGCACAAAAATGGAACAATTGGGGATCAACTCCTCATTTAGGCCTTTTATTGAACATGTGGTGTGCAGCCTGCTCAAAATAGGGAGAAAAATGCATTTGATTCATGAAAGCCCCCAACAAATACAACACAACACAATAATCAACAATTAAAAGGTTGTATTTGTTGGATAGTGATGGAAATCAGTAATGAAAAGTGGAAAATTCATGAATCAGATACACCTTATGCAAAGATGGACATACACACATAACTCCCCTAGTTTGAATAGAATGAACACACATTTCATATTGAAATTAACATAGGAAGATTGGAGTTGTTACCTTGTACAAGGATCCTTAAAGAAATGGAGAGAAAACCGTAGCTAGAAGGTTGGGGAAATGAGTAGGAAGGATGGCTCTTAAGGGAGATGGAAGAGAAAAGGGAGAAAACAAAATGAGGTTGTATGAACGTGGGTAGGATTTGAAAGACAGACAATCGAATTGATTCGGCAGGGCCGAATCGATTCTCTATCCTCGAATTAGCTCACTCTCTCAGGGCGAATCGATTCGGAGGGACCGAATCGATTCGATTTGGTTCTACTTTTTTTTTACTGTTGGCAAGCGAATCGATTCGGAGTGACCGAATCAATTCGCAAGACAAAGACCTGACACTTTTGGTTTGCCGAATCGATTCGGTAGTAATGCGAATCGATTCGCAAACGCTTAAATAGCTACTGGACAGGGTCGAATCGATTCGGTGATTGACCGAATCGATTCGGAGGCTGAGTTCTAACCTGCTACATTGCTGAATTCCTAATTCTCATGAAATTTAAATTTTTTGGGCCACCTCAACTGGATTTCTTGGACCAAAATGATATACCATATGTATGTAACTGGTCCGGAACCAAAAATTGCAACCCCTCACGTGCCGGGGGTTGCTCGTCACCAAAATTGAAAATTTAACGAATCGAATCACCCCTGCTAACGGGGCTGCTGCGTACGATGTCCGGTTATAAATCCGCAGATATTATTAGGACGTACTTCACAATGTGAACACCTATCCTTCCCCTTCTTCCGACTTCGTTCCAACTTACGATCACACATTTAACAATTATGTCGGGTTCTAGATCGGAAGCCATGATACCTATAAAAAATGGACTACCCCAACCACTGGACCCGCGTTTGGTTTTAAAAAACCGGATTAATATTTAAAAGAGGGGTCCATGGGTTATTAAAGTGACGGACCGGTTGGTCGGTGCACAATTCGATAGAAACATTTTCTACCTATTTTTCTCCGAGCAACCCTCCTTACACGGGATTGATGACTCCATGTAAATGTCAGTTTCGGAAATGATAGAGTCATCAATCAGAGTGGAATCAAAATTGCCTAATTTATCCCCAATTTTATGGTTTTCTCCTATGCCAACCTCTCCTAGCATGTCAAAACACACATCTAACACACTCCATTCAATTTCCTCCCTCGCAATATGATCGTCGTCCACACATATCATTCCAACGAAATTCACTTCCTTCACACAATCATCTTCGTCACTCGAGAGGTGCGACACATTGAAAATATTGACATCTAATGTCATATTCCCAAAAGACAAGTTCATCTCACCATTCCTACAATTTATAGAAGTATTCGCGGTCGCGAGGAATGGTCATCCTAAGATGACGGGAGGTTGATTGTTCGGGCTTAAAACAGGTTGGGTATCAAGAACGATAAAATCGACCGGAAACACAAAGGTGTCAATCTAGACGAGGATATCTTCCAAGACGCCCCCTGGAATTTTGGTGGAGCCGTCGGCCAATTGAATTTTAGTTTTGGTAGGACTAAGTTCTCCTAAGTCCAATTGAAGATAAATCGAGTATGGCAAGAGGTTCACACTAGCTCCTAGATCAAGAAGAGCGCGATTAAGGGCAAAGTTTCCAATCATACACGAAACAGTTGGACACCCTTGGCCCTTAAATTTTGGAATCGTGTTGTGTTGGAAAATGGAACTAACCTGTTCTGTCAACTCCACCTTTTTGCGAGAAACATGATTTCTCTTAAAGGTGCACAAATCTTTCAAAAACTTGCCATAGGAAGGGATCTGCTTAATCGTGTCAAGGAGAGGGAGATTGATTTTTACTTGTTTGAACGTCTCCATGATCTCTTGATCTTTGTTGGGTTTAACAATTGGAAGGAGCCTTTGCGGGTAGGGTGCGGGAAATGGACAATGGACTGAAGTTTCCGGCCCCTTGGTCGACGACTTATCTCTTTTCTTTTTGGGAGTCACTTCACTCTCTCGGGGAGTTATTGTGACCTTGTCGGATACTTTCGGGGAAGGTGGAGGTGGATTTTCAATCACCTTCCCACTCCTAAGAGTGGTGATGGAATTAGCATGTTCCATAGACCTACATTGAGCGGAAGAAGGAGTAGAAACATCAAAATTCGTGCTATTTTGCCCAACGGGCCCATGAGGTTGTGACGGGATTCTTGCACACTCAAAGAAGCGGCCAACTTGGAAATTTATTTTTCGAGCCTAGCATCTGTGTCTTGTTGAGAAATCGCAAAAGATTGAAAAATTTCTTCACGACTTGTCTTGTTCGGGTGCGCGTAGGCAGGTATAACTGGTGGAGGTGGTCTCGGAGGGTGACCTTGCATTACAAATTGGGGAGGAGGATGTTGGTTGTACGGTTGTTGGTAATTCTGAGGCGGGGGAGGACGAGATTGTTGATATTGGTAATCGAGTTGGTTACCCCAAGATGGATTAAAACCTTAGTCGGGAACGTTTTGGGATCTTCTAAAAACTCCCATAGCGTTCGCTTGGTCATGGAGGATCACTTTGTAAGCCGGAATAGTGTGACACTCTTGGGTCGAATGAGCATTACTGTCGCAAATGGCACACAACTCCTCAATTACGGAATGAATTTGAACCACGGGCTCTCGAACCTTCGAGCCGAACTCCTTAATTTTCTTAGATAATTTATCTAATCTCATTTTCATCTCATCCTCGTTAGTGAGCTGATACATACCAGGGTTAGACGAGGATGGAACCGAAGGTCGCGAATTGGTTTTGTTTGGATCCGAGGTATACCACGCTTGGGTGGTCTCGGCAAAATATTTGAAATGTGCCCACGCATCATCGGGATCTAAACCAAAGAACTCACCGGAGCACATTATCTCCACCATTTGTTTCACATTAAGTGTAAGACCATTGTGGAAAAATGAGATTAATCTCCACTTTTCGAAACCGTGGTGTGCGAATTTATGAAGTACCTCATTAAATCTCCCCCAACATCGCTCGAATGATTCACCTTCAGTTTAAACGAATATTTGGATTTGACTCTTTAAAAAGTTGGTGCGATGAGTTGGAAAGAATTTTTTTAAAAACTGCATTTGCATTTCGCGCCAACTCTCGATGGAATTAGGAGCCAAGGACCAAAGCCAAGTTTTGGCTTTGTCCTTCAAGGAAAATGGGAAGAGTTTGAGACGTGTGACATCTAGAGGACAGTTTTGATCGCTAAAAGTAGCGCACACCTCCTCAAACTCTCTAACATGAAGGTAAGGTTGTTCATTGTCCATGCCATGGAAAGTAGGAAGTAATTGAATCATTCCATTACGAAAATGGAATTGCGCGGCATTGTAAGGAAAAATGATACAAGACGGAGAGGTGGTCCTCTCCGGTTGTAAATAATCACGCATGGTCCTATACGGGGGTTTGGGTGCTACCCCTTGACTACCGTGCTCACTAACATTGTTGGCCATGGTTGTGGGATCGGAGTGAGCCCAGGTATACGAAGAAGACGAGACCGAACTAGAACCAGAAATTGTTGGTAAAGGTATCCAATAATCCGAGGGTTCACTAGACGATGGTTCACGAATAGGTTTCAAATTTCTACTACTCGCGTCTTGCATTTACAGAATTTTGGATTGATTTTTTGGAAACCGTGATGTCACGGTGACCACAGGGAACGATAGTGTAAAGAAAATTTCTTAAACCTAAGATAGTTGCCATTCCATGCAACGATGCCAAAAACTTGGTGCGCTCTAAATAAAGCTTGTGATTCAAGTGCAAATCTATCGCAACAAGTAATATCTGGTAAGTATGGAATCGTGATCCACAGGGATTGAAACACTCCTAAGAGAACAGAATTAGGTTAAAGGGATTCTCTAAACGTCACAAAAGTTAAAGTGTAAAAGATGATTTAATAGTTTGGAAAAGTGATTGAGAGTAATCTCTAAACTAACATACTATTGATGACCAGTTAATTAATTAATAATTACAGAACTATGAAAAGAACTAAGATAAGCTTGAGTTCAAGAAATTCAAGGGATCGAGGATCATTTTCCCACCTCGTATTCACAAAGAAGGGGATTATAGGGCTTGGTTGAAATTAATTCTAATCGAGCACAACTAATTAAGTCCGAGCATCAACCATGTAGAGACTAAACTCAACAATGGAGGATTAGGGGTTAGTTAGTTATTGCTATATGGGTTGGGTTTGTAGTAAAGCTTCAAACACTAACCCTTGCATGACAAGAGAAGTTAAGAAACTATGATACTCCAAAACCAACACATGAAGTTCCATTAGAACAATTATAAACCAAACCCTAAATATGAAGTTCAAGCATCCAAGGTGGGATTATGATCCCCAATCATAAGTCTAGCTACTCATAATTGAAACTAAACTACACATGCTAGTTGACAACGTAATTAAGTTAATTATCTAGTTTAAACACAAACAATACAAGAGATGGAATTAAATGAAAATTAAAGCTAGTAGAACAAGTAGAGAAGAAGTAAATGAATCTTTCTTGCATTAATAACCACAATTCAACTAGTAATCAAGGCTTTACAAGTTGGTAAAAACCATAAATGAACTTGACCTAGGAGAGAGAAGAGAGTGTTTTCTATATAACCAAATATCTAATAAAAGTCAATTCTCCAACTAAAGGGGAAAAACAAGGGATATATCCCCAAAATCCAACCAAAATGGCAAACTAGTAATAAGGAGAACAACTCAAAAATTCAGCAAAACCGAATCGATTCGGTCCTACAAACAAAATATGACTAGGTTATTTTGGCTTTATTTATCCCATGTTTCACCGAAACTTCCGTAACTTCTTCGTTTGAGATCGGATTCAAGCACCGTCGGAGGCCACGCGAAGATAAGAAGAAGGTCTACAACGTCCGTGAAGAAATAGGGATCAAAACCAGAGTGCTAAAATTACCAAAATTTCCCCAACTGTGCAAGTGTCAACGAAACTTCTCCGGATCAAAAATAAACTTACCAAAATGCATTCCCGAGACCTATAAAATCTCAATAAAGACACATACAAAGTATATATGATGAATTCAGGGGTTAGTCAATAAATGAGTATAAGAATCGGGAAATACATGCACGGGAATGCTAGAATGTACAAATTAATGGGGTATAAAATGCAATAAAAGTGACGAATCACAGTGAGCCCCCAGATTCTCGATGAACCTCTTCACTTGTTTCTTGGGATTTGCACATTTCCCCATGTACTTTTCAAAGATTAGGGGAGTATATCCCACTAGGCAGGGTTCGTTATTATACTCCTCTAGGTAGGGAGTGCGGAAGTCATCGTATACGAAGGATCTCTCCCCCCTTAGACACAGCTATGAGCTTTAATAACTCTTTCTTCATGTCTTATAAGCTGGATGGTAAGGGACTTGCTGACAACGGCGTTGCTATTATCAGGGTTGTTGAGGCTAGCGCATTTACTCATTGACTTACCATGACAGCCGAAGCAGCTGGGGTTACTCCCCAGTATTGCAACATTAGTTCCACTGTCACAGGTGGGACCATGGGGTGTGTGTTAACGGAGATAGGCGCCACTGCCCCCAGTAATAGTTAGTGCTGGTATATTGGTTGGTGGTGTAGTAAAGGAACTCTCCCTTGTGGGAGCTCCCAGCATGGCATGGGCTGCCGGAGTCTTAATGAACTCAGCGAATAGTCCCATTAGCCCATGTATTTGTGCCTGGACTACTCTCCCTTGCATGGACATCGTCTCTATGATACCATCACTTGGTGTACTAGGCCCTATCCTTATCGTTCCCCCCACTTCAGGTAATGCAACGTTATTTGCCTCTTCTTCACGCTGTATGGCATCGAAATCGATGTTTCTAATGGTGTTATCCTCTGGCATCTTTTCAAAAGAGAATACCTCCCCAACGGAGTCGCCAAATGTAAGATGTGGGTTATACAAATACTATTAGTATTAAATGAGGTGTAACCTCTTATCAAGATCAGGACCAACACCGTTAGATATAGAGCACAGTTTAGAGCCATAAGTGAATCAGAGATAAAGAGATTTAATTATTTAAAGTTGCACTAAAGAATGTATTAACATGGGAAGCATGTGGTAAACATAATAAATGAAATTGGACTAGCAGATGGCGTGGTCGGAGGGAGAAAGAACAAGCACTCTAGGCACAATAAAGACAAGGCAGAAACTTCAATCTCATTTAATGCCCAATGATAGGTGCATTCAATATGTAATAGGAGTTAATGCTCTTTTCGAAGGCTCTCTGGTATGAGGAAATTTGGCAGCAATTCTAGGTTTTGGATGCTCTCTCTCTCTTTCATTTGTTTGTTTTGGTCGTATTTATATGGAGGGAGAGATTGCTCGAGTCAGCATGCCCTCGGTACCTTTGGTCGGGTGCATTAAATTCATGAGATACTATATTTAATGCATGGCATCTGTTAGGTTTGGTGAGAAAGCATTCTATTGGTTGGAAGTATTTCAGTCATTTATGAAGGATATGATTTATCAGCTTGGGGCTTACTCTAGGATGTTTATTTGGTTAGATTTTGTGAACTAAACCTGTCATCCTAAGGATAAAGGCACTTGAGTTCTGTATGCTTGAGTTCCTAAACGTCAAGTGCTATGACGTCAGGAAGCGGTTCAATTAGTGACTATTATTTGATATCTAATCACGTCAGTCCTACAGGCTGGCGCCTGAGGTACCTCGAGGAGGTGACCTCGAGGGGCAAGCATTGAGGGAGATCAAACGACTCGAGGAGGTTCATTCGAATAGGTAAGCAATGAGTGGACTCGCATGACATTTGTTCCAGGTGAATTTTTGTCCAAGTGTGCCAAGAGGGTTGGTAATAACTCCCAACGTTGCCTTGTTCTCAATCATCCAAACCTTGTCCCTGCGAAGTTCCCAAGAGAAGATAGCTTGATAGAGCATGAAATCTCTCCCATGACCTGCCAGGAATGGTCCCACATGGGTACCAAAAGACCCCTCTCAACATATACATTCATAAAATAAAGTACATAATACATTATTCTATTTCTTATTACAAATTATTGTCATCTGGGTGACATTTGTTCCTCGAGCCAAGTCTGTTGGAGGGTCTTCGAGGTAAAGCGTTGTGATCTATTTGCTTGTGAGGAGCCTTCAAGGTGGGTCCTTTGAGCTACTTGCATGGAGGATCTTCGAAGTGTGTTTGTGAGGCATCTTTCTCTGTAGTTGATCAATTCACTTGGCTAAGTTAATCATCCGTGTGCGGGAACAACCCTCCACATAGAGATAAAAATTGGTCACATGTTTGCGTACGTGACTGTGAGGGTAGGGAATAAGTCATACGAGAGGAAGGAGTGATGCTTTTCAATTTTATACGTTATAGTTTGTACTAAAAACATGTGACTCACCCCCGCGGTGGTACAACCTTATGTAAACCTACTTAATAATGAATAAAGTTATGTTATTCCGACTTAGCTTTAATTTATTTCTTTTTGTGTACTTCTTGTTCATTCATATCCATATAGTGGTATAACTGTTAAGGGTATAGTGAGGCTATCGGGGGTTGCACTACCACTTCGAGCCTAACTATGTCATTTTTCTTACTCTCAATTAAGGGGCATCTTCATCCTCTTGAGCGTCGGACAAAACCTCCTTGTCTTTTTGTTCTTCTTGTGGATGAGGTGACAAGTTAACAACTCATTCGTTACATAGAGTGGTTACCACTTTGCATTTCTCTTTATTTTCATCAGGAGTAGAGATTACATAGTTTTAACCTTGCGGAGGTCATTGGCCTTGGGAGGGAAACTTCCTCTTCTCTTGGACACTCAACTAGGATTCCAGCTTAGATAGCGATGCCTTTAAGTCGACAACTTTTGGGCATTTTGGGCATTTATTTCTAACTGAGTTTGCATAAATTGGACAAGAGTGTCCTCGAGAATCTTCTGTTGTGGGATTACATAAGGCGATAGAGGAGGCGCTTGAATTTGTGGCACTTATTGGATATGTAAAGAGTGGTGGTGATTGTGGGGCAATGTATTAATTTGGATTCAACGATGCGTTCAATTGACCAGGGTTAAAACCTGGATGGTTCCTCCATGAGGGATTAAAAGAATTCTCGTGAGGGACATTAAAATTCTCTTTATAAACTCCGGCCGCTTTAACTTGCTCTTGGAGCATAATTTTATTATTGGGGATAGTTGGACATTCCTCGGTTAAATTTCCTGCCTCACAAATCATGTAAATCTCCTCATTTAAAGCTCGGTACGGGACGGATGTATCTCACTCCTTAGATTCTATCATGTCTTATAGCTACTTGGATAATTGATTAGTTTGGAGCTTCAACTCGGATTCCTTGTCCAATTGGTAGAGACCGAACGCGAAAGGATTTGTAGACATGATCCTAGCCTTAGGTTGGGTGCTTCAATTCGATGTGTCCCCAGATTGAGTAGTCTTGGTGACATACTTAAAATGGACATCCACATCGTCTGCATCTAACCTTAAGAACTCTCTCGGACACATTATTTCTACGAGTTGCTTTGAGCTTAGCGTAAGCCCAAAATTGAAGTAGGAGATTTGTCTCCACTTCTCAAAACATTGATGTCGGAACATGTTAACCAACTTGTTTAACCTCTCTCAATACTTATCAAAGGACTCATTATCGTTTTGCTTAAAAGTTTGAATTTTAACACTAATAGAGTTAGTCCTATGAGCGAGAAATAAATTTTGGATGAATTTAGCTTGCCTGTCTCTCCACATACTCATAGATTTCGGTCAAGGCGTCCAAAGCCATTATCTGATCATTAAAAGTTTTGCATGCCTACTCAAACTCAGGAATGTGGAGATAAGGATTATTCGACTCCATGCCATGAAAATTAGGAAGAATTTGAATCATCTTATTCCTAAAGTGAAATTGCCCCACATGATACAAGAATATAATGCATCAGGGAGTGATGGTTCGATCCGAGTATAAGAGGTCTCTTATAGGGTGGTACAACATCACATCCTCTCCCTTTTTGAAACTAGCATTATCTGACATTGCACTTCTCACTTCAAGAATCACTATCCTCTTCGGAATTTCTAGACGTTCTACTCGTGGTCTGATTACTCGGTGTAGAAAGTGGTACCCAAAAATTTGGAGTGTTTTTGCGAGACGGAGGTAGTTCTACTATTGGCTAGAGATTTGGTGTGGGATGATTATTTTCCATTTAAAGACTTGAGAGGTTTTTTTTATTTTTCGAATTTGTTTTGGATATTTGGATTTTTTTATTCTTTTTTTTTTAAATTTTTGGGATTTATGATTTTTGTTTGGCCTTTTAGGAATTAGATTCAAATTGGGATCAATTTGACCTAAACTATAATCTACCTAGTCCCCGACAACGGCGCTATAAACTTGACGCAACGCAAAATATGTGTGTTACGTGTGTACCAATGGCTCATGTGAAAGCTGACGTCTTAACTAATAACTAGGTAAGTCAGGGTCGAATCCTCTGGGAATCGGTCATAGAACGATGACAAATGCAGGGTTGGTATCTAAGATCTAAGCTTCGACTCAAGAAAGAAAGAAAAATTGATTTTGTATTCTGAGAAAAATCTATCTATATAAGCATCTTGATGTCCTTCTTCCAATTGATAGATTCTACTACATCTGGACTTCCTTAAAACTCTAGTGGATAGCTCTTTTAGAAGGCCTCCCTGATTCGCTCCTATACTAATGGCATTGGGTGAGTCTAAACTGGTTTTTCCATTGGTGTTGTGGATATACCTAGGGAAAGTGTTTTTCCATGGAGGTCATGGCGGCATTAACTGCCTGTGCTACTATAGCCACAACCTCTGCTACAGTCATAGTGCCTTGAATTTCTTGCGGCTCCGACCGAGCCTCCCATTCTGTGGTCCTCCTCGTTGCATGTGTCGGTTTACCTCTCCTAGAATTTAGCATCTGAAACCAAACTAAAATTATATGAGATTGACTTCAAATATATACAATAGTAGAAGAACGTAAATACGCAATATGAAATAACAGTCCTAAACATATATCTTTATATCAACTAGGGTGACAACGTAGAAAGTTTCCACAGATCCTAAGGAAACTAGAACTTGGCTCTGATACCAATTGTGACACCTCGCCTATTCTAATACCAGATGACCATCCTTTATTAAAATAAATCATGAATCCATTATGATTTCATTCTCAGCATCACTATCACAATAAGCAATGTAAATATAAAGAGAATAAAACTATGCATACAAATGCACAGAATAAATGAATGCGTAAATGAATAATCTTGAACTGAATAAACTATCAGTCACTTACAATAATAATCCAACTTAAATAAAAACTGATAAATGAATATGTATCACTGACATAAAAGTAAATTCCTATCCAACTACCAAAAACATGCCCAAATGAAGTACTGAAATGAAATACGATCCTATATAGATAAAAAGAGTTGAGTCACTAAATAAACTCATAGAGTCCACAGTTACAACAAAGGCATAAAAGATCTACACCTATTGTCCCTGCTGCTGCTGCACACTTGGGATTTTGAAAAATAAGAAAATATATTTTCCAGTGGGTCAAAGCTCGAAAATGTTTGAAAATATTTTCCAAGTATTTAAATACTTTAAATAAATAAAAAAACGTAGTGTATTACTTTAAAAATTAGTTTATTGGCCGAACTCCCATGATACAAAACATCACCTATCATCTACAGTGCGCACCTAATGCATTCATTTTATTATCCTAGTCCTACTACCCAGTCTTACTAGGACAATAATCGCTATTGAATCCCATCCTGCTAATAGTTACCATTAGTTAATAATTACTACCCTCACTAGGCATACGTTCATAAATAATAGCATAGTTACACATGTGCTATAAAGAATTATTCACATAATAATGACATAGATAAACCCTTGCTATAAATAAATATACATGCAATACATACATACGTATCACTCCCTATATATGTATAACATCATCTGTATAACCAGGACATCGCAAATGCATCCCTCATGTGCTATCAGGCTCTAAGAATATCACGTATCACATTGAGCACCCGGGTCAAAATCTCGCCACCGAACACAACGTAAACACAAAAAAATGGAGGTGGTCATAAACATACGTACGGGGTCACAACCATACCACACTGCACCCAACCAGTCTCCAAACCGACACCTATCCTTACACATGGATTGTGGCCATGCAACAACACTATGATCTAGAGATTTAATCTAACACCTGTTGGTCAACTCTAGGGTGGACGGCCCACTACGTGCAATCTCCTAATGATAGCACTACCGATTAGGTATATTCAAACAACTAACAAAACACACACACACACACACACACACACATATATATATATATATATATATATATATATATATATATATATATATATATATATATATATATATATATATATATATATATATATAAGGTATTCACTTCCTATGCAAATCCCCCAGCGTACTCCTCTACCAATCCCTAAGTTAGAACCGACTTCCCAATTATACATGTCAGTGTTCACTCACTTGAATTCCTGGTTCGTCTCACCCGAACCCATTTATCCATTCACCTAACACACATACCAAACCCTAAAGTTATTCCCCAGTAACCGCACTCTAACCCAGAATCCCCTACGCTCATTCCCCAACTTCTAACGGGTTAAAATGACATGTAAACAAATTATGGTCAAGCCAACAATCGGAATCAGTTTGCTTGGCAGTCCAAACCGATTCGCTCCCTCAGTAAACGGTTCAATTTGTTGGGTTGCCAATTGTCTTCTTCCACAGGTTTTCCCCTATAAAACTCTCACATGGAGGTCCCAAACTCACAAAACATTAAATTAATAACCCACGTCAATAGATAATCAACCCATATGTATTATAGCCTAGAATTAAACCCAAATCCATTATTTAAACAGAAGGATTTCTAATCATGATTCAATTCTAACAGCTCAGAATTAATCTAAACTTGAATTTCATTGATTTATAACACCTATCAATATTCTCATGTCTAATATCATAAACCAATAATTTTACTATGAATTTCCCATCTATTTGTCCTCTATAATTCTCGATTAAAATCAAATGTTCAACCATATTTAGATCACTTGAATTGATTACCAAAGTTTCAATCTTTAAAATCTCATATTCTGTTCTTGATTAATTATGAATGTAATTAACTACAAAATTACAATCTAAGGTAAGTAAATACTTGCCTCATGGAATTGGTTCCTAAGTCTCAATGTGTATGAACGGTTTAAATCTGGAGATTAACTCTTACCTCTTTTCTCTGAGGTTCTCTTCTCGCTCTTCTTCCTTCTCATAAGCCCTCCATTAAGCACAATTGTGTAGAGATTAAAAGTGGGATGTCATCAACCTCCTTAACCCTTAAATACCTCTTAATTCCACCCTAATCTCATTTTAGATTAAATCTTCTATGTAAAAAGACCATTATACCCCCATATGGTTCCTTTTATGTCTAAAAAAACCAGGAACCCAATTATAACACTCATGTACCTATTAAAGACTATTTCAATCCATTCCGAATCACTGGATCACTCAAAAAGGTCATATGAGCCATCCAACTTTAAATACACCAACATCTCATTAACCAGGACCAACACGTGTGTACAGTACGCGTCGCCCATTAAATACATAAATTCGACGATCTAACTTTCTATCGACATAACGTAATAAACCGTCGCTTTTCACTCATAAATGGCATATAATAAATCACATCTCTATTTACTTATCTCATGCAAGAAAATAATAACAAAAAATATTAATCCTTAACTCGCTAATTGATATTTATCGAAACCCAATTTAATTTTTCCTAATTAAATTAATAATTACGAGCAAGCAAAAATAAATAATCATAAAAGTATGGGGTATTACACAAAATCTATATGAATAGACAACCTTTATCAATAAAATATTCCATTTTCAAGCGCTCAAATATCATTTCTCAAAAAACACATTCTAAAATATGAACGCCTCTCCTAAAACATATATCAAATATACTTAAAAGGAGTAAATTAAATATAAATTAAATTTTCACTTAGTTATAATTTTTAGAATTTATAACGATTCAAAAAATATACACATAGGAAACTATATGTGTTTTGTTTTATCAAAATTTTATAAGAGATTAATAGGGTTTTAAAATATTGAGGTGTGGGGGGAATTAATCGACCTAATGGGAGAAGATGACAGCTATCTGAAAGGCTTGATAATTGATCGTTGCCAGGAGATATAACAAAGAATATGCCAATTGACAGATATCTCAGGCTTAGAATCGCTCGACTAAGTTTTAAAAACAATACATGTCCATGGAGTCCCATACGAATCATTATCTTTATGTTTTATATAAATTTAACCAACACCCTTAGGAAAATGGTCATGCAATCTTTATTATCAATCGATGATCAATAAAGAGATTGGAAAACACCCTGTCGGCACATTGACGAACCATATATATTTTGTGTTGTGTGATTGTGATTTTACTTTATGCTCGGCTTAATTATGATTAATTATTCGTAGTAGGATTTGACCACATTCTATTATCGCCATCGGTTAGAATGAGTTTCATTTTCTCAACTAAGCAGAGTTAAGAAGTAGTCATATCTCACTTTCACAACCCCCTTTAGTTGTTTAATGAAAACACCAAAACGATTAAAGCTGATATTCGACGCCTAGACTCATGTATGACGTCCATCCCAACATTAGTGGTACCAATTCACATTATTGTCCACAGGGAAGAAAATTTCAGAAAGCAATGAACAACCAAGGTCCACCCAGATATCACTGCTTATGAACGCTTGTGAACAACAACTTCGCCAATAGGAGGACACCACACACTTGTAATAATAGAAGAATGCTCATTTGTAGTGTCACCTGCAGAGAATTAATCAAGAGCTTTACGGGGACAAACTTAAATGCAACACTCGAACAACTAACCCTCAGTAGAGCAGAACTCATACCTGAGCAAAGGGTTCATGGTGCGATGAAGAACAATCTGTCATAAAATTCCATCAATGAAAAGTGACTAGGGAGGAGGTTATCGTAAGAATCATCTCCACGATCTCATATGGTTAGAAATAGATGAACATCCTAATTATCATAGGGCTAAATCTACTAAGGAACTGGCCAGAAAAGTTCTCATAAGCCAGGTGAAGTACTTTTCCTCAAG
The DNA here is from genome assembly GCA_949130495.1 of Sambucus nigra. Classification (NCBI taxonomy): domain Eukaryota; kingdom Viridiplantae; phylum Streptophyta; class Magnoliopsida; order Dipsacales; family Adoxaceae; genus Sambucus; species Sambucus nigra. The sequence goes on along the minus strand of OX422222.1, from coordinate 329,189,981 downwards.
GTAGATTGAGTAACTAGAGCCTCCTAAGAAGTTATCCACCCCCAAATTCAAGATGTATGATGGAAAAACTGACCCAATCGATCATTTTTGCTAGTATCAACAAAAAATGTCCATTTGGAGCAATTATGAAGCCCTTATGTGCTGCATATTTCCTTCTAGTTAAGGGGATAACATACAAAAGTGATTCGAGAAGTTACTACACAGGTCGGTCACTAGTTTCATGTTATTCACAGAGGCTTTAACCAAATTATTTATCACCGGGAATTCTTAGCTAAAGAGGATGGATTCTCTCCTCGCTATGAGGAATGAAACCCTTGGAAACCTTGCGAGAATAAAATCAATGATAATGGGAAACTTATAACGAAGTGTACTTCTCTGAACAAATTTTTATAGTTTCTTTCATGCTAGGTCTGCCGAGTAAACCAATGCTCTAGTCTCTCACAAAAAATGAGGATAGCACTATTGACGACCTTATGTCCAAAATTAAAAAATACGCTAAAGTGGACGAAATGGTAGCTAGAAATTATCACGATAAAGGTAGGTAAAAAATAACCAATAACAAAGAAAAGAAGACACTCTCAAGAGGGGGGAGTAGAAAAATATACCCATAAGTAACGAAAAAGAAGACATCGCCAAGGCCCACCGGGATATCAATAGTCTTTAAAGAACCGATTTAGAAAATTTTCATCAAATTTAAAGATCAAAAGTATTTCTAATGATCGAGGAAGTTGACAGGAGATCCGTTAACACTATCGTGAGACGTTTCAATCATAAAGATAACGAGCATAAAATGGAGAATTGTAAGGCGCTAAAATCCCACTTTGAAGATTTAGCCCAAGAGAACCATCTGGATGAATAGTTGAAAAAGAAGGGAACAAAACCCCCTATGGATCACAATAAAAAACCTAATAATGTCGTAGATGACCACGACATGGGGCATGAGTTTGGAGTTAATCACAATCCATCAAATCCAAATAATATTCAAGGAAACATTATTCGAATGGAGATAAAAAAAAAGGTTACTACGGTTAAGGAATCTTTCCAGATGTACCCAACCGACACAACAACAGGTAAGAAATGTCGAGCAGAAGACGTTGACTATAACAAATATATATTCTTTACCAAAGGAAGACATGGTTGGATCAGGGCTCAGCATCATAATGCACAATAATCACTCTCGCGATTACAAATTGGGATGTGGGAAAGCTACTAGTTGACCGAGGGAGATTTTTAAAGGTCGTGTACTTGGAAATATTCAAAAATCTCAACCTCAAAGTTGAATATTTGAAGGAAGGAATCATCCTTTTGGTCAGCTTCTCTAGGTAAATAATTATACCTCTAAGGAAGATGGTACTACCAGTACGAACTCCTAATGTTTAGAAGTTGTCGTGTAATTAGCCATATCCATTGAATACCCCAATAATGTCTTCCTAGGATGAGGATGGTTTCATGAATAAAGGTCATCCCATCCACTTATCACCAAAAGCTAAAATGCATCACCGATCGAGGGAAAATGGAGATAAGGGGAAATCAAGTCGTTGCTCGATAATTGTTCATCGCTACCACGAGGCCTAAGAAAAAATATAAGAAAGAGAAATAGTCACGGATGAAATAACCAAGGATGGTGACACTCCGTCCATTAAAAAAATAAAGTACGGTATACCGAGGGTAGAATAAACAAAAGTGGTCTCGCAAATAGAGTCATGAAACCATTGCAAGAAGTTGTGTTCAACGACTCACACCTGTAGAGGAAATTTATGATTGGAAACTCACTTAAATTTCATGAAAAGAAGTAATTTATCTCCCTTCTTAAAGATAATCAAGATTTATTTACATGGAAGCCTTACTATATACCTGGACTTGATTCTAAAGTCATATACCATTGACTCCATGTTGACCTAGAATTCAGAACGATCACATAAAAGGAGCATTGGACAACCATAAAAAGGCAAAGGATATGGAAGAAGAGGTGGGGAAACTTTTGGAGGAAAGGTTCAATAAATAATTTCGATTCCCCGAGTGACTCTCAAACCCATCTATTATTAAGAAAATTAATGAAAAATGGAGAGTTTGTATAGACTTCATAAACCTGATCAAACAATGTCCCAAAGATAGCTTTCCTCTGTCAAAGATAGACTAAATGTTTGATGGTACACCCATCCACAAATGAATGAGTTTCCTTAATGCATACTTAGGTTCTCATTAGATCCCCATGTTCGTCCCCGACTAGGAAAAAACCTCATTTATTACTACCCGTGTATTATACTTCTACACAAAGAATGAAGGAGAAACTTACCAATGGTTGGTCATATAAGTGTTTGAAAAACAGCTGGGTGACACAAATAAGGTTTATATAGAATATATGCTTGTGAAGAGAAAGCATAAAGGAAATCATCTTCAGGACTTGTCAAAAACATTCGAGGTCCCAAAATACTACAGGACAAAATTTAACGCTGCCAAGTGTTCTTTTAGGGTATAGTCTGGTAAGTTCCAGAACTAAATGGTTAGCTAAAAGGAAATCAAAGAAAACCCTAACTAAATTGAGGATATCAACAATGTTCAGCCATCGAAACTAGTCAAAGATGTTCAAAAGTTAATCAGAATGTTTGTAGAGTTCAATCGCTTCATTTTTAAGACTTCTGATAGGTGTCAACCATTCTTTCAACTCTTGAAGAAGGAGAAAAGTCTATCCTGGAACGAAGAATGATCAAATACACTTGAATAAAATAAGAATTATATAAGCTGAGCACCTATGTCACAATCCCAAATTTAGGAGATACAGTTTATCTATATCTCATGGTCTACGAGCATGTAGTTAACTATACCTTAATGTATGAAAATGAGGGACATCAAGACCCAATATATTATGTTAAAAAGACGTTATTAAACACAAAAAAATGACACCTTCCTTTGGAGAAGATATATTATTCTCTAGTAATCTCTTCACAATAGTTGAAGCACTATTTCGAAGCCCATTCAGTCATAGTTATCACATTCTTCCCACTCAAAGGAGTCCTTATAAAGGTTATCTAGATGGATGTCCCAATAATTGATTGAACTGGGGAGGTTAAATATACATCTTCAACCAAGAACTGCAAAAAAAATATAGGTGCTAACATATTTCATCAACGAGTTTACTAGAGGGTAAGAGCCCAATGAAGAGGAGAAAATCATCTAAGGCAACATTCAAGAGTTTGACTAGCTCAACAAGTGAACGATATGTAAAGAGAGAGCATCTAATTCAAAAGGGGAAGGAGTGGAAATTGTCATTATAAGTTCAAACCAAATAATGGATGAGCAAGGGATCAGACTTGGCATTGAGACATCCAAAAATGAGGACGAATAGAATATCATCGTTACCATATTAAGGAACTCCATATATCTTTGAATAAGTCACCTTGATGTTTTTCATTACTCGGGTATGGTATCTAATCATGTATTATGAAACTATAATGACAGATATGAATGAATGCTATCATACTTATAGGTTATCTAGGACCTGATCGTCCAATTTAAGAAAATTCATATCCAATAATTCCACCAATGAAATAACAATCATGGAGATGCTTTGGGAACTTTGGGTTCAGTTATTGAATCTAACCTCTAAAGAAAAAATGAGGTGGATTACCTATCCCAACCAAGAATAATGAAGCCAAAGATCACCAAACATGTCCTCGCCATAAAAAAAGTTCCCAGTTGGATGGACCCAATCATAAAATACCTACAAAAGGATGCCATGTTTTCCGATAAGAAGTAATCCCACTAGACCAAAATTAAAGATGCTCAATTTTACCTATCACATGAAGGGAATATTTATAAACTATGATTCGTGGACCCATAACTTTAATGCATGCATCCCAGCAATGTGAATCAAGTCCTATATGAGCTCATGAAGGAATATATAAAAGTCATGTCAAAAGAAGGTCTTTCGTATTAAGGGCCATTGATGTACATAAGTGTGGTTTCATCTTCAACATACCTCAAATTTGTCAAGGCCGACCCTGGCCACTCATCAAGGGAAACAAATAAGAGACAACTCAGTAGAAGCCCAACCTTAAGTGGCCTCGTCCTCGACCACTACTCAGACATATGACAAATCAATGATCCCAGTTCTCTTACGTACCTCCTCAACCTCGTCCATGAACAAGGGCATCGAGGCTCATATGTATATTATGACCTAACTAAGCACTATGATGGTTATCCCTTTGAAAGACTGACTTGACGACTCATCTCATCATGGTCCATGATGTCCGACCTTTGACACCTAGAAGAAGACACATTGATTCAGTGAGTCACTATCCCACGTGGACAAACCATTATAACAAAATCTTAATAAGCATGTGAGGGAATATTTCATCATTATGACATATATGTGCCAGGGATAGGTGGTTGGTTCTAATTGGTTACTTCATCCTATGCATGCTTATTACATGTTTGGGGGTACAATGTGCACCCCCTAGTTTATAAATACCTATCATAATCTTTCTTGAAGGAGATTGAAAATTCTAAACCTCAGCCTAAGCTCTGTTAAACTTATTTTAGAGAGAGAAAATAATGGAGAGTTGTATTTTGAATTATTAGAGCTCCTTTATCTAATATAAAAATATGTAAGAACCTGCATAGTGGAGTACACTAATGGTTGAACCACTAATATGATCATGTTCATCCTCTTCTCCTTATCTCTTTCTCTATTTACTTTACTTATTTTATCTCTATTACGCTAGATTACTATCTAGAGTTATGTATAAGTTTAAGTGGTCATATCTCTGGCATCATCGTTTTGGCACTATCAGTGCGAAGAGACACCTTTGTCCTCTAATTTCCACATTACCTCCTACTTGAATATCTGGTGGTGTTGCAACTCCACTTTTTCTAAGCATGCATCACCATTAAAAGTGTTCTTGTTGGGACCTTCAAGCTTCTTTTAGCTCATCTAGTTCATCTACACTTTCACCGAAGAAATGGCTTCAGATCCTCCTACAGACATTGGCCCTAGCTCCAGCCAGGCACCACCTCAGTAAAAAATAGTTGATGTGGCAGTGATATTGCGCTCGTTGGTGGCTATCCAACAAAAGATGCTAGAAAAATTTGTGGCATTGTGGCAAACCTTGATGGCTAGGACTCAAAGCATAGCGGCAGAGGTCATCACTCCGAATGCCAGATAGGGTGTGGATTCGATGATAGGGGGACAATACTTAACCCTACAAAAAGAGGCGCACTACCATTAGAGATGAAGAGACATGGCTGACCTTAGGCGGCTTCACCTGGGAAAATAAGTGCAAGAGGATCTAGATTATTAGGTTATAATGAGGAGGATTGTTGCAAACCATATGAGATTTTTGGCTACACGATTCACCCAACACCAGCCTATAGGAGAAATAGTTCAAGGCTGATACGAGAAGGCCAACCCGTGACTTCAACCTTTGATAGACTTAGTAGAGGGTGAGACTTTGACCATCACGACTCATTAGGAGACTTATGAGACCGTATCTCTCGATCTAATAGTAATGCCTCCTCCAGAGGGAATGGTGGATGTGGTGATTGTCTCCCTCAGCAAGTCCAATAGGGAGAACAAAGGGAAGTGAACAGTCGTCAAAGGACTATTGCGCGAGAGTAAATGACTGATCCAGCCGATAAAAAAGGCAAAGGAGACAATGTAGTGGTAGTGGAGAAGCCTTCAAATAGCTCAATTCAGATGTTGGAGGATAATATTGACGATTTGTTTAAAATCCAAGACCCAATCCATAGGGGATACGTGTAAGGATCTCCCTTAGTAGCTAAGATAATGAACTTCCCCACTCCATCTAAGTTTAAGCCTCCTACTATAACTCCAAAATATGATGGCAGTATGAATAAGATACACCACAATGAGATGTATCAATCATCAACTAATATTTATTCTATCTCAAATGAGATGAGATGTCGGGACTTCTATGGCACCCTCATAGGCGTGGCCCACATGTGGTATATGTCTCTTCCTAAGTACTCAATCGAGACTTCAAACAGTTAGCAGACAGATTCATCCATAACTTTTGCTAATCATGAATCCCTCGAAGAAAATGACTGATCTCTTGTATGTGAAACAAGGGAAAAATAAGACACTGAGGGACTACATTGCTCAGTTCAACAAGGAAAATCTTAAAAGTGAGTACTATAAGGAAAATATTATTATGAAATCCCTCATGAGTGGGCTACAGAGAGGCCAGCTGCTCTAGAAGTTGGCTGAAGATCCTCCCAAGTCCATGGCATAACTTTTAGCTATGGAGGGGAGAGTCATGAACACTGAGGAGGCCATGGATGCCAAAGGAGAAGACGATAAAGAATCAAGTGGAAACAAGTCTCACAAGGCAAAGGGAAAATTTAGAAAGAAAAGGTCGACTGACGATAGGTTTTCTATTTATACTCTATTAACGGTAAGCCCCAACCAAATCCTAAATAAAATTGAGGATGAAAGAGAACTTAGGTGGCCTAAAAATCTTAAGTCCCCTCCCCATAAGAGGGACAAAAGAAAATGGTGTAATTTCCACCAAGATCACGTCCATACGACAGACACGTTTTTTCTCTCAAAGATGAAATTAACAAGATGTTATAGTAAGGAAAACTCTGAAAGTATATTGACCGGCATGGTGCTAAAGATGACACCAGGAAGAAGCACAGTGGGGAAAAGGATGAGAGGCCAAGACGACGGGCATGGGCTGACAAGACAGATCGGGAGTTAAATAGTGATGAGCATAACTTGAATCTCCCACCTGATATATCTGAACCTAAGGGGCTCATGCACATGATCTCCTTCGATGTGAAGATAATCAGTGGAAGGTTGACTAGTGGAGAAACTGAGCCGGACGACCATAAGGCACATGTTATAGAATTAAAGTCGGTAACCAAGCGATTGTATGTGAACTAGACCGCATTATCGAGCCAAATTCGGGGAAGATGAAGAAAGTAGACATGGATTCCTTGGTAGTAAGTTTTTCACGAATGAACTGTAAGGGCATCTTGGCCCCCCTATGACAACCCTTTGGTTATCAGCACTAGGGTCCATGGGTACGATGTGTCTTGAATACTCGTGGATGATGGAAGTTCAACTGATGTTATATTTTAGGATTATCTCAAGGGTTTAAATCTTAGAAGGACATAAAATATTCAAATAAAAGATAGTATCTCACAAACTTCTCTCCCAAAGGTGACCTAGGGTTTGAATGGCTTCCATGCCCTCAACTTGTCAAGTTCCCCCAGTCCCAAGCCTCCTAATCCCAACCCTTGGTCAAGATCAGTTGCGAGTGGTGTTGATCAAGGACCGAGGTCAATTCTGACCTAACTAAGGTGACGATCCAAGATCGAGGTTAATTCTGATGTAAGAGAGGTGACGACCGAGGACCAATCTCAATTCTCACCTAAGATAGGAGAAGAACCATACCGAGGTCAATTCTGACCTAACTAAGGTGATGATTAAAGACCGAGGACAATTCCGACCTAAAATAGGTGTATTGATACAAACTTACTATTATTACAAGTGGAGAGAATATTACAGGAGAGAGAAGAGAAAGATCAGAGATGAGTGAGTTATAATGAAGGAGTAGTTCTCCTTTTATAGCAATCGGATTCCAAGGTTTCTTAAAACTAATTGAGTATAAGACAAGGGAAAATAAAAACGTGGGTTGCTAATAGAAAGAAAAGAGAAAGGGACGTTAGTTTCATCCATTTTCAAAAAGGAAATAGTAAAGTACTATTTACTTTATTAAAGTTACTTTATTAAAGAAAACTTTAATAAAGAAAGATTCGTTTGTTTTAACGTCAATAGTAGGGACCACATATCGTATGCTGGATTGCTTTTGCAGTCGTTCACGTGGTTAATTATCCGTCCATCGCATTTGCAATGTTGTACTCAATAATAGAATCAAATGACATACTGTCGTTAGGGCTGTCATGTGGAGGACCATGAAGTTATGGTGCCTCATATTCCTCTGCATGGCTTAATTGCTCATAGGGAATATCTAAATTATTTTTGCTTTTCAAATTATTCAAAAATTCCCTAACAGTCGCTCGTTGTTCAAGCGAGGTGGTGTATTTAATTGGTAAATCAGTAAAAAATAGTCTTCATCCATCAGTTACCATGAATTTTAAATCCATTTCTCGATAATAACAATCTTCTAGATTTAAAGTATTGATCAGGTTTTGTGACCAATATCTAGTTGTGTCCAACAGGTCCAATGGTAGCAGAATTTCCCAATTCTGTTCAATTTCATCCCATTCATAATCCTCAGCGGCTCAGAGGTGCTAGATTTGGTAGGGTTGGTAGAAAATTTCCCTAGTCCGCCAGCCAATTGTGCTAGTGATATGGAAGGACAAATAGCGGGTATATTTATACTTTCTTTTTATCAAAACATGATAAACCAAGGTTTTGATCATCATGGGTAAAAACTCAAAATTATTAAAGCAATATACACTTGAAAAGATTATTTTGTTTACTAATCCCTACTCAATAGCGTCAATATCCCAATATGGATAACCTTCTTCAATAACAAAATGCAGTTTTGGCATTTCATCACTATAATTTAAACTTTGATCAAAATGGAGTAAAAGACTTTTTATTTTTTTCTCGTGATCTTCAATTTTTGGCAAAATTTTGATTTGAAATAATGGCCTTAGAAGAAGTGCCTTTGCTATTTCAAATAGACAAATTATTCGAATAGTGTTGAAGATTTTGTCTGAAAAATCATTTTCCAATAATTTTGCAAAGTCCAAAAAAGTTTCAATTTTTTCCAGAGAAAAGTCTTCATTTTCATAATTTAAAGTTTTCAAAATCTTGAGACAAAGATTTTTAAACTTGTCTAAGGTTGATGTTTGTTCAACAATCTTGTCAGCAAGGATACTCATGTTTTTTTCTAAAATCTTATCTTTTGTCTCGAAGACGAGATTTTCATGCTTCATTCAAAGGTTTATACAACTCACAGGGGATTCCTGGGTTGTGAAAATCATAGGTTTCAGTATGAAGGAGAGTTTCCTTGTTCTGCAGTTTGGAGAACTGGTAGATCATATTAGGAGGTCCTAACTGCTTAATCCAATTTTCCCATGCAGTTACAGCTTCTTGCGTAGAATTAAATTTTCGATGACATGCACCTGAAAATTTATTTACTTGTTGAAAACATTGGTGCCAAGTGTCATAGAAGCCTGGCCGTCTTCCACTAAAAACAACATACACAGGGTCTGGTTTAGGTTGTGTAGATGATGATGCTTGGTTTTTTGCCTTTTTAGTAATTGTAACCCAATCTCCTTTTGCTTCACCTGGATGTTTATCTCCCATCCTGAAATAATAATAATTCACTTGTTTAGTGCTTTTGATAAAATATAGTCAACTAGTTTAGTGGGTTTTATATCAAATATATTCCACTTGTTTAGTGGGTTTCAAAAAATTCTACTTGGTTAGTAGATGTTTCTTCATAGTTCCTGCTAAGATAATCTGCAAGAAAATTATTAGTACCATTTAAATGTTCGACTTGAAAAGTATAAATATCAATTTGGTTTAAACATTTAAGTCTTCTTCCTTCTAAAATATTTCTTTTATTTATGAGGAAGTCTTTTACCGCTTTATTATCTGTTCTGACAATAAAGTCTTCGGGTGCTAAAAAGATATGGAATTTTTTAATAGCAAGTTTAATTGCTAGTAATTACTTTTCAAAAATGATATAATTCAATACATTTGGTTTAAATTTTCCAGAATTATATCCACATATCAATTCATGTTTTTTATTTGACTTTGGTATAGTAGTTTTCTTACCACGGATACCAAAAGTATTGGAAGGATTGTTTTCATTCCAATATTCAATAGGAATTGCTTTGAGAACACATCCCCAGCAATTATCTAAAGCATCAGTTTCGAGTATTAATTTATCTACTGTTTTAGGAAAGTAAACTTTTGGACAATTTGTAATAATCTCTTGTTTAATTATTTTAACAATAAGAGTATCATTATCACTCCATGTAAAAACTTCATTCTTTTTAAATTTTTTAAGAAGTAGTAATTCTTTTTAAGATAACCCTTTTATGAAATTTCTTCCATAATTAAGGATTCCTAGGAAACTTTGTAATTGTTTTTTGTCCAAAATTTCCTCATTAAAATCTATTATTTTAGAGATGATATAGTCTTGTAATTGCAGGCCATCCTGATTTAGGATTATGCCAAAAAAATTAATTTATGTTTTTTCAACATCAATTTTCTTTGGTGATAAAATGATTCCATATTTTTGGAATTTTTCACAAATAATTTTTAGATGATGTCTATGTTCTTCCACTATTTTTGAAAAAACAAGAATATCATCTATATAGACAACACAAAAATCTTTAAGGTCTTTAAAGATTTTGTCCATCCATCTTTGATATACCTGAGGAGCTGTGTTTAGTCCAAAGGGCATAACATTCCATTGATAGTGTCCTCTAGGAGTATCAATAGTTTGGATTCGTCAGTTAGTTATAACTGCCAAAATCCTGATTTACAATATAATTTACTAAAGAACCTTTTCCCTTTAGTTTGGTAAATTAATGCATCCTTTCTTGGGATATAATAACCATCAAATCCCAACTGTTCATTTAGTCTTTTATAATTTATAACCATTCTAGCTTTTCCTCTTGTAATTTCATTGTGTTTTCTCACCATGAAGGCAGGGCTAGAGTGTGGACTTATTGTTTCTTCAATAAGATTAATTTCCAATAATTATTTGATTTGTTTATCCAATCCATCTATATCATTTCTAGTATAGATCATTGGTTTTACTCTTATTATGATATTGGGATCTCTTAATTTGAGATTACAATATCTTGGGCTTTTTCCCATAATTTTAGTGGATTTTCACTGAAATTATCTTTTAGAATAGTATAAAGTCAATGAGTTATCTCAAGGGCTTTAATAATAGGAGTTATATCTCCTTTCTTAGTAGGGCGAAAATCTCTCTCGCACTTATATTTGTGTTGTAGTAGTAAAGGGATTTTTACTACATCTTTGTTAAGGGTTAAATTTATTGTGACCTCATCAATACTTATAGGCAAATATTCCGAAATAAAATTATTTCCTAGAATAAAATATCCATGCATTTCTGGAAATCATAGAATTTTTGGAATAATGAATTTCTTTTCATTAAACCATACATCCACTTTTTTGGCTTTTAAATCAATGAAATTTTGTGTCCCATTGATGCCTGTTACAGCAATAGGATTCTTCATTTTTATCCATTGTTCAGGCGGTAAAGCATTAGGTCTACAAGAACATATTGTTTCTCCTGTATAAATTAAGGTGCAAGGAATATATGATTTATAGCCTGCAAAATTGAAGTAACCTAATACATACGTATATCTTCTCTTTCCATTGCTTGGTGAAAAGATAATTTCTTCTTGTCCTAATTGGAAATGATAAATTTGACTGGATTTTATATTATCTTATTTTAGATAATTTGTTCCAGGTAAAATTGGTACTTGTATATTTTTTTATAGCAATAGGGGGTTTACTATTACTACTACTTTCACCTTTTAAAAGTTTTTTTCCTTTTAATTTTTCCCAATCATTTTCAGCAAAATTCTTTTGCCAATTTTCTGATTGTTTATTTAAAATAAACAATATTACCAGATACTTGTAATTCAACATTGTTTCGTTGTTTTTCAGGTGGCACTTCTGTTGTTTGGGGTAGTATCCATTGTTTTGGTACTTTCAGATCTCTCCAGTTGATTAATCTAGGTTGTATTGCCGAATCAAATGGTCGAGGTTAAAATATTTCTATAATATTTCTATCCACATTCTGTGTATTAGTATGTGATAGAGTTGTCTATTCATGAATTATTTTCCAATGTATTGACATATTTCTGGAGGTATCTTTCATTCCTATCCCTTTGGTTTGGATTTTTATAATGACAGATTCCTCAATATTTGGATCAACAATAGATATAAAGAAATTTGTTTTTATGTTAAACCAAATAACTCTAATTACCAAATTAGATTGGATTCCTCCAATTGTGGCATTCATAGGATTACTGAATCTTTTGTCTAAGACCAGTATTGCTACTGGTGTATACATACCTTGTCTAAATAAGGCAGTAATACATATTTGAATAAAATCGATATGAATATATTTTATATTTGGGTGTTTTTCTTCCATCTTTTGATCTTTTTTAAATCAAAGAGTTTTATATATGTTGTCTCGTCATCTGCTGATCCAGCAATAGTATTACCATTAAATTGTTCAAATATTCTTGTTGAGAATAATTTTAATAGTTTATAGACATCTTCCTTTTTTTATAAGTTGTCTTTGATTATCAATATCTTGTAACTGTTCGTTGGTAAAAGTGATTTCTTCTCCATCTTTTTCACGAAGGGCTATTGTTTGTAGTTCATCTTCGCTACTTCCTCGTACTTCTATAGTATTATACATAAATATGAGTTCCTCATTGGATGATTCCGAATCATATTCAAGCTCATATAAAATTTTATTAGAATGATTAGAAATATAGTCAGATAAACCTTCTCCATAGAATAATTCTAATTCTTGTTCTTCAAGAAATTTTATCATTTTATTTGCACTTTTTCCTTTTTTGGGACATTTAGGTGCATAATGGCCTTCTTCGTTACAAATGTAACAACGACACTTATTTTTTAGAGGTGGTTTTTTAGAATGTTTCTTTTTCCTAATATATTTTCTATTCTTTGAAAAATATGATTTCTTTTTCCAAGGTTTCCACTTAAATTTTCTCTTTCGAGAATGTTTGAAAGTTCTAGCAGGTGGATTACATCCTATATTCCAATTTTCTTTTAAAATCTTATCACAACATTTATAACCACATTTAGAATTTGTGATTTGATTTTTAACTTTCTTTTTAGCTTCTATTTCAATACATTTATCGAATATTTGTCTTAATACCCAATTAATGCAATAACCAAGATTGTCTTCCTTCTCGATAGTTTTTAACCAACCAGGATAAGTTTTTAAAGACATTTCATCCCATGGGTTTGGGAGTTTGTCGAAGAATTGTTCCATCCAATGAATATTTTCTGGATGCTTTAGATTGAAATAATATTTTTTATATATTTCAACAAATTCTTCAAATTGACAAATGTTACATAATTCCAGTTTAGATAATATGTAACATGCATCTTCTTGGATTTTGGGTTCTCTAGTATATCCAATCATATTTTCTTTAATTATATCAACAAATCCTTTTAGTATTTCATCAAAAGATTTGATGTTTTGTAGGAGCTCAGCTTTTTGCAGAGTTCATTTTTCTGAGTTTTCCCATTGTTGCAACCATTGTAAAACATCTCCTTGAAGTGTTGTAGCAAGGTAGTCCAAAAAAATTTCTTTATACAAGTACTCTTATAATTAGTAATGAGTATAGACATGTATTTTGCCCACTCATCAATAGTTTGTTCTTGATCTTTAAAAGGTACATGCCTTAAATCAAGATAAATAACATGTTGAGATATATTTTGTTTGTTCAAATTATCTCTTCTTAAGAAAAAGGATTTGGTTCATCCTCTTTTTTAGTACCACTAGTAGAAGTTGTAGAAGTATTGTCTGTTTTAACAAAATCTTCTTTTTCATTTTCATATGCAGGGGTTTGCATATATTCTTCAAAAGCTTCCCAATTTTGGAATTATTGAATTGGTTCTCTAGCCTTCCTTTTTCCATCACCAGTATTTACTACATGTGGTGGAAAATCTTCTTCATCAGATGAATATTGGTTTAATTCATACTGATAGTGATGTAATAATTTTTCATTTTCCAAATACGTGGTTTGTATTTGTTCAATGAGTTTATTTCGTTCTGAAACATTTAATGTTGGATCTTTATATAGATGTCTACAATAATCTAATATTTCACGGACGTTTATATATTCGGTGTAATTAAATTCTTCTATTTGAAAAGCTTTAATTTCTTTCGAACCATAATATAACCTAGGAATTTTATTATCCCCTGGGTTATTCATTCCAGTTTGTTCTGGGTTTTGATTATCTATTTTGTTTAATAGATTTTTTATTTTTTTTCTTAGTTTGCTCTTTTAAGTCTAGGTTTGAGACTGTTCCAAGTTGACTAAGTTTTTGATCAGCTTTGTTTAAGTTGAATTCAATACTATCTAGTTTTCTTTCTACATAATTTTGATTAACAACCTGATGTCTTTCAGTTCGTTTTACCCAACTAAAAACTATATCAATTAAACTATTTAACGTAGTACTAATTTTACTAATATCATTTTCAGATTTTTTATCAATACGTAAATTACGATTATACATTCTTTCATCTTTTTGTAACCATGGTGCTAAACATTGTAAATTAATATTGGTATTTTTATCATCCTGTTCAGATTCCATTGGTACCTAAGACCTCCTATTATATACTATTTCAGGTGCCTAATACCGGTTTTCCTAACGCCGATTGCTAACTACAGTAGCTTTTTGGCAAACGAAAATATGGGCTTTGAAACAATAATAGGTATATGGGTTTTATGAAAACTTTAAGGATTTTCAAAATAGTATAATATTATTACTATGTTTAATTCACCTTAATTACAAAACATATGTAAACAAATATTATAATTTTTACAAAGACAAGCGTAACTTAATTATAATATGAAGATTATAACTACAAATATTAATTTTAACAACAAAGCAAACATTAATATTAAATAACATAGTTACTTATAGAGTATTACATATAAACGGAATCTCATACAACAATTATTACGGCACTTAGTTCCAGTAATTTTATATTTTACTTTAAAATTTTCTCGAGAAACATAAGTACAATGATGGAGTATAATAGTCTCTACTTTAACATTCATATTTAAAGAACATCATTAGAATACTAACCTTGAGTGACAAGGCTCTGATACCAATTACACAAGTGCGGAAATGATCGGAATATTATTGATACAAACTTACTATTATTACAAGTGGAGAGAATATTACAAGAGAGAGAAGAGAAAGATCAGAGATGAGTGAGTTATAATGAACGAGGAGTTCTCCTTTTATAGCAACCGAATTCCAAGGTATCTTAAAACTAATTGAGTATAAGATAAGGGAAAATAAAAACGTGGGCTGCCAAAAGAAAGAAAAGATAAAGGGACGTTAGTTTCGTCCGTTTTCAAAAAGGAAATAGTAAAGTACTATTTACTTTATTAAAGTTACATTATTAAATCTTCTGACCTAACTAAGGTGACGATCCAAAACTGAGGTCAATTCTGACCTAAGAGAAGGGACGACCGAGGATCGAGGTCAATTTTGACCTAACCCGGGTGACAATTTAAGACCGAGGTCAATTCTGACCTAAGAGAGGTGATGAATGAGGACCAAGGTCAATTATGACCTAACTAAGGTGATGATCTAAGACCGAGGTCAATTCTAACCTAAGAGAGGCGGCGACCGAGGACTGAGGTCAATTCTGACCTAACTAAGGTGATGATCCAAGACCGAGGTCAATTTTGACCTAAGAGAGGTGACAATCGAGGATCGAGGTCAATTTTGACCTAACTAAGGTGACGATCCAAGATCGAGGTCAATTTTGACCTAAGAGAGGTAACGACGGAGTATCGAGGTCAATTATGACCTAACTAAGGTGATGATCGAAGACTGAGGTCAATTCTGACCTAAGAGAGGTGACGACTTAGGACCGAGGTCAATTCTGACCTAACTAAGGTGAAGATCCAAGACTGAGATAAATTCTGACCTAAAAGACGTGTACATTTCTTTTGGGAAAATCGAGGATTCAGCTTGGGAGAACGATTGGATTTTGAATTCCGTTAGGGAATAGTAAATGAGTTGGGGAAATTTTGGGTTGTCCTTTGGAGACGTTGCTGGGGAGCACGATTCTCTGGAATTCCTGCTGGGGGTGTAAAAAAATGTTTTCCTTGGTGAGGAAGGTGCTAGAACGGATTTGGCAATTTTAGGAATTTTTCGGGATTTGTTCAGAATTTTCTAGTATTTTTCTGGACTTTTTGTACAAAATTTTAAGAGGTGTGCCAATCAGTTTGGTTGCACCCATCTTCATTGGCACGGACTTTTGGGGTGCCTCGAGCAGGTGAAAGGCTCAGTGCCGATCGGTGGGTGGAGGGGACTGCTGATCGACATGACTCTTAGCCTCCTCATTTTGTACAACTTTCTAACTTCTTTTCTTCTGCTATAAACCTCTGCAAATTGTCCTAATATTCGAAATGGATGACTTCTCAAGCAGTGCAACCCATATGGCGTGGCTCAATGCCGATGACTGGGCAGGGTTGGAGTGGAGGTCCAGGGTGCCTCTCGCATTGGGTAGCGAGAACTCCTTCGACTCATTTGAACCTATGGCAGATGATTAGACTCTTCTACGTGAGCCTTCACATCATCACTATTCAAGGGTGGTGAATCCTGGTGGTTATGTAAGTATGAATCTTGGTATTCCTTTCCTTTTTACTTAGCGAGATTTCTTTATTTCCTAAATCTGACAAGGATTTTCTTCATTTCTTGATAGTCTGATGTCTCCATATCGACTATTCGTGCTCGTGGTACGACAGGGATCAAAGATTTTTGGTAGAATCTTCCTGCTGTGGTGCGATAGATGGTGTCCACTATGGGTTTTGGGAGGCTAGCGTCGGCATTAGATGAGACGCCCCGCTTTACTGCGGTTATATGCGCTCTGGGAGAGAGGTGGTGGGACACTGCCCACACCTTCCATTTTGTCTTCGGGAAGATGACGGTGACTCCCATCGACATTTAGCAGATGTTGGGGATGGATTACGAGGGTGCCCAGATTAAGGTGGACAGGACGCTAGGGATGACGCCGGAGGTGATGACGGCAGCTTTAGGTAAGGTGGCTAGGGTGGTTTCTAGGGATTCTCTCCGCTTGTCTTCTCTGAGGGAGATTTTGCTGAGTATGAGGGTTTATGAGAACGATGGGTAGCATGTGCATCAGATGGCCCGTTTATTTATCTTGTTGGTGCTGGGGGGTTTCTAGGTGGCGACGAGTAGCGACATCGTTCACTTATGGTTTCTGCCATTTCTGAGGATGTTTTCTAACATCTGCCTCTATGGCTAGGGGAGCCTGACTCTGGCAACCCTGTACTATTCTTTGGATGCATTCAGTCGGTGATGTCGGCTGACTTTTACCGGGGCCACATATCTTCTGGAGGTATTCTTTATTTTGCACATTTTTCTTTGCGCATTCGCATTTTCCATTCATGCATTTCCTTTTGATTTGAATGGTGATTCTTGTCCTTTGTAAACGTGGTTCTACGAGGTGATTGGTTTGAACACCTAACTTATTTCTCTGAAGGATAACTCCATTGGGGACTTTTGTTGGATGTTTCGATGATGGAGGTCCAACTGACAGTCAAAGAAGAACCTTTCTATAGAGGCAGTGCGTCAGGTCTTGAATGGACTAACGAGCGAGCGGGTAAGCATTCTTTTGTCCTTGAGACTATTATTTTCCTTTGATGCCATTTTATTGACACTGATCCTTCGCTTTCGTTGGGGATTTGTAGGTGACCTTCTATCCCTGGGGGATGGCTATTCAACACACCGTAGTGACTGGGGGACATGCACAGATGCGGAGCCTGCTGGCGCATGAGTTCGTCCACTCCTAGTATCTTGGGAATAGGGTAGTCTGTCAGATTGTGGAGGATAAGGTTGCAGTACCTCTGGAGAGGCCCCCTATGTTCATGAGGTGCGTGCGGGAGATGTCCGATGATGCCCGGGTGGCTACGATGATGGGAGAGCCATACTCCCTGTACACTGACATAGCGGTGATGTATGATTACATGGACTTCGTCATGAGTTGAATAATGCCCCCAGTATTTATTATGTGATGTCTCTCCCTATATCGGGCTCGAGTCGGTGGGTGGGGTCTTCTCATAGCGCAGGTGGTACCCCTACGTCAGTGGCGGTGGCGATGACTTCAGGTACTTATTTTGTGCGACTGCATTCCTCTAGTTACAACCTTCGACGGGTTGATGGGGGATCCATGCATCTATAGCATTGCCCTCATGCGATGGACCCGGAGGAGTTGGGTCTGGCGAGGGAGGTTCTTCGGCTTGAGGTATGTCTTTTCCTTGGATTTCCTTGATTTCATTCTCTCTCCTCATGCTTGACTAATTTGATCTTTTCTATTCTTCCTTGCAGCATATTAGTGTTTTGACCACTTAGTTGAAGGACATTAGGGACTGGATATCCTCGGAGACTGCTCACATTCGTGAGGCGATTTCGATTCCTTTTTGCTTCATGTCATCTGCCGCGTCTGAGGAAGGATCGAACTCTAGTAGTGGGGGTACGTCGTCTCACCACAGGGGGAAGAGGGTGCACCACAGGGATGGGGGATCCTAGAGAGAGAAGAGAAAGAGAGAGAGAGAGATATTGGGTTCGGGCTGAGTCCCGTTATTTTTTTCTTCTTTTCCTGCAAAATGTTAATGTAAAACAACCAAATATATGCAAATGAAAGAATAAAATGTTTTTGGTTAATTTTCTTGTTTAGTTATTAATGCACATGATCTTTTTCCTTGCTGCTGAGACCATAAAAAGAACTTTGAAAATTGATTTTGAGAAGTATTTTATTTGAAATGAGATTAGTAAAGCATAAATATAAAGGAAATTCAAAATTCCATTGAGATAAAAATTGTTTTTGTTGGTTTTTTTATTTTGACAAAAGAGGAAAAAGGGAAATCTTCCAAAATGGGGGGTTGCCGATCGGCATGACCCCTGTCCTGCCTATCGTCATGTCAGTCTAGTCCAATCAATCTAAGGCTTTGATTCAACTTTTTTCAATTGCTTCGTACTTGGTGGGGAAAGTTTCACTCCGATTTTTACAGGGTTCCTTGTCTTGGCTTGAGATTCTCTAAGTATAAAAAGGGGTGTGGATGGGGCTTTCCTCCTCGTACTTTTACTTTCTTTCTTTTCCACATTCTTACTTACTATCTCTTAGTCTTACAAGATGGCTCTCCCTAGAAATATTGAGTTTTCCAACTACCTCGAAGCCTTGGAAGAAATATGTTCTCACATTGTTAATTATGATACCTTTAACATGCGATGAGTCTCTTTGTGGTGCAATCGTCCCATTGAGTGGAACATGCTGATGGCAGCTGTCGAGTTTTGGTATCCCAAGGATCATGTCTTTAGCTTCGGGTTGGATGAGATTTGTCCTACGTACGAGAAATTTTCTGCCATGCTAGGGATAAATCCCAGTGTTAATGCAACTCTGCCTGAGTTTTCTCATTCTCCCAGGGATTTGTTGGCCAGGCTTCTTCATATTTTGCCTTCAGAGGCCATACCATTGGTTACAGGAGGAATGATCTCCCTTCCGATGGTGTTGCAGTTCGTGCATTTGCAGGACATGGGTGATGCAGGATATGCTGGGGACATCATCCTAGGCCTTGTTTCCAAAGTTCTGTTAGTGATTGGGGGACACTGGTGGATACACAACTGGTTGCTATTATTTCTTGGATGTCGTATCGTCGCAATTTTGCGGCGGTGATACTAGTGGAGACCTTAAGAGGCCTGGATGCCTGGTGGGACGCTCGTTCTAACTTTCTTAGGGGAAGCCATGTATTATTGTTTATGTGGCTATCAGAGAGGTTTCATATGGTGGTCCAACCGAGTATCCCTTGTCGAGGGTTCTAAACTTTTTCTCACGTTATTTCCTTAATGTAGGCCTGGACAATAAGAGTTGGGGGAACTCGTTTGTAGAGCACGGGGCACGAGGCTTACGTTGGTCCGTGCCTTAGTTGGGAGAGATGCTGCCTATTCTGGAGCTTGGAGAGTACCAGTATGTTAGACTGCATGGCCTAAGCCAGACCTTCTTCTACTTTCCCTCACAGTTGTTGTGCCAATATGGTTGGGAGAAAATTGTGCCATCGCGAACACCAAATTTCTTTCTTGCGAAGGATCTGACATAACGTATGCGTATGTGTCTTGGTTCCCTATGGGAGAATGATCATCCATCGACCCGTCCTTCTCAGTCTACTAGGAGAGTCTAGTATGTCTATGGTTACTACATGAAGTGGTTATGGAGAAAGGTAGTGGCTAGGATGCTGGTTGTGGAGACTAGTCAGAGGTGGTTTATCATATCTCACACTATGGAGGGGGCGTTGTGGTCAACCCCAAGTTAGTTCGGTCTTATCGCTCCATTGAGCATCTGCGACACTCCATTCTTATAGGGGAGGCTTGGGGAGTTCAAGATATAAGTGATGATGGTGCTAGTTCCTCTGGAAGTTATGGATAGGATTCTGTGAAGCTTTTTGTAGACGGTGTTATTTTGTGTTTTCTGGAATAATTGGAATGATTTTCAAGGGTAGTATTTTTTTTTCTTTGGTTTTTTCTTTTTTTCCAGGGAAGTCATTTGACTCTTTATGCCGATGTAATCGTATGGAAATTTCAGATAATGAAATAAATAAGTTTTTGATCATCTAGTTGTGCCTTTTGATGACTCTTTGCATTTTGAATTATCAATACCAATCGCTAAGGCATACATAATCCTTTTGTTCATGCTTATGTCAAAATGAACTGTCGTTCTCGGGGATAAGAAAAGAATATCATTTTGTGAAAAGGAAGGGGGTCGGGCTCATGTGAAGTGAATGAGCTGCCTATGTACCTCTGAGGGTTTTGAAAAATTTTGAAAATGTTTTTCTTAGAGGATCAGGACCATATAGTTCTGGGTAGGGTAAATGAAGTGTTTTTTTAGTAAAAGGGGGATGAGAAGAGTCATAGTGAGCCAAGATTTCAGACTAGGGGTAAAATTTCTTGAGAAGGTTCAGGTTGACTGGGTGCGGCATTTACTCCCCATCGAGGTAAGTGAGCACAGCGATGCCGCCCAACAAAATCTTCCTCACGATATAGGGGTCACTCCAATTGGGATTGAATTTCCCTTTGGGGTCCCAGATGGGCTATACTATTTCTTTGAGGACTAAGTCCCCCTCTCGGACACTGCGGTCCTTAAATCTCTTATTGAATGATCACATTATACGGAGATGGTAACCTTGTATGTGATAAAGAGCTGTCAATCTCCTTTTATCTAAGAGGGTCAGCTCGTCAAGACGGATTTGGTACCAGTCTTCTTCGCTGACCTTGCTTTCAAGCATGATGAGTAACGAGGGTATTTACAGATCCATGGGTGGGATTGCTTCTATGCCGTAGACTAGAGAGTAAGGGGTAGCCCCAGTAGAGGTTCAGACTGACATGCAATAGCCCCAGAGGGCATAAGGGATCCTATCGGCCCAATCATGATAACTCTCGGTCATCTTACTAATGATGGCTTTGAGATTATTGAAGCCCTTATACTTTTGACTCATTTGAGTCTAGACTGTATAAGAGCTCATCTAGTTTGGAAATTGTGACAAAATAGTGTCTATCCTAGAAACCAAAGAGCTTCAGAGATTGGGTTGCTTCTTCTTCTATCTATCATGTAATGATCCTAAGACTATAGCCATCACTCACACACTTAGAATTTGATTCTTGCATATCATATTGCACCCCTATGTGTTTTAATGTTGTGAGTGTGTTTAAATCCCTCAATTTGATTTTTAATAATTTTTTGGGAATTTAAAACATATTTTAAACAAGGTTTTATTTAATTAAAATTTGATTTAAAAAGTCTTGGGGTTATTATATAAATATGGATTGTTGTGTTTATTGGCCTAAAGTTACTCTGGGTAGAAACCGAAAGCGCTAGAGACTCTAGGGTTGGCTTTGTAATTATTTTGGGACGCGCGTTTACATTCATCCTTAGGCCTACACCTGGTGTCCTCTGATTGGCCTGAACTGTGTTTCTTTACTGAGACAAACCATCGCCTGCTTTCAGCCCTTAGATCAACCCTTATCGATGGCCTGCATGTCTTTTGAGTGAATCCCAGTGTAAACCTTTTAACCAATCACAGCCTGTTTAATCCACCGCCTGCTGTGAACCCTTAGATTGTAGTCAAAGGAGCTTGACTCAATCAGAGCCCTTGATTTTGAACGAAGCTCTGGAATCTTCTTCTCTTCCTATTTAAAGGCCTCTCATCTCAGCCTTCGAAAGCTTTTGCCATTTTGAAAAGTCTCAGAAAATAGAGAGGAGAGAGAAGAGAGAGAAGAGAGAAGTTAGAGAGAGAAACCAAACCCTAGTTAGAAACCCTAACTTCGTCCAAATACCTCTCAAGCCCAAACTACTTACCTCTCCAGAAAAACCACCATAACCAAATAAACACCATCCTTAGTGTTTTCCTGGGTTTATGAGAGTTTTGGTTAAGAGATCTTGGGTTGCTGAAATCCTTGTGTTCACATATCTTATTTCCAACTTAGACATAGACTCAGATCTTGTTTCTCTTTCAATAGAAATCATAGATCTGAAGTTTTTCATGTCACAGCACACTTAGTTGCATTTATTTCTCATCTTGAGAATTTCGTTGTTGATTGTTTTCTGTTAAAATATTTTCTTACTTCAGAATCAACAATAAGATGTTTTTCTATTTCTGTTTTTACAAAACCTAACCTGACCTAGTGGGATTCGCACTTGGAGGGTTCTCAATCCACATAATATTTTCAAAAGTGATTGAGAAAGGTCTTGACCGATTTCTTAAGCAAGATCTCCGTGGAATCTGGGTTATTTTGAAAGGTCAAAAAGGTTCTTGGTTTTGTAAGAAAGAAAAATAACAAATACACTGCATATAGACTTTATATGTGATTTGTTAGGATCGTCTGTAACTAATAAGTGTGTGTGTGTGCATGCATGTGTTTTAGAACACCATTCACAAACATCTTCACACTACAAACACTCAAAGTGTTGGCTATAAGATTTGGTGAATAATAAGTCGACGTAAAGTGCTGGAACAAAGAAGAGTTGACAAACTGAGACAACTACATCAACAAACAAGATCTGCAGAAAAGTTAAGGACGCCAGAGGGTACAATCCTGAACTTGTATAGATTTGTTTTGTGTGCATGTTAGTTAAATAGGTTGTAACTCATATATTTGTTTTAGTGATTGTTTTTGTTTTACTCCGTAGAGGGAGTCGGGATGTTCCCTCAAGGTTGAGGTTTTACCACGTTAAAAATCCTGAGTATCAATATTTCTACATCTTCTCATCCCATTCTGTTTGTGTGCTGAGTTTAAAACATTTTAAACTGTTTACTAAAACTTGTTATCAAATCTTGTCCTAATCTCGTACATACTTTTGTTAACACATCTTGTGTTCAAAATCGTTTTTGATTTAAGTAAAGAGTTTCTTCAACAAACTTTCGGAGTTGCTTAAATAGTTTATTTTCATAAACGGCTTTGGCAACGCTATTTCAATTGGTATCAGAGCTTTTGGTGAACTTCTTTCAAAAAGATCCTGAGTTTCTGAAACTGTTTTCTCAAAATCAATTATGGACGAGAAAAACGAAAGATATGGTAACTTGACCAGACCTCCAGTCTTTGATGGAACCAATTTCTCTTACTGGAAAGTAAGAATGATTGCTTTCATTCAAGGAACTTTGGGAGATGATGTCTGGGATATCATTGAAAATGGATACTTTTATCCAACTAAACCAGCCACTGATGGAAGCAATGAAAGGATTAAGAAAATATTGAGTGAGTTTACTCAAGAAGAGAAACAGGTTTCTCGAAATAATAACAAAGGCAAGAACGCTATATTTATGTCTATTAACGAACATGAGTTCAAGAGAATCTCATCCTGTACCACTTCCAAGGAAGCATGGGATACCTTGATTACTGCCCACGAAGGAGACTCTAGGGTAAAAGCTGCTAAGACTCAGATGTTAATCCAAGAGTACAATACCTTAATCATGTCTGAATCTGAGTCTTTCGATGATTTTTATATGAACCTTACTGATATTGTCACTAAACTTCATGCCAATGGTATAACTTATGATAGACAAGAAATTGTGTCTAAAATTCTGAGATCATTACCACAGAAATTTGACAATAAAAGATATGCTATTGAGGAGATGTGTGATATAAATCTTACTCCTGAATTACTCAGTAGCAAATTAAGAACTGTGGAAATGGAATTAGAGTTTAAGAAACAATTGACCCACACTAATAGGAAACATGCCAATTACAATCTTAGCTTTACTTCTAAGATGACTAAGCCTGAGTTAAACACCCCTAGTAATGATTCTGATGAGGACTGTGACTTAGAAAGTCTAGATAATCAGATTGCCCTAATGACAAAACAATTTAAGAA
This sequence comes from Sambucus nigra, assembly GCA_949130495.1. NCBI lineage: Eukaryota > Viridiplantae > Streptophyta > Magnoliopsida > Dipsacales > Adoxaceae > Sambucus > Sambucus nigra. The sequence continues at coordinate 329,165,820 of OX422222.1, read as the reverse complement.
AATTGTTAAATTTAGAAACAGTGTTGCAAATCGACAGGGCAAGTCTAATTATACCACTCCTTCAAATCACAAACCTTATGAGAAACCTCATGACAAACAGAACAAGGACAACACAAGACCTCACAGAGACCTCAAGAAGACTGAATGTTATAGATGTGGTAAACTAGGACACATTGCTCAAGACTGTAGAGTTAACTTAAATGCCCAAAACAAACACTCTAGAGCCAATATCTGCAAAACCTGGGATGACTCAAGTGATTCTGAAAATGAGGAACCTGAGACATCTGATGGTTTTGATCCTTGTTTAGCCTTCTTTGCCAAAATCATATACAATGATGATATGCCTATGCTTGATAGTGAGGATGAGTCCAGTAATACTAGTTCTGTTGCTGTGAATCATACTTTAACTGGTTTAGATGCTTTACTTACTGAGAACATTAATACCTCTTCCTCCGGGTGTGTGAGTCAAAGGGAAATCGATACTGCTGATGTCAATGGGTGCGTGAGTTTAAGAAATGAAACCTTAGGGGTCACTTCACACACCTCACTTAGTGACTCAGATAATGATGATCTCCCAGACATCCACACTCTATATACTAAAACTCTTAAGAAAAGTACTAGACTAGAAAAGATTGTGAAAGATCTTACCAAAAAACTAGAGGATCTAAGCCTAATGGTAAAACTGAATGCTGAAGAGTATACTACTCAATGCATGTCTCATGAAAGTGAAGTCAAAGTGTTTGATGAAAAACTGAAAACTTTAACTGAAGCTAATGAAATTCTGGAGAAAAAATACAAAGGGACATTATTAGAATTGGAACAAACAAAAGAAAAGACAGCAACTGTTTTCAAAAAAATTACCAAATTTGAAAACAATTCTAAATGTTTTGAGGAATTCGTTGCTGAATCTAAAACCAATTCTGATGATAGAACTGGAATAGGGTTTTGCCCCGATTTGAAGACACAAACTAAACCTGTTGAACCTATCAAGTTTGTGTCAGGAGGCAAAAGACCTATTGAAACATGTCCAGACTTTCATTCTCTAAAAACTAAGTTTGACCATCAAAACACTAACACTGGAGATGCAAGTTGCTCTAAGCATGAAAGTTTACCAAAGGGAAAATATGACTGCCCCCTATTAGGAAAAGTGAACCTGCCTTCAAATCTGTGCTACCTAGGAATAAAATTCAGCCTCAAAATGTCTCAAAACCTTTGTTTAGAGACTTTCCTAAGGAAAACCCTATTCTGAGCAATCTTTATTGCTCCTATTGTGATATATATGGTCACTCTTTCGATAATTGCTACGCTAGGAGACTGATTAAACCTATCTACAACACTCCTATGTATCATAACTTTAACTATTCTAGGAGGAGTCGTAACAATTATGTCCTTCCCAGGCCAACCAGACAAAAACTCTAACTATAGGAATAGAAGGACTAAACCTAAAAGGAAATTTACTAGAAGGATTACCAGAACCTTTTCTAAATCAAATGCTCAGGAATTCAAATTTACTCAAAATCATGCGCAAAATGTTTTTCAACAAAAATCTAATGCTCGCAAATTTTATCAAATAAGAGCAAACAAGCGCAAACTAAAAACCAGGGCAATTTGGGTTAGAAAAGATGATCTATCACCCCAGATGAAGTGTAACATTGTTGTTTCTGCTCTAAAAGCTGAACTTACATCTTCTGGTTGGTACTTGGATTCTGGATGTTCCAAGCATATGACAGGTGATGATACAAAACTTTTAAATAAAACCCATTTTGATGGTGGAAAAGTTGTTTTTGGTGATGGTATATCATCCCAGATCATAGGCAAAGGAACCCTTAAAGAAAAAGGACTTCCTCTTCTTGAAAATGTTCTCTTAGTTAAAGGTCTTAAGGCTAATTTACTTAGCATTTTGCAATTCTGTGACTCAAACTGCACTGTTACCTTTTCAAAGAACAATTGCAAGATTTTAAATGAAAAGGGAGAATGCTTAATTACAGGATTCAGGACCCCTGACAATTGTTATACTGTCATGTCTAGTTCTGAAATATGTAGTGTTGCCAGAATGGATGACAACGAGATATGGCATAACAGAATGGGTCACATTAATTACGAAAATTTGAGTAAATTGTCTTCTCAACAGATAGTTAGAGGAATACCAAAAATTAAACCTATTCATAACATTGTCTGTGGTCCCTGTCAAGAAGGAAAAATTGTTAAAGCACCTCATAAAAGGGTTAAAGATATCCTTACATCTAATCCCTTAGAACTCATCCATATGGACCTAATGGGTCCTTCTCAAACTGTTAGTCTTTGTGGACACAGTTATATTTGATGACTTCACCAGATTCACTTGGGTAGCTTTCTTAAAACAAAAATCCGATACTTTTCAAACTTTTTTAAAGATTCTCTTACGGATTGAGAATGAAAAAGACACTCAAGTGAATAGAATCAGAAGTGATAGAGGTGGTGAATTCAAAGACACTGGTATTGTAGAATATTGTGACTATAATGGTTACAAACATGAGTTCAGTGCTCCCAAGACCCCTCAACAAAATGGAATAGCTGAGAGGAAGAATCGAACTCTTCAAGAGATGGCACGTGTCATGCTCCATGCTAAGAACTTACCTAAGTATTTTTGGGTAGAATCTACTCGTACAGCTTGCCATCTTATTAATAGGGTCTATCTTAGAAAGAATTCGAAACAAACCTCTTATGAACTTTGGTACAATAAAAAGCCTAATCTAAAGTACCTTAGAACCTTTGGTAGTACCTGTTATGTTTGTAAAGATAGGGAACACTTATCTAAATTTGAGAGTAGAGGAGATAAAGCCATATTCTTAGGTTATTCACCTAACAGTAGAGCTTATCGAGTGTATAATCTTCGCACTAAGACCTTAATGGAATCCATAAATGTAATTGTTAGTGACACTACTGTAGAAAGCAAGACTAGTGAATTAACTATAGAAGAAGAATCGTCAAATATTTTAGAAAATGACTCTTCTGAAATAGATAATTCATTACCTATTGAGTCACCTGAAGTACCTAACTGGGTTTCTAAAGATCATCCCATGAACAACATAGTTGGTAACCCTGGTGAACCAGTACGTACAAGATCCCAACTTAGAAATTATGCTCTCTATGCTTGCTTTGTTTCTCTCTTGGAACCAAAGAATGTAAATGAGGCATTGAATGACTCTCACTGGATTTCTGCTATGCAGGATGAACTTTTACAATTTGTCATTCATGATGTTTGGTTTCTTGTTCCACGTCCTGATCACAAAAAGGTTATTGGTACTCGTTGGATTTTCAAAAATAAAACTGATGAAAATGGGATGATAATTAGAAATAAAGCTAGACTAGTTGCTCAAGGTTACTCCCAAATAGAAGGACTTGATTTTAATGAGACGTTTGCTCCCGTTACTCGTTTAGAATCAGTTCGTCTGCTTCTTGCTATAGCTTGTCACATGCATTTTATATTATATCAAATGGATGTTAAATCTGCGTTCCTTAATGGAATACTTGTCGAGGAAACCTATGTAGAACAACCTAAGGGGTTCATTGACCCTAATTATCCTAATCATGTATTTCGGTTGAAAAAGGCTTTATATGGTCTTAAGCAAGCTCCTAGAGCTTGGTATGAGCGGCTGTCCAGTTTTCTGCTGGACAAAGGTTTCAAAAGAGGTGGAAATGACCAAACCTTATTTGTCAAACATTTTGGCAAACACATTACTATCGCTCAAGTCTATGTAGACGATATCATATTTGGATCCACTTCTACCTCAGAAGTAAAATCTTTTGCTGAAATTATGAGTAAGGAATTTCAGATGTCCCTTATGGGGGAGTTACAGTTCTTCCTAGGTCTCCAAGTCAAACAACAACCAGATGGCTTGTTTCTTTCGCAGACTAAGTACGCATTAGAGATAGTTAAAAAATTTGGTCTCGAGAGTGCTAAAAGTGCTAAAACGCCTATGAGTACTACAGAGAAATTATCTAAAGATGAAAATGGAAAATCTGTAGACTCTACCTTATATCGTAGTATGATTGGCACATTACTCTATCTGACTGCCTCGCGTCCTGATATCATGTATGCTGTTTGTGTTTGTGCACGTTATCAAAACAACCCCAAGGAGAGCCATTTAAACGCTGTTAAACGCATAATTAAATATGTTAAAGGCACTCTAAATTTAGGAATTTGGTACACGAATGACACACCTAGCACTATTATTGGGTACACTGATGCTGATTGGGCTGGGTGTACTGATGATAGTAAAAGCACTTCAGGCGCATGTTGTTATATTGGTAATAACTTGGTAGGATGGAGTAGGAAAAAATAGAACTGCACATCTCTCTCGACTGCTGAATCTGAATACATAGCCGCCGGTAGCTGTTGTGCCCAATTGTTATGGATTAAACAAATGCTAAGTGATTATGGTATTCTAGAACCCACACTTCATCTCTATTGTGATAATCAAAGTGCGATTAACATTTCTAAGAACCCAGTTCAACACTCGCGAACTAAGCACATTAAAATAAGACATCATTTTATTCGTGAATTAGTTGAAACTAAGGAATTAGAAATCAATTATCTTTCTACTGATCTACAACTTGCAGATTTATTTACCAAACCTCTTGATTATAATAGATTCATTTCTTTACGTAAATCTATTGGTATGATTTGTGTTGAGTAAATACCTGTTATATTTGCCAAGTTCCTTCCCTTTGTCCATTTGAGACAAAATGGGGGAGAAATTTGAGTCTACTGCATATACTAAAAAGCTTGATCTTAGTAATTTTTTGCAGGTATTCTTCTTGTACAGTCATTCTTCATTGTAATAATAGGATGTTAAACTGTATATAGTTGAGTTATGTAATTTTTGCTTTCTAGGATTTTGGGTAGATAGAACCTTTATAGGAATAAGTTTTCCTTTTTTATTGTCGCCCTACGAGTTGAGATGACTCAAAGGAGATTTTGTCTCATATTTCCAAAGGGGGAGATTGAAGCCCTTATACTTTTGACTCATTTGAGTCTAGACTGTATAAGAGCTCATTTAGTTTGGAAATTGTGACAAAATAGTGTCTATCCTAGAAACCAAAGAGCTTCAGAGATTGGGTTGCTTCTTCTTCTATCTATCATGTAATGATCCTAAGACTATAGCCATCACTCACACACTTAGAATTTGATTCTTGCATATCATATTGCACCCCTATGTGTTTTAATGTTGTGAGTGTGTTTAAATCCCTCAATTTGATTTTTAATAATTTTTTGGGAATTTAAAACATATTTTAAACAAGGTTTTATTTAATTAAAATTTGATTTAAAAAGTCTTGGGGTTATTATATAAATATGGATTGTTGTGTTTATTGGCCTAAAGTTACTCTGGGTAGAAACCGAAAGCGCTAGAGACTCTAGGGTTGGCTTTGTAATTATTTTGGGACGCGCGTTTACATTCATCCTTAGGCCTACACCTGGTGTCCTCTGATTGGCCTGAACTGTGTTTCTTTACTGAGACAAACCATCGCCTGCTTTCAGCCCTTAGATCAACCCTTATCGATGGCCTGCATGTCTTTTGAGTGAATCCCAGTGTAAACCTTTTAACCAATCACAGCCTGTTTAATCCACCGCCTGCTGTGAACCCTTAGATTGTAGTCAAAGGAGCTTGACTCAATCAGAGCCCTTGATTTTGAACGAAGCTCTGGAATCTTCTTCTCTTCCTATTTAAAGGCCTCTCATCTCAGCCTTCGAAAGCTTTTGCCATTTTGAAAAGTCTCAGAAAATAGAGAGGAGAGAGAAGAGAGAGAAGAGAGAAGTTAGAGAGAGAAACCAAACCCTAGTTAGAAACCCTAACTTCGTCCAAATACCTCTCAAGCCCAAACTACTTACCTCTCCAGAAAAACCACCATAACCAAATAAACACCATCCTTAGTGTTTTCCTGGGTTTATGAGAGTTCTGGTTAAGAGATCTTGGGTTGCTGAAATCCTTGTGTTCACATATCTTATTTCCAACTTAGACATAGACTCAGATCTTGTTTCTCTTTCAATAGAAATCATAGATCTGAAGTTTTTCATGTCACAGCACACTTAGTTGCATTTATTTCTCATCTTGAGAATTTCGTTGTTGATTGTTTTCTGTTAAAATATTTTCTTACTTCAGAATCAACAATAAGATGTTTTTCTATTTCTGTTTTTACAAAACCTAACCTGACCTAGTGGTATTCGCACTTGGAGGGTTCTCAATCCACATAATATTTTCAAAAGTGATTGAGAAAGGTCTTGACCGATTTCTTAAGCAAGATCTCCGTGGAATCTGGGTTATTTTGAAAGGTCAAAAAGGTTCTTGGTTTTGTAAGAAAGAAAAATAACAAATACACTGCATATAGACTTTATATGTGATTTGTTAGGATCGTCTGTAACTAATAAGTGTGTGTGTGTGCATGCATGTGTTTTAGAACACCATTCACAAACATCTTCACACTACAAACACTCAAAGTGTTGGCTATAAGATTTGGTGAATAATAAGTCGACGTAAAGTGCTGGAACAAAGAAGAGTTGACAAACTGAGACAACTACATCAACAAACAAGATCTGCAGAAAAGTTAAGGACGCCAGAGGGTACAATCCTGAACTTGTATAGATTTGTTTTGTGTGCATGTTAGTTAAATAGGTTGTAACTCATATATTTGTTTTAGTGATTGTTTTTGTTTTACTCCGTAGAGGGAGTCATGGATGTTCCCTCAAGGTTGAGGTTTTACCACGTTAAAAATCCTGAGTATCAATATTTCTACATCTTCTCATCCCATTCTGTTTGTGTGCTGAGTTTAAAACATTTTAAACTGTTTACTAAAACTTGTTATCAAATCTTGTCCTAATCTCGTACATACTTTTGTTAACACATCTTGTGTTCAAAATCGTTTTTGATTTAAGTAAAGAGTTTCTTCAACAAACTTTCGGAGTTTCTTAAATAGTTTATTTTCATAAACGGCTTTGGCAACGCTATTTCAATTATTATTGGCTGCTTCAATTGCTCCGTTGGTTTGAGGTCGATATGGAGAGGATTTATGTATCTAAATTTCATACTCGTCGACCTCTTCCGTAACCTCTGCCTCAAAATGTAACCCATTTTTTAGAACTAGTTCATGTGGGCCCCCATATCGATATATAATGTTTTCTTGATGAATTTGGCTAATTTCTTGGCATTCAGAACTGCATATGACTCGGCTTCGACCCATTTGGTGAATAAGTCAATATCGACTAGGATTAAATTATGCCCATTGGATGCCTTCGGTGTAAATTTCCCTATGATATCGGTGCCCCATGTGGAAAATGTCTAGGGAAAAGTCATGTTGTACAGTTCTTGCGAAGCCAGATGCTGTAAGTTGGAGAATTGTTTGAATTTGAGACATCTTCACACGTAGGTTATCCAGTCATGTACCACGGTAGTCCAGTTGTATCCCTGTCAAATGATTTTTTTATCGAGCATATGGCCATTAATGTGGGGTCCATACTCCCCGCTATGGATTTTCTGCATCATCTCTTCAATGTCAGCCCCTACGATGTAGTGTAAATGGGTTCCATCGAAGTTTTTCTTAAATAGTGCTTTATAATAGACAATGTACTGGGCAAGCGAAGAGTTTCTCGGTCTCTCTTATCGGATCCTTGGGTATACTCATCATGTTTAAGGAGGTGACAAATATCATAGTACTAGCATTCGGCTATTTCGGATTCTTCCTCTGTGCAAAGCTCAATGTGCTAGAAGTAGGGTGGTTTATCCTATTTTTGGACAAGTAATGGAGCTATGGTTATTCTTTGGGGCATGTAAATCATGGAGGCTAAGGTGGCAAGGGCGTCGGCCAGGCTTTTCTTTGCTTGGGGCAGGTAGTGGAAGGTGATTTCTTAGAATCCAGTTCTTCAAGGTGGGCATGGAAGGGTAAGAGTTTCTCATCCCTAACACTCCATTTCCTGAGTACTTGACCGATGATAAGGGTTTAATCCCCGTAGACATCGAGATATCGAACTCCTTTATTAAGGAAAACTTTGAGGCTTACTGTGCACGCCTCATATTCAGTTATGTTGTTAGTGCAGGGAAAATCCAATTTGATGGCCATAGGAGTGTGGGAATCATCAGGGGAAATTAAGAGAATCCCAATGCCATATTCTTTTTTATTGGCAGCGTTGTCAAATAACATTTGCCATCAAGGATCTTCATGGGAGGCGCAAAGGATATTCTCGTCTGGGAATTCTGAAATCTAGATATCGGCTTGTTCCATAGGGTAGTCAGCAAGGTAGTCAGAGATGACTCTTCCTTCCATTGCCTTCTGTGTGACATAGGTGATATCAAACTAGGCTTGTAGCATAAACCAACGGGCTATTCGGCTAGATAGGGAGGGCTTCTTGAGTAGGTACTTGATGGGATCCATTTGGGATACGAGTCTGATGGAGAAGGCGAGCATGTAGTGCTAACTTTTGGGTAACCCAGATAAGGGCGACGCATGCTTTTTCTAAGGTGGTGTAGTTAACTTCATAACTGGTCAATTTTTAGCTGGCATAGTACATGGCTTACTACTTGTGGGTTTTTTCAAGGTATTGTCCTAGCAGAGCCTCAGCTGCGGTATCGGTCACGATTAGGTATAGGAGTAAGGGACGATCAGGCTGCGGTCGCATGTGCACTGGAGGTTGGGTTAGGTATTTCTTAATTTTATCGAAGGCTTCTTGGCAAGCTTTGTTCCAGACCTTAGTTAAATCTTTGTGGAGGAGTTTGAAGATGGGTTCACAGATGGAAGTCAATTGGCTGATGAATCGACTATTGCATTATAATTTTCGAAGGAATCCTCGGACTTCTTTCTCCATTCATGGATGTGGCATCTCAGGTACGGCTTTCATCTTGGCAGGATCTGCTTCTATGCCCTTCTCACTGACCATGAATCCTAAGAGTTTCCCTTTGGTAACGCCGAAGACAAATTTTTGTGGGTTAAGCCGCATTTGATATTTTTACAGTTGTTCAAAGAATTTTCAGAGAGCGGGAATATGACATTCTCTAGTCTTGGACTTGATAATGATGTCATTTATATAGACCTCAACTTTATTGTGTATCAGATCATGCAGAATGGTTGTGTGGCCGCCCTTTAGTAGGTAGCCTCTGCGTTTTTTAGACCAAATGGTATGACAGTATAGCAGAAGGTTCCCCAAGGGGTGATGAATGCGGTTTTCTCTTGATGATCAGGGTGCATCTTGATCTGGTTATATCTGGAAAATCCATTAATGAATGACTTGAGAGCATGACTGGCCGTGTTGTCCACAATCATATCGATGTTGGGTAGCGGGTAATCATCCTTTGGAGAGGCCTTGTTCAAGTCTCGATAGTCGACACACATGCGAACCTTTCTTCCTGATTTCAGCATGGGTACGATGTTGGCTAGCCATGTGGGATATTCAATTACATGAATGAAGCCCACATTCAATTGCTTGACTACTTCTTCTTTTACTTTGAGAGACCATTCGATGCGGAGCTTTCGTAGCTTCTGTTTGACTGGTTTACATTCCAGGAATGTTAGAATCTCATGTTGTGCTATTTCAGGGTCAATGACGAGCAAATCATCGTAGGACCATGCGAAGACATCAATAAATTCCTTCAGTAGTTCTTCAAGTTGCGTGCGCTCGTGCTCATTAAGGGTAGCCCTTATCCGAATCTCCTGCATTTGGCTACTAGAACCGAGATTAATAACAATAGTTTCATTTTCATTAACTTGAACGCGGTTATGTTGCTTGTTATTAACCTTATTTAGATCAGTTAAGAATTGTTCATTTACAAAGTCATCATCATTAAAAGTTTGATTAGAATTAAGACAATTAATGTAAGGCATAATAAGATACTCAAAATCTTCATTTATTTCATTGATTGGAAAAATAACATTTAGAACCTCATCAAAAGAGGTCTCGATTACATCAGAGTGAGAGGATGAAACTATATGGGAAAGGGGATATACATCAGGGCTAGGTTGGATATCAGCAGGTGGCATAAGTGCAGCATGCCAGTTGAGAAGAGGTGTATAAGCATCTTTGATAAGGTAGAATGAATCAGATGTGTACTCCCGGAGTGGATCATGCAGAGTTCTATCCCCAGTATCTATAAGTTGAAAGAGTCTTCGAAATTATTATCCTCAGAATCGCCGATATCAACTAAGGTCTCCTCAGTGAATGGTTTCACATAGTGCTGGGAACATTCGTCCATAAGTATCTATCTTTGAAAAAGATCTCCATTCCTGGTTTCATCCTTATGTCTATCGGGTCATACCAAGGTTTAGGGAAGCCGTAGAAGGGTAAATATTCACCTTTTTTAATGAATCTTCCATTTAGGAAATCTCCCGAGATAGTGCTGGTTCATTCTAATTTTGTCTTCAGTCGAGGATGACGGATCAATATGAGTTCTTCTTTTGATGGTTGATAGCCCAAGCCACAAGGAGGAAAGGCATCCTTCAACATAATAGGTTCAGTTATCCCTTGTTGCTTTTGCCCTAGCCCAAGTTCAGGCATGAAGTGCATATTCTTGAACATTTGGATTATATTGACATTTACATGAGGATCATATTCTGGACAAACCCTATCTTTGAAGACGTCCCCTGCTGGGAGTAGGAGTGGTTCGACCTGGAAGCTTGATAGCAGCATATCGTTTACCCCGTATTATATCTTGAGTATCGTATTAATGGTGCTTGCATTCTCGGTGTTGTCACTATCTCCCAAGATGGTGATAACTTATCCATTGGTAAAGAACTTTAATTTCTGATGAAGGGAAAAAGACACCCCTTTGATGCTATGGAGCCACGATCATCCGAGCAGGTTAAAATAGGCTGGCATGTCAATGACTTAGAATTCAATAACAGGATTTATAGGGTCAGCCCCTATTGCAAGCTTGATAGATCCCATTACTTCTCGATGGGTGTTATCGTAGGCACGCACGGTAGCAGAGGTTGGAACAAGGTCACTCACTTTCAGTTCCAAATAGCTGAGGGTTCTTAACGAGCAAACATTCACAGCTGACCCGTTGTCTATGAGTGAGAGGGGAACAGTTTTCCCCATGACTTTGACAGAGATATTGAGATCATGATTATGGTTGGGACCATTCTTAGGGATTTCATCTTCAGAAAAGTAGACCATTCGAGAAGAGGTCAAGGATCCAACTAGGTTCACTACTTCTTCTGGTGTGGTTGTGGGAGGAACTGTGGGTCCTGTGAGTAGCTTGATTAGGGCATTTCAGTGAAGTTGGGAAGACATAAAAAGTCCCCATAGAGTGATGTTGGCTTGAGTTTTCTTTAGTTGATCAGGGACCTTAATTTCTTCAAGAGTCACTTCTGGCATAGGGAGATTCTCAACACCTTTCCCTTTATCGCTTGCTAATGGTTATAATCTCGGATTCTGGTAATGTCTCCCTGACCTAGTCATATGGTTTATAGAGGAGGGGAAAAATAGAAATCATGTTTCTTCATCGATATCAAGTTGCTTAAATACCTAATTAACCTCTCCTAGAAGCTCTTCGAATGATATCATTCTACATAAGTTGGCTATTAGACTAGTCTTTCTTGAACCTGGCTCTTCGCCAGAATCTTCGGAATCGTCTCCCCATCTGGTGGCAACGATATCGTCTTTCCATGAAAAGTCAATACACTATACAACTTCTATGGCTTCTTCATATAATTCCTCCCATTCGACATGGAAATGCAAGACCGAGGGAACCAGGTGCCCTTGTAATTTCAAAGCATCGAGTAGCTTGGATATGCTACAAATGTCACCAGTCTGTCAAAATAAACCTTCCATGATTTGGACCAGGTCATCTAGACTGACTTCATCGATTGGCAATACCCATTTGTCTGACTCTCTGGCCCATTTTCGAGCTTCTAAGAATAACCTACTGAATCTCCAACAGTAAATGGTCATTTGGGAGGGCAATTTCAGCCCGAACTCTAGGAGTTGGTTCAGTACTTTGGATAATTCCATATCTTTACCTCCAGAATGGGATCGGACAGCGATGCAGGCTTTGGTGAGGAGTGATAATGTTTGTTTAGCAAGGTTGGTAGGGTGTAAGAGGAAACATGGGCATGTTTGGAGAGGTTGAGGAGAGTATATGGGCATGATTTGTGATTTACTTGGCATGATTTGGGTAGATGGGTCGAGTTCTAAGTCTTTCTTCTAGGAAAATGGCGTTTGTGTGACTTGGGAGTGGATTATGGGTAGTGTTTGGGTTAGGATTAGATAGTGGGGGCGATGATACCCCGGTCAATCAGGCTTTGGATTGTGTTTCGAAGATGGAAACATTGGTCGGTGGTATGGTCAGTAGTTTAGTGATAGTCACAATGGGCATCATGTTTGAAATTCTTTGGAAGCGAGTTTGGTAATAGACGAGGGTCCAAGGGTTTGATCAGGTTTCGGTTTAAGAGAGCCTGGTAGACTTTAGAGAGAGGAACGTGGATCTCCGTATATTCTTTTCAGATTGGGTTTGGGCGACTTTTTGGTGCCCATGAAGCGGAAGGCAGGGCGATATTATTGATGGTAGAGACTGAGGTACAAGCAGGCTTTTAAAATTTTCTAGGAGCAAACTGTCCAGAGACTTTCTTCGGTTCGACTTCTGTCTTGGTAAGACCTTCTTAGATTTCTACTCCTGCTTCTCGGAGGGCTCAGAAGTGAGGATAATACTGTCCTCCCATTATATCTTGGACATGGGGTAGAAAGTTCTTCTTTACAATGCTAACTTTTTCTTCTTCAGAGGGCAAATTAGTCATGGTAGTTTCTTTTTCTCTCCACCTTACTATAAAGTTGCTAACTGATTCTCTAGGATTCTATTTGAGTAGCTCTATGTTACGGAGGGTAACCTCTAGTTATTCGTTGTACTTGTATTGGGACATAAACTCATGAGCAACGTCTTTCCAACTGCGGATTCTGGATTCTTCAAGGGATAGGAACCAACGGAGGGCACTATCCTTTAAAGTCTGTTGGAACATTTGAGCCATTATTTCTTCGGAAGCTCCTAGGAGAGTCATGTCTCGGTGATAGCTATGGAGATGAACGATAGGGGGTCCACTGCCTCCAAACTTTTCGATATTGGGCATCTTGAATTTTTCTAGTAACCTGGCTTTAGGATAGGGATACATGTGGGTGTATTCCACCTGGTCGAATTTCTTGGTTAGCATCTTGAGGTCTTCCTTGACCTTGTTCAGTTCCTCCTCTTTTAGATCAAAAGTTACGGGTAAATTAGCCCCAATCTGAGCAAGTTTTGATATAGGAAGCTGGGTTGGTGGTGGCCTATTAGTAGGAGGAGCACGCGGAGCATGGTGGTATTCTTCAGGGATCCAAATAAGTTCGGGTACGTGCGGACCCATGGCGCAAGGGAAAATAACCTCAGGATCTTTGGGGGCAGGGACCCGATCTCTTTGCATCTCATGAACATCAATTCCCTATCCGTGGTTTAACTAGGAATACACAACTTCTTAAGGGTTACTAATTAATTTTAAGCATAAAAAGTAATTTAGGTGAATTTACCAACTATGCACACTAAAAGAGGAGAGTAGAAAGTTACTTGCCTTGAAATAATAACACAAGTAATATGGAAACAATATAGAGATACTCAATGTAAACGCATAATTAAATGACCATGGTCATTAAAGAGATACAATAACATCTCAATAATTCTATCTCAATACAATCCTAACGAATCTCTGAATAATACAAGCCAATTAAGTCTCAACATATAAAGTAGAGTGTCTCTAGAATCATTTAAGACTGAAAAAGTAAAAATAATAGTGACCCGCAATGTCTCTGAAACTGATATCCTGGGTGAGAGAGATGAATAAAAATGCCCTCTTGAACAAGGAAGATATAAGGAAGGTCCAACCCTAGCATGTGAGTTCCATGTAAGGAGATGGGTCAAAACCCTAGTAAGTAACTTAGCTAAGCAACTCTGAGCAGTTATATGAGTAGATGATAAAATCAAAGTTTCTAGAATATTAATTGAATGAACTATCACCCAAAACTTATCCTCATAATGTATTAGAATTATATCAATTCATATAATTAATTAATTATGCTCATTAATTAATCAACACGTAACCGACATGTGCCCCTTCCTCTCGGCCGTCTTATAAACATGCAGTATGGCAAATCAAATAGTCAAAACGTATTAAAATTACTCTCAATTAGTTTCATTAATGAATTATAATCATTAATTAATTAACACGTAATAGACACGTGCCCCTTCCTCTTGACCATCTCATAAACATGTGTAATGCCAAATCAAACAGTCACAATGTATTAGAATTAATCCTAATTAATTTCATTAATTAATTATACTCATTGATTAATTAACACTTAACTGACCTGCATTGCTTACTCTCATCCGTCTCAAAAACACGAGGTACACCAAATGTAAATAATCATATTCCATGCCCTGATGCCACCTGGTATTCACATAACCGAGAATTCACAAAACCCAATATCAAAATGTCCTTCCATGGTGCCCACCCATTCATTTTATTTAACCATCACATTTCACCCCCTGATGCCAACTAACTTTCGCATGGCCAGGATATCACATCTCACAACATCGGGGTGTTCCTCGACGGTGCCTACCCATTCATTTCCATTTCACATGTTCATTTAAATAGTAGGTATATAAATTTCATTAATGATTGAAGTCGTCAATCCTACCATTTCAAAAATCCGTGCGTGGGACATCTCACTAAAGTGAAATCCAAACAACGAATCCCCCAATACACTTACTTTTAGATAGGTAGTTCTTAAGAAAATTTTATTTTAGGTTTATTATGAGAGAGTATGACAATAGTTTAATTTCTATTTGTGCCATCAAGTCAACTAAACCAACATCACTATCCAACAACCAAACTAACAACCAATAATTATCCCTAACTCCTTCATTTGTCTACATGATAAACTGTATACCAAAAATAACAATACCTCAAATAACGGCTTATACGTGTTCTTTCATGAAAGAGACATGTATTTAACTTACAAGTGCATTACATCATAAGGGCTCATAACGTATCAAGTGTCTCAAGTCATAAATAATGTATTCATAGTAATTCTTTTCACAATGAATTGGTCCTCATAGTAAATCTCATCAATTTGGGTTATAAACACCAAAAGCACCACTCTAAAAAGGATAACGTACAATCCCTACTACGCATGCGTAATTTGAATTCACTAACTTTAAATTTAAGTTCGTGTAATACACTATCTAATCTCAATCGTCAAACTCTACACACGGGGTGCAAATCTTAAATATTATTATTTCATATTTTGGGCCACTAAAATAGTTTCCTGAAAGTAAAAGGCTTAACAAGTCATTTCAAATACATCAAATTATCCAAATTCACGTAGTCATGGTTTAATTAGTAATACACAACTTCCTATGGGTTACTAATTAATTTTTAGCATAAAAATTAATTAAGGTGAATTTACCAACTAAGCACATAAAAAGAGGAGATTAGAAAGTTAATTCCCTCGCAATTATTCCCCGAAATAGATTCACGTAATGCAGAGGAAGCCACCTTGAAAGTACCTCCAAAAATAGACTCAGAAACTTCTTTAAAATTATATATAAATAAAGTTGTGGTTTGTTTTGAAAATTTAGCAAAGTTTAGAAGAAGGCCTAAAATAGAAGTAGTAGGAAATTTGATGATGGTCTCCTTATGAAATTTGTTCTCCAATTGTTTTTGGAGTTATCCCTTTTGTCTTATTAATTTATGGTCACATGCTCAAAATAAAAGGCAGGGGAGAGAAAGGGACACAATAATTTCATCTCCCCTTAAGTTTTATCCGGTCAAATACTACTCACCCATAAAAACTACTTGTATTATTCTCAAAATCCAAAGTTTGGTTAGCTTCCAATTTATTTCTGCTGCCAGTAAGGAACAATAAGCAAGGGAACTGTCCCCTCTTAAGCGCTCAATTGAGCTGAAAAGAAGAAGGCAAGAACCCCTGTTTGAATACTTCAGCGCATATTTCTTCTTTAAATACTCAACTTCAATGTTTCACTAGGGGGGGGGGGGGGGGGGGAGAAATTTTTGCGATTTGGCCGCTGTAAAAAGGGACAAGGTTGTCCCTTTCCCTTCCTCATTTTCTGCGCGGTCTACTCCTCTCTCTCTGTTTTCTTAAATTCCTTGCCTCTTTTTTCCCTTTCTTTAAGGCTATTCATTAACCATCCCTAATATGTGAAATCCCTAATTAACTTAGGCTTTAGCATAAATGCCAAAATCCAACCCTACACCCGAAAAGGCCTAAGCCCACTACCCTTTAATACACATCCACTTTTTAAATTTAATGATTGGCTCTTAACATATAACAATTAGGGTCCATCTTGACCATTTAAAACTAACAAATAGCCAACGGTTAATATCTATATCTATATACTAATCTAAAATGCTATTCAAGGTGATAAATTCTCCTCCTATTTCAACTTCGCCATGTGTCAACAAAGTTTTAAACCCATAAAATCCATTTACCCTCTCTCTTCCTCATTTTTCCATTTTATTTGTCCCCCTTTCATTCCATTTTTCTTCTCTTTTTTGGGATGTGCTCTTACAATTTCCAATCCATCTTTGTTCCACTTCTGACCTTTCCCCTTCTCCTTCTGTTATACCCAACGAAAGGCCCCTTCTCTCACTATTATTCCAAACGAAAGGCCAAAGGGTGAATTTAACGAATGGGTTGAGTTGTTTCTTATTAATCAACCTACTATTTTCATATTTCAACATTGAACCCTCCACACAGCGCTCCCATAACCCTCCACACTCAACCCCTACACCACAACCCCAGCTCTCATACACCTATCGCACCTCCCAACCCCCTACCTCTATTTCAAACATTATCCAACCTAAACTGTTCATGCTACAAATAGAGACCACACAACCCACATGCCCAGAACTGCTCCTAACCCAACCCCCGAGTAATCACGGAATACTTACTATCCCAAAACTTATTACTCCTATCTTCAATACAATTGATGTTGGGTGACTTTAATCGGCGACCCCATCAAGTGATTCCCACACCATATCTATCTATTTTCCTATTTTCACTTTACCTTTTCTTTTTTCTTTTTGTCATTATTTAGGATAAGTTTTCCATCGAGACTGTCAAGGAAAGGAGGAAGTGTCATACCACCAGTTTACTGTGAAATTAAGCTCTTCGCCTTTGATACCGATAAGTGTCATGATACTTTTGTGCACTCCATCTCTCACATTTTTGGACAGTTTAACATCATTTTTGCCCTTATTTTCCGTCTTTTATGAATTTATTGTAATTTTGACTCAATTGGGTTCTGATTTTGCAGTCGCTTGAGATAACTTCTGGGTGCTAGTTGTGCATTGGCCCTTGTACTACTAGAGGGGAGGTGTTTTTTATGGGTCATTTGACTTCACCCCAAATTTTAATACCTAATTTGATTTGTTAATGTTTTTTAATAATTCATTGACTTTAATTTCAGTATTGATTATGGTGTCCAGTGAGTCGGGGTAAGGGGTGCCAGCGACGCTGCTGAGGAGACTGGTGGTGGCTCCGTACGGGTGGGGTAGATGCGTTTGCTATTTGGGAAAGACAAAAAAGGACTATCTTGTGGGGGGTTCTATGCTCTTGTAGGTTCTTCATTTCATTTCGTTTTTTTTCCATTAAGACATTTCTCAATAATTCATTATATTTTATTTGAGTTTTTTTTTTTATTTTAATACATTTAGTTTTATAGTTTAGCCGTAATCTAAAGTGATAGATCTTTGAGTTCGGCCTTATTTTCTCTCTATTCCTCTTAGCCCTCGTTTGATGCGCCGTATAAGAGGTTCGTATTGGATAAAATTATCATATCCAATGTTTGGTGTAATTTTGGATAGGATATGAAATGGAATAAGTTATCCAAAGTGAGCTCCTTATCTCACAAGGAGTGCGATAAAAAAATCCCACCTCCAAGGTCGTATAAAATTATACGGTGTCAAAATTTGATTAAAAATTACTACTCTACCCTTATTAAGTTATAAAAAAAATTCACACAACTTGCATTATCTCATGTATTAGATAGCAGTCGGTGATCCATTTGATTCACATAACTCTCCATTCATATTTTTCATCACGGTAGGTAACCTCCTCATTTTTTTTCTTTCTATTTTTTTCAATTTTGTTGTTTTATCATGAACTACTATTTTGGTTTAAATCGATGCAAATATTATGTTAACTAGTGGTTGAGTGTGTACAAATTATAAATACAAATACGAATATATATTTTCATCTCATAATATCATTACCTTCAGATATTGTGATTTTTTTCTCCAAAATGGCAGTACAGTTAGTTCAGAATTGTTAGTCATGGTTGCTTTAATCTCCATAACATTACGGGATCTTCAGATTATATTTGGGATCAAAATTTTAATTTTTAAAATTTTCTTCATGATATGTTTTGAATCTGATACATCACTCATAAAACATATTTTAAAATAAAACATATATTCTTAATTTTAAATGTAATCAAATATGTATAAATGATACATATATTAATGAGTATAAAGGAAAAAATGAACTACGTTGTAAGACAAGGGTTTAGCATCAACACATGTTCTTATAGTATTGGTTGTACATAAGTAATAGAAGGTAAGGGATTTAAAATGAGATCACTAAAGATGATATGGGTAAGAATAAGAATTGATGGAATCTTAAGGTTGTTGTGGTATTTTCTCCATTCTCTTTTCTGCAGTAACATCTATCTATGCCAAAGGTTGGATAGGTTCAATATAATAGCGGTACGCGTGTCAATCGGGTTCTATGAGTCGAGCCTATGGTTGATCAAGCTCGGCCCGATTTTGATTTACTTGGCTCAAGCTCAAGCTCGGCCCGAACGAGCTTGAGAGTGCTTGGCTCAAGCTCGACTCACAAAGTAAATCGGGCTTCGGGCCCAATTTGAGTAGCCCGAATTGAATATTTCAATACAAATTTATTTATTTTAATAATTAATATTCATATTTCAGTAATAAAAAAATATATTTTAGCAATAAAAAATAGATTTCAGCACTAAAACAAATCTAATTCAGCACTAATTTATTGACATTTCAGTATTAGTAAAATACATTTCAGCACAAAAAACTAATTTCAAAACACTAAAAAAACACATTTCAGCACTAATATTGATATTTTAGCATTAAAAAACCCCATTTCAGCACTAAAATAACAAATTTCAGCACTAAAAAAAACAAATTTTAGCACTAATATTGACACGTCCCGTAAGATTAAGCAAAGTAAATTAATAAATGATCGACCTTATTTTTGTTTCTTTAATATTAAGTCCAGTAGTTTATTTCCAATAGTTTATTTGCATAAGGATAAAATTATAAAAATTATTTTCTTTTAAAATATTTTTTACATATCATAAAAAATAAAATAATTTTATATATATATATATAGAGAGAGATATATTATTTCGATCGAGCCTAGTTCGGGCTTGAAAGTGCTTCGCTCGCGCTCGGCTCAAACTGAATTCGGGCTTAATATCTCGGCTCAAACTCGGCTCGGCTCAAACTCGGCTCGGCTCAAACTCAATAAAAGCTCTGCCCAAATTTAGTGTGCCGAGCAAGCGGGCTTCGGGCCTGCTCGGCTCAATTGACAGGCCTAAATAGCGGTAATATACGTTGTGTTCTTATCTAACTGCTACTCTAATTTAATTCATTGTCATTTGAATCCATAAGTGATTGTTGAAATCCTATTTTGTCCTTAACTTTTCTTTGAAATTAGTTATTAGAATTTGATTGAGAATTATAGGGTGTTTTAATCAAGATAAATTTGTCATTTTATACTCAAAATGGTAAAAAGTTGAAATTAAATAAATGGAAAAAATAAAAAATGGATAACAATAAAGACACCCCTTAAGTTTATTTAAGTTAACACACCTACATAACCCACAATTGGTATCAAAGTAGTTGCTAATGTCCTAGAGTAGATCCGTGATTGTTGGATGCTTTATGTGTTTTTGCTTCTAGATAAAATTTGTTTGATGTTTAGATCTTATTTTTAGAGATAGATAACTTGAGAGATGTAGTTTATACTAATAGAACACCTCATTTTGATGGAACAAATTATGACCATTGGAAATAAAAATGAGACAGAGTAAACATGAATACTGAAGATGGATGGTCATGCCCTACAATCGAGTTAGGAGAAGTTTAATTAGACAAGATAAGAAAACTTGGTCCGAAGTTGAATTTGTAGCTTGCAGCTATAACTCGATTGCTTTAGATGCCTTGATCACCTTCGTTATCACACAAGAGTGAAATCAGATAATCAATTGTGAAATGATGATAGAGGCTAGGATATTCTTAAGATAACTTACGAGGGACCTTGTAATATTAAAAGAGGAAAATTACAACAAATTATGACTACATTTGAAGTTATGAGGATGCGTGAAGATGAAACGTTTGATGAGTACTATACTTATTTAACGAAAGTGTTTAATGCTTCATTTAACCGTGGTTAAAGAATATCACAGAATAGTGCTGAGAAGAATTTATTGAGGACCTTATCTAGTCATTTCAAGACGAATGATTATATCTTGAATGATATTAATGATAGAGATACATGTATCCTAAAAGGACTTATAGTCTCGCTTCAAATTTGTGAACAATAGAATGACCACCCAAGAAAGACTTAGCTTCATTATTGAGTCAACTAAGAAGGTAAATATGAAGAAAAGTGAGAATATACCTCATGAAATTATTGATGGGAATATTTCTTTATCTTTTAAACAGTTTAGAAAGTTCTATAAAATAACAAGAATATTTTAAAAAATGAGAAAAACTTTTAACAGAATTAACAAAAGTCCTCTAGATATGATTTCAAATGTAGCTATGAGAAAAGTGCTTCCAGGAGAGGAAAGGTGAAAGAAAAGGATATGCATTTTGGATATGGAGGATTTGGTTATTGTATTAATGTGTATCTTACATATTTGAAGAAGCTATAAAAGTCAAAATGTTTTGAAAAAAAAGAAGAAAATATGGCAAGATAGCTTGAGTGATTCGAATACCAAATCGAATGCGATTTCCTATAGTAAAGATAGTGGAAGTGAGATAGTCTTTCATGATGAAATTAGACGGTGGAGGTGAAATATTTGGTGAATATAATGATTCTCTTAATGTTATTTTGAAGAAGAGTAGGAATAAAGAGTTTAGTCATAGGTCTCTTAGTGATGCCTCGTTATGTGGTAATGTAGGATCACACACATCTTATCCTAAATCATTAAATGATAGTGATGATGTAGAGGATAATATTCAATAGGTATTTGATGAACTTTATCAAGAATTTCTTAATATTCAGAAGTCTAATATCAATTAAATGTGAACAAGAAGAATACATTAAGAAATTTGAATGTGTTAAATTGGATAATGCTAGACTTAATGAAAATGTTGATAGTTTATTAGACGAGGTTGATTCTAGGAAAAATTTCAACGAAATTTTTATGAAAGACACAAAAGATATTAATCATAAAAAAGTGATTTTGAATGTTGATTTTGATAAATTGTCTCTCAAACTCAAACATGCCAAATAAATGAAATTTGATTTGGTAGAAAGAAACAATGTACGTGATCACATTATTTTCAAACACGATCAAGTGAAAAATGATAAGTAAGGTCTTGATTTTGTTGAGCGTAAAGAAAAAGAAAACAAAATTTGAAAATCAACATTAGAATCATCTTTGTAAACCAAGAGCATGAACACATAACATAATCCCAAAATGAAAATTTTATTCCTAAGTTTATAGCTATGTGTAGTACTTTTGGCTGCTCATTTTGTGGGAAAGCAAACCATTTTTCCCGTTATTGCTTTAAGAGGAAAAATCTTGTGAAATAAAAAGAATTGAAATCTCTTGAATCTAAGAATAATCTCGCATGTAGAAGACATGTGTCTTATTTCTCCCATTACAATTTGTATGAAGGTTATGAGGCGATATATAGATTATTGTTGGCTAGGAAGAGAAGATTGTTTGAAAATATAAAGGTTATTAAGAAAACAAATATTTTAATACAACATAGAAATGAGATTACAACTTATAAATGAGATTAGTGTACTCACAAGGAGAGTTTATTGGGTTATGAGTCAACATGATAGGAGAAGAATTCAGTTGCTTAGACATGGAAACACGTTTGCTCATAATAAAGTTCCCTTAAGGAGAGAATTTTGGGTTCCTATGAGAGGTAGACCTAGGAATACTCCTAGAGATAAAGTTGATATTGGGATTCCTTAAAATAAGGTTAAGAATAAGAAATATGTAGTCTTTGCCTATCCTAAGGATTCGGGATAAGTAACACTTCCCTTTACCTCGGTAGATAGATGAATTAGGATATCTGGGGTCTTTATAGGTTGTAGATCCCTTTCTAGATACTCCGTGATTTATTTGGGATAATTTATTGGGTGTGAGTTGTTTCATTATCATATTTGGACCCTTAACATGCTTTTGATAAGGATTTCCACACATTGTGCATTTCATGAATTTTTTTCCATATCTCTTTTATTGGTACATGGGAAGTCTATCATGGCAGTGATGGGAGTATGCAAATCATCGGACGCAATCAACATTATCCAAATACCTTGTACCTTCTTATTGGTGTCTACTTCAAAGAACAATTTCCATCAGAGTTATTTGGGAGTAGTGCAAAGAATATTTTCATCGAGAAATTATGTGATCCATACATTAGCTTCTTCCATGGGGTTCTCTGCTAAGTAGTCAGAGACGTCTCTTCCTTTAATGGACTTTCATGTGGTACAGACGATGTTGAATTCATCTAAAGGAGTAACCACTGGGACAAGATACTCAATAAGGAAGGTTTCTATATAGGGTACTTCATTACATCCATTCATAATACTAGTTAGATAGAGAATAAGAGCGTCCAGTGTCAATGTTTTTGGGTGAACCATACCAGGGCAATGCACACCTTTTTCATCGCGGTGTAGTTAACTTAGTATCTCACCAACTTTTGATTAATATAGAAAATTTCTCTTTAGGTTAGTGACTCTTCAATTTATTGGGATAACATATCCCCAGGAGCTTAGATATAATTTCATAGATTGAATTAAGTTTCTTGATGAACCTGTTGATGAACTGTAGTTTTCCCAAGAAATCACGCACTTCCTACTTAATTAGAGGTGGAGACATGCCGAGGATTGCTTTAATTTTGGTAGGGTCTGCTTCAATTGCATTTTTAATGACCATAAAACCTAGGAGTTTTCCTTTAAGTGACATCAAGGACTAATTTTTATGGGTTGAGGCACATTTAGTATTATTTCAGTTATTCAAAAAATTTCCTCAAAGCAGGTATGTGAACTTCTAGAGGTTTAGGTTTAATGATAATGTCATCAACGTAAACTTAGACTTTTGTATGGACGAGATCATCTGGGATGGTTATGGCTTCCCTTTAATATATATCCCCAATATTATTAAGACCTAAAGGCATATCGATATTGCGAAAAATTCCCCACAACATATAGTGAAAGAGGTCTTATCTTAATGATAAAGATTTATATTAATCTGATTATATCTGATAAATCCTTCGATGAACGGTTTTAGGTAATGATTTGATGTCTTATTAAAGATTAAATAGATACTGTGTAGAGGATAACCATCCTTTTGAGAGTCTTTGTTCAAATCTTTATAGTTGACAAACATGGAGACACTCCCTATAAATTTTGTTAAGGGTAATATATTGGAAACCCAAGTCAGATATTCGACCACGAGAACAAAACATATATTCAGTTGTTTGCCTACTTTGTCTTTGGCCTTGAGGGACCATTCAGGTTGAAGTTTTGTTAAGAACACTGACGATATGTAAGGATCTCGTGCTTCACATTCTCGGGATCAATGTCAAGCATGTTATTGTAAGATCATGCGAAGACATTTACAAACTCCTTTATATGCTCCTTAAATTGCGATTATTCCTTTTCGCTAAGAGTTGTTCCTATTCAAATATCATTTGGATTTATACTAGAATCGAGATTAACAATAATAGTTTCCTCATCATTAGTTTAAACGAGGTTATGTTGTTTTGTTTTTACCTTATTGAGATTAATTAAGAATTTTGTATTCATTAAATTATCTTCATCAACTAATTGATTAATATAATCAATGCATTTAATATATGTCACAACAAGATACTTAAAATCAACATTTATTTCATTAACATCATCATTTGTAAATACAGTTATGAGAACCTCCTAAAAAAAGGCCTTATATACATCAAGGTTAAAAATAGAAAGTTCATGAGTAGGTTTAGTTTCGAGTTAGTAAGTGGCAGGGTCATTAGTTAGTAGCGTTGGACTAGCTAAGATGATCCACCAGTTGCATAGAGGTTTGTCATTAAAAATGATCATGTAAAGGCCCATCCCTAGTTTAACAAGGCCGAAGGAATCTTTACTCTTAGTGCTTTCGCTATTTGTAGATATTAAGTTAGAGGAATTCATGGACAATAGATTCACTTCATGTTTAGACCATTTAGTCCAAGTAATCTTATCTTCAAAGAATATCTCAAACTAAGATTTCATTTTCTTCTCAGCTAAGTCATAACACGGCTCGGGGTAACCATAATATGGAAAATCTTCAACTTCCTTAATGAAGTGATCATTGAGGGGATCTTCGGAGATGACCTTATTCCTCTTAAATACCCTTTTATTATATGGTTGATGAAGATCCATGAGTTTCATCGGTGAAGGTTGGTACCCCAATCCATAAGGTGGATAAGTAATCTTCAAAATGGTCGGTTCAATGATTCCTTATTTTTTTACAAATAAGCCTCATTCCGGGGATGAAGTGTATGCTCTTAAACATGTGGATTACGTTGAAATTCCCATGTGGATTGTATTCAGGATTTTCCATCTCCTTGAAATTATCCCATGTTGGGAGAGGGAGTGGGTCAATCTTGAGATTGGTGAGTAGCTTCTCATTGGTTCTTAATTAAATTTCTAAGACTGGATTGTTGGTGTCGATACCATCTAAATTATCATCATCTTCAATATTCGTGATGATTTAGTTGTCCACAAATAACTTGTGCTCTTGATGCAGGGATGAAGCAACTCCTCAAATACTATGAAGTCATGGGTGACCAAGCAAAAAGTTGAAACAAGCCAAAATGTTAAAATACTATAACTCAAAATTTGTTTCTTTATTCAATTAAGTAAAATATTACATATGCAACATAATCGAGAAGTATAAAACATTTATTTCAGAACCGGCATTAAATATAAGTGGTTATTAGTATAAGCCATATCAAAAATTGAACAAAACAGACTCCCATTATTAAATGGGTCATAAGGACTAATAGCTCTCACATGAGCTAAATGTCCTTTGAACACCTTAGCTTGTAAGAACATACAAATTGAATTTTTAATCATAATATTTGGCGTGATATATTCAATTGTCATATAATAAATCCTTACTCTTTGCCTCGCGACATACAACTTTATATCAATGTGCTTAAACTTTGATGAACTCTTCCTTTTCTTAATAAAATTCACAACTATATTATCACAAAATATTATTAATGAGTTTTCAATGAAACCCACAACGTTAGTTCATTATATGTTAATTAGACGTGAGGGTGAGGCTTTGATGGTGGTGGCGGCTTTGGTGATCCTTTACCAGGTTCCATATAAACTATTTTTCGTACTATATGATACATTTTCGCTTTTTATTTCTTTTATTATTTGTAACTTTCCCCCTATTTGTTATAGTATATTTTAGACTAAGGTTTCATGTATATTATAACTTATATCTTGTTGTGCGGATACTCATGCAATAGATAGATTCATGCACGCCCAAGATCCACAATAAAGATAAACCCAACGAGATAACGAGAGAAGTACAATCCAAATGAAAATTAATGAGGAAGTAAAGATAAACACACTCCAAAAAGCACAAGATAATATGTACGTAGTTCACCAATTTGGCCTACATCAAGAAATTGTGGCTTCCTTTCTTTGATTCAGTTAATAAGGAATACGATTCTCTCAAGCTCACAATCCTCTCAATGTGTATACAAGATCAAGAGAAATAAATAATGTTTAATTTATGATTACAAAGTTAGGTTATAATCTCTAAAATGTGTTATTTGTATTAGGAGAAACCATGAGCAAAATTCCCAAAATAACCCTCATTTAGAACTCATTTTTGCACAATCTAATGCACAACACAGTGACCCCAAACCTTCGTTATTCGTGAGTTTTCAACATGAAAA
Organism: Sambucus nigra; assembly: GCA_949130495.1. Lineage (NCBI taxonomy): Eukaryota > Viridiplantae > Streptophyta > Magnoliopsida > Dipsacales > Adoxaceae > Sambucus > Sambucus nigra. The sequence goes on along the minus strand of OX422222.1, from coordinate 329,139,582 downwards.
ATCCAAAACTACTGTCTAATTCGTTTCCTATAAAACCTTCCTTTGTTGTAGTAATGCCCAACCTTCATTGATCGCACTTGAAAGAAACAATGAATTCTGAACCAAAACTCCACATATCTCTCAAAAACTCAAGTGATATTGTTTAATGATATAAAAAATCACATTAAATTACTATTGTAAATTGTACACTTAAAATGTTCTCCCAAACATAGGTGACACAATGTTTGTTAATTATTATTTGGTCACACGAGCGTTGCCCATGTTCCAAAAGCATCTTATCTACGTATACTCTTGGACACAGATTTATTACTACAATCCACTTACCACGGATGATTGACTTAGTTTGAAGGCGCACTCACACAAACATTGAAATGGTTATGTTTGATTTATTAAGTTTTAATAATGACGTGATTTGATTTTGAGTGAGTGGTATTCTTAGTTTTGTTAGGTTTGAGCTTAAGCAGTGGTCGCTAACTTTAAACACAACATGGAAAGAGGTTTTTGCCTAAGTCTTTTGTTATTTTTTCCGTGTCCTTTGACATAAACAATCCTTCTTTCTATTTACTCTTCATATTTAGTAGAAGTTTTTTTTTAAATATGGTAGTTAGTTCCTTTTGCTTCTCATTTTCCCTATTATTTTTCTTCTCATTCTCTTTTTTCAATTTAATTAAATTCACAATAATGACATGTTTCTTGTTATTCAAAATTTTGGAACTGAGCAATAGAGAAATAATAAAGTAAAGGAAACAAACAATTAAGAATTAATTTTTATGCAACATTTTTTTTTCTATTTATATTGGGGATTTCTAAGGGCACCATAATTTTTACTTCAAAATTCCACAACTGTTTTTTTAGTACAAAATACCACATAAATCTAGTAGTTACTTTTAAGTACCATTAAGAGGGCCACCGCATATTTTAAAGTTTTAAACTTCATTTTGCACACTTTTCGTCCTTCTTTGTACATATTCAAACCTCAAAAGCTTTCAACCCTTTTATCTTAAACTTCCCAAACTTTCATCTTCAAATTAATTCAACTTCAACTACAAATTTAGGTTGGTACATTGAACAAAATAATTATTGTAATAGTAATAGTTATTTTACATTAATCTCTACCCCCAAAATGACTATATATAATGTACAAAACATGCAAAATGGAAAAGAATTGTAAATCTACCTTAGTATTTGAACTCAACTCCACTACTTGAATATTCGTAATTGCACTGCAAATCGACCACAACTGGTTGCAAATCAAGAGGAAAAACAAAACATTTTTGAACTCAAGTGAAGCAAATCGACCCCATGTTTGAACTAAGGTTGCTAATTTTTTTTTCTTTCCCAATCGCATAGATTGCTGATAAAACGAAGATTTGCCAAACTAGGATTTCATTTAGAATAAATCGCCCGAATTGATTGAGTTATCTCGATACGTTTATGATGAATCAATCCTTGTTTAAACCAAGAGTTGATTCATTATATTTATCCCAAAAAATAATCGGTATGTTTATGATGGATTGACCCTTGTTTAAACCTATGCTTGATTCATTGTATTTACCCCAAAATAAAATCTATTTTTTGTTATGTTTATGTCGAATGAACCCTTAGTTTAACATATAAATCATTTGGTTGATTTACCCCGGGATAGTTTGCTTATGTCGGTATGTTTATACCGAATGAACCCTTAGTTTAACATATATGTCAATTGTTAGTCATTTTTTTCTTTAATACAAATTTTACCTTATTGAATAGCATGACATTTTAAGATTCCATCCTTAACATGGCATGTGCTTGCTTATAATGTTTTTATGCAAAATTCTATTATCATATGATTATACCCTATAATAATATTAGTATGAAAACTGTTATTAAACATAGTAGATTTTTTTTTTCAAGGCTTACCTTCCCCCCCCCCCCCCCCCCCCCCCCCCCCAAAAAAAAAAAAAACTCATTTTAAAGGGTTTGTGAGAATGGACTCTACCTACCATGAATTCTTTGTTACAATTCACTACACCAAAAGGCTTATTTTCTAACGAATTTATTTTTCTATTTGTGACGGATTTTATCCATTGAAAATTTGTAATGGTTAAAAATTGTTACAAATCAAATATAACCGTTGCAATATATGAATAATCGTTGCAATATATCATTAAAAGGAAGAAAAAAAAAAAAAAAAACTTAGACCAAGTCGGGCGAGATTTATTCCCCCCAAATTCCCAAACCTTTCTACTACTCCCTTTGTTCCTCTCCCTCTTTCACCCATCACCTATCTACCCGTCGGTGTTGCCATCGATGGATGTTATTGAAAACACGTACCTAGGGGTGTTGTCTTTTCTGTCTTCGGTGGATCCTCTGGCATGGCTTGGACCGGCGTCCACCTCACTCAAACTCTACTGTTTGTAGTTCGGTGAGAGATGCAATGAAATTGATTTATATGTTGAGTTTGGATTTGATTTTTTTTCCTATTACAATTTATGTTGGTTTTTATTTGCGTTTTTTTTTGGTTTGATATGCAGAAGCTTTGTCAATTTGGGACCATGTGACGTCTTTAATTTGGATTCTCAAACAATCAGAGTAAGATGGCTTGGATGGTTTCTTTTAGATTAGATTGATTCTTTATATACCAAGTTAGATGTTTTCTTTGATTATATCATTCCATGGTTTGATTTATATATTAGGTGAGGTGGTTTAGACTTATTTAACATTTGCTTATCTATCATGTTGATTAACATTTTTTATTTTCTTAGATTTGTTTACTGTCAAGAGCATATGTTTAACTTTATTTTCTTAGATTTTTTTATTTTCTTTTGATTTTGACTCTGAAAAACAAACATCTACTCAAATCTAAACATTATTTTGGTCTCACACAAATAAAAATTTACACACACCCAAGATATGGGATGGTTCGTTGTTTGTAAATTATATTGTCGTGCTTCATTACCTATTTTTTGTATTCTTGGGTTTATTCAAGCCTCTTTATCTATAATTTTTGCCTTTTTAGGTATTGTAAATTATTATAAGATAATTTGTGGGGAATAAAAATGGTTTTCATATTATTTGTTTTTGTCATAAGTAATATTTTTGAGTTCCTTGATTGTTTCTCCTATGTTTTGTTAGGTGATTGAGAACAAATAGCTTGATGTGGACAGAGATGTTAGTGGGGCATTTGATGATTCAGGAAGCTGAATAGGTTGGAGATGAGGTGAAAGTTGGTATTGTTAATATATGTGAGTGGGTTCAAAACTCCACATGTATGTCCAAATCAAACTATTGATTTTTGCTTTTGTTATATTAAATCTTTTGTGGTATGGAAAATAGTGTTTATAAACACTCGCCTTTAAGGTTGCAAAGGGAACATTCGCCTTTAAGGTAACAAAAGTGGTTCTCTCTTGTGTTTATAATTCAATTGAATGGAGTTGGATGGTTAGGGGATACATACTTAAAATAAAGTTAAATTCTCTTTCAAACCCTTCTCTCTATGTTATTGAGAATGTCTTTTTTTGTTTCATTTTTATTTTGGATTCAATAGCTGCAAATTTGGCTGGTTTTATAAGCTTACAAAACTTGTCACATGAATATTGTGTATTGTAGTCCCTTAAATTGATTTAATGGACATGCAAAATTTGTGGCAACACTTTTAAATAGTGCAAAATCTGAAGTGGTGAAAATGAGAAAACGCATCCTTTTGGTGTTTAATCCAAAGGATATGTACAATTTGGTGTTAAATTTGTACAATTTTGATGCAAAGAATTTAATTTTTTTTTTTATGTTTACTCTATGGACAGAGAATGGAAATCTAAAGTGTTGATGTGTTTCTAGGGTAAGTTGTGTATTTATCATGATTTATGTTTTGCATTTGTGATTATTTATCTTTTATTTACAATATATACGAGTGTTGGATTAGTTTTATTTATGATATATGGGTTTATCGGCTAGGTTGAATTAGTTTAATTTTTTTAATGCGTAAAAATGTTGTAGTTTGTTGGTTTGGGTATTTTTTAGAACAAGATCGGAAGAATTTCCACAACTCCGATAGTGTAAGTGTTGCATAAGAAATTGGAGAAGTTGAATAATAAAGATTTGCATCCTTGGATATTATTCATCATCTTAAAATTTATTGGAAATGTCATTTAAGCTCCTACTTTTATGATTAGCATTTCTATACTTTATTACAACTTTAAGCATTTCTAAACATGTTGATGATTTATATGCTTTTGTTTGCCGTCTAATGTGGACAACATATAAGGATTTTATTTTTTGTTTAGAAGATTGAGCTTATTATTAGATGTTTTACTAATATTACTTTAAAATAATATTATGTGGATTTTTTTCCTTGATGAACTTCACTGCACTACAGAGGAGAAGATACTTCAAGTACGAAGAGATAAAGATGGTTGGGGTGGGAAACTGAGAAAGAGATTTCCAGTGTGAGTTCCTTTTTTGAAACAATGATAGCCAACTTTACTTTGGGACATCAATTCTTTGAATAAGATATCATATTTTATATACTTTGACAAGCAATGAACATATCCCATGGCTCAAGGTAATCTAAAACACAAAAATCATTTAGGTACGTGGAAATGTGCATAAGAAATTGTTAGTTTTGCGAGAGTGTGTGTGAGTATCAGTTTTGTGTTTGAGAGAGAGAGAGAGAGAGAGAGAGAGATGGTATCGGTGTGTGTTTACCATAATTTATGTAAGACAACGACCATTTTTACATTTTAATGGTATAGCTAAAACTATGTTTTTATTATCGTCTGGCCATTTTTACAACTAATGTTGTAGCTAAAACTATGTTTTTATTGTCCTCTTTGCTGGAAGAAAGGGTCGAAAAACTATAAATCTAAACGATGATCAGAAAAAAGCACGAGAGAGACTTGAAATAGAACCGTAACCTGACGAGGAGACTGCTGCTGAATAGCAGTGGGACACATATCACCAGCTTTCTTTCCTAACAGATACCATAACCTGCTGGAAGAGATGTTCCTATAAATTATGTGGCAGGATGTGCCCAAGTGGCCCTCAACTTTGTATCCCCTGTTATACTTCTTTGACACTTACTTATTATCCAAGCAATTACTCTACATGTATATGTTTTATACATTCCGCAACTGCCTCCGGCTCCGATCGAGTTGGGATCTGAGGGTAATAGGAAATTAGAAGATAGTAGGGGAGACAATGAGTGGGAGTCGAATGTGTAGATTATTGGGGGAATTGGGTTACAAAGGTCACACTACATTAGACCCAAACATCTTAGAATGACCTTTCCAATACGACGACGCTCATCCCATTCTCGATTGGCTTTATTCCAGTCTCCTCCCTTCTAATCTCCTCTCTTCCACCGACCTTTCTCAATATGAGGAATTTCTACAAGAGGAGAAGCTATTGGAGGGAGATGGCTTGGATTTTACTTATGATAGAATTTTAGCCTTTTCAACTAGGAAATATAATCAAGAGGCAGTTTTTGGAGCTGAAGAAAGATTAAAAGACATATGGGATGCCACTACAGTATTTAAAGATGAAGCCTTGGAGTTGTAGAGACAGCTTAGACATCTTCAGTCTCAGTATGATATGCTCACTAAGTAGGCTTCATCTTTGAATCAAGGAAGAAGGCCATGAGTTACGACAACATCAACTATTAGTGTACAACTTAATACAATAAATGATAATATTTTAGCAAGAAATTTAGAGATGCACGCAGTTCTTGGAAGGATTGCTTCTATAGCGCAAAATTTGGCTCATTATCATTCAGGGGATGTGGATTACATCTATTTGGCTTACTCTGACTTTCATCCATACTTTCTCGTGGATGCATCTTATATGAAATAGCTGAAACAGCGGTCTGTTAAGTAACTAGATACGGGTCGTTATCGATTAGTGGCGAAAGAAGGTAAATCTAAATGTTCATGGGTAAGTCTTAATGACATCTCGAATACCTTAGTGCGAGTAGATTTAGAAGTATCACATCATTAGCATGTATCTGAATTGCAAAGGCTTCGCTCAATATTTGGAACGAGCAAAAAATAGTGGGTAGAAGCTCAAGTTGAGAATGCTAAACAATAAGCTATTCTCATAGCACTTAAAGCTCAAGTAACTTTAGACGAAGCTCACATTCACCTTGATCTTCATTATCTTCGGAGAAAGCATGTTGAATTGGTGGGAGATTTTTCAAATCTTCATCACAACAAGGAGAATTTGTTATCTGAGACCATTCCTAATCTTTGTTGGGAGATGTCTCAGCTACAAGACACATACATCTTGCAAGGTGATTATGATTTAAAAGATCATGTGCCAAGAATACTATATTAATTGGTAAAATGCGTTCATATGTCATTCGATCAATCAACTCGCACGACATCAGTTTTTAAAATTAGCATGTCAGATGGAAAAGAAGACCATGATTGGAGCCTATTCATTGCTTAAGGTTATCGAGTTTGCAATGCATTGATTCAAGCTACATCAGATGTACAAGAACAGTGAGCCGTGGATGATCGTGATACTTTTCTGCACGGTATCAGAGACCTTTTAAGTATCAATTCAAGTGCTAAAGCTAGTTATCAACATATGTATCAGCACCGAGCATTGTTCAGTAGATATCTGGCCTTCGTTCAGACCTGATGACCCTACAGTCTGACCTAGAGAATGCCATTTCGCAGGATAGAAATAGATGCATCAACGAGATGTGCACTCTTATTCAAAGTTTGCAGCAACTCTATTTACCTTGTCAACAACTGCAAAACCAATACTGACACCTCAGACATTAATGAAAGAACTGGATGAAATGGAAAAGGTGAATGAAAAACTCTCTGTTGCGGTTGAAGAAGTGACACTAGAACACTGTATGAAGAGTGAGCTAGTAAAACATCATTCTCAAGAAATGGCTCTTAAAAGACGGGGGTTTGTCAACTTTTTTTGCAATCCTGAGCATTTGAGGGATCAAGTTAGAGAACTCACGACACGAGTTTGGGCTTTACAAGTAGCATAATGAGCTCATTCACATCTATGTATGAATCAGACTTTGTTTACTATGCCCTTTAAGGAAGTTGTTCTATTATATGTAAAATGTTCAATACCATACTTAATGGACGTCAACATTTTGTTAAATGAGGAGCTCAGCTCAATGTGTGAATTTTTTTATAAAAAAAACATTGCACAACTGATTCTAAACCCAAGTTCAGTTTTTAATGGATGATACCCATTTTGTTACATAATATCCTTTAGTAAATAATTGGGTCATAGACTATAAGTAACTATAAAAATAATGTGGCCATATCAGTATACTTGAAGCAAAATATTTATCACCGTGTTTTTTTATTCTTGAGTTGATCTTTTTGTACTAATGAATTCCCGGGACAATCCTTTGTAGTCGTAATTGGAATAGAATGCTGGCATGTTTGCATTTGATCACTTAGTTTGCGTAGTTCATGCAATGTCTACACCTTATAACTCAACATTTAAAAAGTGATTACTAGAGATGTTATCCTATTTCTGACTAATACTTTGATTAAATCAACAAATTTCACAGTAATTAGCAGGTATTTAATTCTTACACATGCACGCGCGCACACACAGACACATACTGGTGCCATTTTGAAGTTCAAGACAACACTGTTATGTCTCCCTTATGATGTGAAACTAAATGAGGGGTGGGAGGAACTTCCCCACGTTTGGGGATTTAAGAAAAAAGTCTGAAATTCTGTTTTGTAAGATTAAAAAAGTTCAACAATAAATAAACGTATGTCGTTCCCTTAATGTTATCTATTTTTCTTTATTTTTAATTTGCAGATGTGGTGTTAAAGGGGTCAGATGATATCCTCACTTGGACAAGTCATCACTTGCTTGAGAGCGGCAAGCACTAGCACATGTCTATTGACCACAATTCAATTTTTCCTTATTTTTATTAATGAATTAATATTTTGATTCTTAATTGAGGTGGTGCTCCTCATTATTATTTTCAAGCTATAATTTAACAACTCATATTTTTTTAGTTTTGATTTCTAAACTTCAAGGTTTTCTAATATTGTTGCAGGGACTTGAAGACCATGATCATAAATGATTATTTTTTTCGTTTGGCAGCTGATCAGGTGGTATCTGTTCGAGTGATTGTTTTATCCATTTCTCTAAGTGATAAATTACTTATTACTTAATATTTGTTACTTTTAGTTGCAATCAATAACCTTTTTGGGTAGGAGTTTTTTAAGACAGGACTTTCTATGGTTATTTTTTTAGGCAGGCATTTTTATGGTGCATGCAAGTTTCTTTGAATTCTCATTTCTATAAACAATTAGCAATGAGTATTCTGTTTCTTATATTTTATAGTCACATGTTAGTTTACCAAATGGAAAAGTTATAGATATCGTATAGATTTCCTAAAACATGGTTTTGATATTTTGATTAAGCTATAGATATCAAACGTAATTTCTTACATTTTTTTGAGTTCTGTCACTGTAATTTCTATGCCAATTGCATTCAAAACTGATGGTTAAGGTTAAAGAAAAGGTAAAATCCCCTTCTTAAATTCCTGATAGAAGAAGTTTGAGTGGATTATATTCTTTTTAAATGTTTATACTGATTTGGTTATGATACAAATTATATTCCATGATGGATTATATTCTTTTTAATTATTTTTACAGTGGCTATTGTGAAATAATAGATAATTGTTGTTGTTTGTCTCCCCTTAAATAGTGAAGATTGTTTATAAACAAAGAAAATTCTACCCATTTTTTTTAATATGTTAGGTTTTGAATTAATAATAGTATAGTTGATATTTTTATTCTTAAACAGGCGAATTGTTCTATAAACAAAGGAAATTTTATCCAATTTTTTTTAAATTATCGTATTTAGCATTAATAATAGTATTTGAACTACTTTGTTACCTAGAATTTCCATAGTTGTTTTATGTGAATTGTGTCCATCGTTGTCTTGTGTTTCCAAATTTATGTCCTGCTTAATTTTCATAGAAACTATGGATAACGTATTACTTTCATGCTGATAGGGTGTGATCGTAGATGAAATAGTTGAAGCTCTTATTGCGAACAGTGCAACATTTGAGAAGAAAACATCATTTTCACAAGTGAGTATGACTTCTAGTAATCAAGAACTGTGTATAATGTAGATATTTGTATACTAAATTAAAGTCCGTCTCTAGGAAAAATATAGGCTTTTAAGAAGCAGAAGAAATATGACCACATAGTACTGTTGAGGCGTCCTTTTGCATCAAGGTAAATTTCAGTTCTCTTATATGCACTCCTCGTAACATTTGAAATAATATGTTTCTCTCTCTTCCTCATTAATTCATCTCTAAAAGTAACGTGATTATAATGAATGGCCAATGACCTTATTATAAGTATGTAAAATGACTAAAGAGGGCATATTAAAGACATTTCGAGGAAATGTCTCCCTCTAACCTAATATAACAATTAAAAGAGAAAAAACCTAATAAAAATGAATAAAAATACACAAAAATTACAAATAAATCAAGGTATATGTTACTACCCCCAACAGAGAAAAACTCGCCCATGAGCGTGAAATGAGGAGAGGCGACCGAAACATTCAAAAAATGCCATTCCCCTTAAGAAAGGATGTCGTCCATAGAATTGTCCGACATATTGACTTGTAAACTGGTGGGGACGACTACTCAGGAATCCCAATAATGGGCATTGAGGGGCGAAAACTTAAGACAAAAACCTAGAGGAATAAAAGTAGGTACAAATACATCAAGCGATACCAAAACAACTTGTCCAAACTAAACGCATCCTCATCGAACTCTTGGTTGGCTTAATTGACTATTATACGCTTCTTTTGGGGCTAAAAATGGGCATTGAGGGGTGAAAACTTAAGCAAAAATCTATAGGCCTAGATTTAGGTACAAACACATCAAGCGATACCAAAGTAACTTGTCTAAACTAACCGTGTCCTCATCGGACCCTTAGTTAGCCAAATTGACTAGTATACGCTTCTCTTTGGGCTTAAAAATGGGCATTGGGGGGTAAAAACTGTTAAAAAAACAACCTAACACCTTAGATTTAGATATAAACACATTAGGAGATACCAAAGTAACTTTTCTAAACTAACTACGTCCTCATCAGACTCTCGATGGGCTAAATTGACTAGTAAATGCTTCCGTTGGGGGCTAAAAATGGGAGTTGGGAGACAAAAACTAAAAACAACCTGGAGGCCTAAAAATAGATATAAACACATCAAGAGAAACCATAGTAACTTGTCTAAACTAATCTTGTCCTCGCGGGCTCTTGGTTGGCCAAATTGCTAGCATACGCTTCTTTTTGGGTTAAAATTGGCATTGGAGGGCGAAAACTGAAAATAACAACCTAGCAGCCTAAAAATAGATACAAATACATAAATAGATATGAACGCAACTTGTCTAAACTACTCGCGTCCTCATCAGACTCTTGGTAGGTCAAATTGACTAGTATACGTTTCTTTTCAGGGTTAAAAATGGGTGTTTGGGGGGGGGGGGGGTAAAAACAGAAAATAATTATATAGCAGCCCAAAACTAGGTACGTAGAAATCAAGAGATACTAAATTAACTTGTCTAAACTAATTGCGTCCTCATCTAACTCTCAGTTACCCAAATTAACTAGTATAGGCTTCTTTTCGGGGTTAAAAATAGGTGTTGAGGGGTGAAAATTGAAAACAACAACCTAACAGCCTAGAAATAGGTACAAACACATCAAGTGATACCAAAGTAACTTATCTAAACTAACCGCGCCTTCATTGGACTCTCGGTTGGCCAAATGACTAATATACGCTTCTTTTGAGGGTTAAAAATGGGCGTTAGGAGGCGAAAACTGTAAACAACGACCTAACTGCTTAAATTTAGGTACAAACGCATCAAGAGATACCAAAGAAACTTGCCTAAACTAACCGTGTCCTGATCGGACTCTCGATTGCCCAAATTGACTAGTATATGCTTTTCAAGGGGGGGAGGGGGGGGGGGGGGGGTTAAAAATGGGTATTAGGGGGCAAAAAATGAAAACAACCACCTAGCGGCCAATGGTTTAGGTTTGTACACATCAATCGATACCAAAGTAACTTGTTGAAACTAACCACATCCTCATTGGACTCTCGGTTTGTCTAATTGACTAGTATACGCTTTTTTTTGGGTTAAAAATGGCTGTTGAGGGCGAAAATTGAAAACAACATTAGGTATACACATCAAATGATACAAAAGTAAATATGGCCGTTTGTTGTGTACCGATACCCCTTAATAAAGTTACATGTGTGTCAATGGCATGTAATTGTTCTAGTTTTTTATGTTATATACTCATTTATCATTACACGTTTACTAAGATTGATTTTGTTCAGCAGGTTCTTATTGAGAAATATGAAGATTACTTTTGGGAGAATGAAGTCTACTTTTGTAAGGAATATCATAAAGACTACTTTTGGAAAAATAATATGTTTAGGACTTATATGATGTTAGACTCCGTTTCAAGTTTATGGTTAAAAGCTTGATGGTTTATCTTGTACTACATTTATTTTGGGAATTTTAATAGTTATGAATGAAATATAGTTTTAGATCGGTTTAATATCACCGAAATGTAGTGGCATTCATTTTGTCATGTGTGTTTTGAGTAAAATTTGTGGGCATGATTATGCATTTCCATTGGTTGAGCACGAGTTATTACTAGTGTATTTATATTTATTTGTTTAATGAGAAATTAATATTTTTTTCAAAATATAATAACATTGCTAACAAACTTTATTCGTTACAAATAAAAACAAATGTTACAAATATATGACACTACCATTTGTAATGTTTTTATCCGTTACAAATTCTATATTTGTAACGGGTCAAACCCGTTACAATTTTGTAAATCCGTTACTAACATATGGTTGTGTACCATTGACAATTCCGTTACAAAATAAATTGTGACTATTTTAGTATGTTACAAATTGTAAATTTCTAACTGATTTAATCTGTTACAAATTTCGTTAGTAAAATAAACAACACCAATTTTCTAACGGATTTAATCCGTTACAAATATTTTTTATAACGTTTTTTGCCCATTACACTGAACTTGTTTTGGTGTAGTGATTGGATTATGATATATGGTTATCCACTCTTTAGGGTATTTGCATTGTCATATATAATAATAGTTTGCATATTTGAAGGCATTCTATTAGTTATCAATTACCCTTGTTTAATCCTCTTTGTTTTAATACAGGTCATCTAGGGATAAATAACTATGCTAATCTCATGGCAACAGGAAGCCGGTTACTTCCTCAGAGAGGAAGCGTCGTGAAGTAATCCACTATTTGTCTACTACTACTGCTACTCCCTTAGAGGGGGATGTCCCTATTGTTATGGAGGGGGATGTCCCTGATGTGGAGAGGGATGAGGAGGTTCAAGATCAGGAGTATCATGATGAGGAGGGTCATGGTGTGGAGGAGAGTCATGGTGAGGAGGAGGAAGGTCATGATGATGATGAGGATCGTGGGGAGGAGGAAGATGTTTCTCGGGATGATTCTGCCACTGAGAGGGATGTAGATGCCCTTAGGCAGTCTAACCCATTTAGCATTATACATAAGGCCACTACTGAGTGTAGTAAGAAGAAGAAGGTTACAGAAGCGTCTATAGCTTATGGGGGTCCTAGCGATCTAAGTCTAGGTACGTGTATATAGTCCTAGCTTATGGGAATTTGATGATCCAAGTCATAGTGTGCATAGGAGGGTAAAAAGGGCTAAGATTGACGGGCTGATAAAATATAGCCACGGGTATATAAACAACGCCTTTATTTCAGCTTTTGTCAAGAGGTGACATTCAGAGACCAATACCTTTCACATGCCATTCGGGGAGATGACTATCACCCTCAACGACGTAGCACAAATCTTGGATGTACCTATAGTTGGTTTACTTTTGTTTAGTCGCACACCGTAGCTAAGGAGGATGAGGATGTTGAGGTCAAATCTGTTATTGAATTAATAGTGGAGACGTTGGGTGTTACCAGGGACATTGCCTAGTAATAATGTGGTGTCTCTTGTGTTTTGCACTTAAACTGGATGATGGAGAATTTTAAGGAACAACTAAAGGACGCAAATGCCACTATTAAAGTCAAAGACAACTGTGCTAGGGCATATTTACTTTACGTTATCAGGTGCACTATTTTCCCCGATAAGGTAAAATATAAAATTTTAGTCTTTTACCTTCAAGTTTTTAAAGACTTGGGAAGGTGGTCAAATTGGACTGATGAATGGGTATCCTAGCACACGTCTATACGCAACTAGGCCTAGCCTCTCGCTCTAGTGTTAAGAAAATGAGCGGTTGCCTATCTCTACTTCAGGTAACCAATATACTAGTTTTATAATGCTCTTGTTTCATTTTGTCATTTCATATTCTAATTTCAGTTTGTAATTTCATATTCCAATTTCATTTTGTATGTTTTGCAGTCATAGATCTATGAGCACTTCTCTAGGTTGGGCGGTTGCCTTAACATGGAGTTCAATGACATAATGCCAGGGATTTCACATTGGGAAATTCAATCCGCCTCCCAGAAGAATGCTTTTCAAATTCTAATAAACTATTATGAGAAGTTAGATGACATGTCTGTAGGGAATGTAAGTGATTTCTTTTGAGTATAATTCTATGAGCTTTAATTTAACATGGATATTCTTCGAACTAAAATTATGTTTTGTTTGTTTTTAGGTATTTTGGGATCCCTATGAAGATGCTAGGTAAGCTTATCCACTTCCTAACATATCATTTTATAGCGGAATTATTATATGTTTTGATGTTGGGGATCCCTACTACTCGTAATGCTATTTGGGGTAGTTTGGTCGGGTCCAAATCATACCCCGCGAGCCCATGACACCTTTGAATGACGTGAGGGAAATAAGGCCACCCTATACAAGGTTAAATTTGATATGCAGAAGTGTTACCAAGAAAAGTATAAAGACCACATTCTACTAGAAAAGTGTAGGTCGGTGCTCATATCGAGCCCTTGGGACTGTAACAATGATTGCATGCATTAGTTTTTGTCCAAATCCCATCCTATGGTACAAAACCCCACTTTTCATTAGTCCTAATAAATAAAAACATCATTGGTAATTTTGTAGTTTTTACTCATTTCATTACTTTGAACTACTTTGTCATATTAAGATGTATTATATTCAATAGGTGGACGAGGTACGGAAGCTGATGGGATTATTGAAGAATAACATGGATGATGGGATTGCTACAAATCCTGGTACACTGATCGCACATAATGTTCAAGCTTATGATATACTTGATGTAGCTATTGGGGTTGGCTGGAGGATTGTAATGGAAGAGTTGGGTAGAACAAAAAGTAAGACAAATGGCAAAGGAAAAAAGTAGGTTGCTGAGGGATCCCAAAAACGAAAAAGAAAATGTGCGGTTGCCTTGAAAGTTGCAATTAATAAAGGTTTTCCTATTTTTTGAAAGTAGGTTGATATATATATGTATGAACATAGCTGGTTTACAATTGGTTGGTTGAGATTGGTTGAAAATGAAAGTTGGTTGTAATTGGTTCAGTATAATGAATTATTTCTTTCTTATTGGTTGTAGTTGGTTCTGTGTAATTGGTTTAGTATAATGAAAGTTGGAAATGGAAATGCTTTGGACTTTGTGTCATAATTCATATTTTATTCATAAAAACTATGGAAATGAAATAATGTTTAAAAATTGTGGAAATGAAAGTATGTAAATAAACAATGCAAATGAAATAATGGAAATGCAGTATACAAATGAAATACGAAATTGCACTATCGAAATGATTTCATTTGATACAAATATAGCGACTGTACCTAACTGATTTTTCTACACACATAGGGAATGGGCTTTTGTTCGGGATAAATATCCCTAATAGTGGGTAAAGCAAAACTGGGGGGGGGGGGGGGGGGGGGGGAGTATCATTTGCTACAAACATAACAAAGTTTTGTTGTATTTTCGGCATAAACATACGAATAATGAGAAAATTTATTTGGGGGAAGAAGTTTTATTCGCTATAATCATACCTAATAAAGCTTAATTGTACGCTATGTTTGTAGCAAATTAATCCAACTTCACAGTTTGATACATCACCAACAACTTCATTAGCAATTTTATTCATTATTACTAAGTTTGAAAAGAAAATCAAGAACAAGTTTAATTCATTACCATAATAATAAGGTTTGATACATTTCCAACAACTTCATTTCATTATCAACAAGTTTAATACATCACCCACTTTAATACAACTGAAATAATTTTTTAACTCAGCAGAATTTTACATGTTTTCAAAACATAAATGATATCCATAACTAGTCAATGTTGATAGGTCAATCGTTGGTCTCTACATCTTTTGGGAAGATTTTTCAGAACACTGATACTTGATCCGCGCATCTATCAGTCTAAGGTTTTGCTTTGGGAAATAAACAACTATGCCAGTGACTTGCAACTGGTAGAATCGGTAAACCATGCCTCTACTTCAGAACAACAAAGTGATTCCCAAAAACATGAGCAATATCTACGAACATTGGATGTCTGGCTCGTTCATATCTCATCTGTAGAAATGTGAGACACTGTCTCTTCGCGATGATGATGCACACATATTTATAAGTTTCAGCCAAAATTTAGCTGCACTTTGGCATGATAATCTAAGACTTTGGGATACATGGGCTTGTATAATTGTTTAACATATGTAACATAGTGTCCGAAAACAAACTACCAAAATAGTGTGCGTAGAACTCATTGTGTGCCAAAATTTCATTCATCAAGTACGATCTCACCTGTTTCCACCCATCAGGTCCAAACCTTAAGCATGTAGCAATGCATTTAAACCCACAATTGTTGTCAGCATTAACCTCCATGATATATTCTATGAAACCTTTATAAAAGTCCGCTATCTCATTGATGTATTTCTTATATGTGGGGGTGTAGTTAGGGCGCCATAGGGAGGGGCTAGAAAACTCCGTAAAATTAACTTTCTTCTCAAGCCTTTGGATAACACGGTGTTCCTTGTCTGTTGATTCCATAGAAATCTCTAAGCCTAAGGGATCCCTTTTTATTTACTTCTTATGTTTTTTTCTCATGAGCAGTTGGTTTTTGACCTCTCGACCGAACCTTGGCTTGCTTGAGCACGAATGACTAAAATAGATTACCAATGGTGGGACACCCTATGTCATTCAGTTTTCATAGCATGGACTTTTTCTCATCGAGAGTTGACCTTTACCACCTCGGTTTAAATAATATCATTTCAGGCTCATAATCAACCACGTGGTACTTCGCTAACTCGGGCACCATTGTTAATTTGTGCCAATGTGCATCCACATCCCCCCAAAGTATAACCCTACCCTCTATTCGATAGATCACCAAAGCATGCGCGCACGGTATATCGTTACATTTCCTTCCACATGTAGGAATTATTTGAAAATCCATGCCAATAGTGTCACAAGATTTTAGCTCCTTGACAATTAAGTCAATGGCATAGTGCGAAGCTCGACCAATTAACTCACGTAAAATAGGAATACTGTGTGTGTGATTTAATTTTTGTAATGAGTCCTCAAACTCCCTCGTAATCTAGGTCACTTGTAACTTAGTGTAGTTGTGCATATTGGCAAAAACCTTTTCAAGAGGTAGTTGAGAACTCTCCAAGTGCCTCTTCAACTTATCGTGAGCTCCTTCACATCGATTAGTAGTTTGGTTACCCCAGTGCTTAATCATATTTGTCCAGGCATGAATGAATTTATCCTTTAAATTGTACCATATTCAATCTATGTAGTGAAGAGTGTTGGGGAATGAAACCCAATCAACTTAAAATTACATCCAAAATTCATTAAAATCGCTTTTGGTGTGGGATTATACCAAATGCATCCAATCTCTCATGAACTTCTTTAAGGAACCCTTATCGTGGATCTCTTTTTAAGCATATAGTTCTACACTGTGGTGAACACGAAAAGTTCATATCATATATCTCGCCTCGAGGAACACCACCTGCAATGCATTAATGCACGCGTACTCCCGATCAGTAATGAAGACCACATGGGAATGCAAATGGATCAAATAGGGATTTTAAATGTTCCAATGCCAACTAATAGTTGTCTTCCTTCTCCATTACTAATATGTGAAGTCAATATTGAAGGTCCTTCCGCAAGATGTTAGACCAACCATCTCGGACAAAGGCATCTTATATCCATCGGTCTTGTAAGTGCAATCAATTATGACAACGGACAGAAAACACTTCACTAATTGGATGGAATTTGTATTAGCCAAAAAAATATCTTCCACCTCCATGGTTGACTCATTAGTTTTATACCAATACACGTAGTGTTTGTCCCCAAGTAACTTCATTAATTGTTGCATTGTCGTTCTACCCTTTATTCAAAAAAATCCTCAATTTCTCCTTAACATTGTAAATGGTTTTCATTATCGAAACATTAGTAACATTACGACCTTTAATCGTCGTTAGGATGGAGACCGATTTTACCCCACTCAACTACATGTCTTTGATAATTGTTTTCTCCCCCAAAGTGAGATGGCCGACATATGCATGTCCAACAAGTGACTCCAAAAATTGATTATTTTGAACATCGTTAACAATAGACAACATCCACTGTCCATTGTCAAGTGGAACACCCTTTTACAGAAATCGGCAATTGGACTTCCTAGTAGCCGTGTACCTTTTCCTACTTATTCCTCCTTGACTACTACCTTCATTCCTAACATTATTCCCCTGATGATCATGGTACATACCTCCCCTCTCATAATCCATGTGTAGACGTCCCTTATGTGTTGTAGAAGGTGCATCTGACTCGGTGATAACGATTACTATTTCAATGGATCATGCTTGCTTTTGGGCCCAGGTGACCAATGCTTATCGGGGGGAAATACCTGAGTACAAGGTTAGAATAAGAATTACATTATAATTATAATATATAAAAATCCACATCTTCATTGATAGAAATTATAATACCTAGTCCATAAAGAATGTCGCACTAATATAGACTCCTACAAACCCATCAACACCATTTTATGGTATATCTACATCCCCTAACACCTGGTCAAATAATAGAGAGTTAAAATCCATAAAGGCATCCTGAAATGAATGTCTGAATCACAACATTGAATCACATTTGAATCATATTATTTGAACTCAATTTTATGATTTAATCACAACATCGAATCACAATAATTGCAATGAATGATTGAATTCCCTTGCAATGGATGTATGTTTGTATAAATGTATGATTGTATGCTTCAATTCAATTGCAATGAATGATAACATCAGTTGTAGACATCCTAAATTGTATAATTTTATGTTTCAATTTCATTCGGCATGAATATGTCGAATATATAACATTAGCTCGGGGTGAATATATTGAATCTATAACACTAGTTCGGGTAAATACCACGAAGTAAGCTATAAAATTATATAGCTAGTTCAGGGTGATTATACAGAGTTTAGTTCACCATGTCGGCATAGTTATGCTGAATTATGGAAGGTTATTCAGCATGTTTATAATGAATAGATTCAGTTCAATAAAAAAGAATATAAGGTTGGTTCGGGAGGTTTACCCAAAGTTTTTATCTTCAACTCGGGGCCCCGACTCTAAACCACATGATGATTTTTGTGATTTTCCATATTTTCAATCCATATGAATAAACAAATATATATATATATATATATATATATATATATATATATATAATGCTCTTGTGCGGATTAGTCCACATTTTAAGAATGCGTATCGGACATGTGTCACCTAGCAGTTCGCATAAAAATTAGTATCTAAATTATAGGCACACTCTCTCTCTCTTTTGGGCTCACCGCCAGGTGACACATGTTCGGTCCGCACTCTTAAAATGCGGACTAGTCCGCACAAGAGCAGGACTGTATATATATATATATATATATATATATATATAGATAGAGAGAGAGAGAGAGAGAGAGAGAGAGAGGGCTTGAAGGGAATCCTAAGATTAGGGATAATTCCCCTATTTACAACAGTATCTGGGGTTAAGGCAACTTAGAGTGGCAACTCAGGGTTGCATCTCAGCGAGGAAGCTTAGCGTGACAACTCATGTTTTAGCTTATTGTGTTACTTAGCCATATTGTATCTTTGTTTATATTGACTATAATCTATAACGGTTGTAATGATGTAACGAGAATAATAATGAGTTTTAGTGTGAGGTCAAACGGTACTTGCGAGAGACAAGGCTTGGCAGGGCTTGGGAGAGCTTTCATGCTCTATCGAATGACCTCGTTGTGGGAACTCTAGAGGTACTTGGTTTGGAGAATTGAGAAGTGAGGCACCGTTGGGGCTTGTCCTGACCATATTAGATACACCTGGTAAAACACCAAAGGACCCTTACCATGGAACCTTGGGAGGAGCAACTTGGAGTTCCATGGGGTGTTGAGTTGTGAGCCAAATAACACTCTACTTAATGTCACATCCACTTTACTTGATGTCACTAATCTGCTAGGCAATGTCAGACCTGCACTTGAGTAAACCACAGTGGTATTTGGGGCTGTCAGACAGTAGGTGAACCACCTTTGTGACAACAGCCCCGTGACACACAGTGGTTGGGCAAAAGGCATGTCTTGGCATTTAATGTTTACGACGTGAAGACAACTAGTGCATCTGGTATTTAATATTTATGGCATAAAGTATGAGGAATGTCTTTCACGAGCATTAAATGGCGGAGTTGCCTCGAGGATGGTGTGGGAGGCTATTTAAAGACCCCACCCACCCCTGGAGAGAGCATCGTGTTCTTTTGAGAATACAGAAGTTATTGCTAGATAGAGTTAATACAAACTAGAGATTTTACTCACCCGCCATTGTCATTTATTACGAAGCTTTTAATACTTGATAGAGATTCTTGAGGGTGGTTGGTGTGTTTGGCTGCCTGCCAAGGTGTATCTAGGGTGCTTACTTCTCTCTCCCTGTAACTGAGTTACTTCTGAGTTCATCATCATTGTTTGAGTTATACATAAGAGATTAGTGAGTTCAAACTGAGTCTATCTTCATTGGGTCATGTTTGCATGTCTTGTGGTTAATCAATAGTGCTGCTATTTAACTTATCGTTACTGTACTAAAAAAAAGGGGTTACGCCTCCATATTATATATATATATAATGGGATCAAAAGTTTACCTTAAAAAATTGATTTGGGGAGTTTTCATTTACTTTTGAGATGTCGTCATTGTCTTTTGGGGTAATATCTATTGATATTTGAATATTTAAATAACAAACCCTAGATATTTAATAATGTTGTTTAAGATGGTTGGTGTGTGGGGGACAAAACTTTAATAATGTGGTTGCGAATGATTGGTGTATGGGGACCCATGGAAGAAAAATTTAATAGTGTTGAAGATGATTGGTTGGATTAATGGAGACAAAGTTCTTGACTTTTGTGAAGAATATAAAAGGAAGGTTTGGAGTGTAGTTTAGATATATATAATGTGTGGTATTTTGTATTGAAAAAGTGCGTACAAAATATATATATGATGTGGTGGTCCTTAAAAAAACCTTTTTTCGTCTTGTGATATTTTGCAAAGGTTGTGGGGCCCTTAGAAATCCCCTTTCTATCTTATTATGGGCTTTTGACCTTCAATGAAACCATGTTAGTATCCTAATTTATGAGAGTTTAGAATGAAAAAGTGGGAGAAATCATAATACAGTTTACATAAGTTTTATTCTTCTTGATAATAGATTTACAAATTGTACTTCTTTCATTCTATTTTTGGGCTTTTGTTGGAATTTTATTTATTTTATATTCTTTAGATTACCACATGGAAACTCTCCTTGACTACCTAATCAAACTAAATTGAAACCATTCTAAGGGTCCCTTTGGTTCAGGGTAAAATATGTTTCAACAAGGTGAAATGTAATATAGTGAAATACGTTTCCACTTATTTAGAGTTAAATTTTCTTCTCTACTCTTGTTTAAAGTTTCATAATTATAGGGTGTGCACTTATTCACAATGTCAATCCAACAAAAAAATAATTTTAAATATGAGAAAAACATTTCACCATATTATTTTTCATCGTAGTTAAAAATATTTCACCCCGAACCAAACGGACCCTAAAGGTGGCCATAAAGTGTAATCCATTATTTTCCCAAACTGGGTATGCGGTATGAATAAAATAGCTTTTTTCTGAAAGAATTTCTTCATTTTCATAACATATTTTAAGAATGCGGACCGGACATGTGTCACCTAACGGTTCGCCTAGAAATTATCGCCTAAATTATAGGCACACACTCTCTCTCTCTTTTGGGCTCACCGCCAGGTGACACATGTCCGGTCCGCACTCTTAAAATGCGGACTTGTCCGCACAAGAGCAGAACTGTATATATATATATATATATATATATTGTAGAGGGGCCTTGAAGGTAATCTTAAGATTAGGGATAATTCCCCTATTTACAATAGTATCTGGCGTTAAGGCAGCTTAGTGTGGCAACTCAGTGTGGCATCTCTGCGAGGCAGCTTAGCGTGGCAACTCATGTTTTAGCTTGTTGTGTTACTTAGCCATATTGTATCTTTGTTTATATTGACTATAATCTCTAACGGTTGTAATGATGTAACTGTGACACCCCGACTAATTAAATACCGGGTAGCTACTCCTTTATTAAATTAATTCAAAATGCCAAGTTGGCTCAGTCAATAGCATCACTGTCGAAAACATTTTATTATTTCTAACCACCTAGTATTTAAAAAGTAAGTTGCCAAATTTTAATTAAAGTCTGATTAACATGCAACAAGTGTAATGAAGAAATAAATAACACCATTCACCATACTGAAGTAAAATGAATAATCATCACATAGCGTAAATAAAGTCTGGAGGAAAACTCCTCACTACAATCCCATAACTGAAATAAATAACCGAATACTAAAACAATACAAATCAAAGTCTGAAAACTGAAATGTAAAAGATGTCTAATAGAAATGGGCAACATGCCCTACAACTGATAGATAGAGACTCTGGAATCCAAAAGATAGAAGCGTCTATAAGCAAGTCCCTGTAGCTTCCACAAACAGCTACAGCTCGTCATCAGAGTGAGAATCCTATGCTTGGTGTCCCTGTGGCTGGGCACCTAAAATGATTTTACAAGAAAAAGATTTGAAAAGCAAACGGGTCAGAGCCCGAATGTGGAGTTATATTTTAAAACCTGCAAGTGCTTTAAAAACATTTAAAACATTAAATGCAAAGTACATGTTAGGACGTACACTCGCATGATATTCTCACCTCTCGCCTAACTGTGCACTCCTAATGTAAGTACCCATCTATAACGACCCATACTACTAGCTAAGTGACAACATAACTAGCTAGACTGCCAAAGGTCCTACCCATTTTACTCGGTTCCATTAACATATAACGCTCGTAATTAGATAGGGATTTAATGTAACTCAGATGCTCAATATGCAATATATATATCACTATCAATTAACTCGCTATATATCTCGAAGCAATACCGTAATTATATACACTACATTAACATGAGGATTCCCATTAATTAAATGTATATTATTCACATCATAAATATACGATACAAGCACCCCGAGAACTAAGCTGCGGTGCACACATACTCTGCTATCCATCCCGGCACATCACGTACATAAGGATCACATATTCCGAATCTCTCAGGAATAGTTCAGATAACACAAATCACAAATAGTGGAGGCAAACACAGTCACATCACATGGGTCACGCACATACCTACGCTCCCACGATCAACGGACTTATTAATATCCCAATAAGTCTTTCTCTGACCTATGTTCATCGAGGTACCAGTCTATATCCCCCCCGTAGGCACACAAGGATTAGAGGGTCCTAAGCGAACGCAACCTCCCGTGATAGCAAGTATGGTAGGTATGCCATACACACAATCCATATACTAATACTAAGTAAACACACATCTTAGTAATACCGTATTTTAATCGTAGTACGTATCGCATTCTCGTACTAACTATAATTATTACAAATTGTACTATTTCGGTTTGTAATCATACGCGCCATAATTTTCTCACGTCGTAGTATACACTCACGTCTCAACCCAAACCGTCCATGTAATACAACTCTCGTATGTAAATTCCTTCTCATAAATACCCAAATGTCCCAATTCTATCATAACTACATCTACGGAATGATATCTATATCCTCGAACAAGTTTACGAAACTCCAAAAATCAAAACAGTCCAAAATGGCCCAAACTGCCGGCTCGTTAGAAGTCTCGTTCGAACGAGACTGTTCGAACGAGTTTGGACTGTCAGCTCGTTAGAAGTCTCGTTCGAACGAGGCTGTTCGAACGAGATCCAGTTCGTTCGAACGAACTGTCCCTTCTAACGATATCTCGTTCGAATGAGATATCGAACGAAATCCCTACTCGTTAGCAACGACTGGTCAACTCGTTAGAAGCTCGTTCGAACGAGTTCGTTCGAACGACCTGGGGACTGCTTCTAACGATTGACCAATTTCGGCCCAGATTTTTCCCAATTCGTTTTTCACCATTTTTATCACTTCTAATCTCTTCCAAAGTTCATCCCAACAGTGCTTTAGGGTCTCTAATTCATCCTAAACATATTCAAATCATCTCCTAACATATTTTCAAGGATTTAATCTCTTTAACATCAATCAAAATATAAATCTCTACACCTTTTTCCCAATTCTTTCAAGAACATGAACCCTAACTTTTGAATCAATAATTAACCCAATATATATATCCGTTTTAATCTCTTCAAATCACAAATATCATGTGAATAATTAACTACCTATCATTCTACATGCAGTTCTCCTTAAGATTTTCAAGTTCTATGTTCTAAACTACATGGGTTTTCATATTTTATCAAGAACAAACCATAAATCCGAATTTTCTAACATGGAGGGAACATTCTCTGAAATTAAATGGAATAAAGTCACTTGCCTTGGTTTGATTTCTGATTTTGGTGTAGGTTTGATGAAGTTTTCTGCAGAAATTCCTCTCTCCAAGCTCCTTCTCCAATGGTGGCTTAAGGTGGCTAGGGTTTGATTTGGGGAAACTTAGAAAACCTAAATGACAACCTACGTAGCCTTCTAGGTTAATATGGGTTGGTCATGGGCTTAGTGGGTCAAATCCACATCAGATTTAATTAACCAATTTTCGTCACTTTTAATTCCTAAAAATGTAAAATTACCAAAATACCTTTAAGTTGCCGGTATGGCCTAAAAATACCCCGGGACCCAAACTATACCCCCGGCTAGTGTTTTTTGACTACCTCGACCCTTCCGGACGCGTTGGCGCACTCAAAACGACCATACAGATTATAGATTTTAAATTCACTTTTTATAATCAAAATATTTCACCGTGACGCGGCGATCCCACGCGTCTCAATAAAATTTCCAAATTGCCGTATATAAATCTCACGACAAATTTCAAAATTCCAAATTCATATATAATCATATATGCACATAATCAAATACCAACTCGCATCTCATTAGTATTTATAACTCGGATTAATTTCCAATTAGTACGCATTTAATTAATTAATCCCAAAAATAAATATAGCCAAAAGTACGGGGTATTACAGTAACGAGAATAATAATGAGTTTTAGTGTGAGGTCAAACGGTACCCGCGAGAGACAAGGCTTGGCAGGGCTTGGGAGAGATTTCATGCTCTATCAGACCTCTTTGTGGGAACTCTAGAGGGACTTGGTTTGGAGAATTGATAAGTGAGGCACCGTTGGGGCTTGTCCTGACCATATTAGATACACCTGGTAAAACACCGAAGGACCCTTACCGTGGAACCTCGGGCAGAGCAGCTTGGATTTCCATGGGCATTGAGTTGTGAGCTAAACAACCCTCTACTTAATGTCACATCCACTTTACCTGATTTCATTAATTAGCTAGGAAATGTCAGACCTGCACTTGAGCAAACCACCGTGGTATTTGGGGCTGTCAGACAGTAGGTGAGCCACCTTTGTGACAACAGTCCCGTGACACACAGTGGTTAGGCAAAAGGCATGTCTTGGCATTTAATGTTTATGATGTGGAGACAACTAGTGTATCAGGTATTTAATATTTTTGACATAAAGTATGAGGGATGTCTTTTACGGGCATTAAATGGCGGAGTTGCCTCGGGGATGGTGTGGGAGGCTATTTAAAGGCCCCACCCACCCCTAGAGAGAGCATCGTGTTCTTTTGAGAATCCAGAAGTTATTTCTAGAGAGAGTTATTACAAACCAGAGATTTTACTCACCCGCCATTGTCATTTATTACGAAGCTTTTAATACTTGATAGAGATTTTTGAGGGTGGTTGGTGTGTTTGGCTGCCTGCCAAGGTGTATCTAGGGTGCTTACTTCTCTCTCCCTCTAACTGAGTTACTTCTGAGTTCATCATCATTATTTGAGTTATACATAAGAGATTTGTGAGTTCAAACTGAGTCTATCTTTATTGGGTCATGTTTGCATGTCTTGTGGTTAATCAATAGTGCTGCTATTTAACTTATCGTTACTGTACTAAAAAAAAGGGGTTATGCCTCCATCTTATCTAAACTACCCTCTTACATTTGGCGACTCTGCTGGGGAGGCATTCTTCTAAGTGAAGAGTATGGCGCAAAATAATGTTAATCAAAGGCTCAACTTTGATGACATCCAACACAATGAAGAACAAGCGGCGAGAGAACTGGAGGCTCTAAGGGATGGGTCTCTTCGAATAGAGGTACCTCCAGTTCAGGCGACGATAGGTGGTCCAGGGGTGACACAAGCTTCCACGAGTTCAGGGTTGGGACCCGCTCAGGTGGTACTCCTTATGAGTAAGTTTTATGAGTTTTTTCAAACTTCGATAGCTTCAATGGTGTTGGGAGGATTTGAAGCCAATTCCTTCGTAACACCAGGGGCAGCCTCAATAGGCCCACTGAGTGCAGGTATAACGGGAACAGTCCCTGCGAGTATACTCTCTATTGTGAATCCAGTAGTGGGAACATCAGGAGTATCAACTGCCCCAACTATGACGATTGCTCCAGCTACAACAGGCACTCAACCTATGGCCCCGTTGGTTATTTCTCTAGTGGCATCACCCATGGAGGAGATTCAAAAGGAGCTGCTGAAGTTTATGAATGTTTCCTCACAATCTGTGGGCGAGGTAGCTTCGGTCTATGACGACTTTCAAACACCTTACCCCCAGGAATACAACGATGACCCTTATCTAAAAGATTATATCCCTCCTATCTTTGAAAAATATACAGGAAAAGGTGGAAATCCGAAGGAACATATTAAGCGCTTCATTGATCACTTGGGGGAATATTGCAATAATAAGAAGCTCAGGTTGAGGGAGTTTTCTAAATCCTTAACCGACAAAGAATATACTTGGTATTCTCATTTGGCTCCCAAGAGTGTTTCTACATGGGAGGAGATGCATGTTTTGTTCGTCCAGAAGTTATTTCTGGCGAAAGATGAGTTTACTTTGACCCAACTGGGGAGGCAAAAGCAACGACCAGGGGAAGAAGTGGTGGAGTACATTCGAAGGTTTAGGGAGAGATCCCTCGATGTGAAGGAAGAATCCAAGGAGTCCAAGCTATTGCAGATCTGTACGGAAGGACTGCTCCCTAAGTACATTTGCCATCTTATCAATGAGACGCGCGAGGGAACCTTTTCGACATTCCTAAAAGTGATAAGAAATATCTCATTGGTCGTACGGCCAAATCCAATGGTAGTGCCCATGATGTTTAGGCAGTCGACAAACCTATGGAGGGGAGGGCTCAACCCCCATGGGTAGGTTACACCGAGGGAAAATATGGGGGTAAGGTGACGAAGAAGGATAATATGAGGAAGTTTGGAAGAGACAGGGAGGGTCCAACACCATTTCCATGTACAGTGGAGGAGGCTGTCAACTATTACAATGCAATGGTCCAAGGAGGAACGATCTATTGGGGAACCCGACGCTGTAATAAGGGAGGATCCCAAGTATTTCCAGGTTCATTGGAAGATCAAGCACCCAATAGAGAGCTATTTCACGCTGAGGAGAATCATCGACAAGTACGTGAAGGCAGGGACATTGCAAATCACTCCACAGAACGTCAACAACAACCTACTACTAGCACATGGGGCCAAGCTGGTGGTGGGCTATGATGAAGAGGCAGCGAGAGAAGAAAGGGAGCCATCGACGAAGTAGGAGGAGTTTGAAGAATCTTTGGAATCCCGTACTGAGGGAATGGCTAACGTAGTGTTGGCCTAAGATGAAGTAAGCGATAAGGATGTGGGGGATATGTACAACGTTAAAGGTGAGGAAACATACCCAATCCTAGAGTACTATGCAATTTCAAAATCCCTAAATTTCACCTGGTTCTTCGACCAGGTAGGGGTACCGAAGGAGAGTAGATTGGAAATAACCCAAGGGATACTTGATATTATGAGGAAGAATGCAGTCCCTTCGCTGAGTTGGAAGGGACCCATGGCTAGGCTAGTAAAGAGATTTCTGCCAGAAGTAACTTTTAGCGATGCCGATGGGGTTGTAAGATTCCCTCATAACAGGCCATTATATATGACCGCCAGCGTCAACGGAGTTAGTTTCGCAAGTACTCTTATGGATGGGGGAGCTTCCATCAACATTATGCCAATCAACTCTTTTAACGTAGCTAATATTCTGGAGGAAAGGTTAGTTCCCATGCCTTTGGTGATTTCGAGATATGACAAGCAATATTCCAAGTTTAATGGGTATGTGAATGTTGGGATTTTTATGGGGAATCTGAGTTCCCATATCAAGTTCCACTTAATAGAGAGTGCAAATTCCTACCACCTGTTGATAGGAAGAGTGAGGATGCACAACCAAGGGCTAGTTCGCTCAACGTATCACCAATGCACCAAGGAAAATAACAAGGGAACAGAGGTAACCATTAGGGCTACAAAAAGGACCTTCTCTATTGAATAAGCTCACTTAGTAGATGTGGAATTTTACACAGAGTTGGAGGAGGATGTGCGCGTCCTAATAAGAAAAATGCATGGAGCATGAGTTCCCTCGATCAAAGAAAGGATGGGGACCTCGAACGAGTAGAATAAGGAGGTTATGAGAAGCATCAGAGCGATGACCAGAGAAACTCCCAGGTGGTCCCTCGGCCCCAAAATATCTCAAAGCAGCTCAAAGATAGGACCAGGCCTAGAATGGATCCGATAGAGCACGAGGTCCAACGATAAAGCGTGCTGAGCAGATTTTCAGAAAAAAGAGTGGCTGAGGATTCTAGTGAAAAGAAGAGGAAGGAAGTGATGACCACCAGCAAGAAGAGCAAGAAGGTCATTATCGAAGAAGGAAAAGTGGTATATCGATTATAATGGTGTGAACGATCGGCTGAAGAAACTGGTGATGAGGTTGACCCGATATATGAATGCTTTATGGTGGATCGACGGGGACAATGTATGGTGATAGATAACTCTGGTATACAATAATTTATGGAGGAAGTCGCTGAGGAACCAGATTACATGGCGGATAGACCAAAACCGCAGGCACAAGAACTAGAGCAGTTAAACTTGGTGAAAAAAAAAGGACCAAAGGCTTATTTTTTTCTCAAAAGATCTCAGTGATGAGAAATGAATGGCCTTGGTTGAGTTGATTTTAGAATTTATAGATGTCTTCGCATAGAAGTATACGGAGATGGAAAGGCTGAATGAGGAAGTGAACTGCCACAAGTTGAACGTGATACCCTCAGCCATTCCAGTGAAATAAACAATAAGAACGTACAAGGCCGAGTTAGATCTGAAGATCAAAGAAGAGGCCCAACGTTTACTAACGACAGGGTTAATCAAATCGATACAACACCCTCTTTGGCTGTCTAGCATTGTCCCGGTGAGAAAGAAAGATAAAAATCAAATAAGGATCTGTGTGGACTTCAGAGATTTAAATAGATCTTTCCCCAAGGACGAGTTCCCTCTTCCCTTCATTGATAGCTTGATAGATGAAACGGTTGGTCATGAGATGTATAGCTTCATGGATGGGTATGTAGGGTACAACTAGATTAAGATGGACCCCTCAGATGTAGAGAAAATGACATTTAGAACCCCATTGGGGAACGTCATGTACAGAGTAATGCCGTTTGGGCTCAAGAACGATGGGGCTACTTGCCAGAGAATAATTATGGCTATTTTTCATGACTTCTTTCACAAATTTGTGGAATTTTATGTGGATGATTTGGTCATCAAATTAAGGAAGGAGGAGTCCCACCTGGGCGATCTGAGGAAGGTGTTTGACCGATGTAGGAAGTATAAATTAAGGATGAACCCGTTAAAGTGCGTCTTTAGAGTAACAAGTGGGAAATTTCTAGGCTTCGTGGTTAATCGACAGGGGGTGCAGATGGATCAGGACAAGCAACGAGTGATCTTAGAGATGCCAAGTCCAACAACGATAAAGGAGCTCTCGATAAATTCTCCTATCTTAAGATATTTGTGCCTGGGTTAACCGAAATGACCCAATGGTTGATGCTGCTGTTACGAAAGAACACGAAATTCAAGTGGGAGGAAGTGCACTAGGAGTCTCTCGTCGGACTGAAGAAACTGCTCGTTTCATCATAGACCATGGTTCCCCCAAAGGCATGAATTCCGTTACAGCTGTACCTCACCTCCACCCCAAGGTTCATGGGAGATTTTCTAGCATAAGAGATTGACGGGCAAGAACGGCCAGTCTACTACCTCAGTAGGATCATCCATAGGACAAAAGTCAGATATAGTAGCTTGGAAAGGCATTGTTTAGCCTTAATCTTCGTAGCGCAAAAACTTAGACATTATATGTTGTATTTTACAATTCATATTGGAACTAGATGTGATCCTATTAAGTATTTGTTGGCAAGAACTATATTGATTGACAGGGTAGCTAGGTGGTTCCTTATCCTCTTCGAATATGACTTGAAATGTGTGGTCCCTCGCGCGATCAAAAGTCAAGCGTACACCGACCTGTTGGCAATATTACCCTCGAGAACGTTTGAGCCACCCAAAGAAAGTATTCCAGGAGACGACTTACAGGCCAATCACCTAGATGCAATGAACGAAGAATGGACGATGCAGTTTGATGGATCTTTGGCGAAAAAAAGGAGGAACATGGGTTATTCTTTCAAAAGGAATGGAGGAGATTTGCCTTTCCTACAAGTTAGATTTCCCTTGTTCCAAAAATGAGACAGAATATGAAGCATTGGTGCTGGGGCTACTAGATGCTCTTCGAAGAGGAATTCGTACACTTTGCATCAAAGAAGATTCGAAATTGGTAATTCAGCAGGTGAACGGAGAATATGCGTTAAAGCACATGAGTTTGGCACCATACAGGACAATCATTCAGAGGCTCCTCTTTCAGTTACATCGGACAAAGATCAAGAGACATCCCAGAATAATAAATCGCCATTCAGACGCCTATGCCACCATTGCCAAGAAAATGGTCATAAGGAACGATGAAACTACCATCGTGGTCCAACGAAGGATGGCTCCTTCGGTAATATAATCAATTTTATCGATGGAAGAGGACGCGGACTGGAGGGGAGAGATCAGGAAGCACTTGGAGTGTGGCGATGGAACGATGGGCCTCAGATAATTAGCGCAATACTTCATAAACCAAGGGAACCTTTACTTTAGGAACACATGAGGATGGCTGTTAAGGTGCATCGGCCCAGAAGAAGCAGAGTGAAGATTGAAGAAAACACATGAAGAGCACTGTGAGATGAGTGATATACCTCTCTATCGAAGAATTTAAAAAGAGGGGTACTTTTGGCCTAAAATGAAACAAGATGCGGCAGAGTTGCAAAAAAAGTGCGATAAATGCCAGTTGTTCTTCGAGGCAGTCGAATGTCATTTTATAGAAGCTTAAGATGACTGGAGACAGACCTTTATTGACTTTATTAAAGATGGAGTTGTCCCAACAGAGAAGATTGACGTGATGGGGGTTAAATGAAGGGCCTTGAGGTTCTATGTTCAAGAGGGGCAGCTTTTTTTAAGGGGCTACTTCAACAGACCATTGCATTGTATCATAAAGGAAGAAGAAACTTAGGTCCTCACATAAGCCAACTAGCTCACATAGGAGGGGCTAAGTTGTATGATTAGTTGATGACGTTGGGGTATTATTGGACAATGACGGAGAAAGACGCCGCTGAGTTCGTTCGAAAATGAAAGTCTTGCCAACTTCATGGAAATATGATCCATGCCCCATCGATGGACCTATAGTCCATGGCAACGCCCTATCCTTTTCACACTTGGGCGTGCGACCTGGTAGGGGAAATACACCCTTTTTTGAGGGGGTATATATGGATCCTAGTGGCAATGGAGTGCTTCATAAAGTGGGCTTAAGTGATACCACTGATAAGGGAAACAGCAGGAGTGGTCAGTAACTTCATCAGAGAATACATCATTTGTCATTTTGGGATCCCAAAGGTTATCCTTTCAGACAATGGTCAATTCGTAAGTAACGATGCTCATAAACAAGTACTCCATTGTCCATCATACCTCAAAGGTAGCATACCCAAAGGGGAACGGTTAGGCCAAAGCAACAAATAAAACTTTGGTTAATATCCTGGCTAAAATGATGGAGGATTTCTCAGGACCATGGGACGATAAGATACCAGTTGTATTGTGGGCCTATCGAATAACCAAGAGGAAGCCTATAGGGTATACCCCATTCTCTCTTATTTATGGGGCTGAGGCAATCCTCCCAGTAGATATAGAAGTTACCTCTGCTCGATATGCCTTGCGAAGTAGTATACTCCCTCAGAATAGATATGTGCAGCTGGAGGCATTGGATGAACACAGAGATAATGAGATGCAACACTTTTAAATGTATACGAAATATATCTCCAGGGTATATGATAACTTGGTAAGACCAAAGAAGTTCATGGAAGGAGACCTCATGATGAAAGCAGCAGTAAACAACATCATAGGATTGCCCCTACCCAAGTTTGCAGCAAATTAGGAGGGACCTTTCATTGTAAAGGAAGCTCATAACTCAGGTTATTGCTTAATTTCTAATATGGAAGAAGATAAACCATTCAAAATTAACAATAAATAGTTGAAGGTTTAAGGAGGGGTTTGGTAACGTTTGAGGTCGGAATGTTGGCAATTTGAGCAACGATGGTAGCCATGCCCTGAAACCTGTAACTCATAACAGAGATGTTTGAACGCAGGCAATCCACCGTGAACATTTCAGGATGATGATATACAAGTTGCTCAAGTACCAAACAATGGTTGGCAGGCATGTGAGGAGAACGCTGAAGGACCTACAGGAAGAAGGCGTGAGGATCCAGGTCGGGCAGAGGAATCTCACATCCAGATTCGCTCTTAGCAGCAGCACCGGTCGTCGAACCTTAATCATTATGGCTAGAATCTTCTGAGATGATAGGTTCCCGTCGGGGCGAGGCAATGGGCAAAAGCACTGGCGGGGAATTATCCCGTGCAACCTGAGAACAGATAGAAGAAATAATGAGTTTGTGGAAAATCTTAACATGCGTTTTCATTGTTAAGTCACCGTTATAGGTGGAGTTTATTAAAAATTCTTAACAAGCATTTTCGTTGTTAAGTCACCGATATAGGTGGAGTTTATGAATAAAATCTTAACAAGCGTTTTCGTTGTTAAGTCACCAATATAGGTGGAATTTATGGAAATATCTTAACGAGCGTTTTCGTTATTAAGTCACCGATATAGGTGGAGTTTATGAAAAATCTTAACGAGCATTTTCATTATTAAGTCACTGATGTAGGTGGAGTTTATGAAAAATCTTAACAAGTGTTTTCATTTGTAAGTCACCGTTATAGGTGGAGTTTGTAGAAAATCTTAATAATCATTTTCATTGTTGAGTCACCATTATAGGTGAAATTTGAAACGTTGAAAAAGTTCACAAAAAAAACTGGCGAAGTACCGCAGAATAGCAGGAGCGAGAATGGGAGTCACAATGGGGACCATAATGGTAAAAACCATTGGGGGCAGACTTATTCCCTCAAGAACGCCAACGGCACCCTCAACTGAAGAAGACTCAACGATCGGTGAACCTTCCTCGCTGCTAAAAGATACTAAGGTCAACATGGGCATTTCACTAGGAGAAGATATTAGAACCTCAAGAGATGCCCCAACGCTGGTGGGTACAGAAGAACTAACACGATGAACAACAACATCAACCTTGGACTTAGAAATGTACATACCACCAAGAGCAAAGGGTGGGGAGAGACTTGGAGAAAGATGCAGCAACAAAGCTAAATGTTAAAAATGGCGGAAAAGTACTGAAAAAGAGAGAAATACCTATAAGCGTTACTTACCTCAGTTATAGCACCAAAAAGGGGAATCGTAGTCAGGGCTCTCGTCAGCGCAGTGGGAAGAAGAATGTTAGCTATCAGTGATGCCACTTACACCTAAAACATCCCAACATATAAAAAATGATAAACAAAGAAATGGGACAAGGAAAAGACGTGAGACTTGACAAGATTTTTTTTTACCTCAGGGGCACTCTCCTCGACCATAATGATGGGCAGATAAACCTCTTGCTCGGATAGTAATTCAGAAGGGGCTGGAGTAGTTGCCTCTGGTTGGGCAGATATTCTCAACAGTAGCAGCCCTCGCAGTTTCATCTTTGAACCATTGGGAGGACAAATGGTGAGAGTAGGTAACACTTATCATGGGGGCACGAGGAGGGGTAGTATCATCTCAAGAGACACCAAAATTCCCCCTCCACGAAACGGCTAATGGGGGAACTCAAATTTTCTTCAACTCCCTGTACCAACGTTATCAAAGAAATAAGAAGAGGCAGCTTACCTTAAGAAAAGAGGAACAGGAACAAAACATGCACACATAACTCAGATCCGGAGGGAGAACGAGAAGGTATAACCATTGGTGAAGGTGGAGAGGATCCAGTAGTAAAAGAGGATGGGGCGGGATGTACCTCGGTGGTCCATTTCTTCTGGGACTTGATACCTAGAGTTTTCTTCCTCGTGCCCATTGCATCCGCACCGTGAGGTACCCTCAAACTTTTTCTCCTCTTTGTCGTTGGCTCTGTTAGATCAACTACGATCATAGGAAAGGCAGCAGAAGGAAGAACGACGACAGCGCACCGTTGAAACTTAGAATTTATTCTTTCTACCTCAGCTTGAACCTACCTCCTCAGCTCTTTACTTACCTCTACATACATAGGAGGGGGAATAGAGGCAATAGGAAATGCATCCAAAGGAGTTTGTGCTTAAACTTAGGACTTGGACTTTGAGGACTTGAATTTTGAGGAAACCCCACTTTTGGACTTCTTGGTCTTCTTAGCAAGTGGCTGAGAAGGCCCTTCCCCTATTGCAGATTCGGTCGAAGTGGCAGGTTATTTGGGAGTTACAACGGCCTTTGGCTTGGGCATGGAAGTGGGGATCATGGAGAAGTGTGGAGGAAGTTCAGTAGGAGGTACCTTTGGGGTTTATCTTAGAGTGAACTCAATCCCAAGAACGAAATTACCTTTTAACCCCAACTCTAAGGAAGAAAATGAAAGAACTAGAGGATACACGGGATCCCCCTCGATGAACTCAGAAATTTGGGCCAGTTGTCTAGGCCAGTACATTATTGTAAATAGAGGGGCTAAGTCCCCTTTCCTGGTGATGCTGGGAACGGTGACTCGCCCATCCATGGTAGAACTCCCTCCCCACGCAGTATTTGAGGAGAACAGGGAACATGCCTCACTAAAAGAGACCTTGGGGTTAGATGATTGAAAAACTGGGTGAGGAGTCCCTTGATCGAAACCAAACTCATGGTTATATCGGTTGAGATTGTAGTGCTCGCTGGTGTATCCCCACTCGGTGTAAGAGGGCAGGTATCTTGGTGAAAACAGAAGGACCACAGCTAGGGAAGGGTCTTCAATAATGAGATTTAGAGTAGTAGCCCAGACCACTCTTGCTTCATGTTTGAAAAAACCACAAGTGTAGAGAAAGATATCCTCATTATAAGGCCTCATCACAAAATTCGAAGAATGATCAATAATAGAGGTCAACTCCTTTCCACTTTGTCTCTTGTGATAAACAAAGGAGTGTGGGGGAAGATTTATTTCCCCTTAAGGAGGGCAGTTGGTCTTGGCTGCTACGATGGGTAAATGCACATAGAGGAAGCCTGTTAGGAGGACATAGTTGGCAAAGTTCGCCAGGTTATAACGATCCAGAGATCGTTCCATGTCAAAAAGGGTTCTATCAAGCCATGTGTAGAGGGATCCCAAGGAGATTGCAGCCAGAGGAAGCTTGATACCCAGGGCCAAATGGAGGGATATATTAATGAGGTCCCTTCGAGGTTGGTCGTTGGGTTTCCCCATTAAAATGAAGCGAGAAAGAATGATAAGGATAGAGGCTGGAAGTTCTAGTGATGTACCTTGTCCATAGGAAGCCTCGAAGGAACTACTTTCAGAAGGATCCAAGAAGAAGTAGTTGATGAGTGCAGTGAAAGTGGCTTTGTTAGAAGAACCTATGCACCTTCGACATATACGGTCCAACTCCAAACGATCACTAGCTTCCTGGGCATCTAGGGACTCATCAGAATAAGGCTCATGGCCTGTTACTTCAAGGCCTAGGAGCTGACACATGTCTTCCAACATTATTGTAAACTCTCCCCATGTAGTAATGAATGTATGAGTGGTAACATTCCAGCGACACACTAGAACGGGAAGGGCAGTATTATTCTTGGACATGGTGAACTCACCAAACCACTTAGCCCGATAAAGCCCAATTTTGGTGAGAGTATCAGCATGGGAACTCTGCATATGGGAATTCCAGGCAGAAAAGTGAGCAGGATAGCCCCCATGCCCTTCGAAGTCGATATGCGACCACAGTAAGTCCCCTCGCTCAAGAAGAAATTAGAGAGTCCCCTCTCGAGGTAGAAATCCCCAGTCATCAGCACTTTTATCTTCATCACCAAGCGTCAGGGCATCATACTTAGCATTAAAAATGCAAGTCTTACAAAACCTATCAAAGTCATTACCCTTGTCAAATATAGGGGACCGGCATTAGAAGTGCATCTGGTCCTGGCGAGCAGCAGTAAAAGAGGTGGCAGTAGAGGTGGTGGCAACGGGAGTGGCAAGCGGAGCACTGGTGGTAGACGTGGTGGGGTTGCTTGAGGAGGACATTACAGACAACAATGAAGTACAAAAAAAGAAGCTTGGTAAAAGAAGGGTTGGAAATGAAGATGGAGAAAGATAACCACAGGTGGTGGAGTAAAAGATGCGAGAAGGAAGAATCTAGGTAAGATATCAGTAAACAATGGAGTTCGCACATAGTTCTCTCTCTCTAAAGAAGACGGGAGTTTGATAAAGATGAAGGAAAGAGAATGGCTTTTTGAAAAAAGAGACGATTGAAACCTTTTAAACTTGCCTATTGATTTTCCCACCACCACACGTGCAAGGCCACCTATAATCGTTTCAAATGAACACGTGGCACTTCGGGAAGTGTTTTGATAGCTGAAAAGATAACGCCACATCATTTACAAAGTGATGCCTGGGGAATAGAAAGGGTTGCCTTTTTCAGTAAGTTTGAGTTTTGGAGCCAGAATTTTTGTCAGACATATCCAATAACTCCCAATGGAAAAGATGTCCCAACAGTTCAAAAAGCTATGATGACCCCTCGCTACAAGTCCAAACGTTGTTTAAATGCCTTGAAGGAGCTGCAAGTCCCGAGGAACTCGATGCTCTGGTATCTCCATGAGATTTCTCCCTCTACCCTGATGCTTAACCCCTTCTGGAGGGATGATTAATGAATCCCCATTGATGCCATTACTCGGAAATTATTGGAGTCAGATGCGAATGAGGTTGAGGAAGAATTAGCTCCTACTCCCGATGACGGACGAAGAGCCAGAGTGGCTGACTATCTCGCTCAAAGGCCTCACGCCCATTGAGATTTTGCTAGTTGTTGCTTTTTGTATTTTTTATAGTGTAAATTCTTTGAGCGAGTTCGCTGACTAAACATGTATCAACATTGTTGTAAGTATGATGAATTAATGAAAAGTTTATTTTTTGGGAAAATTTACCGACTAAACAAGTGCATCATATTCTTGTTGCTTTATGATCTTTTAAATTTGTGTTGTCATGCAAGTGCCCTCCCAGTCCAGTATAATATCAAGATACCACTTGTGCATCACTTTACCCTTTAGGTCGTGTCGTCACACTCCCTTAGGCCTAAGTGTGGCAATTGGCGAGGACACACCTGGTGTTGGATGCTCTTATCCGATCAGGATTTTATTCAACCAAAAAAGGTTTGATGACCAGTATAAAATTTGGCTATATTTCCTAAGGATCCCTTGTAGGGCTTCATATATTTCTAGGGGCAATGCTAAGAGGTCCTTCGTGTTTCATAACGATGACCTGAAGAGGGAAACTTCCCTGCTAAGGCGTGGTGATCAATGTGCCTGTCATTTGGAAAAGATGTACGATAAAGCCCATATAGCCGTTACTTATTATAATGCAACTGTTTAAATAACTTTCATTAATGATAAGAGAAATGAACTTCTAGTTACATAACAAAAGAATAAGTCGATAGAAAAGACCTAAAAATAGAATCTCTTGAGATTGGCTGCGTTCCATGCTCGTGGTATTTCTCTGCCCTCCATCATTTCCAAGTGATAGGCGCCCTGCAAATCGTCTCTGGTTATCTTAAAGGGTCCTTCCCAGTTTGGGCCTAGCTTGCCGTATGATGGTTTTACTGCGCTGCCCAGTACTTTCCTTGGAACGTAGTCCCCAATCCGGAATGCCCTTGGGTTAACCCTTTTGTTATAAAGCCTCGCGAGCTGTTACTGATAGCTCGCTAGTTTTACTAGGGCTAGCTCTCGGCGCTCATCGGCTAGGTCGAGATCAGCGAGTAATGCTACATCATTATGGCCCTGGTCGACAAGGTTGGACCTCATTGTTGGCAAACCTACTTCTAGTGGGATGACTGCTTCCATGACATATGTCAGCAAAAATGGGGTTTCTCCTGTTGATCACCGAGGAGTGGTTCGGTATGCCCATAGGATATGGGGTAGTTCATTTACCCATGCGCCTTTGGCTCGCTCCAATTGCTTCTTTAATCCATCGATCACAGTTTTGTTGAAAGCCTCAACTTGGCCATTGCTCTGATAGTAGGCCACCGAACTGAAGTGGTGTCTGATACCGTGTTCGTTACAAAAGTTTCGAAAAGAGCCTCTTTCGAACCGTGTTCCATTGTCGGTGATGATGGTTCTGGGGATGCCAAAGTGAGTGATTATATTCCTCCATATGAACCTTATCATATCAGCATCTCGAATGTTTTCCAGGGGTTCCACCTCGATCCACTTGGTGAAGTAGTCAATTGCAACCAACAGATATTTACGATTACCGACGGCGGTAGGCAGTGGTCCCATGATGTCCATTCCCCATTGGGTGAATGTCCATGGGATGGATAGTGATTTTAGGTCGCTAGCAGGTTGGTGGACCATAGGAGCGTCAAGTTAGCATTTAAGGCACTTACGAACATACATCGCAGAGTCCCTTTGCATGTATAGCCACCAATAGCCCTGCTTCATTGCTCGAAAAGCTAGAGACCTTCCTCCGATATGGCTTCCACATATTCCTTCGTGAAGCTCATGTAGCACTTGCTCGATATTCCCTAGGTGAACGCATTGGAGGTAGGGACCGGAGAAGGATCTCTTATACAGGTTGCCCTCTGGGGATTAGTGAAAGCGATCAGCTTTCACTCTTATCTGGTGGGCAGTTTTCTTGTCATTCGGGAGCATGCCATCCTTCAAATAGTCCCTTAAGGGGTCCATCCAGCTGGGAGTTGATCCCACCTGGAGTACCTGGTTCCCGCCTGGTGGCCTGCTCTCATGGATGCTCGGGTGAGTGAGGAAATCGATGGGGATGGTTCTTTTTAGGTCAGAGTCGACTACCGAACTCAGGGCTGTTAGGGCATCGGCATGGCTGTTTTGCCCTTTGGGAACCTACTAGACGTTGATCTCTTCGAAGCTCGCCATTAATTTTTTAACTAAGGCGAGGTAAGCTGCCATTCTTTCATCTTTTGCGTTGTAATCTTCATTTATCTGATTGGAGACTAATTGGGAATCGTCGAACACCTGTAAATGCTTTACTCCCAAAGTGTGTGCCTTCTGGAGGTCGGCTATTATGGCTTCGTATTCTACTTTGTTGTTGGAGGCTGTAAATCCAAACCTGATTCCTTATTCAAGGATTGTATTTTCTGGGGTAACGAGGACAATGCCTAATCCTTCCCCCATTGAATTGGAGGCTCCATCAATAAACAGTTTCTAGGTTCCCACTGTCGCTTGGTCCTCCTTTGGCCTTGGTAGTTGAGGTTGGTTGGAAGGTACCTCGCCCGTGAATTCGGCTATGAAATCAGAAAGGATCTGTCCCTTGATGGTGGTCCTAGGTTGAAATTGGATGTCAAATCACCCGAGCTTGACTGACCATGTAGACAGCCTGCCCGACAAATCCGCTTTCCTCAGAACTTCCTTAAGGGGGTGCGATGTAAGTACGATGATTGCGTGGGCTTCGAAATAGTGCTTCAGCTTCCTCGAGGCCACTATTAGTGCATAGGAGAGCTTATCAAACGTAGGTACCTTTGCTCGGTGTCGAGTAGGGTCTTGCTCGCGTAATAAACAGGGTGTTGGATTCCTACAACCTCGCATATTAGCGCAGAGCTAACAGTGTGGTTGGAAATGGAGTGGTACAGGTACAAAGAATCTATTTGTCGTGGTATGACGAGCAGTGGTGGAGAGCTTAAGTATTCTTTGAGCTCGACTAGTGCTTGCGAACAATCTCGGCTCCATTTTACCTTTTTATTCCCCTTCAGAAGCTGGAAGAAAGGCTTGCATTTCTCGGAGGATTTAGAGATGAATCGATTTAGGGCAGCGAGCATACCAGTGAGTTTCTGTACATTACGGATTGTTCGAGGTGGT
This sequence comes from Sambucus nigra, assembly GCA_949130495.1. Classification (NCBI taxonomy): domain Eukaryota; kingdom Viridiplantae; phylum Streptophyta; class Magnoliopsida; order Dipsacales; family Adoxaceae; genus Sambucus; species Sambucus nigra. The sequence continues at coordinate 329,099,769 of OX422222.1, read as the reverse complement.
TGTACCCTGTTAATTGCATCGATTTGGTCTGGGTTAGTCTCTATGCCTTTCTAACTAATCAAGTACCCAAGAAATTTTCCTAACTGGACACCGAAAGAACACTTACTTGCATTAAGTTTCATTCGGTACTTCCTGAGGATTTCAAAGGTGTTTGACAGGTCTGTGATCGAGCGGTAAAAGTGTGTTCGTGTGAGGACACAATCGTTGTGTGTTTCTTCGCCGCGATGCAAAAACCTAAACTACAACTACACTTGACAAGCAAGCACAACGGTAAGTCGGGTATCGTAAGAAATCCACAGGGAGTGATTGAATTTTAGATTTTAATTGTTTTATTATTTCAAGAATAAAAGTGTAAAAGGTGATGGGTTGAAATCGTGAAAAAGGAAAAAAATAAGAAGTTAATGCTAAATAACAACTAATTAAAACGAGAGTCGGGATCGCGTACCCGCCATGGGCTAAACAACTAATAATTAGAATTTCGATTAAAAAATATTCAACTGAGCATTTTTAATTAATCATAAACATCACACAATAAGGAATTTAACCCAAAGTTACGAGATTAAACATTTAATAAAAAGTGGTCACACGTGGATTAAATTCGGATTATCACTATAAACACTAACGTTGCGTGACAAAGAAATTTAAACGCATAATAATCCGACTTTAATACCCGAGGTTTCAATAAAAGGCAATTTTCTCCAAAACCTAACTTTCGGAGCTCGACGCCCATTAATGGCGGAAATGCAACCCCGACCCTATTTATCTAAGGGTACATCATGAACTAAACTAATCAACAACTAATTAAAATATAAAAGAAATAAATAAATAACTACAACTAATTAACAAAGCATGAAATTAATGGAAGCAAGTAAAGAAAGCAAGAGAAAAAGGAAAAGACAACTTAAATTAATAAACTTCCATACATCAAAGTGGGAAAAACACCCAAAGTGGTGGAGTAGGGCAAAGATCCATACAAACCCTAAACTAATGTGAAATGTAAGATATGAATATCCCCTCAAAAATGAGAGAAGAGAGTATTTATACACAAAATATCCCATGGCAAACTTGCAAATAAATAATAAGAAAAACAAATATCTGCAGGACCAAATCGATTTGGGGTGTCCGAATCGATTTGGTCAAAGGGATCTGATCACACTGGTCCAAACCGAATAGATTTGGGGTGCCCGAATCGATTCGGCCGAATAGATTTGGGGTGTCCGAATCGATTCGGTACCTACAGGTATGAAATCTGCAGCTTTGTCATGTTTTACCGAAAATGCCTCCATTTCTTCATTATAGCTCGGAATTAGGCACGGTCGGAGGGATAAAACATCCAAGAAGATATTGGGCCAAAAACCCAAATTCTGAAATGACTAAAATTCCCTTGAATGTGACCGTGAGTGTGAATTTGAAGTAAAAACCATCCAAAAAATGCCATAACTCTTTCGATACAACTCGGAATCATGCATCGTCAGCGGCAACACGAAGAGAAATCAGAGGGCTTAAACTTCCGTGAAGAGATCGGGATTCAAACCCAAATGATGGAATTACTAAAATGCCCCTGAAGTTGCAAAAGTCGACGAAACTTTTCCAAAAAGCGTCCGAACTTCATACTAAGCATCCAAATACCTACAAAAGCTCAATTAACCCCTGCAAAGCATGTATATATAGAAATATGAGGTTGTCTTGTTAACGAGCATAAGTATAGGGATTAAGATACTCGAGGGGGCTAATAATGCGTAGGTTAACGGGTGAAATACGCAATATTTGCGTCGTATCACACCCCCTAACTTACACATTGCTAGTACCTAGCAATAAAATAGGAAACAACAAGAACTATAGGCAAACCAAAACAAGATACAAGTGCAAAATGGGATGAAAAAGTAATAAAAAGATAAATCCACTTTCGCGGGCAAATGATTGCATTTAGCATATGCAATAAGCCGTTAAACCCCTAGGTTACCCTAGTGGACGAGTGTTGTCTCGTGAGGGTTTTCAGGGATTAAACCCACAAACATCATATGGTTTCCTCAAAATATGCCCAACCCAACATGCAACAAACTCAACAACAACGAAAAAAATTTCAAACATGTTATTAGCATATTGAACGAATTCAAGCTAAAGTCCGTTGTTATTAACAGGTTGAATGCACCACATAGAATTGAAACTTTAAAAGTGGGATGGGGGAGAGCATATGCAAAATATGATTTGGCAAAAACTTAAATAAATCGGATAAACATAAAGCAAGCATATATTCAATCCTCACGGGCATTACGCTCATCAAATGAATTCACTCGGAACGAGAGGTAACACACGGAACATGCGGGCATAAAGAGTAAATGTAAATGGAAACTAGGCCGCACACATGTCACAAATGAAGAACGCTACATTGGAAATGAAAAACTTGTAATCTCAATGAAAGATACCACTCATCAAAAGAGGCGAAATGCATTTTTACAGATTATCAAAACTATTATGACTTTTAAATTAAATGCACCCTAAGATCACATAGGACTTTATAGGGTTGTAATGTAGGTTTGGGGTTAAGGTACGAAATGAAAGGTATATGTACGGATTCAATGTGTTCGGAGATGAAAACTTTAAATAATGGAAATAATGCGGGCAATATCAAAATTGGAAAATAAGTTCCAAACGAGCATTAGATATATCATCGGGGAGAGTAATCAAAGCTTATTGAACACTATACACAACATATACAACTTTCTCTTTATTTTCTTTTCTTCTTTTTCTCACTTTTTCTTTTTTGTTTTCTTTTGCTTTTTGCTTTCTCTTTTTCTTCACTTTTTTCACATCACTTTTCTTTACTTTTCAAACTCTCATATGCTTAAATTGCAACCACACTACAATAGCATTATTCAATCCCAAGTATCATTCCAAACAAAGGTATGCAAGGTATATGTATGGTATATAACTCCAATTTGGAGTTGGTTATGGATTTGGGTTATGAAACGAAAGTCTATATTTAGGCTCAAAGGGGTTAACGAGGGTAAACATATAGGGTGAGGTCAAAGCTAATATGGGTGATATAACAAAGAGGGCCTATTGATTCGTATCGAATATAGCATATTTCCGCCCATTATCTTTATGCATTCTAGAACTTTTATGGTCCTAAATGACTATAATTATGCTCATTAACCAGAAAATCTTGTATTTGGATATATACATGCTTTGCAAGGGTTATTTGTACTTTTGTAGGTATTGGAATGCTAAAAGTGAGGTTCGGTTGCATTTCGGAGAAGTTCCGTCGTCGAATGCTACTACAAGGGCAATTTGGTCTTTTCAAAGTCACTATATTTTATGGAATGAAGTTACCAACATGTATATCATCAAATTATCTTTCCATGGCCGCTGACCGTGCGTCATTCATACTCCGTATGTGGAAGTTATGCCCATTTACGGAAGGTTTCGGTATTTTCTTCTACTTCAAGGGCATTTTGGTAATTTCATACTACTTAATTTGGAGGGTTTCAAAACCGAATCATGTAGAAAATTGAATTAGCTTCGCGTCGGTTCCGACCACGCCTCATTTCGATTCCGTATGAGGGAGTTATGGCCATTTCCGTGCAACGCATCAAGATTGGTTCGGAGTGGAAAAGTGGGCTGTCAACAGCACAAGGCATATTCAAAAAGTGCGGTCGACCGGTCCCAAAATAGAGGTCGATCGGCCCTATCAGATATGAATGAAAATTGACTTATTTTGGGTTTTTTGGCTTGGTTTTATTGGGGGTTTGTTTTGGGGTATAAATAGAACGTTGTAGGCTTTTCTTTGGAGGATATAATTCATTTAGGTTAGTTTTTAGGTGATATTTTTGAGAGCTTCTCTCTCCTAGGGTTCCATACCAATTTGTATGTAAGTTGTTACTATTCATCTTCTTCCTCTTTAATAAAGCTTCCATTTCTTGATTTCTTGCTTTGATAACTACTTTCCTTGCTTTCAAATTAGTTTATTCTTGTTATTTATTGCTTTAATTAGTTTAGTTGTTGTTTAAAGTAGTTTAATCCATGTATCGTCAGTAGATAACGGGTTGGGATTACGTTTTCGCCATTGATGGGCGTTGAGCTCCGAAAATTAGGTTTTGGGGAAAATTGTTTTTAATTGAAAACTCGGGTATTAAAGTCGGATTATTATGCGTTTAACTTTCTTTGTCATGCAACGTTAGTGTTTATAGCGATAATCCGAATTTAATCCGCGTGTGGCCATTTTTTATTAAATGTTTAATCTCGCAGCTTTGGGTTAAATTCCTTATTGTGTGATGTTTATACTTAATTGAAAATGCTCGATAAATGTTTTCGAACCGAAATTCTAATTATTAGTTGTTTAGTCCATGGTGGGGACACAATCCCGACTCTTATTTTATTAATTCTAGTTTAGACTTAACTTCTTAATTTTTCCCTTTTCTTTATTTCCAACCTATCACCTTTTACACTTTTATTTTAGGAGTTTTAAATCCTATAAATTCTAGTAACTTGTCTCTGTGGATTTTCGATACCCGACTTACCGATGTGCTTGCCTCGCAAGTGTAGTAGTAATTTAGGTTTTTGTATTGAGTTGGCGAAATGAAAACAACGATTGTGCACTTTACACGCGCACACTTTTCGCACTCAATCAAAATGGCGCCGTTGCCGGGGACTAGTTTGTTTTAGACTTTATTTGATTTAGTATTTCATAGTATTTTCTTTCTATTTGTATTATTTGCTAATATTTTGCAGGACTTCAACATTTGCGCACTTAGAAATGCTCGAATCTTTCCCGCACGCACCTACTTTGTGGAATCCGCCACCTCGAGCCATTTTTTGGGGTAAGCATGTCTTATTCCAATTCTTTCGATAATCCTTGTTATAATTCTCAAAATTCTCGCAAACCTATGACTTTTGGTGAATACTTAGAATCCCAAAAATTAACAAATTCAAATATGACTTTGGACGAGTATAACGAAAGTCAAAATTTAGGTTATTGGAATTTTGATGATGATGATAATGATTTTGGGCCTTTACCTCCTTATAATAGGAATTTTGAAACGAATTCGAATAGTTTTCAAAATTCCTATAATAATGAGTTTTCGTTTATGTCCGATAGTAACTTTCAAAGTTCCCATTTTCATGCACCCGCACCTCGACCCATGACATTCGGTGAGGGTTTGCGTATGTATGAGAATGAGAAACTTGAAACTCATTATCGGGAAGAAAATCGTTCGTGGGAACATGAGTTGGATTTATATTTTCAGTCCGACGACGATTTTGCTTCCGAGACTTTCGAAGTCGAGGAATGTTTTGAACCAAATGAGGTACTTGTGCCTACTTTGGAACAAACCATTCTAGACTTTGCCCATTGCGTAATAGATATTGAAAGCGAGGATGAAATGGATGTAGTATCCATTTGCAATGAGATGATTTCTCTTTTGGCCCCCAAAGAAGAACATGATATTATTTCCTTTGAAAATGATATTATTTCCTTTGAAATTCCAACTTCATGCGATGATGATTCATCTCATGAGTTTGAATTTCTTTCATCCCCATTTTCATTCTCTATTACCTCACCAGAACAAGTACCCGATGATTCGGTTTCAAACTTTAATGTTTTAAACCTTATCGCCGATGATGAGTACTTGCTCGAGTCGCCCTCCACAATCGCATCTTTGCCTTTGTGTGCGCCGCCTCCCATTCCAACTTCAAAATCCTTGGGAGGATATTCAGCTTTTCTCGGTCCCCACGTGTTTTTGTCACCCGTGCAATCCAAACCCCCCATCGTCCCACCAAAACTTTTAATTGGCGATGGTTCATTTCTTCCGCCTTACACATGCCTTCCGTTGTTAAAACGAAATCCATATTATTCGGAGGGCATGCTTGTATGTGAGGGTACACCGGTTATCCTCCAAAGTCAAATCATTTTTATGGTGGACCCTCACCTATTTAGACTTCTAGTGTACAGTTAGTGTGGTGTCTAAATAGTAGGTTGTATATAGTTAGCTTTTTATTCTTTCTTTATTTTTAATTTAATCTAGTGTACTTAGTTATCTTTTTATTATTTGTTTTTTCTATGCTCGGTACTAACTTGTTTTGTAGATTCTTTGGACTTGTTCTTATGGGGATCGCTCCATTTTTGGGTAATATCACTCTTTTCCTCTCTTTGACTTAGTTCTTAATTTACATTGAGGACAATGTCAAGTTTTAAGTTAGGGGGTGTGGGATATTCTATCCATTTCTTCATTTATTCCATGTTTTTTCTCACATGTTAGTTACTTAGTATGCTTTTCTTAGAAAAATTAAAAAATTCAAAAAGATTTTCTTTCTTTTTTCTCCTTTTTTGGGCATTTTGCCTTTGTTTCCGATGATAAATTTCAATAATTGCCGGATCCAATAGACAGCCCAATGATGCATGTTCTCGATTTTAGAAGTTATTAGACTTTAGTCTCGATTATTAATATTATGAATAACTTCATGAATTAAACTTTAATCCCGTGAGCACATGCACTTTCCTTGCTTTATTGATTTGGTTTAAGATTTTTGTAACTCGGTAATCATTTGTTGCATTGTATATACTTACACCGAGTAAGCTTTGTACCTTTCATCATTTGTGAGTGTTATACACTATTATTTCCTATTTTAAAACGTTAAATTCATCGGTAATCTCACTATTTTTTTCATTTGACCGTTCATTAATTGAGTTCATACTTGAAATGTGTTACTTGAGCATGATTTTCATATATTGTTTTGATTCGAGAATTGCGTAAACTTTAGGAAATTCTCATAGGCCATATTTGTTATATCACCCATATTGACCTTGACCTCACCCTTATATGTTTACCCTCGTTAACCCCTTTGAGCCTAACTATAGCCTTTCGTTTCATAACCCCAAATCCCATAACCAACTCCAAATTAGAGTTTGAACCCATACATACACTTTCCATAACTTTGTTTGGAATGTTACTTGGGATTGAATGTTGTTGTTATGATGTCGGTTGCAATTTGGGCATATGAGAGTTTGAAAAGTAAATAAAAGAGAAGTGAAGAAAAAGAGTGAAAAAAAGAAAGCAAAAATCAAAAGAAAACAAAAGAGAAACATGAGAAAAAGAAGAAAGCAAAAGAAAGAGAAAGTTGTAAATATTGTGTATATAGTTCAATAAGCTTTGATTACTCTCCCCGATGATATATTCGATGCCTTTTGGAACTTGTTTTCCAATTTTGATATTGCCCGTGTCATCCTATTATCCCTAGTTTTCATTCTGAACACTTTGAATTCGTATATACATTCCCTTGTTTCGTACTCTAATCCTAGCCTACATTATAACCCTATACAAGTCCTAAGTGATCTTAGGTTGATGTAATTTAAAAGTCATAATAGTTATGATAATCTGTGAAAATGCATTTCGCCTCTTTTAGTGTGAGATATACTTTCATTGAGATTATATTTTTTAGTTTATATATAGCGTTCTTCTTTTGTGACATGTGCGCGGCCTAGTTTCCATTTACAATTACTCTTTAGCCCGCATGTTCCGTGTGTTACCTCCCTATTTCGAGTGAATTCGCTTGATGAGCGTAATGCCCGTGGGGATTGAATATATGCTTGCTTTAATGTTTATCCGATTTATATAAGTTTTTGCCAAATCACACTTTGCATGTGCTCGCTCCCCTCCCACATTTTAAGGTTTCAATTCTATGAGATGCATTCTATAATGTTAATGATTCGGACTTTTGTGTGAATTCATTCACTTTGCTAATAATGCATATGAAATATTTTTTGCTTTTGTTGGGCTTGTAGCATGTTGGTTTGGGCATATTTTGAGGAAACCATATGATGTTTGTGGGTATCATCCCTGAAAATCCTCACGAGAGGACACTCGTCCACCAGGGTAACCTAGGGGTTTAACGACTTATTGCATATGCTAAATGCAATCGTGTTCCCTACGAAAGTGGTAATTATATTTCGATTCATATATACATTTTGTATTTCCTTCTCTGGACTGGTTTTGCTTGTTTCATCACTAGGTACTAGCAATGTTTAAGTTAGGGGGTGTGATTCGTATCGAATATTGCATATTTTCACCTGTTATCTTTATGCATTCTAGCACTTTTATGGTCCTAAATGACTATAATTATGCTCATTAATAAAAAAACCTTGGATTTGGATATATACATGCTTTGCAGGGGTTATTTGTACTTTTGTAGCGATTGGAACACAAAAAGTGCGGTTCGGTTGCATTTCGAAGAAGTTTCGTCGTCGAATGCTACTACAAGGGCAATTTGGTCTTTTCAAACTCACTATTTTTTATGTAATGAGGTTACCAACATGAGATCATCAAATTATCTTTCCATGGCCACTGACCGTGCGTCATTCTAACTCCGTATGTGGAAGTTATGCCTATTTCCGAAAGGTTTTGGTATTTTCTTCTACTTCAAGGGCATTTTGGTAATTTCATACTGCATAATTTGGAGGGTTTCAAAACAGAATAATGTAGAAAATTGAATTAGCTTCGCGTCGGTTCCGACCACGCCTCATTTTGATTCCGTATGAGGGAGTTATGGCCATTTCCGTGCAACGCGTCCAGATTGGTTCGGAGTGGAAAAGTGGGTTGTCAACAACACAAGGCAAATTCCAAATGTGCGGTCGACCGGTCCCAAAACAGAGGTCGACCGGCCCTATCAGATATGAACGAAAATTGACTTATTTTTGGTTTTTTGGCTTGGTTTTATTGGGGGTTTGTTTTGGGGTATAAATAGAATGTTGTAGGCTTTTCTTTGGAGGATATAATTCATTTAGGTTAGTTTTTAGGTGATATTTTTGAGAGCTTCTCTCTCCTAGGGTTCCATCCCAATTTGTATGTAAGTTGTTACTATTCATCTTCTTCCTCTTTAATAAAGCTTCCATTTCTTGATTTCTTGCTTTGATAACTAGTTTCCTTGCTTTCAAATTAGTTTATTGTTGTTATTTATTGCTTTAATTAGTTTAGTTGTTGTTTAAAGTAGTTTAATCCATGTATTGTCAGTAGATAATGGGTTGGGATTGCGTTTCCGCCATTGATGGGCGTTGAGCTCTGAAAATTAGGTTTTGGGGAAAATTGCGTTTAATTGAAACCTCGGGTATTAAAGTCAGATTATTATGCGTTTAACTTTCTTTGTCATGCAACGTTAGTATTTATAGCGATAATCCGAATTTAATCCGCGTGTGACCATTTTTGATTAAATGTTTAATCTCGCAACTTTGGGTTGAATTCCTTATTGTGTGATGTTTATACTTAATTGAAAATGCTCGATTAAATGTTTTCGAACCGAAATTCTAATTATTAGTTGTTTAGTCCATGGTGGGGACACAATCCCGACTCTCGTTTTATTAATTCTAGTTTGGACTTAACTTCTTAATTTTTCCCTTTTCTTTATTTCCAACCTATCACCTTTTACACTTTTATTTTAGGAGTATTAAATCCTACAAATTCTAGCAACTCGTCTCTGTGGATTTTCGATACCCGACTTACCGTTGTGCTTGCCTCGCAAGTGTAGTAGTAATTTAGGTTTTTGTATTGAGTTAGCAACATGAAAACAACAACTGTGCACTTTACACGCACACACTTTTCTCACTCAATCACCGATCATCATTTCACAAAGTTTACGCAATTCTCGAGTCAAAACAATATATGAAAATCATGCTCAAGTAACACATTTCAAATATGAACTCAATTAATGAACGGTCAAATGGAAGAATAGTGAGATTACCAACGAATTCAACGTTTTCAAGGAGAAAATAATAGTGTATAACACTCACAAACGACGAAAGGTACAAAGCTTACTCGGTGTAAGTATATACCATGCAACAAAATATTACCGAGTTATAAAAATCTTAATCCAAATCAATATAACAAGGAAAGTGCATATGCCCATGGGATAAAGTTTAATTCATGAAGTTATTCACAATATCAATGATTTCAGGACTAAAGTCTAATAACTTCTAAAATCGAGAACATGCATCATTGAGTTGTCTATTGGATCGGGCAATTATTGAAATTTATCACTGGAAACAAGGAAAAATGCCCAACAAAGGAGAAAAAAGAAAAAAATATTTTTGAAATTTTTTAATTTTTAATAAAAACATGCTTCGTAACTAAATGTGAGCAAATCCATGGACAAAACAAAGAAATGGATAAAATATCCTACACCCCCTAACTTAAATGTTGCATTGTCCTCAATGCGTATTAAGAAGACAACACAAAGAGAGGAAAATAACGATATTACCCAAAATTGGAGCGATCTCCATAAGCACGAGTCCAATGAAATCAACAAAACAAGTTAGTACCGAGCATAGAAAAACAAATAACAAAAAGTTAACTAATTACACTAGACTAAATAAAAAGGGAAGAAAAAAAAAGGGAAGAAAGAAAATTAAAAAGCTAACTATTTACAACCTACTATTTAGGCTTCACACTAACTATACACTAGAAGTCTAAATAGCTGAGGGTCCACCCAAAAAGGGATTTGACTTTGAAAGACCAACGGTGGACCCTCCAAAGTAAACATGCCTCCCGAAAAATAATAATTCCGTTTGAAAAACGGAAGGCATGTGGGTGGTGAAAAAAGTGAACCATCGCCAATTTGAAATTTTGGGCGGACGATGGGGGATTTGGATACTTAGGGGGACAAGACTACATTAGTCTCAGAAAAATCAAAATCACATAGCCAAAATTCTTGGGGGGGTGAGGCAAGTGCAAGTGAAAAGCCCATGAGATGAAGGATCTCAAAATAACATTCTCGTTCAAGAATCAGGTCAAAGTCCTCAAGACTTTCAACCAATTATTGTGATAAATTTAATGGTTCGGGAATAGTAGGGGGTAAAGGAAAGGAAGGACCAACAACCTCAATACAATCGACAAAATTAATAAGAGGTTGAAAATCGAAAGTGCTAAAGCTTGGCTCACTCTCAATTATTTCTTCAACAAAAAGGGGTGGAGATGAAACACAAGTTTCAACCTCAACCCGATTTTGTGAAGAAATAATCTCATCGAGCATGGAATTGGTTTCTAGAAAACAAGCTTGAGAACTTTCGGAAGGATCATTAATTTCCTTAATCATTAACTCATAATCAAATGAACAAGAAGACATTTCATCTTCTTGTACGGGTTGCTCATAGCTAATGGATTCCCCGTATTCCAAATTACCTTCACAAGGCGATGAGGGATTAGTTACATACTCTTGAATTTCACGCTCAATGCGCTCATCTTCAAGAATTTGTAGGCATTCTCTCATTGTTTTGGGAGTATAACTTGGAAAACAATTCTCATAACAATTAAGGTTATCTAAAGCGTAATAGCGAGACATTTCAAAATAAGCTATTCAACAAAAGCAACAAGCGCCAAAATTTTAATTTCTCGAAACAATCTAGCACAAGTCAAAAGGAAAGGGGAAAATAAAGAATACAAATATGAATGAAAGAAATACTACGAAATAATAAACCAATTTCAATCTAAAACACACTCCCCGACAACGGGGCCATTTTGATCGAGCGGTAAAAGTGTGTTCGTGTGAGGAACAATCGTTGTGTGTTTCGCCACCGCGATGCAAAAACCTAAACTACAACTACACTTGACAAGCAAGCACATCGGTAAGTTGGGTATCGTAAGAAATCCACAGGGAGTGATTGAATTTTAGATTTTAGTTGTTTTATTATTTCAAGAATAAAAGTGTAAAAGCTGATGGGATGAAATCGTGAAAAAGGAAAAAAATAAGAAGTTAACCCTAAATTACAACTAATTAAAATGAGAGTCGGGATCGCGTACCCGCCATGGGCTAAACAACTAATAATTAGAATTTCGGTTAAAAAATATTCAACTGAACATTTTTAATTAATCATAAACATCACACAATAAGGAATTTAACCCAAAGTCGCGAGATTAAACCTTTAATAAAAAATGGTCACATGCGGATTAAATTCGGATTATCTCTATAAACACTAACGTTGCATGACAAAGAAAGTTAAACGCATAATAATCCGACTTTAATACCCGAGGTTTCACTTAAAGGCAATTTTCTCCAAAACCTAACTTTCGGAGCTCGACGCCCATTAATGGCGGAAACGCAACCCCGACCCTATTTATCTAAGGGTACATCATGAACTAAACTAATCAACAACTAATTAAACTATACAAGAAATAAATAAATAACTACAACTAATTAACAAAGCATGAAATTAATGGAAGCAAGTAAAGAAAGCAAGAGAAAAAGGAAAAGACAACTTAAATTAATAAACTTACATACATCAAAGTGGGCAAAACACCCAAAGTGGTGGAGTAGGGAATAGCTCCATACAAACCCTAAACTAATGTGAAATGTAAGATATGAATATCCCCTCAAAAATGAGAGAAGAGAGTATTTATACACAAAATATCCCATGGCAAACTTTTAAATAAACAAGAAGAAAAATAAATATCTGCAGGACTGAATCGATTTGGGGTGTCCGAATCGATTTGGTCAAAGGGATATAATCACACTGGTCCAAACCGAATTGATTTGGTATGACCGAATCGATTCGACCGAATTGATTTGGGGTGTCCGAATCGATTCGGTACCTACAGGTATGAAATCTGTAGCTTTGTCCTATTTTACGAAAAATGCCGGAATTTCTTCGTTATAGCTCGGAATTAGGCACGATTGGAGGCTACGCGAAGATAACTCAGAGGGATACAACATCCAAGAAGACATTGCGCCAAAACCCCAAATTCTAAAATGACTAAAATTCCCTTGAATATGACCTTGAGTGTGAATTTGGAGTAAAAGCCATCCTAAAAATCCCATAACTCTTTCGATACAACTCGAAATCATGCACCGTCGGTAGCCACGTGAAGAGAAATTAGAGGGATTAAACTTGCATGAAGAGCTTGGGATTCAAAACCGAATGATGGAATTACTAAAATGCCCTTGAAGCTGCAAAAGTCGACGAAACTTTTCCAAAAAGCATCCGAACTTCATACTAAGCATCCAAATACCTACAAAATCTCAATTAATTCCTACAAAGCATTTATATATAGAAATACGAGGTTGTCTGGTTAACGAGCATAAGTATAGGGATTAGGATATTTGAGGGGACTAATAATGCGTTAACGGGTGAAATACGCAATATTTGCGTGGTATCAGTCTAAGAGGTGATTTTCTTTCCTCTTACTTTTAATGAGCATGTCATTGATGTAGAACTCCATGGTGTTTCCCATCTGGTCCTTGAACATCTTGGTGACCAGTCGCTAATAGGTTGCCCCTGCATTTTTGAGCCCAAAAGGCATTACCTTGTAGCAGTATAATCCAACTATCGTGATGAAAGTTGTTTTAACCTGATCAGGGGCATACAAGGGGATATGATGATACCATGAGTATGCATCCAGAAAACTCCTTCGTGCGTGAGCTGCAGTGGCTTCCACTAGTTAGTCTATTTTTGGGAGGGGGAACTATCTTTAGGGAACGCTTTGTTGAGGTCAGTGAAGTCGATGTAGAATCTCCACTTCCCATTACTTTTTGCAACTACTACTGGTTGGATAACCACTTGGGGAATTGTACTTCCCGTATGGATCCTGCATCCAGTAGTTTTTCGACCTCCTTCTCTACCGCTTTAGCCTTCTCGGGTGCAGTTCGCTGTGCCTTCTGTGTTATGGGTTTGAAGGCAGGATTGACGTACAGCTGATGGCAGACCAAATTAGGATCGATTCTAGGTAGCTCGTATGGCTCCCATGCAAAAACATCTATATTGCATCTTAGTAGAGTTATCAAGTCCTTTTGTTCCTGGTCGGTGAGAGATGCTCCAATCAAGAAGACTCTACTACTATCGCCATCTCCAGTCGCAACTTCTACTAGATCCTCGATGACCCGCTCGGAGGGGAGGAGCCTGTTTTCCTCCACTCCAGGTCTTCCGTACTTTAATTGCTATTTAGAAGGTGTCAGACCTTCTTCTGTTTTCTCGCTAGGCTGATCAGCCTTCCTTTCTGGCCTTGGTCGGATGGCTGATATGAAGCACCTTCTTGCCATTGCTTGTTCACCGTGGATCTCCATTACTCCTCGCTCGGTTACATATTTGAGTTTCTGATGGTAGGTCGAGGAGACTGCCTTCATCGTATGAAGCCATCCCCTGTCGAGGATGGCCTGGTATGGCGAGTCGATGTCAACTACCAAAAACTCTATCATTTTGGAGACGTTTCCATTGCGCACCGGTAATACAATCTTTCCTAAGGGCATAGTTATTTTTCTAGCGAAGCCAACTAAAGGGACAGTAGCTTCCTTTAGGTCGGCGACTCTTAACTTTAATTTTTTGAATAGGTTGAGATACATTACCTCGGACGAGCTTCCTTGGTCGACGAGTAACTTGTCGACGTCAAAGTTAGCTATCCTGAGGGTAATGATCAGAGCGTCGTGATGTGGGGTTCTCACTCCCACCAGATCTTCATCTGTGAAAAAAATATATTTGTTATAGTCGACGTCATTCACTCGTTGACGCTTTCCCGACTGTGAATTTGCTGGATTGATCTGAAAAGACTGCATTACCACTGTAAGTTTCTTCATCTCCATTCGAACTGAATTTCTTTGGATCTGCCTGGCATCAGATGCCCCGTGAATTACCGTGAACTCATGTCCAGCGTCATCTTTGAGCACGTTGTCAGGTCTCGCTTCTTTATTGGCAGCCACTTTCTCTGCCCTTTTCTCTATAAACTCGTTCAAATGGCCAGACTGGGCTAGTTCCTCGAGGTGAGACTTAAGAGCTTTTCAATGCTCAGTCTTATGCCCTCCCTCTTTATGAAAAGCGCATCTTAACGCATTGTTCCTCTTCAAGGGATCTCCTCCCATCTTCCTGGGCCACTTGATGAATGGCTCATCTTTGATCTTCGCGAGAATTTTGTAAATTGGTTCTTTGAAGACAGTGTTGACTTCCTGGAATGCTTTCGACGCATCGTTGTTCCGTCCGTTCTTAGAGACATTTTCCCCCCCATTCTTTCCTCCTTTCTTCTGGTTCTCAGCTTTGTCACTGCCCTTGGTAGTGAGTTTAGCTCGATCGTTTTCTCCTGTACTGAGGCGAGTGACATCTTCCACCTTAGCGTACTTCTCGATGCGGGCCATCAGGTCATCAATAGTCATAGCCTCCTTCTTCGTCAAGGACTGGTAGAGAAGGGAAGAACTGGATAGCCCAATTTTGAAAGAGGCCACTGCTACCCCCTCCGAGAAATCCTCGATCTCATTGAATAATTCCCAGTACCTTTTCGCGTAGTCTCGGAGTGTCTCATGAGGCGTGTTCTTCATTGTTAGTAAAGCATCCATCCTTTTGGGATGGGAGCTACTAGTAATGAAGCGGGCCGTAAAGAGTTCGGCCAGGGATTTAAAACTTCTGGATCGGTGGGGGAGCCTTTCAAACCATTTTTGCGTAACGTCATGCAAGCTCGAGGGAAAAATTTGGCACCTTAGCCCGTCCCGGTGGTTACAAAGGGTCATAGCATGTCGGTACTACCTGACGTGATCAATTGGATCAGTCTTACCGTCGTAGATCTTAAACCTCAGAATGGCAAATTTCTTGGGGGCTTCTTCTTATTCTATTTCCCTCGTAAAAGGTGACTTCATCTGGGTTTTGAGAGCTCGTCTAGCGAGTTCTTGGGTCGATCTGGTACCGTGGTGGGCAGGATGTTGGTCTATCTCCCTGCGGACCAGATTTTATATGTTTTCGTCGCTGCGAGTAGGGCTCTGGTAACGGTGACCTCTTCACAGCTATTCGCGAAGGTCGTCGTTTGATTCGCCTTCTTCAACCTTTTGAGATCCCCTCCTAGGGATCCTTCCTCAGTTGTGAGACTTGGTCGCCTGAGGGCTAGGAGTACGGTATGGACGTCTCCTATTATCAGGATGAATCTCCCTCTCCAGTGTTTCCAGTCTTCTTTTCAAGCGAGCATTCTCAGCCTCATATCTACGAGAAGACTCCCTCTACTCGTGGAGCCTTGCCTCGTATGCATCAATCAGTCTATTGATATTTATGTGGACCTCGCTAGTCCTTGGCTTTCTTCGGAGGCTGGTCTTTCCAAGCGAGCCCTCTGATCTGAACATCGAACTTCAGACCTAATCCTGCGAGGAGCAGGTGGTTCTTGAATATCCCCTGCCTGGGGGGCATTGCTGCTGTGACCAGACATTTTAAACTCCTTTCTTGGTGTGGGCTCTTCTCAGGGAAAGATGAACGCTTCCCACAGACTGCGCCAATTGTGGTGAAAATTATTATGCAACACAAATAAATACAAGAGAGGCAATTACCAAGGAAGAACAAGGAATGTAAAATGATAATCACACAATAAAGGATGTACATGGTTCAGCAAAGATGTGCCTACGTCCACGGTGGTGCGGTTGGTATTATTTCTATATACTCCGGAGAGTAGTTAGAGAGAGTACAACTTGTGCTTTTGCCCCGGACCTAGGGTTCAATATATACATGTATGTTTAGGTTACTGGGGGTGTTGGATTCCCCCACATCTTCCATCTTTCCCTATAACCTCCTTTAATGGGAACGTGGGAAGAGATCGGATAATCAAAATAAGAGATTGGGGGCCTCGACTTTGGGCCGCCAAAATTGGGCTACTCATACAGGCCCATGATCTTAATTTTGGGTACCCATAGTAGGTTTCACCATCAATTCTCCAAATTTTGAGAATTTAGATTGCCTCTATTAAAAATATAAATATGAGGGAGTTTGGTTGGATAATGTTTAAATGGGGTTGCACTTCCTTGAAAGTCCTGAAAAAGCATGAAATTGGTTTTGGATGTTATTGGTGTTGAAATCACTTTGTGCTTTGATTTGTTTATTTGTTTAAGTCAATGTCTCGTTCCATTTTTACTCACACCAAAAGGAAGCATTTGAGTTCATTCATTAGGAGTATCCGATATTCATCGTGCACAATTGTCATGATTGTATGCATTGATTTTCCTATCTAATTTGATCACACCCATTCATTTATGCTATCATCGACTTGGTTGTTTTGTGTTCATTCATGGTGTGTTCTTGTTTGTTTGAAAAATTTTGAAAAATTCAAATTTAGTTGTTTATTCCTTGTGACACCCCGGCTTTGCTCATTTGATTTATTCTTCTAATTTTTCTATTTGGGGACATCATAAAAAGAGGGAGAATGAATTATCATATTTTGGGGGAGTTGTGAGTTTTTGAGATTTGATAAAGTATGCTTTCATCATTTAATATCTATGTTTATCTCTTTTCAAACTCAATACGTCACTTGGTATTTTTCTTTTTCTCATGTGTGTAGATAATTAGTTGTTGATCTCTGAATTGCACACCCTGATGAGAAAAGCGTTGAGATTACTGAAGATTCGAAGAGCAAACGATGAAGTCTTATTCATTTGTATCGTTCCAGTTTTGGGTTCATGGAAGGGTAGATTTGTATAGGCATTTTTGTTATTTGAAATTTCGGATGTTTGTTTTTATGTATGTACCAACATAGACATAGGGGGAGATTTGTAAGGACATTTTTTTCCATTATCAATTTGTATGTCAAAAGTCGTTACATCGTTGAAGAACATCAAGATCGTATCGTCATCAACGGATCCGAATTTCAAAAGAAGAAAGAATTTTTTTTCCTGCTTAGCCAGACGGGTCCGCCTAGATTGAAAGAACCGATCCGACCTAGGACCGGTCCGCCCCTCAACCGGACCGATTCTCTTGTTGAAGATCCAGTAGACCCCGGACCGGTAGCGAACCGATAAAGCCAAAATTAAAAAGAACCGATCCGCCCCCCTCGAACCGATCTGCCTCAGACCCGAATCGGTCCGCCTAGGACAACTTCAATTAGATCGTGTTCAGATTTTTTAGGCTGAAAGATTTCTATTTAAACCCACTTCGGCGATTTTTTTAGCAAGACTTCGATACACGATTTCAGAGCTCAAAAACCCTAACTCTTCACCTTTGTGAGTTACTAAAACTCATGTTTTGATTCACACAAATTTCCAAATCATTTGTGAATCGTTTTGAAACCCTAGAACACAAACATTGTTTTGTTCATACCCTTGTGGAGAAGACTGTTCTTCTTCTTCATTGCTGCCCTCCTGGAAAGGGAAACTTCCAGC
The DNA here is from genome assembly GCA_949130495.1 of Sambucus nigra. Classification (NCBI taxonomy): domain Eukaryota; kingdom Viridiplantae; phylum Streptophyta; class Magnoliopsida; order Dipsacales; family Adoxaceae; genus Sambucus; species Sambucus nigra. The sequence goes on along the minus strand of OX422222.1, from coordinate 329,081,682 downwards.
CGCCGACTACAGATCCGACGCCTGTGGGTAATTCTGTGTCACTGTATTTTTTCATTGTAATCTGAAATTGTATGTTACAATATTATAATGAAAATAAATGGTTTTGCCCCTTTGGGGGATTTTTCTTCACATGTGTGTGTTTGAATTCTCTTGCATGATTTACATCTTGTTCAATCACACCTAGTTGAATGTTTAGGGTTTATTTGGATTAAACTGTGTTTAATTATATAATTTCTTAATTTGAATGCACGCGCTACCTCTTTCATGGTTTAAGATGGTTGGTGTGTGGGGGGACAAAACATTAATAATGTGGTTGAGAATGATTGGTGTATGGGGACCCATGGAAGAAAACTTTAATAGTGTTGAAGATGGTTGGTTGGATTAACGGAGACAAAGTTCTTAACTTTTGTGAAGAATATAAAAGGAAGGTTTGGAGTGTAGTTTAGATAGATATAATGTGTGGTATTTTGTATTGAAAAAAGTGTATAAAAAATATATATATGACGTGGTGGTCCTTAAAAAAACCTTTTTTCTTCTTGTGATATTTTGCAAAGGTTGTGGGGCCCTTAGAAATCCCCTTTCTATCTTATTATGGGCTTTTGACCTTCAATTAAACCATGTTATTACCCTCATTTATGAGAGTTTAGAATGAAAAAGTGGGAGAAATCATAATACAGTTTACATAAGTTTTATTCTTCTTGATAAAAGATTTACAAATTGTACTTCTTTCATTCTATTTTTGGGCTTTTGTTGTAATTTTATTTATTTTATCTTCTTTAGATTACCACATGGAAACTCTCCTTGGACTACCTAATCAAACTAAATTGAAACCATTCTAAGGGTCCCTTTGGTTCGGGGTAAAATATGTTTCAACAAGGTGAAATGTAATATAGTGAAATACGTTTCCACTTATTTAGAGTTAAATTTTCTTCTCTACTCTTGTTTAAAGTTTTATAATTATAGGGTGTGCACTTATTCACAATGTCAATCCAACAAAAAATTAATTTTAAATATGAGAAAAACATTTCACCATATTACTTTTCATCGCAGTTAAAAATATTTCACCCCGAACCAAATGGACCCTAAAGGTGGCCATAAAGTGTGATCCATTATTTCCCCAAACTGGGTATGCGGTATGAATAAAATAGCTTTTTTCTGAAAGAATTTCTTCATTTTCATAACATATTGTCACACATGGGTGTGAACCAACTATACGTAAAAAATTGTAATCAAATCAATTTGAAATCTTTTAAAATATTAAATGAAAAAAAATCTTCTTTTTCATTAATAAAGAGACTAAAAAATGTAACCCTAACTAACAAATCCCCCTCCCCCCTCTCTCTCCCCTTAGGTTTTGTTTGATTTGTGTTGAAATTTTTTCAACTTGGTAAAAACAAAAGGTGAATTATTTTCTTGGTGATTTTTTTTTTCACCACCTCCGTTTGGATGAACCGATTTTCATTAGGTGAAAAGTTTAATATTTTCACCATTTATTGTTTAGATGGCAAAGAGAAAAGTGGTGAAAAGAGAAAATGACCATATTACTTACATACTTCAAATGCACACAAAAAAGGGCCATATTTAACTATTTGATTTTCATCACATGTGTCACGTCCATAAAAAATACATTAACATCTCCATACTTCATAAACTCAAATTGGATCCCCCCTAACAACCACACACATAGACAAACATACATTTATAATGTTTGATCATTGCATTTGTATAAACTTGTAACCCAATAAAATCACATTAAACACATTTAAATAGTAATTTTTCAAACATAATATTGTCCAAATATAACAAAAAATAAGTAAACTAACATTTAACAAAGTCCCCACGTGTATTTTTTTATCTTGTAAAACTCAACAAACAAATAAATTGTCCAAGATACGGTTGTCAAACATATGAAATATATCCACCCTTATCTTCAAGATCCCACCAAGTGCCTATGGATCACCTCACAAAATGCCATATTGAGACTAAGAAATTTTCCTCCTCCTCATCGGTTACATTCATATACAAGACCGCCCGATGTGGATTAGCCGTAAAAATGTCCACCACCACTAACCTCTTAGTGTAAATCAAGCCCTCAATATTCAAAACCACTTGAACAATCTATTCCATGTCATAGGCCTCCTTGGAAAGAACTTTGGTGAGGGTAGATAATGAAGGTACAATTGCTCCACAAGGCTCGAAATTTTTTTCAGATAAGAGATCATCACTTGCACCATAACTGGAGGAAGTATTGCCTCGGTGCCTTTTACATTTTGGTTTTGATCCACCATGAAATACCACGCCCTAGAAATAAACATTTTTATTAAAAATTTGCATAAGTTTATCTGGGAAATTATTGGAGAAACAAATGCACAAGGAAAATAGGTGAATTGTATATAAAGGTAACACGTCACACGCCGTGATTAAAAGGAAAATCTCACATTGCATGGTTCGCATGGAAGGACATTTAGGTTCAAATGATTATACTTAATATATGGGTAGAGTATGACTTGAATTGGTTGAGGAACATATGTGACATGGACAAGATTAATATAAGGTGATATTGTGCTAGTTCACGACGCAACAATGTGGAACTTTGCTCAATTTTTACAAGGCTCTAATTTAGCTATAAAAATTATTTTACCAAGTTTTTAGAGTCTTAAAAATATATAAAAAAAGGTTCATGGGGTCAAAAATAAGAAAAAAGAACATTTTTTCCATAAGGCCCGGTCGATCGGGGTCCCATGGTCGGTCGACCAGTGGTCTCAGATATGGCCTAGGCGGGACGATTTTTTATATGTTGTCTCCATTTTGACCATTGATCTACATGAGTTATAAACCTTATGCTTATTTATACCTGATATGGGGTTGTTTGGGAATGTAAATCTTTCCTTTTTAAACCACAAAGTCTTATAGTTTGGGTATAAGAGAAAAAAAAGAACGATATGTAGCCATATACATACTATATTTTTCCTTCAAACTTAAAACCTCTCTTTCTATTTAGATTTGGCCCCATGAGTGAAAACCCTTGTGCCCCAGATGATGTCCACCATATTCCCACACTCTTAAGCCTTCATTTATCCATTAAAGACTATATCTAAGCTCCCAAACACGTGTAGAAAGCTTAGGATAACTTTTTAGGTGAAGAAGATGGTGAGATTTGTAGGTTTGATGGGTGCTTGAATGGGGTATTCTTGATGATGAAGAGGATATTGTGGAGAATAAGGAAAGCTTGGATGGATCTTCCATAGAGGCAAGTTTAAGAGGGCTTTTAGTGACCCCCTTGGGTCCCCTTTGTAGGTGGGGTGGGGTGGGGGTGGCTTTATCTTCTTCATCATTTCCACCATTGTTAGAGCTTATTGAGGTGGATAAACTAACTTTATTTATGTTTGGTTGATATTGAATAAATTCAACATGTTTAGTTACACATATTAGGCTAAATATATGTAGGATTTGTTGTTAGTTTATATCTAAGTGTTGATTAATAATCATCTAAACATTTGTTTGAAAATGGGTTCCAAAAATATGATTTTTAATGAATTTAGAAATGTAAAATTTTTCAGAATATGTGATCTTAACATTTTAGGTAATAAAATGTGTTAGAATTATGCTTAAATAATAAATGATCTAATCTTATGCAAATAAATGCATTAGAGTTGTATGAGCCGTTTTTACTAGACAAAGAGGGGATTTTCTACTTGAAAAATGAAGATGAATATGAGAAGGAGAAACTCTCACTTTGATGAATATTTAAAGTGTGTGAAACTCATGTGGAAAGTAAAGTGGGTTAAATGTTGAAATGTATGAAAGATATGGCTTTACATAACTTGTGGTTTAAAAGTGAATAATGAAAGTTAAAGGGATTAAATGAGTGAATTGTAATGAAGTGAGTGTTAAGATGTCAATTTTCATAAATAAAGTGTGTATTTCAAATGTTGAGAAAATGAGACTTTAATATGTAGAAAGGTGTGATTTATGTATTAAAGTTGTTAAAGTAGTAAGTAAGAAAGTGGGGATAATTATGATATTGAACAAGTGGTAAAATGGTTAAAAAGTGTTTAAAATGTTAAGTGGGAACTTAATAACCATTTTTAAAAAATAACACTCGAAAAGGACCAATTAGTAAGTTTTGGCAAATGACGGGTAAATTGGTAATTTACTTGAAATGGGATATTTTTATGGTATATAAATATCAAAGAATGGTCTTACAATAGTGTGGGTTGAATAATAAATTAAGTCCTAAAATGTGGATGATTTTGATACTAAATGAACGTGTGGGTGAATAAAGGACTTAAAGAAGAAATAAATCATTTTCTAAGTGTTAATGGAAAAACAAACAGTTAAGTCCGGGCTTCTGATTTCGGCCGGTTGAAATAGAATAATGTGGATGTTTGTTAAATGTTAAAACACGTGAAAGGAACTCGGATGAAATTGGGATAAAGCAATAAGAGCTCGGAGTCCTTGGGTGAAATGCCCTAAATCACTGGACAGAGCATATGGTGCGCATAGACGTTAGTGTGGAACCCGTGTAAGAATGAGGTGTAGGGAGATTCCAAGAAAAGTTAAATAAAATGTGGAATATATCAAGAAATCGGTTGTGTGGTGATTGTGTTAATACAACCTCACTTAAATGAATTTAAAAAATGTTCCAGTAAAGGTGGAATGGACAAGTAAATGCGTAAATCTATTAATGTCCATAAATGAATGATAAAGGGTTAAAAGAAGGGGATAAATGGGTGGTTAAGAATCCTAAATGGTTACCCCATATTTAACGCAAGAATGTGTTGTAAAAAGGATTTTCGAAAAGCATATAATTATTTTTCAACACAACGAATGTGTGTATTCAATGAAAATATTAAAGTAGGTTCAAATGAATAAAAGGGTTAAGTTTCGGTAAAGGAATAGGTTCGAATCAAATAAAGTGTAATGGTTTCAAGTGTTGAACTGGGTGTGTTAAACAAGGTGAAATGCTAAGTATGAATAATGGAAGTCTTTACTAGATTAAGGTAAATCAATCTAGATAAGTAAGATTTTTAGAAACTAAAACGGTTCGTGCATTGGCATGTGTATTTTCAAAGGTGTACGTATGTAGATACATACATATTTTCGCATGCATGTGGTATAGCGTGTGAGTATTCATTTCTTTCGTTCGTTTATATACTGTTGTATAAATCCCACTGGGCATAAGCTCATGTCCCCACTTTGTTACAATAGGTTAGGAGCAGTTCTGTAGTTTGAGGGCATTTTACTGGTAAGTATACTTTATTTATGTCTACGTTTGTAGCTCTGTTTACTTGGAATTCAGGGGTGCTCCCCATGGGTACCTCACATAATTTATCTTGAAAATTGGATTCGCATGCTAATGAGTAAAATGTTAATTAAAATAAATTTGGACTAATAATATATTTAGGTTGTTTCATTGCACTTCACACCTAACACTGGGGTGGGATCGGGTTGACTCACCGGTAACCAATAAATTTGGGTCAGGTCATTAGAAATGGTATCAGATCTATAGGTTCAAGGTTCCTTTCGGGTGTGTTGCGACGAGGTCAGTATTAGATCTTTCGACGTCGGTGTTGGTTTAGGCGAGTCAAGATAGTTTGGTAACGATTTAGTTTATATCCTAGACAATAAATTTTAGTAGGTTTGCACGATAAGTTAGATTAGTGCCAAGTGGCACACTATTAGATTGATGAATATTAATCCCTTTCGCATTTCTGATTAGAATTGTAGAAATTTACGGGTTTCCATGCAAGCCAAAAAGGTGGTGGCACCATAGGTCGTAGAGTGATGTGTTTTGTGTTCCAGCCCCTATAGACATAGAGTCGTCGGAGATGTTAATAGAATTAAATATCACACGATTGGGCAAGTGGCAAAAAATTGTGAATAATCAACGGTAAGGATTGACTGTCAGAGTGTCATAATTATGTAATGGAAAATCGTGATTTGAATTATATGAGCATTGGGTGTGACACATATGAAGGTCAATATCGATGTTATAATTAGGTATTATGATCCTTAGGGTAATATTGTGATTGATGGTAAAGTCAATGGGGATATAAATTGATGTGGGCCAACATGAGTGGATAAATCAGTCTTAGTTTATAAAATGTTATCCTTATGGGTGAGTGCCTTAGTGATTGTTGGCTGGCAAAAGTACCATATAATTAATAACTAGAGTTACAGGTCATTTATAGAAAGGAGTCATGTGAGTGACAGTGGTGAGTTGTAGAGACAAGGGAGTGAACATTAGGTATCTCTTTAGAGAAGTGATCTGAAGAGTAATGCAATGTTTGATGAATAGGACCTTTACTGACACCTGTGGTGTATACCTGAGGATGTACGGGTTAGACCCAGTGTCACATGTCCTACCCAAAGCCTTATTAGTAGTAACATTGTGCAGTGTTCACCGCTACTTAGATGAAAACCTTGTGAATTCCCCTACTGAAGCAATGTGACTGAGTAACATGTTCATAAGTGTTACTTGCGTGGCGAGGAAGTACTAGGACCCTTGGGTGAGGGCCCAAATTTAGTACACCGCAATTTATGTACCTTGACTATGAGGTGGGTTAGATAATCTTGATGATCTAGGTAACCTAGGAGTGAACCTGGATAATCGTGCTGACTTAGTATTGAGTAAATGAATTTTAATGTTTTTATTATAGGGCCTCTTCCCGCGTTGTCAGGGTGGGCCTCCTCTTGGGCAATACTTGATGCCATGTGTTTTACCAAAGCCTTAATGGTATAAATTAAAGTTTAGTGATTGTAATTTGTCATTTAGAAATAGGATCCCTCGTGGTGTTCATAGGAATGAGCTTTAGTGTTCATAGGCAATGCTCGACGTCCCGTATCCTACCTACACACACACACACACACACACACACACACACACACACACACACACACACATATATATATATATATATATATATATATAGTTGTGTTAGTTGGTAAATTAACATGTGGTATGAGGTTCATGTGGTAAGACAAGTCAATTGTAGTGGTTGAACGCTCATAAAAGATTAGAAGATATAGGCTTGTGAAATCATATTGAAATTTTCCTTGGAGATGTACACTAAGGTTACTCTAGTGAGATGTTAATGCGGGTTGTAGATATTCCTAGTAATGATGAATTTAAGATTGCATACCATATATTGCAATGACAATAGTGTCGCTTCTCAGAACCCTTGGGAATTATTATTACATCAAGGTTTCTGCGGTGGTACACAATCGTATTGATTGAGAAGTGGCGAAGGACCCCAATTTTAAACTCAAAGGTCTTTTTATACTTTAAAATCAATTTCCTTGTTGAGATATGCGGAAGAGTAAGATGGTTCACAAAAACACTAAATTTTAATTTACTTCAAAAATAAATTTAAACCAAAGTGAAATAATATTGAAACACACACTTAAGTTAATTTCACTTAAACCATATTAATTAATCCAAGTCCAAGAAAATTTTCCTAAGTCATATTTTTCAATTTTAACAAGTTAGACCAAACCAATTTTATCAATTAAATTAAATGACTTGAATTAAATTAACATAAACATTACCCAATATTAAATTGCACCAAATTAAATAAGAAATGATTAAATTAAACCAGTTTTAACTTTTTACCTAAGCATGCTTTCTAGGTGATTTTGCAAAAGATAAAATAAACGATTAATCCACTACGTTGCGATGTACGAGGAAAAAACCCACAACGGGAAACCCATCCGAACTAGGAGACTTTCTCCAAGTGGGTAAATCAATGAAAACCTCTTCTTCTTTGTGTGATTTAGAAGAAAAACCAAAACATCTCTTCAAACGGTAGAGATGAAAAACCGGTGCCAAAAACTCCAAGAAAGTACAAATATATCTATGGAAGATTGAATAAACAATATGGGTGTAAAACAAGTGTTTAAACCATTTTTCTTGAAAATCAACAACACTTAAACAAAGAACTTTTTCCTTTTTGATTTCTCTCTCAAAACACTCTCTTAGAGGTTGTAGGATATGAAAAAGTTAAGTTGAAAACTTTGGTTCCCACACTTAGATATTCTGTCAAAAGTTAGTGGGGTAAAGTGGTGGAAAAAGTGGGAAAAACTGCTCAAAACTGTCAAATACATATTCCTGCCAAATCTCGTCCGAACGACATTTTCATTCGAACGAAATCTCGTTCGAACGAGACTTCTAATGAAGTTCCAGTATGAACTCGTTAGAAATATCGTTGGAAGCTCATTCGAACATCATGTTCGTTCGAACGACGCTTCGAACGACATTCTAGTGGCCTTATGGGGAACTCATTGGAAAACTCGTTCGAACGACACTTCGAACAAACTCCCAGAAAGTTTGAAAAATTTAATTCTTGCCCAAAAACTTTGTATTCTTTATTTTAAAGTTTAAATGAAATCTTTCTGAAATTAAACAACAGTTTTAAATAAACGTTCACCCATTATAAAATGTTCCAAGCTCCTATATATATATATATATTAAATGCATTCATACCTTAGTAGCAATGGAACCATGTTGGTGACATAGAAACGAGGCACAAACAAACTCGGCAATGTGATGAAGCTTTATACTCTTGGACGCTACGTCTTCAACAAACACGTCAGAGGCTTGAAGGATGATCAATTAACTTTATCCTATGACTCAAGCATTTTTGTTCAGAATTGAGCCAAAACTACAAAGGACTCAATTGGAAATTTGTGTCGTTACAAATCTCCCCCTTTGGCTATTCCGGGACAAAAACCAAATAAAAATCCTAAAGGGCCGTCAAGCTCTAATAGACTAATAAAAAGTCCCACCCAAAATAAAAATACAAGGCTTGACTCAAACAACCCAAGGCTCACAATCTTTGCCGGTGAAAGTTGTCACTTATAATATAATTCCTGCATACTTAAGCAAACACATTGCTTGACTCAAACAACCCAAGTATCACAATCTTTACAGGTGAAAGTTGCCACTTATAATATAATTCCTGCACACTTAAGCAAAAACATTAAACGCATAGGGAATATCAAAATATTAAAGACAATTAAATAATTACACACCCCCTAAATTAATTCTCTCCCTTTACCAAATATGATCAACTTAGAAAGACGTCTTCCCCTAAGATAAATCTCCCCCGAAATTAATAGGAATAGATACCATTTCTCCCCCTATCATTCTCCCCCTTTTTGTTCAGGAATAGACAAAGGCTAAATAATCAAAGATTAACTTATCTCCCCCAATTAAAGCATATTACCCTTAAACTAAAAAAGGGATACATAAAATGGGATAACAAGCTAAATATGCAAATGTGCAAAAGTGATGAGAACATTAAAGCATATGGGCAACAAAAGCACAACTAATCCAACAAATAATAACGGATACCAACTAGGATGCAAGAAATGATACCAATAGGATCCATAAAATATTAAGCATGTGATATCAACAAAGAATGTAACAAGGTAGATACCAATTATGAATTAAAGCATATATGGACTAGAAGGCAAGGCAAAGAATAAACAAAAATATCAAGTATATGTATACATAATATATGCCTAATAGACTCAAGTACACATGTATAGATATAAACACACAAATGGCACAAAATAAGATAAGCTTTTTCACACTCGTATGACAAAAATGTTTCATATGGAAACGGAAGTGTTGGGGTGTGAAAAAGTAACGATTAAATTTAGACCCAGTCACTTAAAACATGTTCACGGAGTTCTCAATTGATTGCAAAATTCATCACATTTGAATATAACCTCATGTGCTAATATAGATTGAACTCAATGAACAAACATACACAATGCATACAAGCCTAACATGTTGATAATTCTACAAACCAATAGAGTCAAGACATTGAAAGCGCAACTAGGATAAACGGACATTGTGCAAACCGTTGATATACCATCCAATCTCCCTCAATAAGCATTTATATTAATTTGGAATGAATATATCAATCAAACATAGGCCTTGGCAATTATTTTATTTTTAATGCCATATTTTCTTTTTTTAAGCCTTTGGACCACGTATTTCTTTTAGGTCCATTTAAAATGGTGGCTTACAATCGCAAAGGATAATAAATCCTTTCGGAGCCCTTCCCCGTGTACACTTATACATATTTTTAATTTCTCACAAATCTCACGTGCAACGGATTTTGACATGCACTAGTCGTCCTAGGTCACAAATATATAGATGCTAAGATTGGTAGGAGAACACCTCACAAAGCTCAAATATACATATGAAGATAAAATTTCAAATGAGCTCATGCATGTGTGAATTGAGGCATATAAAAATAGAATCCATTTAAATCAACACAAAATCCAACTACTCCATGTAAGCATGGTAAAGAACATAATAAGGGTTGGCAATCTAAACCAAAAGTTCTAGCCATATGCGAGTGTAAAAGATGGTATTCAAACACAAGTATATGCCATATAAAGTGTGTCAAACTAAAATACAGATAATAAAAATCCTTTTGAGTTTTTGAAATTTTTAACCAAATATAAAAAATATATACTCAAAAGACACACAAAAATCATTTGTATTTTTCATTAATCTTAAATTGCTAAAAAGATAAAATGTGAATGATAAACAAAAATCTTTTTGTATTTTTCATTTAATCCGCACAAAAATGAGGGAAATATAATACAAAAGATAAACAAAAATCATTATTCTAGCGTGTGATTAAGCATGGAGCATAGACTAGAAAATGATTAAAAATGCATATAAATAGCATGGGTGATATAGCATGAAGCATAAAAGTTAAAGTATGCAAATAAAACTAACACATTCAACCTTTAGATTTTGCAAGGGAGGAAGCATGTGGAAGTAAATAGGAATAAAATACCCTATCTTGTAAAGATACCAAGTCGGATCTCCTAACCCAAACTAATGAAGAGTGACTATCTCGGGGTATAGGAATCTTGACTACCTTGGTTGCCTTACGTTGGGATTTTCTTAAAAATCTTTTAAGATCAAAACAAAATTTCTTAAGATGACCTTTTCGAACACAATGTGAACACTTGAACTCACGGCGAAAAGATTTACCTAATAAGTGATCTCTAAAGGCTTTCCTAGGCGATTCTCCTAAAATGTTGGTTTTGACTTTGTGTTGATTCACTACTAGTATCGAAGCCTAAACCACACAAGTCATTTTTTATTTGGACCGTTCCTAAGATCTTATCTAGTTTTTTGGACCCACACTCCAAATCAAATTTGACTTTGCTAGAGTCTTTTAGTTTAATTTCTAATTCTACAATTTTAGACTCTAACAACGCATTTCTCTCTTCAAACTCGAGAAGCTCGTTTTTCAAGGATTCCATTAAACCCCTAAGGCTATCTCTCTCGCCTTCTACATATTCAAGCTTCTCTCGAAGAGTCCTCTCACATGTCCTAAGGTCTTCTACCAACATATTATCATCAATGACCTTGACACACTCTTATAAACTTGATTCTAACTTCAAATTAACTCTTTTTAATTTAATTGATTCTTCATATAATTCTTGAAAAGCATTTTGAAGTTCAATCACAGTAACCTCTTCTTAATTTTCTCTCTCTCTTTCTTCTTCACTCTCACTACCATCAAAAGCAAGGGAATCATAAAATATGACCTTGGAAGTGTCATGCGTTAAAGTTTCATCAATAGATGAGTTCTCACTATCAATCACATGACTAGCCATAAAAGCCACAAAGTTGGGCTTAGTGGAGGAATCGGGTTACTCTTCCTTATCACTATCACTAAGGGTTGAATTATATGAAATGGGTCGCTTACACTCTCTCCTTAGTTTAGTGGGGCACTCAGAAGCCCTATGGCCATAACCCTCACAACCAAAACACCTATTTGACTCGTCCCTATTTAAATTTTCATTAATAATTTTAGGGATTCTCTCGGCTTTGTCATGCTTAGAAGTTTCAAATTTCTTAAAGTCATTTTTAAATTTATCTTTGTTAATTTTAAGAAACTTTCGAAATTTCATAGCAAACAAGGCCATGTCTTCCGAGTTACTATCACTCTCGCTCTCTACTACTTGTTTTTCCTCTTTTCGGGCTTTTAAAGCAATGCCCTTTTCTATTTTCTTTTCAATTTTAGAGGGAAACATGTCCAGTTCATAGGTTTATAAATCACCTACAAGCTCTTCTAATTTCGTAGAGGCTAAAGTTGGTAAAGAATTTAACACGGTCACTTTTAGAATAAATCTATCGGGTAGGGACCTTAAAATTTTCTTTACTACTCAGTGGTCGGGTATTTTCTCTCCCAAATTAAAAGATGAATTAAAAATATCGAAAAGTCTAGCATAAAATTCATCAAAAGTTTCTTTTTCATTCATTTTGATAGTTTCATATTGAGTGGTGAGGCTTTGGAGTTTCGAAGCTTTAACGACACTAGTACCTTCATGAGTAAGTTGTAAAATATCCCACGCTTCTTTAGCAGTCTCACACATCATACTGAGTCGAAATTCATCCAGTGTGACAGAGCTAAATAAGGCGTTTAAACCTCGGGAATTAAAGTTTGAAAGTTTAAATTCACCATCACTCCATCTATCGGTCGATTTGGGAACGCGTTCATTTTCTACTAAATGAGTTGGTGGAGACCACCCGTTAACTACAGACATCCAAACCCTCTCATCGATAGATTTAAGTGCCAATTTCATACGCGCTTTCCAATACGCATAATTAGAAACATCGAAAATAAGAAATTTAGAAAATGGGGAAAATTCCATTTTAGCCAAAAATATTTAAAGGATCTTAACGAAGTAATTTATCATTTTTGGCTCTGATACCAATTTGAGAAGTGGCAAAGGCCCCCAATTTTAAACTCAAAGGTCTTTTTATACTTTAAAATCGATTTCCTTGTTGAAATATGCGGAAGCGTAAGATGGTTCACAAAAACACCAAATTTTAATTTACTTCAAAATTAAAATTAAACCAAAGTGAAATAAGATTGAAACACACACTTATGTTAATTTCACTTAAACCATATTAATTAATCCAAGTCATAGAAAAATTTCCTAAGTCATATTTCTCAATTTTAACAAGTTAGGCCAAACCAATTTTATCAATTAAATTAAATGACTTGAATTAAAATTAACATAAACATTACCCAATATTAAATTGCACCAAATTAAACAAGAAGTGATTAAATTAAACCAATTTTATCTTTTTACCTAAACATGCTTTCTTGGTGATTTTGCAAAAGATAAAATAAACGATTAATCCACTACACCGCGATGTACGAGGAAAAAACCCATAACGGGAAACAACCTTGGACGACCCTAGCCTCAAATCCACTAAGTACGGAATTTTACAAATACAAGCAAGATGACTTACAACACTCGACTCAATCCCTCTCAAGCCCCGATGCGTCTTCTTGTATCAACCTCTTCTTAGCGAATAACCATGGAGATCCACCGCAGTCTCGGAATCCACCGATTGGACTTTATATGGTCACCGTCATCCAAACTAGGATCCTTTCTCCAAGTGGGTAAATCAATGAAAACCTCTTCTTCTTTGTGGAATTTAGAAGCAAACCCAAAACGTCTCTTCAAACGATAGAGATGAAAAACCGGTGCCAAAAACTCCAAGCAAGTACAAGTATATCTATGGAAGATTGAATAAACAATATGGCTGTAAAACAAGTGTTTAAAACATTTTTCTTGAAAATCAACAACACTTAAAAAAAGAACTTTTTTCTTTTTGATTTCTCTCTCAAAACACTCTCTTAGAGGTTGTAGGATATGAAAAGGTTAAGTTGAAAACTTTGGTTCCCGCACTTAGATATTCTGTCAAAAGTTAGTGGGGTAAAGTGGTGGAAAAAGTGGGAAAAATTGCTCAAAACTGCCAAATACCTGTTCCCGCCAAATCTCGTTCGAACGAAATCTCGTTCGAACGAGACTTCTAACGAAGTTCCAGTGAACTCGTTAGAAATCTCATTGGAAGCTCATTCGAACAACATGTTCGTTCGAATGACACTTCGAACGACATTCCAGTGGCTTTATGGGGAACTCGTTGGAAAACTCGTTCGAATGACTTGTGGTTCGAACAAAAATCTTGTTCGAACGAAAATCTCATTCGAACGACACTTCGAACGAACTCCCAGAAAGTTTGAAAAATTCTTTTTTGCCCAGAAACTTTATATTCTTTATTTTAAAGTTTGAATGAAATCTTTTTGAAATTAAACAACAGTTTTAAATAAACGTTCACCCATTATAAAATGTTCCAAGCTCCTATATATATGTATTAAAATGCATTCATACCTTAGGAGCAATGGAACGATGTTGGTGACGTAGAAACAAGCACAAACAAACTCGACAATGTGATGAAGCTTTATACTCTTAGTCGCTATGTCTTCAACAAACACGTCATAGACTTGAAGGATGATCAATTAACTCTATCCTATGACTCAAATGTTTTTGTCCGGAATTGAGCCAAAACTACAATGGACTCAATTAAAAATTTGTCTCCTTACATTGGTAGACCCCATGTTGCATAGCATAGGTCAGGAAATGACTTGAAATTTCTTGTATTAGACGTGGGGGTTATTGGAGAGATAATTGAGTGTGGTGTCATCACCCATAATGCATTTAGGAATCATTATCGTATTGGGGTTTACATAGTGATGGTAAATCATTAACGGTTGAAGTAGGTTTGGGTCACGTTGATTTATAAAAGTACTTGGATATAATGCCACAGTATTTCTTTGTGAGCATGTGTCATGATATGACATTCAAGGATAATTTCATAAATAGGCTGATAAATTCCAGGCGGTGCACCTAGAAGACTTAGAAAATGACGAGTATCGTTGTGGCTTTTAGAAATAACACACGGGGCAAAGTGCAGGGCATAATTTGTGCTAGCTGCGTGGTTAGTAATGACTCTGTTGGAGGAAATCATTAGGTATGAGTGTTGTTTGAAAGATTAGATGCCATTAGGGTGATTATGGTTTAGTATCATGTAAACAGTTCTAAGAGTGGTATCAATGGTTCATGAATTGAATGTTTGAAACTGTGTGAGCACTATGTGCACTTGATGAAAGTGATCTTGAAAACTGAGGTTATCTACCGTGTGGTGAAATTTTGGAGGCCAAGCTATGGTTCGTTGATAACTAACGATAAGTCTCAAGAGAGGTAACTTCGTCCTATGTTAGAATAATTGTTCATGCCGGTGATGGATAGGTAGCGTTAGTCTTAAGGAGGGAAGCCTAACATTTTACCTTATCAAAAGAAACTTGTTTGTGTTCCTTTCGTTCGACATGAATGAATGATTCTTAAGTTAGACATGTTAAGGTTAGCAGGCCAATCCAGGGTACGTGGAAAGGCTATAGTGCTTGACAGGTATCGATATAGAGTTATATAATTCAAGTATACGTTGTGAGCTCGCACTTTAGGTGGTTGGATTCACTGTCAGAATTTGATTATTTTCTTTTGGACATAGGAGTCACCAGATTTATTGCATTTATTGTGTCCTCTTTGATCCCGGTAATGGGAAGTTGTTGATTAGTTTTAGGCCAGTTGTGGATAATGTGTCACCGTAAATGAGTACGCTCTTCTCCAGATGCACCTTTGTTTTACACCAGTTTGTGTGTACATATGGTCTTGCACAGTTGCATATATTACTTGATTGCCTAGGTTAGCATGCTTTTTAGTTAGTCAGTGTAACTAGTGAGACTGGATCGTGTGGCCCGAGGCTGTGACCTAGGAATATTATGAATATTGGAATTTGATAAGACATATCATGGTAGTGTTGCACTTGGTTCGGAATTGTATGGATTGAGGGTGTAATCACTCGTATATGTTTGTGTTGTGATACCTAGGATGACTCTAGGTCAACATAAGGATATCGTAGGAGATATCGGTCGGGTAGACCTTTGTGATAATGTGACTGACTTGATAATCATTGGCATGTATAATCATAAGTGTTGAGGTTATATTAGCCTAGTCTAGGCGTGACCCAAGATTTGTTTGAATAAATGTAGGTCGTCAATTCTAACGTGGAGGCAATCCTCGATAATTAGTTTATTGGTGATGGTACCACATTTGACAAATATCAAACATCTTGAGGTTTTGTTAAGTAAGCATGTTAGGCATGATAGAGTTTTGATAGGACATTAGGCTTCATTGTGATTTGATTGGAAAGGATGATTGATGATATTGAAGCCTTTGGGTTTAGACCATAGTGTTAAGAACACCCTAGGATTTGGAATTAATTGAAGGTGATTGGATCCTAAAGTTGAGGACCAAGAATTTCGAGGATGAAATTCCCTAAGGAGGGAAGTTTGTAATACCCCGCCCTAGAAATAAATATTTTTATTGAAAATTTGAATAGTTTATCCGGGAAATTATTGTAGAAACAAATGCACAAGGAAAAAGGGTGAATTGTACATAAAGGTGACACGTCGTACATCGTGATTAGAAGGAAAATTTGATGTTGCATGGTCCTCATGGAAGGACATTTAGGTTCAAATGATTATAATTAATATATTGATAGAGTACGACATGAATTGGTCGAGGAAAGGACGTGACATGGAGAGTGGCGGATCCAGGATTTTAATTCAATTGGGGCGAAATTCAATAAAAAAAATGGGGTATAATTGATTTGAGTATTATTTTTTTAATAAAATTTTTTAGATATAATTTTTTGAGTATAATTGATTTGGAAAAAAAAGGAGATCGAAGGGAAATTAAGAGGATGGCCTGGATTAAATGTCATAATTAGGACCCCAATACTAATTAATTATGATATATGTGGGTTTGGACTATTAACGGGGCACGCTATTGGGGTTTTCATCTACCACAATATCTCAAGGATACTTTACCAAAAATTACCAAAATTACAGACAAAATTTTTTTGTTATGCAAAAATCAAAATTCGACACAAGAAACTCACTAATTTTATGAGACTAAATAAACCATAAAAACCAAATTTCAGACTATATACACAAAATAAACTAAATTTTCTGCAAGAGAACAGGGGAATAATATTTGTTGTGGGATGATCTTGCAAGCTGAGCAGGGGAATAACACAACCGTAAATCAAATCTTAAAATCCAAAACTATAGCCAACATCATCACCCAGCCATTGATTTTTTTTTCTAAATCACCACGAACTCCCCCCTCCCACCACCGCTACCCACCATCACACCAATACAGATTCATTCTACAATGAATATAAACCAAACTTTATGGTGAAATCAACCAAAAAATCTAAAAAATAAAACATGTAGTTTGATTTGGATTTAATCATTTGGGATTAACATTATAACCAACACCTTAAAAACCCACTTACAAAACCAAGATGAAACATCGTAATGGTGTCAAAAAATTCTTAAAACCCCACTTACAAAACTCAATCTGGGAATAAAATGGTTTTTAAACCAAATCTAGAAAGGACCCACATATCTGTCTATATATATATATATATATAATATAAACCAAACTTTATGGTGAAATCAACCAAAAAATCTAAAAAATAAAACATGTAGTTTGATTTGGATTTAATCATTTGGGATTAACATTATAACCAACACCTTAAAAACCCACTTACAAAACCAAGATGAAACATCGTAATGGTGTCAAAAAATTCTTAAAACCCCACTTACAAAACTCAATCTGGGAATAAAATGGTTTTTAAACCAAATCTAGAAAGGACCCACATATCTGTCTATATATATATATATATATATATATATATATATATATATATATATATATATATATATATATATATATATATATATATATATATATAACCCATAACTAAACCTCTGTTAATCTCACACAAACCTTATCAAAATCTTCAAAACCCACCTCAACCATCACTCCTTGATACCGCACCTACTTTTCAACTCGCCACCCCCTTTAACCAATAACCCGAACTCAGCGGCTCCGTCTTAAACCCATCCAGACCCGCCGCTCAATACAAGATAATAACCCTAATTTTTTTTCAAATCTAAACCGGGGTGGCCTCCCCAGCTCTTCCTAACGTGCGTCCGCCCCTGGACAGGTACATGGTAAATATAAGGTGATATTGTGCCGGTACACGACACAACAAGGTGGAATTTTGCGCGATTTTTACAAGGCTCTACTTTAGCTATAAAAATTATTTGACCAACTTTTCAGAGTCGTAAAAATATATATAAAAAGGTAATGGTGTCAAAAATAAGAAAAGATAAGATTTTTTCCCCAGGGACAAATCGGTCGGGGGTCTCAGACACTACACCAAAATGATAAAATTGTCACCTTTCAGCCGGCCACCCTTATCAAGGTCATTGACCGTGACAAAAAACACGCGTTTTGTGTCACGGTCATTGACCTTGACACGACCGTGACAAATAATTGTCAAGGTCAATGACCGTGACAAGTCCGTGACAAATTTACTTGTCACGGTCATTGACCGTGAAAATTCTTTAAATAATTGTCACGGTCAATGACCTTGACACGACCTTGACAACGTTTGCAGCAAAAACCCTTTCCCCCTTCTTTTTTCCCTCCCGTCGTTCCCTCCCTCTCTGTCTCTCTCTACTTTCACGTTTAATTCTCTCTCTCTCTCTCTCTCTCTCTCTCTCTCTCTCTCTCTCTTCCATTTATATATATGTTTGTGTGTATGTATATATAAGTGTGTATGTGTGTATATATGTTCATGTGTGTGTGCGTGTGTGGGGGGTGGGGCAGGGTGGGGGTAAGGGGTGGGGCAGGGTGGGGCTGTTGTGTGTGTGTGTGTATATATGTGGTGGGTGGGGGTGTGGAGGGAGGTGGGGAAGGGTGGGGGGCTATTTTGTGTGTGTGTGTGTGTGTATGTGGTGTGTGTGTGTGTGTGTGTATGTAGTGAGTGGGGGTGGTGGTGTGTGTGTATGTGGTGAGTGGGGGTGTGGAGGGAGGTGGGGAAGGGTGGGGGGATATTGTGTGTGTGTGTGTGTATGTGGTGGTTGGTGGTGTGTGTGTATGTGGTGAGTGGTGGTGGTGGTGGTGGTGTGTGTGTATGTCATGAGTGGGGGGTGTGGAGGGAGGTGGGGGGGGGGGGGGGGTGTTTGTATGTGGTGAGTGGGGGGTGTGGAGGGAGGTGGGTGTGTGTGTGTATATTTGAATTAACCCATGAATTTGTATTTTTGTATTTGAATTAACCCATGAATTTATTTTTGTATTTGAATTAACCCATGAATTTATTTTTGTATTTGAATTAACCCATTATATGAAACATACTTGAAATTAAATATAGTGCGCATAGATACTAGCCTTCTAGTTCTTATGCGTACGCATTCAATAGCCCTTAGACCCGTTCGAGAGTCATTAACCCTGTAATGAGATCTCTCGAATTATCCCGTTTGGACAGTTTGAGACTGTATAATTTCTGTATAATATTCTTATTGTCTTAAAGTTGTTACTTTTGGAGGAAGTTCTGCAGTCGTATCTTAATGTTCTCTGGGTACCTACTAGATTGACAAGTGTGACTGTTATTTCAATTGACCAATTGAAATAACACTCACACCTACCAATCTACGTCGTGTACTTGGAGAACTACGGGGATATGCTGTCGAATTTTTTTCAAATCGTAACAATGTTCATGAGTTGTTAAGTATATTATAGAAAAATGCAGTCTTGAATGGGACAGAACCACTTACCCTTTAATAGGATAATTAAATGATGGGATAATTAAATAAAACATACTATAAATCTAAGTTTTGTTTACCTTTAATAGGTGTTTAGTTGTGGTAGCTGTGATGGGATATCCGAAATACAAAGAGTGGATGAGTGAGACTAATAGAATGGGGGATGTGTTTCGCAGAGGTGATAACGAATTTGTGAAATATGAAAAGTGATGTCGTAATGATGAAGATTTTTCGTGTCTGTGTGCTAGGTGTAAAAATGGTAAGGTGTTTGAGTGGAAAATAGTTGAACTACATTTGTTAAGATCGGGTATGCAAGATAGTTATCGATTTTGGAGTTTTCACAATGAATTGAAAATTCCTTTTGTCCCCGACAAACCTTCACAACAACCTTCAACAAGTAGAATAGATGTAGAACGGGACGACGTAGATCATAATATGTTAGAGGATTTAGTTGATGATGCGTACAGAGTTTATGAAGTAGAGGAGAATGAGGTTACTGATGATGTAGAAGATTCAAGTGCTCGTGAAGATAACACGATAAAACTTGACGATGACTACCAAAGTTTAAAATTTAAGGCGACCCAACCGTTATACTCTGGCTGTGAGAAAGATCAAACAACTTTACATGCCATGGTTGGTTTTCACAGTTTGAAGACGCAGTGCGGTTTGTCTGTCAATAGCGTGACGGGAATTCTGAAATGGGTGAAGGGCTTATTACCCAAGGTGAATACACTTCCAAATAGCTATCCTGTTATGAAGAACAGTTTGAAATGTTTGGGAATGAAGTATAAATCGATTCATGCTTGTGTGTATGACTGCATACTATACCGAAAGGAGTATGAAAATCTCGATCGTTGTTCGGTATGCGATGAACCTAGATATGTCCAATCTACTAGTAAGGAAGGCACAAGCTCAAAAGTGCCTCAAAAAGTAGTGAAATATTTTCCCGTTGGGCCTAGATTAAAGCGATTTTTCATAGTACCATGGATTGCAGAGGCAATGACTTGGCATGCTAGGGCAGAAGTAGGGGGTAATATCATGCGTCATCCTATTGATTTTACTGCCTGGCGGAGGATGAATTTTGAGTATCCCGATTTTGCTCGAGAACAACGCAACATTCATTTGGCTATATCAACAGATGGTTTCAATCCATTTGGAAATCTAAGCACCAATCAGAGTGTATGGCCAGTGATCCTAACCCCACTCAACCTCCCTCCTTCACAGTGTATGAGACCTGAATTTTCGATGATGGCTTTATTGATACCTGGGCCAAAGGCACCAAGTGATGACATTGATATCTACCTGTCTCCTTTGGTAGAAGAATTCAATGAGTTGTGGGAAGAGGGTGTGCAATTATTTGACTCTTTTAGAAAAGAAGAGTTCACGCTGAAAGCTATGTTGATGTGGGCAATTCATGATTTTCCAGCTTATGGGACATTATTAGGATGTGTAGTACATGGTTATTTGGGGTGTCCTATTTGTGGAGAGGAGACTGAATCTCTTCATCTATCCTCTAGCTTAAAAAATGTATACCATTGCCACAGGAGGTTTTTACCCCCAGCTCATAGTTTCAGATTTGAGAAAGGTTCCAATTTTTTATTGGGCGGAGTTGAACATAGGCTACCGCCGAGACAACTTTCGGGTTCAGAAATTGAAAGTAAATCTTCTGAATGTGGCCCAAATAAGCCAGGTAAGAATCCCAAATTTAAGAATGTCAAGCATAAGAATACCCCAACTAGGAATGAAACTGAGATAAGAAAGGCATGGTCTCGGAGGTCAATTTTATTTGACTTGCCTTATTAGAAGAATAACCCGGTACGCCATGTATTGGATGTGATGCATGCAGAGAAGAACTTCTCTGAACATATTGTGGGTACTTTACTTGGGGGGAGTCATTCGAAGGATGGAGAAAATGCACGAAAAGACCTTAAAACGTTAAAACATAAGCCACAACTATGGTTGAAAGAAGATAGTAGGGGAAGGACAATAATTCCCCCTGGTGCGTTTAATTTGACGAGTGGGGAAAGGAAGGTGCTTCTAGACACAATATATAATTTGAAGGGCCCATCTACGTTTTCGTCCAACTTGCAAAGGATTGTGAATTATTTTACTCATGATTTACATAAGTGTAAGTCCCACGATTGGCATGTGATCATGCAATTGGCTCCTCTATTGTTTAAGCACTGTTTCTCCAAGCACAAGGATTTTTGTAGGGCTATTATGAAAATTAGTATTACCTTCTCCCTCTTGTGTGAGAAGGTAGTGAATCGAGAACACATAGTGGCCGCAAAATTTGCTGTGAACGAAGCGATTTGTGTATTGGAGAAGTACTTTCCCCCAACATTTCTTTGACATAAGTGTTCACTTGTTGGTACACCTATGCAACGAGGGACTTTTTTGTGGTCCAGTTAGATATCGGTGGATGTATCCATTTGAAAGATTGATGAAAGTTTTTAAAGATTACGTCAAGAATACGCGATATATTGCAGGATCAATTGCAGAGGAATACATCACCGTGGAGTCATCAATATATACTCGGGAATATATGCCTGACTGGACCAGCGTTGATGACACTGATGAATTCGTCGATGATGGTGGTAATGTGATGGGAAAACGAGTGAAATTAACGATTTTGCAACATGAACAAGTAGCTCGTTATCTATTTGACACCCATAAAGATGTCGAAGAATGGAAAAAGTAAGTTTCGATTATTATAATGTTTAACATTATTTTAGATTATTTTATACATGATTAATTTTGTAATATGCAGTAAATATAAAGCCTGTGAGAACAATAAAAGAAGAAAAATAATGGTACAATCAGACATCGAATTTGGGCTATGGTTGACACAAGAGGTAATTATAATGCAAACAGTCGTTATATAACGTTACATTACACTCAAATTTTACCACTAATATAATTAATTTATCTATATTCTCAGCTCCTAAAGATGGGTGATGCGACATCAAGGCTTGCTCGTCTAGCCACTGGACCCTTGTTCGTGGCATAAGAGTACAAAAAGTATCGATTGAACGATTACATTTTCGGCGCTAAAGTGTACGAGGAAAGTACAAATGTACAGAACTCGGTAATTTTATACAAGGCTCTTACTTTCTTTCGAGCGAGCGCAAAAGATAAAAACCTCGTTGAAGCTGAAATGACTTACTATGGTGTAATCCAAAATATATTTGAATTGGATTATATAAGCTTCAAAGAGGTTTTATTTTACTTTGAATGGGTAAGAGTTGAGGATAAAAATGCTTGTAAAGTTGATCCTGTCACCAATTTGATCATGGTTGACTTGTCCAAGTTGAAGAGCAACGACCACGTGAGCGATGAGCCGTTTGTTTGTACATTTCAAAGGTTAAGCAAGTGTTTTACTCGGAGTATATCAACAATGAGCCGTGGTCAATTGTCCAACACGCGCCAAGGCGTCTAAATAGTAGTGTGGATGACTTGGCTGCTCCTACCGAATATCAATCCATTTTTGATGATAACCCGAATTCGAAACAATTTTTCAATTTGTAATAAATATTTCAATTTGTACCGAAACATCCATTTTTAATGCTTTTAATTGATCTGCACTTTATCATTTTCACTCTTGTGTAGTGTGCGTGTGTGGAGAGGAGATTAATACATAAATATTCCAACTACATCTAAGTTTTGTTTATACTAATCCGTGAATATACGCTTCTTACCTTTAATAGGTGATTAATACATAGTTATTTGGGGTGTCCTATTTATGGAGAGGAGACTGAATCTCTTCGTCTATCCGAACACTAAGAAATGCCATAATCCTATGGAGCGATGCTCTGCAAATTCCTCCCAACCGTTGTGTAGACAAACATCACCAGTTGAAGTTGTCAATTCCACCTTTCAATGGTCCACCACTTGGAACCTATGGCAAAACATGGGAAACAATTGAAAGGTGGAATTGACAACTTCAACTGCTGATTTTTGGCTACACAACGGTTGGAAGGAATTTGGAGTGCATAAATCCATAGGATTATGGCATTTCTTAGTGTTCAGATAAGAAGGGAATTATATTTGACACGATTATCCGGGGTACATTAGTTGGAAGGAGGTGCCATATGAGCTCAAGTTAGCTGTTTGGGTGACACTACAGGTAATGTATTTATGTTTATATGTTAATTTCGATTTCGATTTCAATTACGATTTATATTTATCTATATTTGAGGGACGGATACTAATTTTACTTTATTTCAATTCAGGGGACAGGGAGTGGCCCTAAGGGTAGGCCACATATGCTCTATACTTATGTGGCTATTCGGACGAGAAGGGAAGGATAAGGAGGTGTCCCCGAGCGTCGCGGTACAAAATCTCTTTTCCATGCAAATAGTTTGTAGATTTGAGATAATTTATGGTGATGTTGTTTCTTCTTAAATAGTTTCTATTTTGAATATATATTTGCATTATCTTTAGTTTGTTTGGATACATTATGTTTGAACAGGTACAACGTTGCTATAACAGGTACAAATATACTGCTGGGCAGTGGTAGTGGCCATACTGCCCAGCAGATTTTTTTTAAATTCTGCCCAGAATTGTCACGGTCATTGACCGTGACAAGCCCGTGATAACTTTTTATCACGGACGTGTCACGGTCAATGGCCGTGATAATTTTTTTAAAAAGGGTCACGGCTTTGTCACGGTTAGAAACCGTGACAAAACGTGTCACGGTCATGGACCACGACACGACCGTGACACAAAACGCGAGTTTTGTGTCACGGTCAATGACCGTGACACGACCGTGACAAAAAAAGTTGTCTCACCTCAAAATGTCACGGTCATTGACCTTGACAAGTTGCATTTGTCAAGGTCAATGACCATGACAATTCGACAGATTTGGTGTAGTGAGATATGCCCTAGGTGGGATGAGTTTTTATATGCTGTCTTCATTTTGTCCATTGATCTACATGATTTGTCAATCTTAGGCTTATTTATACATGATATGAGGTTGTTTCGGAATGTAAATCTTTCCTTTTTAAACCACAAAGTCTTATAGTTTTGGTATAAGAGAAAAAGAGAACGGTATATGGCCATATACACACTCCATTTTTCCTTCAGACTTAAACTCTCTCTTTCTCTCTAGACCCATGAGGGAAAAACCTTCTGCCCCAGATGATGTCCACCATAATCCCATGCTCCTAAGCCTTAATTTCTCCATTAAAGACTATATCTAAGCTCCCAAACACTTGTAGAAACCTTAGGATCACTTTTTAGGTGAAGAAGATGGTGAGCTTGGTAAGTTTGATGGGTGCTTGAAAGGGGTATTCTTGATGATGAAGAGGATATTGTGGAGAATAAGGAAATCTTGGATGGAGCTTCCATGGAGGCAGGTTTTAGAGGGCTTTTAGTGACCCCCTTGGGTCCCCTTTGGAGGTGGGGCGGGGTGGGGGTGGGGGGATCCTCCATATTTTTCATCATTTTCACCACTGTTAGAGCTTATTGAGGTGGGTAAACTAACTTGATTTGTATTTGGTTGATATAGAATAAATTCAACATGTTTAGTTACATATATTAGGCAAAATATATGTAGGATTTGTTGTTAGTTTATATCTAAGTGTTGATTAATGACCATATTAACATTTGTATAAAAATGGGTTACAAAAAGATGATTTATAATGACTTTAGAAATGAAGAAATTTTCAGAATATGTGCTCTTAACATTTTAGGTAATAAAATGTGTTAAAATGGTGTTTAAATTATAAATCATGTAATCCTATGCAAATAAATGCATTGGGCTTGTATGAACCATTTTTGCTAGACAAAGAGGGGATTTTCTACTTGAAAAATGAAGATGGATATGAGAAGGAGAAAATCTCACTTTGATTAATACTTAAAGTGTATGAAACTCATGTGGAAAGTAAAGTGGGTTAAATGTTGAAATGTATGAAAGATATGGCTTTACATAATTTGCGGTGTAAAAGTGAATAATGGAAGTTAAAGGGATTAAATGTGTGAATAGTAATGAAGTGGGTGTTAAGATTCCAATTTTCATAAATAAAGTGTGTATTTCAAATGTTGAGAAAATGAGACTTTAATATGTTGAAAGGTGTGATTTATGTATTAAAGTTGTTAAAGTAATAAGGAAGAAAGTGGGATTTATTATGATATTGATCAAGTGTTAAAATGGTTAAAAGGTGTTTAAAATGTTAAGTGGGAACTTAATAACCATTTTGGAAAAGTATCACTCAAAAAGGACCAAATAGTAAGTTTTGGCAAATGACGGGTAAATTGGTAATTTACTTGAAATGGGATATTTTTATGGTATAAAAATATCAAATAATGGTATTAATATAGTGTGGGTTGAATAATAAATTAATTCCTAAAACATGGATGATTTTGGTATTAGATCAACATGTGGGTGAATAAAGGACTTAAAGAAGAAAGAAATTAGTTTCCAAGTGTTAATGGAAAAACGAACGCTTAAGTTCGGGCTTTTGGATTCTGCCGGTTGAAATGGAATAATGTGGACATTTGTTAAATATTAAAATGCATGAAAGGAACTCAGATGAAATCGAAAAAATAAAGAAGGGCCCGGAGTCCTTGGGTGAAAAACCCTAAATCACCGTCCAGAGCATATGGTGCTCATAGTCGTCGATGTGGAGCCCATGTAAGTATGCGGTATAGGGAGATTCCGAGGAAAGTAAAATAAAATATGGAATATATTAAGAAATAGGTTGTGTAGTGATTTTTTTTAATATAACTCAACTTGAATGAATGTAATAAATGTTCGGCCAAAGGTGGAATGGACAAGTAAATGCTTAAATCTATTTATGTTAATAAAGGAATGAAAAAGGATTAAAGGAAGTGGATAAATGGGTGGTTAAGCAATCTAAATGGTTAACACATATTTTATGCAATAATGTGTCATAAAAAGGATTTTCGAAAAGTATATAATTATTTTCCAACACGACGAATGCATGTATTGAAATGGTGACTTTCAATTAAAATACTAAAGTATGTTCAAATGAATAAAAGGGTTAAGTTCCGGTAAAGGAATGGGTTCGAATAAAATGAGGTGTAATGGTTTCAAGTGTTGAACCGGGTGTGTTAAATAAGGTGAAATGCTAAGTATTAATAAAGGAAGTCTTTACTATATTAAGGTAAATTAATCTGGATAACTAAGATTTTTCAAAAGTAAAACGGTTATTGCATTGCCATGTGTATTCTGAAAGTTGTACGTATATAGATACAACATATTTTTGCATGCATGTGTTGTAGCATGTGATTATTCTTTTATGTCGTTTGTTTATATACTATTGTATAAATACCACTGGGCATAATCTTACATCCCCACTTTGTTACGAAAGGTTGGGAACGGTTCCGTATTTTCAGGGCATTCTAAGTATACTTTATTTATGTTTACGTTAGTAACTCTATTTAATTGGACTTCAGGGTGATACCCATGGGTCCCTCACGTAGTTCATCTTGAAAATTAGATTCTCATGCTAATGAATAAAATGTTAATTAAAACAAAACTGGACTAATGACATTATTTAGGTTGTTTCATTGCACTTCACACCTAATGCTCGGGTGAGATCGGGTTGACTCATGGTGTGACAACCCGAATATAATTATGATTAAATATGCTTAAAGAATGCTTAGCTTATGTGATATGAGTAGTGTGTTAGTAATATATATGATGTTAAGTTATTATGTTTAGTCTAATCCAACCTTCAGAAAGCATGAAAATGTCGAATTAGTTACAAATGGGAGATTTTGAAGTTTAGGTAGGAATGTTTATGTTTAAGGCTAGTTTTGGCCTGTATGATATAACAGTTGACTTGAGGTATAAACTATATAGTTGTAGATATAATAATTAGGTTTGTAACATGATGAACGGTGTGTTAAATGGAGGTACGAGCGAGAAGTTATGCTGGAATTATGAAGCGGGGACAAATTTGTCCATTTGTTAAATGATATTTTGTCTTATTAGGATAACAAATGGTCGATTTTGATTGGTTAAATAAGGAGTTTGGTTTTGGCCGACTTTAAAGGCTTGAAATAATCCCTCCTTAAGCATATTTTAGCCATTAAAGAGTTTGGATTGAGAGGAAGAGAGAATTGGAAAGTTTAGGAAGAAAGCAAGGAGAAAATTTGGAGAAAAATTCGTGGAAATTACATAAAAGTCCCGAAGGTAATACTAACACAAAATATTGTTATTTTTCTTATATTAATGACTTAGATTATATAAATTATCATTGTGTTACTAAAATTTTAGCCCTTGATGTATATGTTCGGATATATGCAAGTTTAAATAAAGTTGAATGTGTAAACCCTTAAATTACTTTGTTTAGTAACCTTGTTTATTCAAACTTCCATATATTTTTGTATGATTATTGAAATTGATTTATTCCAATTTGAGATTAACATGGACTCATATTTGTGTTACATATCCAAAAATCATGTGAAAATACCAAGAAATGAGTCTTTTGTGAGAGTTTGAAGTTAGGGTATGAAATCTTCCCTAAGGGTGAAAGTATGCCCGCCATGTGTTCGATGTTTTGCTTGACATAGCAAATGAACCTTAAAAATTTGGAAACATTAATTTTTTATTGTTAAATATGATTAATGATGTTGGGTGAAATTTCATAGAAATTTATGATGTAGAAAAATTATGAAAATTCATGGAAGTTGAATGAACGATAAAAGAGCCTATAGGGCAGATTTGCTATGTGGTAAAGAAATGGGCCTATCTTGCTCTAGGAGACTTGAAATTATGTACCGTCTTTTGTATTGGAATCCTAATATGATAAGGATTGAATTACCAATAATAAATGAATGTATGTTTGGTCTATGATTTGAATATGTCAAATATATTAACATGAATTTGAATGGAACCTCACTTGTGATAAATGATTTGAATAAAATCATATGATACTTATGAATTGAGTTATGTCTGAGATATTACTTGGATTGTTGATATTATTATGATGATAATAATATTATAAGAATGATAGGAAGGGAATAAGAACCATTTGAACAAGGGTCGAACAAAGGAAAAGGAAAGCTTATTAAATTACCAAGGTGAGTGTACTTACGATTTGTTTCATATATAAATATGAATATATCTGTGACAGAGGATTTGTTTGAATATTAAAATATTCCTTGGATTGTTGGTATTCAGGATTTTTTTGGATATTAAAATATTCAGGATTTGTTTGGGTCTCATGATCCAGGATTGGTTTGAATACTTCGGTATTCAGGATTTGTTTGGATATTAAAATATCCAGGATATTTTTTTGGGTCTCATGATCCAGGATTGGTTTGAATACTTAGGTATTCAGGAATTGTTTGGATATTAAAATATCCAGGATCTATTTGGGTCTTATGATCCAAGATTGGAATTGGACAAAGATCCAATGATTTGTTGGAACTTATGTTCCAGGATTTGTTATTACCAATGGGCAGACTTATAATTGCCAATGGATAGAATTACTATTGCCAATGGGCAGAATTACTATTGCCAATGGGCAGACATACTATTGTCGATGGGCAAAATTATCATTGCCAATGGGCAGAATTATTTGGGCCTTATGGTCCAGGATTTGTTGTTGCCAATAGGCAGGATTGATTGGATGTAATATCCACAGATTTGATATATAATTGTTAATTCATTCTATGGTAGGATTCGTTGGATTAATATCCACATATTTGATATATAACTTTTAATTCATTATATGGAAGGATTTGTTGGATTAATATGCACAGATTTGATATATAACTGTTAATTCATTATATGGCAGGATTGGTTGGATTTAATATCCACAGATTTAGTATATATAAATGTTAATTCATTGTATGGAAGGATTGGTTGGATTAATATCCACAAATTTGATATAGAACTCTTATTTCATTTTAGGGAAGGAGTACCTCACTAAGCTTAATGCTTATGGTTTATATTTTGACATTTTCAGGGTTATAAGCTGCCAGTTAGGATGTCATATGATCCGTGATTTGAGAGTTGCACTGTTAGAAAGAGCTTGGGATTAGACATGGGGGTTTTGTCATTGTCACACTGAAGTTTTAATACACTCACATATTGTATATATTGAGTTAGCATGGATTGAGTTGATCATAGTTAATCACATTATTGTATGCCCGCTTAATTACGACTCTGATATTGATTTCGGTATGGAATAAGAATAATATTATGTTCATTGTGCACCTTATGTAGAAAAATATTGATAAATGAATTATATTTCCAATGGGCTCAAGATTATGATCTAAGTATTCTAATAAGAAATGATTAGTATGGATATTGGGTTTGGGGTGTGACACATGGGTAACCCATAAATTCGGGTCGGATTGTTACACACCACCACTACTAATACTTCTGGTAGCCGAGGATATCTTAGTACCCCTATCTTCGTGTCATCGTCTGTATTGGCTCCCTCAGCCGCAATCGGTACTTCATCAACATGTTCCTTGGCATGTGTTGAAAATATTGAGTCATTTCTAGTGGTTTTATCACCTTAAAAAATATCAACCAATGAATTGAGGTAAGTAAACCTCTTGTCGTACTACAATATAAATAAATACACAATTTATATTTATGATTGAGGAAAAAAGAAGTACCCACATCAAATTTATTGCATAGAAAATCCAAAATTATTTCAAATATAACTGCTTAGCTATTAAATATTAATGTGTTTAGAATTTGACTTTTTAATGGTATAAAATTGTGAGTAATTGTATGCTATAATGCATGATTTCGGACACAAAAATAATGTGAATAAAGTTGAACTCATGAACCACTAAATTCATGCATTATAAGTCAATAAAATAGAATTACAATTTTTAATCATACTAAATGTAAAAACCTTAAAATTAAATTATTAAAAAAACTTGAATTTTAAACTTAGACTTTTAGCGGCCAATCAGATGGAAGAACTTAAACAAGGTGGACAAAGACAACTAGTTCTAATTTTTTGGGTAACTCCAAATGGTAAGCAACTGAATCCAACATTTGGCTTCAAAAGGAAATGAATAACATAATTTATTGAATTTACAACAAAACTCTGCATTTATACACAATAACATAAAATTTCATAAACCTAAAAAAAATTATCTACTGTCAATAAAAAATAATCATGTACGATTAAGCTAATACCTAATTATAATATCAAAACAAGAAAGATGCATTGGAAAAAAAAATAAGGGTGGGGGAGCCAAAAAAAATATTATAACGAGGAAAATGAAAAAACTCAAAGCAACCTACTTTGAACAAAAGTTTGTTAAATTGT
Organism: Sambucus nigra; assembly: GCA_949130495.1. NCBI lineage: Eukaryota > Viridiplantae > Streptophyta > Magnoliopsida > Dipsacales > Adoxaceae > Sambucus > Sambucus nigra. The sequence goes on along the minus strand of OX422222.1, from coordinate 329,050,835 downwards.
CCCAACTGAACCAAGATTGAGAAGAGTGCGCGTGCGTCCAAATAGAGATATTATTTAATTAAACTCAGTTTTATTAGTTAAGTTCTAAACATGCAGCTATATGTGGTTGAACAAGGTGATGAAACATGAAAGAACATTCAAACACAAACAACTGAGGAAAAATCCCCCAAAGGGGTAAAACCATTTATTTTCATTATAATATTGTAACATACAATTTCTCGAATTACAATAAAAATACAGTGACACAGAATTACCCGCAGGCATCGGATCTATAGTCGACGAATGGAACTTTCCCTTTCTAGGAGGGCAGCAATGAAGAAGAAGGACGGTCTTCTCCACAAGGGTATGAACAGACACACGATTGTGTTCTTGGGTTTCAAACAGATTCACAAGGGTTTGAAAAGTTGTGTGAATCAAAACATGAGTCTTGGGACTCACAGAGGTGAAGACTTAGAGTATTTAGGACTCTGAAAATTGTCTATATAAGTCTTGGAAAAGAACTCCCCGAAGTTTGTTTAAATAAGAGAACCTGGGCCAAAAAAATCTCAACACAATCTGTTTGATTTTATCTCAGGCGGATCGGTCCGGCTTGGAGGCGGATCGATCCGACCTCGGACCGGTTCATTTTTAAAAGAGGCTTCATCGGTTTTCATTCGATTCGGGGTTTACTGGTACAAAGCGAATCGGTCTGACTTGAGGCGGACCGGTCCGCAGGCGGATCGGTTATTTTTCCAAATGGGCGGATCGATCTGTGGCGGACCGGTTCTTTTTTATACAGGGGGGACCGGTCCGGCTATGCAGAAACCAAATTCCAAGTTTGAAGATGCTTTTTGATATTCGAATCCGTTGACATTGATGCGATATTGAATTTCTTCAACGGTGTAATGGCGTGCGACATATATATTGATAATGGATAAAAATGTCCTTACAAATCTCCCCTATGTCTATGACGGTACATACATAAAAAATCCGAATTATCCACTATCAAATTTGCCTATACAAATCTACCCTTCCATGAACCCAAAACTGAAAAGGTACAAATGAATAAGTCTTCATCGTTTGCTCTTCAAGTCTTCAAAAATAATCAAAACTTTTCTCATCAGGGTGTCCAATCAATTAATCTGTAATCTTCGTACCTAGACACATGAGAAAAAGCAAAATACCAAGTGACGTATCGAGTTTAGAATGAGATAAACATATATACCAATTTATGATAAACACTCAGAACTCAAAACTCCCCCATAATCTGATAATTCTTTCTCCCCCTTTTTATGATGTCCCAAAATAGACAAATGAGAAGAAGAACTCAAACAAGCAAGGCCGGGGTGTCACAAGGAAAGAAACTTTTAGTTTTGAATTTTCCAAAATTTTTCAAACAATATACAAACAACGAAACACACCATGAACAAACACAAAAACAACCAAGTCGATGATAGCATAAATGTATGGGTGTGATCAAATTCGATAGGAAAATCAATGCATACAAACATGACATATGTGCACGATGAATATCGGATACTCCGAACGAATGAACTCAAAATATTCCTTTGGTGTAAAAAATGGTAATATGAGACATTTACTCAATCAAATCAACAAATCAAAGCTCAAAGTGATTTCCACACCAATAACGTCCAAAACTATTTCATGCTTTTTTAGGACTTTCAAGGAAGTGCAAACCCGTTTATATTCTCCAACCAAACTCCCTCAGATTTATATTTTAAATAGAGGCTTTCTAAATTCTCAAACTTTGGAGAATTGATGGTGAAACCTAATGACCCATTTTTGGCATATATTTCTTTTTATTTCCTTTAATCTTTTTGGGCTCTTTTACCTCTTTGGACCTCGGATAATAAAATACCTCAATTTTTTAGGTCCTTTTTAACGGTGGCTTAGAATCGCAAAGGCTAAATGAACCTTTCGCAACCCTTCCCCATTTTCAAATAAACACACAATCTCATTAAAACGGTTTTTACATGCATTCCAATCTTGTCAAGTTTTATCGCATATGGTTAGTTGTATAGACAGAATTGAGATGGAAACACTCAAGCCAATATGTGATAGACAAGTACAATAATCAAATATAGACGTGCATGTGTGCAAAAAAGGAGATATGAGTCAAACGTGTAGAAAGATACCACTAATCACATCTCAAAGACTCCAATCAATATAAAGCACATGGATGAAATGATGTAGCATCTCAAATCTCTATCAAACAGTCACATGGATAAATGGAATGAAGTTATGACTTGGCTATCTTAAATGCTCATCCATAAAAAGGTGCAAAGAAAAAAACTTTTTGGGATTTTCTAAAATTTTTGTAAAAAGAAAATCTTTTTGGATTTTTTAAAAGAATAAATAAATAGCTATACAACAAAGCAATAATACATATAAAACAAACTAGCAATAGGAAGCATATGATATGAACATGAAAAAAGCATCTTATCCTAGACATAGACCAACCCCTCAGTTAACTGTGCAAATTTCCAAAGACTTCCTAAGACTCTCAAATCTAAGGGAATCTAAAGATTTTGTGAAAATATCGGCTAACTGATGGTTGGTGGGTACGAAACTCAGAGATACGACTTTCTCCTCAACTAACTGATGTATAAAGTGCTCGTGTATCCTAATGTGCTTTGTGCGTAAATGTTGGACTGGATTGCGGGATATGTGTATCGCACTCATGTTATCACAGGAAATAGTCATGGTGTCCTGTGAAATCCCATAATCCTCCAACATTTGCTTCATCCACAAGAGTTGCGTGCAACAACTCCCTGCGGCGGTGTACTCAGCCTCCGCAGTGGACAAAGAGATGGAATTTTGCTTCTTTCTCAGCCAGGAGACAAGAGCAGAACCAAAATAGAAACACCCACCATAAGTGCTCCTACAACCATCTACATCCCCGACCCAATCGGCATCCGAATAGGCGGACAAACGGTCATCGGTATTAAAGGAATACCAAATAATGTATGAGAGAGTACCACTCACGTATTTAATAACAAGTTTTAGAGCAAGTAAATGTGAATCTTTCGGGGACACCGGATATCGCGCACAGACTCCAACACTAAAGGCTATGTCGAGATGACTGATAGTCAAGTATAAGAGACTACCTATCATACTCCGATACAAGGTTTGCTCTACGTCCTTACCTGAAGTGTCCTTACTAAGTTTGATAGAAGTACTCATAGGTGTACATGCATTCTTAGCGGAGTCTAAACCAAATTTCTTCACTAGGTCTCTAGCATACTTGGATTGGGAGATGAACATCCCATCCTCTGGCTGATGAACCTGGAGACCAAGGAAGAAAGTAAGCTCACCAACCATGCTCATCTCAAATTCACTTTTCCTCTCCTCCTCAAAGTGATGAGCATGCTGGGAGCACGTGGATCCAAAGACTATGTCGTCCACATAGACCTGGGTAACCAATATAGCACCGTCATCTCTCTTGACGAACAACGTCATATCAACTCCCCCTCTCTTGAAGCCTCGGGCTAAGAGATAGTAAGTAAGCCTTTCGTACCAAGCACGGGGTGCTTAATTCAAACCATACAAGGCTTTCCTCTGATAATAAACGTGATCAGGGTTCTTAGGGTCTTCAAACCCTTTTGGTTGTTCTACATAAACCTCCTCCTATAAAATGCCATTTAGAAAGGCACTCTTGACATCCATAAGATATAACTTGAAGTGCAGATGACATGCAATGGCGAGTAGTAAGCGGACGGACCCAAGCCTCGCAACAGGGGCAAATGTCTTCCCAAAGTCTACACCTTCTATCTGTGTGTAGCCTTGAGCGACCAACCTAGCCTTATTTCTAATTATGGTACCATTTTCATCCATTTTATTTTTAAAAATCCATCTGGTACCTATCACATTAGTCTTACTAGGTTGGGGGACAAGTTCCCAGAAATTATTCTTTTTAAATTGAAGAAACTCATCCTATATAGCAGATATCCAGTGTTCATCCTTGAGAGCTTATTTATGATTCTTGGGCTCGACTTTGGACGTATAGTAAAAGTGGCTAATGTCATTCTCTAGTTGAGCACGAGTCTTGACCCCAAGAGTGTGATCGCCTATAATGGAGGCTGGGTCATGACTCTTGCTAACCCAAGCAGGTGTGTCCCCTAACATAGGAGTAGGGTCCATGGAGTGTGGACGAGGGACAAGTAAATCACTTCCAGAACCATCCTCATCCTCACACTGAAGGCTAGAATCAATAAATGCCGAAGGTTCATCATCTTGCACGTTGACATTTATTTACTCCATAACCTTGGAGCTCTTCTGGTTAAAAACCCGGTGTGCTCTACTATTCGATGAATAACCTAGCAATATTCCCTAATCGCTTTGGGAGTCAAACTTTCCTAATTGCTCTCTATCCCGTAGGATGTAGCATTTACTCCCCAAAACACGGAAATATGCAAGGTTGGGTTTCTTTCCAGTCCATAATTCATAAGGCGTCTTAAGTGTATGTGGACGCAGGTAAACCCTATTCACCGTGTGTCATACAGTAGACACTGCCTCTGCCCAAAATCTCATAGAAACCTTAGGACATAGAAGCATAGATCTATCCATTTCCTGGATCATCCTATTCTTTCTCTCAATAATCCCATTTTGCTGAGGAGTCTTCACAGCAAAAAAACTCATGTTTGATCCCAATGCTATCACAGTACAGATCTACATTTGCTTCCTTAAATTCAGTGTCATTGTCACTACGTATCCTATTAATAATAACTCCATGTTGATTTTGCAGGACACGGCACTTGGTCGTTAAAAACTTCACAACATCGAATTTCTCCCTCAAAAAATCTACAATCGAGTCTCTGGAGAAATCGTCCACCATCATGAGGATATACCTCTTACCACCCAAACTCTCAGAACGAGTAGGACCTATAAGATCCATGTGAATAAGCTCAAGTACACGAGAGGAGGTAATGGAATGCAACTTCCTATGGGGGCTACGAATTTGTTTTCCCAATTGACAGGGTCCACAAACCGTTGAAGTTGTCTTTCCAAGTGATGGTAATCCACGTACTAGGTCCTTTTTAGCTAAACGAGTTAAGTCTCTAACGTTCACGTGGCCTAGACGTTGGTGCCATAGATCCATAGGAGTGATCGTGGCGCTGTTGCAGACAAGTGAGGATGTGGGCTCAGTCCCATAACAATTATCCTTTGTCCTCACCCCTCGCACTAAGAATTTACTGGCTTAATTATAGACATTACATGCGTCCCGATCAAACTTTACGGCGAAGTCAGCTTTGTACAACTGGCTAATGCTGAGAAGGTTTGCTTTCAAAACTTTGACGTACAAAACATTCTCTAGCTTAGGAAATCCTGGTAACTCTACAGTACCACATCCTACAATGCTAGACTTGCTCCCATCTCCAAAGGTGACTCTGAATGAGGCATCACCTGTCATATGTCTGGAGCACCCACTATCAAAATACCACTGTGAGGTATTATGTGCTTTGAGAGAGACATAAACAACAAAGGCCTTTTTATCTTTCTTAGGTACCCAAGTAGTGGTGACCTTTTGTGTACCTTTGTTGTTGTTGGTTTTAGCCGGAATGTGAAAAGAATTCACTGACGGTAAACACATCCGTCGGAATTCCTCCATCAAACTCTGTGATTTGGTAGATAAAAACTCAACTCGCTCTCTCAGACTGGTAAAATCATCAGTATGCTAAGGTGGAGTAGTAGTACATCGTGTCCGACCCATACTATAGCAAAACTCCCTGAGGTGCCCTTTTCTTTTGTAATATGTACAAAAGAACACAGTTAAAGTCATACCTTGGTTTGCTTTTCTTGGTCGAACTCTCCTTCGAGGATTTTGGCGATGGCCATAAGGAGTCGTAGTAAACTCAGGAGCTGGTCAGGTGCAATTTAGGACATGGAGGCACCATCATAACTGTTGATACCAAAATTAATATACTGATATGGACGAATAATAAGAAGACACGTGTCGCTTTACGTGGCACGATGAAGACGACCAATTCATACTCACTCCGAGGAACTCTCTAACGACGAGCAACACAAAGGCGGTCCGAGCTGCATCTCAGACACAGCATTCATTGTCGGATAGTCAACAGTTCAACTATTCATTGAATGCTTATTATCTTGACGCACACGCTGCATTTGATGTAGCGCCCTTTCATACGAGAACCTCAGGGATATAAATACATTGTATCACCCTCATTCAAGGGGATCGGAATTTCTTGAGATAAATTGTAATCGAGAATTCCTAAACAATCAGCAATAACATAACAGTGGACGTAGGCCATTCCTTTAAGGCTGAACCACTTTAAAAATCTTTTGTCTCATTTATTTATCTGTGATTGAATAATTAGAGTGATTTAATTTTTTACATCAACAGATTGGCGTCGTCTGTGGGAAACGACTGTTGTTATCATTTTTCACCAAAAATCATTTATCATCAATGGCAGATAATCCAAAATCCAGTAATCAAAATGCTGGAAATGCTGGAAATCCTCCAAATCCATATGCACCTCCAGATCTGGCTGGAATTATGACGAATCTGGCTCAAGGACAAACCGCCATGCAAGAAACTATGAGGAAACTCATTCAAACTCTTCACGGCGATTCACCCACCCATTCAGGGAAAAGAATTGGTCAGAGGCAATCGTGATCCAGACGTACTGGGTCATATCGTAATGAGGAATCTAATGATTCTTCTTATCAACCTGGGCGAACTTCATCGATACAGGCTACGGATACTTATCAACATATCACCCTTTCTCCAGAGAGAACCAGCGCCCTGGAAAGATTGAACAGGGTGTCTCCTTTCAGTCGGTTAGGCCCTAGGAGAAATATGAGTCCACCTAGGGCCCCGTCGAGAAGTTTTCGACAACCATCAGATCGAAGAGAGGGATCAGCACAGTCACGACTAGTTACTCGTCGAGATAGATCTCAGGAAGCTACGTAAGAACAATCAATTGCTCGAACTAAGCGGACTGAGGAAGGAAATGATGCATGGAAAGGTTCCATTCAGCGGTTGGAGGATAGACTGGGAGAAATGGCTAAGGCGAGGAACCCCTTACAGAGAACTTTTGTTCAAGGGACACCTTTTGTTCAGGCCATTGTGGATTTTCCTATACCATCGAAATTGAAAGCACCTGTAGTGACCCCCAAATATGATGGAAAGACAGATCCTGTTCTTCATATAGAGCAATATCAAGCTGCTGCCGACATCTATGCCGTCCTTGACGAGATGAGGTGTAAAGCATTCTCGGGAACTCTTACTGGATCTGCATAGATATGGTACAACAATCTTCCTCGGGGTAAGATTTCAACTTTCATTCAGTTAGCTGAGTTGTTCATTGGCAATTTCTATTTTGGAGCGAAGCCGGTAAAGCGAGTACCGCACTTGTTAAGTGTTAGACAAAAATCAGGTGAAAGTACTAGAGATTACATAACTCATTTCAATAACGAAAAGTTGAAAGTCATAGATTATGAAGAAAAGACAGCAATCACTGCTTTGATGAGTGGGTTGCTGCCTAACAAGTTATATTACACTTTGGCCAAAGATCCACCTACAACTATGTCCGAATTGATGGCGAAAGCAGCCAAAATCATGAATGCCGAGGAGGCTATGGCTGCGAAGAAGAATATGGATAAAGAAACCAAGGTGGAGGTCGACAAATCTAAGAAGAAAGAGCAGAAAGGTAATGGCGGTGACAAGCACTCCAAGAATAATAGGACGTCATGGGAAGTCCTGAAGAAATACGATAATTATACTCCATTGAAAATGGGTATTAATCATGTTTTGGAAGAAATCAAGAATAGCGAGGAAATCAAGTGGCCAAATAAACTGAGGACAAACCCTGATCTGAGGAATAGGGACAAATACTGCGAGTTCCATAAAGATCATGGCCATATGACCAAAAATTGCATAGCCCTTCAGAACGAGATTGAAACGCTCATCCGAAGAGGAAAGCTATCAAAGTATGTTGATCGCAGAGGTGAAAGGAAAAATGATGATCGAACTAGAGAGCGTTCCAGATCTCCTCGTTGGACAGAGGAGAAAAAGAAAAGAGACCATGAAGATGATCTAGATGAAGACCCCGATCTTCCAAAGAAGCCAAGGCAGCCGAAACGAGAGGTATTTTCCATACGTTTTGGGTCATTTGATTGTAATGTTATTACAGGAGGAGATGCTGGAGGAGGAGATATTACTGCTGAAAGAAAGGCTTATCTCGGAGAGGCTCAAGCCTGCTCATATATTCAGCGAATAAATCTTGCCGAGGATGATCGTTTGAGGAAGGTAAACAAAGAGAAGCTAGTTATTGGCTTTTCAAAAAACGACTTGGCAGGTGTTCTTTACCCTCATGACGATCCTTTGGTGATCAAAATGAGGATGAAGGAAGTAGTGATTTCAAGGGTGTTGGTAGACAATGGTAGTTCGGCAGACATCATGTACTATTCATGCTTTGACAGCTTGAATTTGAAATTATCTCAATTGGAACCTTATCACAGACCCCTTCTGGGTTTTGCTGGCGAGAAAGTTTTTCCACTTGGGACGATCAAGTTGGATATACTCATTGGAACTTGGCCTGCTTGCCGAACAGAAAGAATACGCTTCTTTGTGATGGATAAAAATGTGCAGTCAGCTTACAACATCATCACGGGAAGAGTTGGTTTGAAGAAATTCGAAGCAGTTCCATCTACAGTACATCAGTGCTTAAAATTCCCAATAAACTTTGGAGTTGGAGTTGTGAAAGGTGATCAAAAAGTAGCTCGGGAATGCTATTATTCGTCTACCAAGCAAGAGGAACTTGAAGAGTCAAGGAAAAAGACTACTACCTACCAAGTGGAGGAAGGTACAGAAATTGAAACTCTTGATCCCAGGGATGAATCCCAACTTGTAAAACGACAGGTGGTAGAATCTACAGAAAATGTTATTCTGGACGACGAGCACCCTGAACGAGTAACCCAGATAGGTTCGTCGTTGGATGTTTCAATAAAATAGGAGTTGATAACTTTCTTGAGAAACAGGAAGAATACTTTCGCATGGAGTCATGAAGACATGCCAGGAATAGATACAAACTTCTTATGTCATGAGCTCAATGTGAATAAGGAGATCAAGCCTGTGAAGCAGAGAAGAAGAGTGTTTAGTCCCGAGAAGAATCAAGCCATACAAGAGGAGGTCGAGAAACTCCCGAAAGCCCAATTCATTGAAGATGTGAAATATCCAGACTGGTTAGTAAATGTGGTGATGGTAACGAAGAAGAACAATAAATGGAGAATGTGTGTTGATTTCATCGATCTCAACAAGGCATGCCCAAAAGATCATTTTCCATTGCCCAGAATTGACCAGCTAGTGGATGCTACCTCGGGACATGAGCTGCTCAGCTTCATGGATGCATATTGTGGCTACAACCAGATCAAAATGAAACCTGAAGATAGGGAAAGTACTTCTTTTATTACCCCAAGGGGAACTTATTGTTATAATGTTATGCCTTTTGGTTTGAAAAATGCAGGTGCAACATATCAGCGGATGATGAACAAGGTTTTTGCCGAACAAATCAGTTGCAACATGGAAGTCTATGTCGACAATATGCTGACAAAAAGCAAGAGAGCTGTTGATCATCTAGTTGACTTAGGCCAGACCTTTGATCAACTGGATAAATACCAAATGAAGCTCAACCCGACGAAGTGCACCTTTGGAGTACGAGAAGGAATGTTCCGCGGATACATTGTCAACCAAAGAGGTATTGAGGCAAATCCAAAAAAGATCAAAGCCCTTTTAGGGCTGCGATCCCCAACGACGAAGAAAGAAGTGCAGAGTCTTACAGGACGAGTTGCGGCGCTCAACAGATTTGTGTCCCGAGCAACTGATAAATGCCTCCCATTCTTCAAAACACTTCGAAAAACTTTTGAATGTACTGATGAATGTGAGAAGGCCTTTCAAGACTTGAAAAAGTATTTGGGACCACCTCCATTGTTGTCCAGGCCAATAACAGGAGAGAAGTTGTACTTGTATCTGGCAGTATCAGAGAATGCAGTCAGCTAAGCATTGATCAGATTGGAGAATGGAGTCCAGAAACCTTTCTATTACACAAGTAAGGCTTTCCGAGGTGCAGAAATCAGGTACCCAAAGCTGGAAAAATTGGCATTGGCATTAATTGAAGCAAGTAGAAGAATGAGGCCATATTTCCAGGCCCATACAATCGTCGTGTATACCGACATGCCATTAAGACAAGCCCTTCGCAAGCCAGAAAAATCAGGAAGATTGGTGTACTGGGCAATAGAACTCGGTGAATATGATATTGTGTATGAACCCAGATCATCATTAAAAGGGCAAGCTGTAGCAGATTTTATAGCAGAGTTTACATACCCTGATACCCCCGAGGAACAAAAATTGCTCGCTGATCAACCTGTGGATGATACAGGACCAACAGACACAAGTCCAGACCAACTCCGGTTGGTAAAAGGGCTTGTGGATGTAGAAAGATCGTCATATTCAAACCCAGACCAACTCCGATTGTAAAAGGGCGAGAAGAGATGGTCGACGAGGAGCGAAAAATACCGAGGAATGATGAAAGAAAATAGCAGGTATTTTACCGAGGAACTCTGTCAGATAAGAAATTTGAAGACAAGTTACCTACATGGAGATTATATGTAGATGGATCATCTTGCACAGCGGGTTGTGGAGAAGGGATTGTTTTAAACACCCCAGATGATATTGACATGGAGTATGCCTTGCGATTCCAATTCAAAGCCTCCAATAATGAGGCTGAGTATGAGGCCATGATAGCAGGTCTTAGTTTAGCAAAAGTTATGGAAGCACGACAAGTAATTATATTCAGTGATTCTCAGTTAATCGTGAATCAGATAATGGGAACATATGCAGTTAAAGGAGAATTAATGGTGAAGTACCATGCAAAGGTGATGGAGTTATTGACAGAATTTTATGCCGTTCAATTGGTGAGAATACCGAGGATGGAGAATGCGAGAGCAGACGCATTGGCCCGATTAGCATCAGCTACTCGTACCGAGCTGCGAAGGACGATACCAATTGAAGTATTAGTAAGTCGGAGCATAGTTGAAGACTTGAATGTGAATATTATTACCCTTGATTTAGGACCATATTGGATGGATCCCATCAGGGCGTACATTAAAGAAGGGGAATTACCGGAGGATAAGCTCGCCGCCAAGAAATTGAAGTATAAAGCTGCTCGGTATGTACTAACTAATGGTGTTTTGTATAGACGAATAATTATGGAGGGTTTGCAGAGATGTGTACATCCATCAGAGGTAAAAGAGTTGATTGAGGAAATCCATGAAGGATCTTGTGGAGCTCATGTAGCAGGTCGGACACTTTTGCAAAGGGTGATGACACAGGGATATTACTGGCCGACGATGAGGGCTGATTGTATAGCCTATACCAAAAAGTGTGACAAGTGCCAACGCTTTTCCTCCATCCTAAGAACTCCATAAGCATTGTTGACACCTATAACTTCCCCTTGGCCATTTTCCATGTGGGGGATTGATTTCGTTGGACCATTGCCGACGACCCGAGGAAGGTTCAAGTACCTCGTCGTTGCAGTGGATTATTTTACTAAGTGGGTGGAAGCTGAGCCACTGATTGATATGACGTACCAGAAGGTGTATCAGTTGATTTGGAAGAACATCATCTGCCGATATGGTCTCCCTCATGCCTTCATCACAGACCATAGAACACAATTTGACAACGAGGAGTTTGCCGCCTATTGTCATCAGTCAAACATTTTGAAGGTTCATTCAGCGCCAGGCCACCCTCAAAGCAATGGACAGACTGAAGTAATGAACAGAACATTACTAAATGGTTTAAAGAAGCGGCTAAGTGAAGCTAAGGCCAATTGGATTAATGAGCTACAGTCAGTACTATGGGCCTACCGAACAACTCCCCGAGCAGCAACTGGAGAATCACCATATATACTGGCATTTGGAAGTGAGGCTGTGATACCTGCCGAGTTGGGTCTTCCAACACACAGAGTGTTGAATTTCAATTCTTCGGTCAGTGACTTAATGAGAAGATTAGATTTGGACATGCTTGAGGAGGTTAGAGAAGATGCAGCCATTAGAAATGTTGCTTACCAACAACGAATAGCTCTGTTCTATAACAAAAGGGTGAAGAAATGCGATTTAAAAGAAGGGGATTACGTGCTGAAAAGGGTTACTCAGAAGCACAATAAATTGGAAGCAAGCTGGCATGGACCTTACCTGGTTGTAGAAGTTGTTCGACCAGGAACTTACAGCTTAGCAACTCTAGAAGGAGAAGAATTTAAGAATGCATGGAATGCTGAACACCTCCGCAAGTATTATCAGTGATGTAAAATCAGTTCCATTGATATGAATAAAACGATCATGTTTCACCATCTTATTTCTTTATTGAAAGTTTTTCGGGTAATACTAGTGTGAAAAATACTACACTACCATGCTATTCATCAGCAATAAAAAATGTTCGAGCGTGATCAACTTCGGTTGGTAAGATAGCGAGAACAAAAAATATAATCCTTTGGTTAGGAGGCGTACACTAGCGTGACCAACTACGGTTGGTAAGATAACTAGTGGACATGATAGTTCGAGCGTGATCAACTTCGGTTGGTAAGATAGCGAGAACAAAAAATATACTCCTTTGGTTATGAGGCGTACACTAGCGTGATCAACTACGGTTGGTAAGATAACTAGTGGACATGATAGTTCGAGCATGATCAACTTCGGTTGGTAAGATAGCGAGAACAAAAAATATACTCCTTTGGTTAGGAGGCGTACACTAGCGTGACCAACTACGGTTGGTAAGATAACTAGTGTACACGATAGTTCGAAAGAACCCGATAGTTCGAAAGAACCTGATAGTTCGAGCCCATGACCAATTCCGGTTGAGGGAAAGAACAATATTCTTAAAAATGCCAATCTCAGTTGGTTTGAAAACAAATTATACTCTCACATTCCAACTTATGTTGGTTGGGAGGTAAGATTATTACAAAAGTTCTTTGAAGAACAAAATATTCCAAACTGAACCAAGTATGGTTGGTCGGGGATAAAAACCCACTAACTATAGTTGGTCGACGAGGAGAATTTATCGACCTTGGTTGGTCGGGCATATTTTATGAAAAAGATAAAAAAAATTTACCAAGTATGGTTAGTCGGGGATAAACTCTCACTGACTATAATTGGTCGACGAGCACAATTTTACAACCTTGGTTTGTAGGCAAAATTTTAAACATTTTTATACTCATTACTTTATTATTAAGTGATCGAGCAATATTACTGATTTTTATTACTAAGTTGGTCGACGAACAGCACAATATTGCTATCTTTTTAACAGATATATGCGCATAAGTATAAAGTGTTTGACAAGCACAAGACAATAGCAATTAAGACTGTGAACAAAAATGAAAGTCTTTCATTAAATTTAAAAATAAGTTACAATGTATGCTGACTATTACATTGAGATTCCTATTCTATTGGTTTCTTTCCATCTGCTTTTGAAACAGGTTCTTCACCAGCAGGTGGATCATTTAAAGATAGAGGAGAGTTGATGAAATTCAAATCCTTCAGCATTCTGATATTCATTATTGAAGGAGTGTCCAATAGATGCTCTGGACGAGATACTTCAAACTGAGAGTGCAAGCTGTAATCACCAAGATAATTTGCGATTAAGCTCCGAGGAATAGCGCGAGCTGGTATCCATTCCATGTCCAACTTAAACGGTGGCACTGGTAAGTCAAGCACTCCAGGCTCGTGATAGTCCCACAAATAATGTCCCTGCTCGAGCTTCAACACACATAAGGCATTTAGCCAGCCTTGTTTATAGCCCTCATTATTGGCATTCTGAATACGAGGATCTAAATGGAATAGAGCCTCGTTGTATCCAGCCATCTAAAATTCCCTGGGCTGTTTATGGAATTGGAAAGTTAATCTATCCACCTGCTCATGAAGGTTTTTGACAAAAAGATCCTTATTCTCTAAAGTAGACTTCGTCGCAGTAAGTTGATCCTCCAAAGATAGAATTTTCTTGGACATTTCAGACAAAGCACGATCTTTTTCATTCAATTGGAACGCTTGAGTTTCTAAAGTTAACTGGGTACGAGCTTCTTCAACACTACGAGCAAGTCTTCCTCGCCCACGAGAACCTCTTCCTCATCCCCGAGCAGTAGTAGAGGTTCCCGACCTTCTCAATGTATCCAGCTCTTGCCTTAACTTGGCGTTCTCAACCTCTAAAAATGAAAATCCCTCATCGGTCACTGGGATTATAGCTGTTGAAGAAGATGCTGCAGATTTATACTGTGCTATCTCTTTCTACAATTTGTTATTATCCTGCTCTAGCAGCTCGACAATCTGTCTGCACGACTCAACTTCACATTTTAGGGTTCTCTCCCTGAAATTGTACCCGGCCAAGAGTTTTTCGTAACCCTTCTCGGTAGAAAGTTGCTGATATTTTTTCTCATATTCTTCACGCAATAGGGCAGTTGATTCATTGTGCTGATTCTAAAGATTTTCTAGGGTACAATGAAGATCCTCGATCAGTTCGTAGTATGCCACATTATTGGCCACAGCACGGTCAAGTAAATCTTTCAGATACCGATAAGCATCAACTGCTTGTTCAGAAGCATCATGGCCAAGGATGTCAGTAATTTCTGATACACTCAAGTTTGTGTGACCAGCCTTATAATATTCATGGCAATGCTGCATCAGTTTTGTATCATTAGCAGATAGCAAATCCATCCTGGCCATAAACTAACAGAGAAGGAAAAAGCAGTCATCAAAAAGAAAAATCAAGACAGAATATAGAAGATGGAAGAGATAGTCATATGGAAGAAAAGAATTTAAATTTTATTAGATCATAAAGCAAAAGTACAAAGATCTGATATACAAAGTACAAGTAAGAAGAAAAATAGAAAGATAGTACTGAACAACTTCACACCTTTTCCTTGTCTCCCAAGACTTTCTCGGGAGGCTGGGATGAGGAGCTTGGTTGCTCGGAGGGAACAATGATTTGTTCTGGAGGAGCAGGCAAGGACGAAATCTCCTCAGCAGATGTTTGGTTGGGTTGAGGAGCAAGGACTTGACCACCCATTGAAGATTCTTCAGATTCAGCTTCGTCTTCATCTTCCTCTTCAACTACAGGAGGAGGGCCAGGAAGATGTTGCTGAAATAATTCTGAGTCCTCGCTTACCTTCAATTCTTGCAAGGCAGCAACCCAACCATCATGGAAGTATTTCAAGCTTCCATATTTCACCTGATACATCATTGCTGCTACTCCTCTATCCCAGCCTTTGTCCCAGCCAGTACGAAAGGATTTCTTCACAGCTCTTTTCCTCTTTATTTTCTCCGAGGAGAGCTTCTCGGATAGAAGATCCTCGGTGGCTTTTAGTCTAGCCTCCACTTCCTGCTTCTGACGATTAACTTCTCGTAGAAGGATCAGCTCTTCCTCAGCTAATTTTAGCTTATCTTTAAGCTCCCCAAAGGTACTGAGCTTCTCGGTGTATTTCTTATTCTCTTTCTCCAGGCCTTTTACTTTATTGCCAACCTGTACCTTTTCTGCATCAGACGCTGTCAATTTCTTTTCCCATTCACTTTTATCCTCGTCATATTTTTGACGGGATTGCTTCAGTGATTGGGCCAAACCCTGTAAGGCATCCTCTACTCCAGACGAGGAGCTGGAAGCCTTGATAGCTTCATTTTTCTTCACTATGGTGTTGAAAACATTCACCAGCTGAAAAAATAAGTAATGATAAGTCATTGCCGAGATACTTGTACTAATTAAAAGAAAGAAAATTCAAAGTATGAAAAACTTACTGAAGCGATGTGATGAGTAGATAGGGATGTCAACATATCCCTAGGCATATTTTCCTCGATGCCTTGGACTTCAGGAATAATCCAAGTCTTTACCGAGCTCATTGCAGAGCTCGGGGGAATGATAGTTGGAACACCAGCTCCACTAGTTTGGAGCTGGGGAATGGCTTCAGGAAAATTAATCGAGGAGGATTTCTTCAATCTCCTCAGTGGAACTTCAACAGTTTCAGGCAAAGAACCCTTAGTGGGGGAAATAGTGATCACTTCCACAGAGGTACTTCTCTTGCTCGGAGCCATTGGAGGCTTCTCGGCAGCCTTCTGAACAGCAACAGAAGGGATAGCATCCATTTTCTTGGTCCCCTGTGGGACTTCAGCTTTGTTCCTCTTTCCATCCCCAGCAGAGGAGGTCTCTTCAAAGATAACAGGCGCTCTTCTCTTGCCCATTTTCTGACTTAGAGGAATATGAGATTCTGGCGAAGATTCCTCGGAAGCTGGCAAAGGGTCACTATTGCTGACCAGAGGACGAGCAGTAAAAGATGATGTGTAGCTCCTGTATTGCAGTAAGTATGAAGCAGACCTGATGTGCTCGTCTGCAACCCTCTGATGCAAACTCCAGATATGTTTTAATTGCTTTAGATTAATTTCTGACTCTTTAGGAGTTTTTCTCTTGCTGTCAACTGCAAATAAAAACATATTGAAATGTCAATCATGCATTTATTCAAACATAATGAATTCATAATTTCAGAAATGAAATAAAATGAAAAATAAACCTATCCCATTGCCATATGGGGGGCATCTGGGACCGTTGTATACTTCATCTCCAACTAAAGGGGCATGTTGCCAATTGTTTATAACTACCCCATGTTCAAAATAATCCCTGTTAGCATCAGGGAGATTGACTACTAAAGCCCTATTCAAAAATCTGGTTTTTAAATAATAGATATTATCTAAAACGGCCCATCTATAGCAAAACATAATCTCAGGAATTCCTATACGAGTTCCATGAGTTTGATTTAACCTAGACACCCCATTAACTATTCTCCATGTGTTGGGGGCTATTTTTGCAGTAACAACATCGAAATACTGACAAAATTCTAAACATAGAGGATATGGTGGAAAAGAAAATCCACATTCAGCAATAAAAAGGCTGGGAAACCAATGTCCCTCCGCCAAACGAAAGTAATCTGAAGGTTCAGGAAGATCCTCCAGGGTTACCCAAGATGGGATAGAAAAATCAGAACGGAATTTTTCAAGAGATTCAATAGCATAAACCATGATGAACAAAAGAAAGAAAGGAAGAAGATCTTACAGGAAAAAGGGAGACCTGTTGGCAACGAACGAAGGATAAACGCACAAGAAGAGATAGAAAGGCTAAGGAAAACTCGAAAGCAGAAATTGGAAAAGGTAGAAGACGGTGATGTTGTCTATGAAGTTTAAATACTTTGTCTTGGGAAGCAGCGAAAGAATTGATTACAAAAAAGAAACTATTACGCTAACGGCGGCTAAAAGGACAAAAAGTGCACAAAGATCGAAGCGCCTATCAGAAAAGGCGGATTCTGTGAATTTGAAAGAAAATTTGAAATACTCCTAAGAACCAGGAAAGTCATTTAAAATTTCCATATATCGAGAAAGAATGTTCCCTACTCCTCAAAGTTCGAAATAAGAAACATTGGGGGCTTCTGTTGATACCAAAATTAATATGCTGATATGAACGAATAATAAGAAGACACGTGTCGCTTTACGTGGCACAATGATGACGACCGATTCATACTCACTCCGAGGAATTCTCTAACGACGAGCAACACAAAGGCGGTCCGAGCTGCATCTCGGACACAGCATTAATTGCCGGATAGTCAACAGTTAAACTATTCATTGAATGCTTATTATCTTGACGCACACGCTGCATTTAATGTAGCGCCCTTTCATACGAGAACCTCAGGGCTATAAATACATTGTATCACCCTCATTCAAGGGGACCGGAATTTCTTGAGATAAATTGTAATCGAGAATTCCCAAACAATCAGCAATAACATAACAGTGGACGTAGGTCATTCCTTTAAGGCTGAACCACTTTAAAAATCTTTTCTCTCATTTATTTATCTGTGATTGAATAATTAGAGTGATTTAATTTTTTACATCAACAATAACCTATTCCCTGCCTATCACCAAAACTTAAAGCGGGGTCGAGGAGCATCCTTCCCATCTTTCCAGATCTGTCCTCGATTTGAACCTTGACTTCCCGTGCTCTCTCGAGATCATGAGTAAGCTGGGCAACAAGGGCTTCAGGTTTCTTCCGAGTCTTCACGGAGGAATGGAGATCACTCGTAAGACTAGCCACTTGTTTGGTCAAGTCCCCTTCTCTTTCTCAAAACAACCTTCTCTCTTTCTAAAC
The DNA here is from genome assembly GCA_949130495.1 of Sambucus nigra. Taxonomy (NCBI): domain Eukaryota; kingdom Viridiplantae; phylum Streptophyta; class Magnoliopsida; order Dipsacales; family Adoxaceae; genus Sambucus; species Sambucus nigra. The sequence goes on along the minus strand of OX422222.1, from coordinate 329,032,651 downwards.
AAACTCTCTTTCTCATCACAGGCATATTCTCTCTCTCTTAAGGTAGTGCCAGTGGAGGACTCTCTCTCTCTCACTTTTCTTAAGTCTTCCTCTAAAGCGGTGATCCTAAGAACTAACGCTTTGTTACGCTTTTTAGTTTTAATTTACTCAGAATAAATCTCGGTGTAGGCGCATTGGAGATCACTCTCGCTCTCACTTGTGTCATCCTCCCCCTCACTCACATCGTTCTCACTATCGAGGTGTCCCTGTGAAGAAGCATCTTCATCGTCGTGAGGAGAACTAGAAGTACTCACATGACTAGCCATGAATGCGGTGAAGTTACACTCATGCATGCGGTGACTCATCTCCAGAATCCAACGACTCGACCTCACTGTCGTCACTAAGGGTAGCATTAAGGATAGCTTTGCCCTTTTCTCAGTTCAGCCTAGTAGCACACTCAAAATTTCTATGACCCCTACCGTCGCACTCAAATCATCTATCACTTTCTTTCTTAGGAGGATCTTTAAAAACTTTTTTATTTTTCTTTTCGGACTTATTTTTCTCAAACTTCTTTTTATCTTTAAAATTACCATTTTTCTTGAATTTGAGAATTCTTTTGAAATTTTTAACAAACAGGGCTAAATCATCTAGATCAAAATCACACTCAGAATCTGACGTATCAATCTCTATTTTTCTAGATGACTCCCTCTTTCTTGTCGACCCCTCACTCTTTCTCTCCTGGGCATTAACTGCAATTTCCTTATCTTTAGACTTGACAGCTTTAAGAAACATGTCAATCTCATAAGTTTGCAAATCTCCTATAAGTTCCTCTAATTTTAGCGTATTTAAATTACCCATAGAATTTAACACAATGACTTTAAGGATAAAATGCTTAGGCAGTGATCGAATAATCTTTTTAACAAATCTAGCATTAGGAATGTGTTCACCAAGATTGAAGCTAGTGTTAATAATATCAAACAATCTAGCATAAAATTCATCAAAACACTCAGATTCAAGCATGGTGATTGTTTCAAATTGAGTTGTCAAATTTTGCAGTTTAGACTCTTTCACTGCATTAGTACCTTCATGGGTAAGTTGCAAAACATCCCATGCCTCTTTTGACGTGGTGCACGTCATTATGCGTTTGAACTCATCAGGTATTACAGACCCAGAAATAGCACTTAGACCTTAGAATTAAAAGATGACCATTTTAATTATTCCTCAGTCCAAGAGGTGACAGGTTTCAAATTGGTCGCATTTTCAACAGTGAGGGAGAGAGGTATCCACCCTCTTTCAACCAAAATCCATACACGTTCATCAATGGCTTTTAATGTAGATCTCATGCGGGCTTTCCAATATGCATAGTTTGTCCCGTCAAAAATTGGCATTTTATTATATAACTTCTCCATTATGAACACAATCGTTTTCAAAAATCATTTTTTCCAAAAATTGATATCTTAGAAAAATTTTGCGAAAAATTAGGAATAGGCGTCAGATTAGCGTAACCTGCTCTAATACCAATTTGAGAAGAGTTCGCTTACGTCCAAATAGAGATATTATTTAATTAAACTCAGTTTTATCAGTTAAGTCCTAAACATGCAGCTATATTTGGTTGAACAAGGTGATGAAACATGAAAGAACATTCAAACACACACAACTGAGGAAAAATCCCCCAAAGGGGCAAAACCATTTATTTTCATTATATTATTGTAACATACAATTTCTCGGATTATAATGAAAATACAGTGAAACAGAATTATCCGCAGGCGTCGGATCTGTAGTCGGCGGCTGGAACTTTCCCTTTCTAGGAGGGCAGTAATGAAGAAGAAGGACGGTCTTCTCCACAAGGGCATGAACAGACGCACGATTGTGTTCTTGGGTTGCAAACAGATTCACAAGTATTTGAAAAGTTGTGTGAATCAAAACATGAGTCTTGGGACTCACAGAGGTGAAGACTTAGAGTATTTAGGACTCTGAAAATCGTCTATATAAGTCTTGGAAAACAACTCCCAGAATTTGGTTTAAATAAGAGAACCTGGGCCGAAAAAATCTCAACATGATCTGTTTGATTTTATCTCAGGCGGACCGGTCCGACTTGGATACGGATTGGTCCGACCTCGTACTGGTTCGTTTTTAAAAGAGGCTTCATCGGTTTGCATTCGATTCGGGGTTTACTGGTACAAAGAGGATCCGTCTGACTTGCGGCGGATCGGTCCGCAGGCGGATCGGTTCTTTTTCTAAATGGGCGGATTGGTCCGTGGCGGACCAGTTCTTTTTTATACAGGGCGGACCGAGCCGGCTATGAAGAAACCAAATTCCAAGTTTGAAGATGCTTTTTGATATTCAGATCCATTGGCGTAGATGCGATATTGAATTTCTTCAACAGTGTAATGGCATACGACATATAAATTGATAATGGACAAAAATTTCCTTAAAAAGATGATAAGTTGACCAAGTAAACAAAATAGTGTAAAATTAAACCAGTATTAGCAACAAAAATTGTAAATGATCCAAATTTTCAATTAAAAAAAATCAATAGTTACATCGGCACACGCATATACACATAATTTCAAATTTGTTTGCAATTTGAGACGGAGAGAGAAAAATATGCTTAGTTTGACCAAATTAACAAAATTAAAATTAAATACATTACCTTACACCCAGTTTAATACACTTTTTTATCGCACACATGTTTTTGCTAAATATCATCCCATCTGAATCCACTTTCGTTTTCAGCGTCCATTTTCTTATTTCTTCAAGTAGTTGACTTGATTGAGGATGTGCGTGTAACACCCCATATTTTTGAATAATTATGGATGTAATTATTTTTAATTACACGTGTGCAGTAATTTAATTAAAATGAAATTTTGCGTATGTAATAAATATCAATTGGATGAGATTAAGATTAATATTTATGTGGTAAATTTACCAAGTGTATTTATAGTAAATAAAATATGGTGAAGTGTTAGTACGTCGTAGCAAGTAAGAACGATGGGATTTACGATACCTCAACCGGGGCATGTGAGTGGATTATTTTAAGGTTTATATAGAAAACTTATGTACAACAACTCGAATGATGATTTAGAGGTCACGGTTGGTTCTGAATGGGTCGAGATAGTCAGAATTGAGTATCGAGGGTAGTATTTGGGTTCCGAGGGCTTTTTAGATTAGTCCGGACTCATGTAGGGTTATTTGGGTCATTTTAAAATAGCCTACTAACCTTATTTCGGGATTAGTGGGTTAAAATATAAATGTTAGGTGGGTAAGGCAGCCCTACCATTAGTTATAACCATTAGGTTAGGGGTAAAATATGTTTCAACGCGGTGAAAACTAATATAGTGAAATACGTTTAGAGTTAAATTTTCTTCTATATTCTTGTTTAAAGTTTTATAATTATAGGGTGTGCACTTAATCACAATGTTAACCCAACGAAAAATTAATTTTAAATAGGTTAAAACGTATTTTACCATATTACTTTTTACCGCATTTAAACATATTTTACCCCGAACCAAACAGACCATAAAAGAGAGAAGGAAGAGAGGAGAAAGCAAGAAGAAGGTTAGAAGGGATAATTTGGGGGGAAAATCAAGAGATTTAGCATCAAAATCATCACACACAAAAGAGATCAGACCCAACGATAATTCTAAGGCAAGTAATTAACTTGATTTAAATTAAATTGAGGTGATTAATGTTCATATCGCAGTAAGTGTAGAACAAAATCATTTTGGGAAGGGTTTTTACATAAAAAAGGGAGTTTTTGGTGAAATTAATATCATGTGTAGTTTAGATGATTAAGTGATGATATAGTAACATTTAATATTGCTGGAATTAGAATCATATTAGAGATTTAGAGGTTGAATATGTTTATTTGGGGATTTTGAAGCAAAATCTAGAGTTATGATGGAATGATATTCCTATAAACCCAATTCATGAATTTAATTGATGATATTAGACCAATCTTTGGTATTTGGATGATTGTTTACCATTAGAACCATCCAGGATTCATTCCCTTAGGTTATATACATTTTAATGGCGGTATGGTATCGTATTGAACGGGTTTGGGTCAAAATTGGAGAAGAAGGTTCGCTGAACAAGGGTAGCGAACTGGTTCGTATGTCCAGCCGAATCGGTTCAGATTTTTGGGCGACCCGATTCGCAGTCTGGCCGAATCGGTTCGAATTTCTGGCTGGTCTAAGAATGGTTGTTCAATTAAAGGGTTATTTTTGGAGGGTTCAAATGAAATTAATAAACCCGTAAGAATAAGAGATAATTATTGGGGTGATTTAGGAAGATTTAAAATTTCCTAGGGATGTGTGGATAATAAAAATTGAATTAGAGATAATGCAAGAAATAATTGAAGAATAATTTTAAATAAGAAATTAAGGGGGATGAATTTATAAATATTTAATGTACGGGCTAGATGGGTAAGTCCGAGTGTTTTAGCGGAGTGAAGATACTTAATTATGATATACGATGAACTGGTTGGATGGTCTGGGCTCTTTAGTAGGGTGGCAATACTTTACTTATTTAATTGAAGAGAACTAAAATAAATTAAGAGTCGAGGGATATACTCGGGATAAAAGGGCTAGTGTTTCGATTGGGTAGGCACTGATTAGCCGGATTTTTGTGAATATATATATATATATATATATATATATATATATATATATATATATATAGAGAGAGAGAGAGAGAGAGAGATCGTATATAAATACATATATGAATAATATTTGTGTGTATGATATTTATGTGAAACACATCCCTCTAGTGCTATTAGCGGAGGTTGCGCAATGTGGGTGATCTTTCCTGGAGAAACACAGCATGTTATGTATCGACCTTAGGTCATAGCACCGTGTTTATACCTTGTGTTATGGTTATCCGAAGTGAGAATATTAGGGTATGGTTGAGACGCACTATCGAAGGATTATGACCACCTCCAACACGTTTACGATTTTACCAAGTCGGTGTGAGAGTTCAATCATCGGTAATCGAGATGAAGTGAGTATGCCCTAGATGATCATAGAAATGTAGAGAAAGGAAATTAATGAGTCAGTACTCTGGGGAAGGCATCTAATAAGTTAGGGGGATGGTATCCAATGAGTTAGTACTCGAGGGAAGGCATCTAATGAGTTAGTATTCGGGGGATGGCATCTAATGAGTTATTACTCGGGATGACGATTATACGTAACCTATATGTGTTTGTTGTAATATAAATTTACATGTATATGTTAGTGTGGTAATTATATATGGGTTTAATACTTTAAGAGTGAATGCTATAAATAACTGGGATAAAGTTATGAGAATGATAAATGATGAAATGATTAATTAAGTTAATGAGAGAAATAGCTATGAAGTGAACGATAAACAATATTGGGGTATAGTGGTGTATTAGTGAGATTTTCAACAAGACTAGTTAGGATGGATAGTGTAACTAGGCGGGTTAAGATGTATGTGCTAGGTGTGCTCTATAATTAAGAGGTGAGGGGTATCTCATGGGAGTGAGACGCCAAATTAAAAATGAAAAGTTTTACTGTATATTTATTTTCTGCATCTTAATTACTTGTAAATATTTTTAAAAGGTTTTGAGCTCTCAACTACATAAAATTTATTTTCCAAAAACTTTTAGGTGTCCATCCACAGGAACACCATGGATGACTATTCTTTCTAGGGACATGAAGTTGCAGCTAATGTGGAGGCTTGCAATTTTCTGAGTATCCGCTTTACTTATTGCATTCTAGATTAGGTACTCTATTCCAATATCGGTTGGGCGTGTTACCCTTTTCATTCAAACTTATGTATTTCAGAATTCTAGTCAAATGGATTGGATGTGTTGGAGTTTTACCCGATGGTTTATTTGTGGACTTTATCCATTTATCTCCGCTTTATATTTTACATCGTGGTTTTGTTACTGTGTTTGGGATAATTGTGGTTTGGTTAATATTGTTGGATGTTATTGAAAGTAAAATTTTACACCGACTTATTTAATTAATAGGTGGTTAGTAATTTAAAATATTTTCGACGGTGATGCTAAGAATGAACTAGATGAAACTTCTGTTATATTTTTGTAAGGGACTGATCACCTGTGATTAAAATAGGCTAGGTGTCACAGTACGTTGTTTCTTTCTTATCGTTGTTGGGAAACTTAGATAACATCATAAGTTCTAGTTTACAAAGGTAGCTCGTTTTGAAGCGTATGTCTAATTTATTGCCGATGACGCTCAACTCTTGCAAAGACTACACTAATTTCTCATCTTCTGCGCTTCTTCATCGATTCTGGTAACCTCCTTAAGATGAAGAATCCGCGACCATTGGGCTAACAAAGAGTTATAAAAAAATCTCAATAGAAAATTGTAGATATGCTCACTATCAAGCCTGGGAATAATTTATATATAAATAATAATAAAGAAGTCGTAACCGGTTCATAAGGCTCCTGCTTCATTGCAGGGTCTGGGAGAGGCAGATGTCGTCTGGTCTTAGCCTCGTATTGTTTTATAATATGAAAAGACCTCCCCTAAGTCTCGAACCTGAGACCAACTGTAGCTTGGGCGAGGGTACTTTCCATCGCTCCACGTACGACCTCTTTTTATATAAATACTAATACAACTATTAAATACAAGGTATTCAATACTTAATTTTTGGAATTTGTTTTGGAAATAAAATCTAATGGCATGTTATCTAAATAATAGGTATATAGCAATGTGAAAACTACTGTACGTGATCATGGACATCAAAACCAAGTTGAAAAAGTTGAAAAACCAAACATATATATAACAAATTGAAACTACTACAATGTGAAAACCAAAAAAAGTTGATTATCTAATGGCATGTTATCTAAATAATAGGTATATAGCAATGTGAAAACTACTGTACGTGATCATGGACATCAAAACCAAGTTGAAAAAGTTGAAAAACCAAACATATATATAACAAATTGAAACTACTACAATGTGAAAACCAAAAAAAGTTGATTAACTACACATGTCAACATCCACAGTACTTATATTCATATCCACCTTAATACAGACCAAAGTTATAGTTTATGTCAATAACTCAAAATTTTGTTTCAAATGTCACCATAGCTTTCTATAAACACTTAAAACAGATTACACTAATATTCCTCACCATGTAAACATTAAAAACTACCTATACTAATAATAGAGTACAATTAAAAAGAAGAAAAAATTATAACAAATGAACAGATCAACGAAAACCAAAATAAGGGCCACCTGGAAATTCGATACACATAAGAATGAATGTTTCATTAATGAACTAGGAATGCATATTAAGATGAGAAAAAAGAAAAGAAAACCAAACTTATTGATTGCATGTAATTAAATCCATTACATTTAAACATTCATAAACTAATGTACTACAGACCTTTAAACGCATAAAAAAAACTAATTGTTCCCAAACATCAACATTTTGGTTGTTAGAATTTCCCTCATTCACCCCACTATTCTGATGTGTCTATGTGTGTATAAGGTTTTTGGTTTTGTAGAAGTGCACACGTTATGATGATGTGATTCTTAATTTATATGGGAAAGAATGACGGACTCCGTAGAAAACCCCATTTTTGCTTCAACGCCCTATAACACGTCTCGATTACATTCCTTGTCTCAAAATGCTTTTGACTGAAAAAAATCCTCTTTTGTCTCTGCCTCTTATCCCACTTTCCAATCATTTAGAGGATATTATTTTCCTCTATATGGTGTAAGAACACCGTTGTTGATGCAAAAAATTAAACTAGACTAATTAATTGATCACAGATAAATAAAAATAAGAGACAGGAGATTTTTAAAGTGGTTTGGCTTAAGGGAAGAGCCTACGTCCACAGTTGTATATTACCTTGGGATTGTTCAATTGCCTATCTTTTTCATGTCCCCCTGTATGTAGGCTTTACAATGTATTTATAGCCCTCAGGGGGTGTTCGAGAGCTGGAATATCAAAGGATGGAATGTCTTTATATCATAGATATTTACATATGTACAATCATTAATGTATACAACTATTGGTGCTTGCCTGTCATCGTTGGTCTACATCCCTGGAGTTAGTCGGCATCCCTGAAGTTGGTGAGTTTTCTATCCTTAATGACTATGATTAATCTCCCACTGTATAACACGTGTAAGTATCTGAATAGTCCATGTACATGGATAATTTTTGGTATCAACAGAAGCCCCCAATGTTTCATGCTTGATGTTTTTACAAAAGAATGGAGAATTTGGCTCTTAAAGTTGGTCGGGCAACAATTTTAAGTGATAAGCACCCAAAACTATACATTTTATACCCCGAATAGACGTACTTTAGTTGTTAATTCTCGACAACATGGGTCTTATGCCCTTTATTGTCTATTTTGTAGGTCGAATGCACGTTGCGGTGTCAAGGCAATTGTGAAGATTATGGAGCTAATTACCAATCTCGTAACCCCAGCCTAAACTCTGTCCCGAGCCATGTGTGTTTTATTTGTTCCCTTTCGTATTTTTTATTTTTTAGATTTTTAGTTGAGTCGTTTTTATTTTTAGGGTTTATTTTAAATTTATTTAGAATTTTCTAGAATTCATTTCCCATTTTTATATTTTTTATTTTGATTTTTATTTTTATTAGTTTTTAATTTTTATTTTATTTTATCTTATTTTCTTAAGATTAGTTTTTAGGAGTTTGTTTTTAGTTTTATTATATTTTACTTTTTTTAGATCTTTAGTTTTTATATTTTTATTAGGTTTTTAGTTTTATTTCTTTTCTTTTAGTTTTATTTTATAGATTAGAAGTTTTATTTTATTTTAATTTTAGTTTTTATAGATTTTATTTTTTTTAATTTTTTTGTTATTTTAATTTTCATTTTTTTAGGGCCAAAACTTAAACACACACACAACCCCTCACACCAAATTCCCCTACAGCTCACCCCCACGCAACCCTCTTTCCCATCTTCTTCCTCTCACCACACTCTCTCTCATACACCACCGTAACGAAACCTCTCACCACATTTGTCTTCTCTCATCACCCATAATCTCTCACTACCAACACCCACCATTAAATCCACCATCTTCAGCCCTTCCACTTACCCCCGTCGATGGGCATTCAAACAGCCCCGACGCATGCCTGTGGCTCAACCCGATCCAGCCCCCAGCGCAACCACTCAACCCGACCCTAGCCCAACATCGCAGCAGCATGGCCATACCCTCAACTCAACCTACCCGATTCAAACCCCAACCCCTGTCTGCAACCACCAGCCCTTTCCCCTACCCGCAACTCACGCTAACCCAGCCAACCCAAGCCTACCATTCCCCAGCACCCAACCCGGAAACTAAGAACCCGAACCCTCTAGACCAGCCCCACCTGCCCCGTACCCGATCCCCTTCCCTCCTACCCGCAACTCATTCAACCCATACACCTCCGAATCCGGCATCTAACCCCAATCCAACCTAGATCCATACCCATTTTCATCCAACTTTATCCCTCGACTCAAACCTCCAAATTTGTAACCCATTTCTCTTATTCTTGGTCCTAAGCTTTAAACAACTTTCCCACCTGCTTTCATATGATCAAAAACCAAATGCAACCAAGACCCATTTACCCCACATTTTAATTAAACCCCATATAAACCCATTTTCCCCAACTACCCCCAACTAAATCATATAACCCATTTTCCCAAAATACCCCATAACCATATGAGATTTTGTCACCCAAATTCCCTCACCCATGTACCTTCATTACCTCACACCTTTCCCATGCACATGTGTGCATAATTTCCTAAACACCCTCACCTCAACACCTTACACACCTCTTACACATTAAACCTACCCAAATTACCCCATGCTCTATGCCTACTATTTAAGGATGGAAGACCCCAATTTGAAGAGAGGCTTTTATAATACCAATTTATAGAGAGAATTCTAGAGAGAGATAGTTTAGTTTAGAAATTAAATTAGGATAAATACCATTTTGTAAATAGTTTTATTTTATTATTTTTATTTTTGTTAGATATTTGTGAGGTTAAATTTTTTAAGAGATTTAATTGAGTGATTATTTAATTGCAAATCACTTCGATGCTCAAATGGAGGGATGTAAATTGCAAATTCAAGGATTGAAGTTCAATTTTACTCAAATAGATTTTGTTTGATTGTTCTTCTCCTCTACTTTATTTTATTAGCCTTTGATTGTTTGATTATCATGTTTAATATGATGTTAGGATAAATCCCCTTTCAAGGGGTGGGGTGAACCCTTATTTGATATTATTTTAATTTAATTAGTTTGATTACTTGAAAATTTCCTTTGAATATTAATTTTGATCCCTCACCCTTAAATTTATGCCTCGAGAGAGGGTAAATGATTTTCGAGAGAAAATCGAATTTCTAAGTTATAATACTCATTTTAGATTCGAACTAGAGATAGGGATTTCTTAAGTTTGGTATTAATCCTTAAATTTGGTATTATTCCTTAAATTTCAACTCTAATTTCATTTTCTATGATTTATACAAATTTTAATCGATCGATCCTAGCGGGTGATTAATTAAAACGAGTGTAGATCTATTTTCTAGAGTTGTGGGGTGTTAAACTTAATATTCTAAAAAGTTGCTATTAAAATTACATTTGCAATGAGAGTTGGTTTGTAATTTTGATATTAATTTGGGAGAATTCAATTAATTAAATTAATTAATTAGAATAGCTAAAATTTGTGCTGTAATCCCACTCCTTAATTATTCTCACATTTATTTACCTCATTTATCTCATATTTTAGTGTTAGACTTTGTTTTTCATTTTAGGTACTTTTTAGTTTGTAATTTGATCTTCCATTTAGTTTAGTGTTATTTCACACTCCACCTCACAAAATTGTTTTAAATTTGAAAAGCCAAAAAAAATAGAAAAGAAAGTTTTCAAAAAGAAAATAAAAATTGAATTACTATTGAGTTTGTCTCTAGCTTACCCCCTTAATGGGGATTGATACCCTTACTTACCTATACACTTGAGTTTTATATTATTTTGTAGATATTTCAAGGTTTTGATTGACTTGGCTTGGAACAACGACTACACACAAAAGCCCAAGTTATCATTGAGACCGGTAGGTTGTTGACTTCCTCTACTTGTAAAAATTTATATTTTAATTATGGAAATATAATGTGCATGGCATTTTTGAAATTATCCATAACTTTAACGAATCGTTTTTTGACAAATCCATCTTTTTTGTCTTTTAGTCGCCACCGGTTCAATCGACGCTTCCTTTTAATAATTACTTTTCAAATTTTTGAGGCAACCTATAAAGAGCGGGAAAAGCTAAGAACTTTTACTATCTCAAATCTTCTAAGTGTTTTTGGCTACATTGTCTTCAAGATTTCTTTGTCTCTCTTGAGCAATCATTTTTTGTTCTTCAGTTCTTGCTAAATCCTTAATTCCTGTAAGAATTATTTCTTTTTTCTTCTATTCTTCATCATGGTTTACTCTGCAGATTCTCCTGATGATTCAGAAATGAATTTAAGATTTCCCCTTGGGTTGTTTTGGAACACGCTATTTTTCCTGTTGATCTTTTCTCACATGACGAGGGTCACTAGTTTCCCTCTATTTTAATAACTGAATGTGGTTTTACTTATCCTCCCAACCCACTCTGCCTCGAATTTTGTCAATACTTTGACGTTGTCCCATCTAGGGTAGCCCCCAATACTTAGAGAGTTGTGAATAGAGTGTATAGTTTAAATCAAATTCATGGAACCCATCTGGAGATTCCAGAAATAATGTTTTGTTATAAGTGGGTGACTAGTGACACCTCTTTTTATTTAACGACTAGGGCTGTAAATAAAGTGTTAGTAGTTAATCTTTTAGACTCCTATAGGGATTATTTTGAGCATGGGGTTGTTGTAAAAAACTAGCAATGTGCCCCGTTGACTGGAAATGCTGAGTACCAGGGGCTTAGATGCCCTTCTTTTGGCAATGGGATAGGTTATTCCTCATTTAATTATTTTAAGTTATACATATCTGTTTAAATGTTACACTAATTGTTGCTTTGTAAATTTTTATTGCAGATGATCATAAGAGAAGGTGTCTAAAGGAAAGTGAAGTGAATCTGAGGGAGTTGAAGTTTATTTGGGGACTTCATCAAAGGATTGGCAAGGAGGACGTCGGATCTGCATCTTATTTGCTGCAGTACAAGAACACATTCTCTTCCTTTGTTTCTCATCGTACTCCTTCCCCTGTGATTGACCTTGAGTAATAACCTCCTTCTACTTACTCAACCACTGCATCTGGCAGTGGTGATCTTATTGCCCTTTCCATTTCCTCTTCGATTTAAACTTTCCCCTTGCTCTATCCATGGGGAAAAGGAAGATTCCCAATTTTTTGAGAGACATAAATGCCAACCCCCTTCCAAACAAGTTGATAGAGGGGTGAAAAATAAAAATGATACTGGGAAGAAACCCCCATTCAAGAAAATTAAAGGGAGTCCACTGAAGAGAATAAAGAAAGAGCTACCTTTTAAGTTAGCAGAAGGTTCTTCTGCTCTTTCCGACCAGCATGAGTTGGTTGACATATCGTCTTCTACCTCTCCAGTGGTCTTTGGCCCTAGATTCACTACACCAAATCTGCAAAATTGTCACGATCATTGACCTTGACAAGTTGGACTTGTCAAGGTTAATAACCTTGACAATTTTGTGGATGACAACGTTTTTTGTCACGAACTTGTCACGGTCATTGACCGTGACAAGTTCATTAGACTTGTCACGGTTCTTGACCGTGACAAGCTTTGTCACGATTAAGGACCATGACAAACCCGTGACATTTAATAAAAATTATCACGGTCAATGACCGTGATAATTCTGGAAAGAATTGAAAAAAAATCTGTTGGGCAGTATGGCCACTGCCACTGCCCAACAGTATATTTGTACCTGTTATAGCAACGTTGAACCTATTTAAACATTATACATCCAAATAAAATAGAGATAGTGAAAATATACATTCAAAATAGAGACAATATGCATCACGATATAATCAAAATATAATTCAAATATACCAACTTAAAAACCAGTCAAATGTACCAACTTAAAAATAATACAATTCAATTCAAAAAAATGTCACTACATGTCTTGGGTAAGGTTAACTCTGAGGAGGTGAGTAGGCTACATGATATACGAATTGACACACCCACTCATATACATCGTGCCGCATTGTTCGTGCAACCACAATGGGGAGTTCTCCTTCCTGGGTATCGCATGCGTGACGAGCACCTTGGACTCGATGTCTTGAAGCTCAAGTCCATAAACTAGTCCACCCTGGATGATATTCGGGTCCCTCAACCCCCGCCATATCCGCTGGCCATCAAATACATCCAGTATAAACACGCTCAACCAACCAAGTGTCGACATAGGTCGATTGAAGGGAGACAAATAGGGAAGTGGATCATCAAAGTCCGCACGTGTCAGCGATGAAGCAGCGAGGTCCACATCCTCGTCATCCTGCACCTCATCCTCTCGCACCTCCTCCCCCCACCTTCTCCTTCCCTTTCCCCTTGCATTTTCTGTCACCCAACCAACTCTTCATGAATGAGAACATATCTTGGACCATCGCCTCCAAACGGGAAAGCTTCGCGTCATGCGAGTCCACCGTTCGAGCCAATTCGGTGTCGCTCATCTCCAATCTGATGATCCTAGATTTGTCAACCCACGAGCTCACCCACTTGTCCTCCCCTTGCGATCAGAGCCAAGCAGTTGGCTGAGTGCGTCTGTGGACAAAGAAGCCTAGTCGGCATCAAACTGCGACTCATGCACTTTCTTAATTTTTGCCTGAAACGACAAAAATTACATGATTAGTAAAATAAGTAAATTAAAAAATTATAACGTAATTAACAAAAAGTAAACTGTCAGATTACTTACAATCATGACCGTGATGCTCGGGGACATATCCTTATCCTTCCCCTTCTTCGTCCGAAGAGCCACATAAGTATCGAGCCTATGTGGCCTACTCTTAGCGCCACTCCCTATCCCCTGAAATAAAATAAAGTAAAATTAGTATCGGCCCCGCAAAGTAAAATAATGCAGAATAATATATTTCTGTAGTTATAGAAAAATTAAATCTTACCATCATCCTATGCTCCACCTCGGCGTAAGACGTCTGGTCGGAGTAGTGTACGTCCGTCTTTTTTGCCCGGTTTTCCCTCTCCGAATGGCGAGAAGCCAATTGTTGCTCCCCGATCTCATTGTCAATCAACTTTTGCCATTGTGCCAATGAGATCGGCTCCTTCGACGGGACGAATTCATGCCTTTGGATAATGGACTCTCGTGTCTTCCCAAAGTACCGGGTCCGCATATTTTTCTTCCACGTCTTGTGTTGCTCCATCAACTGCTCCAAGACGGAATCGCGTAGCTTTGGATCCAGCCTGAATTTTTCATGTCCAACAAATACAATGTTAGTTGCAAATAAATATAAATATAAATATAAAATGAAATTGAAATTGAAATTGAAATATTCATATGAATATAAATATAAATATAAATATAAATATAAATATAAATATAAATATAAATATATTACCTATAGTGCTACCTAAACAGCTAACTTGAGCTCATATGGAACCTCCTTCCAACTAATGTACGCCGGGCCGATGATCTTCTTTACCAGCTCGAGGGATCTCGCTAATAGTCCTGACTTGTTCTCGATGGCCATCCCCAATATGCCATATTTGGGGAGCCTAGGGGCCGAGGAGCCCTCGTTGGCTCCGCTACTACTGAGCCCAGATGACATCATTATCCTCGCCTTAATACCTGAAGGAGACATTTGCTGTAAAAAATGTTATTAGTACATATCAAAATGAATTAAAAGAAGACATGCAAATATGTACAATTAAAAGCCCACGCACACGGACACTACACAAGAGTGAAAATGATAAAGTGAAAATCAATTAAAAGCATTAAAAATGAAAGTGTCGGTACAAATTAGAATATTTATTACAAATTGATTTTATTTTTTAAATTCGGGTTATCATAAAAAATGGATTGATATTCGGTAGGAGCAGCCAAGTCATCCACACTACTATTTAGACATTTTGGCGCGTGTTGGACAATTGACCATGGCTCGTTGTTGATATACTCCGAGTAAAATACTTGGTTAACCTTTTGAAATGCACAAACAAACGGCTCATCGCTCACGTGGTCGTTGCTCTTCAACTTGGACAAGTCAACCATGATCAAATTGGTGACAGGATCAACTTTAAGAGCATTTTTATCCTCAACTCTTACCCAGTCACAGTAAAATAAAACTTCTTTGAAGCTTATATAATCCAATTCAAATATATTTCGGATTACACCACAGTAAGTCATTTCAGCTTCAACGAGATTTTTATCTTTTGCGCTCGCTCTAAAGAAAGTAAGAGCCTTGTATGAAATGCCCAAGTTCTATACATTTGTACTTTCCTCGTACACTTTAGCGTCGAAAATGTAGCCATTCAATCAAAACTTTTTGTACTCTTGTGCCACCAACAAGGGTCCAGTGGCTAGATGAGCAAGCCTTGATGTCGCATCACCCATCTTTAGGAGCTGAGAATATAGATAAATTAATTATATTAGTGGTAAAATTTGAGTGTAATGTAACGTTATATAACGATTGTTTGCATTATAATTACCTCTTGTGTCAACCACGGCTTTACATGCTATGGTTGGTCTGCACAGTTTGAAGACGCAGTACGATTTGTCTAGCAATAGCGTGACGGGAATTCTGAAATGAGTGAAGGGGATGCTACCCAAGGAGAATACGCTTCCAAATAGCTATCCTCTTATGAAGAACAGTTTGAAAGGTTTGGGAATGAAGTATAAATCGATTCATGCTTATGTGTATGACTTCATACTATACCGAAAGGAGTATGAAAATCTCGATCGTTGTCCGGTATGCGATGAACCTAGATATGTCCAATCTACTAGTAAGGAAGGCACAAGCTCAAAAGTGCCTCAAAAAGTGTTGAAATATTTTCCCATTGGGCTTAGATTAAAGCGTTTTTTCACAGTACCATGGATAGCAGAGGCAATGACTTGACATGCTAGGGCAGAAGTAGGGGGTAATCTCAGCCATCATCCTATTAATTCTACATCCTGGAGGAGGATGAATTATGAGTATCCTGATTTTTCTCGGGAACAAAGCAACATTCTTTTGGCTATATCAACAGAGGGTTTAAATCCATTTGGAAATCTAAGCACCAATCAGAGTGTATGGCCAGTGATCCTAGTCCCACTCAACCTCCTTCCTTCACAGTGTATTAGACCTTAATTTTTGATGATGTCTTTGTCGATACTTGGGCCAAAGTAACCAAGTGATGACATCGACATCTACCAGGATCCTTTGGTAGAAGAATTAAATGAGTAGTGGGAAGAGGGTGTGCAATCATTTGACTCTTCTAGAAAAGAAGAGTTTACGCTGAAAGCTATGTTGATGTGGGCAATTTATGATTTTCCAGCTTATGGGACATTATCCAGTTGTGTAGTACATGGTTATTTAGGATTCCCTATTTATGGAGGGGAGACTGAATCTCTTCGGCTATCCTTTAACTCAAAAAATATATACCATTTCCATAGGAGGTTTTTACCCCCGGATCATAGTTTCAGATTTGAGAAAGGTTCCAATTTTTTATTGGGCGGGGTTGAACATAAGCTACCGCCGAGACAACTTTCAGATTCAGAAATTGAAAGTAAATCTTATGAATGTGGCCCTAATATTCTAGGTAAGAATCCTAAATTTAATAATATCAAGCATAAGAAGACCCCAACTGGGAATGAAACTGAGATAAGAAAGGTATGGTCTACGAGGTCAATTTTATTTCACTTGCCTTAATGGAAGAATAACCCGATGTGCCATGTATTGGATGTGATGCATGTAGAGATGAACTTCGCTGAACATATTGTGGTCACTTGCCTTGGGGGGAGTCATTCGGAGGATGGAGAAAACCCACAAAAAGACCTTTAATCGTTGAAACTTAAGCCACAACTATGGTTAATAGAAGATAGTAGGGGAAGGACAATAATTCCCCCTGGTGCGTTTACTTTGATGAGTGGGGAAAGGAAGTTTCTTTTAGAAACAATATATAATTTGAAGGGCCCATCTAATTTTTCGTCCAACTTGCAAAGGATTATGAATTATACTACTCATGATTTACATAAGTGTAAGTCCCACGATTGGCATGTGATCATGCAATTGGTTCCTCTATTGTTTAAGTATTTTTTCTCCAAGCACCAGGATTTACGAAAGGCTATTATGCAAATTAGTATTACCTTCTCACTCTTGTGTGAGAAGGTAGTCAATCGAGAACACATAGTGGCCGCAAAATTGGTGGTGACCGAAGCGATTTGTGTATTGGGTAATTAATTTCCCCTATCATTCTTTGACATAAGTGTTCACTTATTGGTACACCTATGTGATGAGGCACTTCTTTGTGGTCTAGTTAGATATCGGTGGATGTATCCGTTTGAAAGATTGATGAAAGTTTCGAAAGATTACATCAAGAATACCTGATACATTACAGGATCAATTGCAGAGGAATACATCACGATGGAGTCATCAATATATACTCGGGAATATATGCCTGACTCTACTAGTGTTGATGACGCTGATGAGTTTGTCGATGATGGTGGTCATGTGATGGGAAAACGAGTGAAATTAACGAGTTTGCAACATGAACAAGTAGCTCGTTATCTATTTGACACGCATGAAGATGTCGAAGAATGGAAAGTAAGTTTCAATTATTATAATGTTTAACATTATTTTAGATTATTTTATACATGATTAATTTTATAATATGCAGAAAATATGAAGCATGTGAGAATAATAAAATACGAAAAATAATGGTACAATCAGATAAAAAATTTAGGTTGTGGTTGACACAAGAGGTAATTATAATGAAAATGGTCGTTATATAACGTTACATTACACTCAAATTTTACAACTAATATAATTAATTTATATATTCGCAGCTCTTAAAGTCGGTTGATGCGACATCAAGGCTTGCTCGCCTAGCCACTGGACCCTTGTTCGTGGCACAAGAGTACAAAAAGTATCGATTTAACGGTTACATTTTCGGCACTAAAGTGTACGAGGAAAGTACAAATGTAGAGAACTCGGGCATTTCATACAAGACTCTTAATTTCTTTTGAGCGAGCGCAAAAGATAAAAACCTCGTTGAAGCTGAAATGACTTACTATGGTGTAATCCAAAATATATTTGAATTGGAATATATAAGATTCAAACTGGGTAAGAGTTGAGGATAAAAATGCTTGTAAAGTTGATCCTGCCACCAATTTGATCATGGTTGACTTGTCCAAGTTGAAGAACAATGACCACGTGAGCGATGAGCAGTTCGTTTGTGCATTTCAAAAGGTTAACCAAGTGTTTTACTCGAAATATATCAACAACGAGCCATGGTCAATTGTCCTACACGCGCCAAAGCGTCTAAATTGTAGTGTGGATGACTTGGTTGCTCCTATCGAATATGAATTCATTTTTTATGATAACCCGAATTTGAAATAATTTTTCAATTTGTAATAAATATTTCAATTTGTAATTTATTAATCCATTTTAAATGCTTTTAATTGATTTTCACTATATCATTTTCTCTCTTGTGTAGTGTGCGTGTGTGTGGGCTCTAGGGGTGGGGTGGGGATGTTTCAGATTTGTAGTAATTGTACATATTATGAGCTAGATGTTGTTGTTTTGGAATTCAGAATTGAGGTGTTAAACGGTAACAATTCATTTGGATTTGTAGTAATTGTACATATTAGTATGTCTTCTTCTAATTCATTTTAATTTGTACCAATAAAATTGTTTTCTTACAGCAAATGTCTCCTTCGGGTATTAAGGCGAGGATGATGATGCTAGTTATGATGATGTCGTCTGGACTCGGTGGTAGCGGAGGCGACGAGGGCGCCTCGTCCCCTAGGCTCCCCAAATATGGAAAATTGGGGGTGACCGTCGAGAATAAGACGGGGCTATTAGCAAGATTCCTCGAGCTGGTAAAGATGATCATCGGCCCGGGGTACACTAGTTAAGGGAGGTGCCAAATGAGATCAAGTTAGCTATTTGGGTGGCACTACAAGTAATGTATTTATATTTATATTTATCTGAACATTTCAATTTCAATTTCAATTTTAATTTCAATTTCAATTTCGATTTCGATTTTGATTTTGATTTCATTTTATATTTATATATATTTATATTTATTCGCAACTAACATTGTATTTGTTGGACAGGAACAATTCAGCCTGGATCCAAAGCTACACAATTCCATCTTGGAGCATTTGAGGTAGCAACACAAAACGTGGAAGAAAAATATGCGAACCCGGTACTTTGGGAAGACCCGAGAGTCCATTATCTGAATGCGTGAATCCGTCCTGCCGAAGGAGCTGATCTCGTTGGAAAAATGTCAAAAGTTCATTGATAATGAGATCGGGGAGCGATAATTGGCATGTCGATAATCGGGGAGGGAAAACTGGGAAAAAAGACGGACGTGCACTGCTCCGGTCGGACATCTTACGCCGAGGTGGAGCATAAGATGATGGTAACATTTAATTTTTCCACAACTACATAAATATATTATTCTGCATTATTTAACTTTGCGGGGCCGATACTAATTTTACTTTATTTTATTTCAGGGGACAGGGAGTGGCCCTGGGAGTAGGCCACATAGGCTCGATACTTATGTGGCTATTCGGACGAAGAAGGGGAAGGATAAGGACGTGTCCCCGAGCGTCGCGGACACGATTGTAAGTAATCCAACAGTTTACTTTTTGTTAATAACATTATAATTGTTTTATTTACTTATTTTACAAATCATGTGCTTTTTTCGTTTTAGGCAAAACTTAAGGAAGTGCATGAGTCGCAGTCTGATGCCAACAAGGCATCTTTGTCCACAGACGCACTCCGACAAGTGCTTGGAAGTGATCGCAAGGGGAGGACAAGGAGGTGAGCTCGTGGATGGCCAAATCTAGGATCATCGGATTGGAGATGAGCGAAACTGGGTTGGCTCGAACGGTGGACTCGCATGACGCGAAGTTATCCCGTTTGGAGGCGCCGGTCCAAGATATGTTCTCATTCATGAAGAATTCATTGGGCAAAAATCGTGAGGTTAAAGGGAAGGAGAAGGTGGTGGAGAAGCTGGTGGCGGAGGAGGTGTAGGAAGATGAAGTGCAGGATGACGAGGATGTGGACCTCGCTGCTTCATCGTGAATACGTGCGAACTTTGATGATCCACTCCCCTATTTGGCTCCCTTCAACCGACCAATATCAACACTTGGTTGGCCGAGCGTGTTTATACTGGACATATTTGATGGCCAGAGGATAGGGCGGGGGTTGAAGGACTCGAATACCATCCAGGATATGCCAGTTCATGGACGTTTGCTTCAAGACATCGAGTCCAAGGTGCTCATCATGCATATGATACCCGGGAAGGAGAACTCCCCCTTGTGGTTGTGTGAATAATGCGGCACGATGTATATTGGTGGGTGTGTCAATTCGTATCTCTTGTGGCCTACTGACCTCCTCAGAGTTAACCTTACCCCAGACATTTAGTGACATTATTTGAATTGAATTGTTGTTTTAAGTTGTTATATTTGAATTCTATTCAGATTATATCGTGATGCATATTATTTTGAATTTATATTTGCATTATCTCTATTTTATTTGGATATATAATGTCTGAACATGTACAACGTTGTTATAACAGGTACAAATATACTGTTGGGCAGTAGCAGTGGCCATACTGCCCAGGAGATATTTTTTCAATTCTGTCCAGAATTGTCACGGTCAATGACCGTGACAATTTTTTTATTAAATGTCATCGATTTGTCACGATCCTTAACCGTGAAAAAACTTGTCAAGGTTAAGGGCCGTGACAAGTCTAACGAACTTGTCACGATCATTGACCGTGATAAGTCCGTAACAACAAAAGTTGTCACCCCCAGAATTGTCACGATCATTGACCTTGACAAGTCCAACTTGTCAAGGTCAATGACCATGACAATTCGACAGATTTGGTGTAATGTTATGATTCCAGGAGACATTTGTAATACCCCGTATTTTCATGCTATATTAATTTGGGGATTTATTAAATTTAATGTGAGTTAATTATTTAATAAAAAAATCCAGAAATTAATTATGTTATAATTATTAACGTGACGAGAGTTAGTAATTATATGAAATTTGTTGAATATTACTAATGATCAAAGTAATATATATGATACTGGTTATATTGAATGTAATGAGTAAATTAAATGACAATTTTAGAAATTTAAGTCGGGACGTGCTCGTCTCGCGTCGGGACTAAATTTAGATAAATAAAAAGTGAATATTTTATAAGTTTCCTGTATGATCGTTTTGAGTATGACAACGCATCCGGAAGGGTCGTGATAGTCAGAAAAGTGTACCCGGGGGTGTAGTTTAGGTCTCGGGGTTTTTTTAGGCCTAATTAGTAACCCGGAAGGGCATTTTGGTCATTTTACATTTTTGGGTAATTAAACCAACGAAAATTAGAGGGGATATATCTGATATTGAGGTTGTCACCTAGGGTTAGAATACCCAAAACCTATAACGGCCATTGGAGAAGAGAGGAGAGAGCTCTCAAGCAATTCCAAGGCTCAAAACTCAACCATTTGCACCGCCGTCACCGCCAACGCGTAGATCGCGAGACGAGGAATGCAACCACACCAAAATCAGCCGCAATCCAGACTTCTGAAAATCCCAAGCAAGTGTTTATCTTGCTTATTTCATTGGTGCAATTCCCATATTAGTTTAGGAATGATTAGGGAGGAATGATATGGAAGAGAACCCAAATTGTGATAGGAATTTGCATGTAGTAAAGACTTAAACCTTATTCTAGAAATCTTTTGTGATGTAGAAGAATAATCCACGAAATTTTGGTGTAAATAAGAAATAAATTCTGGGATAAAACATATTAGAATCATGATTTAGAGATTTTTAGGGTTCTTGAGTTTTAAATGAATTTCGGTATGGTTAATCCATGTTTAGTGACATAAATTGACATGCTTTACGTAGAATGTGTATCATATCATGTCAGGATGTTAGTGGCAGAATTTTTGAGACGTTTGGGATTGGAAAATATTGATTTGGATAAAGATAGATAGTAGAACCCGTAACTGCAATTCTACAGAAATCAAAAGACCTGCTTGATCGATCGATCGAGCCCAGAGCTTCGATCGATCGACCCCTCCAGGCAGACTCCTATTTCCCTTGTTAAATTAGTTAAATTCAATTTATCGTGAAATAATTCTTAGGCATTCTTAATAAAATGTTTTGGGAGATATGGAAGACCAGTAGGGCATATGAATAAATTTTAGAGATTTTTAATGTGGATCGAGAATTGCATTATGGGATAATTACTTATAAATCGATTAATTTATGTATTGAAGGGTAAGGTGCGTAAGAGAGTTACGTTGGAACATAATAAGGACACCAACTGAATCTTATACTTGTGAGGATAGAGTTCACGAGTGTCACGAAATGAGTTGGAGAAACCCTTCGAGTTAAGGTTAGTGACGAACCCTTATAAGAAATACTTAATGTGAAAATTAAGGATAAATATCGTAATTATGGGTGATGAGAGAAACCTATATTGATATAATAATAAGTGGTATATTTATATGGTTGTGTATGAATATATTATATACGTGTAAAAAACGTACCCGCGCTACTTGCTATCCATGAGGTTACCGCGCTGGGACAGTCTTATCTCGATGGGACCTTTATGGGGGTTATTGACTTGTACCCTAGAAGATAGATATCCTTGGTACAGGATATCGGAATGATAGTTCTGACGGTCCTAAGATACGTGAGGGTATGTACTGACCTCTTAGAGACTTGGAATCTATGCTTCGCCTCAAATCTTATTTGTATATATGTTGATACAGTTCGAGAGTGATTCCAAACTTGTATTTCCCTTAGTGTGAGCAATACAGAGATTGGATAGCAGAGTATGCCTGCACCATAGTTTGTATGTTGGTGCTGTTAGAATGTATATATTATACGAGTGCTTAATATATATATCTGAAATTTGGGAAATTTAAACAGTTACTGTGATATGGTAAGTGAGAAATGATTCTGGACTATAAATCGGAAATACTTGTTTGAAAAATATAATATGACACTAGGAAACTTTATTAACTAATGAAGCTAAAATGAGATTTGTACTACTGTTTGGAATTTTTTTTTTAACAATTATATAGATCGGCTTTGAAATCTTACGAGTAATTTCAGATAAGTTAAATTGTTGGGAAGGTTAGTGGTAAAATGATAGGATAAATCGTTGGGAAGGTTAGTGCGATAGGTGTGCACATTAGAAGAGAGGTGAGAATTTTCTCAAGAGAGTGTCGCACTAATATGTTGTTGCATTGGCCTGTATCAATTTAAATACTTGCTAAACGAATTTTTAAATCATACACACTATCGGGCTCTGACTCGTTTCTTTTTCTATCTCTCTTGTATATATATGTATGTATTACAGGTGCCCAGCCACAAGGGCGTCTTGCTTAGGATCCCTTAGAAGGAACGCGTTGCAGCTTAGGTGGGAGTTGCAGGTCTCTTGATTAGACGACTTCGTCTATTTGGATCCCCTATTAGTACTTTCATTTAGTTGGGCATGTGTAGCTCTTTCCATTATTCCGTTGTTATTGGAAATTTGTATTTCAGTTATTTCCAGTACTGTTTCTATGGGATTTATTCAGTTTGGATGTATGACTTTAGATTTCGTATGTTGACATTCGATTGACGAATGTTTTAAATTATTTGGATTATGTTGAAGAATTTATGTGGTGTGATTCTTGCTTATTATATGTTGTTAATAAATTAAATAATTTTTCTTTAAATAAAATTTGGAAAGTTATGTATGAAAATGGTTTTGACACTTAGCTTAATTAATTAGGGTGTTAAATTGGAAAATTTATTTTTCGACAGTGATGCTAAGAATGAACCAATTGTTCACCTTGATTTAATTTAATAAAGGAGTGATCGTCCGGTATTTAATTAGGCGGGGTGTCACAGGTGGTATCAGAGCCAGGTTCTAGTGTCCATAGGATCTGTATGGCTTATTTCGCTTTCAGCTTAACGTTTTTGCTATAGAGCCCTATTTTTAGAATTGTTGTACTCTTGCTTTTACGTTTAAGTTTTCATCTATTTGAGATTTGATAATAACTATAGACTAATAAACTTTTTCACGTTTTAGATGCCTCCGAGACGTGCTCCTAAGGATAGGCGTGCCCAGGCCGAGCAGCCAGCAGCTCCGGCACAAGGCACTATGAATGCAAACGAAGTAGCCGCCATTATTGCTCAGGAAGTGAATGCCGCACTAGCGGTGGTTCAGCAGGCTCCACCCCAGGTTCAGGCAGTGGCGCCAGCACCAGCACAGCTTCCATATACATGGGAGAGGGTTCGGGATGCTTTTCAGAAATCGCATCCCCTTGAGTTCTCTGGTAGCTCTGATATCGTGACAGTCAGCCAATGGAAGAAAGACATCCAGCGGCATCTCCGTATGTATGAGTGCACCGATGTGAAAAAGCAGTTATTGGCTTCCTTTAAGCTTGTGGGGGCCGCTTTGCAGTGGTGGGAGTCCACTACCACTTTGGAGGAGAGTGAGACGATCCCTATTCAGTCGTTCAGGGAGCGGTTTGACCGCAAGTATTTTCCACCAGCCGTGCAGACTGAGATGAGGCGGAGATTACTGAATCTGAAGCAAGAGAATTCCACCGTAGCAGAGTATGAGGAGGAGTTCACGAGACTTCTCACCATCGTGCCAGATGAGGCACCCACAGAGAGAAAGAGGATTATGTTGTTTGTCGACGGGTTAGCTTGGAGGATCCGTCAGCACCTTATTGGGAATTTATCCCTGAGTACTTTCACTGATGTACTCAATGTCGCGTTGCTACATTGCCAGGATCACCACTTCCATATTCAGGGAAGAAAGAGAGTAGGAGAGTCCAGCCAGCAGGGCAGGACCGGGGGTAATGGTGCCAATGGGGCACCATCTCATGGACAGACTCGTCAGCACGAGAAGAGTTCCCATCAGGGGGACCCTGCTAAGCGATTCCGTTCAAGTGATTCTAGGCAGGGATATGGGGGTTATAGGCAGGGCCAGCCTAATCAGCAGGGCCAGCAAGGCCAACACCGACAGCAGGGTCAGCAACAGGGCCAACAGGGCCAACAGCGTGCTAATCAGGGCCAACCGGGCCAGTGGCGGGGAGGTAACGGCCAGCAGGGCCGTGGTCGGCAGGGACAGAGGGGAGGTAATTTCAGAGGCCGATGTTTTGGGTGTGGTAAACATGGCCACAGACGTCAAGATTGTCCGGAGGGTGATAGGGCCCCACAGCAGTAGGGAGCCCGTAATGAGCCACAGAGGCCACTTTTTCCACCTGCCCTCCCAGCTCCAGCCCAGGTGACAGCCCTACCAGCCATTCCAGCAGCTCCAGTGCAGCAGGGGCAGTTACAGTATGGACGTGTTTATAACGTCCACCAGGCAGAAGCTCCATAGGCACCACCCGCGATTGAGGGTATGTTTCCTATCCATGGTACTATGGGTTGAGTTTTGTTTGATATGGGGGCAACGCATTGTTTTATAGCTACGCATTTTGTGAAGGCCTTAGGATTGTTAGCCACAGCAGAGAGCACAGTGACGTGTGTAGACTCACCACTAGTGAGTGGGTCCCTTATTTTCTTTATATGCCGGGGAGTGGGGGTAGAGATTGGTAGCTTGGTGTTACCTGCAGACATGTTAGTTTTAGACATGCACGAGCATGATGTGATTATTGGTATGGATTGGCTCGCAGCTTATAGAGCCATAATTGATTGCTTTGGTGGGAGTATTATTTTTGCCATTCCGGGGCAAGAGATGTTTGTAGTGGCGATGCCTCGCCCAGAGGGAGGTTCAACCGCTCATTTGTATTACACAGAGGAGGATACCTCTAAGGAGGTCGTGATTCCCTTAGAGTCGATCCCAGTTGTCAGGGAGTATTCCGATGTGTTTCAGGAAATACCAGGCCTACCCCCCAGTCGAGAGATAGACTTTGTTATAGATTTATTGCCAAATACGAGACCTATAGCACGCACACCGTACCGTATGGCTTCGGCAGAGATGCGAGAGCTACGAGATCAGATAGAGCAGCTGTTAGGTCAGGGCTTCATTCGTAGGAGTACCTCACCTTGGGGCTCTCCAGTCTTGTTTGTGAAGAAGAGAGATGGTTCACTGAGATTGTGTGTGGACTACCGGGAAATGAACAAGGTTACGATACGGAATAAGTATCCGTTATCTCGAATCGATGACCTGTTAGACCAGTTGAGGGGAGAAACTTTCTTTTTGAAGATAGATCTGAGGTTGGGGTACCATCAGTTGCATATTAGAGAGCAGGATGTTTCAAAGACTGCTTTCTTAATGAGATATGGGTCTTATGAGTTCAGGGTGATGCCGTTCGGGTTCACAAATGCTCCAGCATTTTCATGGACTTGATGAACCGAGTGTTCAGAGAGTTCTTGGATCAGTTTGTCTTCGTCTTCATAGATGACATTTTGATATATTCACACTCCGAGGAGGAGCATGCCGAGTACTTGAGGCAGGTTCTTCAGACTCTACGAGAGCATCAGCTGTATGCTAAGTACGAGAAGTGCGGATTCTAGTTACGAGAGGTACAGTTCTTGGGGCATATTGTTTCTGAGTAGGGGATTGCAGTTGACCCGAGCAAAGTGTCAGCGGTGAGGGAGTGGGGACAGCCCATGACACCAACAGAAGTGCATAGTTTCTTGGGGTTAGCTAGTTACTATATGAGATTCATTCGGGGATTCTCCAAAATAGCGGGTCTGCTGACGAACTTGACTCGCAAAGGGGTACCGTATGTTTGGGATGACGCTTGTCAATTGGCTTTCGACGAGCTGAAAGACAAGCTTACTTCAGCACCAGTCCTTGCGTTACCGAAGCCGGGTGTGGAGTGCCTGGTTTACACCGATGCGTCTTTACGGGGACTTAGGGAGTACTTCAGCAGGAGGAGAAGGCTATAGCTTTTGCCTCCCGCAAGCTTAAGCCGCATGAGAATAATTACCCCACCCATGACCTGGAGTTAGCAGCGGTCGTCTTTGCATTGAGGATATGGAGGCACTATTTGTTGGGGGAGAAATTCCGTTTGTTCACAGACCACAAGTCATTGCAGTACCTGTTCACTCAGCGAGAGCTGAATATGCGTCAGCGCAGATGGCTAGAGTTTGTGAAGGACTACCAGTTCGATATACAGTATCATCCGGTGAGGGCCAACGTAGTTACTGATGCGTTGAGTCGTAGACCGATAGACGAGGTAGCAGACGTCTGGAAAGCAAAGTGGAAGGATTTGGGTCACCAGGATGCAGTAGCCTGTTCTTTCATATCCGTTATGTCAGTCACACCCGAGATTGTTACGAGGTGATACAGGCACAGACCACAGACCCATTTTGCCAGGAGAAGATTGTACGACTTTTAGCCGAGGGTGCTGAGTCCTATTCTATTAGTTCTACTGGAGGTTTGCGGTTTAATGGGAGATTGGTGGTTCCAGAAGGGGCGGAATTACGACATGCAGTGATGACCCAATCTCACGAGTCCCGATTTTCGCTACATCCTGGAGGGGATAAGATGTACCAGGATATGAGGAGACAATATTGGCGGAGTGGGATGAAGAAGGACATTATTGAGTTCGTGTCCAAGTGTTCGACCTGTCAGCTGGTGAAGGTGGACCATCAGAAACCTTCAGGGTTGCTTCAGCCATTAGAAGTACCCGCGTGGAAGTGGGAGAGTATTTCCATGGATTTTATTACAGGGTTGCCTACATCATAGTGGGGCCACGACTCTATCTGGGTGATTGTAGACCGTCTGACCAAGGTAGCTCATTTTCTACCGGTGCGGACAGACTATACCACGGGTCAGTATGCTCAGTTAATTATTGCCGAGATCGTCAGATTACACGGGGTGCCCCTGAATATTGTGTCAGATAGAGACAAGATCCTCGTGTTACGCTTTTGGGAAAGCTTTCAGGAGGCTATGGGTACTGAGTTGAGGTTGAGTTCAGCTTATCACCCACAGATAGATGGACAGACAGAGCGTACTAATCAGATGTTGGAGGATATGCTACGCATGTGTGTTCTTGATTTTGGAGGAGGTTGGGAGCCACATATTCCACTGGTAGAGTTTGCTTATAATAACTCTTATCAGTTCACGATTGGCATGGACCCATTTGAGGCTTTGTATGGCAGGCCTTGTCATTCCCCATCTTGTTGGCTCGAAGTGGGGGATAACAAGTTGCTAAGACCAGAGGTGATCCAGGAGACCTCCACGAGGATCGAGATGATCAGGAGTCGCATTCGGGTAGCCCAGGACAGGAAGAAGAGCTACGCCGATGCGAAACGATTCTTGCGAGAGTTTAGTGTGGGGGACCAAGTGTTATTGCGTGTATCTCCTATGAAGGGAGTGATGAGGTTCGGGAAGAAGGGGAAGTTGGCTCCGAGGTACATGTGACCATTTCCCATCATAGAGGGGATTGGGACGATTGCATACAGGTTGGGATTGCCAGAGCATTTACATCGCATCCACGATGTATTCCACATCTCGTCGTTGAGACGATATCTTCGGGATGATATGGCCCATACTCACATTGTGATAGATGAGATAGACTTACAGCCTGATAGCTCTTACGAGGAGAGACCGGTGGCTATCCTAGACTATAGTGAGAGGAGATTGAGGTCGAAGATAGTTCCACTTGTACGGGTCTAATGGGAGCATCATAATGTGGAGGAATCCACTTGGGAGGGCGAGGCAGATATGCATGAGAGATATCCAGGGTTGTTTTTACCAGGTATGCCTTATTTTCCGAATTTCGGGACGAAATTCCATTATTAGGGGGGAAGTATATAATTCCCCGTATTTTCATGCTATATTAATTTGGGGATTTATTAAATTTAATGTGAGTTAATTATTTAATAAAAAAATCCAGAAATTAATTATGTTATAATTATTAACGTGACGAGAGTTAGTAATTATATGAAATTTGTTGAATATTACTAATGATCAAAGTAATATACATGATACTGGTTATATTGAATGTCATGAGTGAATTAAATGACAATTTCGGAAATTTAAGTCGGGACGTGCTCGTGTCACGTCGGGAATAAATTTTGATAAATAAAAAGTGAATATTTTATAAGTTTCCAGTATGATCGTTTTGAGTGCGCCAACACGTTCGGAAGGGTCGAGATAGTCAAAAAAGTGTACCCAGGGCTGTAGTTTAGGTCTCGAGGCGTTTTTAGGCCTAATTAGTAACCCGGGAGGGCATTTTGGTCATTTTATATTTTTGGATAATTAAACCCACGAAAATTAGAGGGGCTATATCTAATATTGAGGTTGTCACCTAGGGTTAGAATACCCAAAACCTATAACGGCCATTGGAGAAGAGAGGAGAGAGCTCTCAAGCAATTCCAAGGCTCAAAACTCAACCATTTGCACCGCCGTCACCGCCAACGCGTAGATCGCGAGACGAAGAATGCAACCACACCAAAATCAGCCGCAATCCAGACTTCTGAAAATCCCAGGCAAGTGTTTATCTTGCTTATTTCATTGGTTCAATTCCCATATTAGTTTAGGAATGATTAGGGAGGAATGATATGGAAGAAAACCCAAATTGTGATAGGAATTTGCATGTAGTAATGACTTAAACCTTATTCTGGAAATCTGTTGTGATGTAGAAGAATAATCCATGAAATTTTGGTGTAAATAAGAAAGAAATTATGGGATAAAATAGATTAGAATCATGATTTAGAGATTTTTAGGGTTCTTGAGTTTTAAATGAATTTCGGTAGGGTTAATCCATGTTTAGTGACATAAATTGACATGCTTTACGTAGAATGTGTATCATATCATGTCAGGATGTTAGTGGTAGAATTTTTGAGATGTTTGGGATTTGAAAATATGGATTTGGATGAAGATAGATAGTAGAACCCGTAACTGCAATTCTGCAGAAATCAAAAGACCTGCTTGATCGATCGATCGAGCCCAGAGCTTCGATCGATCGAAGGTTCGATCGATCGAGCCCCAGACTTCGATCGATCGACCCCTCCTGGCAGACTCCTATTTCCCTTGTTAAATTAGTTAAATTCAATTTATCATGAAATAATTCTTGGTCATTCTTAATAAAATGTTTTGGGAGATATGGAAGACTAGTAGGGCATATGAATAAATTTTGGAGATTTTTAATGTGGACCGAGAATTGCATTATGGGATAATTACTTATAAATCGATTAATTTATGTATTGAAGGGTAAGGTCCATAAGAGAGTTACATTGGAACATAATAAGGACACCTACTGAATCTTATACTTGTGAGGATAGAGTTCACGAGTGTCACGAAATGAGTTGGAGAAACCCTTCGAGTTAAGGTTAGTGACGAACCCTTATAAGAAATACTTAATGTGAAAATTAAGGATAAATATCGTAATTATGGGTGATGAGAGAAACCTATATTGATATAATAATAAGTGGTATATTTATATGGTTGTGTATGAATATATTATATACGTGTAAAAAACGTACCCGCGCTACTTGCTATCCATGAGGTTACCGCGCTGGGACAGTCTTATCTCGATGGGACCTTTATGGGGGATATTGACTTGTACCCTAGAAGATAGATATCCTTGGTACAGTCTATCGGAATGATAGTTCAGACGGTCCTAAGAGACGTGAGGGTATGTACTGACCTCTTAGAGACTTGGAATCTATGCTTCGCCTATATATGTTGATACAGTTCGAGAGTGATTCCGAACATGTATTTCCCTTAGTGTGAGCAATACGGGGATTGGATAGCAGAGTATGCCTGCACCATAGTTTGTATGTTGGTGCTATTAGAATGTATATATTATACGAGTGCTTAATATATATATCTGAAATTTGGGAAATTTAAACTGTTACTGTGATATGGTAAGTGAGAAAATATTCTGGCCTATAAATCGGAAATACTTGTTGGAAAAGTATAATCTGACACTGGGAAACTTTATAAACTAATGAAGCTAAAACGAGAGTTGTACTACTATTTCGAATTTTTTTTTTAAACAATTATATAGTTCGGCTTTGAAATCTTACGAGTAATTTAAGATATGTTAAATTTTTGGGAAGGTTAGTGATAAAATGATAGGATAAACCGTTGGGAAGGTTAGTGAGATAGGTGTGCACATTAGAAGAGAGGTGAGAATTTTCTCAAGAGAGTGTCGCACTAATATGTTGTTGCATTGGCCTGTATCAATTTAAATACTTGCTAAACGAATTTTAAATCATACACACTATCGGGCTTTGACCCGTTTCTTTTTCTCTCTCTCTCTTGTATATATAGGTATGTATTACAGGTGCCCAGCCACAGGGGCGTCTTGCTTAGGATCCCTTGGAAGGAACGCGCTGCAGCTTAGGTGGGAGTTGCAGGTCTCTTGATTTGGCGACTTCGTCCATTTGGATCCCCTCTTAGTACTTTCATTTAGTTGGGCATGTGTAGCTCTTTCCATTATTCCGTTGTTATTGGACATTTGTATTTCAGTTATTTCCAGTACTGTTTCTATGGGATTTATTCAGTTTGGATGTATGACTTTAGATTTCGTATGTTGACATTCGATTGATGAATGTTTTAAATTATTTGGATTATGTTGAAGAATTTATGTGGTGTGATTCTTACTTATTGAATATTGTTAATAAATTAAATAATTTTTCTTTAAATAAAATTTGGAAAGTTATGTATGAAAATGGTTTTGACACTTAGGTTAATTAATTAGGGTGTTAAATTGGAAAATTTATTTTTCGACAGTGATGCTAAGAATGAACCAACTGTTCACCTTGATTTAATTTAATAAAGGAGTGATCGCCCGGTATTTAATTAGGCGGGGTGTCACAACATTCCGAACCAGTAGTCCCTGATTTGGTACGAGATGTACATGGACTTGATAGAAGAGTATGCGTGCATCGCGGTAGTCATTATGAGAGATGTTGTAGTTCTATATATATATATATTATAGCGCATCATGTATATATAAGTGTAGATATTCTACTCATGTGTAATGGTATAAAAGGTAGATAGAGTCAATCTAAAAGTAATCTAAATATGAGAAAACTTAAATAGATGATGCTATAATAATTATTCGGTTAATATGAATTATTGGATTAATGGTATCGTATCGTATGGGCGGTACGAGAGAGATCAACCTAGTGTTATTAGTTAGATACTTAGGCCTAGTTAAGCTGGGTGGCATGACTAGGTGGGTAAAATAGGAGACATTAGGTTTGCACAATAAATGAGAGGTGAGGAACTTAAGGGAGCATACACTCGACTAACGTGCGTATCTAATAACTGCTGTTATAAATATAATTTAAATACTTTCTAAATATTTATCAAATGGTTTTGGGCTCTGACCCGTGTCAAAATATTTTTCAAAACATTTTAGGTGTCCAACCACAGGAACGCCATGCTTAATAACTCATTCCAAGGATGCATAGATACAACATTGTAGATGCTTGTAGAACTTTGTGTAGACACTTCAGTTATTCATTACTAGAATAGGTTTTTGATTCATGGTTCATTTAGGCATGTTTCCCCTTCAGTTGATAAATTTTTATAGTTTTATTTATCAGACTATGTCTTGTGATTTAGTTTTATTTCCGTAGACCTATGGATTGGATATTACTTTGGAACCGGTGGTTTATGCGGTATTTATTTCTATTTATCTATCATGTGATGATTCATACTCTCATAATTGTTGTGGATGAATTATTATATCTCTATGTTTCCGCATGTTGTTATGTTAATGATATATAAAATTGATACGGAATTAATTTAACACAGGTGGTTAGTAATTTAATAAGTTTTTAATAGTGATGCTAAGAATGAACCAAATGAGATTTCTGTTTATTTTGATACAGGATTGATCACCCCAGATTAAAATAGGCGGGGTGTCATAGCATTCAACACAACTTGTTGAATGTCCGCATATCCATACGAAGTTGTTCCTTACACACCAAGTCACTCTCTCGCAGTCATTTGAACAAATGAACGTTACGTGAAAGGGGGCACCAAAGTCAAGCCCATTTTAGCATTTGAGTCTCATAATAGTGAATTCTTTAGAGGAAGAAAATATAAAAGTCGGTTACAACATTTAAAAGAATCCTAGCAATCGTGCATTTGTAAAATCCTCTTCCTACTCAACAAGATAAGTCGCACCATTTTTGTACATGAAAGTTAAATATTAATCTTCAATTGTTTCTTAAGAAAGCGATCCTATAACCTCATCACAACGGATAACACATCCCCAAAACGTCTGCTAATTATTTCTCCCAAATGCATAAATGTGTTCTTAATATCTCTATTCTTAAAATAATGTGCAAGCGCGTACACAAATATCGTTGCCATCTCATCAACACCCTCCTAGTATCCTTTAATTTGACAATACTATGAAGCATTCAACACAACTTGTTGAACGTCCCCATATTTTTACTAAGTTGTTCCTTACACGCCAAATCACTCACTCAAGGCAATTTGAACAAATGACACTTATGTGAAAGGCCATTTGAACAAACCTTAGGGTCGAGGGTCAACATGACCCTCTTTGAAAAGGGTCAAGAAATTTGAACTCATATTTATAAGCTTGAGTTATTACAACAGAGGATTGGTATATAAATACGAGTCCATGTAGTTATTGATAAAGGTTATGTATTATTATTACTTTACAAATGAATCTCATATAACCAACTCTAGAAATAATTAACTCACTCAAAATCAATATCTCTTAACAAATTTAAGCAGAAAAGTAGATTTAATCATGAAGATATAACAAATACTTACAACAAGTTGTCAAATACAAAACTACACTAAAAGTTTCAATTCACAAAATAAAAGTGACCTTGCATATCTTACATTGAAAAGGTCCAAACGAATGTTTCAGGAGTCATCTGATCTGAGGTTAAGAATCTTCTGCAGTTTTCTAGCACAAAAAATGATTTCTTGGGCAAAAGAGAGTGCTATACCTATACGTATTACTAATTATATCAATGAAAATGGAAAACTATAATAATGAAAATAAGGTCACCGCAACACCTACAACTAAAGCCATAAGGAACAACCCATTTCCATCTGTGGCCATGAACAATACAAAGGGTAGAACAAAAAGCTATCATCATGATATAAATTGAGATGAAGAGGGTTACAAGCCCTATAATTAACCTGTTAGGAAATGAGTCGAAGAAATCCTATTGAGGGTATCGCGAAGTGAGGATGGACAAGAACATCACTATCGAAGTGGTAGATGAGAACAATGCTAGAGCATTTGAAATGGAAAAAACCATAAAGGACCTTTTTGCCATGAAAATAGGAGTACCAGAATGCTGGTTGTTGCCACCTGGCACAGTGAAAGCATCAGCAAACATCACAGTGGCAATAAGGGTAGCAACAACCATGCATGAAGATGCAGT
Source organism: Sambucus nigra (assembly GCA_949130495.1). Taxonomy (NCBI): domain Eukaryota; kingdom Viridiplantae; phylum Streptophyta; class Magnoliopsida; order Dipsacales; family Adoxaceae; genus Sambucus; species Sambucus nigra. The sequence continues at coordinate 328,998,211 of OX422222.1, read as the reverse complement.
ATCCTTCAACCATTTCTCCCCTTCTGATATAAGCACCTTATGCTCCTCCGTGAATAGACTCTAAGGCGTCCTGCCCTTGGAATCTTTTATTTCTCTGTAAAGAGGTTGGACAATCTTTTCTACTTCCTGCAATCATAAAAATAGAATGAAATATAGGACCAGGAAGCAAAATATTCCTTTTTATTAAAGGGGCATATACCAAATAGTCCCTCAAACTTTTTTTAATACACGTTTAGTCCAAGCCTTTTATTTTGCACCAAAACGTCCTTCACCATACCAAAAAAACTTTACCATGCCGCTGGTACAGACCTTTGAAGATAAGAGAATAAGGGACTTTTTGGTACAAAATAAAAGGCTTAGACTAAATGTGTATTAAAAAATGTTTGAGGGACTTTTTGGTATTTGATCCTTTATTAAAGTGGTATGTGGGAAGAATATCAATATCTTTTCTTTCCTTCCCTTAAACAATTATCAAACAAAAAAAATAATACACATCCATAATACCTCTTAAAACATAAAAGAAAAATGAAAAAATAAATTGCAATTTAGGTAAACAACTTCCTCTTCATAAAATAATTTCCTCTGCATATGCTAACAAAATGTATTTTTGCTATATGGTAGTTTCTATTTTGGGCATTTCTATAATATTTTTTATATATAAAATGGGTTGTCCATGTTATTATATTAATACATAAAATTCGGTGGTTTCAAATAATATGTAAATGATGTAGAGAGTATTACAGAAAACTTAAGCTTAGACCGAACAGTAATCTCCAACTCCTCCTCTCGCAGACATGATGTGTAATTTTGCATTAGAGTGGCAAGAAACGAATTATACCTTCAACCAATGCATCTCTTGTCTAAATTGCAAAGATGCTCTAGAATCAATTTTCAGTCTGCTAAATTTCCAGCCAAACGCAACATGTTATTGTTGTTTTCATGTTTACAAGCTACGATCGAATCCTTGATGGAACCTATCTCGTATATGAGGTTAAAAATATTTTCCTGACGATGAGCCATCGCAATATGAAATATGATCGAATAAGCACAGTTATGAACTCCACAATTCCTAACTCTGCAGTAGTAAATAGTAATCAAGAAGGAATCCTGATCATCTCTGCTATCTTTGAGTCATCTAGCAAAAGAACTTGATACCATAGTCTCTTAACAAGCTTGAGAGCTTAGTTATGCATCAACTTTTTGTGGTAGATTTTCTTGGAACTGTAAGCAATATCAAGTCAAACTATATCTAAAAGGCATGGGAAATTGCCATCAAGTTGCATACCTAAAATTTAGGGACTTTCTTCCAAAATAGTACATACAAGAGGGGAATCATTACAAGAAAGACATATTGAAGACATGAGAAATAAAGATGCATCTGTGTGTAAGAAAATCCCTATACTGGGAATTTTCTACAGGCCATTTACAATAACAGAATTATTATATGTTCATCAACAAAAAGCAACTACAATACTGCTCGACAAGATAAGAGTTAAAATTAGTGCTTTTCGGCCCAAGTCCAGGTATGCAATTGGTTGATTTTATTGGCATGAAATTTTTGGAACTTCTCCTAATGTTTTCTTAGCATATTTTTTCAGTACATTAGAGAGGCCAAAATTATTTTGGTGGAACCATAAATTTAAAGATTTCCTCATTGGGTCAATACTGAAGCGGTTCACGTATTCTACATATTTATTACATTGGCATAGACAGGTTCAAGTTTGAAGACCGAAATCGAGGCCGAGTTCTTCCACATGCGGCAATCTTAATTTTAGGGATTATTATTTTTTTATTTCCATAATTAATTTGACTTCCTTAGGAATTTAGTTTTTCAAATTTTTACGTATAAAAATTCTTAAAGGATCTTCAAAGTAATCTATTTCCAATAGGTTTGTGATTATAGAGCCTTACAAATAAGATCCTTGGAAATAATTAGCTTCAAATAACTCATTAGAAATTTTTTGTCCCAACACATGGTCACATTGGAACAAGAAAGAAATATTTTCTATAGCTAAAATGAAGTGTATATATATATATATATGAGAGAGAGAGAGAGAGAGAACCGAGTAAAATTGGGTCTCTAGTTTGCCATGGGTTGTGAAAGAAGAGAGAGATATTGTTGATGTAAAAAACTAGATTTGATCTAATTAATTAATCACAGATAATTATGAATAAAGAAATAAGATAAAATATTTTTAAAGTGGTTCAGCCTTAATGAAAATGGCCTACGTTCACAATTTTGTATTGCTAGGTATTTTGTCTTGGTCACAATTATGATCGCAAGTGATCAATTTCCCCGCTATGGAGGGGGTTATAATGTATTTATAGCCCTTGGGCTGTCCATATGAATAGACAATACACCATTATTTAATAAACATATACATCTGTACATAATAAGAATGTTCATTAAATTTGATGTTCATTGAATCAGTAATTGTCTCTTGATCTTCTGGACTAGATGCCCTATACATTGAGTAACTCGTCAAGTTGAGTAGCTCAGTGCACTGAGTATCTCGGTACGCTTAGTAGCTCTGTACATTTAGTAGCTCGTTCCATTGAGTTACTCATCTAGTTGAGTTGTTCCTTGTATATATACTTTGCCATGTAAGATGACACGTGTCTTTATATAATTTGTCCATGTCAACTGACTAATTTTTGTATCAACAGAAGCCCCCAATATTTCACAGTTGAGGTTGATTATGAGAGTATGGAACATTATGCCCAGAAGTTGCTCGGGCACATTTACCTAGTCTTGTTAGATAACAGATCTCCAACACATGTGACATTTAATGATTTTGAGCACGAAATGGCAAACTCGTAAATATTTTTAATTTTCAATAGATGCTTGGGTATTTGCGTCTTTTTCATCGTTTAGCCGCCGAAAACGCAATCACCTTTTCTAGTAATCATTTATTTTTTTGCTTCCCGATGCAGGGCAATTAAAAGCGATAGAAGCATATCATCTTCTAATTTTTACTTCCAGATTTCTAAACTCTTTGTCTTCTTATTTTATCCTTGTATTGTCATTCTTTCTGTCATCCGCCTTAGTAGATTTCTTAGTTTTTGTAAGAACTTCTTCCTTCTTCTTTCTTTGCCTTAGCCACCATGGTTTATCTTGTCGAATCATTAGATAAATTTTGGGCTGATTTTGCAATTCCCTCTTGGGTTATTCTATAGGAACCTCCTTACCCTTCTAATTTATTTTCTTTAGCTGAGGGACACTGGTTTCCCTCCATTTTGTAGCAGAATGCGGATTTTTTTTCCCGCCTAATCCCTGTGTATGGAGTTTTGCCAATATTTAGATATTATTCCTGGAACAGTAGCTCCAAATACATGGAGGGTAGTTAATGGCGTATATAAGTTGAATTAAATACATGGAACTCGCTTGGGAATTCCTGAAATTATGTATTGTTATAAATGGGTTACCAGCGACACTACTTTTTATTTAAAAACTAGATTTTCAAATAGAGCTTTAATGGTCAATATTCCCGATGCTAATAGGAACTATTTTGATCATGGGGTTATGATAAAAAAATGGCAACACACCTCATTAAAAGGAAAAGATGTTTTCTAAGGTTCCAGATGTCCACTTTATGGCAATGGGATAGGTTATTTTTTAAGTTTTTCAATTTAGCTCTATTTTTGTTCGATAAAATGCGTCACTAACATGTACGTTTTTATTTTGCAGCTTATAGCAAAAGGAAACCTCCAAAAGAGAGTGACATAAATATAAAAAATTTGACATTTATATGGGTTTTGCATCAGTCCATTAATGGGGAGCACGTGAGGTCTGATTCTTATTTGCTGAGATATAAGAATACCACTTTATTTTTTATTGTCCGACCTCTCGTTCCTCCTGTGGTGATTGATCTTGATCAAGTTCTGGCTTCTCCAGTAACTGTAGGAGAACCTTCTCCTGATTTGGGTACTTCTATTACAGAATTTGATGACGAAGAAGAGGAGGGTACCTGAGTTCTTTACCAAGTTCGCTTCAGGTGCCGAAGGAGCGAAGAAGAGCAAAAGCAACGTTCCAACTGGAAGAACTAAGAAGAAGGATTCTATTCTTCCTTCCAAAAATATAAGCAAGGAGCCCCCTATTGCCCCTAAAGAGGTAGCACCTTTGATTGAAGTTGTTGTCCCAAAAGAGACAGCACCTTTGATTGAAGAAGACGCAGCACCTGTTATTGAAGGTTCTCATTTGAGAAGGTTGAGGAGGGGTCTTACTGAAAGACCTGTGGATGCTATTGCCCAACCCACTGGAGTTGGTAGTTCTTCTTTGAGGGTTAGTTTTTCAGTTGTCCTTACCCCTGGCTTGGGCAAGAAATTGATCAAGTCAGGGACTCTCCTTGACTGCCGAGCTGCTAAAACTTTAACTCCTCGGGATAAGGTTATCGATGTGGCATCCCAACTTCTTACATCAGTAATTGGTCGTTATACTTATTTTTTTAATTTTTCATTGCCATGTTCATGTTCTAATTCGTGCCTTTCTTCTTCTTACAGTTTTTGGTGTACTTCGACAACATCGTGGAGAAGGATAAAGCCATCAAAGCTTCAACTTTATCCAGCGGAGTTGAGGAAGCCCTCGTTGGGTTTTAGAAATCTTTGGGGGAATCCCGACAGAAGTACGAAGAGGACAAATCCGCATGGCAAAATTAAATCCGATCAGCTGACCCAGCTCGTCAACAAGCGATAAATGCCTATAAGGAGCTGGAGGAAAAATTGAAGGTTGCTCTTTCCAGTAAGACGGAAGCTGATGCTAAGGTTAAAGAGGCTGAACGGCATAAGAAAGAGCTTGAAGAGAAAGTGAAGTCTATCAAAAAGCTGCTCAAGGATAAAACCTCCTCAGAGAGAGGGAATAGGAAAGTTGCTATGAAGAATTCCTTTAGTTATGGTTGGGACAAAGAGTGGAATAAAGCTTTAGCTACTGTCTCTTCACAGATGGAGTATGCAAGTTTGAAATACTTCAGAGATGGATGGGTTACATCTTTGAAGGAGCTAAATGTTATTGATGATTTTACACTGTTTTAGAAACACACTAATGGCCCTCCTCCTACTGTTGAAGAAGAAAAATAAGATGAAGCTGCATCTGATGAATCTTCTATGGTAATAGCAGAGCAAACACCTGCTGCTACCCTTCCTCAATCTTTTGAGTAAGTTCAGCAGGCAACAACTTCTGTCGAGCTACAGCAACTGCCCTCCGAGCAACCAACTCCTCATCCAAATCGACTGAAGATGTTGTAGAGAATATGGAGAATGTGTAGAGTTTTTTAGCTCTTTAATTATGTTGTTTTTCTGTTTTATCCTTTTCATTGTAACTTTGGTTGTACTTTCTCCTCCTATAATCAATAAAATGGACTTTGTTATTTATTCTGAGTTTTCTCCTATACTTTCTTGATCTGTATTATTGTTGATCCATTTTTACTTTTCCTTACTAGTTTGTTTCCAGGATGGATCTCTTGTTAGCTCATGATACAGAGTTAATGAAGAAATGTAATGACTACTTCAAGGCTGGTCATACTGATTTCATTGAAGCTGAAATAATTAATATTCTTGGACCCGATGCCTTTGAACGAGCAATTGAGGCTTATCAATATTTAAAATGTCTTCTTGATCAGGCTGTAGCCAATAATGCCGCTTACTACAAAATGATTAAATATCTTCAAGGGATGATCAAGGAGCTTCAGCTTCAACACAAAAAAAACTACTGCACTTTTCCATGATAGGTATGAGAAGAAGTACCAATAGTTGAGTGTTGATCGGGGCTATGACAAGTTCATTTCAGCCCATAAAAAGAGAGAGTACGCTTAAAATTGAAGGTGAGGAGCACATAAATATTGCCAAACTGTTGGGAAAGGAAAATATTACCTTGCAAAAAGAACTGAAAGAATTAAAGTCTGATTCTTTGGTAGATTTGGTCCCAGTCAGTGATAAGGGCTTTTCATTCCTGAAAACTAAAAATGTTGCATTGAGGGAAGAATTAGAAGCTTTGAAGCGGGTTGGGTCTATATCTTCCTCGTGGGGTAGAATAAGAGCTGGTTGGAGAAGCATTGAAGAGACTAGAACTAATCAAGCCTTAGAAAATCACGTTGTTCAACTGAGGGCGAAGACTAAAGCATTAATTGACATGTCACAAAAAGTCCAAAGTCTTACCGAGCAACTATCCAACCAGAGTTTTGCGTTGGAGAATAAAGAGAACTTAGTGAAAAAACTTCATTAATATATGGAGAGATTGACTTATCAATTCCATAAAAAACCCAGAGAATATTGGATGGGGGGATACAATGAAGCTTTATGCCATCTCGATGCCCGGTTGAAACAATCAAATAATGATGGATACAAACAAGGATGGTCGAATGCCTTAACTGTGATGAGAATTGAGTAGGGAAATTCCTTATGGGATTGGTATGAGCCTAGATTTCTTTATCTGCCTGTACCTCCCTTTAAGCTAGATGTCAGTTGGATTCCAGCTTGTGCCATTCCTCAAAGTTTGATCTCCAAGTATCTTGGCGACTACCATCTTTATGAAGACTTTGAGATATCTAAACCTCAATATTTGCTTGATCTATCGAGTTCGAGCAACATCAGAATGCTGCGAGATATGAATTTTATCAACTCTCCTTATGCTTTAGATAATCCTCCCGCTGGAATGGAACCTGTACCAAAATCGAAAGGAAAAAAGCCAATAGAATAGGAGATTTGTATTTAATGAAGAAAAATTCATTATTTTGTAATTTTCTTTCCTTGGAAATAAATTGTAATTTCCTTTTGGTGATTATATATTTTTCTTATCAACATATCTTTAAAGGGACAAGTTATCCTGTTTTGTTTCAATTGCCTAGACAATGGAACTTTGCCCCATTTATTGCCTAGTGGTAGTGACTTGTCACCCATAAGTGCCTAAGCAATAGAATAATTATTATCCCATGGTCCTGCTTAGTTGTAGAAATCTTATCTAGATTACCTTGGTGTCTATGCAGTGGATGCCCTGTGAGGTCACCCATATTCTTGCCTAGTTTTGGATGCCCCTTGAGGTCACCCATAATCAAATAGGCGTTGCCTTGTATGATTGTTATGCCAACATTATTGGTTAATTTATTGATGCCGACCAACTTTAGTTGGTGGTTGCTGATATGCCGACCAACCTTAGTTGGTGGTTGCTGATATGCCGACCAACCGTAGTTGGTGGTTGTTGATGCCTTCTTGCAAAATTCAAGTGTAGTGTGTAGCATTAATACTCCAGAAAAAAATGAACGAAAATGAAAAGGGGGAAAATGTCATTTTTATTTATACGGAAGGAAATGGAATACATGTGAATCTACATTACTGATAATATTTGAGTAGGTGCTATGCATTCCATGCATTTTTGAATTCTTCCCCCTCTAAGGTTGTTATTCTGTATGTTTCTGGTCGAACAACCGCAGTTACACGATAAGGCCCATTTCAGTTGGCTTCCAGATTATTATGCTTCTGAATCACTTTCTTCAGCACATAATCTCCCTACTTAAGATCATATTTCTTAACTCTTTTATTGTAAAACATGGCAGTCCATTGTTGGTAAGCTGCATTACGGATTACGGCATCTTCTCTAACTTCCTCGAGCATGTCCAGGTTCAGACGTCTCATCAAATCGCTTACTGGAGAGTTGAAATTAAGCACCCTGTGAGTAGGTAGGCCCAGTTCAGCGGGTATGACTACTTCACTTCCAAAGGATATCATGTAGGGAGATTCCCCAGTTGCTGTTAGGGGTGTTATTCGATAATCCCATAACACAGAATGTAGCTCGTTAATCCAATTCCCTTTTGCATCATCCAACCGTTTCTTCAACCCATTAAGCAGAGTCATGTTCGTCACTTCAGTTTTTCCATTGCTTTGGGGATGTCCTGGTGAAGAATGGATCTTCTGGACATTGGACTGGTGACAATACGGAGCAAACTCCTCATTATCAATTGGGTACCATGGTCAGTGATGAAAGCATGCGGCAGACCATATCTGCAAATAATACTCTTCCAAATGAACTGGTAAACCCTTTCATAAGCCATGTCAATAAGAGGTTCAGCTTCCACCCATTTGGTGAAATAATCAACAACGACCACTAGGTATTTAAATCGTCCTTTAGTAGTTGGCAGAGGCCCGACCAAGTCTATTCCCCACATAGCGAATGGCTAAGGTGAGGTGATTTGGGTAATAAGGTCTGGGGAGTTCTTCAGATGGTAGAAAAATATTGACACTTATCACATTTCTTATCATAAGTTGTACAATCAGCTCACATTGTTGGCCAATAGTATCCCTACATCGTTATCCTTTAGAGAAGAGTTCGTCTTTCCACATGAGCCCCACAAGACCCTTCATGAATTTCTTTTATCGGATCTTTAACTTCTGATGGGTGCACACATCTCTGTAGACCTGCTATTATACGCTTTCTGTACAAAACTCTATTGTTCAATACATACTGAGCATCTTTAAACTTTAGCCTCTTGGCTGCAAGTTGGTCAGTTGGTAAAATTCCTTCTTTGATATATGCCCTGATGGGATCCATCTAGGAAGGTCCTATGTCCAAAGTGATTAATCTCACCATTAAATCTTCATCAATGCTTCGGTATGCCAATATCTCAATAGGAATCATTTGTCGTAGCTCGGTGCAAGTAGCTGAGGCTAACCGAGCTAGTGCGTCATCCCTCGCATTCTCCAATCTTGGTATTCTGATTACTTGGACAGCTACAAAACTGGGTACAATCTCCATAGCTTTGGCGTGATACCTATACATGAAATCTCCCTTCGCTGCATATAACCCAAGAATATAATTTATAATTAGTTATGAATCACTAAACACCGTAACTTATTCTGCGTTCAGTCTTTTGGGTAAAATGAGGCCTACAATCATAGCTTCATATTCGGCTTCATTATTGCTCGGTCACTATCCCCTCTGAAAAATCTATTGGTGGAAGTTAATTGGGGATAGTCTTTGATGATCCTCTAACATCCATGGGTTTCTCTTCATTAGGCCCCTATTGGTAAGAGGTATCTGGGTAAGTGAACTCCGTAATGAAATCTGAGAGTGCCTGCCCTTTGAGCGAAGACCTTGGCTCATAAACAATATCATACTCACCCAGTTCCACCGCCCAGTACATCAATCTTCTGGATTTCTTTGGTTTGTGTAAAGCCTGTCTGAGTGGCATATCGATGTATACCACTATGGTATGGGCCTGGAAGTATGGTTTCATCCTCCTGCTTGCCTCTATCAATGCTAATGCCAGCGTCTCCAACCTTGGATATCTAATCTTTGCTCCTCAGAATGTTTTGCTTGTATAATACACCGGTTTTTGCAGTCCATCCTCTATTCTTATCAATGTTGAACTAACTGATCTTTCTAAAACAACCAAGTACAAATATAACTTTTCTCCCATCACCGGCCTGGACAGCAATGGGGGTATCCCCAAATATCGCTCCAACTCTTGAAATGATTTCTCACATTCATCATTCCATTCAAAAGTTTTTCTGAGTGTCTTGAAGAATGGAAAACATTTGTCCATTGCTCATGAGATAAACCTGTTGAGAGCTGCAACACGCCCCGTGAGGCTTTGCACCTACTTTTTCATAGTTGGAGATCGTAGTTCCAGCAAAGATTTAATCTTCTCAGGATTTGCATCAATGCCTCACTGATTCACAATATACCTGAGGAATATGCCTTCTCGTATGCTAAATACGCATTTAGTCGGGTTCAGCTTCATCTGATATTTCTCCAACTGGACAAAGGTTTGTCTTAGGTCAGCTATATGGTTAGTAGCTTTCTTTCTCGGAGTCAGCATGTCGTCGACGTAAACCTCCATGTTTTTGCCAATTTTCTCTACGAACACCTTATTCATCAGCCGCTGGTACGTAACACTTGCATTGTTAAGACTAAAAGGCATAACATTGTAGCAGTTGGTTCCCCTTGGGGTAATAAAAGAAGTACTTTGGCTATATTCTAGTTTCATCTTGATCTGGTTGTAACCGGAATAAGTATCCATGAAGCTTAATAATTCATGCCCCGAGGTGGCATCTACCAACTGGTCTATTCGGGGCAGTGGGAAGTGATATTTTGGGCAGGCTTTGTTTAAATATGTGAAATCAACACACATCCTCCATTTATTATTATTCTTTTTAACCATCACCACATTGGTTAATCAATCAGGATATTTCACATCCTCAATAAAAGAGCCCTTTTTTAGTTTTTTAACTTCCTCCTGAATAGCTTGGTTCTTCTCTGGGTTGAAGACCCTTCTTCGTTGTTTCACCGATTTCCTTATTAACATTTAGTTTGTGGTTGGGTCTATCCCTGACATATCTTCATAACTCCACGCAAAAGCTTGTTTTCTATGCCTCAAAAAAGACACTAACTCTTGCTTTCTTAATGGATCCAGTGAAGTGCCGATTTGAGTTGTTCGTTCTGGTCGTTCGTCGTACAGAATGATGTTCTCTATTGTTTCCACGACTTGACCCTTCACGAGCTCTGATTCATCTCTGGGGTCCAATATCTCAATCTCTATATCTTTAGACTCATCCACTTGGAAAGTGGTGGTCTTCTTGTTGGCTTCCTCCAACTCTTCTTGTTCGGCAGATGAATAGTAGCATTCTCGAGCTACTTTCTGATCACCTTTCACAAGTCCCACACCAAAGTTGGTCGGAAACTTCAAGCATTGATGTACTGTGGATGGCACTGCTTCGAACTTTTTCAGGCCTACCCTTCCCATGATTTTGTTGTAAGTTGATTGGACATTTTTTTTCATTACGAAAAAGCATATTTTTATGTTTTGCAAGCAGGCTAGGTACTAATAAGCATGTCCAACTTGATTATCCCAAGTGGAAAGACTTTTTTGCCTGTAAAACCGAGGAGGGGCATGTAATATGGCTCCAACTGGGCTAGTTTCATGTTTAAACTGTCAAAGAAAGGGTAGAATATGATGTCTTCTGAGTTACCATTGTCTACCAATACTCTTGAGATGTTCACATCCCTCATCCTCATCTTGATCACCAAGGGTCATCGTCAGGATACAAGATACCTTCCAGATCATTTTTGGAAAAACTAATAACCATTTTATCCTTGTTAACCTTCCTCGGGCGATCCTCTTTCGCCATATTTATTCATTGTACATAGGAGAAAGCTTGGGCCTCATTGAGGTAAGCTTTCTGTTCAGCTATATGATCCCCTCCTCCTGCATCCCTACCTGTAATCATATTACATTCAAATGAACCAAAATGGATTGAAAATACCTTGCGCTCTGGTTGCCTTGGCTTTTTGGGGCGGTCGAGATCATCCTCCGGATCATCTTCATGGTCCTTTTTCTTGTCATCTCTTGTTGGGGGAGGATCTTTAGACCTTTGCCTTGCTCTGTCATTGGTCTTCCCATCATTCTGGCGATCAACAAACCTGCTCAATTTCCCTCGTCGAATAAGTGCCTCAACCTCATTATGGATAACTATGAACCGCTTGGTCGTGTGGCCATGGTCTTTGTGTAACTCGCAATACTTGGACTTATCCCTCCTTTCAGGGGCTGTCCTCAACTTCTTCGGCTAATTCGTTCTTCACTATTCTTGATCTCCTCCAGTATATGGTTTATATCCACCTTTACAGGAGTATAATTCCCATACTTCCTCAAGTGATCTATCGTCTCTTTACCTTTCGATTGCTTATTGCCCCCATTATGCTTTTGATCTTTCTTCTCCGACCTGCCCTCAGCTTTAGTCTCTGCTTTAGTCTCACCATTCTTATTTGCAGCCATAGCTTCTTCGGCATTCATTATTTCGGTTGCTTTAGCCATTAATTCTTCCATGGATTTGGGGGGATCTCTGGCCAAAGTATAATACAGCTTGTTCGGTAAAAGGCCGCTTATCAGAGCTATAATGGTTGTCTTCTCTTCATAGTCGATCACCTCCATTTTCTCGTTGTTAAAACGAGTGATGTAATCCCTAATATTTTCTCCTGTTTTCTACCTTACATTCAATAGGTGTGCTACCCTCTTGACTGGCTTCTCACCAAAATAGAAATTTCCTATAAAGAGCTCTGCCAGTTGATGAAAAATAGCAATTTATCCCCGGGGAAGGTTGTTATACCATATTTGAGCTGACCTAGTGATAGTTCCTGAGAATTCTCTACACCTTATCTCATCGGGAACTGCATAGATATCGGCAGCAGCTTGGTACTGTTCTATATGGAGAACAGGAACAGTCTTTCCATCGTACTTCAACGTAACTACAGGAGACTTAAACTTCGATGGTGTGGGAAAATCCACAATTGCTTGTACGAAGGGTGATACTTTTACAAAGGTTATTTGGAGAGGATTTCTGGTCGTAGCCATTTCCCCTAACCTATCTTCCAACCTCTGAATGGATCCTTTCCAAGCATCATTTCCAGCCTCTAATCTATTTTCCCGAGCAAAAAATTGCACAGAATTCTCCTCTTGGGATCTCTATGTATGAGCGGCAGGGCATGATTGGGCAGAACCTTCCCTTAGATCATTTAGTCATTGAGAATTTCCTGACGCAATCCGAGGAGGATTTCTATTCAACCTGGGGCCCAAACGATCAAAGGGGGAGACTCTACTCAACCTCTCCAGGGCGCTTGTTCGTTCCGAAGTTAGAGTGACATTTTCTTGAGAGTCTATGACTCTTATGGGAGATGTCCGACCAGGCTGATAGGACGGGTCACTGGACCTCTCAGTATGACGCGATTCTGTATGCCTAGACAAGGACACATGAAGGAATAGTGTACATCTGGATCTCAAAGACGGGAGGTGAGTGTTTCTATGAACGCTTGATTGCCCTGATTGGGAAGGCGTAGCATTTTGAAAAGTTTGGATGAGTTGTCGCATGGTATCTTGCATAGCTGTTTATCCCCTGGCTAAGCTGGCCACTATTCCAGTGAGTTCATTGACAGTTGGAGGAACAGACGGGTTAGGAGGACCTCTGTTATTGTTCCTATTGCTAGATTCTGGGAGCTCAGCAATGTATGATGAATGTTTTAGTGAAAAACTCTACGTATAGTCGTTCCTACAGATGACATCAATCTGTTGATGTAAAAAACTAGATTTGACCTAATTAATTAATTACAAATAATTATGAATAAAGAAACAAGACAAAAGATTTTTAAACTGGTTCAGCCTTAATGAAAATGTCCTACGTCCACTATTTTATATTGTTGGGCATTTTGCCTTGGTCACAATTATTATCGCAAGTGATCAATTGCTCCGTTATGGAGGGGGTTGCAATGTATTTATAGCCCTTGGGCTGTCCATATGAATAGACAATACACCGTTATTTAATAGACATATACATCTGTACATAATAAGAATGTTCATTGAATCCGATTGTTGATACCAAAATTAGTCCGCTGATATGGATCAATTATGAGGAGACACGTGTCACTCTACATGGCACCTACAAACATTTTTGAACAACACCCTGACTTCGAGGAACTCAACCTCCCCGACCAACTATGACTCTCTGAGCAACAAGTATACTCCGAGCAACTTATACATACCGAGCTACTTAGGCGGTCCGAGCAGCTTAGGCGGTCCGAGCTACACCTCGATCAGAGCATTTATTACCAGACAATTAAGAGGATTAAATGCGCATTAAATGTTGATTATTATCATACAGACGTATACGCCTATTGGACAACTATGTATTACCCTTTCACATGTACAGGCTCAGAGCTATAAATACATTGTATCATCCTCATTGTAAGGGGACTCCGAATTTCTTGGTAAAAACCTATTATCGAGAATTCCAAAACAGCCAGCAATAACAAAAACAGTGGACGTAGGTCATTCTTATAAGGCTAAACCACTTTAAAATTCTTTTGTATTATTTATTTTATCTGTGATTGAATAATTAGAGATAAACTAATTTTTTACATCAACAGATTGGCGCCGTCTGTGGGAAGCGACTGAAATTCTCATTTTTCACCAAAACAAGTTATCACCAATGGCTGATAATCCTAAATCCAGTAGTCGAAATACTGGAAACCCCCGAATCCATCTGCTCCTCCAAATGTCCAAGATCTAGCTGGAATTATGGCCAGTTTGGCTCAAGGCCAGACGGCTATGCAAGAGACTATGAGACAACTCATACAAACTATCCAAGGTGGACCGTCGACCTATTCAGGATAACGAAGTGTTCAAAGAAATACCCGTTTAGTTTCTTCGCGTATTAGGAAAAGCGATTCATATCGCATTGAGAAATCTGGTGATTTTTCTTATCAATAAGGTCGAACTTCGTCAGTACGAGCCACAGATACTGAACAACACATCACTCTCTCTCCAGAAAGGACTAGTGCGCTGGAAAGATTAAGTAGGGTCTCTCCTTTTGATCGATTGGGCCCTAGGAAGAATAAAAGTCCTCCTAAGGCTGTGTTGAGAAACTTTCGACGACCATCTGATCTAAGAGAGGGTTCTGCCCAATCACACCCAGTTGCTCGACAAGATAGATCCCAGGAAGCGACTTCAACACGATCAATTGCTCGAACCAATAGGCCCGAGGAGGGAAAGGATGCATGGAAAGGCTCTATTCAAAGGTTGGAGGATAGACTAGGGGAAATGGTTAAGGCCAAGAATCCTCTACAAAGAACTTTTATCCAAGGGACACCTTTTATACAGGAAATTATGGATTTTCTCACACCATCGAAGTTAAAAGCACCTATTGTGACCCCTAAATATGATAGAAAAACTGACCCTATCCTTCATATAGAACAATACCAAGCTGCTGCCGACATCTATGTCGTGCCAGATGAGATGAGATGCAGAGCATTTTCGGGAACTCTTACCGGATCTGCGCAAATATGGTATAATAATCTTCCTCGGGGGAAGATATCAACTTTCTTTCAATTGGCCGAGCTCTTCATTGGAAATTTCTGTTTTAGAGAAAAACCAGTTAAACGAGTTGCACATCTGTTAAGTGTTAGACAAAAAATAGGTGAGAGCACCAGAGATTACATAACTCGTTTTAATAAAAAGAAGCTTGAAGTTATTGATTACGAGGAAAAAACAACAATTACAGTTTTTATGAGTGGACTGTTGCCCAATAAATTGTACTACACTTTGGCCAAAGATCCACCCAAAACTATGTCAAAACTAATGGCAAAAGCAGTCAAGATCATGAATGTTGAGGAGGATAGGGCTGCGAAGAAGAACATGGACACCAAAGAGACCAAGGTGGAGGTTGATAAGGCTAAGAAGAAAGAACATAAGAACAATGGTGGTGACAAGCAGTCAAAAACAAAGCCATAATGGGAAGTATTGAAGAAATTTGAAAATTATACTCCTTTGAAAGTATACATAAACCATGTCCTAGAAGAGATCAAGGACAGCGAGGAACTAAACTGGCCTGAGAAAATGAAGTCAGATCCTGACAAGAGGAATAAGGATAAATATTGCGAGTTCTATAAAGACCATGGTCACACAACTAAAAATTACATAGATCTCCAGAATGAAATTGAAGCGCTCATCAAACGAGGAAAGCTGACCAAGTATGTTGATCGAAGAAATAAAAGAAAAAGCAACGACCGAGCAAGACGGAGTTCTAGATCTGCTCGTTGATCAGAAGAAAACAAGAAAAGAGATCATGAAGATGATCCAGAAGACGACCCTGATCTCACCAAGAAACCAAGACAACCATAACGTGAGGTATTTTCAATTCATTTTGGATCATTTGATTGTAACGTTATTACAGGTGGAGATGAAGGAGGTGGGGACCTTACTGCAGAAAGGAAAGCTTACCTCAATGAAGATAAAGCTTGTTCATACATTCAGCGAATAAATCTAGCTGAGGATGATCGCCCGAGGAAGGTGAACAAAGAAAAACTGGTTATTCGTTTCTCCAAGAACGACCTCGCAGGTGTACAATATCCTCATGATGATCCACTGGTGATCAAAATAAGGATAAAGGAATTAATAATCTCAAGAGTACTGGTGGATAATGGTAGATCGACGGATATCATGTTCTACTCATGCTTCGATAGTTTAAATCTAAAGTTGTCTCAATTGGAACCTTATCACAGGCCCCTCCTCGGGTTTGCTGGCAAGAAAGTCTTTCCACTTGGGACGATCAAGTTGGATATGTTCATCTGTACATGGCCTACTTGTCGAACAGAATGAGTACATTTATGTATGATGGATAAGAATGTACAGTCAGCTTACAATATCATCATGGGAAGGGTAGGATTGAAGAAGTTCAAAGCAGTACCATCTACTGTACATCAATGCCTGAAATTTCTGACCAATTTTGGAGTGGGAGTTGTGAAGGGTGACCAAAAAGTATCTCGGGAATGTTACTACTTATCTACCGAGCAGGAAGAACTGGAGGAATCTAGGAAAAAGACTACTACCTACCAAGTGGATGAAGGTGTAGAGATTGAAACATTGGATCCTAGAGACGAGTCGCAACTCGTGAAAGGTCAGGTGGTAGAAGCTACTGAAAATATCATTCTGGACGACGAGCACCCGAAACGAACAACTCAAATAGGTTCGTCGTTAGATGCCTCACTAAAACAGGAATTGATAGTTTTCCTAAAAAGAAGAAAACAAACTTTTGCTTGGAGTCATGAGGATATGCCAGGAATAGACCCAAATTTCTTATGTCACGAGCTCAATGTGAATAAGGAGATCAAGCCAGTGAAGTAGAGAAGAAGAGTGTTCAACCATGAGAAGAACCTAGCTATACAAGAGGAGGTCGAGAATCTCCAGAAAGCTTGCTTTATTGACGATGTCAAATAACCAGACTGGTTGGTGAATGTAGTAATGGTGAAGAAGAAGAAGAAGAAGAAGAAGAAGAAGAAGAAGAAGAAGAAGAAGAACAACAACAACAACAACAACAACAACAAGTGGAGGATGTGTGTAGACTTTACCGACCTTAACAAGGCATGCCCAAAGGATCATTTTCCTTTTCCCCGAATTGATCAATTAGTGGATGCTACCTCGGGACACGAGCTGTTGAGCTTCACGGATGCTTATTCTGGTTACAACCAGATTAAAATGAAACCTAGAGACGGGGAGAGTACCTCTTTCATTACCCCTAGGGGAACTTATTGTTATAATCTTATGCCTTTTGGTTTGAAAAATGCAGGTGCAACATATCAGCGGCTAATGAACAAGGTGTTTGCAGAGCAAATCGGTTGCAATATGGAAGTTTATGTTGATGATATGCTGACAAAGAGCAAGAGAGCTGCTGACAATCTAATTGACTTAGGCCAGACCTTTGATCAACTAGATAAATATCAAATGAAGTTGAATCCCACAAAGTGCATATTCGAAGTACGAGAAGGCATGTTCCTCGGGTATATTGTCAACCAACAAGGTATTGAAGCAAACCCTGAAAAGATCAAAGCTCTATTAGGGCTGCGATCTCCAACGATGAAAAATGAAGTACAAAGTCTCACAGGGCGAGTTGCAGCACTTAACAGATTTGTATCATGGGCAACTGATATATTCCTTCTATTCTTCAAAACACTCTGAAAAATGTTTGAATGGAATGAAGAATGCGAGAAAGCCTTTCAAGAGTTGAAGAAATATCTGGGAGCACCTCCACTTAGTTGCTGATACTTGTTCTCATATCCCTGGTGCAAAAGGGCTGAAGATTCCTTATATTGTTGTTGAAGCTCCTCGAGAGTGCCCTGGAGCTCTTCAATCATCTAATAATATTCTACATTGTTAGCCACTGCCCGGTCGAGAAGACACTTTAAATACTGGTAAGTTGCAACTGTTCGTTCTGAAGCATCTGGACTAAGGATATTGACGATTTCAGATTCATTCAAATCAGCATGGCCAGCCTTGAAGTAGTCCTTACATTTTTTCATCAGTTCTGTAAAATGGGCTGACAAGAGTTCCATTCTAGCCATAAACTAGTAGAGAAAAGAGATGGAAAGAATCAATAAAATGCAGATAGAGCGAGAAGAAGAGAATCAACAGTATGAACAATTAAAATTTCAAATTTTATTGCATCATAAAAGAGAAGTACATAGTTCAGAGTTACATTTGACAAAAGAAAATAAACAGAGATAAAAGTCCAAATAACTCTGCACCTTCTCCTTGTCTCCCAAAACTTTTTCGGGAAGTTGGGACGAGGAGGAAGGTTGCTCGGATGGCATAGAAGGTTGCTCGGTAGGTACTGGAAGCTGCTCGGCTGAAATATTGGTTGATTGAAGTTGCTCGGTAGGAGTAATAGTTGGATGGGGCTGTTCGTAGCGAAGTTCAACAGTAGGGACCTGATCCCTAACCATCATAGAAGATTCCTCGGAGGCAGCTTCGCCCTCTTCTTCTTCCCCGGGAGAAGGAAGGGGGCCAGGAATGTGTCGCTAATATAAGTCTGAATTCTCATCGACGTTCATCTCTTTCAGAGAAACAACCCAACCATCCCTGAAGTATTTGAGGCTGCCATACTCCATTTGTGAGATCATGGCAGCCAAAACCTTATTCCAACCTTTGTCCCAGCCAGCACTGAAAGACTTTTTCACAACTAATTTCCTTTTCACCTTCTCCGAGGAAATCTTCTCAGATAGAAGTTCCTTGGAAGCTTTCACTTTCTTTTCTGGCTCTTCCTTCTGACGAGCAACGTAACGAAGTCTACTTAGCTCTTCCTCGGCAGATTTGAGCTTGTTTTCAAACTCTCCATCATGTTGGAGCTTCCCCTCGAGCTCTTGGAGACTTCAACAGCCTGATCCCTATCCTGCTTGGTGGAGTTAAGCTGCTTCTCCCAATCAGCTTTATCATCGACGTACTTCTGACGAGAATCCTTTAAAGACTGCGTCAGACCTACAAAAGCCTCCTCTACACCACCCGAGGAGATGGACGTGATGGCTTCGTCCTTCTTCAGAATAGTATTAAAGCATGTTACCAACTGGAAAAAGATAATAACTGTAAGTCAGTGCAAGGACATAACATTGAAAAATAAAAATTTAGATTAACAATACTTACTGAGGCAATGTGCTGAGCTGCCAAAGTGGTAACCCTATCCCGGGAAAGATTTTCTTCAATACCTTGGATCTTAGGGATGATCCAAGACTTCACCGAGCTCATGGCAGAGATCGGAGCAACAAAAGTGGGAACACCACTTCCAGTAGTTGGAGGCTGAGAGATGGATTCCGCCAAATTGATCGAGGAGCTCTTCTTCAGCTTCCTCATAGGAACAGGAACATTCTCGACCAAGGATGTCATCTTGGTCGGTGATATAACTACAACCTCGCTCGGAGGGGAAACAGCTGCAACCTTTCTCGGAGCCACAGGGGGCTTCTCGGCAACCTTCACGGTAGCAGCTGGAGGAGGTTCATCAATTTGTCTTATCCCTTCTGGGACATCCTGCTTGCTTTTCTTTGCCTCTCCAGCAATAGAGGCAGATTTCTCGAAGAGGGCAGGAGCTCTTCTTCTCTTCATTCTTTCACTAAGAGGAATATGTGACTCAGGAGAAGAACCTTCAAAAGCTCGTACTAGTTCTACGTCACTTATCACTGGACGAACAGTAAAAGACGAGGTGTAACTCTTGTAATGTAACAAGTATGAAGCTGATCTGATGTGTTCATCGGCAACAGTTTGATGCAAACCCCAGATTAGTTTCAGATGCTTTAAATTAACTTCTGTCTCTTTTGGAGACCTTCTCTTACGGTCAACTGCAAATAAATCAAAATTAAAATATCAGTGACACATTTTATCAAACACAAAGAAAGCATAATTTCAAAAATAAATTAAAATAAAAACAACCTATCCCATTGCCATAGGGAGGGTATCTAGGACCCTGATACACGTCATTTCCAATTAGCGGAGCATGTTGCCAATTTTTCATAACAACACCATGCTCGAAGTAATCCCTGTTGGCATCTGGGAGATTGACGACTAAATCCCTATTTAAAAACCTAGTTTTCAAGTAAAAAGTACTGTCGCTGACAGCCCATCTATAGCAAAACATAATTTCTGGAATTCCTATACGAGTTCCATGAATCTGATTTAACCTATGGAATCCATTAACTATTCTCCATGTATTGGGGGCTATTTTTGCAGGAACCACATCAAAGTATTGATAGAATTCCAGACACAAGGGGTTTGGGGGAAAAGAAAAGCCACATTCAGCTACAAAAAGACTGGGGAACCAATGTCCCTTAGCCAAACAAAAATAATCTGAAGGTTCAGAAAGTTCCTCCAAAATGACCCATGAAGGAATAGAGAAATCAGAACGAAACTTATCAAACGACTCAATAAGGTAAACCATGATGAATAAAGGAAATAAAAAAGAAGGAAGGAGATCTTATAGAAAAAGGATGGATCAGTTGACAACCTACGTTGGAAGGAATGAGCGCACAAGATAGAGAAGAAATGGAGAACTCAAAGATATAGATTTGAAAAAGTGAACAGACGATAGGATTTTCTGCAATGCTTAAAGGGTAAAAGTAATGATTACAAAAAGAGACGTTTGCGCTACCGGCGGCTAAAAGGACAAAAAGGGCGCGAAGACCGAAGCAGTTAGAAAAATTCGAAAAGTCTGATTCTATGAATTCGAAAGAAAATAAAAATACAAGGAAAACACTCCTAAAATTTAGGATGGCCATTTAATCCCTCCATATTTCTAGAAGAATGTTCCACACTCCTCAACTTCGAACTGTGAAACACTAGGGGCTTCTGTTGATACCAAAATTAGTCCGCTGACATGGATCAATTATGAGGATACACGTGTCACTCTACATGGCACCTACAAATATTTTTGAACAACACCCTGACTTCGAGGAACTCAACCTCCCCGACCAACTATGACTCTACGAGCAACAAGTATACTCCGAGCAACTTATACATACCGAGCTACTTAGGCGGTCCGAGCTGCACCTCGATTAAAGCATTTATTACCAGATAATTAAGAGGATTAAATGCGCATTAAATGCTGATTATTATCATACAGACGTATACGCCTATTGGACAGCTATGTATTACCCTTTCACATGTACAGCCTCAGGGATATAAATACATTGTATCATCCTCATTGTAAGGGGACTCGGAATTTCTTGGTAAAAACCTGTTATCGAGAATTCCCAAACAGTCAGCAATAACAAAAACAGTGGACGTAGGCCATTCTTATAAGGCTGAACCACTTTAAAATTATTTTGTTTTATTTATTTTATCTGTGATTGAATAATTAGAGATAATCTATTTTTTTACATCAACATCGATGTTCATTGAATCTGTATTTGTCACTTGATCTTCTTGACTAGATGCTCTGTACATTGAGTATCTCGTCAAGTTAAGTAGCTCGGTCCGCTGAGTAGCTCGGTACATTTAGTAGCTCGTTACACTGAGTTGCTCATCCAGTTGAGTTGTTCCGTGAATATATACTTTTCCACGTAAGATGACATGTGTCTTCATATAATTGGTCCATGTCAACTGACTAATTTTTTGTATCAACAGATATGTTTGGTAGCTCACTGTGAATACCCGTATCTATATTATACCTCTAATACGATAGTATTAGAGGTATAATGATAGTTTATTATAAAACAATAGACCCATCCTTTCTCTACAAAATAGAGAGCACGTCTCTTGGTAAACTGTCTTTTTCTCTTTCTTCTATTATGATTTTCTCTCTTTTAATTTTCCCCACCGTCCTTTCTTCTTACTAAATTAGTGTCTCTCTATTGCTCTTGGGCTCCTATAAATTAAGTGTCCATGCCCCCACCAACGTTCCTACAAGCCTCTCTAATGTTTTAAGAAAAGAGGGTTGGTGGTAAAAAAAAGGGCGACTGCATCCTAAATGATTATTGAGGATTGGACTGGATAGGGCTATAGTGCTCATTATAAACAATAGGAGTTGAAGATTTCCTTTTGGAAAGGTTTAGTAGCTTTACATTTAAAATAGATAATGGAGCCTTGGGATTGGGAATGCGACAGCAGCTAGGGAGTTTGGATTTAACCGCCGAGTTGATGTGGGTCTTTGAATGAAGCCTTGCCCAATAAGTTTGTCTTTTGTCTCAATTGTAAAATTTTATTACCATTTAATTTTACCAAAAAATTGTGATATCATTTAAACGTTTAATCAGTTCCATGAACGATTTGTATTTTTTTGTTGTTGTTATTGTGGTTTGGCATCCTAAGAGATGATTTCTACTTTTTAAGGATTAAGTATTTTAGATAAATTTTAGTTTCATTTTGTACATTTGTCATGAAATGTAAATAAAAATAGTCGAACTATGAATAGTAAGATAAAACTAATGTACTATTTAAAATTATTATTTTTAACTTGATGTCATTCTTTATGGATGATGTCGTTATCGAGACTAAAAGTATTTTTTTTAAAACGTTGGACGGAAAATTGAATAAATAAAAAACATTATCTTATTTTTTAAATGCCTTGATTTTGAATTTGAGTATGCATTAAAAACGTCATCCCATTGGTCGATAAAAACTAGAATACAAAATATATTATTATTTCATTAAGCTTCTCAAAAGTTTTTACGTTTACGATTGATCAAATTAACTATGTAAGACATGAAATTCTAAACGTGAAATTAAAATATAATTTAATGTATAAATTCATTCGTCATAACATTATATTTTTTATAAAGTAAGTGATCTTTTAAACGTGATATTCAAAGAAAATCAACTAATAGTTCACTAGGGAATCCCAATTTGGATAACAATTTGGTGTTAGCTTGATATAAGATTATGGTGAATATTGTTTAAAATTGTACCTTTATTTTGAAGTATAAATCTTTGGAATACTTTAAAATACTATAATAAAAATCACCAAAATATGTCGTGCACCAACGCACAAGATACTTTTTATTAGTTCAATTAAGACTACATTTTTTAGTTTCTGACCCATTGCCCTCTAATTCAAAACAAATTCAAATGATCTTTTAACATGCAATTCTTTTATTTTGGAGGAGCAAAGAGATCAACATCATGGATTGAAGGAACACAGTGAAGCCGAAAAAAGCGGATAACAAGTTGAGATTATTTAAATTTCTTTTTTTATGTGTTTGTGAAAAACAATACAACTTTTCCCGTAAAGCATAAGCATTTACACAGTTAATTATTTTTGTAATTAGACTTTTCACACAAATGGCCTCTGAATCAAATGAAATACTTTATTTTTCTTCACATCATTATATTTTTAGCACCTCATATACTGAAAGTCGACTATTTGATGAATTGTCTTATTTACGATAAAACTCATTTGTAGTTTGGTTAGGTCTTTCTTTATGATTATATTCTTTACAATATTATTTGTTATCATACATAATTGTATCTTTATAATTTTTGTGCTGATGCCTAAACAAAATATACCAAATATTCTTTATCATTAGGTTAAGATATATGTATATTTAATTTTCATTTTACAACAAATAACACACCGGAGAAGGATGAGTTGATTCCAATATATTTATATTATTAAAAGTATTTAAAATAAATTTTAAGTACATTTTTTTATACAACAGCCGCGCATCGTGCGGGTTCCAAGCTAGTTGAGTATAGTAGTTCTAGTACAACTAACCTCTGTCATAATGACAGGTGTGATTAGTTACGATTATTAGTTACGATTGTTAGACCGGATGTAACAACCCGGATTTTTAAATGGGTATTTTTAAGTAAAAGAATTGGAATATTCGAGAACAAAAAAATGAATTTAATGATTTTGATTAAATAAAAATGTTGGTTAAGTTTGATGCAAAAATTTCAAGGAATGATTGTGACACGGTCATGGTTCATATAACGCGACTTTTATTAGCATGTGTCGCGCATGATGCGAACTTGTGTAATTTTTGTAGGAAGTTTTATTGGGGTTAAAAATAATTTGACCATATTTATTGGATGTTAAAAATAGGCCTAATAGTGCCATGGGGTCAAAAGTAGAAAAATGAATAAATAAATAAAATATTATTATTTTTCGTCAAAAAATAAAAGTACTCAGAAAATTCTAAAAATTTTCAGATCGACTTAAAATTTAATTTTGAGCAACTTTCTCTTCTTCTACATCTCCAAAAAAATTCCATGTAGATCAATTTTAGAGCGATTTTCAAGTGTAAAAGTAATAAAAATATTAATAAATTTGGAGTTTTATTTTTTATTTTGGCTTAATCCTAAGCCATCAATTGATTCAACTCCTAGTCTATACCTCCCTCACTAGCCCCTTTGAATAACCTCACCAACATTGGATGGGTTTGAGATTTTTGCAGTTAATTAATGAATAAACTAATGAATTATGGGGTTATATAATGTATTAACCATGTGGGTTTATGAGATAAGAAAGCAAACAAATTTTTGTCATCTCTCCCACTCCTTAAGCTATCATAAACCAGTATTAAATTCCAAATTTGTGACCACCCCTTGAGCCACCATAAACCACCATTAAAACCACTCTCAAGCTCAACTTTGGAGGCTTAAACAAATATGTCCCAAGTTGGTTCAAGAGGAGTTTTTGTTCTATTTTTCAAGAGGAACTCAGATTTCTAGTCAATTTCTACATTTAATCATAGGCATGTTTATCCTATTATTTTCCTTTAGTGTTATTTGTCTTGATTATAACCTCCATTAAAACTTATGTGCTCTAAAATAAATTAAGAACATAATATTTTGAAGAAATTAATTTCGGGGCTATTTTGAGAAAATAATTAATAATACCAAATAATTATAACTTAGTGTTATTTGGATTGTATTTATGTAGCTGGTATTATTGTGGGCATATACATGTAGAGGAGCCCTTAGCAATTTAATTTGGATGTTTTATGTAGAAATTCATAAATTAATTAAATTACTTGTGATAGAAAAATAATAGCTAAATATGGAACTTGCGAGTAATAATGATTCAGAAAAATCATAATAATTACGTGTTCTTGATTTTTCCATATTTAGATTAAAAATCGTTTATTGGAAATTTAGTGTTGTTGAGAATATTATCATAAATTGTAAATTCTGTCACTTATAAATATGATAATATTGAATATTTCAAGAATGTTGGTTATTCTAGATAATTGGTTTTCACCCCTTGTTATAATACACTTGTTAGGTATGGGAGTAGTAAGTAGGCCTTAGTTTTGATTTATACTAATTAGGTATGGGACTAATTGATATAAATCTATGCGGGTTATATAAATTGGGGTGGGGGCAAATTCTTTATATTTACCGTTGTTGTGATAACATAGGATTGATATTTAGGTGAGGTAAAATTATTATAATTATCATTTATTAATGATAGGATGATATTGTGTTTTGGGAACTTTTAATTGGGACTAAGGAATGTTTTGAGGATTTTCACATCGCTTTTAAGGGTGGGGAGAATTTATTATGAATAATGAGTATGAGAAATTTTGGAAAAATAATACCGCAAGACTAAAACTGGTATTAAAATTATTGGCGACATAATGTGTCTGGGGTCGACAGTTTAACCGGGTCAGAGGACGATTTATGTCGTATCGTGTGTGAAACCTTGTCGTATCGCGAGGATCGCAGGTCAGAAACGGATCTGACGGTGGACTTGGCAAGGGTATGTGTGTGTTGAACCTTGTCATATCGCAAGGGTCGCAGAATAAAAACGGATCAGACAGCGGACTTGACAAGGGGATCTGTGTTGATAATATTATAATGTCATTTGGGTGTAAATTACCCGTGGCGGGAGGACTTTTATACCTAATAATAAAGTGAGAACAAATCATCCTGGTTACTTCCAAACACATTAACATCGTGGCGCTTGGGTCAATTTAAAATAATACTGGTGTGGCATATTTAAACCTTGCGGGTACTTAGAAATTTGCGGTTAATGATCATAAATTTCATTTTAATTAAAAGATTATATTGTTATGGTCGATATGTATAGCACTATTGTCTGGGTTCAATGACCCTAATTGAAAGGAGTAGTCGGTATTGATGCTCAAGGCCCTGGCTCTGACACATGCGTTGACTAATATTTTCAGGGATATAATTGGAGTAGTTGCAATGAAATTATTGGAGATCTTTTGAAAATGCAGCTGGAGCTATATTATTGTTTAAGTAGTTTATTTCTTCTCCTTTTCAGTCGTATTTATTATGAGACTATATTTGGGTTTTTATTGGGCCTTTCGGTTCCAAAGTTGTCTTAAGATTTCAGTTGAATTTTGACTTATTGTAATAATTGAGATATTCGGAGATTGCATGTGATGGAATTTATATCGCACTTTGGTTATAAATCACTTGGATGTTCATAATATTTGGGATTGATTTAAATATATTTATCTTGTGGATTAAAATTTAATATGTGTCACATTTATCGCATGCTAAGGATGATATTTAATTTATTAACGCGTGACTTAATTTTGGTGGCAGCCGACGCAAGAATTTGGCGAGGTGTAACAAATGGTATCAGAGAATGGTCTTAAGTCTCTAGGTTATGAGTCTGTTTAGCTTCCGCATTGATTACCTTTGATTTCCTTTGGATGATTTGTACTCTTAGTTTTTCTGAATCTCGTGGTGATTGTTCTTATCTTTTGAGATGACGAACACTAGGAAAAATGGTAATTGGAGGGAAGAGTCTGTTTCTAGTCCCACTGTTCAGGAGGGACAAAGAAAGATTATCCTAGATGCCGAAGCACTTGCAACAATCATGCGAGAGGCCACAGTGACCGGTATTGAAATCGGGAGACAAAGAGTGATGACGTTAGTACCCCAACCGCAGGAACCACCCATCTTAAATTGGGATAGAGTGAGGACCAACGTTTTCAAGGGAAATCCTTCTACCTTTACCGGACGATCCGATCCAACGGTCTCTCACCAATGGAGAAGGGACATGGAACGACACGTGAGATTAGTAGAATGCACAGAAGTGCAAAAGCGGTTATTAGCAACATTTCAGTTGTCGGGAAATGCCTTTCAATGGGGGAGAGCACCACCACATCGGAGGAACGAGATAAATTGAATTATACTGAATTTTAAATAAGGTTCAATAAATACTTCCCTTATGCTATTAGCAGTGCGAAGAAAAGAGAATTTCTGGAGTTGAACCAATGTTCAAAATCAATTGTAGAGTACGAACAAGAGTTCACAAATTTATCTATGCTCGTACCGAAGGAGGTGGATACAGAGAATAAAAAGATGGAGTGCTTCATCAAAGGATTGTCATGGCCCATCAGACAAATGGTTTTGGAAAATCCGGTGTACACTGCTTACTCCAAAGTAGTGGATGTCGCGATATTACATTAGCAGGAGAGAATAAACCATCAGAAGAAATTGGGAAAGAGGCAAGATACAGAGAGTCAGGGCTGAGACAACAAGGGACGTAATGACCAAGCATGGAAGAGGCAGAGGCCGAACCAAGGACAACGGAACAATAACTTTCACCATTACAACCAGAGGCAAGTTCATCAGGGTGAGCAAAATTTAAACTTGGAGACTTTTTAGGGTACTTGTTTCAAGTGTGGGAAAGTGGGACACAAAGAAAATACGTGTTTCAAGAGAGAGATCCATCAGGGTCCCGATACTCTGGGTTAACAAAACCAATGGCCTCCAGCACCGGCAGGGCTCGGGGTGCGGGGAGCCCCAGCATTACTGGCGGCAAAAGGCGTTCAGGGAGCGCCAGCAGCACTTTGTGTACAGGGAGCTTCTGTAGCACCAACCAACATTGGTTATGGGAGGTTCTACTAATTTCAGCCTCGAGAGGAGCAAGCACCGCAGGAGCCACTACGTGGCTAAATAGATGAACGATACGTAAAATATTTTATTACTTGTTATACGAGTAGTATTAATAATTTCCACTTGGATATAATTAGGTGTATGGGCGCCTAATTATATTACGTAAAAAAAACTCCTGGACTTTGATTTTGTTGACACACTTGGTCTTTTTAAATTTCGAGGCCGAAATTTCTTGTTAGTGGGGAAGTATGTAACAACCCGGATTTTTAAATGGGTAATTTATATAAAAAAATTAGAGTATTCAAGAAAAATAAAAAATATTTGAATTTAATGATTTTGATTAAATAAATATGTTGGTTAAGTTTGATGCAAAATTCCAAGGAATGATTGTGACACGGTCATGGTTCATATAACGAGAATTTTGTCAGCATGTGTCGCGGAGGACGCGAACTTGCATAACTTTTGTAGGAAGTTTTATTGGGGTGAAAAATAATTTGATCATATTTATTGGATGCTAAAAATAGGCCTAAGAGTGCCATGGGGTCAAAAGTAAAAAAAAAAATTGATAAATAAAAAAAAATATTATTATTTTTTGTTAAAAAATAAAATTTCTCAGAAAATTCTGAAAAATTCCAGATCGACTTAAAATTAATTTTGAGCAACTTTATCTTCTTCAACATCTCCCAAAAAACGTCATGTAGACCTATTTTGGAGCTATTTTCAGTTGTAAAAATAATAAAAAATATTAATAAATTTGGAGTTTTATTTTTTATTTGGGCTTAATCCTAAGCCATCCATTGATTCAACCCATAGTCTATACCACCCTCACCAGGCCCTTTGAATAACCTCACCAACATTGGATGGGTGTAAGATTTTTGGAGTTAATTAACGAATAAACTAATGAATTGTGGGGTTATATAATGTATTAACCATGTGGGTTGATGAGATAAGAAAGCAAACAAATTTTTGTCATCTCTCCCACTCCCTTAAGCTCTCACAAATCAGTATTAAATCCCAAATTTCTGACCACCCCTTGAGCCACCATAAGCTATCATTAAAACCACTTTTAAGCTCAACTTTGTAGGCCTAAACAAATCTGTCCCAATTTGGTTCAAGGGGAGTTTTTATTCAATTTTTCAAGAGGAACTCGGATTTCTAGTCAATTTCTACATTTAATCACAGGCATGTTTATCCTATTCTTTTCCTTTAGTGTTATGTGTCTTGATTATAGGCTCCATTAAAACTCATGTGTTCTACAATAAATATAGAACATAATATTTTGAAGAAATTAATTTCGGGACTGTTTTGTGAAAATAATTAATAATACTAAATAATGATAACTTATTGTTATTTGGATTGTATTTATGTGGTTGGTATTATTGTGGGCATATACATGTAGAGGAGCCCTTAGCAATTTAATTTGGATGTTTTATGTAGAAATTCACAAATTAATTAAATTACTTGTGCTAGAAAAATAATAGCTAAATATAGAACTTGCGAGTAATAATGATTCAGAAAAATCATAATAATTACGTGTTCTTGATTTTTCCATATTTAGATTAAAAATCATTTATTGGGAATTTAGTGTTGTTGAGAATATTATCATCAATTGTAAATTGTGTCACTTAAAAAATATTATAATATTGAATATTTCGGGAACGTTGGGTATTGTAGATAATTGATTTTCACCCTTGTTATAATACACTTGTTAGGTATGGGAGTAGTAAGTGGGCCTTAGTTGCGATTTATACTAATTAGGTATGGGACTAATTGATATAAATCTATGCGGGTTATATAAATTGGGGTGGGGGAAAATTCTCTATATTTACCGTTGTTGTGATAACCTATGATTGATATCTAGGTGAACTAAAATTGTTATAATTATCATTTATTAATGATAGGATGAAATTGTGTTTTAAGAACTTTAATTGGGACTAAGGAATATTTTGAAGATTTTCACATTGCTATTAAGGTTGGGGAGAGTTTATTGTGAATAATGAGTATGAGAATATTTGGAAAAATAATACCGCGAGACTAAAACTAGTATTAAAATTGTTGGCGACATAATGTGTCCAGGGCCGACAGTTTAACCGGGTCAGAGGACGATTAATGTCGTGTCGTATGTGGAATCTTGTCATATTGCGAGGATCGTAGGATAAAAACGAATCAGATGGCGAACTTGACAAGGGGATGTGTGTGTGTGTGGAACCTTGTCATATCGCGAGGGTCGCAGAATAAAAACGGATCAGACGGTGGACTTGAGAAGGGGATGGGTGTTGGTAATATTATAATGTCATTTTGGTATAAATCACCCATGGCGGGAGGATCGCTATACCTAATAATAAAGTGAGAACAAATCATCCTAGTTAATTCAAAACACATTAACATCGTGGGACTTGAGTTAATTTAAAATAATATTGGTGTGGCAAATTTAAACCTTGTGGGTACTTAGAAATTTACGGTTAATGATTATAGATTTCCTTTTAATTAAAAGATTCTACTGTTATGGTCGATATGTATAGAACTATTGTTTGGGTTCAAGGACACTAATTGAAAGGAGTAGTCGGTATTCATGCTCTGGGCCTTGGCTCTGACACATGCGTTGACTAATATTTTCAGGGATTTAATTGGAGTAGCTGCATAGAAATTATTGGAGATCTTTCGAAAGTGTAGCTGGAGCTATATTATTGTTTAAGTAGTTTATTTCTTCTCCTATTCATTCGTATTTATTTTGAGACTATATTTGGGTTTTTATTGGGCCTTTTGGTTCCAAAGTTGTCTTAAGATTTTAGTTGGGTTTGACTTATTGTAATGATTGAGATATTCGAAGATTTCATGTGACAGACTTTAAATCGCACTTTAGTGATAAAACACTCGGATGTTCATAATATTTGGGATTGATTTAAAAATATTTATCTTGTGGATTAAAATTTAATATCTCACATCAATCGCATGCTAAGGATGATATTTAATTTATTAACGCCCGACTTAATTTTAGTGGCGGTCGACGCCATTATTTAGCGGGGTGTTACAGATGGTATCAGAGCATGGTCTTACGTCTCGTAGGTTATGAGTCTGTTTAGCTTCCGCGTTGATTACCTTTGATTTCCTTTCGATGATTTTTACTCTTTGTTTTTCTGAGTCTCGTGATGATTGTTCTTATCTTTTCAGATGACGAACACTAGGAAAAATGCTAATAGGAGGAGGAATCTATTTTGGGTCCCGCAATTCAGTAGGGACAAAGGAAGATTATCCTAGATGCCTAAGCACTAGCGACAATCATGCTAGGGGTCACAGTGGCCGGTATTAAAATCGGGAGACAAAGAGTGAAGACATTAGTACCCCAACAGCAGGTCCCGCCCATCTCAAATTGGGATAGAGTGAGGACTAGCTTTTTCAAGGGAAATCCTTCTACCTTTACCGGTGGATTCGATCCCACGGTCTCTCACCAATGGAGGAGGGATATGAAACGACACTTGAGATTAGTAGAATGCACGGAAGTGCAAAAGCAGTTATTAGCAACATTTCAATTGTCGGGGAATGCCTTACAATGGTGGGAGAGCATCACCACGTCGGAGGAACGAGATAAATTGAATTATACCGATTTTTAAATAAGGTTCAACAACAAGTACTTCCCTTATGCTATTAGGAGTGCGAAGAAAAGAGAATTTCCAGAGTTGGATCAAGGTTCAAAATCAATTGTAGAGTACGAACAAGAGCTAACAAATTTATCTATGTTCGTACCAAAGGAGGAGGAAACTGAGAATAAAAAGATGGAGTGCTTCATCAAAGGGTTGTCATGGCCCATCAGATAAATGGTTTTGTGAAATCTAGCCTACAATGCTTACTCCAAAGTAGTGGATGTCGTGATGTTACATTGGCAGGAGAGAATAAACCATCAGAAGAAATTGGGAAAGAGGCAAGAGATAGAGAGTCAGGGTGGAGACAACAGGGGATGCAATGACCAAGCGTGGAAGAGGCAAAGGCCGAACCAAGGACAACAGAACAATAACTTTCACCATTACAACCAAAGGCAAGGTCATCAGGGTCAGAAAAATTGAAATTTGGAGACTTTTCAGGGTACTTGTTTCAAGTGTGGGAAATTGGGACACAAAGCAAATATGTGTTTGAAGAGAGAGAACCATCAGGGTCCGGATACTCAGGGTCAGCAAAACCAAGGGCCTCCAGTATCTGCAGGGCTCGGGGTGCGGGGAGCCCCAGCATTACTAGCGGCAATAGGCATTCAGGGAGCGCCAGCAGCACTTCCTGCACAGGGAGCCGTTGCAGCACCAACCAACATTGGTTATGGGAGGTGCTACTGATTTCATCCTCGAGAGGAGCAAGCACAACAGGAGCCACGACGTGGCTAAATAGATGATCGATTCGTAAAATATTTTATTACTTGTTATACGAGTAGTATTAATAATTTCCACTTGGGTATAATTAGGTGTATGGTCGCCTAATTATATTATGTAAAAAAAACTCCGGGACTTTGATTTTATGTACACACTTAGTCTTTCTAAATTTCGAGGACGAAATTTCTTGTTAGTGGGGAAGTATGTAACAACCCGAATTTTTAAATGGGTTATTTAAATACAAAAATTAGAATATTCTAGAAAAATAAAAAATATTTGAATTTAATGATTTTGATTAAATAAATATGTTGGTTAGTTTGATGCAAAAATTCCAAGGAATGATTGTGACACGATCGTGGTTCATATAACGCGAATTTTGTCAGCATGTGTCGCGCAGAACGCGAACTTGCGTAATTTTTGTAGGAAGTTTTATTGGGGTGAAAAATAATTTGACCATATTTATTGGATGCTAAAAATAGGCCTAATAGTGCCATGGGGTCAAAAGTAAAAAAAATGAATAAATAAATAAAATATTATTATTTTTCGTCAAAAAATAAAAGTGCTTAGAAAATTCTGAAAAATTCCAGATCGACTCAAATTTTGAGCAACTTTTTCTTCTTCTACATATTCAAAAAAAGGTCATATACACCTATTTTGGATCTATTTTCAGTTGTAAAAATAACAAAAATATTAATAAATTTGAAGTTTTATTTTTTATTTTGGCTTAATCCTAAGCCATCCATTGATTCAACCCCTAGTCTATACCTCCCTCACCAGCCCCTTTGAATAACCTCACCAACATTGGATGGGTGTATGATTTTTGGAGTTAATTAACGAATAAACTAATGAATTATGGAGTTATATAATGTATTAACAATGTGGGTTGATGAGATAAGAAAGCAAATAAATTTTTGTCATCTCTCACACTCCCTTAAGCTGTCACAAACCAGTATTAAATCCCAAATTTGTGACCACCCCTTGAGCCACCATAAACTACCATTAAAACCACTTTTAAGCTCAACTTTGGAGGCGTAAACAAATCTGTCCCAATTTGGTTTAAGGGGAGTTTTTGTTCAATTTTTCAAGAGGAACTCAGATTTCTAGTCAATTTCTACATTTAATCACAGGCATGTTTATCATATTCTTTTCCTTTAGTGTTATGTGTCTTGATTATAACCTCCATTAAAATTCATGGGTTCTAAAAGAAATTAAGAACATAATATTTTAAAGAAATTAATTTCGGGGCTATTTTGTGAAAATAATTAATAATACTAAATTAGGATAACTTATTGTTATTTAGATTGTATTTATGTGGTTGGTATTATTGTGGGCATATACATGTAGAGGAGACCTTAGTAATTTAATTTGGATGTTTTATGTAGAAATTCGCAAATTAATTAAATTACCTGTGCTAGAAAAATAATAGCTAAATATGGAACTTGCGAGTAATAATGATTGAGAAAAATCATAATAATTACGTGTTCTTGATCTTTCCATATTTAGATTAAAAATCATTTATTGGGAATTTAGTGTTGTTGGAAATATTATCATAAATTATAAATTATGTCACTTATAAAATATTATAATATTGAATATTTCGGAAACGTTGGGTATTGTAGATAATTGGTTTTCATTCCTTATTATAATACACTTGTTAGGTATGGGACTAGTAAGTGGGCCTCGGTTGAGATTTATACTAATTAGGTATGGGACTAATTGATATAAATCTATGCGGGTTATATAAATTGGGGTGGGGGTAAATTCTCTATATTTACCGTTGTTGTGATAACCTAGGATTCATATTTAGGTGAAGTAAAATTGTTATAATTATCATTTATTAATGATAAGATGAAATTGTATTTGGGGAACTTTTAATTGGGACTAAGGAATATTTTGAGGATTTTCACATCGCTTTTAAGGGTGAGGAGAATTTATTGTGAATAATGAGTATGATAAATTTGGAAAAATAATACCGCAAGACTAAAAATGGTATTAAAATTGTTGGCGACATAATGTGTCCAGGACCGACAGTTTAACCGAGTCAAAGGACGATTTATGTTGTGTCGTGTGTGGAACCTTGTCATATCGCGAGGATCGCATGATAAAAATGGATTAGACGGCCGACTTGACAAGGGGATGTGTGTGTGTGGAACCTTGTCATATCGCGAAGGTCGCAGAATAAAAATGGATCAGACGGCGGACTTGAGAAGGGGATGGGTGTTGGTAATATTATGATGTCATTTTGGTGTAAATCACCCATAGAGGGAGGACCGCTATACCTAATCATAAAGTGAGGACAAATCATCCTGGTTAACTCAAAACACATTAACATCATGGGACTTGGTTTAATTTAAAATAATATTGGTATGGCATATTTAAAGCTTGCGGGTACTTAGAAATTTACGGTTAATGATTATAGATTTCCTTTTAATTAAAAGATTTTATTGTTATGGTCGATATGTATAGCACTATTGTCTGGGTTCAAGGAACCTAATTGAAAGGAGTAGCCAGTATTCATGCTCAGGGCCTTGGCTCTGACACATGCGTTGACTAATATTTTTAGGGATTTAATTGGAGTAACTGCATATAAATTATTGGAGATCTTTCGAAAGTGCGGCTGGAGCTATATTGTTGTCTAAGTAGTTTATTTCTTCTCCTATTCAGTCGTATTTATTGTAAGACTATATTTGGGTTTTTATTGGGCCTTTCGGTTCCAAAGTTGTCTTAAGATTTCAGTTGGGTTTGACTTATTGTAATAATTGAGATATTCGGAGATTGCATGTGACGAACTTTATATCGCACTTTGGTGATAAATCACTTGGATGTTCAAAATATTTGGGATTGATTTAAAATATTTATCTTGTGAATTGAAATTTAATATGTCTCACATAAATCGCATTCTAAGGATGATATTCAATTTATTAACGCCCGACTTAATTTTGGTGGCGGCCGACGCCAGAATTTTGCGGGGTGTTGCAGATGGTATCAGAGCATGGTCTTAGGTCTCGTAGGTTATGAGTCTGTTTAACTTCCGTGTTTCTTACCTTTGATTTCCTTTCGATGATTTGTACTCTTAGTTTTTCTGAGTCTCGTGATGATTGTTCTTATCTTTTCAGATGACGAACACTTAGAAAAATGGTAATAGGAGGGAGGAGTCTGTTTCTAGTCATGCAGTTCTGGAGGGACAAAGGTAGATTGTCCTAGATGTCGAAGCACTACCGACAATAATGCGAGAGGCCATAGTGGTCGGTATTGAAATCAGGAGACAAAGAGTGATGACGTTAGTACCCCAACAGCAGGAACCACCCATCTCAAATTTTGATAGAGTGACGACCAACTTTTTCAAGGGAAATCCATCTACCTTTACCTGAGGATCCGATCCCATGGTCTCTCACCAATTGAGGAGGAACACGGAATGACACTTGAGATTAGTAGAATGCACGGAAGTGCAAAAGCCGTTATTAACAACATTTCAGTTGTCGGGAAATGCCTTACAATGGTGGGAGAGCACCACCACGTCGAAGGAACGAGATAAATTGAATTAAACTGATTTTCAAATAAGGTTCAACAACAAGTACTTCCCTTATGCTATTAAGAGTGCGAAGAAAAGAGAATTTCTGGAGTTGGACTAAGGTTCAAAATCAATTGTAGAGTATGAACAAGAGTTCACAAATTTATCTATGTTCATACCAAAGGAGGTGGATACTAGGAATAAAAAGATGAAGTGCTTCATCAAAGGGTTGTCATGGCCCATCGGACAAATGATTTTGGGAAATCTGGTGTACACTGCGTACTCCCAAGTAGTGGATGTCGCGATGTTACATTGGCAGGAGAGAATAAACCATCTGAAGAAATTGGGAAAGAGGCAAGAGACGGAAAGTCAAGGCGGAGACAACAGGGGATGCAATGACCAAGCATGGAAGAGGCAGAGGTCGAACCAAGGACAACAGAACAATAACTTTCACCATGACAACCAGAGGCAAGGTCGTCAGGGTGAGCGAAATTGGAGCTTGGAGCCTTTTAAGGGTACTTCTTTCAAGTTTGGGAAAGTGGAACACAAAGAAAATACGTGTTTCAAGAGAGAGAACCATCAGGGTCTCGTTACTCGGGGTCAGCAAAACCAAGGGCCTCCAGCACCGATGGGGCACGGGGTGCGGGGAGCCCCTGCACTACTGGCGGCAATAGGCGTTCAGGGAGCGCCAGCAGCACTTGGTGCACAGGGAGCAGCTGCAGCACCAACCAACATTGGTTATGGGAGGTGCTACCAATTTCAGCCTCAAGAGGAGCAAGCACCGCAGAAGCCATGACGTGGCTAAATAGAGGATCGGTACGTAAAAAATTTTATTACGTGTTATGCCAGTAGTATTAATAATTTCCACTTGGGTATAATTAGGTATATGGGCGCCTAATTATATTACGTAAAAAAAATTCGTGGACTTTGGTCTTGCGTACACACTTAGTCTTGCTAAATTTCGAGGACGAAATTTCTTGTTAGTGGGGAAGTATGTAACAACCCGAACTTTTAAATGTGTATTTTTAAATAAAAAATTGGAATATTCGATAAAAAAAATTGAATTTAATGGTTTTGATTGAATAAATATGTTGGTTAAGTTTGACGCAAAAATTCCAAGGAATGATTGTGACACGGTCATGGTTCATACAATGCGACTTTTGTCAGTATGTGTTGCGCAGGACGCGAACTTGCGTAATTTTTGTAGGAAGTTTTATTGGGTTTAAAAATAATTTGACCATATTTATTGAATGCTAAAAATAGGCCTAAGAATGCCATAGGGTAAAAAGTAAAAAAAATGAATAAATAAATAAATAAATATTATTATTTTTCGTCAAAAAATAAAAATGCTCAGAAAATTCTAAAAAAATCCAGATCGACCTAAAATTTAATTTTGAGCAACTTTCTCTTCTTCGACATCTCCAAACAAACGTCATTTAGACCTATTTTAGAGCTATTTTATGTTGTAAAAATAATAAAAATATTAATAAATTTGGGGTTTTATTTTTTATTTTGGCTTAATCCTAAGCCATTTAATGATTCAACCCCTAGTCTATACCTCCCTCACCAGCCTCTTTGAATAACCTCACCAATTAATGAATAAACTAATGAATTATGGGGTTATATAATGTATTAACCATGTGGGTTGATGAGATAAGAAAGTAAATAAATTTTTGTTATCTCTCCCCCTCCCTTAAGCTCTCACAAACCAATATTAAATCCCAAATATGTGGCCAACCCTTGAGCTACCATAAATCACCATTAAAACCACTTTCAAGATCAACTTTGGAGGCTTAAACAAATCTCTCCCAAATTGGTTCAAGAGGAGTTTTTGTTCAATTTTTTAAGAGGAACTCGAATTTCTAGTCAAGTTCTACATTTAATCACAGGCATGCTTATCCTATTCTTTTCCTTTAGTGTTATGTGTCTTGATTATAGCCTCCATTAAAACTCATGTGCTCTAAAATAAATTAAGAACATAATATTTTGAAGAAATTAATTTCGGGGTTGTTTTGTGAAAATAATTAATAATACCAAATAATTATAACTTATTGTTATTTGGATTGTATTTAAGTAGTTGGTATTATTGTGGGCATATACATGTAGAGGAGCCCTTAGCAATTTAATTTGAATATTCTACGTAGAAATTCATAAATTAATTAAATTACTTGTGCTAGAAAAATAATAGCAAAATATGAAACCTGAGTGTAATAATGATTCAGAAAAATCATAATAATTGCGTGTTCTTGATTTTTCCATATTTAGATTAAAAATCATTTATTGGGAATTTAGTGCTGTTGAGAATATTATCATCAATTGTAAATTGTGTCACTTATAAAATATTATAATATTGAATATTTCGGGAACGTTGGGTATTGTAGATAATTAGTTTTCAACCCTTGTTGTAATACACTTGCTAGGTATGGGACTAGTAAGTGGGCCTTAGTTGGGATTTATACTAATTAGGTATGGAACTAATTGATATAAATCTATGCGGGTTATATAAATTGGGGTGGGAGCAAATGCTCTGTATTTACCGTTGTTGTGATAACCTAGGATTGATATCTAGGTGAAGTAAAATTGTTATAATTATCATTTATTAATGATAGGATGAAATTGTGTTTTGGGAACTTTTAATTGGGACTAAGGAATATTTTGAGGATTTTCACATCGCTTTTAAGGGTGGGGAGAATTTATTGTGAATAATGAGTATGAAAAATTTTGGGAAAATAATACCGCAAGACTAAAACTGGTATTAAAATTGTTGGCGACATAATGTATCCAGGGCCGACAGTTTAACCGGGTCAGAGGACGATTTATGTCGTGTCGTGTGTAAAACCTTGTCATATCGCGAGGATCGCAGGATAAAAACGAATCAGATGGCGGACTTGACAAGGGGTTGTGTGTATGTGGAACCTTGTCATATCGCGAGGGTTGCAGAATAAAAACGGATCAGACGGCGGACTTGACAAGGGGATGGGTGCTGGTAATATTATAATGTCATTTTGGTGTAAATCACCCGTGGCGGGAGGACCGCTATACCTAATAATAAAGTGAAAACATATCATCCTGGTTAATTCAAAACACATTAACATCGTGGGACTTGGGTTAATTTAAAATAATATTGGTGTGGCCTATTTAAATCTTGCGGGTACTTAGAAATTTATGGTTAATGATTATAGATTTCCTTTTAATTAAAAGATTTTACTGTTATGGTCGATATGTATAGCACTATTGTCTGGGTTCAAGTACCCTTATTGAAAGGAGTAGCCATTTTTCATGCTCTGGGCCTTGGCTCTGACACATGCGTTGACTAATATTTTTAGGGATTTAATTAGTGTAGCAGCATAGAAATTATTGGAGATCTTTCGAAAGTGCAGCTGGAGCTATATTATTGTTGAAGTAGTTTATTTCTTCTCCTATTCAGTCGTATTTATAGTGAGACTATATTTGTGTTTTTATTGGGCCTTTCGGTTCCCAAGTTGTCTTAAGATCTCAGTTGGATTTGACTTATTGTAATAATTGAGATATTCGGAGATTGCATGTGATGGACTTTATATCGCACTTTGGTGATAAATCACTTGGATGTTCATAATATATGGGATTGATTTAAAAATATTTATCTTGTGGATTAAAATTTAATATGTCCCACATATATCGCATGCTAAGGATGGTATTTAATTTATTTACGCCCGGCTTAATTTTGGTGGCGGCCGAAGCCAGAATTTAGCGGGGTGTTACACCTGATTAGTTAGGTTGTTAGAGTATTGTTAAGCAAAATCATGTATTTATAAGTTAGACCTCACAATTATAATTGAACTTCTTCATTTTTTCAAATCTCTCTCTCTCTCTCTCTCTCTCTCTCTCTCTCTCTCTTATTTTTTATTTCTATTTATGTTCTCTGAAATCTCAAGTTGGTATCAGAGCTTCTCGACTAATGTCAATGGCAAATTCAAATCCTCAGTCCTCTTCTTCAATCTTGCAAGCCTTTGTTCAATCCTTGCCTATGTATCAGCATATGGCTTTTCTCTCCTCTCTAGTTCCACTTGTCCTAAAACTCGATAGGAACAATTCTACTTTTTGGACATATCATATTCTTCCAACTGTAAGAGCTTATGATTTAGAAGGTTTTCTTCATGGATCAAGGATTTGACCACCTCAATTCACTATGTTACAAGAAAGTGAAGATTCTTCTTCATCCTCCCCTTCCTCTACTCATCTCAATCCAAACTATATTTTCTAGATTCGTACTGACCAAGCCCTCGTGAGTTGGTTACTTACCTCAATTCCTGAATCAATGTTGGGGCATGTTGTTCGCTGTGTCAATTCTTGTAAGGACATAATTTTATAAATGTTTTGGATAGTATCTAGGAATTTTCTATATTCCCAATATCACAGTTTGTATGTCTGATATCGCTACATTCGACACGTCATCACGATCATCCACGACAACCTTTATTCGAATCCGTGCATCCATCATCTTCATACGTGCATCATGCTTCATGCGACGTGCTGCTCAACCGCTTCCCACTACTCCACGACACATTATTGATAAAATGATTTATTGGAGTTATTTATATTTGCATAAATATTCGGTAATTTTTTAGAAAATGTTTTTTGAAGTCTAAATTATTTTTATCAAAAAGCAGAAATTTTTCTATGTGTCGAAGCGGGCTTTTTTGGACAGCGTGCTCGTTCAAACGAGATACACTATCGTTCGAGCGATATGGCATCTCGCGCGATGTCGTTCAAACGACACGTGTATGTCGTTCGTGCGAGATGCCTATCTCGTTCGAATGACGTTGCCTCGATTTTTGTGCCACTTTTTGTCACTTTCTACTTGATTAATTCAAAAGCTTTTCCCAAACTTTTTTTCTGCACTAACTGGCCTATGACGGCTCACCTTTTTAGACTTCATCATTTTAAGGCTTTATGCCTCTTTAAATGCAAATGGATTCCCAGTTATGCCGTGCAGATTTTATAAACCTTCAAGAGATTTATTTTACTCATTTGGAGTATTTTGTGGAGAAGCCAGTCTCTTCTTCATTGTTTCCCATCTAAAATTCTTGCGGGAGATTCCAGACGACAATATCGGAACCGACACCTACGGGTCTTTCGTATGTCATAATTATTTTCATTATAATCCGTGTAACCATTCTTTACAAATTATAGTGAAAATAATATGGTTTTCCCCTCCGGGGACTTTTTCTGATATTTTGTGTCACATGCTTTATTTATTTTTTGTTTGACACACGCACACACGTAGGTGCATGTTTGGGGGTTGTACTTATTTTGTTTAAAAATATACTCTTATTGAATATGGTTTTCTTGGAAACTTGCGAATAATTTTTATTCGATATCAGACACCGCAATTGGTTCGCGCGAATTTTCAAATTGGTATCACAGCGGGTTGCGCTACTTTATCGTGTATTCCTATTTTCCGCAAAACCGTATGATATTGATTTTTGAAAAATCAATTTTGTGCTTATTCGCATTTTTTCCAATGGAACATTCATTTAATATGAAGCCTATTTTTGACGGGTCTAATTATGCCTATTGGAAAGCTCGTATGAAATCTTGTTTAAAATCCATTGCCGAGCGTGTTTGGTTGCTTTGTGAAAATGGGTGGACACCTCCCATGGTCACCGTTGATAATATCACCTCTTTAAAACTCGTGTCAGCCTAGACTGAAGATGGTTTTAAAATGTCTAATTTTAATTCCCGTGGTCTGAGTGCTATTTCTGGATCCGTCACTCCCGATGAGTTCCGTCAAATTATGACGTGCACCATATCTAAAGAGGCATGGGATATTTTGAAACTGACACATGAGGGTACCAACGGGGTTCAAGAATCAAATTTACAAAATTTAGCCACCCAATTTGAGACTATCACCATGTCTGAGTCTGAATGCTTTGACGATTTTTATGCACGTTTGTCAGATATTGTTAACACTTGTTTTAATTTGGGTGAGGTGATTAATAGCACACGTATCGTTAAAAATATTTTGAGATCTCTTCCAAAACAGTTTATTCCTAAACTCACCGTTTTAAACTCTTTGGGAAATTTGAAATCACTTAAGTTGGAAGAACTTATAGGAGATCTTCAAACCTATGAGATTGACATGTTTCCCCAAACCATTAAGGCTAAGGATAGAGGCGTTGTTTTTAAGACTGATTTTAAAACAAAGAAAGAAAAAGTTTGTGAGTCTGATTCTGAGGGAGACTTTGATGATTTGGTCTTATTTGCAAAAAGTTTTTCAAAATTTCTAAAGAAAATTTTTCCAAAAAAAAGATATTTTTGGAGAAAAATAAAATGAAAGGAAAGGACAAAGAAAAAGGTGAGAGGGAAAAAGAGAGTGACTCAGATGAGGAGTGTGAGGAGGAGTTTGAGAACGTGGCTTGTTTTGAATGTGGGGGTAAGGGGCATAAGTCGTTTGAGTGTCCTACGTGGCTTAGAAAGAAAGGAAAGAATGTATCCATGCCTGCCACACTTAGTGATAGTAGTGAAGGTGAGGATGATAAGACTAGTGGTGAGAAGTTTGTTGCTTTTTCGAGTCATGTGATCACACCCTCTTTGTCGCACAATAGTGCACACGATTGCAATAGTGATGATTTGAGCGCTTCAAGTGAGGGAGAATGCGAGAGTGAAAGTGGAGATGAAAGTGAGCTCCAAAAAGCATTTAGAGATTTGTACTCCGAGACCTTAAAAACAAAGAAGTATAATAGAGATTTAGGTCGTCGGGTTTTAGATTTGGAGAGAGAGTTTGCACGTTTAGGTGAGCAAGTTAAGTTTTTGATCAATACTTCACAAGATTTGATGGAGGTTTTTCATAAGTTGACACCACCTTTTGAAAACCCCTTTGCACCTAACGATTGAGGTTTGACTTGTTTACTAGCATAGGATGTTTTTCATAATGACATTATTTGCCTATTGCTAGTATGTATTTTTTTTCCTATAAATTTTTGCTTTTAAAAATTTTTGAAAAATACAAAAAGATTTTATTGATAATTTTTTTAAAAAAATCCAAAAAGAGTTTTGTTTTTTGTTTACACCTTTTTTTTGGATAAACACTTAGAATGACCAAGTCACAACATCATTCCATATTTTTCATGTGACTATTTGATAGTGTTTCGTGACAATATATCATGTTATCTTTGTGCTTTATAATGGTTGGAGTCATTTATATGTAATAATGTGTTACTTACTAGATGTTTGACTCATGATTTTCTTTATTGCACACATACACGGATTTGTTTGATTATTGTGATTGTCTTATCACATATTAGTTGGGTGTTTTCACTTCAATCCTGTCCTTAAAACGAACCAAGCGTGATAAAACTTGATAAGAAATGTGTGCATGTAAGAGCCATTTGTGAGTTTGTGTGCTTTATTTGAAAACAGTGAAGGGCTACGAAAGGTAATTATGTATCCTTTACGATTAAGCCACCAGTATAATGGACCTAAGAATTGAGGGATTTTATTATCCGGGGTCCAAAGAGGTTAAAAGAGCCCAAAAAATTTAAAGAAAATAAAAAGAAATACATGCCAAATATGGGCCAATTAGGTTTTTGCACCAATTTTCCAAAGTTTGAGAATTTAGTTTAGCACCTCTAAATGAAAATATATTTGAGGGTGTTTGGTTGGAGATTTTATAACGGGTTTGCACATCCTTGAAAATCTTGAAAAAGCGCTAAATAGTATTGGACGTTATTGGTGTGGAAATCACCTTGACTTTGATTTGTTGATTTGTATAAGACGATGTCATCTAAATTCAATAATTTTTAAAACTAAGGATAATTTTGATGTTCATTAGTTAGGAGTTCACGTACGCATCATGCACATATGATTGATTGAGTTTCTTTTCCTATCGAATGTGTTCACACCCATACATTCCATTTTCATGAGTTGGTTATTTGAGTTTATATCCGTGGTGTGATTTTTTTTTATCTTATTTTTGTGTAAATTTTTTTTTTGAAAAATTCAAATATAGAAGATTTTTTGTGTCATTTACCATATTCTTTGTTGTATATTTTGGGTAAAAAAAAGAAAGAAAAATTTTAAAAAATTCAAAAATAGAAGATTTTTTTGTGACATTTTCCATATTTATACTTCTCATATCTGTCTATTTGGGGACATCATAAAAAGGGGGAGAATGAATTATGGGGGAGAAATATTTTTCAACTGTTACGTGTTACGGGTATTTGCTTTATCTCATGTGTGTAGGTACAAAGTTGATATCTATTGGATTGCACACCCTGATGAGAAAAGTTTTGAGAGTTTCCGAAGTGTTGAAGTTTGATTGAAGACATGTAATTTAGTATTCTCAGTTTGAGGGTTTAATAGGGATATTATCTTATATGTCATTTTTTGGGGGGAGATTGCATAATTCGGATTTTTTATGTATGTACCGGCATAGACATAGGGGGAGATTTGCAAGGACATAATTTTATAAATGTCTGGAATAGTATCTAGGAATTTTCTGTTTTCCCTAAATCACAGTTTGTATGTCTGATACCACTACATTCGGCACGCCCTCACGATCATCCACGACGACCTTTATCTGAATCCATGCATCCATCATCTTCACACGTGCATCATGCTTCATGCGACGTGCTGCTCAACCGCTTCCCACTACTCCATGACACATTATTGATAAACCGATTTATTAGAGTTGTTTATATTTGCATAAATATTTGGGAATTTTTTAGAAAATATTTTTTGAAGTCTAAATTATTTTTTATCAAAAAGCAGAAATTTTTCTGTGTAAAAGTGGGCTTTTTTGGACAGCGTGCTCGTTCAAACGAGATACACTATCGTTCGAGCGAGATGGCATCTCGCGAGAT
Organism: Sambucus nigra; assembly: GCA_949130495.1. Taxonomy (NCBI): domain Eukaryota; kingdom Viridiplantae; phylum Streptophyta; class Magnoliopsida; order Dipsacales; family Adoxaceae; genus Sambucus; species Sambucus nigra. The sequence goes on along the minus strand of OX422222.1, from coordinate 328,953,897 downwards.
GTCGTTCAAACGACACATGTATGTCGTTCGCGCGAGATGCCTATCTCGTTCGGACGATATTGCATCGGTTTTTGTGCCACTTTTTGTCACTTTCTACTTGATTTTTGTGTATGTCTTTCTACTTGATTGATTCTATCACTTTCTACTTGATTTATCTCATGTGTGTAGGTACAAAGTTGATATCTATTGGATCGTACACCCCGATGAGAAAAGCTTTGGGAGTTTTTGAAGTGTTGAAGATTTGAAAATGTTGAAGTTTGATTGAAGACATGTCATTTAGTATTCTCAGTTTGAGGGTTTAATGGGGATATTATCTTATATGTCATTTGTTTTTCGGAGATTGCATAATTCGGATTTTTTATGTATGTACCGGTATAGACATATGGGGAGATTTGTAAGGACATAATTTTATAAATGTCTGGGATAGTATCTAGGAATTTTCTATTTTTCCTAGTTCACAGTTTGTATGTCTGATACCGCTACATTCGGCACATCATCACGATAATCCATGACGACCTTTATCCGAATCCATGTATCTATCATCTTCACATGTGCATCATGCTTCATACGACGTGCTTCTCAACTGCTTCCCACTACTCCACAACACATTATTGATAAAATGACTTATTGGAGTTGTTTACATTTTCATAAATATTTGGGAATTTTGTAGAAAATATTTTTTTAAGTCTAAATTATTTTTTATCAATAAGCAGAAATTTTTCTATGTGTAGAAGAGGGATTTTTTGGACAGCGTGCTCGTTCAAACGAGATACACTGTTGTTTGAGCGAGGTGGCATCTTGCGCGATGTCGTTCGAACGACACGTGTATGTCATTCGCGCAAGATGCCTATCTCGTTCGAACGACGCTGCCTCAGTTTTTGTGCCATTTTCTGTCACTTTCTACTTGATTGATTCAAAAGCTTTTCCCAAACTTTTGTTCTGCACTAACCGGCCTATGACGGCTCACCTTTTTAGACTTCATCATTTTAAGGCTTTATGCCTCTTTAAATGCAAATGAATTCCCAGTTATGTCGTGAAGATTTTATAAACATTCAAGGGATTTATTTTACTCATTTGGAGTATTTTATGGAGAAGTCAGTCTCTTCTTCATTGCTGCCCATCTGGAATTCTTACGGGAGATTCCAGCCGACGACATCGAAACCGACACCTGCGGGTATTTCGTATATCACACTTATTTTCATTATAATCCGTGTAACCGTTCTTTACAAATTATAATGAAAATAATATGGTTTTGCCCTGCGGGGATTTTTCCTGATATTTTGTGTCACATGATTTATTTATTTTTTGTTTGACACACGCACACACATAGGTGCATGTTTAGGGGCTATATTTATTTTGTTTAAAAATAGACTCTTATTGAATATGGTTTTCTTGGAAACTTGCGAATAATTTTTATTCGATATCACACACCGCAATTGGTTCGCGCGGCTTTTCAAATCTACTCAGATTTGGACTGTTCTTGAGCAGTTATTTGCTACAAATTCCAGAGTTCGTCTTCTATAGCTTCGGATGCAACTTCAATCAACAAAAAAAGGTTCAATGACTATTTCTTAAAAATGCAAAATATTACTGAAAATTTAGTTGTTGCTGGTCAAGTCATGTCTGATGATGAACTTCTTTTGTACATATATGGTGGACATGGAAATGAATATGATCCATTTATTGTAAACCTCACCTCTCGTCATGAGCTGGTCACTTTACCTGAAGCCCAAATCCTGTTATAAAATCGAGAGATGAGGTAAGAGCAATAATTTTCATCTTCTATTATTGATCTTAGTAATTCCTCCGCAAATTTTGCTTGTATAAATAATTGTGGTGGACAAAATAGTCGAGGTGGACATGGTCACAATAATAGCAATTATAATCGTTTTGGAGGTGGTCAAGGCAGATTCAATGGTGGGCGTTACAATCAGAATAGTGGTCACAACAATGGAAGAGGTCATGGTGGCCGTGGAGGTACTCACCTTATTTGTCAAATTGATGGAAGAATTGGTCATTTGGCTTCTAGATACTATTCTCGTTTTATCCAAATGTATCTTTCAATCCTAATCAAAACTCAGGATCAACTCATCTGAACAACTCAACTCATCCAAGTCCTCGATCTGCCTACATTTCTTCACCAATCATTCTAAATAATTCTTCCTAGTACATTGACAGTGGTGCTACTGACCACATGACTACTGATCTAAACAATCTGTCCATTAAGGCTGATTACAGAGGTATGGAGAAAATATATGTTGGTAATGGTAATCTCATACATATTACTCATATTGGATCAACTACCTTGTCTAATAATCACTCTAAGCCACTATTGCAAAATCAAATTCTACATGTGCCAAAAATTACCAAGAACGTGCTGAGTGTTTCAAAATTTACTAATGATAACAAAGTTGTTGCTGATTTTTATTCGAATTATTGTCTTATCAAGGACATGAACACGAAGAAGGTTCTTCTTCAAGGAATACTTAAGAATGGACTGTACCAGTTGGATTTGTCTAAGTTCAATCCCAGTTCACAGTTGAGTGATAAAGCTACTCAGTGTCTTGTAGCTATTTCATCAAATTCCAGTCCAGTTGATCACCGTAAGAGTAATAAAAGATATGTAATAGATATTTCGCACTGTAGATTAGGACATCCATCTATCAATGTCCTTAAATCTATTTTTTCTTCTTGTAATAGAATTTTTGAAACTACTTCAGCATTACATGTCTATTCATCTTGTCGATATGGTAAGTCTCACAAATTACCATTTTCAAGTTCTTTGAATAAAACAACAGCTCCTTTACAAATTTTTCATTCTGATCTTTGGGGCCAACTCCATTGTTATCAGTAGAAGGATTTATATATTATGTGACCTTTTTGGATGACTTCACTAAGTTTGTGTGGATATATCTATTAAAATTCAAGCCAGAAGCAAAAGACACGTTTCACAAGTTTAGAGCTCTTGTTGAAAGATTATTTGACAAGAAAATTATGTGTTTACGGACTGATTGGGGTGGTGAATACATAAGTTTTTCTCTAATTTTGGCACAACTGGGAATACACTTTAGATATCCTTAACCTCACCCACGTGACAAAAGGCAAAATTGAGAGAAAACATAGACATATTGTAGAAATGAGCCTCACACTTCTTGCACAAGCTCAAATGCCTATGAGATTTTGGTGGCATGCCTTTTCAACTGTTGTGTACCTTATAAATAGATTACCCACTCCCACTTTAAATATGAACTCTCCATTTAAGATTATTCATGATCGTATACCAAATTTTCACTTCTAAAAATCTTTGGTTGTGCTTGTTATCATCACTTAAGACCTTACAACAACCATAAGATGGAATTTAGGTCGTCTCAATGAATGTTTCTTCGGGTATAGTGATCATCACAAAGGGTATTAAATTCTTACATTCAACTGGAAGAATTTATATTACTCGAAATGTTGTATTTGATGAAACACATTTTCCATTTTCTGATGGTTTTCCCACTCATTCCAAACCCAAGTCTGTTTCTCCACCTATACACATCCCTTATTTTCCCTCTCAACCATATTTACCCTTTATTCAACCTGATTCCATTCACAATGTTCCACATGCCAATATCCAACATTTCAGTCCCAATTCTACCAACTCAAACCTAAACATATCCACCCCTTCCACCACTCAACCTAAAATTCCAAATCAATCACAATCTGAACATCCAACCTAGACTCTACCTGAAACTCAACCTCCTCCAGAAAATGCCTTTAACCAAGGTCTAATCCCTACACATCCTATGACCACTCGATCTAAGGCTGGTATTTTTCAAACCTAAACTTGCTTACTGCTACCCTATAACCTACCTCCGTCAAGGCTGCCCTCAATGATCCAAATTGGAAACAAGCCATGGTTGATGAGTATACAGCTCTAATGCAGAATAATACATGGAAACTTGTTCCTTTCTCTCTTGACATGGATATTGTTGATAATAAATGGGTATTTCGTGTCAAGTATCACTCAGATGGTACTATTCAAAGATACAAAGCTCGTCTCGTTGCCAAGGGGTTTCAACAAACCCTTGGATTAGATTATTCAGGGACATTCAGTCTAGTTGTTAAATCCTCCACTATAAGGGTCATCTTTACTCTCGTAGTACAACACAATTGAGATATTCAACAAGTGGATATTAATAATGCATTCCTCAATGGTGATTTATAAGAACTAGTCTAAATGAAGCAACCAAGTGGTTTTATCAATCCCAATCAACCCAATCATATGTGTCAATTGGTTAAGGCCCTCTATGGCTTGAAACAGTCACCGGGGGCTTAGTTTGACAAGCTTAAGCTAACCTTAGTCCACTTGGGTTTCAGTCATTCAAAGTCTGATTCCTCTTTGTTCTTTTATCGTAGTTCAAATGTAGTTATCTTCCTATTGATCTATGTTAATGACATTTTGATTACTAACAGTAATAATGATGAAGTGACCAAGGTGGTTCATGATCTTAATGCTAAATTTGCTCTCAAGACTCTTGGATTTGTCAACTACTTTCTTGGATTTAAAGTGTGTAGAAATGACAAATGCTTGTTTCTTACTCAAACCAAGTATATCACTGATTTCCTAAGAAGACTAATATGATACATTCCAAATGTATCTCTACTCCTATGTGCAGTTCTACAAAGCTGGCCAAACTTGATAGTCCTCAATTTGAAAATCCCTCTCTCTATAGAAGTACAGTGGGTGCCCTCCAATATCTCACTCATTCAAATAGCCTTAGATGTTAACAAACTCAGCCAATATTTACAAGCCCTAATCTTGAACCATTGGAAGGCATGTAAGAGAGTTCTCAGGTACATTAAAGGTACGTCCACTCATGACCTGCACTTAAGATCAATAACCCTTCTCAATTTAGTTTAGAATGCTATGCGGATGGAGATTGGTCCAGTTGTGTTGATGATCGTCGCTCTACGTCAGGTTACTGCCTTTATCTTGGTGGGAACTTACTTACTTGGAGTGCTAAGAAGCAACATGTTATTGCTAGATCAAGCACTGGATCAGAATATCGTGCTCTAGCTCAAGACACAACATAATTACCGTGGTTACAGTTTTTTTGAAGAATTAGACACCACTCTTGCTTCTAAACAATGTCCTATATTGTGGTGTGACAACTTAGGTGCTGGAGCTCTGGCCACTAACCCCATTTTTCATGCTCGCACCAAGCACATTGAACTTGATGTTCATTGTTGCCCAACAGTTGGAAATCAGATATGTTCCAACTCAAGACCAAATTGCAGAAGTTCTAACTAAGCCTTTGAGTGAAGCTCGTTTTGTTTATTTTCGAGACAAACTTGATGCTGTGTCCTCCCCATCTAGCTTGAGGGGGGATATTGAGTATGGAAGTTCTAGTACAACTAACCTCTGTCATAATGACAACTGTGATTAGCTACAATTATTATCTATGATTGTTAGACCTGATTAGTTATGTTATTAGAGTATTGTTAAGCAAAATCATGTATATATAAGTTAGACCTCGCGATTATAATTGAACTTCTTCATTTTCACAAATCTCTCTCTCTCTTATTTTTTGTTTCTCTTTATATTCTCTGAAATCTCAAGTACCTGCCCAAGTGAACAAATTCAAATCTCATCGAAAGGTATTGAGACTGATCACGCAGCATTTAGATTCGGTGTGAAATAAAGAAAGCTTGACTTCTAAAATTAGAAAAAAAAGCTTCAGTCTTAGTAAATAATATTAACAAATAAAGAAAGTAAGTGGATTCTTAAGAGTTGAGATGCGCTGAAACATACTTGGGCTTCATGCGGAAATATTAAAGATGCAAATCATGTACATTAAGAAATCATTAGCTGGAGTTATTCATGTTCTCAAAAAGTTCAACTTAAAAAGTTTTTTTTCCTTTGTAAACCTACCAAAATTAGCAGTTCATGCTCTTATGTACAGGGTGATGATTTTGACTCTGTCTATATATCTAATGATAAAGATATGGATCACCTTCGCTAGCATTTTTTAACATTGATAATTTATAGTTTTGTTGTTCTTTTAGATACTCCAGTATTCGGTGTATAAAAATGTGGTGTAAAAAATAGTTTGATGACAATTTTAGGCATTATTACCTTAAAATTCAGTTTTTGCCGTTCCAATTAATGAGCTATTATTGTCAATATGTGTATAAAATGTGCATTGACAATATCTAACATAATTGTATCTTTCTGTTATTCACGTTCTACAACAAATGAGAGAGAATAAGGGGTTTGCCCTTTTCATTCTATGTGTAGAAGGGTGTTATAAACAGAAGAAAAAAAAAAGCAAAATAAAATAAATATGCTTTTTTTTTAAATAACATCCGAGAGGTACCCGCGAGGCCACCCAGAAGTCCAAAAGCCACCGCAAGTGTCAGCGCCGCGGCGAGTCCCTACGCCACCGCAAGGGTCAGCGCTACCTCAGGCGTCCGCGCCACTTCGGGCGTCAGATCCACTTCAAGCGTCGGCGCCCCGACAAGGGTTGGCGCCGCCTCACATGTCAGCACCGGTTCAAGCATCAGCGCTACCTGAACCATTTCGAGCGTCGGCGCCACTTCGAGCGTCGGCGCCGCAACAAGGGTCGGCGCCGCCTCACCTGTCAGCACCGGTTCAAGCACCAGCGCTACCTCAGGCATCAGCGCCACATCGAGCATCGGCGCCGTTACGAGCATCGGCGCCGTTACGAGCATCGGCGCCGGGACAAGGGTCGGCGCAGCCTCACATGTCAGCGCCAATTCAAGCCTCAGCACTACCTCAGGCGTCAGCGCCACTTCGAGCGTCGGCGCCACTCCGAGCGTCGGCACCGCAACAAGGGTCGGCGCCATTTCGAGCATCGGCGCCGGGACAAGGGTCAGCGCAACCTCACGCATCAGCGCCACTTCAAGCGTCGGTGCCACTTCGAGCGTCGGCTCCATTTTGAGCGTCGGCGCCGCAACAAGGGTCGGCGCCATTTCGAGCATCGGCGCCAGGACAAGGGTCGGCGCAGCCTCAGGCGTCAGCGCCACTTGGAGCGTAGGCGCCACTCCGAGCGTCGGCACCGCAACAAGGGTCGGCGCCATTTCGAGCATCGGCGTCGGGACAAGGGTCGGCGCAGCCTCACGCGTCAGCGCCACTTCGAGCGTCGGCGCCACTCCGAGCGTCGGCACCGCAACAAGGGTCGGCGCCATTTCGAGCATCGGCGCCGGGACAAGGGTCGGCACAACCTCACGCATCAGCGCCACTTCAAGCGTCGGCGCCACTTCGAGCGTCGGCGCCATTTTGAGCGTCGACGCCGCAACAAGGGTCGGCGCCATTTCGAGCATCGGCGCCGGAACAAGGGTCGGCGCAGCCTCAGGCGTCAGCGCCACTTCGAGCGTCGGCGCCACTCCGAGCGTCGGCACCGCAACAAGGGTCGGCGCCATTTCGAGCTTCGGCGCCGGGACAAGGGTCGGCGCAGCCTCACGCATCAGCGCCACTTCAAGCGTCGGCGCCACTTCGAGCGTCGGCGCCACTTCAAGCGTCGGCACCGCAACAAGGGTCGGCGCCATTTCGAGCATCGACGCCGGGACAAGGGTCGACGCCATTTCGAGCATCGGCGCCGGGACAAGGGTCGGCGCAGCCTCACGCGTCAGCGCCACTTCAAGCGTCGGCGCCACTTCGAGCGTCGGCGCCGCAACAAGGGTCTGCGCAGCCTCACCTGTCAGCGCCGGCTCAAGCATCAGCGCTACCTCAAGTGTCAGCGCCACTTCGAGTGTCGGCGCCACTTCGAGTGTCGGCGCCGCAACAAGGGTCGGCGCCATTTCGAGCATCGGCGCCGGGACAAGGGTCGGCGCCGCCTCACGCGTCAACGCCACTTCAAGCGGCAGCGCCACTGCAATCGTACTACAGAAACGTTATTCGAGAAGTGCTGCTACAGGAGTTTCCATCATGAAACAGCAGGCTCTAAATGGACAACAGCACTAACACTTTACTTTCTTGCACAGGTTGCCTAGTCGAGCAAGCAGGGCTCGAACAGGCGCGTCGGGACCTCCTGGGAGTTTTGGCTTGGCGGCTGAGGGACAAGGTATGTTGAGCAAGCTCAACCACTTAGCACTATAGGATTGAGAGAATACTAGTAGGAAGACCCAGAAGCCACTCGAGGCTACGCACAAGAAATAAACTCTTTACAAGAAAAATGACTTTTCCAGAAGAGGGGGTCCTCGAGGTCTCTCTCAAGAAAAATAACACTTTTTAGAGGGAGTGAGGCCTTAAGGTCCTCTCTCTCAAAGATTTGCAAAATTGTACCACAAGTTACCGTTTCAAAAGATAACTACCAAATCTGCTATTTTGTCTCCATTAGGGGACATATGTGCTTTTTGAGTTTTGGTCGGTGCCAGGTGGCGCCTGTAGAGGGGACAGGCAAGCTGCCTGCAGGTAGGGACAAATGGTACACTTCAGACATTGTTCCCCACCAACTCTCTCAATTTTGGCGCCCAAAATCGCCAGCTCACCCCTTACGCCCATGTATAAATAGACCTCGGGGCAAGGTCAAAAGATATATAAGAAAAATTGCACTGTTACTCTGCTAAAATATCACCAGACCTACCTAGTATTCTCTCCCTGCTCATTCTCTTAGTGTTGAGTGCCTTGTTCCTTCACTCCCCACTGACAGCCATCACTCTCAGGTGTTTCCCTTGAGAAAATTGCTATTTTTGCTGTGAAAGTTCATCTTCTTGCAGGGAGTGAGTTGAAGCTTGAGTTCCATTGTTACCAGAAGGAGAAATTTTCTTCAGAAGTTGCACCAGGAGACCTTGAAGACTTGCAGACAGTGTCCATTGGAGTGGGTCACGCCTCACCCTTTCCAGTTATTCATAGACCCCAGTCTCACTACCCTCCTACATTTGGCGACTCTGCTGGGGAGGTATCCTCATTTCCATGGACAAAGAAGGTTTCAATGTCTCTAAGCAGTTGTTTTTTGAGGACATTCCATCTGGTAACGGAGCTCACAGTGACCAGACTACTCAGGAAGAAGTGGTGGTGATCAGAGCCAAGGCGCCAGCGCCTCAGGGAGGTCAGACGAGTTCGCCGGCAGTGGCTCCAATAGCAGGTATGAACCTTATGGCAATGTTTTTTGACTTTTTAAAGTAAAACAACGTGGATCTATCAAACTTGGGTCAAGGTTGTGTGACACCTGCCGCTGCCCCTTTCGGAGGGGTAGCCACTCCTATTACGATTCCGGCAGAGACGATTCCGTCTCGGAAGGCGGCGCCGGAGCAGGTCCTGGCGCCAACAGGTTCTCCAGTTCCTAAAAGCACATGTTTGGAGGAATCACCCTCCAAGACTGTTACTATGGAAGAAGTGAGGAAGCTCCTCTCCTCCTCTCAAAGAGAGGGTTCCTACCTATACGAGGAGTTACAAGACCCCTATCCACAGGAAGTGAGTGAGAAGCCATACCCTGAGGGGTATATTCCACCAAAATTTATCAAGTTTGGCGGTAGGGGGAAGAACCCTCGAGAACACGTGAAGAGGTTCGTCGAGTACCTGGGAGTACACGCTGGCGACAAGAACCTGAGATTGAGAGAGTTCTCTAAAACTCTCACTGGGAAGGCTTATACATGGTATTCCCACTTGGCGCCTAACAGCGTCCCTAGTTGGGAAGAGATGCACAGGCAATTCCTCCAGGAATTTTTTGTAGCGGAGGATGAATTTACACTGAGGCACCTGGCGCAAGAGGTCCAGAAGCCAGGAGAAGAGTTGATGCACTACATCAAGAGATTTCGCGAGAGGGCCTTAGATGTTCACGAAGACGTGGCGGAGGCCAGGTTGCTGCAAATATGTGTGGAAGGACTCTCGGAAGAGTACAAGCTGCACTTGATCAACGAAACTAAAGATGGAACCTTCAGAGAATTCACCCGGGCCGCCAGCAACATAGCTATGATAATCAAACCGAGAGCCCCGGGATGGAGGACACAAGTTCCACCGACTCCCGGGAGGTTTCAAGTTACGAGAAGGCAGGCGGTTAACTACGTGGACGGGAGTAACAAAGGGAAGAGGGGAGGTCCCGGGGCCAGGACTGACAGTCCCGGCAACAAGAGAAAGTTTGGGGAGGATGTCCCGCCGCCACTACCGTGCAGCGTAGCGGAGGCCCTGGATTGTTACCGCACCCTGGTACGAGAAGGCGTAGCAGGACCCCCCAACCTAAAAGTAGAGACCCCCACTGCAGCTGACAAGGCCAATCCGAAGTACTGCGAATTGCACCAACGAGTGCAGCACTCTACCAAGGATTGTTACTACTTGAGAAGGATCATCAGTGAGCAGATGGCCAGCGGTACCTTGCAGATACCCCCCGCGGACGTTAATGAGAACCCCCTCCCTACGTATCATTTTGGAACTGCCAACATGGTAGTTGCCTATGACGAAGAAGCTACGAAAAGTCTCGCGAAGCGGGAGGATGGCGAGCAGTTATGTGAGGAGTTAGAAAATCTGTCACTAAGCAGATTTCAGCGGGAAAGAAAGCAAGAGGAGTGGTTCTTCACTCCGGAGTATGAAAGTGGGAGCGGGGAAGCTGAGGAGGTCGGTCTCTCAGAAGGCGAGGTAGACGTCATCCTCGCTCTAGACGAGGGAGGGACCTCTGAAGCGGAGTATGTTTGCAGTGCCCAGACGTACGAGGTAGACTTAGATTCTGAATGCGAGGCCATAGCAAGGAGCCCCAAGTTCAAGTGGTTTTTTGACCAGATAGGGGTGAAGTACGACACAAGGGTGTCCATCACGAGGAAAGTCTTGGAGGCGGTGCAGCAGCATGGAGACCCTTCGCTAAATTGGCAGGGGCCAATGGGAAGGATGATTAAGAAGTATACCTCTGAAGTGGTGTTTTCAGAAGCGGATAGGGCAGTGCCCTACTTCCACAATCGCCCGTTATACGTCACAGCCATAATTAATGGAGTCTCGTTTCGTAGGGCGTTGATGGATGGAGGAGCATCCATTAACATTATGCCCATAAGTACGTTGTATGAAACGGGAATTGACCAGGAGAAGGTGGTTCCGGTACCGCTAGTAATTTCCGGATTCGACAACGCCGGAATGCAGTCAATCGGATATGTGAATGTGGGAATTAAGCTGGGAAATTTCACTTCCCACATCAAATTTCACGTTATTAACGCTGACACCAGCTACCAATTACTCATTGGAAGGGTATGGATGCACACTCATGGCATAGTGCCTTCCACCTACCATCAGTGCGCGAAGGCAAATATTAGAGGTACAGAGATAGTGATCAAGGCCACGCAGAGACCCTTCGCCGTTGAGGAGGCCCACTTGGTAGATGCTGCCTTTTACACTGAATTGGACGAGGAAAGAAAGTTCTCTACAAGAAAGCTGGCAGGCGTTAAGGTAGCTGAAGGAAGGGTCTCGCAGAAAAAATCCGTGCATGATCGCCTAGGGGAGAGGATAATTCCCCACATGGCAAAAGGCAAGAGGAAGATAGAGGAGGTAGCTAGACCTCCTCGAACTTGCAAGAAAGCAGTTTTGCCCAATGGGAAAGTCATCTACCGTTTATAACGGTCTGCGCGGGCGATGTTCTGGGACGAGAGCATCGACCCGACGCCCAAATGTTTTATTGTTGATGAATCCCATATCGTTGAGTATGTTGAAGAACCAGAAGAGGCGCCAGAGTGCATGCAAGATGGACCCAGAGAGCAGCTGCAGGAATTGGAAGAAATCAAGTTGGGGTTGGAAGAGGGCGAGAGTAGACCCATTCTAATTTCCAAGTGCCTGGAACCGAAGCAGAAGGAAGAGCTCATTGAGCTGCTTAGGGAGTTCACTGATGTATTCGCTTGGAAGTACACGGAGATGCCAGGGATAGACGCGGAAGTGAGCTCTCATAGATTGAACATCCTTCCCAACGCCCTTCCGGTAAGGCAAGCCACACGCACATACAAAGCAGACCTTGATTTGAAAATAAAGGCTGAGGTGGAGAAGTTGTTAGCGGCAGGGTTCATCAAACCTATTCAGCACCCCATATGGCTGTCCAGCATAGTGCCGGTGGCAAAGAAAGACAAAACCCAAATCAGAATCTGTGTAGACTTTCGCGACTTGAACAGGGCGTGTCCTAAGGATGAATTCCCACTACCCAGCATAGACAGCTTAGTGGACTCCACCGCGGGACACGAGATGTATAGCTTCATGGACGGGTATGTTGGCTATAACCAGATTAAAATGGACCCCGCGGACGCAGAGAAGACTGCCTTCCGCACACCGTTAGGGAACTTTCACTATACAGTCATGCCCTTCGGATTGAAGAACGCTGGGGCCACATACCAGCGGACCATGATGGCAATTTTTCATGACTTATTTCATGATATACTAGAATTCTATGTGGATGATCTGGTGGTGAAATCTAAGAAAGAAAACAAACACATTCAGGATCTCAGGAGAGTATTCGAGAGGTGTCGGCGGTATAAGATGAGAATGAACCCCTCAAAGTGTGCCTTTGGGGTTACTGCAGGGAAATTCTTAGGTTTTGTGGTAAATAGACAAGGAGTTCAGGTGGATGCAGAGAAGATGAAAGCCATTATGATGATGCCACCGCCCAAGAGTCAGAGACAACTTAAGAGCTTCCTGGGAAAGGTGTCCTACCTGCGGAGGTTTATACCTGCGTTGGCAGAGGTAACTCACCCATTCGCACCTCTACTAAAAGAAAAAGCCAAGTGGGTTTGGGGAGAGAGGCAAAAGAGTGCGTTCGAGAAGATTAAAGAAATCCTAGCCTCTCCGTCCACAATGATTCCCCCCGAAGTTGGATCTCCGCTGCTGCTCTACCTCACTTCTACAGAAAGGTCGATAGGGGCCCTATTGGCGCAAGAGAAGGAAGGAGTGGAAAAGCCGGTCTACTACCTGTCAAGAGTAATATCCGGAACAGAATCGAGATACACCAGCGTCGAGAGGCACTGCCTGGCGCTGGTATTTGTAGCACAAAAGCTGAGACACTACCTTCTAGCCTTCACCGTTCATATAGTCACCAAGTGTGATCCCATCAAGTACCTCCTCGCGCGGACTATACTCGTGGGACGAGCAGGAAGGTGGTTTTTGATCTTATCAGAATATGATCTAAAATGCGTAGTGCCTAAGGCCATTAAGAGCCAGGTAGTGGCTGATTTGCTGGCCCACTTCCCGAGTGGGGTTTTCGAACCACCTAGTGAGGAACTACCAGGAGAAAGTTTCCAAGCCTGCATGGCGGAGGAGGTGAAGAAGTGGTTTATGGAGTTTGATGGTTCCAGTGCGCAGGGAACAGGTGGGGCTGGTGTCATACTGTCAGATAGGAAGGAGAAGATTACCCTCTCTTTCAAGTTAGATTTTAAATGCTCAAATAATGAGGCTGAGTATGAAGCCCTCATTCTAGGAATGTTGGAAGCACTCAGAAGAGGGATCAGGGTACTGTGTATCCGAGGAGACTCCAATCTGGTCGTAAGGCAGGTCAACGGAGAGTTTTCCCTTAAACATGCCAACTTAGCGCCGTACAGACACATCATCCAACGACTGCTGGGGCAATTCTTGGAAGTAACCGTGGAAAGGCAGGCGCGAACGATGAACAGGCACCCTGACGCACTCGCCACCATTGCCCAAAAGTTGGACATGGAGGAGTCAGAAGCAACCATCACGGTGAGGCGGAGAATGGTACCCACTACCGTGAAGTCCTTATTCCCAAGTAATGAGCCGGAAGATTGGAGGCGTCTGGTAGAGAAGCAACTTGAAACCAGGGAAGGGACAATGAAAATATTAGAGTTAGCCAACTATCACCTGCTGCAGGGAACTCTCTACTTCAAGAGTCCTGGAGGGTCTCTGGCGCGGTGCGTAGGGGAGCAAGAAGCTAAGGAGAGGCTAATAGAAATGCACCAGAGGCACTGTGGAGATACGGATATCCCCCTTTATAGACGACTGCAGCGAAGTGGGTATTTTTGGCCCTCCATGAGCGTAGAAGCAGCCCGCTTGCAACAAAGTTGTTTAAAGTGCCAAGCTAATTTTGACCAGCCGACGGAGGCCAACTTCGTGGAAGCCTTCGAAGATTGGAGACAGCCGTACCTAGCATATCTAAAAGATGGGGAGTTGCCCGCCGAGAGAGCGGATGAAATTTACCTTAGAAAAAGGGTAGCACGTTTCTACTTGGTCAAAGGAGAGTTGTATAGGAAAGGGTACAATGAGAAATCCCTAAGGTGCGTAGCCAAAGAGGAAGTGGAAAAGGTATTGAAAGAAGCTCATGAGCCCTCCCACATGGGAGGCGCCAAGCTGTATGATCAACTGATGACGCTGGGGTACTACTGGCCGACCATGGAGGCTGACTCCATTGGATATGTGAAAAAGTGTAGAGCATGCCAGGTGCATGGAAACATGGTGCACGCTCCCTCCGTCAGCCTACAAAGCTTGGCAGCCCCCTATCCCTTCCACACATGGGCGTTCGACCTGGTGGGTAAGATCTCCCCAGCATCTCATGGAAAGGCTTTTATCATTGTGGCTACAGAATTGTACACCAAGTGGGCGGAGGCCATTCCTTTAAGGAGAGTCACTGCCCAAGTGGTAACCCAGTTTATAAAGGAATATATCATATGTAGGTTTGGTATACCCAAGGTGATCCTAACGGATAATGGGAAACAATTTGTATGCAAAGAGATGGCCCTCCTCACGGACAGGTATAAGATTGTGCATAATAGCTCAACCATATCCTACCCCAAGGGTAATGGCCAAGCAGAAGCTACTAATAAGACCCTGATAAATATCTTGAAGAAAATGCTAGAAGACATGCCGGGAGCATGGGATGAGAAGCTGCCTATGGTGTTATGGGCCTACCGTACTTCGAAAAGAAAGCCAACAGGTTTCACTCCCTTCTCTCTAGTATATGGGACCGAAGCTGTCCTACCGGTGGAACTGGCGGTACCTTCAGCCAGAATTTCTCTTAGCAATGGGCTCATTCCAGACCCAAGGCATGTGCAGTTGGAGGCGCTGGATGAGCACAGAGACAAGGCGAAAGAGAATTTCAAAGTCTACACTCAGCAGCTGTCCAGGGCCTACGAAAATTTGGTTAAGCCTAGGGAATTCCAGGTGGGAGATCTAGTCCTGCGAGCATCAACTCACCATCTCCGTAGCATATCGGCGTCAAAATTCAAACCTAACTGGGAAGGCCCTTTTGTTGTTAGAGGAGTGGGGAAGTCGGGCTACTGCCAGATATTAGAACCAGAGAGTGATTGCCTCCAGTCCATCAACTGCAAGTGGCTGAAGAGGTACTATGCTTAGTAACAACTAACAAGTTTCGTTTGTGTTTTGCATGTCCGTAATAGATGTCAAGGATTGCTCCTATGCCAGAAAAGTTTTTTTGTGTAATTTTTTTTTTTAGAGCAATACTACACTGTAAACAGCACACAAAAGTAAAGAAATGAAATAGCAACACTTTTGATCATTTTTTATATTTGCTTTGCTTACTCATTTATACATACATATACACTCCCTATTAAATTAGAAGAGAGTACAAAAAAAAAGGATCAGGAACTTTGCCCACTACACTTGGGAGGTAAGTCCATCCTAAGAGAAAGTATATTGAGCAAAGTCCCTCAGACATAAATTAATACAGTTTTATAATAAAATCAGGCTTCTGGAAAGGGGCGGGGGTCACCCTCCTCCCCAACCCAGCCTCTACGATTATAAGCAGTAATATGTAGGAATACCCCCACAGACAGGAGGGGCAACCCAAGAAAGTCACATGCCAACACCTCACAGCTACAAGAGGTGCATTTTAAAAAAAAACGTGTACAATATGATAATACACAAGCTTTCCATATCAATGCAAATACCCCGCAGTATATGGGGTAGCCACCAGTAGACTAAAGGCTCACAGAAATTAGAGCAAGTCATGCAAAACAAACACCCACAGCACAGAGGGAGAACAAAAGAAAAAAAGAAAGTGCAGAAGAAACAAAGTGTCTCATACAGGAATGATAAATGATGTACACATAGAATTCTGAGCACTACAAAGCAAGAGGTAGCCTATCGGCTAGAAACCACAAAAAATAAATCATCGCGCGCAATGGCGCTAGCATATGACGGACCAGCCTCCCGCAGAAACTCTTCCTCCAACCTGACGAATTTAGCATCATCCTCCTCATCGCCAGACTCAAGTCTGGCAAGCTTCACCTGCAGTAGGGCGATCTGATTCCGGATCCTCGTAGCCTCAGCATGTCGTTGCTCAACCCTGGACTGCCGGGAAGTGTGAAACCTTACTATCTTTCGGAAAGGAACACTCAGAAAGGGGCGAACCCCTGCGTCAAGCCAATCCAAACGAAAATGATAGAACTGCTGTAAGTCGCGGAGAGCATCCAAGAATAGCAAGATAGAAGAGCTAGTCAGCTTAGAAGGGGAGGTAGCCAAAAACTCATGAACATGTCTGGCAAGAGCCCTCAGGTTGAAGGCCGTAAGACTGTCAACCTGGAGTATACTCTGAGAAGTGAACGTCTCGGGGTGGTGCTCCAAGATGAGATCCAAGAGATGACGCTCATGTACCCTGAAGCGGCCTGGTAACTCCTCACGCCATAGCCTACTAGAAATAATCGCAGCATCCTCTGTTTCATCATCGCCCTCGGAGTGGCGAGACCCCGCCTCAGAAGGAAGAAAAGAAGACTCCCCACCAGAATCAGTATCACCGACTAAGGGAGTGAGCTCAGAACTGTGATCTCCCTCCGCAGTTGCCCCACTACCAGTCTCCACAGCCACCGGAGTATCCTCATACACCTGGAAACAATGAGACAAGGGTGTTACAGGAATGCTTGCACAGTATACGCAAGAAGAAAAAAGGGGAATAGTAAACAGAGGGGGGTATGCCAGTCTAATACCTCTCTCACAGCTGCCCCGCTGCCAGACTCCACAGTCATCGGAGTATCCTCATACACCTGGAAACGATGAGACAAGGGTGAAATGAGAACGCTTGCACAGTACACGCAAGAAGAAAACGGGGATAGTAAATAGGATGGGTATGCCAGTTTAATACCTCTCTCATAGTTGCCCCACTACCAGTCTCCACAGTCATCGGAGTACTCTCATGCACCTAGAAACAATGAGACAAGGGTGAAATGGGAATGCTTGCACAGTATACGCAAGAAGAAAAGAGGGGATAGTAAAAAGAGGAGGTATGCTAGTTTAATACCTCTCTCACAGTTGCCCCACTGCCAGACTCCACAGTCACCGGAGTATCCTCATACGCCTGGAAACAATGAGACGAGGGTGTTATAAGAATGCTTGCACAGTATACGCAAGAAGAAAAAAGGGGAATAATAAAAAGAGGGGGGTATGCCAGTCTAATACCTCTCTCACAGCTGCCCCCCTGCCAGACTCCACAGTCATCGGAGTATCCTCATGCACCTGGAAACAATGAGACAAGGGTGAAGTGAGAACGCTTGCACAGTATACGCAAGAAGAAAACGAGGAGAATAACAGAAAGAGAGGGTATGCCAGTCTAATACCTCTCTCATAGTTGCCCCACCGCCAGACTCCACAGTTATCCGAGTACTCTCGTGCACCTGGAAACAATGAGACAAGGGTGACATGAGAATGCTTGCACAATATACGCAAGAAAGAGGAAAGTAGTACTCTTATACACGGTACCTGAACAACGCCCTCCGTAATGCTAATAGAAGTAGGAGCAGGGGCTCCCGCAGGGACAATAACACTGATCGATGCTCCGGTAGGGGTTGCTTCAGTGACCAATACTTCCGAAGAAGCTACCTCAACCTCGGGCACCATAGAGATAGCTACCTGAGGAGGCGCAACAGCAGGACAAACCAGCTTGTGTATAGGGGTTGCTGAAACGGCAGTAGCAGGAGCCGCACTCGAAACAGCTCCCAGAGATAACTGCGACAAAGTAAAAGAGGGCTACGATGTATGCAGGCTGGACAGATAAGAAAATAGAACTAAGAAAATAAAAGAATACCTGAACCCCATCCAAGGGGGAAGCACGAAAAAGGACGGTCGGCGCAGTAGGGGCTGTACTGATAGCCTGCAAGGAATGAAAATATGTTGTTTATTGCATGTTCGAGGAAAAGGAGATCCCATTCCTTTGACAGAAAAGACTGACCTGAAGTGTGGGCTCACTGGTTGAGGCCACGGTAAATATGGGGCCCCGAGAAATCGCCTGAACCAAAGGTCTGCCGTCCATAGATACGCGGACCCTAGGGATGGAAATCCTCCCCGAAGAGGATAAACTCGGGGCGATAACGCCAGCTAAGGGAGGAGCCCCTTCCTGAGAAGAAAGTCCAAGAGCCATTAAGACTCCTGCGGAGAGGAAACAAATATTCAAAAAAAAATAAGTACTACCTCAGATGAAGAGGCCTCCAGGGGCTCAGCTGCAGAAGTACCCACCGCCGAGACAAGAGAGGACGATGTGGCAATGCCCGAAGACACAGCTCTCTACGCATGATAAATGGGTAAATAAAAAGAAGGAATACAAAAGGAAATGACGCAATGAAAGTTTTGAAAATAACGAGGCATACCTGAGGAGAATGGGAAGCCACAGGGGCGGTCCGAGTGACGGTAAAATGCACGGACGAAAGCTGCGAGGAAATGACAGTATACGCAACCAAAAGGCAGTTAGAAGATGAATAAATTACAACAGATGTTAAATGAACTAAGGAAACAGCAAACCTCTCTAAACAGGCCCCGGGAGGAAATGAGCATGGAGTTCCTCTCCCGCTGAAAGGGCGTCGGTCGTAGTGGGGGAAGAGGAGAACCACCTGCCTCGATGGAAGTGGCCTGCACAAATATAACAGAATACTTTAAATGAAAATATATACATATATATGATGAAGGGAAGAAAGAAAATCATATGCAAAAAAAATATAGACAAGTGAAGGGAGAACGCTTACAGTAACGGGGCGCGTAGTCTGGCTATAAGGGAGATGGGTGGGGCTGACCCCCCCAGGAGAACGGGAGGCCTCATCATCGCTAGAAGACTCTCTGGAGACTGATAACAAAGCATAAGTGTCAGTAGTGCTTTCACTATGGAAACCCAGGCCGCCCATATCACCCGAAGAAGAACTGTGGTCGTCATTGGAAGGGGTGCTTCCATAATCAACTAGTTCCTCTTCCAATGAAGGGGAGGGAGATGAAGGGACTCCGCGAGAACTGGTTCCACTAAGTAAAGGAGGTTGTGATATAGTACCTTCTGCAATAGGAATGGACGCGACCCGCGTCTCCTGGGAAGTAAGGCTCGGTGAGGAGTAACCTTGGTCCGCCGTAGAGGAAGCAGCTATGCCAGTGCCACTTTCTTTCTTTTTCTTCGCGGCCCGGGTCCTCACAGGAGAAGAAGGAGGAGAAGCAGTAGTAGCAGGAACAAAATTGGAAACATCGGCGTCAGGGTGTTTCCTTTTGCTGGTAGTAGAGGTGCCCGCTTTCCCTTTGCTTTTCGGTTGGCTTTTAGACTTCGCAGGGGGGAGATCAGTCGACGGAGGCGGAAGTGACTCGTCAATGAGAGGTTTCACTAAAATAGGGATGGCCTGCTCCAAGGGTGGCGTAGAAGTGGTGCTGAGGAACCAAGGATCTTTCTGCGTCCGCCTGACCAAAAATTGGGCTCTGGTATATTTAGTGGGGTTGGTCTCATGTGGAGGGCCAACTACACATTCTCGAATAAGACGAACCTGCTGTTGCCAAAGAAGGAACCAGGATGAAGTAAATGAAGGGTGATAATCACTGGGGGGCACATAGAGACCGCCCAAACCGCTGACTCTGCGGAATAACCCCTGAAGAGTAAAACTCGCACACGCCTCGGAGAATGCCTCAGAATGACTGCCGTAGGTAGGAAGAGGAGGGGTGTGAACTCCCTGATCATAACCAAACTGCCGTCTTACCCTCTCGGAATGATAAAATTCAGCACGGGGACCTAACTCGGTCCAAGAAGGAAGGTGACATGGTAAGAGCATCGTCACCACGTTAATATGAGGACACGTGGAAACTAACCCCACTGCGGAAGGACAATAGAAGGTTCCGCCATCACCAGGGAAAGAAAGCCAGCTGAAAGTACCCCCAGGGCGCTTGGTATAAGGCCGAAACTGAAACTCCTTGATGTCGTCAATCAACATTCCCAAAGACTGCTTGGGAGTTTTCTTATGCCACCGAAGAAGCCTCGCAGCGTCGCTATGACAAGCGTGAGCCCCTGAAGTAAAGTGGGGGAAATGCTCAAACAAAAAGGCCATCAAGAGAGGGCCGTTGACATGATTAGCAACGTCATACCGACCGCAGGACCTCTCTACGTCTATGTGTGCTCGGTCTATCCACGTGAAAAGAGAACCCAAGGTCAGGGCAGCTAGGGGCACTGGTCTACCGCGAGACAATTGCACAGCCAATCTAAAAAGAAGTTCCCGAGGACAATCTTCAGGCTTACCCGAAAGAAGGAACCGAGTCAGGAACGTAACGAGAAAAGCGGCTAAATGCGCGGGAGAGCGAAGCTTAGGACCATCCTGGAATCTGGGCGCTGCACGAGAAGTCTCCCCCTTTGGCAATTGCTCAAAGTCTCTGAACCAATATCTTTGCCATTTGGCAAAGGAATGCTTGGAATGGCCCGTTACATTTATGGCCACATATCTCGAGCACTCCCCGAGAGATGACCGTAACTCCCCCACCAACTCCTGCTCTAGGGAGTCCTCGCAGTCATCAGTAAAGACCTGTTGCCCAAAGAAAGGAATTGCGTACAACTCACATATATCTTCTAGAGTAACAGTAAATTCCCCCCAGCCCGTGACAAAGGTGTGAGACTCCATGCTCCACCGGGACAATAAGAGATTGAGCGAAGTACCGTGTTTAAAGAGGGTGCAGGACTTCAGACTGCTGACGGCGGTGAAGAGCCCCACCTCCCTGAGAATAGCCACGTAATCAGGAACGCTCAGAACATAGTCAACCCAACTGGCCCACTCCTCTGTGGGTCCTCCGGGGGTTTTAACCTCAACGTTGGAATAGGGAAAGTCGCCTCGGTCAACTCGGATTCGGAGAATTGAATTCGGAGAAATAGTAGGAAGATCAGCAGACTCAGGTAACCCCACATGAGACCGATCGAGAACAGCACCCGAAAATTTTTCCCCAAAGTCGGAAAGTGAAGTCATGAAACTGTCAGCAGGACCAAAAAAGGGAGCACGGCGATAAATACCAAAGTCCCGCCCTTGACGAATGTGCATATAATCCTTCCATGCCTGAGAGGAAGTTGGCGTAGCTGATGAACCACCCAGAGCCAGCGGCTCAAGAAAAGAACTCACACCAGTGGAGACTCCGAGCGAGAGACCCCCGGGGTCCCCTCTCGTAAAAAAAGAGGTGGAGGCAGAAACCCCATCATAATCATAAGAAGAGCCCCTGGGCAATGGCATGCCCCCCGTAACACCAATAGTCGTCGAGATGCCCTGGGTCACGGAATCCCTGAGGTGACAAAAGGTAGAAACACCCCCTTCCACAAATGAGAGACCCGTGGACGCGAGACCAATTCTTGAGTGGCCACAAGCTGAAATACCCATTTCAGAATCAAGCAAAGGCATCGAGACACCCGAAGGAGAAATGCGAGCGTCAGCACTAAAACTCGTCGAGACCCCCCTTCTTCCGAACTCATCTCCAACAGACAAAGGACTCCCCGCGCCTAACTCAACGCGCGAGGAACCACTGACGACGCCAGAAAAATCCAAGATACCCTTATCCACACCAATTGGATAAATTTCAGAAAAACTCACGGGCGCCGAGACGCTCAAGGTCGAGACACCCCCAGACACCAACGACGGGACGCGCGAGATACCCATAGAAGATACAGCATCACGCGAGGAACTTCCACAAAAATTCATCGCGGGCGAGAGACCCTCGCACGTAAAACCGGCAGACAAGGAACCTCCACGACAAGGGCGCGCGGACCCCGAGTGCGAGAGGTCCAGAACGGGGCGGGACATGTCTCGTCCGAAACCGTCAAAGTCGCGAGGACTTGAAATTGGCGAGAGACCCGTAGAGGGAATATCCGGGGGCAAAGAACTCTGAAATGAGGACCCCGAGCACGAGAGGTCTCGGCTCGAGGACATGTTGTGCTGGAACGGCGTGCTGTCGCGAAGCTTGGAAAGAAACGAGACACCCTGAGACCTAGGGTCTATTGGCGAGAGGAGATGAGACCCTCGAAAAAATGCCTCCTCGACACATAAATCCTCTCCCCTGCCCAGATGAGGCGAGACACCCGGGGATCCAAGACTTGTGGGCGAGAGGGGACGAGACCCTCGGAGAACTGCCTCGTCGTTCGCGAGAACCCTCGCCGACAGCAGAGTAGCGTCCAAGACACCCTTTGTTATGGGGGAACTCAAACGAAATGGCGAAGGTGCCAAGGGAGGGGGCGAGGGATCCACGAGAGTCCTCGCCTCAAAATTTCCCAACTCAGAAACGATGGACGGCACATTGACGCCGAGAGGTACCCGCGGCCAAGGGTCGCCGGCGATATCACCATCAGCCATAGAAATGGTTGAAATAGACATTGGAGAAGACATGGAGTTTAGAGCTTTGGGTACTTTAGGGTTGTTTGCATTTGGAGAAACCTTCGTGGGTTTAGGATCCATGGATGAGAGGGTATGATAGTTGGGAAGTTTAGAGCAAAAAAAAAAGGAGATGGATGGCTATGGGGTTTTAAAAACAAAATATCCCTCTCTCACTACAAACCCAAAGATGCTTAAGTTTTGGTTGAAGAAGATGAAGGACCCCAAGATAAGGGGCTTATGTTTTTTTCACCAAAATGGAAAAACGTGCAGGAAGGCAAAAAGTTGATGATCTTTTTTTCCAAATAATGAGATGACAGTTCCCACACTGACGCGTGGGTTCTCAAAAATTAAATACCTCGGATAAAGGGCCACAGAATTTAATGATCCTAGGATCCCTCAGAAAATATATATATATATATATATATATATAAATATATATATAATCGTTGAAACCAGATTTATAGCGTACAAAGTTTTTTTAGTCTAACCAACCAAAAAATCTTTGCACGAGGGGCTAATGTAGAAGGGTGTTATAAACAGAAAAAAAAAAGCAAAATAAAATAAATATGCTTTTTTTTTAAATAACATCCGAGAGGTACCCGCGAGGCCACCCAGAAGTCCAAAAGCCACCGCAAGTGTCAGCGCCGCGGCGAGTCCCCTACGCCACCGCAAGGGTCAGCGCTACCTCAGGCGTCCGCGCCACTTCGGGCGTCAGCGCCACTTCAAGCGTCGGCGCCCCGACAAGGGTTGGCGCCGCCTCACATGTCAGCACCGGTTCAAGCATCAGCGCTACCTGAACCATTTCGAGCGTCGGCGCCGCAACAAGGGTCGGCGCCGCCTCACCTGTCAGCACCGGTTCAAGCACCAGCGCTACCTCAGGCGTCAGCGCCACTTCGAGCATCGGCGCCGGGACAAGGGTCGGCGCAGCCTCACATGTCAGCGCCAATTCAAGCCTCAGCGCTACCTCAGGCGTCAGCGCCACTTCGAGCGTCGGCGCCACTCCGAGCGTCGGCACCGCAACAAGGGTCGGCGCCATTTCGAGCATCGACGCCGGGACAAGGGTCGGCGCAACCTCACGCATCAGCGCCACTTCAAGCGTCGGCGCCACTTCGAGCGTCGGCGCCATTTTGAGCGTCGGCGCCGCAACAAGGGTCAGCGCCATTTCGAGCATCGGCGCCGGGATAAGGGTCGGCGCAGCCTCAGGCGTCAGCGCCACTTCGAGCGTCGGCGCCACTCCGAGCGTCGGCACCGCAACAAGGGTCGGCGCCATTTCGAGCATCGGCGCCGGGACAAGGGTCGGCGCAGCCTCACGCGTCAGTGCCACTTCGAGCGTCGGCGCCACTCCGAGCGTCGGCACCGCAACAAGGGTCGGCGCCATTTCGAGCATCGGCGCCGGGACAAGGGTCGGCGCAACCTCACGCATCAGTGCCACTTCAAGCGTCGGCGCCATTTTGAGCGTCGGCGCCGCAACAAGGGTCGGCGCCATTTCGAGCATCGGCGCCGGAACAAGGGTCGGCGCAGCCTCAGGCGTCAGCGCCACTTCGAGCGTCGACGCCACTCCGAGCGTCAGCACCGCAACAAGGGTCGGCGCCATTTCGAGCATCGGCGCCGGGACAAGGGTCGGCGCAGCCTCACGCATCAGCGCCACTTCAAGCGTCGGCGCCACTTCGAGCGTCGGCGCCACTTCAAGCGTCGGCACCGCAACAAGGGTCGGTTCCATTTCGAGCATCGACGCCGGGACAAGGGTCGGCGTCATTTCGAGCATCGGCGCCGGGACAAGGGTCGGCGCAGCCTCACGCGTCAGCGCCACTTCAAGCGTCGGCGCCACTTCGAGCGTCGGCGCCATTTCGAGCATCGACGTCGGGACAAGGGTCGGCGCAACCTCACGCATCAGCGCCACTTCAAGCGTCGGCGCCACTTCGAGCGTCGGCGCCATTTTGAGCGTCGGCGCCGCAACAAGGGTCGGCGCCATTTCGAGCATCGGCGCCGGGACAAGGGTCGGCGCAGCCTCACATGTCAGCGCCAATTCAAGCCTCGGCGCTACCTCAGGCGTCAGCGCCACTTCGAGCGTCGGCGCCACTCCGAGCGTCGGCACCGCAACAAGGGTCGGCGCCATTTCGAGCATCGGCGCCGGGACAAGGGTCAGCGCAACCTCACGCATCAGCGCCACTTCAAGCGTCGGTGCCACTTCGAGCGTCGGCGCCATTTTGAGCGTCGGCGCCGCAACAAGGGTCGGCGCCATTTCGAGCATCGGCGCCGGGACAAGGGTCGGCGCAGCCTCAGGCGTCAGCGCCACTTCGAGCGTCGGCGCCACTCCGAGCGTCGGCACCGCAACAAGGGTCGGCGCCATTTCGAGCGTCGGCGCCGGGACAAGGGTCGGCGCAGCCTCACGCGTCAGCGCCACTTCGATCGTCGGCGCCACTCCGAGCGTCGGCACCGCAACAAGGGTCGGCGCCATTTCGAGCATCGGCGCCGAGACAAGGGTCGGCACAACCTCACGCATCAGCGCCACTTCAAGCGTCAGCGCCACTTCAAGCGTCGGCGCCATTTTGAGCGTCGACGCCGCAACAAGGGTCGGCGCCATTTCGAGCATCGGCGCCGGAACAAGGGTCGGCGCAGCCTCAGGCGTCAGCGCCACTTCGAGCGTCGGCGCCACTCCGAGCGTCGGCACCGCAACAAGGGTCGGCGCCATTTCGAGCATCGGCGCCGGGACAAGGGTCGGCGCAACCTCACGCATCAGCGCCACTTCAAGTGTCGGCGCCACTTCTAGCGTCGGCACCATTTTGAGCGTCGGCGCCGCAACAAGGGTCGGCGCCATTTCGAGCATCGGCGCCGGAACAAGGGTCGGCGCAGCCTCAGGCGTCAGTGCCACTTCGAGCGTCGGCGCCACTCCGAGCGTCGGCACCGCAACAAGGGTCGGCTCCATTTCCAGCATCGGCGCCGGGACAAGGGTCGGCGCAGCCTCACGCATCAGCGCCACTTCAAGCGTCGGCTCCACTTCGAGCGTCGGCGCCACTTCAAGCGTCGGCACCGCAACAAGGGTCGGTGCCATTTCGAGCATCGACGCCGGGACAAGGGTCGGCGCCATTTCGAGCATCGGCGCCGGGACAAGGGTCGGCGCAGCCTCACGCGTCAGCGCCACTTCAAGCGTCGGCGCCACTTCGAGCGTCGGCGCCATTTCGAGCATCGGCGCCGGGACAAGGGTCGGCGCAACCTCACGCATCAGCGCCACTTCAAGCGTCGGCGCCACTTCGAGCGTCAGCGCCATTTTGAGCGTCGGCGCCGCAACAAGGGTCGGCGCCATTTCGAGCATCGGCGCCGGAACAAGGGTCAGCGCAGCCTCAGGCGTCAGCGCCACTTCGAGCGTCGGCGCCACTCCGAGCGTCGGCACCGCAACAAGGGTCGGCGCCATTTCGAGCATCGGCGCCGGGACAAGGGTCGGCGCA
The DNA here is from genome assembly GCA_949130495.1 of Sambucus nigra. Classification (NCBI taxonomy): domain Eukaryota; kingdom Viridiplantae; phylum Streptophyta; class Magnoliopsida; order Dipsacales; family Adoxaceae; genus Sambucus; species Sambucus nigra. The sequence goes on along the minus strand of OX422222.1, from coordinate 328,927,954 downwards.
GCCTCACGCATCAGCGCCACTTCAAGCGTCGGCGCCACTTCGAGCGTCGGCGCCACTTCAAGCGTCGGCACCGCAACAAGGGTCGGCGCCATTTCGAGCATCGGCGCCGGGACAAGGGTCGGCGCAGCCTCACGCGTCAGCGCCACTTCAAGCGTCGGCGCCACTTCGAGCGTCGGCGCCATTTCGAGCGTCGGCGCCGCAACAAGGGTCTGCGCAGCCTCACCTGTCAGCGCCGGCTCAAGCATCAGCGCTACCTCAAGTGTCAGCGCCACTTCGAGCGTCGGCGCCACTTCGAGTGTCGGCGCCGCAACAAGGGTCGGCGCCATTTCGAGCATCGGCGCCGGGACAAGGGTCGGCGCCGCCTCACGCGTCAACGCCACTTCAAGCGGCAGCGCCACTGCAATCGTACTACAGAAACGTTATTCGAGAAGTGCTGCTACAGGAGTTTCCATCATGAAACATCAGGCTCTAAATGGACAACAGCACTAACACTTTACTTTCTTGCACAGGTTGCCTAGTCGAGCAAGCAGGGCTCGAACAGGCGCGTCGGGACCTCCTGGGAGTTTTGGCTTGGCGGCTGAGGGACAAGGTATGTTGAGCAAGCTCAACCACTTAGCACTATAGGATTGAGAGAATACTAGTAGGAAGACCCAGAAGCCACTCGAGGCTACGCACAAGAAATAAACTCTTTACAAGAAAAATGACTTTTCCAGAAGAGGGGGTCCTCGAGGTCTCTCTCAAGAAAAATAACACTTTTTAGAGGGAGTGAGGCCTTAAGGTCCTCTCTCTCAAAGATTTGCAAAATTGTACCACAAGTTACCGTTTCAAAAGATAACTACCAAATCTGCTATTTTGTCTCCATTAGGGGACATATGTGCTTTTTGAGTTTTGGTCGGTGCCAGGTGGCGCCTGCAGAGGGGACAGGCAGGCTGCCTGCAGGTAGGGACAAATGGTACACTTCAGACATTGTTCCCCACCAACTCTCTCAATTTTGGCGCCCAAAATCGCCAGCTCACCCCTTACGCCCATGTATAAATAGACCTCGGGGCAAGGTCAAAAGATATATAAGAAAAATTGCACTGTTACTCTGCTAAAATATCACCAGACCTACCTAGTATTCTCTCCCTGCTCATTCTCTTAGTGTTGAGTGCCTTGTTCCTTCACTCCCCACTGACAGCCATCACTCTCAGGTGTTTCCCTTGAGAAAATTGTTATTTTTGCTGTGAAAGTTCATCTTCTTGCAGGGAGTGAGTTGAAGCTTGAGTTCCATTGTTACCAGAAGGAGAAATTTTCTTCAGAAGTTGCACCAGGAGACCTTGAAGACTTGCAGACAGTGTCCATTGGAGTGGGTCACGCCTCACCCTTTCCAGTTATTCATAGACCCCAGTCTCACTACCCTCCTACACTATGGCCTACTTAGACAATAAGAGCAATATTAATCTCAAAAATCTAAATCTTTATTATAAAAATTCATGCAATTTCAGTTTGTATGGTGGTTAACGTAAAATTTTATATATGTGTCTTTTTCTTATAAGCAATCCAATTTTAGTTGGTATCAATTTGGTTGATGTATTTCTTTGTATAGTCTTAGAAAATGCATTTGGTTGATGTATTCAATATATTTTGCATTGTGCTTAAATAACAATACATTTGGTTCTACGACATAAAAGTTATGGTGGCTTTGCAGCACCCATAATGATTCTATGATACAAGCTCCCCCTACCTCACCTCTCTAAACAAAAGCTTCACCAGATTTGCAAACTCACAATAAATAAGTATAACAGGAATACCAGGAATACCAATACCCGCAACCATGAATCTTAAATTAACGACCTGGTTAGAGCTGAAATAACTTGCCCTCAAGATTACATCTTAAACCACCCCTCTCAAAATTATAAGTGATATAGACACATTTTGGACATGTCCGTTGTGGCACATACGTGAAGTGACACCTCAACATCCTGTGATGGCTGTAAAAATGGGCCAAGTAGGCTTAGATGGCCACAGGCATACCAAGATAGCCATCGCATATCCTTGCCTAAGGTTCAAGACCAGCGTGAACTTTTCTTACCTAGGTGAAAAGGTCGGTACATGAATTGACAAAATTTTATATATGACAAAGACAGTTGCACATCAAGGGAAACATATCGCAGCCAAGAGATCACATGAAATCCCTCACACATGCGAAGATAATGTTTGCATCCTTCCTGTCATCTTCTTGAACCTTCCACAGCATTCTCCTCCGGTCACATGACATACGAATGAGACTTTATGTCACCTTTATATACGTCTAAGACTCTCAGCACAATGGAGAAAGGGGATTAGATCCCCCCAACTTTGTCTTCTCCAAGTTATTGTAGATAAAGTACGAGTTTTGTAAAGAGCGGACAAGAGCTTATGAGCATATGATGGTGTTCTCATGCCGTCAAAGGCCAGGAGCCCAAGTGCAACTCAGCCTAGATTATAGTAGAGAATCACCTCTCATTCCCATGGACATAGGCCTCATTTCGGTAGGACTGTAAATTTAATCATTCTTTCTCCTACTTGACGTTTATGTCTGTAACTTGTATTTAATTGTCGACTGGTAACTAAAATGGTTTGCTAAGTCTTCAATGCCCAAATTTTACCTTCAATAATAAGGTAATTTATCTTTCCTGCTTGTCTGACTTACAATTACGCCGAGGAGTAAGGGGTTAAGGATCCTTCTCCATATACATCTTCCTGGAAAGAGAGAGAACTTTAAGATTACACAGGCAATATAAGGTTGAAAACGATGGAGTGAATGGAGGATATTTATTGAACATCCTAACATGCATACAAATTTTGACACCCAGAAATATGCATAAGTATTAAATTTTTATGCATAAAATCATCAACTCATTTTCAATGAAAATGTGTTAGGTGCCGAAACTCAATAGTCTAGGGGGGGTCTTTTTCGGGTTATTCAGATTAGGGGCTATTTGCAAAACCGTTACAGTTCAGAGGAGTTTGGTATCATTTACCCTAATAATAGTAGTAATGGAAAGGTTTTCAACGAGAAATTGAACCAATAATGGGAGTTTCCAGAAAAAGAGACAGCAGTTAGGGTTTGGATACTAACATGAGTAAATGCACCTCTGCCATATTCCAAGCTGACTTCTACTATAAAATGCTGAAGGCTTTCTAGCCAAAACATGAAGTGCTGTGCCACCATTTCTGAAATATAAACAAAGGGTATTTCTGAATAATGTCTGAGGCCACATCTGGTAGATTAAAAAAAAGATCTTTATTTCCAACAGTTGCTTTAGACAGAGGTTTGTTTTCTGTGGCAAGTTTAATTAAAAGAATAACTAATGAACAGAAGTGGTAGCATTATTCCCACTTCATTTAGTTATATATGTAAACATCTCTAGAACAAGCATAGTTAAAAGGTTTCTAACCGAATAGATTGGAAGTTATAGCAGCGATAAGTAGCCCAATTCGATCTTCTGCAGTTAAATCTTCTGCTTAAGTCAGAGAGTAAAGATACCAAACCATGCCCTTATGCACCAATAAAGCAGCCATATATATAGTGGTAATACTCCTTTGCTACCTCGGATTAGTGGCAACTTTTGATTTCTCTTCACCATCACCTCAGCAATCTTTGCCATTCCAGAAGATGGAGCAAAACAAAGAGCCGTGTTTCCCACCTTATTCTGCAATGCCAGATCATCAGGCGTCATCAATTTCACTAGCTCTTCCACAAACCTAGGGTGTCTTGCTCCAGCTGCAATGTGAAGAGCAGTTTCAGAGGCCCTTGTTATCCTAGCCCTCAGTTCTTGTGGATATAAATCCGAAAAAACTTCAACTGTTTCCCAATCACCTTTAAGGGCAGCAAGATACAGTTTAACGCATGTAATAAGTCCATTTGCTCCTATCTTCCCTGCAAATTTTCAATCATCAAAACCCATAACTTGTCTCGTTAGGATCCTGGATCAAGTCGCACGCATTAGAGCTACCACTTAGTTCTGACAGGTTGAAGCATGATTTGTATAATTTTTTTTTACTGGAAAAAATCAGTATAAATATCTTTTTTAAATGCAAAAAATAATGAATTTCACATCAGGGGCTGCTAAATCGGCCAATGGTAATAATTCTTCATCACGATGCCTAGTTAGTGTTTTTGCGACCTACCAAATTAATGATATATGGCATCACATTCATGAATAGGCTAGGGAAAAAATTAAATAGCCATGAAAATGATTTGACCTAACACATGTCAATGACACACAGAAATAATAGTCAAACACAAGAGACTTTCTTATTATAATATTCATTATTTGCCTTAACTAATAAAGGGGCTTATATATTTATCAAATCCGTTCAAAATGGGTGCCGGCTTTTGTGAATCATATTTTTTCGGCGGAAATGTCGAGTAGCCAATGTGCGGAAAGCTCCCACTCATTTTTTAAAAAATATGTTTCAAAAAATATTTCATTGGTTGAATTTATGATCCAATTTGGGAGGGGTCTAATGCGTCAACGTCATGAAGAATTAATGGCGGATCATAAAGATTTCATTGAGAAGCCTAAGTTGAAAATCGTCCATGACTTTTTGATACATATGGTTGATGTGTACACAAATGAAATGTTCTATAAATTTCATGATGAAATCTTGGATAGTTTCACGTATAAATTTGAGCTTGTTAAGGAAGATGAAAGTCATTGTTTGTATAAGATTCAAAAATCAAATATGCGGGTTATAAAATATGACAAGGTATTAGATTTCGCTTCTTGTACTTGCAAAAAATTTGAATGCTCCGGAATCCTATGTCGACATGTTTTGGGGTACTTGCACAAAATGCATGATTATGAAAAATTACCGAACCAATACATTTTGAGTAGGTGGACCAAATCGGCAAAATCTGGGGTGGTAGTGGATGATATTGGTTGTGAAATTGTTAATGATAAATCATATCTATTAAAGAGGTCTCAATTAATTCAATTGGCATTAGATGAGGTTGATAAAGCCCTTACTAGTCAAGAAGCCACAAAGGTAGATGAGGTTGATAAGGCCCTTACTAGTCAAGAAGCCACAAAGGTATATATCGATGGTTTGGCTAGTGTTCGTGATAATTTAAATCAAATTGTGGGGATGCCTAGTGTTCATGCTTCGGGAAATGAGATGCCTAGTGTTCATGCTTCGGGAAATGTTAATTGCAATTACTACATTGAACCAAGCCAAGTGCGGGCTAAGGGATGTGGTAAAAGGTTGAAAGGTGGTAAGGAGAAAGCATTGGGGAAGGCCAAAAGTTCGAAATCAAGAAAGTGTAATGGGTGTGGTTTGATTGGTCAGTCGCATGATAAAAGAAATTGTCCAATGCTAACTAATATGTAATTACTTATACATTATTTATTCATTTACATTGTCTAGGCAAATAATGTAAGTACTTATACATTATTTATTCATTTACAATTATGTGGGTATTCATCACGTCAAGAAGATTGTGAAGAGAGTCAAAATGATGATAGTAATTCATCCGAAGGAGAATAGTACAATTTTGTACAAAGTACTGAGAAAAATTGAATATTAGGTATTTTTTACATAGTTGTCTAACTCTTTATTTCGATTTCAGGAATATCATTGTAATTTTTATGGATGAAAAGGGATGCATTTTGGAGTTGGAAGAATTATGTTTTTTCAATTTGGATATTTTTATTTGGATGAATTTATTTGAATTTGGATGGATATTTTTTTTTGTATAAATGTATTTGAATTTGGATGGGTATTTTTATTAAGATTAATTTATTTGAATTTGGATGAATGTATTTGGAAGGATATTTTTATTTGGATGAATGTATTTAAATTTAGATGCTACGACTCCATAACACGTCGTGTTTTAAACATACGACTCCGACGTGTCATGGAGTCGTATTTTTTTTATACCGTTGGCGCGGACCATTTTTTACTATTTTAAAAATAAAATTTTTACTATCTTAAAAAAATGGTCCGCGTCAGTGGAATGTATAAATGGTCCGGCAATTTTGGATGCAAGTGGAGTTGAATTTGGATGACTAGATTTCGAAGTTGGATGGACGTACTTGAATTTAGATGATTTACAAAGTGTCAAATGTTATAAGGCTTACAAATGTTAAGCAGGTTAACTTTGAGAAAAAATTAAAAAGAAAAAGTGAACAGAAGGTTAGGACTTGGTACTTCTACTCGTCAAAATAAAGAGAGTTTTTTAAAAGAGTGAGAAATGGGTTTTGAATAGGATGATAAGGTGGGACCACTTAAGGGAAAGAATTGTTTTAGTTTTGTTTTGTTTTGACTTTTCAAACCATCAAACTTTTTTTTCCTTTGTTTTTTTTAAAGACCCGTTCCTATGGTCCGTCTCTGGCACCCGCCAGAGATCGGTTCTCTCTCTCTCTCTCTCTCTCTCTCTCTCTCTCTCTATATATATATATATATATATATATATATATATATATATACATATGCTCTTGTGAGGCTAGTCTACATTTTAAGAATGCGGTAATGCTCTTGTGGGGACTAGTCTGCATTTTAAAAGTGCGGACCGGACATGTATCACCTAACGGTGCGCCTAAAAATTATCGCCTAAATTATAGGCACACTCTCTCTCTTTTCTGGGCTCACCGCCAGGTGACAAATGTCTCGTCCGCACAAGAGCAGGACTGTATATATCAAGCCTATCTCGGCAATGGAAGATCGAAGAAGAGAGGGCCCAAATAATTTGGTGAAAAACTCGCTGCCCCATCCAAATAAAAATAAGGGACAAAAGTTCGTCCAATGAATCTAGACATTTTTTCCTGAATAAAGTGAATGTCAACCTCCACATACTTCGTCCTCTCATAATGCACAAAATTAAATGCAAGCATAATGGTTGGATAATTATCGCAACATTACTCCAATAATTCCTTTCCAATAAAAGTCCAACTCCCCCAAAATCGATCAAAGCCACAAATTTTCACTTCCTAAGCCATTGCACGGTACTCGAATGAGGCACGTGAAACCACTGCCTGATTTTTGCTCTTCCATGAGATGAGGTGAGAACTATATAAATTACAAAAACCTGAAGTGTGAAATGTCTATTTGTCAACCCCGCATAATTTGTATCAATAAAATATGAGTCCGACCCCACGAGACATATAAACAACTCAAATCTCGGACAATACTTGAGTATCTCAAAATGTGCTACACAATATCCATCTGAGTTGTGAGTGGAACATATGCAATTTCCTAACCATACTCGTAACCAATGCCAACGCTATACCAAATCCTGCGAATGTTTACCCTCAGGGGGTTCACAGCCCAAAGCCTTGATCAGTTGGTTACGACCCAAAGTCATGACCACATAAAATTTGACGTGACCATATCCACGACCCAATGTGTCCATGGATGCTCTTGGAAGTCATCACAAACCAAATTCCTTATCAGTATGGGTCACGAACTTAGGCCGTGACTAGGTCGTGACAATCCTAGTGCCAAATTAGCACCAAAGTTCCCTCCAAGTTTAGTTAAGGTAGGATCACGGACAAGGGCCTTGACCAAGGAAATAATGCACACCGACTGGGTCACGAGTTTAGGCCATGACCATCTCAATTTGTTCACGTGTGTGGGTCACGACTGAGGGTCATGACCACATGGTTACCTACACATTGATGTGGAAAAAATTTAAGGGCAAGGCTCTAGGACATGACTAGTGTCCTTATATTAAATACATTCTGCCTCCAATTAATTTCTTCCTGCGTCTCTCTCTCTCTCTCTCTCTCTCTCTCTCTCTCTTTCTCTGTGCGATTTCGGCGATTTGCATTCTCTCTCTCTAATTTCGGCCCAAATCTCAAAGGTAAACCCTATTTTTTGTCTTTCTGATTTAAACCCTAATGTATATGTGTGTGTGTATTTCTGTATATGGGTGTGTACGTGTGTATATGTGTGTGTGTGTGTGTGTGTGTGTGTGAATGTGTATGTATTTCTGTGTGCGTGTATATATGTGTGTGTACGTGTGTATATGTGTGTGTATACGAGTGTACGTGTGTGTATGTGTGCATACTTTTTTTTCAAGAAAAGGCATGTTTTACAATTTCATATTTTGATTATGTATGTTATATTTAGGGATTGAAATTTATTGTATATTATTAACATTAATTGGGAATTGTTATTTAGAGTTTGAAATTAATTGCATTATTTAAGGGTATTGTCATTATTAATATTGACTAAATGTGGTTACTTAGAGATTAAAATAAATTGCATTATTCAAGGGTATTGTCATTTAGGGCTTGAAATTTATTTAGAGTTTGAAATTAATTGAGTATTATTAGTATTAATTGAATGTGACTACTTAGGGATTAAAATAAATTGCATTATTTAACGGTATTGTCATTTAGGGCTTGGTATTTATTTATAGTTTGAAATTAATTGAGTATTTTAGGTTCCACATCCCCTGACTCAAAATCCTTTCCATTCTCAAAACCTTAATCAAACTAATATACCCTAATTACCCTTATACTTTAACTCATATTCACACCCTCGTATATTTTTCTCAGGACCACAATTTCAAACACCATTATATAAACCCAAAATGAAAAAAATACTTCATTGTTTCATCCATTTCTCCCTAACTCCAAAATCAAACCTTAACTCCATAACTTCACAATCAACCAGATCATCACTCCTTAACCCACAAAATATGCAGGTATGTATTTCAAATCTATATATTTGTGTTTTTCTACCTGTTTAATCTATATACTTGTGTATTTATAAATGTTTAAATCATGTACTTGGTATTTATATATATGTCAAATCTATATACATGTGTTTTTATACATGTTTAATCCATAACTCCATAACCAAATCCTAGTTTTCATAAAAAATGAACCCCAAGTAAATGTACAAAATCAAATCCTAGTTTTTATACATGTCTGATGAAATTGGATTCCTCACGGTCTCCCGTAACTGTAGGTGATGGGGTTTCTATGGCCAAGTTCACCCGTGGCACTCATATTCCCGATTATAATAACCAACTAAGTTTTTAATTCAACAACCTAAGTAATCCATGATTATTCAAAAAGTAAAGGCTTGGATTGACCGTAAATTTTAATAACTCAAGGCCTCACCAGGTCGTTGATTGCAACAACTCACATCTTGGGGGCCGTTTTTTCTTTCCTAGTTTAATTCGTTAATTTCAGACAATTATTCTCATTTTAAATTCTTATTCACATATATTATTGCAGAGCCATTAAATGAAGAAAGTTGGTAGATCACATGTGGCTGAATCTGTGACTATATCGGTGATTAGGTGCTAGGCAACGTGGTTTGCTAGGTATACTCGCTTAATATCTAAACATTCATCTGTAATCCCATTTGTTTAAATTTATTTACTTTTACACTAGCGTGTCAATTATTTGTTATCTAAAATTCTCTTTATAATACTTATCTATAAAATATTAATAAATTTATTTATTAATTTTTCTTGTCCTCTGGATGATGTTGCTCACTAAGCTGCATTTCGGGCCCGATATTATTTTGAGTGAGATGCTTTGGAAAATGAATCTAGCAGTGGAGGTAGGATCACAACATAAAGGAATAGAGCTACGCATTAGAGCGCAATAGAACATTCGTCTCTATTGCGCAATAGAGACAAATGTTCTATTGCGCTCTATTGCGCAACTCCATTCCTCTATGTTGTGGTCTTATCCCCACTGCTATATTCATTTTCAAAAGCATCTCACTTAGCATCATACAGGGTCCAAAATACAGTTAAGTGAGCAAGATCATCCTGACGACAAGAAAAAATAATAAATAAATTTATTAATATATGACATGATAGTATTATAAAGGGGAATTTTAGATTGCGGATAATTGACACGATAGGGTAAGAAAAAATAAATTGAAAGAACTAGGATCACAGACGTAACTATAGATATGAGCGAGAACACCTAACAAACCAAGTCACCTACCACAACAACTGATTATAGGGCATGAGTATCAAAAGAGGTAAGTTTCACATCTTATGTGTGCGGTTATTTATTCGTGTGTGATAAAAACATGCCCTAATACAAATTTATTAATAAATGCAACTTCTAAGGTAAATTCATTGAATGTTTAGTTACTTTCACAATATGCTCGGTTTGAGAATAGAGTCATTTGAGTTTGTGATTGGATCAAATTAACCCAGCTCAATTTCCTTGTGTTCCTGTACACATACATTTGGTGATTACTTTCATTGATGCAATGTTAATAAAATGAAGTTAAATTACCTTGATTTTACAAAGATTGTATTAAGGAAACTAATCACAAAAGTACATGCCAAAGAATACGTTGAGGACTCCAGGATCAATTTGGTACTCTTTACTTTGACTGAAGTAGTTGTATAATTGATATTCATTATCTTTTAAATATTTTAGATGAGAATGAGTGTTGGCTTGTTATTGGATAGTATGTTAGAAAGAATACGAGATAATTATTGGTTTTGTTTGGCTTGGCCGTTGGATAGTTATTGGTTATTGGCTTGTTGTTAGATAGTATGTTGGAAGGAGTACAGGATAATTTTGGTTGTTGGATTGTTGTTGGATTTGGGTTGTATGGATAATCACGGGACCCCTAGGTTTGAGAACACGACATTAATTTTAAAATATCAAGACTTAGGCTTAAAAATATGCCATTAGGGGGGGAAATCCCGAAACACCCCCAAACGTGGACAATCAGTTACAAGAGTCGGGGAAGTTTAAGAGTTTCACGATCAGATACTGATCATGGACAATTAGTCGACAGGTTTACCAAGCGTCATCAGCGAGGGATTCGTACTCCACGTGATAGTCGGGATTCGCCGTTATATGTATGGCGTTGGAAACTTGAAAAAGTGTCAAAACTAGTGTAGTGTTTGTCTAGAGCAACATGATGTGTGTGTGTGTGAAATACAGAAAAAACGAAAATAGACACACTTAGGCTTGAAAACGTACCGCGGGGGTGTGGGAACCCCTAGCAACACCCAAACTGAACCACGAGTGGCACGAACACCTCGTGCTCAACTGTTTCGAACTGAAGAGTTTTGAAACTTTTTAGAGCTCAAGAGTTTTACGAACAGTACATTAATTGGAGAGAGATGGCTAGAGACCTTGGGAATCCTACATGCTACAACAACTAATAAGTATCCAACATATTATCCAACGATCGAACATTGGTCCTGTGCGAGGTGTTGGCGCCTCTCACGGGGCCGTTTGGAGGGTGTTTTGATTTTTTGCCCTCTAATAGCATGTTTTGAAGCTTAAGTATATATGTTTTAAAATTATTTGTTATTTCTCAAACCGAGGGTCCCGTGATCACGCGGTTAGTTGCTACGAGTTACATTGATCCCGTGCAAGGTGTTCCCGACTCTTACAGGGCCGTTTGGGGGTGTTTTCGTTTTTCACACTCTAACGGCATGTTTTTAAGCTTAAGTTTAAATATTTTCAAATTATCGTCATATTCTCAAACCGAGGATCCTGTGACTATGCGGTGAGTTCTTGGGAGTTACTTTGATCCCGTGCGAGGTGTTTGCTCCTCTCATAGGACCCTTTGGGGGTGTTTTTATTTTTCTCCCTCTAACGATGTATTTTTAAGACTAAGTTTATATATTTTCAAATTATCGTCATATTCTCAAACTGAGGGTATCATGACCATACGGTCAGTTCCTGCGAGTTACATTAGTCCCGTGTCAGGTGTTTGTGCCTCTCACGGGGTCGTTTGGGAGGTGCTTTGAGTTTTCACCCTCAAAATGCAGGTTTGGCAAGAAAATATACCTTTTTTGGCCTTACCAAATGCAATGTGTTATAGAGCTCGTTGAAATTATTCTAGAAAGGAGTCCCAGATTTTGTTGTATTTTACACAAACACCATAGTAGTCTAGACAAGCACTATACTAGCTTTGACACTTTCCCAAGTTTTTAACGCCATACATATAATGGTGAATCCCAAATATGAGGTGGAGTACAAATCCACCGATGAGGACGCTTGCTACACCTCTTGACTTAGGCTTAAAAATATGATGTTAGAGGGTGAAACCCCGAAACACTCCCCAAACTGCCTCGTGAGCGGCACCAAGACCTCACACGGGACCAATGTAACTCGTAGAAATTAACTGCATAATAATAAGACCCCAGGTTCGAGAGCACAAATCAATTTTCATAATATCTACACTTAGGCTGGAAAATATGTTGTTAGAGGATGAAACACCCCACAAACAGCTCCATTAGTGGTGCCAACACCTTGCACGGGATTAATGTAACTCGTAGGAACCTACCGCATGGTCACGGGACCCCTAGTTTGAGAGCATGGTCCAATTTTCAAAATATCTATACTTAGGGTTGAAAACATGTCGTTAGAGGGCGAAACCCCAAAACACCCTCCAAACGCCCCGTGAGGGGCGCCAACACCTCGCACGGGACCAATGTAACTCATAGGAACTGACCGCGTGGTCACCGCACCCCTAGTTTGAGAGGACGACAATAATTTGAGAGTATCGTCGTGCTCTCAAATCAAGGGTCTCATAACCACGCAGGATTTTATAATTTATTATTTAGCATTATGGTCGTGCGGGGTTTACATTACGCAAGTTTTAGAATGTCCAGAAAATAGAAAAAATTATGTCCAATATTTTTTAATATAGTTAAAAATTTGTCATGGATCTAAGTCGTGACCATCTCTATTTGTTATCACGCATAAATAGGGTCACGGTTTAGGGCCATGACTATTTTGCTAAGGTCAAAGCGTGGATCACGGTCATGAGTCGTGACCATAGTCATGACCATTTTCCTATACCGAAATATGGGTCACGGACATGAGCCGTGACCAAAGCCGTAACCATTCTCATATATTAAAGTATGGGTCACGGCTAAATTCCACGACCATTTGTAGTGACCCCTAATATCCGTGACCCTTCGTTTGGTTAGGTATTTAGGTCGTGACCCACGAAAATGGTCACGCTCGAAATGGTTATGGCCCTTGGTCGTGACCCACAGTCTGGTCATGGACTTTGGCTGTGATTATTCGCCTAATATGGTGTAATGCAAATCCGGCCTCGTGTTAGTCATGTAAATGAGACGACCGATCAATCTCTAATAAATTATGGGATAAGGAATTAAAACACCGGTGTCTCGATCGAGATCTTTAGGGAAGTGTGGACGACAACCTAGAATCCTAAGATTATCTCGATGATACTTACACTGGATGAAGAGATATCGTGTTGAGATTGTGCCAAACTAATTCCGAGGTGATTACTTAAGGTCTTAAAGATACTTTCATAACAAAACTTCTCGGTATACTCCCATTCATTCCAAAAACTAGGATAAGGGTCCATATATATAATCTGGGAGAGATCCCCATGTGAAAAGGCATTCTAGATATTCAGCTAATGTAGAGACCAAGAGTGGAAAGTCATTAGATAAATCAATAATGGTACAAAATTAAGCCTTACCACCGGGGTAAACATAACACCAAAATCTTTTCCAAGAACTTTAATAAATCCCTTAGTCACCAACCTTGCCTTAATAGTGATGATTAAAGGCATCATCCAGATGCTTCACACAAAAGACCCATTTGCATTCAGTTATCTTCTCCCTAAGAAGTAAAAGACATGCTCATATGTACCTGAAATAGAATTTATTTCAACTTTCAGTTATCTTCTCCCATTCGTTCCAAAGTATTTATTTCAACTTTCATGACAGCCACCCACTTGGGTTTTCAAAGAACCTGAAATAGAAATATGAATGGAAATGAATAAAAGATGTCCCACAAAAGCTCGATATAAACCTAAAAGACTATCATAGGAACGATGGTGGTAAAGGCTCGATATAAACTTCAAGGACTATTGTAGGAAATATACTAGGTAATAGGATTATTTACACGACTATTTTTACTTAACCCTTGTATTAAACCTCCACATCTGCGACAAAGGCTAAACATCCAAAACTGGACTTATGAAGGTTAGAGGAAGGAGATGAGAGATTGAAACAGAGTGCGAGTGGGGTATATAGAACCCTAGGTTTCAAATCCAGTGATGAACAGTGACCCTTAGTCGCGATCAAAATTAAACCTTACATTAATTAGGATTAAAGAGAGGGGGGAGAGAGTAATTTTGGGTCCAATATCAAAAGGTAATTTGTGAAGGCTTACCCAATCGAAAGTCCAATAATTGTATTTATACTAAAATACTTTAATTAAAGGTTGAGGAGACTACAAAGATAAGACTACAAAGCTAAGTCCTGAAACATTTAGGCCCAATACTTAAGGAACAATACTGAAATACCATTATATCCAACAATATATATGTTTGCGCACATCTATATATGGAAAGGGGAAGAGAATGAGGTCTGGATGCCATCAGTATGAAGATGAAAAATAACATTCCTCACTTAAATGGGGACAAAATAACCTTTCTTAATTGTTGAAAATAAAAAGGAATGGGGGAGAGATTAAATACTAGAAATTACAATTTCCTTAAAATCTCTCCCTTTTACACATTACCCCCCACCCAACTTTGATAGTGTTTGTCCGTAACTCAAAGGCGGGACATTATGGTCAAGTGGAATGATGTGGGTGAGAAAGGCATTGTGCTATACAAACATCTCGAAAACTTCATCCGGGTCGACGCCATATTTCACAAGTACAACCATTTTTTTCTTTTTAGGTAATTATAAGCTCGGTGACCAAATTGATTGCACTCAATACATTTCATGTCGGCAGATGTAGACTTGCCCGCCTTGGAAGATGGAAAAGTGGGTAGGGCTCCACTGAATTTTAGGGATCCTCGTTGAAACTCTTTGATGTTGAGTGCATACTCGACTCCCTTTACCAGTGGGTCAAGTCTTAACCTGAATGGTATGGATATAGATGATATCCACTGGTCCTCATTGTCGAATAGTCGGGTGCAAGAACACTATAATTTGAACTATTAGATATGAGAAGTCATAAAAGAATATGGTGTAGAACCTCGAGGAGTGTAAACAAATATCGTTAATAAGTTGGAGAGACAAAGAAGGCGCTCATCTCGGCCTTGATGTGGTCCCATGTCATTATCGTATTAAGCTATGTCACCTCATGACGTTAAACCATGCCATTAGGCCATACATCAATGCCAGATATATTCTTATACTCAAATACCTTCTCCAATAAGTCTAGTTAGCCGATGAAGGATTCGAGTGAAGTCGGGCATATCAATGTGAATGTTTCCATTGAGGCTCTTAGCTAGGAGATAAAAGACATATACTAAATGGTCAACCGCCAGGAGCCACCCAAAAACTCCTCTAAGTCATCATCCATGTGAGGCTACTATCTACCCAAGTGGGTAAAGGAGTGTATAAGGCAATGTCGGGGTGTAGTGGGATGAAAATAATAGAAGTCGAACCACTGATCAGTTTTTTCCCAAGAACTGGTCCATCACATCCCCCCTCTCTAAAAAAATGAAACAATTCACCATATCGTCACTTATCTCTCACGAAGGTGACGATTCCCGTAGGCCAATCGCTGAGCTCCCTTCGTTAGTCACACTCCACGTTGTGCGGGTCAAATAGGGTGATGGTGGTGGAACACGCATCCAAAGCAATGTGCGATGGCTTAATGGGAACTCAACATTCAGCAAGGATGACGTCGAGGGAGGAATAATGGGATTTGGGTGCATAGTGAGTGAGGGGTTGGAGAGATTCACGATGATTAAGGAGGTCCAGGAGGTCCACGAGAGGCTGTAGGGTGGAAGGAGGGTTGGGTAGTCTAGGGTCTGAAGGGTGAGGCAAGGGTGAATGTAAAAGAGTAAAGAAATCTCTATAATATTCTAAAATGCTAGCAGGGAAGATATCCACCTAGGTAACCTTGATATCCCATGTTGAATATTTCCTTCTCATAGAATATGTCCACGTTACAATCTTTCATTTTTTTTATCTTTTATCTATTTTCTATACTATAAAAGTCTCGACAAGCATCTTTCTCTTCCCCTATATCCCTTCATTACCCCATTATGTCTACGTCTCTATCCCTGCTTCTGACATTTCCTCTTTTTCCAACGATTTCTCTTCTTTCATAAAATGCATCTCCTCCCTATGACAACCACTATAAATTGAGCGTTGGTTGGGCAAGACTAGGCACAAACACAACTTGCACAAGGGAAGTTAAAGAATCTAGACGCAAAACACAATCAGAATATATCTGTCATTCCTAAGGCTCACCTCTGGAAGCCGAACTTCTATTCTGGACATCTTCTTTCCAGAGAAGAGCAAGGCCTACCATCCTAAATTTGTTATCCACAATAAGACCGCAGGAAAAATGTATCTTTAACCCTTTTCTCTCCATCTCATTTCCATTCGGGTTTGTCTTAGATATAACCAAAAAATTGTCTTCTCTCTCGTATAGATACAAACTGTCAAAGGATTTCCCAACCCTCAGAAGTTCTGGCTTCGAATCAATATTTATCTCGGAGGACTCTGTTCCACGATCCTTATCAAAATCGAATTATGTTCTACAACTCCTCAAACCTATTTTTTCGTCACTTCCCGCCCCTTCATATGTCTTTCATTTTAACCAATTTTATTTTACTGTTGGTCCCCCCCCTGTCTTTCCAATTTTTTTAACCATGTGATTTCTTTGGGGCGGTAAAACCTCAGATAATTATATGGAGATGCGTTTTACGAAAGAAGATAAATCGTTATAGATCTGGCTTTGGTTTAGATGTTAAAATTTTAGCTGAAGCTTTGGTTTTGGCTTTCTTCAATGGATAAATTTTTTGCAGATTACTCTTGAGAATACGTCTGGTTTGGT
Organism: Sambucus nigra; assembly: GCA_949130495.1. NCBI lineage: Eukaryota > Viridiplantae > Streptophyta > Magnoliopsida > Dipsacales > Adoxaceae > Sambucus > Sambucus nigra. The sequence continues at coordinate 328,911,191 of OX422222.1, read as the reverse complement.
TTGTTAATCGAAGATTGTTTTGAGTTGTTGGTTTTGTTATGTCTACTATTTATAAAAAACAATTGTACAGAATTAATAATTATAATATAATTCGGAATTAAAACAGAATTACAGAAATGAAACACTTACTTGAATTTGCAGAAACAATAATAAAATTAGAAATATAATTCGAGCCCTGTGAATCTCACAGTGTCCTTAAGACAAATTATTCCCTCCAATGTGCTTCGAGGTTGATGAATATTGTCTCCCAAGATAGAACGGATTTTCTAATTAATTATGTAGCACGACAATAATTAATTACAACGAACTCAAATCTGTGGCTTTTACTCAACTCAATAACAAACAGTATAGATATGTTATGCAGGAGAAGGACAGAAATTTTCTGGGACAAAATTGACAGCAATTCTGGAAGGAGGGAAATTTTTCAGTAGTTAATTCTGTAGGGGGAATGTTTAATTTATAGCTTTTGTGTTGACTGTTGGAACAGTCAACCGAAATTAACTGTCAAAACAGTTAATCAGTTAAACGAAATTAACTGTTGACTGTTGGCAATAACTGTCAACTAATTAATTAATTTCGTAATTAATTAATAATTAAAGCCCAGAAAGTTAAATAAATTCGGCCCAAAAATGTAGGAGATTTTTATAAGCCCAAGCCCGAACCCAACCCAGCCGAGCCGAGCTGGTCGGACGGACGGACGGACGCGCGCGCGCGCGCGTGTGGACTTTTGACCGAAAGTCAACCCGTGCATAGATTAGGTCATCTCCCCTTCAAAGAGTTGGGATACCCCCAAGGCATACAAGCATTAGTCCATACTTGGGGTGTTATTAACTCATCAAAATTCCACTACTCTTCCAATGTGGGACAAGAGTTAAAACACACCCAATTCATTAACTTTCATTGCTTTGTGAGTCACTTTGGGGACATAATTATCATTCATAACTTATTGAAATTGGACATATGAATGTACTACGTTAATCTCCTTGCGGAGATGAACGCGTTCGTATATGGTCCCACAATTTTCGTAGTGTGGGTCCCACCTAAATTTGAGCTCAAAGTTGCTCAAAAATCTGTCCAGAAAAATCTGGACATCCTTATAATACCCATTTAAGTTCCAATTTTCCAATAATCCCCCACATGAATGATATATCGCTATAAATAAAACAAAACAGATGCTTATGCAGATGCAGACACAAGTTGAGTAAAACTGAAGACTTATTGCATCGGGAGAAGTAGCCTAGTGGCCTTGAACTTTCCTTAGTGATATACTATCGGATTTACTTAGTTAATCAGTAGACTTCACGTCCTTGAACCGTCAACCGTTTTTGTAAACCTAGACAACAGTATTCACACAACAATTCTTCAACACAGTTGGTTCTCACGTTTGTGTTCATTTTGGCCGTGAACACCACTTGGTTCCGCAAGTATTTTAGAGAATATGCCTTTCATTATTCTCATAGAAGTGGCCCCCTTCTTACTCACGTAGGTGACTTCCATAAAGAGTATTCTGCAATACCCCACTTAGACGTACTAAGATATAGATGTCATTAAAAGCATAACTTATCCTAATTTCGCGGCAGATATGCACTGTCTCATCTTTGGAATGGATAGGATTAAATATCCTCCAGTGCTTACTGAATACAATGTAGTTCGGTTTGCCCATTGAACCTAGATCTTGGGATCTCCAGTCAGCTAGGTTGGGTTGCCACTATATTGATTCTTATTTATTTATAGTATTTAGACCCATTCCTCTCGATGATCTTTCAACTTTCTCTCAGTTTAAACCTTTCGTTAGTGGATCCGATATATTATCTTTTGACTTTACATAGTCAATTGTGATAATTCCGTTTGAGAGAAGTTGTCTAACGGTATTGTGTCTACGACGAATATGTCGTGACTTTCCGTTATACATGTGATTTTGTGCCCTTCCAATCGCTGATTGGCTATCGCAATGTATACATATTGCGGGCACAGGTTTAGACCAATTTGGAACATCCTCTAAGAAATTTCGTAGCCATTCAGCTTCTTCTCCAGCTTTGTCTAGTGCAATGAATTCAGATTCCATTGTCGACCTAGCAATGCACGTTTGTTTTGAGGATTTCCAAGATACGGCTGCACCTCCGAGGGTAAACACATACCCACTCGTAGACTTAGAGTCTTTTGTATCAGATATCCAATTTGCATCGCAATGTCCTTCAAGAACAGCTGGATATTTTGAGTAATGCAATCCATAGTTTTGAGTATATTTTAAATAACCCAAAACTCTCAATATTGCTTTCCAGTGATCTCTTCCTGGATTACTCGTAAATCGACTTAGCTTACTTATTGAGTATGCTATGTCCGGTCGCGTACAGTTCATGATATACATTAAACTGCCGATAATACGAGAATATTCTAGTTGAGATATGCTTTCACCATTATTTCTTGCTAGATGTAAATTTACATCTACAGGTGTCTTGGTAGGACTAATATCATACTTCTTGAATTTTTCAAGTACTTTCTCAATGTAATGAGATTGAGATAATATAAGTCCATCCGATGTTCTAGAAATTTTAATTCCTAATATAACATCGGCGATTCCCATATCTTTCATGTCAAATCTACTACTCAACATTTGTTTTGTAGTTTTGACAATTTCCAAGTTACTACCCATGATAAGCATATCATCAACATAGAGGCATACAATGACATATCCATTATGAATGTATTTAAAGTAAACACATTTATCGCATTCATTAATTTTGAAACCATTTGATAACATTGCATTATCAAATTTTTCATGCCATTGTTTAGGTGCTTGTTTTAATCCATATAGTGATTTAACAAGCTTACATACTTTTCCTTCTTGTCCGGGAGCTTTGAACCCTTCAGGTTGCTCCATATAAATTTCCTCGTCTAGTTCACCGTTTAAGAATGCAGTTTTTACATCCATTTGATGTATTTCAAGTCCATTAATAGCAGCTATTGCTATTAACATCCGAATGGACGTTATTCTTGTTACCGGTGAATATGTGTCGAAGTAATCCAACCCTTCCTTTTGCCTATAGCCTTTAGCTACAAGTCTAGCTTTATATTTGTCAATTGATCCATCGGCCTTAAATTTCTTTTTGAAGATCCATTTATAACCTAACGGTTTTGAACCTGGTGGAAGATCCACAAGTTCCCATATATGATTTTGTAATATGGATTCAATTTCACTATTAATTGCTTCTTTCCAATTGGAAGCATCGGGTAAGGATATAGCTTCTTTATACGATTGAGGTTCATTTTCTAACAAATATGTTAGAAAATCCGGACCGAAAGAAGTCGAGGTTTTTGCTCTTTTACTACGTCTTGGTTCATCCTCTATTGATTCAATAGGTTGATGAGTACCACTTGTAGTAGCTTGATTTTTCCTTTTAGAAGGACCAGATTCTCGGGTCATGTTATACGGGAATTCATTTTCAAAAAATGAAGCATCCCTCGATTCAATAACCGTATTTACATGAATGTCCGAAATCTCAGATTTACAAACTATAAATCGATATGCACTGCTATTAGTAGCATAACCGATGAATACACAATCCACGGTTTTTGGCCCTATTCTTACCTTTTTAGGTTTAGGAACCATCACTTTGGCTAAGCACCCCCACACTCGTAAATATTTATAGGGAGGTTTTCGACCTTTCCATAATTCATAAGGTGTCTTGTGAGTCTTTTTGTGAGGTACTTTATTGAGAATGTAATTAGCAGAAAGTAAGGCTTCCCCCCACAAATTTTGTGGAGCTCCTGAACTTAATAACCTTGAGTTCATCATTTCTTTCAAAGTACGGTTTTTGCGTTCAGCAACACCATTCGATTGAGGAGAATAAGGAGCGGTTGTTTGATGAATAATCCCATTTTCAGAACAAAATTCCTCAAATGGATATTCATATTCACCTCCTCTATCACTTCTAATAGCCTTTATCGTTTTGCTCAATTGATTCTCAACTTCATTTTTATATTGTTTAAATGCATTAATAGCCTCATCTTTACTATGTAACAAATATACATAGCAATATTTTGTGCAATCGTCAATAAAAGTAATAAAATACTTTTTCCCACCTCTAGTTTGAACAAATTTTAAATCACAAATATCGGTGTGAATTAAATCTAAAGGTTCAGTTATCCTTTCAATAGAATGGAAAGGTAATCTAGCTAATTTAGATTCCACACAAATTTCACATTTATGATTTTTATCAATATTGAATTTTGGCAAAAATTCCAAGTTAATTAATCTACGCAATGTATCAAAATTAACATGTCCCAATCTAGCATGCCAAATATTAGATGACTCAATAAATAAGAAGAACTAGCAACTTCATTTATTGAAACAGATGTTTTAGGGGTTACAGTAAGAACATTCAGTTTAAAGAGCCCCTCATTTAGGTAGCCCTTTCCTACATACATGTCATTTTTAGACAACACAAAGCGATCCGACACAAACACAAGCTTGAAACCATTCTTAGTAAGGAGAGATCCCGAAATCAGATTCTTTCGGATATCAGGCACGTGAAGAACATTGTTGAGAGTAAGTTCCTTTCCAGAAGTCATTTTCAAAGCAATCTTTCCTTGTCCCACCACCTTAGAAGTGGAAGAATTTCCCATAAAAAGGTTCTCCTCATTTTCCAAAGGCTTATAGGTGGAGAACATCCATTTGTTTACACAAATGTGTCGTGTGGCTCCAGTGTCCACCCACCATTCCTTGGTATTTCCAACCAAGTTACATTCAGAGACAACGGCAGAAAGATTCATATCCGCCAAATCATTGGTGATATGCTCACCCTCAGTCACATTTGCTTGAGAGTTATTTTTATTTTGCTTCTTAGGCTTACGACACTCACTTGAGCGGTGTCCCGGTTTACCACAATTGTAGCATTTGCCTTTGAACTTTTTCTTGTTATGTTTGGAAGTGCCTTCCCCATCATATTTTCGTTTGTTCTTTTTAGGACCTTCAACGACATGGACCTTTGTTTCCATCGGATTCTTCCCACTTTTCTTTTGAGACTCACGGTTGTTTTCTTCGATTCTTAGCCGGACCACCAACTCCTCCATGTTCATCTCCTTACGCTTGTGCTTGAGATAGTTTTTTAACAAAGTCCAAGAAGGTGGCAACTTTTCAACAATTGCAGCAACTTGGAAAGTTTCACTAATTGACATTCCTTCAGCATGAATGTCGTGGAGGATCACTTGGAATTCTTGCACTTGCGAGATTACAGATTTAGAATCAACCATTTTGAAGTCCAGAAAACGCCCAACGATAAATTTCTTCATCCCAGCATCTTCAGTTTTATACTTCTTTTCCAAAGAATTCCATAATTCCTTGGAAGTTTTGATAGTGCAATAGACATGGTACAAAGTCTTGTCCAAGTAGGCCAAAATATAATTTCGGCATAGGTAGTCCGAATGCTTCCAAGCATCGACAGCAGCAACCTTTTCAGCATCATCGCCCTCTTGAATAGAGGGGCAATCTTCATATACAAACCTGCCCAGTTGGCAGGTAGTGAGATAGAAGTACATTTGTCCTTGCCAACGTTTGAAGTCAGCCCCAATGAACTTTTCAGGTTTCTCCCCGTGTGGCATAGATACGGGTGCAGTCACACTTGTGTTGGTGACAATCAGTTTCGTAGGAGTAGTGTTCGTACTTTGCGATTCCATTTCTGTTACAAAAACAGAATTTTTATCAATGATAAAATATATAATGAATTAATCAAAACAGAATACAAAATTCTGTGCACCAATTTCCTCCAAATATAATTCACAATAAATGAATTCCAAAAGAATTCAAATAATAATTCAGAATTAAAGTATAATATAAACAGAATTCCGTACAAAACAGAATTAAATATAAAATCTGTGTCACACTAAATTTTAATAATAAAAGGAATTCTGTACAAAACAGAATTATAATTTAAGATTAAAAAAAATTAGATAAACAGATTTTAACAAGAATACACAAATAAAATTTTATTTTCTAAAACAGAATATAAAAACAGTATATAAATTAATTTCTAAATCAAAACTGTTTTATTAATTTCTACAATAAAGCAGTAAATTAATCCATTTTATTCTGTCAAAACAGATTTATTTTTAACAAAAAAATTTCTGTAACAAACAAAAATTCTGTACACTAAAACAGTAGAACTTTAATAATTTGTCTTAAGATTGTTATGTCTACTATTTATAAAAAACAATTGTACAGAATTAATAATTATAATATAATTCGGAATTAAAACAGAATTACAGAAATGAAACACTTACTTGAATTTGCAGAAACAATAATAAAATTAGAAATATAATCCGAGCCCTGTGAATCTCACAATGTCCTTAAGACAAATTATTCCCTCCAATGTGCTTCGAGGTTGATGAATATTGTCTCCCAAGATAGAACGGATTTTCTAATTAATTATGTAGCACGATAATAATTAATTACAACGAACTCAAATCTGTGGCTTTTACTCAACTCAATAACAAACAGTATAGATATGTTATGCAGGAGAAGGACAGAAATTTTCTGGGACAAAATTGACAGCAATTCTGGAAGGAGGGAAATTTTTCAGTAGTTAATTCTGTAGGGGGAATGTTTAATTTATAGCTTTTGTGTTGACTGTTGGAACAGTCAACCGAAATTAACTGTCAAAACAGTTAATCAGTTAAACGAAATTAACTGTTGACTGTTGGCAATAACTGCCAACTAATTAATTAATTTCGTAATTAATTAATAATTAAAGCCCAGAAAGTTAAATAAATTCGGCCCAAAAATGTAGGAGATTTTTATAAGCCCAAGCCCAAGCCCAAACCCGAACCCAACCCAACCGAGCCGAGCCGAGCCGAGCCGGCCGGACGGACGGGCGCGCGCGCGTGGACTTTTGACCGAAAGTCAACCCATGCATAGATTAGGTCATCTCCCTTTCAAAGAGTTGGGATACCCCCAAGGCATCCAAGCCTTAGTCCATACTTGGGGTGTTATTAACTCATCAAAATTCCACTACTCTTCCAATGTGGGACAAGAGTTAAAACACACCCAATTCATTAACTTTCATTGCTTTGTGAGTCACTTTGGGGACATAATTATCATTCATAACTTATTGAAATTGGACATATGAATGTACTACATTAATCTCCTTGCGGAGATGAACGCGTTCGTATATGGTCCCACAATTTTCGTAGTGTGGGTCCCACCTAAATTTGAGCTCAAAGTTGCTCAAAAATCTGTCCAAAAAAATCTGGACATCTTTATAATACCCATTTAAGTTCCAATTTTCCAACAATCCCCCACATGAATGATATATCGCTATAAATAAAACAAAACAGATGCTTATGCAGATGCAGACACAAGTTGAGTAAAACTGAAGACTTATTGCATCGGGAGAAGTAGCCTAGTGGCCTTGAACTTTCCTTAGTGATATACTATCGGATTTACTTGGTTAATCAGTAGACTTCACGTCCTTGAACCGTCAACCGTTTTTGTAAACCTAGACAACAGTATTCACACAACAATTCTTCAACACAGTTGGTTCTCACGTTTGTGTTCATTTTGGCCGTGAACACCACTTGGTTCCGCAAGTATTTTAGAGAATATGCCTTTCATTATTCTCATAGAAGTGGCCCCCTTCTTACTCACGTAGGTGACTTCCATAAAGAGTATTCTGCAATACCCCACTTAAACGTACTAAGATATAGATGTCATTAAAAGCATAACTTATCCTAATTTCGCGGCAGATATGCACTGTCTCATCTTTGGAATGGATAGGATTAAATATCCTCCAGTGCTTACTGAATACAATGTAGTTCGGTTTGCCCATTGAACCTAGATCTTGGGATCTCCAGTCAGCTAGGTTGGGTTGCCACTATATTGATTCTTATTTATTTATAGGCTTTAGACCCATTCCTCTCGATGATCTTTCAACTTTCTCTTGGTTTAAACCTTTCGTTAGTGGATCCGATATATTATCTTTTGACTTTACATAGTCAATTGTGATAATTCCGTTTGAGAGAAGTTGTCTAACGGTATTGTGTCTACGACGAATATGTCGTGACTTTCCGTTATACATGTGATTTTGTGCCCTTCCAATCGCTGATTGGCTATCGCAATGTATACATATTGCGGGCACAGGTTTAGACCAATTTTGAACATCCTCTAAGAAATTTCGTAGCCATTCAGCTTCTTCTCCAGCTTTGTCTAGTGCAATGAATTCAGATTCCATTGTCGACCTAGCAATGCACGTTTGGTTTGAGGATTTCCAAGATACGGCTGCACCTCCGAGGGTAAACACATACCCACTCGTAGACTTAGAGTCTTTTGTATCAGATATCTAATTTGCATCGCAATGTCCTTCAAGAACAGCTGGATATTTTGTGTAATGCAATCCATAGTTTTGAGTATATTTTAAATAACCCAAAACTCTCAATATTGCTTTCCAGTGATCTCTTCCTGGATTACTCATAAATCGACTTAGCTTACTTATTGAGTATGTTATGTCCGGTCGCGTACAGTTCATGATATACATTAAACTGCCGATAATACGAGAATATTCTAGTTGAGATATGCTTTCACCATTATTTCTTGCTAGATGTAAATTTACATCTACAGGTGTCTTGGTAGGACTAATATCATACTTCTTGAATTTTTCAAGTACTTTCTCAATGTAATGAGATTGAGATAATATAAGTCCATCCGATGTTCTAGAAATTTTAATTCCTAATATAACATCGGCGATTCCCATATCTTTCATGTCAAATCTACTACTCAATATTTGTTTTGTAGTTTTGACAATTTCCAAGTTACTACCCATGATAAGCATATCATCAATATAGAGGCATACAATGACATATCCATTATGAATGTATTTAAAGTAAACACATTTATTGCATTCATTAATTTTGAAACCATTTGATAACATTGCATTATCAAATTTTTCATGCCATTGTTTAGGTGCTTGTTTTAATCCATATAGTGATTTAACAAGCTTACATACTTTTCCTTCTTGTCCGGGAGCTTTGAACCCTTCAGGTTTCTCCATATAAATTTCCTCGTCTAGTTCACCGTTTAAGAATGCAGTTTTTACATCCATTTGATGTATTTCAAGTCCATTAATAGCAGCTATTGCTATTAACATCCGAATGGACGTTATTCTTGTTACCGGTGAATTTGTGTCGAAGTAATCCAACCCTTCCTTTTGCCTATAGCCTTTAGCTACAAGTCTAGCTTTATATTTGTCAATTGATCCATCGGCCTTCAATTTCTTTTTGAAGATCCATTTATAACCTAACGGTTTTGAACCTGGTGGAAGATCCACTAGTTCCCATGTATGATTTTGTAATATGGATTCAATTTCACTATTAATTGCTTCTTTCCAATTGGAAGCATCGGGTAAGGATATAGCTTCTTTATACGATTGAGGTTCATTTTCTAACAAATATGTTAGAAAATTCGGACCGAAAGAAGTCGAGGTTTTTGCTCTTTAACTACGTCTTGGTTCATCCTTTATTGATTCAATAGGTTGATGAGTACCACTTGTAGTAGCTTGATTTGTCCTTTTAGAAGGACCAGATTCTCGGGTCATGTTATACGGGAATTCATTTTCAAAAAATGAAGCATCCCTCGATTCAATAACCGTATTTACATGAATGTCCGAAATCTCAGATTTACAAACTATAAATCGATATGCACTGCTATTAGTAGCATAACCGATGAATACACAATCCACGGTTTTTGGCCCTATTCTTATCTTTTTAGGTTTAGGAACCATCACTTTGGCTAAGCACCCCCACACTCGTAAATATTTATAGGAAGGTTTTCGACCTTTCCATAATTCATAAGGTGTCTTGTGAGTCTTTTTGTGAGGTACTTTATTGAGAATGTAATTAGCAGAAAGTAAGGTTTCCCCCCACAAATTTTGTGGAGCTCCTGAACTTAATAACATTGAGTTCATCATTTCTTTCAAAGTACGGTTTTTGCGTTCAGCAACACCATTCGATTGAGGAGAATAAGGAGCGGTTGTTTGATGAATAATCCCATTTTCAGAACAAAATTCCTCAAATGGATATTCATATTCACCTCCTCTATCACTTCTAATAGCCTTTATCGTTTTGCTCAATTGATTCTCAACTTCATTTTTATATTGTTTAAATGCATTAATAGCCTCATCTTTACTATGTAACAAATATACATAGCAATATTTTGTGCAATCGTCAATAAAAGTAATAAAATACTTTTTCCCACCTCTAGTTTGAACAAATTTTAAATCACAAATATCGGTGTGAATTAAATCTAAAGGTTCAGTTATCCTTTCAATATAATGGAAAGGTAATCTAGCTAATTTAGATTCCACACAAATTTCACATTTATGATTTTTATCAATATTGAATTTTGGCAAAAATTCCAAGTTAATTAATCTACGCAATGTATCAAAATTAACATGTCCCAATCTAGCATGCCAAATATTAGATGACTCAATCAAATAAGAAGAACTAGCAACTTCATTTATTGAAATCGAAAGTTAAATAATTATAATGGTGAAAGTTAAATAAGAAAAAATAATTAATTAATTTCGTAATTAATTAATAATTAAAGCCCAGAAAGTTAAATAAATTCGGCCCAAAAATGTAGGAGATTTTTATAAGCCCAAGCCCAAGCCCAAACCCGAACCGAACCGAGCCGGCCGGCCGGACGGACGGACGCGCGCGCGTGGATTTTTGACCGAAAGTCAACCCGTGCATAGCTTAGGTCATCTCCCCTTCAAAGAGTTGGGATACCCCCAAGGCATCCAAGCCTTAGTCCATACTTGGGGTGTTATTAACTCATCAAAATTCCACTACTGTTCCAATGTGGGACAAGAGTTAAAACACACCCAATTCATTTCATTGCTTTGTGAGTCACTTTGGGGACATAATTATCATTCATAACTTATTGAAATTGGACATATGAATGTACTACGTTAATCTCCTTGCGGAGATGAACGCGTTCGTATATGGTCCCACAATTTTCGTAGTGTGGGTCCCACCTAAATTTGAGCTCAAAGTTGCTCAAAAATCTGTCCAGAAAAATCTGGACATCTTTATAATACCCATTTAAGTTCCAATTTTCCAACAGGTTTTGTTTCATCCAAGTAATGGAAGATACGTGTTATTTTTTCATCTAGGTTTGTCTAGAGTTCTCTTGGATAGGATAGTTGAATTGGTTGTTTGAGGTTGTTTTGTTTGTCCATGTTTTTTGCAGATTCAGTTGTTGGTTGGGCTTTGTCTTGGGCCTATGTGCGTTTTTAGAAGCTTTTGATTTTTTAAGTTGGGTTGGGTCGTGTCTTTTCTTTTTGGGGCCCGTATGCCTTTGGACAGTCTGTTTCCTTTTTGTTGGTTTGGCATATGGGCTTTGGTTGTATTTTCGGGGTTTGCCTCTTCTAATTAAATTCACATACAGTTAATTAAAAAACATTAATTAAATCCAATTTTTGTATCTGGAATTTTCTTTGAAATTGCTGAATTTTTTAATCTCATTTTTGTATTTGGAATTTTCTTTTGGCGTGGTAAAATAATTTATAACAACGAGTTTCTTTTATTTAGCTGTTATTTTTCCCTTTGTGCAAGGTATATATTATATGTTTATCATAGTGTTTGTTCTACTACACTTATATTTCTACAATTAATTAAATAACATGTGTGATATATATTGGTGGTATGAATTTGTTGTTAACTGTTTGATAAACGTAAAAGTGAGCTTCTTTTATTGAACAGTTATTTTTTCCCTCGTATAATAGTTTTATCATACATTTAATTAAATTTTTGGGGGGAATTGGATATATAGATGTTTGCCCTACTACATTTATATTTCTACGGATAATACATCTTGGTGGTACGAATTTGTTGTTAAACAAATTTGAGAATTATTTGTACGTACTGGAGACCGCAAGTTCCATAATAGAGAATTATAATATTATAAATATGTGATACATCTTACTGGTGAATAGTTGTGGGAAAATATCGTAATTTTTTGTTAAAATGTATACGAAACATAGTTGCAACATTAAAGAATTTTTTTCATAATTTACAATAGGTAATAAAAATTACTCAACACCTAGGTATAAATTAAGGTGAAGGGTGGGACGGGTCGGTGAATGTGAAACTCATGAAGGATTTGTCTTTATTTAGCCACATTAAAGGCAACAAAAGTTATAATGTACTATTTTTGTGGTAATTACAATATTTAATAATGTTACACATATAAATGACACAAAATAAACACTTATACGTTCACTATCATAATGGGTTAGCTCACGCATTTACACCTAGTCTATATTATACCTCTAATACAGTAGTATTAGGTGTTTAAATAATAAAGCCTTATAATTAATAGAGTTCAAAATATTTATTATTTCTTTAAAGAGACGGTTCATTCTATGAAATCAACCCACCCTTTCCCCTTTAATTACCCTATGTCCGTCCATTTATCTCTAAGGTGACTCTGAGTCTCACCCACCAAGAGAAAAACAAAATATAACCTTTTGAAATTTTACTTGTATGGATTTTCATTATGTTTCTGATGTGTTTTTTTATTTTCTTGAAATTTCTTCGCATGGGTCTTCTCACTTTAGGAATTTTATTCAGATGTTGATTGTGTTGTTTCTCATTATTTAATTATTTCTTGCAACATGATTATATTCCAACCGTGTTTGAAAATTTCAGTGCAAATGTTGCAGTGGATGGGAATATTGTAAACTTGGGACTATGGGACACTGCAGGTATATTATTTTCTCTATTTGTTGACTTCTTCAAAATAGCTACTTTTGTGTGTGTGTGTGTTTCAGGGTAGTTATAGAGGTGCAGACATATTTGTGTTAGCTTTCTCTTTAATCGTAGTGCACGTTATAAAAATGTCCTCAAGAAGGTACTCATTTCACTACAATTGTCTTTTTCCATCTTTCCATTTTTTTTACTTCTGCTTTTCCTTTTTTTTTTTTCCTTTTTTCATTTGAACTCCTCAAGATGGATTTATATAACAAAAAAACCTAAAAGTCTTGGACAAATACACCACTGAGATTGATTTAAAAAAGGTTAGAATATATGTGTTGTTACACACACTCAGTTAAAAATTACCCTAAACCACTGAATGTTAAAAAATGACTAATAAAGATTTTTAAATAAACCATATTCTATAAAGGACAATCTTGAATTCATCCACGCATTCCGTAAATACATTCACTCAAAATAATTAATAAGTTAATCCACTAAAATGGGATATCCATAAAGTTAATGCATTATCTCATTTTAGTGGATTAACTTAATTATACTTTAAGTGTATGTGCTCACAAAATTTGTGAATGAATTCAAAATTATCCTTCTATAAAACAACCCGGTATTTTAATTCGTGTATAATAGACGCAAAGTTTGAACGGCTGAGATCAATTACATCTCACAGTTTAAATGGATTTAAAGAGTACAACTCGATGGCACCTAAACTTAACCGGTTTGAAAATAGAACAAACATAGAATTCTAATCTTGAAACGTATAGCTGGCGGTAATGAACAAATACAAAAAGGGTAAATTGGTTACTGTTTTGGATAGCTGACTATTACCTGAGGTAACAGACCTGCTCTAGCAAGTTACCTATACAGCTGGAGGGCAAAAAAAAACTAGGCCTGGTTTAGCAAGTGGGATATATGGGTGGCAAAAAGAAATATAAAGGTAATGGCAATGGCGGGGATATTTTTTTTGTTGTTGTTTTTGGGAATGTTGAATAATTCATATTTCCATAGTTTTTTATACTTTAATTTGCCTTTTCTGTTGGTACATTATTTTTTTATTTGAATTTTTTGTTGCTGAATCGTGATATTTTATCAAAAAAGTTGTTATGAGAAAAAATAAATTTGATATGTGGTCTTAATTAATAACAAGGACGCCCAGATTATTAATTTCTCACGAAACATTTTTTTTCTGAGAAACTTATAGAGCATCCTTGGGAATGTCAATTTTTAATATGTAAAATCGCCATCATACTATCTTTTTCTTCTTCTTTTGATTTCAATTGTAATTCTAAATTTTAATTAACGGGATGGCGGATGGCTAAAAGCATATTTTGGCCTTTTTAATTGGGATTTTGTTGTAGATGTTATCTTTAATATATTTGTTGATGTAAAAAACTAGATCGCTCTAATTTTTCAATAACAGATAAATAAATAAGACAAAGATTTTTAAAGTGGTTCGGCTAGGAATAAAGCCTACGTCCACTGTTATGTTATTGCTGAGTGTTTATGGAATTCTTGATTACAAGTTCTCTCAAGAAATTCCGGTCCCCTTGAATGAGGATGATACAAGGTATTTATAGCCTTTAGGCTGTACATGAAAGGTCCAATACATTAAATGATATACATATGAAAGGGTAATACATTTAATGCAGCGCGAGCGTCAAGAATATAATGAATAGTTGAACAGTTGTCCGTCTGGTAATTAATGATACGGCCGAGATGCAGTTCGGACCGCCTTAGTTGCTCGTTAATCAAGAGTTCCTCGGAGTGCTTAGAGTATCTCGGGATGATAGAGTTCCTCGGGGTGTCCTCCTCGTTGCTCGGAGAGAACATGATTTGGTCGGGGGAAATAAACCTCCTCGTTGTTATTGTGTCATGTAGATTGACATGTGTCTTCTTATTATTGGTCCACATCAGCAGATTAAATTTGGTATCAACAGAAGCCCCCAATGCTTCATGCTTGATGGGTTACTTGAAAGGATGGAGTATTTATTCTGCAATGTTGCTCGGTGCTCGAGAAATTCTTGATCTACCTTCTTGATTTGTTTAACATAAAGTGCATTATCTTTTGCTTGTAGCTTGTCATAATCTTCAAGTATGTTGATCGGTTTGCTAGCTGACCAACTGCCTCTTGTGCCGAGCAACTGAATGCTAACTTTACGTGCTTAATTTTTCTGATTTATGATCCTCTGAATACTTTGTCGAGTAACATACTAGCTTTTGAACCCAACTCTTCAATTTGATTAGTACCAAACTAGTGGTGGACTTCGAAACATTTTCACATAAATTCTTCTTCATTACTGGTCGAGACAGTATTAGCAAAGATCTCAGCGTTATAGATGTTGATTTTGACTTCTACCTCTGCTCGGGGACGAGCAAGAGGTTCTTGGGGACGAACAAGTGCTTCTCGGGAATGAGCTAATGCTTCTCGGATAGATCATCCGTGATGAATATCAGAATGTTGAAAGATCTTAACTTCATAAACTCCCCTTATATTTTAGATGATCCTCCTGCTGGCGAGGAACCTGTTTCAAAAGTAGAAGGAAAAGAAACCAATAGAATAGGAATCTCAATGTAATAGTTAGTATACATTTTCATTCTCAATGTATTTTGTTTTTTGAATTTGTTGATGTAAAAAACTAGATCGCTCTAATTTTTCAATAACAGATAAATAATTAAGACAAAGATTTTTAAAGTGGTTCGGCTAGGAATAAAGCCTACGTCCACTGTTATGTTATTGCTGAGTGTTTATGGAATTCTTGATTACAAGTTCTCTCAAGAAATTCCGGTCCCCTTGAATGAGGATGATACAAGGTATTTATAGCCTTTAGGCTGTACATGAAAGGTCCAATACATTAAATGATATACATATGAAAGGGTAATACATTTAATGCAGCGTGAGCGTCAAGAATATAATGAATAGTTGAACAGTTGTCCGTCTGGTAATTAATGATACGGTCGAGATGCAGTTCGGACCGCCTTAGTTGCTCGTTGATCAAGAGTTCCTCGGAGTGCTTAGAGTATCTCGGGATGATAGAGTTCCTCGGGGTGTCCTCCTCGTTGCTCGGAGAGAACATGATTTGGTCGGGGGAAATAAACCTCCTCGTTGTTATTGTGCCATGTAGATTGACACGTGTCTTCTTATTATTGGTCCACATCAGCAGATTAAATTTGGTATCAACAGAAGCCCCCAATGCTTCATGCTTGATGGGTTACTTGAAAGGATGGAGTATTTATTCTGCAATGTTGCTCGGTGCTCGAGAAATTCTTGATCTACCTTCTTGATTTGTTTAACATAAAGTGCATTATCTTTTGCTTGTAGCTTGTCATAATCTTCAAGTATGTTGATCGGTTTGCTAGCTGACCAACTGCCTCTTGTGCCGAGCAACTGAATGCTAACTTTACGTGCTTAATTTTTCTGATTTATGATCCTCTGAATACTTTGTCGAGTAACATACTAGCTTTTGAACCCAACTCTTCAATCTGATTAGTACCAAACTAGTGGTGGACTTCGAAACATTTTCACATAAATTCTTCTTCATTACTGGTCGAGACAGTATTAGCAAAGATCTCAGCGTTATAGATGTTGATTTTGACTTCTACCTCTGCTCGGGGACGAGCAAGAGGTTCTTGGGGACGAACAAGTGCTTCTCGGGAATGAGCTAATGCTTCTCGGATAGATCATCTGTGATGAATATCAGAATGTTGAAAGATCTTAACTTCATAAACTCCCCTTATATTTTAGATGATCCTCCTGCTGGCGAGGAACCTGTTTCAAAAGTAGAAGGAAAAGAAACCAATAGAATAGGAATCTCAATGTAATAGTTAGTATACATTTTCATTCTCAATGTATTTTGTTTTTTGAATTTAACGAAAGACTTTCATTTTTATTCGCAATCTTAATTGCTATTGTCTTGTAAAATACTTTACATGTGTGCATATGTATAACAATATTGTGTTGTTCATCGACCAACTTAGTAATAAAGAAGTTACAAGTATTAGTAACGTTGCTCGATCACTTAATAATAAAGTAATGAGTATAAAAATGTTAAAATTTTTCCAACCAACCAAGGTTGTTAAATTATGCTTGTCGACCAACTACAGTTGATGGGTTTTTATCCCCGACCAACTATACTTGGTGTATTTTGGAATATTTTGTTCTTCAAAGAACTTTTTGTAATAATCTTGCCTCCCGACCAACATAAGTTGTAATATGAGAGTATATTTTTATCTTACCAACCGTAATTGATCATGCTGGTGTACACCTCTTGGCTCCTTAAAGCTTTTGGCTCCTTAGAGCATTTTTTGGCTCCTTAGAGCATGTCCTCCTAACCAAAGGAGGTTGGCTACTTATAGCACTTTTGCTCCGTAGAGCTGTCCTCCTAACCAAAGGAGGTTGGCTACTTATAGCACTTTTGCTCCGTAGAGCTGTCCTCCTAACCAAAGGAGGTTGGCTACTTATAGCACTTTTGCTCCGTAGAGCTGTCCTCCTAACCAAAGGAGGTTGGCTCCTTAGAGCACTTTTTGGCTCCTTAGAGCATGGCTCCGTAGAGCATGGCTCCATAGAGCATGACTCCGTAGAGCATGGCTCCTTAGAGCACTTTTTGTTGATCCTGTAACATCCACAGGTTGATCAGCGAACAACTTTTGTTTCTCGGGAGTATTAGGAATCCTCCCAACCATTTCTGCATTGCATCCTGTAACATCCACAGGTTGATCAGCGAGCAACTTTTGTTTCTCGGGAGTATTAGGATCAGTAAACTCTGCTACAGCTTGTATTAATGAATGCCCATGCCAATTTTTCCTACTTTGGGTATCTGATCTTTGCACCTCTTCCTTCGTCGTTGGAGATCGCAACTCTAAAAGAGCTTTGATCGTTTCTGGATTCGCTTCAACGTCTCGCTGGTTGATAATGTACCCGAGGAACATTCCTTCTCGTACTCCAAATGTGGACTTCGTCGGGTTAAGCATATCGTTGACATAGACTTCCATATTACAACTGATTTGCTCGGCAAAAACCTTGTTCATCAGCCGCTGTTATGTCGTTCCCTGTCTTCAGGTTTCATTTTGATCTGGTGGTAGCCAGAGGAGTAAGTATCCATGAGCAGCTCGTGTCCCGAGGTAGCATCCGCTGTTTTGTTGAGATCGGTGAAATCAACACACATTCTCCATTTATTGTTTTTCTTCTGCCCGACGAGGAGATCTAGATCTCTCTTTGGCTCGGTCTTCATTTCCTCTTGTGTAGCTTGATTCTTCTCGGGGCTGGATGCTCTTCTTCTCGTATGTCATGTCAATAAGTGGCTCAGCTTCTATCCACTAAGTAAAATAATCTACTGCGATGACGAGGTATTTGAATCTTCCTCGAGTCGTCGGCAATGGTCCAACCAAATCAATCCCCACATAGAAAATGGCCAAGGATAAATGATGGATGTCAATAATGTTTGTGAAGTTCTTCTGATGGAGGAAAAACGTTGGCACTTGTCACATTTCTTGGCATAAGCTATACAATCAGCTCTCATCGTCGGCCAGTAGTATCTCTGCGTCATCACCTTTTGCAAAAGTATTCGACCTGCTACATGGGCTCCACAGGACCCTTCATGGATCTCTTTAATCAATTCACCTCGGAGGGATGTACACATCTTTGCAAACCTGCCATAATTCCTCGTCGAGCAGCTTTAAACTTCCATTTCTTGGCAGCGAGCTTATCTTCCGAATACCATTATACCGAGCAGCTTTAAACTTTGGTTCCTTAGCAGCGAGCTTATCCTCCGGTAATTGTTCCTCCTTAATATATGCTCTGATAGGATCCATCCAAGATGTTCCTCAATCAATGGTAATAATATTCATCGTCAGGTCTTCATCTATGCTCCGACTTTCTAATGCTTCAATCGCAGCTCGGTACGAGTAGCTGATGCTAATCGGGCCAAGGCTTATGCTCTCACATTCTCCGTTCTTGATATTCTTACCAGTTGAACAGCAACAAACTCTGATACCAATTCCATCACCTTTGCTTGATACTTGATCATCAATTCTCCTTTGGATGCATATATTCCCAACATTTGGTTTACGATCAATTGAGAATCACTGAAGACAATAACCTGTTGTGCCTCCATAGTATTTGACAAATTAAGACCTGCAACCATGGCCTCATACTCAACCTCATTATTAGAAGCTTTGAATTAGAAACGTAGGGCGTATTCCATGTCGACCTCGTCTGGGCTGTTCAAAACGATCCCTGCCCCACAGCCTGTAGTGCAAGATGATCCGTCTACATATAGCCTCCATATAGGCAACTTGTCTTCTAATTTCTGGTCTGACAGAGTTCCTCGGTGGAATACTTGTCGCTTTCTTTCATCATGTCCTTCTGAATACACCTCTTGAATTTCAATATAGCTCCTGAGCTTCAATATTCCTCCTGAACTTCAATATTCCTCCTGAACTTCAATATCAAAAGTAATTCCTGAGAAAGAAAAATAACTCCTAAATGATGATTAGTCGGGGTTGAATTTGATGCTCGACTGCATGATGATATAAGAATGTGCCACCAAATGAACAAATATATCTGTAATAGAAGCCCCCAACTGTGGAATGTGAACTTTGAATGAGATTTATCGACCAATACCAACCGGAGTTGGATTTTATCTACCAACCGGAGTTTGATTTTGTCTACCAACCGGAGTTGGATTTTATCTACCAATCGGAGTTGGTGGTAATTGATAATGAATGATGAAGACTTCCTCGGAGCTGACCAACAGATTGTTGGGAATAAGATAATATAAATGCTGGAGACCTCCTCGGCGCTGACCAACAGATTTGTTGGGAATAAGATAATATAAATGCTAGAGACCTCCTCGGCGCTGACCAACAGATTGTTGGGAATAAGATATAATAAAAATGCAGGATACCTCCTCGGCGATGACCAACAGATTTGTTGGGAATAAGATAATATAAATGCAGGATACATCCTTGGATCTGAATAAGATATAATAAATTCTGGAGACATCCTTAGATCTGAATAAGATATAATAAATTCTGGAGACATCCTTGCTGAAATGAGAATAGAATATGCATCCAAATAGATATAAAGAATAATTAAAAATAATAAAGTGCTTCGCCGATCAGTCGAGGTAGAATCATATAATGCCGAACAAGAATAAGATCTTTCAGAACATAAGAATATGGCCGAGAACGTTGTAAGGCCTGAATATAAATAAGAATTATCCGAACGAATGTTGTAATTCTCCTTAAAGCTGAATAAGTATCTTGTCGAGGCATAATTGCAGAATGCCGAATAAGAATAATATTTTCCAGAACATAAGAATATGGCTGAGAACTTTGCTGGGCCTGCATATAAATAAGAATTACCCCGACCAACTATCCGTTGGGGGTGAAATATAATAAATGTTATAGTTCTCCTCAGAGCTGAATATGATAATAAGTATCTCGTCGTGCTCCATGTTGAGATGAATATAGAATATGAATCCCAATGGATATATAGAATCATTTGTGCTGGAGCAGATATCATAGCAATAATAAAATCAATAGTTCCTCGCTGAGGTTAAATTTCATACTGCCGAGCTATGATAATATTTTTCAGAAGAGTAAGATTATTTCCGAGCATTCGTCGGAGTTGAATCTTGTACCTGTAAAAATTAATATCTTGCTCTACCATTTGTGTAGGCTGAATTGATTAGTCATGAGAATAATTTACTCATCCAATCAATATATGATATGTATATGCTTGAGAAATAAAAATATTAATTTCAAAATATAAAATAATATGTTTTATGCCAAATGTGTGTGAGATGGACAAATTATTATCAAATATGCATCATAAATAAAACGTAAAGTTTTTTGTAAATTTATTTAAATTCCAACAACTAATCAGGTATAAGTTGCTGTTTGAAAATTATTTATCACTTGGTTTTAAAAATATTTTTGGGGTGATCATAAGTTAAAAAAAACTTAAGCCCCCCTGTTTGTCCCCAAGCTGAACTCGTGTTTAAAGAAATATCTGGGGTGCTTCGCATTTTTTTAATACCCCAATATTCTACCGCTGCCGACAAACGACATGGATGTTGCCGACCAACATTTAAGGATATCTCAAATTATAGAATATATGGTTGGATGATGCCGACCAACAATATAGATGGCTGACCAGAATATCTCGAATCCTTAGATAAAAAAAATAGCATTCGATGTAAAATTTAAGCGTTAATAATGTTAATTAAATGAATAATTATCTAATCCACTATATCGTGTGATTCCGATAAAGAAACCATGTGATGTGATGAACGAGGGGCTAACATATCAAATTTGTTCCCAGTCTTGATATGGTCATGATTATTTTACTAATCCTCTTTTACAAGAGGTGGGTAATGATTTTTCAGGTGAGAGAAAATTATTTTTTATATTGATCCCTTCCTATTCCCAATTTGGAGAGATAAAAATATGGTGAATGATCGAAATTATTACCAAATTTATATAAAAAATCAATCAATTTGACTTTATTGACATAGATGGAAGATGAACCAAATTAAGTATATAGTTCATAAAAATGAATACAAAGAGACTTAAACTTGTGAATGCAAAGAGACTCAAACTTGAAGAGAGAGAGAGAATATATATGGGTCATGATTTCCATGAAAAGACTTTTCATTGTCTTTAACCTTTTCCCATTCTTTTATTAAAAATATGATGGGAATTTGAATAGACATCAAATATCTTACAAAATTTATTTCAAAATCAACAATGAAAATGATCAAATCTTATCATCCTATATTGGCATATGTAATCATTTAAAATATTTATTTCATGATATAAAATTAAAACTTGAGAATCAAGCAAAGAATTATGATTTATGAAATCTACTATTTTTCAGATTTCTAAATAAGAATTAATCTAACAGTTATGATTTAAAAAAAATCATGATATGCAACATTTTGCAGATAAAAATTGGACAATTAATTTATGCATATAAACATAAAAATCATGATTGAATCAAAAGATTTATGTATAATTGATTATACGTAGAGAAAATAAAAACTTAGCTTTTGGTGGAGAACAACGCTTGTAACACGTTCCCACAGACGGCGCCAATCTGTTGATGTAAAAAACTAGATCGCTCTAATTTTCAATAACAGATAAATAAATAAGACAAAGATTTTTAAAGTGGTTCGGCTAGGAATAAAGCCTACATCCACTGTTATGTTATTGCTGAGTGTTTATGGAATTCTTGATTACAAGTTCTCTCAAGAAATTCCGGTCCCCTTGAATGAGGATGATACAAGGTATTTATAGCCTTTAGGCTGTACATGAAAGGTCCAATACATTAAATGATATACATATGAAAGGGTAATACATTTAATGCAGCGTGAGCGTCAAGAATATAATGAATAGTTGAACAGTTGTCCGTCTGGTAATTAATGATACGGCCGAGATGCAGTTCGGACCGCCTTAGTTGCTCGTTGATCAAGAGTTCCTCGGAGTGCTTAGAGTATCTCGGGATGATAGAGTTCCTCGGGGTGTCCTCCTCGTTGCTCGGAGAGAACATGATTTGGTCGGGGGAAATAAACCTCCTCGTTGTTATTGTGCCATGTAGATTGACACGTGTCTTCTTATTATTGGTCCACATCAGCAGATTAAATTTGGTATCAACAATATTAATTTAATAATTTTTTCTCTTCATTATATGAGTTTACTTTGATGTACTTTTAATCATAAAAAAATATTATGTAATTGAATCTTAAAATTTTATTCCAAAAACTATATTATTTGCATAAAAATCCAAATCACCCTTTGTTCTAAAAGACCTTTAATTTTTGTAGGCATGCATGAAACTCATTATTTGATCATTCACAACTTAAAAAAAAATCAATTTATTTTTAATGATGCTGGAAACAACACCACCGGGTAAGGTATTGACAAACTCAAACAAGTGATAACAATGGCAGCATGGGAGAATATATATATATATATATATATATATATATATATATATATGTAGAAGGAGGTGATGATAAGAGGATGAACACTTGAATATAAGTGGTTCAGCCAATCTGGCCTATATTCACTGTGAGTGTGTGTGAGTAATATAACTGAATGAAGGCACTAATGGCCATGGATACAATGTCTTAAGCTTTCTCTCTCTACTGTGTAAAATGGTAGAGTTTCAGCTAGGGTTGTAATTATCGATCCTTATCCAAGTAGGAGAAGGCATGTATATATAGTGGGGGGGGGGGGGGTAATGCACCCCCTATGCATGTAATGAACATGTGTGTGTTGATCTAGCCAATCTGATGAAGACACCTGTCACTATCACATGTAGAGAATGATGATGAAATATTCCCCCACATGAGGGGATTGATTTGTTATAACTGATTGTGTACACGTGTTTCCAGTCACACATATGGAGTAAAGGCGCGATTGTCTTCCCTTAATATCGACCTCGGCCTGGAAGAGTACGAGGTTGATGAAGTCTGGTTACTGCCCAATTCCAAGGCCATTCATGATTGCCTCGGCTCATGTGAAGCCGAGGTAAGGTGAGTGAAGTCAGAGGGTCGGCCTGGGCCGAGGTTAAGCAGGTGCAGATTAGGAACATCGATTGATTCTCTAACGAGGTTGGTTATGATAATGGTGAAGCTCTTGTAACCTCGGCTTGAACCCAGCTGAGGCTATTAACCTTGGATGGCCTGATGAATAACTACCATCATGGATCATGAGGGCCTCAACTGTTGCATGGCTATGAGGCAACTAGTAACGTCGGCCATGGCCGACCTTGCTGGGGACGAGGCCTCTGGTTGTCATTCTAAGGCCCCTCTCACCTCGGTCATCTCCTTGGCCGAGGTTGATGTCTCTGAGCTGTTGGGAACATATAGGGCATATCAATCACCCCCTAGCCCTTAGTTACATGTGGGAACAGGTGACTATGGGGTGTACAACTCTGAGGTCTTTTTCTTTGTGCCAATATTTCTTTTACACTTGTCAATGACTGAAGTGGGTGGCGTGCCTGGCAAGCTCAATGATGTCAGTTGTCCTTTGGGCTCCCAAGGCAATGATGGTCCCTGGGATGCATGCAATAGGTTTTGAGGGTTTTACCTTTTTCTTTTCTCTTTCTTCCTCACTTCTTCATTCTCTTACCTGAATTTTCTCTACTTTCTCTCTCTCTCTCTCTCTCTCTCTCTCTCTCTCTCTCTCTCTACAAGAGCTTGGTTAAGGTGCATTTGGTGGATTTTTCTTGCAAACCTTTCCTTTCTCCTCATCGCCTTCCATCAGGTATCGTCTACCATCTCTTCTTCTCCATTTTTTCCTGCCTTGTTCCTGTTTTTTGCATTTTTCGGCGAGTTTAAGAGTTTTCCAGTTTGCTCATTAGTTTTCCGACGAGTTTACGCATTTTCTGGTGAACTGTTCTTAATCGCTCTTCTTTAAAAACCCAGTTTGATCCTTAGGCAATTCTAGTTAAGTTGTTTTCTTTTATCTTGAATCCATAAGTGTAAGGTCGTCCCTATATGCTCAGACCTCTGTATCAACTTTTAGAAGAATTCCCCTCTTAGAGAGAAGACTTTGGAAAACATTAGGCAAATAAAGAGAGCTCAAGAGGAAGCTCGTAGGGCTGAGGCCTTCCCCCTCAGACATATCTTTCCACCCCCTCTGAAGGTCATATACCCTGAGCCAGCCGAACCAGTTACCCAAGTAGAGGTCCCAGTTGAACCTACTCCCATGTCTGAGTCTGAGTCGTCCACCTCAGACCCTATGTCTGTGGACTCTTTTCAAGAGACCATGGACTTTTCCACTCAGCTGGATCAGGTCTCTGATCAAGCCGAAGTTTCCAGTCGGGCCTCATCTCACAAGATTTTTAGCACATCGCACTCTTCCTCTGACGTTTAAATTATAGGGCCTAGTGTGGTTTTTCCCCCAATCCTTGAAGCTATTCCCATGTCGGCCGTCACAGGAGCTAAGTTTGCTCAGAGGTTCCCTGGTGGTGCTCCCTTATCTGTTCCAGCCGACATTGACCGAGATGAGGATGATGGGAGTGAGAGCAATGTTGACACCTCGGAGGCAGCCGAGATAGATAGCACAGTCAGCAAGCTCGACCTCCTTGGCTTCAGGCATCTATATTCTATAAGTCCCTCCATAAAACTCAAGAGACCTCTGAGGTAAGAGAGGGCTTTCGGCGGTCGAGATGGTGAGATCTGCTTGTATGAGCAGATGTTTAAGTTAGGATTTCGTCTGCCCATTCATCCCATCATTAGGGCCATACTGTCCTATATTAACTTAACTCCCTCCCAGCAATCTCCAAATGCCTGGAGGGTGATAATTGGAGCTATAGTTTTATGGAGGGCAGTCCACCATTCAGACCTTCCTGTCCAGGTCTTCTCTGGATGCTACACCCCTTCCTCTGCTAGGAATCATCCGAGCTATTACCATTTCTTAGCTCGAAATTCAACTAAGAAGATGTTGCAGGTTACCCAAACTTCAAATCATAATTGGAAATCGTGATATTTCTTCGCCTCAGGGGCATGGGAGTTTGTCCCCTGTGTCCCCTCTTCGAACTTCGAGCCGAGGATACCCCTGATATGGGGCAAGTTGACAATAGATGCCAGGGTCGACCCTGGGCTAAGCCAAAATAATCTTTAAAAAGTAAAAGACCTTCAAGATCAGGGGGAGCATGGTCTGTTGGCCAAGTTCGAACATCTGATGACCCCTTACTATCTCTTTGAGACTGGCCTTGGAGGGATTCCTCTGACTGAGCTCCGTAAGTGCTTATTTTATTATTTCATCAAGTTAAACCTCTGAGTTTTTTTCGTCTCTGATTTTCTAACTCAGACCTTTCCATTTGCAGAGTGCCCCGAAGGAATTTCAGATAAAATCTGAGAAATGTCTGCTCCAAGTCTCATGAAGCTGGTAAAAAAGGCAGGCCTGAATGCACCTCCTCCTCCCCCATTAAAGTAGGGTGTCGGCCCGTCCAAGGCCGATGCCATAAAGAAGAGGAAAACTACAACCACTCCCCCTGAGGATTAAAGGAAAAGTAAAGCCCAGAAAGCCATCCATATATCCTCAGATGATGCGTTGGCTGCTCGTCTGGAGAAACTAAAAATTAATGACAGTCTGATAGGTCACAGTGTGCAGGCGTTGGATGCCATCAGCTCTGCTATGATCGATGCTGACAATCGCTTTTGTAGCTCCATGGATACTCCCCTGTTGGCTGAGTTTGGTCTTCACAGGTCTATCCAGGTAAGATTTGAATTCCAATTTGATTTCGAAGTGTAACCTCTGCTTTGAATTTGAACATATCCATCTGATCCTTGATTTGTAGAGCATCGTTGCTATGCATCATTTGGCCAACTGGACTCTGAAGAGGTTGCCCCTCATTGAGAAAGGCAAAGAGGCCGAGAAGGTGCAAAGCTCTCTGAATGCAGAGGTGGATCGTCTGAAGTCTGCCTTTGAAGGGTCTGACCAGAAGGTCAAGCAGTTGGAGAAAGAGATCTCTAAGCTTAAGAAGGAACATACCTCTGCCCTGAAGGAGAAGGACGACGTTCTTTAGCAGAAGGTTGATGCTGTAGTGAAAGCTGCCCTTAAGGATGCTTCTGAGGGGATCCTGGCTGATTACAAAGTCTTTGATGAATTCATCACCTTTAGCTTTGAATACCTCGAAAGTGGTGTTAAGGAAACTGGAAAATCTGCAGCTGCCAAAGAGAAGGAGTTAGGGAGCTTGACAACCTCTTACTTTATTGGTCTGGGCTTTGCCAATCCTCAATTTGCCAATGCCCTTCAAGAGGTTGAGGAGGAAGATGCTGCTCCTACAGAGACTGCACCCTTGGATGTTACAAATACTGAAGGTGCCAACCTCCAAGATAATGGGGCTGAGGTGACCAACATCGGCCAGGGAAATAAGGCCGAGGATGCCAACACTGTATTTGCAAACCCTTAGGCCATTTTTGTGAAGCTTTTTGTACTTTTTTATTATACATTTCAAACTTTAACCTCTGATCGCAAACTCAACTAGCTTGTAGCATGTAACTCTTTAACTTTAATCTATATCAACCCCTGAGGAGGGCTTTATTTCTTTATTTGTTGAATGTTCTTTGAATAATTTTCTTTGACATGCAATGTGTGTTCAGTTCTGAAGTCTCAATATAATTTTTCACCAAATTAATGGTCTAAGGTCTGAGGTTGGCCAATCATGATGTCTCACCTCAGACCTTGTCACTAAATTATGATGTTGTAAGGTCTGAGGTCATCAACTAAGATGTTATCCCCATAAATAATTTTTCACCTAATTAATGATGTTTAAGGTCTGAGGTCATCCAAGTATGATGTCTCACCTCAGACCTTATCACCAAATTATGATGTTATAAGGTCTGAGGTCATCAACTAAGATGTTATCCCCATAAATAATTTTTACCTAATTAATGATGTTTAAGGTTTGAGGTCATCCAAGTATAGGGTTGTGTTTTTTTTTTCGATTTTCCAATTTTTCCGAATTTCGATCCGATTTTTTTTTATTTTGGAAAGATTTTTGTATTACCGATTTTCGATTTTCGATTTCGAATTTTTTCGAAAAAAAAAATCGGATCGGAAATCAGAATTTTTTTATATTTCGAATTTTCAATTTTGTCGATCCGAATTTCCGAATTATTTTCCGAAATATTTTTCCGAACTATTTTCCGAAATATTTTCCAATTTTGCCACGAAATATTTTCTGAACTATTTTTCGAAATAATTTTCGAAGTATTTTTCTGGAAAATTGCCGAATTTTTTGAATTTTGTCGAATTTCAGAATTTTTGAATTTTGCCGAAAATTTCGAATTCGAAAAAAAAAACATTTTCAAAAAAAATCAGAATCGACTTCGGCACGCCGATTTTTTTGTCGATTTTTTCGAATTTTTTTTCGAAACATGCTTTTTCGATCAGATCCGACCGAAACACAGCCCTATCCAAGTATGATGTCTCACCTCAGACCTTGTCACCAAATTATGATGTTATAAGGTCTGAGGTCATTAACTAAGATGTTATCCCCATAAATAATTTTTCACAAAATTAGTGATGTCTAAGGTCTGAGGTCTGAGGTCATCAAAGTATGATGTCTCACCTCAGACCTTGTCACCAAATTATGATATTGTAAGGCCTGAGGTCATCAACCAAGATGTTATCCCCATAAATAATTTTTCACCAAATTAATGATGTTTAAGGTCTTAGGTCATCCAAGTATGATGTCTCACCTCAGACCTTGTCACCAAATTATGATGCTATATGGTCTGAGGTCATCAACTAAGATGTTATCCCCATAAATAATTTTTCACCAAATTAATGATGTTTAAAGTCTGAGGTCATCTAAGTATGATGTCTCACCTCAGACTTTGTCACCAAATTATGATGTTATAAGGTCTGAGGTCATCAACTAAGATGTTGTCTCAGGCCATCCAAGTATGATGTCTCACCTCAGACCTTGTCACCAAATTATGATGTTGTAAGGTCTGAGGTCATCAACTAAGATGTTATCCCCATAAATAATTTTTCACCAAATTAATGATGTCTAAGGTCTGAGGTCATCAAAGTATGATGTCTCACCTCAGACCTTATCACCAAATTATGATGTTTTAAGGTCTGAGGTCATCCAAGTATGATGTCTCACCTCAGACCTTGTCACCAAATTATGATGTTTTAAGGTCTGAGGTCATCAATTAAGATGTTATCCTCATCAAATTCTACCACTCGAGCATAATGAACCAAGAATTGACACAGGAATTGATCTTCTCATTAATAATCTCTTCATAAGATGATACATTTACATGAGAGATCTTGCAACATCATATGTAATACTTTTTTAGATGATCACCATTCCAAGGATTGGGAAAAGGTTCCCCTTTGAGGTTTTCTAGCCTGTAGGTCCCGGGTACAACCTCCTCACTCACTTTGTAAGGACCATGTCAATTCGGGTGAAGCTTGTTTGCCTTCTAACGCTATGGGTCTTGATTTTACCCTTTGATTGTAGAATTTTATTGTTCTCTGCTGGTAAGTTGTCTGCCTAATTTCTACGTCTTCCCTTCTCTCTTCGATCAAATCGAGGTCAAGTATTCTCTCCTCACCATTCCTCTCAGGGTCATAGGTCTGAACCCTATAAGTAGGAAGCCCTACTTCTGTTGGTATGACAGCCTCCGAGCCATGTGCTAACATAAACGGGGTCTCCCCCATCGGTGTCTTAGCCATTATTTTGTAGGCCCATAACACAACATAAACCTCTTCAGTCCATCTTCCCTTTGCTTCTTCTAACCTCTTCTTGATTCCGTCGAGGATTGTTCTGTTTGTGACTTCGGTTTGACCGTTTGCCTGAGGTCGGCCAGGAGAAGAGAAAAACTGCTTTATTCCAACTCTTTCGCAATATTTTTCTAAGAAATAATTCTTGAACTGGGTTCCGTTGTTCGAGATGAGGGTGTTTGGGAGGACATATCTGCATATGTTCTTCAAAATAAATTGGAAGGTCTTATGCTGTGTAATCGTGATCATCCGTTCAGCCTCTACCTATTTGGAGAAGTAATCAATGGCGACTATCAGAAATCGGTAGTTATTTGCAGCCCTTGGCAGGGACCCACTAAATTAATTACCCATACTGCGAATGGCCAAGGGGAACTGATTGACGTCATAGGCTGATGAGGTTGATGGGGAATAGTGGAGAATCTATGACATTTGTCGCATCTCTTTACGTAGGCTGCAGCATCCTTGGCTAAGGTCGGTACCAATATCCTTGCATAATAATCCTCTTCGCTAAAGGTCTTCCTCCTATGTGATTGGAGCAAGCACCCTCGTGTACCTCGTGCAGGATGTGGGGAACTTCTGTGGGATAAACACATCTGAGGAGAGGTAATAGGAATCCCTTCTTATATAGGACGTCTCCTACTATTGAGAACTTTGCATCTCTGTACCTCAGTTTCCTCCTCTTTAACTTTGATTCTGGTAGCTCTCCCTCTCTGATATATTTGATAAGGGGATCCATCCATGAGTCCCCTAGGTTCAAATTGAGGCAAGGGTTACTGACCTCTTCTTCTTCAATGGTTGCCATGGGCAAGATCTCAACCGGGACTTCCCTTCTGATGTCTGTCCTTATCGCCAAAGCTAACCTTGCTAATGCATCTGCATGGCTGTTATTTTGCCGAGGTATTCTCTTCATCTTTACATCTTCGAAACCTTCTAGTATCGTTCTCACCCTCTTCAGGTATTTGGCCATCCTTTTATCCTTGGCCTTATAGACCCCCAATACTTGATTAACAATGTACCTTGAGTTACTATGAAGCAGGAGTCGTCTTACCCTAAGGGCCTTTGCCAATGAGAGGCCTCATATTCTGACTCGTTGTTTGATGCCTTGAAGTTAAACCTTAGGGCATATTCAACGTTAGCACCATCCGGAGCTAAAAGTATTAGCCCTACACTGCTTCTGCTTTCGCAAGAAGACCCGTCAACAAAGAGGTTCCAGATGTCTTTATCTGATGAGAAGCTCCCTTCTGACATGACTCCATAACTGAAGAGGTACCGACCTTCCTCATTCTTAGCTATTCTGTTTCTGATTCTCTTGGATTTAACCTCTTCAGGATCTCGAAGACGTTGCTGTTTGGTCTCTCTACATTCTCTAGGTCATTCTCAACCTCAGCCTCTTCCCATGTAAATTCAGTGATAAAATACGCAAGTGCCCGCCCTTTGATGGCCACCCTGGGCTGATAAGTAAGGTCATACTCTCCCAACCCAATGGCCCATGCCATCAATCTACCCGACTTCTCAGGTTTATGGAGGACCTGTCTTAGTGGGGAGTCGGTGAGGATGACCATGGAATGGGCCTGAAAGTAGGGCTTCATTTTCCTAGAAGCATGTATCAAGGAGTAAGATAACTTTTCCATCCGAGGATAATTCTGTTCAGACCCTTGTAGGGCCTTACTGTTGAAGTACACAGGCCTTTGGATCCCGACGTCTTCCCGTACTATGGCTGCGCTTATAGCTGATTCAGAGACTGCTAGATAAACATATAACTTCTCTCCTGTTATGGGCCGAGATAGGAGCAAAGGATATCCGAGGTAGGACTTGATCTGATCAAAAGCCTCATCACACTCTTTGTCCCACTCGGAGGCCTTTCTAAGCACCTTAAAGAACGGAAGACACTTTTTCGTCGCTCTAGAAACAAATATGTTGAGTGCAACTACTCTTACAGTTAGTCTCTGAACGTCTTTGATGCTTCTTGGTGTCTTCATGTTGAGCAAATCTTTAATTTTCTCGGGGTTCGCTTCTATTCCTCTCTGATTGACAATGAATCCTAGGAACTTCCCAGCACCTACACCGAAGACACACTTCGCAGGGTTGAGTTTCATTATGTACAAGTCCATGGTATCGAATGTCTTTTCTAGGTCCACCACGTGAGTGAAGGCCTTCAAGATCTTCATCAACATATCGTCTACGTACACCTCCATAGTCTTGCCAATTTGAGCCTCAAACATCTTATTTACAAGACGTTGGTATGTTGCCCCCTCATTTTTCAATTCGAAGGGCATAACCTTATAGCAATATAGCCCTTTGTCCGTGATGAAGGTTGTCTTCTCTGAGTCTTCGACATCCATAAAGATCTGGTTGTAGCCTGAATACGCGTCCATGAAGCTCATGAGCTCATGCCTTGCAGTGACATCTACCATCTAGTCGATTCGAGGTAAGGGCTAGCTATCTTTTGGGCAAGACTTATTCAAGTCGGTGAAGTCTACGCACATCCTCCATTTCCTATTGGCTTTGGGCACTATGACTGCGTTTGACAACCACTCCAGATATATGACTTCCCTTATGAACTCAGCTTCTTCCAACTTCCTGGCTTCTTCTCGGATGACGTCATACTTCTCCCTCGAATAAACTCTTCATCTTTGCTTGATTGGTTTAGCATCCTTAGATATGTTGAGTTTATGGAACATAACCTCAGGGTCGATGCCAGGCATGTTCGCATGGCTCCAAGCGAAGACACTCTGCCTTTTCTTCAAGAAACTTATCAACTTTTCCTTGATCTCCGCTTTTAAGGCTTTGTCGACCTGGACGGTTTTTTCCGGTTTGTCCTCATTGAGGACGATGGATTCTACCTCTTTCGCAGCCTCTCATTTCTTCAACTTCTCTTCATCTCTGGGGTCAAGTGTATCAATGTTATATGTGGTAGTTGCTCTCTTATGGGACTCTCTCTCTTCGGCTGAGTTGAAGTAGCATTCTCGCGCTATGGTCTGGTCATCCTGCACTTCCTCTACCCCATAGGGGGTCGGGAATTTTAGCATCTGGTGGACCATCGATGGCACGACCTCAAACTCCTTAAGGGCTACTCTTCCTATAATGAGGTTATAAGCCGAAAAGACATTTTCATCCATAACAAAAAAATTGATCTTCCGGGTTAACCTCTTAGGCCACTCATCGCCCATTTGCACGTCCATCTCATACATACCCAACGGATGGACTTTTTCACCGCTGAAGACCATTAATGGATGATGATAAGGTACCAACCTTGCTCTGCTGAGGCCAATGCTCTTGAAGCAGGGCCAGAACATCACATCCGCTGAACTTCCTCCATATACGAGGATTCTATGTACCTCGCACCCATGCACCCTTGTTGTGATTACTAAAGGGTCATCATGTGGATCTAGGAAGCCTTTGAAGTCTAGTAAGGAGAACCCAACTATAACATTTTCCATGTCCACCTTCTTTCTCTGCTTGGCCTCGGAAGACGTCAGGTTTACCACTTCTGGCTTAGCCACTGACTTGGCTTCTGCCACATGAGCTTTTCGGTAGGCCACTTCAGAACCACCCCTGTAAGTCCTCCGCATATGGTGTTAACACCAAAGGAGATCATACCAACCCTCTTTACTGGGGTGTTGTCATCTTTTGGTGGAAGGTCCGGATCGTCATCATCATCGCCATTCGAGTCATCATCTCTTCTTGCTGGGGTATCATCACGACATCTGTCATTTCTCTTCTTTCTAG
The DNA here is from genome assembly GCA_949130495.1 of Sambucus nigra. Classification (NCBI taxonomy): domain Eukaryota; kingdom Viridiplantae; phylum Streptophyta; class Magnoliopsida; order Dipsacales; family Adoxaceae; genus Sambucus; species Sambucus nigra. Next base: position 328,878,446 of record OX422222.1, on the reverse strand, counting down.
GGTAATCTCTTCCCCTCTTAGGAGCCTTGCCATCAATGTACTTCCTCAACTTATCGAATTTCAGCATCTTCTCAATCTCATCCTTTAAGGCGAAGCACTTATCTGTAACATGGCCATGGTCTTTGTGGAACTCGCACGACAAGTTCTTGTTCCTCTTATGTGGAGGGGCCTTTAGCTTCTCTGTCCATCTCAACAACCGGTCATTCTTGATCTCATTGAGGATGTGTTCGCAGCTCACAGTTAGAGGGGTATAGCGCGCGAACTTATCGTCGGCTGACCTCTTCTTTCCATCCTTCTTTCTTTGGAACTTTCCGCTGCTACCGCCATTCTCATCCTCGTCATGACCCTGCCCACGGTTGCCACAGCTCTTCCATGGCCTTGGGAGGGTCTTTCGCAAGTTTCCTTAATAACTTTCCTTTCTGAAGACCCCCTATGAGGGCAGTCATGGCTATACTCTCTTCGTAGTCTTCAACCTCAAATTTCTCTTTGTTGAATCTGACAATGTAGTCTCTTAGGCTCTAGTTCTTACCTTGTTTGACATACAACAGATGGGTAGTCTTCTTTTGAGGTCTTACCCCAAAACAGAAGTTGTGAATGAACCGTTCAGCCAAACCCTTAAAGTTCTCTATTGAGTTCTTAGGAAGAGAGGTAAACCAGATGTGTGCAGCTCCCGTCAAAGTCCCGGAGAAGACCCGACATTTCATCTCATTTGGTATTGAGTAAATGTCCGCCGCAAACTGGTACATCTCAATATGATGTACAGGGTTGGTGCTACCGTCATACTTGGGAGACATCGTGGGTGGCTTGAATTTGGCAGGGGTAGGAAAACTCACTATCTTAGCCACGAACGGAGAGCCTTCTGAGAAACCTCTTTGCAATGGGTCCCTGCTTTTTATGAGATCTCCTATATTGTCGTCAAGACGTTCGATGGAGTCATTTCATGGTCTTGAAACGTCGGCCTGGCCGAAGTTATCCCCAGCCACCTCCAAGGGGTGGACTGAGGGTTCCCCCGGCCTTGATGAGGTCGACGTTGCCCTTCTTCTCTTTGTGAGCCTGCTACACTTCTTGACCTGGATAACCTCTGTCGTAGGTCGTTCACTGGACCGAGCCTTTCGAAGGCCAACCCTCTGCTTAATCGATCAAAAGCTGACCCTCTTTGTTGGGATTCTTCACCTCTTCGTCCTCCACAATCTCGGTTCTGCTGGATAGGACGTATTGTGTTATTTGAAACCTTATACGGCTTCCAATTATCTTCTGGAACATCTTCTGCCTCCAAATCATCATACCTATCCTCAGGACAAGGGTGTCCTTGCCTCCCCAGACGCAAACGTCTAGGGTCAGCAACGTCCCTCCTCCGCTGTGGTGTAGGTTGGTCTTTTCGCGGTGTTGGGGGTGGTCCCATGACGTCAGGATGAGGCTAAACAGCCGTTGGAGTGATCATCTTCGGTGAGACCCTAGGTGGTCTCATCATGTTCTGACTGAATTGTGAAAATTTCTCATTCATTGCTTGTTGTGTGGCAGCCAAAGACTTCAAGGCTGCTGCCACTTCCGCCATTTCGGACTGAGGTGGTGCCTGGCTGGAATTAGGCCCTCCAGCACCAGGTGGCGGTAATTACAGCGTCATGTGTTAACACTAAAGAGCTTGTAAAGTAATGGAGATTTGTACCTTAATGGAACTCTTTCAATGGTGAAACAACTCCACACAAGGGGTGAGGCCTGGTTCACTACCAGAGTCTCCGGTGAGATTAAGCACAAAATGAGGAAGATATATCATCTCGTTCCCACAGACGGCGCCAAAATGATGATGCTGGAAACAGCACCACCACGTAAGGTGTTGACAAACTCAAGCAAGTGATAACAAGTAGGAGAAGGCATGTATATATAGTGGGGGGGGGGGGTAATGCACCCCCTATGCATGTAATGAGCATGTGTGTGTTGATCTAACCAATCTGATGAAGACACCTGTCACTGTCACATGTAGAGAATGATGATAAAATATTCCCCCACGTGAGGGGATTGATTTGTTATAACTGATTGTGTACACGTGTTTCCAGTCACACATATGGAGTAAAGGCGCGACTGTCTTCCCTTGATATCGACCTTGGCCTGAAAGAGTACGAGGTTGATGAAGTCTGGATACTGCCCAATTTCGAGACCATTCATGATTGCCTCGGCTCATGTGAAGTCTAGGTAAGACGAGTGAAGTCAGAAGGTCGGCCTGGGCCGAGGTTAAGCAGATGCAGATTAGGAACATCGGCTGATTCTCTACCGAGGTTGGTTATGATAATGGTGAAGCTCTTGTAACCTCGGCTTGAACCCAGACGAGGCTGTTAACCTTGGATGGCATGATGAATAACTGCTATCATGGATCATGAGGGCCTCAACTGTTGCATGGCTATGAGGCAACTAGTAACGTCGGCCATGGCCGACCTTGCTGGGGACGAGGCCTCTGGTTGTCATTCTAAGGCCCCTCTCACCTCGGCCATCTCCTTGGCCTAGGTTGATGTCTCTGAGCTGTTGGGCACATATAGGGCATATCAATTTTATTTATAAATTAGTGGTTTCATTCATCTAAAAAATTGTAGCTTATAAATAATCATTTATAAAATTCTTTATAATTAGCTTTAAAATTTCCTTTTAATTCTTTTAAATTGTTGTGATGTTTGATATCCTTTTCTCTCTAATCTTGAATACTATGTTCTTTGAAACTATAAAATTGAATAAATTAAAAATCTCTTTTAAACCACAAAAAAAAAAATCAAAAGTCTATTGAAGAGTAAAAAAATTATCCATTTTAGACTTCATTAATTAATCTCTCGATCCAACATAATCTAGATTCAATTAATATTTTTTCATAATTCTTCACTGAAATCGTATTACACAATACATCTATATAATATTTTCATTTTTAATTTTTTTTAAAAAGTTTTCATAATTTCAAAATTATTTTTTATATAAATAAATTGGTCATCAAAACATTTTTAACATTTTATTTACAGAGAAAAACTTTAAGTTTTTATTTATAAATGACGTAAAGTTTTTTAAACTCAAAAAAATAGGATCAAATACCAAAAAGTCCCTTAAATACTTTTTAATACACATTTAATCCAAACCTTTTATTTTGTACAAAAAAGCCCCTTAAAAATTCGTTTAACTAATATTCTCTTATTTTTAAAGGTCTGTGTCAGTGGCATGGTGAAGGATTTTTTGGAGCAAAATAAAAAAAACTTGGATTAAACGTGTATTAAAAAATATTCGAGGGACTATTTGCTATATGCCCCCAAAAATATGTATGATTTTTTTATATAAAATACATATAGTTTTTTGAAGTTTTTATTTATAAACAATAGTTTTTAAGTTAAAAAAAAGTTTTCAAAATTTCAAATTTATTTTTAATATAAATAAAAATATTTTTTGCTTATAAAAACATTTTTAACGTTTTATTTATTGAAAAAAGTTTAAGTTTGTATCTATAAATGACATACAATTGTTTAAACTAAAAACAAATAAAAATATGTATAATTTTTTTACGTAAAACACCTAGAGCTGTTTTGAAGTTTTTATTTATAAAAAAATATTTTTATATAATAAAAATATTTAAAAATAGTAGATTGATTTTATTTATGAGATAATTAACCTTTATTGGCTTAAAAATAAGACATTGAATTTATAATATATATTAATTTTTATAATTATCATTATATTTATTTATTGTATATCGTCCGTGAATCGCATGAATTATATACTAGTGCATATTAATACAAGAGAATCTCTGCTTATTAATAAAATCCACAAATAGGGAGACGAGAAAAGGAGCACTGCCTTAATAACTTAGGGGCCGTTTGGTTCGCTACTCAGAAAACTCAATTTAAACAATATTTTTAAATACAATTTTAAAATTTAATTTTTTGTGTTTATAATTATTGGAGTGCGTTTCGTGAACTTGTTTTTAAATATAGTTTTTGAAAATTTAAAAAAATTAGCAATCTTGTATATTTATATTGTACGTATATATATGTGCGTGTGTGTGTGAGTATATATATATATATATATATATATATATATATATATATATATATATATATATATATATATATATATATATATATATATATATATAAAACTTTCATACATACATACATACATACATACAAGGTTCTAAAAAATGCGAGGCGTGACCAATGCGTCGAGGCTAAGCGTTAAGCCTTAGAAGCCTAGGCGGGCTTTAGGCTAAAAAGACGCGAAAAGGCGTTTAGGCCTTTTTTAATATATTTTAATATTTTTAACTATAACAAGACTATTAAAAATATTAAAATGGTAGATACCTTAAAATATCCCCAAATATATGCAAACTAAAACACTATTTTTTTAAATACTAAGATAAAGAAAAAGAAAAACGTGCATTTTTTTTTACGAGAGGCAGATAGGTTTGGGATACCATTTATCTTTTGATTGTTTTGAATGTGATATGGGTCCAATTTAAAAAAGAAAGTCTTTAAAAAGGGATATAGTTTCACTAAAGTTTTTTTTTTTAAAAAAGTGCCTCTTAAGCCTTACCAAGAATAAGACATAAAAGGCTTAAGGTATGGCGTCTCTCTCAAGCCTCAAGTCTAGGCACGCCTAGGCGAGCTTTTTAGAACACTGCATACATATATGCATACATACATCATAAAATACATACATCATAAATTATATACATGTACATTTAACATCATGTATTTTTAGGTATATTTAATATACATACATCAATTGATGATATTTTTAATACATATGTACTATATGTAAATTTAATATTATTCCATACTTTAAGAATACAAGTATAAAACTATATATAAGTATCATGTATCTATTGATAATATTATTTAACTTTATATTATTACATACACAAATTTATGTACATGTACATATATACATTTTATTTATAAGAATTACACATATTAATGTATTATGTATGTATATTATATATTAAGGTATAACTGCATTAAATATTAAGAATGAAAAATTGAGTTGAAAAGAAAAACAAAAGTTATAAAACACTTTAAATCTCTTTTCTGAAAAACTTGATTATAACACAAGAATATTATAATTCTATGTTTAAAAACAGGTTGTGAAATGCAGATTTTTATCATAATTGTATTTAAACACAGAAAACATAATTATAGTTGCAAACCAAACAGGCCCTTAACGACTAATGACATGTTTTAGAACCTTGTGATGTGATGCACGACATTACTATGATGGTGATATATTTTGTGACCTCAGAATCAAAATACCCTCTCCTAACTAATAATAAATGGTGAAAATAAAGGGGAAATATGGGATATTTTAAATCGAAAAAATTACAATTTTAGCCTCTATTACCTATTCACATAATTTTCTGCTTGTTTTAATAGTTTTGTCATAAATAGTATGTATGCTTTATAAAAAAGAAAGGAAACAATTTTTGTTTTCTGAAACAATTAGATTACTCTAAGATAAACAATTAAGGGTGTGTTTGATAACTCTTATTTTTCATGAAAAATGTAATATATCGAGTCATTATCCATCTTTTGGATGTTTGATAAACAAAATTTTCTATGGAACAAATTTCTTTAAAACAAGTCACGTATTCACTTTTTCCATAAAAAGTGGAATTACAAAACCTCCTCCCACCTTGCTATTCATTTTTCAAGGAAAATAATTGAAACACCAAAAAAATTGATAAAAAATCAAGAAAATGAATAAAAATCCAAAAATAAAAAAAATTCCAAAAAGTAATAAAAAAAGATACAGGAAATGAATAAAACCCAAAAAAATGAAAAAAATTCAGAAAATGAATAAAAATAAAAATAAAAAAGTAATGAAAAAAATAAAAAAGTGAATAAAAATTCAAAAATAATGAAAAAAATATATAGAAAGTTAATAAAATCTCAAAAATAATGAAAAAAAATCCAGCAAATGAAGAAAAACTCAAAAACAATGAAAATAAATCTAGAATGAGAAAAAAATACCCAAAAATAATGAAAAAAAAACAGAAAGTGAATAAAAACTGAAAAATAATGAAAAAAAAATCCCGAAAGTCAATAAAACTCCAAAAAAATGGAAAAAATCCGAAAGCTGAATAAAAACCCAAAAAATAAAAAAACAAATCCAGAAAGTGAATAAAACTCCAAAAAGAATGAAGTGAATAAGAGCCCCCAAAAAATGAAAAAAAAAGTGAATAAAACCTCCAAAACAATGAGCGAAATCTAGAAAGTGAATAAAAACCAAAAAATAATGAAAAAAAAATACAAAAAGTGAATAAAAATACAAAAAAAATGAAAAAAATATCTAGAAAGTGAATAAAATCTCAAAAATAATGAAAAAAATAGAAAATGAATAAAAACTTGAAAATAATGAAAAAAAACTCCAGAAAGTGAATAAAAAACTCAAATATAATGAAAACAAATACAGAAAGTGAATAAAAGCCTGAAAATAATGAAAAAAAAAATCCAAAAAGTGAATAAAAACTCAAATACAATCAAAAAAATATAGAAAGTGAATAAAAACTCAAATACAATGAAAAAATATGGAAAGTGAATAAAAATCTACAAATAATGAAAAAAATACAGAAAGTGAATAAAATCCCAAAAATAATGAAAAAAATCAAGAAAATGAATAAAAACCAAAAAATAACGAGTAAAATACATAAAGAGAATAAAAACTCAAAAATAATGAAAAAAATCTAGAAAGTGAATAAAAATTCAAAAATAATGAACAAAAAACATAAAGTGATTAAAAAGCAAAAAATAATGGAAAAAATCTTAAAACCCAAAAATATTGAAAAAAAATACATAAAGTGAATAAAATTCCAAAAATAATGAAAAAAATTCCAGAAAGTGAATAAAAACCCAAAAAATGAAAAAACAACAACATAAAGTGAATAAAAACCAAAAAATAATGAAAAATTAGAAAAAGTGAAAATAACCCCAAAAATAATGATAAAATAATTAAAAACCCAAAAATAATGAAAAAATACGAAAGTGGATAAAAAAGCAAATAAATATTGACCCCAAAAATAATTTAAAAAAACAGCCATAAATTATTAAAAGTTGAAAACTTATTAATTAAGAAAACAAATAACCGAAAATTAAAAAAATGCCCATTAAAGTAAAAAAACATAAAATAAATAAAAAGATACAGAAAATATATATTAGTCCCAGAATTAATTTAAAAGAACACCTGATTATTAAAAAAGCTCAGAAAAAAGAGAAATCAGTAAAGCACAAAAATAATGAAAAAAATAGAGAAAATGTATAAAATAAATTGAAAATAAATATTAACCCCTGAATTAATTTAAAATGACACTCCGAAATTTATTAATTAAGAAACAAATAAAAGAAAATGAAAAAGTGCTCAAAAAATTAAAAAAACAAAAATGAATAAATACCATAGAAAACTAATAAAAATGCAAATATTAGAAAAAATTTAACAAAAAAGAGAGAATTAAAAAAAAAGAACAAATCTGGCGATAGGGGGGACGAAACAGTTGGGGGTATGGGTGGGGGTGGGGGCGTAATGGATTTGGTTTTTATTCATTTTTTATTTTTTTCTTAATACTCTTAATACAATTTTTTGTTTTTTTATATTTATTTTTTAAAACTCGTTCTGGAGCTAATATTTATATTATGGTTTTTTTTATTCAATTTATGTATTTTTATTCATTTTTGTGTTTTTTTTATTTTCTGGGATTTTTATTAATTTTCTATTTTTTGTATATATTTTCTACTTTTTTTACATAGAATATATTGGGAATCAAACACGTAAAAGATGGAAAATATAACATTTTCCACCTAGAAAATAATTGCAATCAAACAACACCGACAATTTTTTGCATGGAAAATATTTTCAAGTTTTTAATTCCATGAAAATTGACTCTTAGCGCTTATTTTTCATCTTTTTTATCAAACACAGTCTAAGTGAATCATAAAGCGTAATAGGGAAAAAGAAACTGGGACCTAAAAATTCTAATGGGTGTATTAATTTGTGACAACAGTCAAACTTCCATATGTTGTAGTCTTATCAGGATATTAATTTAAATTTTCATTATGCTTTCCATTTCCTTCTAACTCTATATGACCTTACAACTATAAAACCATGTCAAAGACACTTTCCCAGTAAAAGGAAATTGTACATTTGAAATCCATTGTAGCATCCAAAGGAACAATCAATCACTTCAGGAAGAACTACGAGGAATTGCACCTGAAAAGGGCAATGTTGGAATTGGAAAACTTGTGAATATACCTGCCTCTTGTGTAGTTAGTTTTGCATTAACCATGGCATCAGTTCCTGCCAGTTCGGGAAAAGTGGTTGAGCTTAAAACGGTGTGAAGAGAATAAATATTAGAGTCCTTAATCTTGGAGATTGATGAATATGGTGTGGCTATTTGTGGTAAACATGTATGATTTGTGTTGGATAATATGTATGCAAATACATATATGGAACTCTTTCTATATCACAGTAATGTAAACTTCAATATAATAATGTAACTTCTTAATAGATTCTGGAAAACTTCAAGGAGTGATGTCACTTTTCTAAGTACAGTATTTTCCACACACAAATAACTTCAGTATACAAACGAAAATTCGCAAATCCGTACTCAAGATACAATGAAGCAACATGCACTGTCTGCAACTTGTATATTTGAAGACAGCCTTTGGATGCAGCAGCGAAGAACAGTCAATCAAGTTTTTATTCTGTTTATGTGCACAAAACATAATAAGATATTTTATATCTCCTGAAAATTATAAGAGAGTAATTGCAAGGGTTGAAAAATTCGGAACTGGGTTAATCTTAAAAAAATTAGTGCAATTTCGAAATAGGATGCCTTTATTTATAGGAAATTAAATGTTGTATCTTAGGGGTCATGAATATTGAGTTTTAACAGTCTTTACTTAATTTCGAAATGGTATGACTGTTAATTACCAATAGTTTTAAACCATTTCCGAACAGGTACAGTAATACCGAAACAGTATTACACGGACCCACCAAAAAAGTGACTGCGTTCGACCCGAACGAATCCTGCCAACCCGCTACCACTCCGAACACGCGTTATGCGAAGTGTAAAGTGTTTCACTAGCATCTCTACAGCCCACTACCCCGCATGCGCATGCGTACGGTGGTTCGCATCGTATTGTAGGTCTCTTGGATAGCCTCTTAAATGCTAGATGAAGTAACTCTTCATCTTTCATTTTTACTGATTAAGTGCACAGTTTCTTAATATTTTTCTAATGTGGGACTCAAATATTCCCCATTCATTTTAAAGCTTAGTGGGTATCACTTAGGTTTACTCATTTTTCAATGTGAGACACTCTCCTTTTTATATTGGGTAAGCTTCCTACTTTTCTTCACACACTTCTAATGTGGGATAATCTTTTAAGCTTTTACTCCCAAAGCTCTTAATCACTTATTTTAAAAATTCTCCAACATTCCTCCACCATTTTCAAAAGAAGTTTTGTAAATCTTTGATTGTCTGTACGACTGTATATAAGTACTGGTGTCTCATGACTGGAACCAATACCCTGTGAAGATTCGTCAAGGCTAACCATGAAATTATAGTAGACTTATCTTTGAACTATAAATCCATATTGATCAGCCGAATTTGTATACACACACAAATCTTTTAGTCACTGATTATCTATATAAGCCGACACATGTATTAGGCCTTGTGTCTGTACCTTGATTTCATGAGTGATTTAGAGTCAAGCGCAATTCTCATAGAAAGCAGCACCACTTCCACACTCATATAGGTAAAGTATCATAGGTGTCCATGTAACTTAAAACACCATAAGTCTATTAAGATCAAATGCATCCTCATTCGTTTATTCATTACATGTACTAAGCATTTATCTTTAGGATGTTTGATTTGTAGTGCTTGCAACCACGTCATATGATGTACTTTAATCATTGAACTTGAGACTTTAATATATCAAGTTTCAAGTTGAGTTTTCATCAAGAGTGATTATAGTTAATGGGCTTTAGTCCCATCCCTAATGATGTCTTAGACACCAGTCCTCTTGCAAGACCTTTTGTAAAAGGATCAACTAAATTTTGACTTGATCTTACATAATACATTGGGATTACACTATCTATAATCATTTGTCTGACATAATTATGTCTCAGGCCAATACGTCTAGATTTTCCATTGTACATTTTAGTATAAGCTCTGAAAAGTATAGACTCACTATCGCAATGTATAGATATTGGAGGCGTTGGTTTTGACCAAACTCGAATTTTAATCAATAAATTACTTAACCATTCTGCCTTGTAAGGACATTTTTCTCATGTCCAACATGTTACATTTGTGTATGTCGTACGCCGCTACATTTGGCACGTCACCTCACGATCTCACATGATGGCCTCTATCCAAATTTCAGGAATCAAGCATTCAACATCTCCATTAATGTGTCGCACATCTGCCTCAACGACTTCACGTTCTAAGATTTTAGGGACTTAATGCAAGTGGTACGCAAGGGAAGTCAAAACAGTGAAATAAGGCTTGATAGGGAAGTTCAAGGGCATTTTCGTAATTTCACATCCATATTTCGGAGGTCTGGTGAACTATAAAGTTGAAGATCTCGCCTCAACGAAGATACTGGAAAAAACGGCACCTTAATCCGAGCTACGGTGAAGGAGTTATGACCTTTTGAAGATAGAGAAAATTCCTTAAAGAATGCTTTTTTTTTGTACGCTGGATAGAATTTTAGAGTTTTAAGAACGTGGGACTCTTCATATTTTTTCCTATAAATACCAACTTCGGGGGAGTTGTTTTGCAAGACTTTAGAAGACATTTTTTAGAGTCCAAATACCTCTAGTCTTCATATTTTTGAGTCCCAAGACTCATGTTTTGATTCACACAATTGCCGAACCTTTGTGAATCTTTTTGGTAACCCAAGAACACAACCTTGTGTTTGTTCAAACCTTTGTGGAGAGATCTTTGCAACCGAGGGCTGCGTGTCATTGCTGAGGGAGTCTCTACAAAGTTTTATGGTTGCGTGTCATTGAGGAGTGCTGCGGTTCTTCCTTTGTTGATTGGACTGAGGTTCATGTGGGTTCGCTGCGTGTGGATTCATTGCTGACGACACCGACTGACGCCTGCGGGTATTCGCGTGTCACTGTATTTCATTGTAATCTGTGTAAGTTGCGATTTACTTATTATAGTGAAATAAAAGGTTTTGCCCTGCGGGGATTTTTCCTTAACTTTGTGTCGCATGCTTTATTTATGGTTTGACACACACACACGTAGTTGTTTGTTTATGGGCTGTTTCTAAATAGACTCGAATTAAATAAGGGTTACTTGGAATCTTGCGAATTTAATTTAATTTTAATCAATTATCACACACCGAACCTATCCGGTTTTTTCAAATTGGTATCAGAGCAGGTTACGCTAATTTATCGCGTATTCCTATTTTCCGCAAAAATTGTGTGATATTGATTTTTTTTTTAAAAATCAGTTTTATGAAAAATCGCAATTTTTTAATGAAACGCCCATTTAATGAGGAGCCTATTTTTGAAAAATTTCACGACCGTGCTGAAAAATTAAAAAGTTTGAATTTGAAACTTTGCAAAAGAATTAAAGTTTTGGAAAAACAAAATTCTCTCTTTAAAAGTAAGATTGAATATTTGCAAGAGTTTCAAACTCAAAGTGATATTTGTCATGAGCACTTTGGTAATTTGTGTACTGATTTTGATTCTTTAAAAATTGCCAAAAAGAAGAGTGATGAGAGAGTCCTAGTTTTAGAGAAGGAATTGGAGGACTTAAAAAATTCTAGGGTTCCTGTTTGTGCCGTCGAGGATAAAAAATTAATCGATGATTTTACGGCACGCGAAAAGACTCTTAGGAATAAGTTTGTTTTAATTGAGGGGGAGCGTGATAAACTGTTAAGTTTAATTGATAATTTGAAGTTGACGTCCCTTTATTTGGAAGAGTCTAATTCTTTGCTTGAGTAAAAAATTTTGAAGTTAAAAAATGATTTGACAGACTCAAGTAGGTTTGATAGTGATGGTAATGGCTCATCGTGTTCTCATGCTTCTAATGCTAAAGCCAAAACCATTATTTGTTTTAGAGGGTCAACTAATTCTAAGGACGCTAGAAACGATCACACTTTCGGTGTCATCCCACCCGTTTACACATGCTCATATTGTGGTAGGAATGGTCACCTTAGGCGATTCTGTTTTGATCTTGGAAGAGGTTTTAGGAATTCGAAGTCTAGTATTTTGTTGGTTCCCAAAACCCCTTGTCGACGTGTTTCATCTATTTGAGTTAGGAAATCACTTTTGGAGGAACTAAATTTTAGACAAGTTGATTCCCGTTTGCTTGCACATGATTCTTCTCTTGCCATATCATATAGATGATTGTGTTTGCATGTTTGTCATACGCTAGTTATGCTTTTTGATATATTTTTGCTAGCGTTGTGACATGTACTTTTTGTATATATTTTTTTGAAAAATTTTGAAAAATACAAAAAGATTTTTTTTGTTGCACCGTTTATGGATGAACACTTTGGATGACCGAGTCACAACATCATTCCATTTTTTCATGTGACTATTTGATAGTGTTTTGAGACAATAGGTCAATTCATCCATGTGCTTTATAATGTTTGGAGTCATTAAGATGTAATTAAGTGTTACTTCCTACATGTTTGACTCATATTTCCTTTATTGCACACATGCACGGATTTGTTTGATTATTGTGCTTGTCTTATCACATGTTGGTTGGGTGTTTTCACTCCAATCCTGTCTTTAAAACGAACCAAGCGCGATAATTTTTATAAGGAAATTGTGCATATAAAAACCGTTTTCTGAGTTTGTGTGCTTTCTTTAGAAACGGGGAAGGGCTGCGAAAGGTTCATTTTACCTTTGCGAATACTAAGCCACTGTTAAATTGGACCTTAAAAATTGAGGAATTTTATTATCCGGGGTCCAAAGAGGTTAAAAGAGCCCGAAAAAAATTTAAAGGCAATAAAAAGATATTCATGCCAAAATATGGGCCATTTAGGTTTTTGCACCAATTCTCCAAAGTTTGAGAATTTAGATTACCTCTAAAAGAATATATATATATATATATATATATATATATATATATATGAGGGAGTTTGGTTGGAGAATTTAAAACGGGTTTGCACGTCCTTGAAATGCTTGAAAATGCGCTACATAGTTTTGGACGTTATTGGTGTGGAAATCACTTTGACTTTGATTTGTTGATTTGCATAAGACGATGTCATCTAAATTCAACAATTTTTTTTTACACTTAAGGATACTTTTGATGTTCATTCGTTAGGGGTACACATATGCATCGTGCACATATGATTGATTGAGTTGATTTACCTATCGAATGTGTTCACACCCATTCATTCCGTTTCCATGACTTGGTTGTTTGAGTTTAAATCCATGGTGTGATTTTTGTATCATGTTTTACATTTTTTTTTCAAAATGGTGTCTATTTTTTGTATAAAAAATTGAAAAAAAATCAAAAATAGTTTGTGTATTTTTTGTATACCGTGACACCCCGATTTTGCTTATTTGATTCATTCTTCTTATTTGTCTATTTGGGAACATCATAAAAAGAGGGAGAAAGAATTATCTTATCTTATTCTGGGGGAGTTTGAATTTTGGGGGAGTTTTTTGAGATTTGACTTATGCTTATCATATATTGGTATCTATGTTTATCTCATTTCAAACTCGATACGTCACTTGGTATTTTTCTTTATCTCATGTGTGTAGGTACTACATTGATGATCTCTGAATTGCACACTCTGATGAGAAAAGATTTGAGATTCCTGAAGATTTAAAGAACAAACGATGAAGACTATTCATTTGTACCTTTTCCAGTTTTGGGTTCATGGGAGGGTAGATTTGTATAGGCAATTTCATATTTGAGAATTCGGATTTTTTATGTATGTACCGGCATAGACATAGGGGGATATTTGTAAGGACATTTTTCTCATGTCCAACATGTTACATTTGTGTATGTCGTACGCCGCTACATTTGGCACGTCACGTCACGATCTCACATGACGGCCTCTATCCGAATTCCGAGAATCAAGCATTCAACATCTCTATTAATGTGTCGCACATCTGCCTCAACGACTTCACGTTCCAAGATTTTACGGACTTAATGCAAGTGGTACGCAAGGGAAGTCAAAACAGTGAAATAAGGCTTGATAGGTAAGTTCAAGGGCATTTTCGTAATTTCACATCCATAGTTCGGAGGTCTGGTCAACTAGAAAGTTGAATAACTCGCCGCAACGAAGATACTGGAAAAAACTACACCTCAATCCGAGCTACGGTGAAGGAGTTATGACCTTTTGAAGATAGAGAAAATTTCTTAAAGAATGATGTTTTTTTTTGTACGCTGGATAGAATTTTAGAGTTTTAAGAACGTGGGACTCTTCATATTTTTTCCTATAAATACCAACTTCGGGGGAGTTATTTTGCAAGACTTTAGAAGACGTTTTTGAGAGTCCAAATACCTCTAGTCTTCATATTTTTGAGTCCCAAGACTCATGTTTTGATTCACACAATTGCCAAACCTTTGTGAATCTTTTTGGTAACCCAAGAACACAACCTTGTGTTTGTTCAAACCTTTGTGGAGAGATCTTTGCAACTGAGGGCTGCGTGTCATTGCTGAGGGAGTCTCTACAAAGTTTTATGGCTGCGTGTCATTGAGGAGTGCTGCGGTTCTTCCTTTGTTGATTGGACTGAGGTTCATGTGGGTTCGCTGCGTGTGGTTTCATTGCTGACGACACCGACCGACGCCTGTGGGTATTCGTGTGTCACTGTATTTCATTGTAATCTGTGTAAGTTGCGATTTACTTATTATAGTGAAATAAAAGGTTTTGCCCTGCGGGGATTTTTCCTTAACTTTGTGTCGCATGCTTTATTTATGGTTTGACACACACACACACGCACACGTAGTTGTTTGTTTATGGACTGTTTCTAAATAGACTCGAATTAAATAAGGGTTACTTGGAATCTTGCGAATTTAATTTAATTTTAATCAATTATCACACACCGAACCTATCCGGTTTTTTCATGCCTCTTTACTAATTGCATCTAATGCTACATACTCAGCTCCCATAGTAGAATCAGTTATACAAGTTTGTTTCTTTGATCCCCAAGAAACAACTCCTCCATCAAGAGTGAAAATCCATCCACTTGTTGAGGAATGATCCTCCCACTCAGTTATCCAACTAGCATAAAAAACACCTTATAATACTGAAGGATATCCACTATAGTATATACCATAGTCCAGAGTTCCATTATGTATTTGCATACTTATTATCCAACAATCTAAATACAGTAATACTAAAAATGGAAGACTCTTCCAAATCACTTCGAAAAATAACTGAAGGATTTGTCAAATTGGATCGTTTTGATGGTGATAATTTTCTGCATTGGCAGAAAAATGTTCACTTTCTTCTAATAACATTAAAGATTGTGTACGTCTTGTCAAAATCGAAACCAAATGAAGAAGAAAATGAAGCCGTGGAACCGACGAGGCAACACACAAATGGGAGATCGGTGATTACGTGTGTCGTGGTCACATTCTCAATGCACTTGCTGATAATTTGTTCAACTTGTACCAAAATGTTGGGACTGCGAAAACTTTATGGGACACATTGGAAACCAAATATCTTACGAAAGACGCTACAAGTAAGAAGTTTCTTATCGGTTAGTTTTTAAGCTTTAAAATGCGTGATAATAAGCCTGTGCTAGAACAATTTCATGACATCCAATGCATCTTAAATCATTGCAAGATTAAAAATTGAAATATGGATGATAATCTAATTATTTGTGCCATAATTGAAAAACTTCCTCCTTCATGGAAAGATTATAAGAAAGAACTCAAACGCAAAAAGAAAGATCTTTCACTTGAAGAATTAAAGACTCATTTAAGAATTGAACAGGAGTCTCGAATTCTAGATGGTAGAGAGGAACAGGAAAATTCTATTTCTAAGGTCTATGTGTTGGAGGAAGGAAACGTGAAAATATGGCAATCATGGAAAAAATAACAAGCGAAAGAATTATTCAAATAATTCTAAAGCAAACAAAAAGAAGAAAGGACATTATTTTCATTGCAACAAACCAGGTCACTTCAAGAAGTATTTTCGTGAGTTCAAGAAACTAAAGGAAAAAGGAGGGACATCAGAAACAAAGCAATTTTTTTTTGCTATGATATTCGAGGCAAATATGCTTGGAGAAGACAACTCTTGGTGGATTGGTTCTGGTGCCACAAGGCATGTTTGTAAGGACAAGAGCTTGTTCTCTGCCTATGAAACTGTGGAAAGAGATGTTCTCTATATGGGTAATTCTTATACTGCTACGGTTAAGGGCAAAGGGACAGTGGATTTCGAATTCTCTTCCGGAAAAATCCTTAGTCTCACTAATGTCTTTCATGTTCGTGATGTTAGAAAAAATTTAGTTTATGGAAGTCTTCTTAACAAATTTGGCTATATACGTGTATTTGATTTAGACAAATTTATTCCTACTAAGAGTGGTACCTTTGTAGGTAAAAGCTATTTGTATGAGGGCATATTTAAGCTCAATATCAATGAAAAAGATTATTCTCCTTATATCATTGATTATCTTTCATTATGGCATAGTCGTTTAGGACATATTAATACAAAGAAAATGCATTTCATAGTTAATTTAAATTTAATTCCTAAATATGAGAATGATATGAATGAAAAGTGTAAAATATGCATGCAAAAAAAATAGCAAGATTACCTTTTCCAAAAATATAAAAAAATACATGTTTGTTGCAATTAGTACATAGTTATGTTTGTGATTTGCATGGAACACCTACTAGAGGCGGTAGTAAATATTTTGCTACATTGATCGATGACTTTTCAAAATATTGTTACGTATATCGTTTAAACTCTAAGGATGACGTGCTTAATAGATTTAAGACATATAAAAATAAAGTTGAAAATCAATGTGAAACTAAAATCAAATGTCTTAGATCTGATGGAGGTGGTGAATATCACTTTCCTCAATTTTGTGAAGATATGGGTATTATACATGAAGTTACTGCACCTTATACACCACAACAAAATGGAGTATAAAAAAAAAAAATAGGACACTAACTGAAATGATTAACGCTATGCTTTCTTATTCTGGTTTAAGTAAAGGGTTTTAAGGAGAAGCACTTTTAACTGCATGCCATATTCTGAATTGGATATCTGTTAAAGATAATAAGAACACTCCTTATGAATTATGGAAGAATAGAAAACCTAATTTAGGTTATCTTAAATTGTAAGACTACCTAAAGCTAAGAGAAAGAAATTAGGAAGCAAAGACGTTGAGTGTATTTTCATAGGTTATGCACAATATAGTAAAGCCTATAGATTTTTGGTTAATGAACCTAATGATTCTGTAGAGGTAAATACTATAATTGAGTATTGAGATTCAATTTTTTATAAACAAAGGTTTTCTTCTACTCCTAGAATAAATAATGAAAAAGAAGTAAACACTCCTTCACAATTACCTGATACTCCACCAATAGAACAATAAGAGATTAGAAAAAGTAAAAGACCTAAAAAAGAAAAAAGCTTTGGTCCTGCCTTTATAGTCTGTCTTGTTAAGGGAACTAGAGACACACCTTGCAATCGATTTGCTTTGATTCTTAGTGTTGAAACATACCCACAAACTTATAGTGAGGTAATTAAGTCTGTAGCTTCACCATTTTGGAAAGAAGCTATAAATGATGAAATGGATTCAATCATGGGAAATAAAACTTGTAAGTTAGTAGATTTACCTCCAGGATCTGAACCTATCAAGTGTAGATGGATTTTTATAAAGAAAATGAAAGGATGTATCTCAGGGGTCATGACTGCTGAGTTTTAACAGTCTTTACTTAATTCTGAAATGGTATGACTGTTAATTACTAACAGTCTTAAGCCATTTACGAACAGGTACAGTAATACCGAAATGATTTTACACGGACCCACCAAAAAAGGGACCGCATTTGACTCAGACGAATCTTGGCAACCCGCTACCACTGTGGACACGCGACATGCTAAGTGCAAAATGCGCCACTAGCTCCTCCATAGCCCACTTCCTCGCACGCTCACGCCCGTGTGCATGCGTGTGGAAGTCTCTTGAATAGCCTTTTAAATGCTAGATGAAGTAACTCTTTATCTTCCATTTCCACTTATTAAGTGCACGCTTTCTTAATATTTTTCTAATGTGGGACTCAAAGGTTATCCATTCCTTTTATAGCTTAGTGGGTATCACTTAGCTTTACTCATTTTCCAATGTGGGACACTCTCCCTTTTATATTGGGTTAGCTTCCCAACTTTCTCTACACACTTCCAATGTGGGACAAGCTTTTAAGCTTTTACTCCCAAAGCTCTTACTCACTTATTTTAAAAATTCTCCAACATTCCTCCACCATTTTCAAAATAAGTTTTGTAAATCTTTGATTGTTTGTAAGACTGTATATAAGTACTGGTGTCTCACGACTTGAACCAATAGCCACTACAAGAATTTTCACAATTAGCAACATAACAACACAAGCTATTTGTTGTCAAAGATACCCTTTTGACAACAAAATCTTAATTATGTTGCCAAAAGCCCATTTTACATTGTACTTTTGGCAACATAAAATAAAACTTGTTGCCAAAGGTAAAAATTTCAAGCGAGAAGCTAGAAAAATAAAAAGGGGGGAAATTTTAGCTTTTAGCATCATATTTGTTTGTTTCCAAACATGACTTAACTTTTGGAAACATAGGAGTGTGTTGAGAAAAATATCATACTTTTGGCAATAAAGAAAATTGTAATGCCAAAAGTATTTTATTTCACTTGTTACTTATTTTTGTTGTGTGTTAACTAAAAAGCTAAAGAAAAAACCTTTGCTCTCCCTAACCTCCGCTCAGCGAAAACATGAGCCCTAACTGTGACACCCCGCTTATTAACTGTGGGTACTTAGTTGAAAAGTAAGATAGTGACATCTAAAATAACTTTAATGTGTGAAGAATTAAATATAAAATCAGAAAACCATAAGTGGTTATTTGATATAAAACATTTAGTAATGTATTTCGTGGGCGGTATGGGTGAACACATCGAGTTAGTGTGAAAAAGGAAACTTGATATGGTTAGTTAAGGGGGTAGCTTAACTAGAGAGGGTTAGAAGGCAACGTTAGGTGTGCACATTAGATGAGAGGTGAGATTTACTCAAGAGAGTGCGACGCTAGCTTAAATATGAAAAGAGTGCATGCATATTTAATTATTGCAATTTAACTTCTTGCTAAATATTTTCAAAATATTTTACTTGGGCTCTGACCCGTGTTAAAATATTTTCCAAAACATTTTAGGTGTCCATCCACAAGGACCCACAGTTTGAGGATTCTATATAGGGATGCGTAGCTGCAGCCCATGTGGAAGTTGCAGGACTTTGTTATAGACGCTTCGTTAATTTGTTTCTAGTATAGGGACTTTACTTCAGTATTCATTTGGGCATGTCGCCCCCAGATTTTGTATTCAATTTATTTATTGGACTTTGTGTATCCAGGTTATTGTTCCCGTTACTGTTGTATTTTATTATTTAACTGATAGTGGATTTGGTTATCTTCATTTATAATATTCATCTGTGTTTGATTTAATTATCATGGTGTGTTGATGGATTAATTTATTATTTATTTTCGCATGTTGTTAATTATTGAAAGATAAAATGTGGCGCCGTTCTAATTAAATTACTAGGTGGTTAGTAACTTTAATTGTTTTCGACAGTGATGCTAAGAATGATCCATATGAGACCAACGTTTTATTTTAATTATGGCCTGGCCACCTGGTATTTTAATAGGCGGGGTGTCACAATAACCTCTCTCCCTCCGGCTACCCACCTCTGCTCTCCCTCTCGCTATAAACCTCTTAAGACCTCGGCTACCTAAGCTATAAAAAAAACTTCCAGTAAGATTTGTATTTTCTATATAGGACTTCGGCTACCTCGACTACCTCGGCTCACTCCGCCTCTGCTCTCCCTCCGGCCATTGTAAGTTTCTTTTCACTTATTTCTTTCCATTAATTTTGTAGATTGAGAATACTTTAAACAGTATTCTTTATTCATTTGGTGGGTTTGAATCTCTAGTTTTATTCATTTGATGATTAAGAATATTTAAAACAGTGTTCTTTAATTCATTTTATGTGTAATTGCTTAAATTTGTTTGATTTGGTTTATTTTTATTATTTGAAAACAGAATATTGTTAATTAAGCTTTGATTTTGGTGGATTTTTTACTAGAGCTAATTAATTGATTGGATATGGGAAATATAGTGCTTAATTTGCAGATTGAGTATACTTAAAACAGTGTTCTTTATTCATGATTGAGAAAAAATATGTTAGTAATTTAGTGTTGATTATCTTTTTTCTTAATAAAAAAATTAGTTTTCCCTGAAATTAGGACCTTGTGTTTTAAATAAGGGTTTGTCTCCCAATTTAGATAAATGATTCATTTGGGTTGTTCCTATATTGTCAATATAATCAAATTCTAGAAATAGCTATTCATGATTGGTACAGAGAGAAAAAAAGGAGATAATAGAGGTTTACACTGCTTATTGAAGGTAATTAAGTTTCTAATTATTATTATGTTTATTGATATATATTTTTTAGATTGGGGTTTGAATCTGTAGTTCCATTCATTGATGGTTGAGATTATTTATTATGGTGTTCTCTACTTCATTATATGTGTAGTTGCTTAAATTTATCTGATTTAGTTTGTTTTTAGTATTTGAAAATAGATTGAAGTTAATTAAGCTTTGATTTTGGTGGGTTTTTGACTAGATCTAATTTATGGATTGGATATGGTATATATAGGTCTTAGTTTGCTGATTGAGTATACTTTAAACAATGTTCTTTATTTATTTTGTGTGTAATGAAGTCTATAATTAATTATCTTTTCAATTTATATATATAATATACACACATAGCCAACAAGTGCGGGCCCAATTAACGGGTTTACTAACGGACCACCTCAAAACGACTTAGTTTTAGTGTGAAAATAAGGGTGAGATTACAAGAAAACTCCTCACTTCACCTAAAAACACCCCAAAACTACGTTAGTTGAGTTAGTGCTTTAGTATCCGTTATAATATTAAGTTATATATTTGTAATGAGCCATTTTTTGTTAACGGTTATAATTTAAAAGCGTTCAAGCTTCTGGTTGACCTCTCCGGCTCCATCTCCATTTTTCCTCTCTCCGGCTCCAACTTGCTAGTAACTTGTTAACTCATCCATCATTTTTTTTTAATTTGACATAATTGGTTTGAAATTTCAACGATGTTTAGATTTATGTTTCCATTCAAGAATTTTTTAAACTTATAATTTATGTTATTTCCCTTTTTTCAGTTTATAATATTCAAATTAATGTTTAGAAGATATGTACATTTCTATTTAATTATAGTTTTAATAGTATTTTTACAAGGGGTTAGTTGTGGTCTAAGAATTTAAAAGTAAAGTATAAATACTATTATTTGATTGGTTGTTTTAATGTGGTGAGCAATATAACTTTTAAAGCATTAATTAAAAGTAGGGTAAATTATACATAGTAATAAACCTCTTAAGTTACACATAGTGTGCATAGATACTAGCCTTCTAGTTTTTATGCGTACATATTCAATAGCCTTTAGACCCATTAGAGAGTCATTACCCCTATAATGAGATCTCTCAAATTGTCCTGTTTGGACAGTTTGGGACTACATAGTTTCTATATAATAATGTACTTAGTGGCGTACACTTGTTACTTTTGGGGGAACTTCTGTTGCCGTCTTTTAATGTTCTCTGGGTACAAACTAGATTGATGTGGTGTTGAGTGTTATTTCAATTGAAATAACATGAACACTTGCGAATATATGTCGTGTACTTGGAGAACTATGGGGATATGCTGCCAAAATTTCTTCAAATTGAAACAATATGGATGAGCTGCTAAGTGTGTTACAGAAATATGCGGTCTTGAATGGGATATGACCACTCACCTTTTAAAGATGGAGGAGATACGATTATATTATTTTATACGAGATACACAAGGAAATAAATTGTAACTTCTAAGTAAAAGTTAATTCATCATTTGCTATTTATGTACTCTCTCAATTAGCGAATATGTAGGGGGTCAATAAGAGTTTAAATTATATTGCTTTGTATGAACTATACAAGGAAAAAATGTAACTTTTAAGTAAAATTTAATCCATCTATTGTTGTTTATGTAATCTTTCAATAAACATATATGGAATAAGTGGACAAGAGTTGGATGACACTTAAGCATAAAGTAGGTGAGTGGTATCGTGAGGGCGCTAAGTCTTTTGTTGACAGAGCAATGACCAAAGTGAGCCAAAATGGTACAATTCAATGCTCGTGTAATAATTGCAGTAATCGTTATCAGCACATTGACCATGTTGTGATGTATCATTTAGTACGACATGGCATAATGGAAAGTTATAAGATCTGGGTTCATCAAAGGGAATCTATTTTGCAACACCAAATTGATGAATCTGAAGATGACACGAATGCTGAAATTGGTGATAAGGAAGTCGAGGATGACGATTTCCCTGAATTAGTAGAAGACTATTGTTAGGGGACTTATACGGGGCATGATTCATGGGATTTTGGGATAGGCGAAGCATATGAGAACACTAAAATGAAAGATGTGCAAAATATCAAAAAACTACTAAAGGCTGCCCAATATGAGGTGTTCCCGAGCTGCAAAACATATACACAATTGATATTTGTGATTACAATGTTTCATTTTAAGGTTGTGGGTAAATGGAGTAATAAGTCATTTGACATGTTGATGGAGGTATAAGTGGATCTTTTTCCTGGAGGGAATTTGGTTCCGAAGTCGAATTATGAAGCCAAAAAGCTACTACGTGAATTGGGCTTGGGATATGAGACAATCCATGCATGCCAACATGATTGCGCTCTCTTTTGGAAGGAGAATACTTCTCTTAATAATTATCCGCTATGTGGGGAGTCTAGATACCAGCCCAATTTTGGCAATGGTAAGAAGATCCCTCAAAAGGTACTACACTACTTTCCATTAATGCCTAGGTTGCAAAGATGGTTTATGTCAAGGAAGACGGCTACAGGCATGAGTTAGCACAGTGATAAGCGCGTGGATGATGGGATATTGAGGCATCCGGCTGATAGTTAGGAGTGTAATAACTTTGATCGGTGTTATCCTGATTTTGCTAAGGATCCCCGTAATGTGAGGCTAGGCCTCGCCACCAATGGGTTCAACCCTTTTGGGAACATGAGCACCTCTTATATCATGTGGCCTATGGTAATGATGCCATATAACATGGAACCCTGGACCTACATAAAGGATCCATTTTTCATGATGAATTTACTTATTCCTGGGCCTAATGCCCCAGGTAAAGAAATTGATGTTTACATGCGACCATTGATCGATGAGTTGAACGAGTTGTGGGAAATGGTGTACTCACTTATGATGCATCTACTCAACAAACATTTCGGATGCATGCAGTTGTAATGTGGATGATAAATGACTTTGCTACCCATGGTAACTTATCCGGGTGGAGTACAAAAGGTTATCTTGCTTGTCCCCCATATAATGAGGATACATTATCTCAATGCCTGCGAAGTAAGATTGGCTACTTGGGCCATCAACGTTACCTTCCCGAGGACCATACTTGGAGAAGTAGTAAGGCATTTAACGGTATGTCTGAGAATCAAACTCGATCCTTGGAGTTACCAGTGGGAAAAGTACTAAATTAATTTAATTTCTTGTCAAATGTCAGGTTTAGAAAGCATTCGAGCAACAAGAAAAGGCCTCGTGACCCAACAGAATTGAACTAGACAAAGAAAAGCATTTTATACGACCTCCCGTATTGGAAAACACTAAAGCTTCATCACAATCTTGATGTGATGCACATTGAGAAAAATATATGTGATAATTTACTTGGAGCAATATTAAACATGGATGGGAAGAACAAGGACACAGAAAAAGCACGCCTTGATCTAGAAGATATGGGCCTAAGGGCGGAATTGCACTTACAAAAGCATCCTGATGGGTCTTATGTAAAGCCTCCCGCAATATATATATTAACCCCAAAGGAGAAGGAGTGTTTTTATGATTTTTTGAAATCAGTTTAGTATCCAAATGGCTATACTGCAAGCATCTCAAGATGTGTGACTACAAAGGCTGGAAAATTATTGGGCCTTAAAAGTCATGATTGCCATGTCTTGTTACAACGAATTCTTTCCATTGGGATGCGTGGATACCTTCCTAAAGATATTTGTATACACTGGCTGAGTTGGGTGAATGGTTTCAAGAGTTTTTCTCCAAAACATTAGTACGGGTGGATTTGGAGAAATTAGAGGAACGCATAATTCTGATACTTTGCGAAATGAAAAAGATTCCCCCCAGCATTCTTTGATGTAATGGTCCATTTGACGGTTCATTTGGCACGTGAGGCCAAACTTGGTGGACCAGTTGTTTATCGATGGATGTTTCCAATTTAAATGTAAATGCAACTATTATAACGTTAATTTAGTTTAATATGTTGAAAGATGTGTAAAATGTGTAATATTCATCTAACTATTATTAATTTCAAGGTTTCTTGGAACTTTGAAATAATTTGTATCTAACCGAGCCAGGCCTCAAGGTTCCATTGTGGAGATGTTCATCATGAAAGAGTGTTTGACTTTTCGCTCAATGTACTTGAGCCATATTGAAACTGTATTGAACAGAGAAGAGCGAAATTGTGATGGTGGAAAATATGGCTTGGGGCTAGCTGTCTTTAACAAAAACGTCCATCCTTTCGGATGTATCTCAAGGTCTATTGATGTGTCTGAAAACGAGCTCAATATGGCTAAGTAGTTTGTGTTGTATAACACTGATGAGGTTGAGTCGTATCTAGAGTACGTGTTTCAAATTTATAATATTCATGATATTGAATATTTTTGTTTGATTATCCATTTTATTAATAAATTAAATTTCTCTAATTAGGAAACACAAAAATCTACTTCAAATTCCAAATGGACGTGACATAACTCAAATTCAACGTGAAATTTTTTCAAAGTGGTTTAAAGAACGGGTAAGATATATAAAGAAAGTTACTTTGATTCACTTTAACATTAATTTAATACGACTTTCATATGTTTTTTATGTAGATGAATCTTTTACGAGCGCAAGGGTCCCCCAAAGAAAATGATGAGCCCTGGTCATTAGCAAATGGACCTAACGTGATAATGAATCTGTATTCCGATTGCATTTGCAATGGAGTTCAATTCCATAATAGGGACCGAGACATTCATCCTAGGAATCAAAATAGTGGGTTGGTCTCTAAAGGGGAACACGAGGGTCGTGAGCTAGACTTTTACGGTTACTTGTGCAAAATTTATGAGATGAAATATATTTACTGGTATAAAGTCATTTTGTTCCAATGCGAATGGTTCAACACCAGTAGTAGGAAGACAGTGCGCACGGATTCAGATTTTAATAGTATTGATGTCAGGAGTCGGTGGTATAAAGATGATCCATTTGTTTTTCCTAGTAAGGTTCAACAAGTTTTCTATGTTAATGATATAAAGTTAGGTGCACATTGGCAAATCGTACAAAAAGTCCAACATCGGGGAACTTGGGATGTACCGGAGTCGGATGACGATGATACCGGGGCAACAAAATTGCATGGATCTGGTGACGTGTTCCAACAAGTCGAAACAACAAATATTATTCCAGTCGTCGATAAAGATACTACTACTGAATTTCATAGGAATGATGCGATTCTTGAGGTTATTCTTAGTGATAGGGTTCTGCATCCAATAGGGGAAAACATTGATGATGATGATGATGATGATGTCGTTGACGATGAAACAATGTTAGAGAATGGAGATAACGAAGATGGGGAGAAAATGGCTTATGATTATGATATTAATACCGATATGTAATATTAAATGTTTTGCTCCTATTTTGTTTTGTATGTGGACAAACTTTATATGTTTCCATGTAGTGTAATTCATTACGTGCGGTATCAAATTAGTTTTATCAAATTAGAAAATGGAGATAACGAAAAATATGGGGAGAAAATGGATTATGATTATGATATTGATACCGATATGTAATGTTAAATGTTTTGTTCCTATTTCATTACGTGTTGTTTCAAATTATTTTTATCAAATTTTATTAATCAAGTTATATGTTTCCATCTAGCATAATTTGTTATGTAATGTGATGTTCATTTTATTTTATTTTATTTTATTTTTGTGTTTAGTCGAAAAATATGCCTCCAAAGGAAAAAATATGGCTTCAACCTAGACATACGGGTCATATGATGTTAGCATATGAGAAATAAAGGCTCAATAATATTAAGAAGAATCAATTGTGACTAAATGCTTTTGGTGCCTAATGAGATCAGATTCAGTAAGAATCAAAATTTTAATAAAAATGTACAAGATGATGTTGAGTACAAATTGTCTGAGGGTGAGGAGGATCTTAATTCTCCCAGTGGTGATGATGTCAGTGATGATAATAATGTGTATTCTAATCCTCCAATGGAGAAGGTAATGCATGCATGGTAGTATAATTGAAATTAAGTTTATGTTCATTACCTTAATTTAATTTAAAGTACATATATAGATTCTATACATTTTTTGCATCACTAATTAAACTCTATTTTGTATTGGCATTGGCAGGTCTCGAACATGGCGCCTGTACAACATTATTTCATCGTTCTCCCTCCCCCCGACGACAGAAGCCTCATTTGAGGAGGCACTCAACTCCCAAATCAATATGTCACGAGTACCACTAGTGAGAAACAATGCAAGTAAGTTTAGATTGTTTAAATCTAAACTTCTCTCTCCGTGTATTTAGCTTTTTTTTAAAAAAAATTAATAGGTTCTTCTCTCCCCTATATCTCCCTCTCCCGTTTATGTTTTTTATTTATGTTTTGTAATTGGGTCTTAAATCTAACATTTTATCTTCGTTTCTTAGGTCATGGCACCCCCAAAGGTACAAATATTATATATATATATATATATATATAACATAATATATATGAATAATTATTTATATAACTGTTTATATATAACTGCTTATATAAATTGCTATACTATTATATATATAACAATTTATATATAAATATACAGTTATATAACTATTTCTGTTTATATAAACTGTTACACTGTTATATATATAACCGTTTACAAACAGTTATATATATAACAGTTATATATAAACAATATATATATATAACTTATATATACGACCCCAATAAGCGGGCTGAAAGCAAAAAACAACAACTTATATATAGACTTATTTATTTTTCTTCGAAATCTTATTTAGATTGTTTAAATATACTTCTTGTATATATAATTGTCTTACTTTCTCATTAAAACAGGAAGTTCGAGTCACTCCTCGGTGCGTATCCAACAAAAACCATCAAACGATAATGTCGTCGAAGATGTACACGATACTGTTCCTGACCCTAGCATTTCCATGATGCGTAAGTAATTTTTGTTTAGATTTTTTAAATTCTCTTCTTGTATATATAATTGTCTTTATTTTTTATTAAAACAATAAACTCGAGTCACTCCTCGACGCGTCTCCAACAAAGAACATCAGTCAATGATGCTGTTGAAGATATACATGCCGATATTCCAGATGTTTCCTTGATACGTAAGTTATTTTGATTATTTCATTAGTAGTTTAATGTGTAATACTTGACATTTATTATGTTAATCTACGATCTTTATTTTTCTACAGCCACAACTAAAAAACGAGTGCGGGGATAAACACGTGGAATGAAAGTCAAGAAAATAGTAAAAAGACATGGAAAAATTGAAGTGCGTGTGTTGGGAGTGATGGGGAACCTATTGATGTAAATGCTCCTTCTCTAGGACAACAAATCGGAGTTAAGGTTCGAAATACGACACCACTTCAAGGGGTGACTCGTTGGAGTGAAATTGATTTTAGGACACAAGATGTAGTAATCGCCATGATTCGGGAAGTTATATTTGATTCTTTGAGTTAGTTATTCTTTGAATGTTATTGTGTGTATTTCTAATTAAAAAGAAATTTTGCAGGATAAATTCGAAATTGTTAACTATGATGAGGATGAGTTTGTCAGATATGCTATTCATAGGAAGTGTGCACGGAGGTACAATGGCTGGAGGAGTAAAATGAACATACATTACAAGAAATTATTGAAGGAAGGAGTCGACCCTAAAAAGTATCCATATGGAGGGGTTAAACCAAACGATTGGAAGTACATGATAGATGATGTTTGGAGTGGTGAGAAGTTCAAGGTAACTAATTTGTATTTCATTATGTTTGTAATTTAGTTATTCCTTGAAAATTGCATTATTGGAGATCCATTTAGTATTTTTTTTTTATGTTTTTAATTAGGCATGGTCACTAAAAGGTCAATTAGCACGTGCTAGTTTGCCTTGGAATCATATTTTTGGGTTGCGATCATTTGTAGTTGCCATGTCAATTGAGGTGATGCGTTTTGTGAATTGTGAATTTAATTACTTGTCAATATATAATCATATTCTCACTGGTTCCATTTATGAATAGGCTGAAGAACATATTAATGACTTCTTCAAATCATCTCATTGGAGTGAGAAAAAGAATGATTGGGTGGATCCAAAATGCAAAGAAAAATATGTATGTACATCTTTGATTAATTAATTATATTGCGAGAGATCCCTTATTGATGACTTGTTTATATTATTATTATAAAATTCGTTGACTAATTATATTGTGAGCTTATACTATTTTAAATAAAGCAAAAGAAGTTTGTGGATCTTAAAGAGAGATCCTCACAACCAAATGCACTATTTATGTCACAAGAGGAGATGTTGATTGAAGTTTTTGGAAAAATATCGGGTCATATTGTTGGATGAGGGGGGGGGGGGGGGAGGTAGGCCTGAAGCCCTCTAAAGCTTTAAGTACAATTGGATAGTTGAGGGCTCGTGATGACGAGGTGAGACAACTAAGAGAGTAATTGGCTTCAGTCGAGGAGAGAAATGTTATCCAACAAGAGAAGATGGATGCTCAACAACAGAAGACAGATGCTCAAGATAAAAAATTTGAGGATTTTCAGGAATACACGAGGAAAATGTTTGTACAAATATGCAAGGATCGAGAACGAGGGAGCTTATCAATAGGATCTTAAATTACGAATCAATTTGTTAAGTATTTTATATCGATGATAAAAGATTTTTTTATGTATTTCACCTTTACTAAAGTAAAATCTTCATTTAGTTGCGTGTGCGTGTGTGTTGTGTAAAATCTTCGTTTATCTGTGTGTTGTGTGTATATATATAACAATTATATAGTTATATATAACTGTTATAACTATATATATAATAGATATAACTGTTATATATAGCTGTTATATATATAGTTGTAACAGTTATATAACTGTTATATATATATATATATATATATAGCTAGCAAGGCTATATATAACAATATATAGCTATATATATAATAGTATATAACTATTTCACCTTAGGCAATTAAATATGTAATTAAACTAACTAATGTGTAAATAAATCTTTAATTAAACTAATCTTTAAAAATATCATAATAGATCCGTAAAGAGGTAGTTAAAAAAATAACAAATACATTCCAAACTAACTCAATGTAGATTTCTTCCAAAATAGCTGCAGATCCATAAAAAAGAAATGACCTGCATAAAAAATGACCTCGCTTGAAAAAAAGTTCAAACTAATTGGTATGATGAAATTGAGATGAAACCGGGATCTGGACCATAACTGACGTGAGATGGAACGTTTGTGATAGCTGACATGATTAAACTGGCATGATCTGTAGTTAAAAAATATTAAGTTATGTTTTGCTCAGTGGGAACAAAATAATGAGTTAGTTACAATAGACCTACCTATTCAGTAGAAGATTTCAAAAAAGCCCCAAGAGTTCATTGTTCAAATTCAATCTCAAACATATGAGTTAAATTCAATATTAAACATATGAGTTGGATAAAATCCCATAAGATGCGACTGGTTATTTTCCAGCAAAAGATGCCGACTTTAGTGCAACAAAAGTAGTTATGGAAACTCCCATAACTCAGGAACAAACCCCAACAGGTGAGTCTCCCATGATTTTGGAAAAAAACAAACCTCCAAGTAGATCAGATCCTCAATGTGTCTAACATTTATGATAACAGTATCAAGAATACAGCTACCACATTCAGTGAGTGTAGAACTGGCCCAAATAGGTATTCAAAATCAAGGACTTCAGAATCCCATGTAGCGCTTATATGTGACGATAAAATTTTTTTGGTTAGGAAAGGAAGTGCCATAATAAGTGGAGGAGAAGTTTCTCAGTTTAATCTAGAAAAAGGAAATTCAAAATCTCCTATTGCTATGGAACAAAAGGATGGATCAATCGACACTATGTGAGCAAACCTTGTTGTCGAATATTATAACCACTTTCAACGACATTTTATTAGAGTTCTCTCTCTTTATATGTATACATATACATTTATGCATTCTCAATACCATATATCTTTCTCTTTATGTGTATCTCACTAGCTATATTGGGTCTCTGATGTCTAACTAGATATTAAACTGATATCATGATAAAGTATTATCTAAGTAAATGGGGGTGGAAAAGCAATGAATTGGGTTGGTTAGGTCAGGATACATGATCTTTGGGTTCTAGCTTAGGCAACCCCATAGTTGCTATTATCTAGTGCTAGCTGATCCGATACCAACCCAATAGAAACCTTAATTGGTGATGATATTACTCATAAAATTAAGTAAATTGGGCCAACTTGAGTGCCATTTTGTACATTATATGATGGACGTGAATTTGTAAAGTTGGCTGATATATTTTATGCCTCGCCTGCCACACATGTAATAGTTTGTGTATGTGTTCAACATATAAGAGCAATATATAAATTATTGTGGTGAAAATGTGGATACTATAACATAGATGGGTGATAAATTATAAATTATCATGGTCACAATACAGTGCAACTAAATTTTATAGGAGATTAACGGAGAAAGGCCTTGGTGAAATAGTTAGTTGAGTGACTTTCGGTTTGATTATACGATGTAAATTTACCAAAAGTAAGACTTAGGCAGAAAAACACATCGCTAAAGGGTGAAAACGTAAAACAACCACAAATATGGTCCCATATAAGATACGAACAACTAGTATGGGACCAATGTAACTCGTATGAATCGACCATGTAGTCACGGGACTTCCGGTTTGAGTACAACACGAAAATTTGCAAAAAGTTAAACTTAGGCATAAAAATATGCCGTCAATAAGTGAAAACGTAAAACAATTATAAAATTGTCCCGTAAGAGGCACGAAAACCTTGAACGGAACCAATATAACTCGTAGGAACCGACCACATAGTCATGGGAATTCCGATTTGAATATACAATGTAAAATTGCAAAAATTTAGACTTAGGCATAAAAACATGCCATCAATCGGTGAAAACGTAAAATAGCCACAACATGGTCCCGTAAGAGGCACAAACACCTCGCACGGGACCAATGTAACTCTTAGGAATGGGTCTCATAGTCCCAGAGCTCCCGGTTTGATTATATGACATAAATTTTCCAAAGGTTAGACTTGAGCATAAAAATATGCCATCAAAGGGTGAAAATGTAAAACGACCACAAAACGGTCTCGTAAAAGGCACGAAAGCCTCGTACGGGATCAATGCAACTCGTAGAAAATGGTCGCATGGACACGGGACTCCCGATTTGATTATATGACATAAATTTGCCAAAAGTAAGACTTGCGTATAAAAACACGCCACTAAAGGGTGAAAAAGTAAAACAACCACAATATGGTCCCGTAAGAGATACTAACAACTAGCACGGGACCAATGTAACCCGTATGAATCGGCCGTGTAGTCACGGGACTTCCGATTTGAGTATATAACATAAATTTGCAAAAGTTAAACGTAGGCATAAACACAAGGCGTCAATGGGTGAAAACGTAAAACAAGCATATAATTGTCCCGTAAGAGGCACGAAAATCTTGAACGGGACCAATATAACTCATAGGAACCAACCACATAGTCACGGGAATTTCGGTTTGAATATACAATGTAAATTTGCAAAATGTTAGACTTAGGCATAAAAGCACGTCGTCAATCGGTGAAAATGCAAAACAGCCACAACACAGTCCCGTAAGAGGCACGAACACCTCACACGGGACCAATATAACTCGTAGGAATGGACCGCGTAGTCACGGAGCTCACGGTTTGATTAAACGATGTAAATTTTCTAAAAGTTAACTTAAGCATAAAATATGCCACCAAAGGGTGAAAATGTAAAACAACCATAAAACGGTCCCGTAAGAGGCACGAAAATCTCGCACGGGAACAATTGAGCTTGGTCTTAAAACATGCCATCAAAGGGTGAAAACTTAAAACAACCACAAAACGGTCCCATAAGAGGCACGAATACCTCCGACGGAACCAATGTAACTCGTAGGAATGGATTGCGTAGTCACGTGACTCACGTTTTGAGTGTACGACGTAAATTTGCAAAAAGTTAGACTTAAGCATAAAAACATGCGATTAAATGGTGAAAATGTAAAACAACCATAATACAGTCCCGTAAGAGGAAGAAACACCTCATACATGATCAACGTAACTCGTAGGAAATGATCGCATGTCTACGGGACTCCCGGTTTGATTATACGATGTAAATTTTGCCAAAAGTAAGACATGCATAGAAACACGGCACTAAAGGGTGAAAAAATAAAACAACCACAATATGGTCCCGTAAGAGATACGAACAACTAGCACGAGACCAATGTTACTCGTAGGAATCGACTGTGTAGTCACGGGACTTCCGATTTGAGTATACAATGTCAATTTGTAAAAAGTTAAACTTAGGCATAAAAACATGTCGTCAATGAATGAAAATGTAAAACAAGCATAAAATTGTCCCGTAAGAGGCACGAAAACCTTAAATGGCACCAATGTAACTCGTAGGAACCGACCACATAGTCATGAGAATTTCGGTTTGAATATACAATGTAAATTTGTAAAAAGGTAGACTTAAGCATAAAAACATGTCATCAATTGGTGAAAACATAAAACAACCACAACACGGTCCCTTAAGAGGCATGGACACCTCGCAAGGACCAATATAACTCGTAGGAATGGACCATGTAGTCGCGGAGCTCCCGGTTTGATTATACGATGTAAATTTTCCAAAAGTTAAACTTAAGCATAAAAATATACCATCAGAGGGTGAAAATATAAAACGACCACATAACGGTCCCGTAAGATGCACGAAAACCTCGCACAGGACCAATGTAACTCGTAGGAAATGGTTGCATGGCCACGGGACTCCCGGTTTGATTATATAACGTAAATTTTCCAAAAGTAAGACATGGGCATAAAAACACACCGCTAAAGGGTGAAAATGTAAAACAACCGCAATATGGTCCCGTAAGAGATACTAACAACTAGCACGAGACCAAAGTAACTCATATGAATCGATCATGTAGTCACAGGACTTTCGATTTAAGGCAAAAACAACAGCAAATTGCTTATCCAAAGTAGCAATATAAATTGGCCAAAATGGGGACAAAATGAGTCAAAAAACTGTCGTTTATAAAGTGGCCAAAGAAGCAAATTGACGATTTCAATTGATGCCATCGATACATATCTTTTTAGCCGTGTATCGAACCGAATTGGCTGATACGTATTGCGAATCGGGTGATACTAATAATCGAGGTTATATATATATAGCTTGCAGTGAATGCTTAAGTCATGGGACATTCCTTTATTCAGTTGAAGCAAGTCAGTCTTTTTTGCTTTCCTTCTCTCTCAATGGGGTAACTAGAAAAGTACGCATCCAATTGTGAAAGATGTTCTTTCCTCAAATAATTTGATCCAAGGGAATGAAACTAGATCAATGACCCAACCCCTTAGCCTCTTAAGGTGAATATCATACCTTCATTCTTGAATGTCATTCTACATCAATGTCAGTGAAGACGTTCTTCTATGTTATGTTATTTAATTGGGAATAGCCGCTCTTTGCATTAAATAGGTTGTTTTGAGCCTGACTTGGCTCTAGTATTATGATGGGAGACACAACAAGTAACTGCGAAGCTTTTAACAAAACCCAAATAAGCTTTCTTTGTTTGCATCTTTGAGCCTCTGTTATAGAAGTGGAAGGATCCATTGGTAGTTTGCTCTTTTGCTAGAGTAGGTATACTCGGATTCGGGTTGCCTAAGTAGAAGGCATGGAACTACCCTTGTGATCTTGTCTTCCGGATTAGCGCACGGATCAGGGTTTCTGCCTTGTGAAAAGATATATATATATATATATATATATATATATATATAAATGTTTATATATATATATATATATAACTATAATAGTTATAAATTGTTACTATCTTTTGAAGTCAGATAGATAATAAATTTATTTTGTATTTTGTGTAGAATGAAAATGGATTTGCAACACATGGAAAAGTCAATGGATACGGAGGATCGAGGTACGTAGCTACTCGGATAGTTGTTTAAGTTTATGTAGCTACTCAGATACTACTTTTAGATGTTAAATCGGCGAAAGGGATTTATTGGTGGTTTAGTTGTGTTTTTTGTTGTTGTTGGGTTTATTTTAATGTTAAAACATGTTGGGTTTCATGAATAAACAAGGGAAACTCTGTCGAGATTTTCTGAAATTAAATAGTGTTTAAATTGATTAAGTCAAACATACATTCATTTGAAGTTATACAAACCCATGTAGTTTTTTTGTCCTGTGCAAGTTGATGATGGATTTTACTTGGAGTTATTATGTTCGTGGTGTCTTGGAGCTGCGGTTTCTTAGTGTACGGGAGCCATATTGTTGTCGTCGTCTTAGTTTAGTTTACGTGGATTTTTTAACATCTTTTGATGTGTTAATGTATTAGGATTTGTTATGTTCTTATTTGGAAGGCATGTATTTTGTACCTTTATACTTGGATTGTCATGAAGTATTATTTTGTAATTCATATTTATGAGATTTGGTTGAAAATTGTGGAACTTTGTATTACTTATGATTGTATGAAAAATGTGCAATGTTATTTTGGATTATAAGGTTGCACGTTTGATGAAAAAGTGCAGGTTTAAAAGTACTATCAATTGTGAAAAAATAATAAGTAATAAATAAAAATATAGTACTTTTGGCAACACAATTTTTTGTCGCCAAAAGTTATCATCTACATATATCACTTTGGATATGGCAACACAAGACTTGTGTGGCCAAAGGTATAGCTTTTGGCAACATAAAAGCTATGTTGCCAAAGGTATAACTTTTGGCAACATAATAATTCTGTTGATGAAAGTTATATTTATATCATTTACCTTACATTTTGCAAAATAATTTGTGTCACTGAAACGTTGCTTTTCGGTAACAAAACTATTTATGTCGCTGTTGAGTGACCTTTGGCAACATAAATAATATTTTTCATTAAAAATTTGACAAATTATAAAATACTTTTCGAAACACAATTGCATGTTGCCAAAAGTATGCATTCAGCAACACAATCCTGTTGTGTTGCCAAAGGTAGACAATAGGCAACAAGCTGGCAACATAGCAAAATATGTTGCCAATACCCCTTTCAGTAACACATTTCTAACTTTAGTAATAAAATTTATATGTTGATAATGGTGCAAATTCATATAGTGAGACCTTGTGAAGATTCGTCGAGGCTAACCATGAAAGTATTGTAGACTTATCTTTGAACTATCAATCCATATTGATCAGCCGGATTTGTCTACACGCACAAATCTTTTAGTCATTGATTATCCATATAAGTCGACACATGTATTAGGCCTTGTGTCTGTACCACGATTTCATGAGTGCTAATGAGTTAAGACCAGTTCTCATAGGAAGCGGCACCACTTTCACACTCATATATGTAAACTATCATAGGTGTCCATGTCACTTAAAACACCATAAGTCTATTAAGATCAAATGCATCCTTATTCGTTTATTCATTACATGTACTAAGCACTTATCATTGGGATGTTTGATTTATAGTGCTTACAACCACGTCACATGATGTACTTTAGTCATTGGAATTGAGACTTGAATATATCAAGTTTCAAGTTGAGTTTCCATCAAGAGTGATTATTGTTAATGGGATTTAGTCCCATCCCTAATGATGTCTTAGAAACCAGTCCTCTTGCAAGACCTTTTGTAAAAGGATCAGCTAAATTTTGACTTGATTTTACATAATCCACTGTGATTGCACTATCTGTAATCATTTATCTGACATAACTATGTCTCAGGCCAATATGTCTAGATTTTCCATTGTACACTTTACTATAAGCTCTGGAAAGTGTAGACTCACTATCATGATTTATAGATATTGGAGGCATTAATTTTGGCCAAACTAGAATTTCAATCAATAAATTCCTTAACTATTCTGCCTCTTTACTGGTTGTAGCTAATGCTACAAACTCAGATTCCATAGTAGAATTATCTATATAAGTTTGTTTCTTTAATCCCCAAGAAACTGCTCCTCCACCAAGAGTGAAAATTCATCCACTTGTTGAGGAATGATCCTCCCGCTCAGTTATCCAACCAGTATCAGAAAACCCCTATAATACTGAAGGATATCCACTATAGTGTATACCATAGTCCAGAGTTCCATTTCTATATATGCATACATATTATCCAACAATCTAAATACAGTAATAATAGAAATGGCAGACTCTTCCAAATCACTTCGATAAATAACTGAAGGATTTGTCAAATTGGATCGTTTTGATGGTGGTAATTTTTTGCGTTAGTAGAAAAAGGTTCACTTTCTTCTATCAACATTGAAGATTGTGTACGTATTGTCACAACTGGAACTAAATTAAGAAGAAGATGAAGCCGTGGAAAAGACGAGGCAAAGAACAAAATGGGAGACCGATGGTTACCTGTGTCGTAGTCACATTCTCAATGCAATTGCTGATAATTTGTTCGACATGTACCAAAATGTTGGGACTGCAAAAACTTTATGGGGCACATTGGAGACCAAATATCTTACGGAAGACGCTGCAAGTGAGAAGTTCCTTATCGGTCAATTTTTAAGCTATAAAATGCATGATAATAGGCCTGTGCTAGAAAAATTTCATGACATCCAACGCATCTTAAATCATTACAAGATTAAAAATTTTAATATGGATGATAATGTAATTTTTTCTGCCATAATTAAAAAACTTCCTCCTTCATGGATATATTATAAAAAAGAACTCACACACAAAAAGGAAGATCTTTCAGTTGAAGAATTAGAGACTTATTTAAGAATTGAACAAGAGTCTCGAATTCTAGATGGTAGAGAGGAACAGGAAAATTTTGTTTCTAAGGTCCATGTGGTGGAGGAAGGAAAGGATAAAAAATATGACAATCTCGAAAAAAATAACAAGCGGGAGAATTTTTTAAATAATTCTAAAGTAAGCAAAAAGAAGAAAGAAAATTGTTTTCATTAAAACAAACCAGGTCACTTCAAGAAGGATTTTCATGTGTTCAAGAAACTAAAAGAAAAAGTAGGGACATCAGACACAAAGCAAAAATTTACTGCTATGATATCCGAGGCTAATATGCTTGGAGAAGACAACTCTTGGTGGATTGATTCTGGTGCCACAAGACATGTTTTTAAGGACAAGAGATTGTTCTCTACCTATGAAACTGTGGAAGGAGATGTTCTATAAATGGGTAATTCTTCAACTGCTGCGGTTAAAGGCAAAGGGATAATGGATCTCAAATACACTTCTGGAAAAATCCTTGGTCTCACCAATGTCTTTCATGTTCCTGATGATAGAAAAAATTTAGTTTCTAGAAGTCTTCTTAACAAATTTGGCTGTAAGTTTGTATTTCAGTCAGGCAAATTTATTCTGACTAAGAGTGGTACCTTTGTAAGAAAAGGCTATTTGTATGAGGGTATGTTTAAGCTCAATATCAATGAAAAAGATTCTTTTTCTTATATCGTTGATTGTCTTTCATTATGATACAGTCGTTTAGGACATGTTAATACAAAGAAAATGCATTTCATGGATAATTTAAATTTAATTCCTAAATATGAGAATGATATGAATGACAAGTGTAAAATATACATGCAAACAAAAATAACAAGATTACTTTTGTTACAAAACACCTACTAGAGGCGGTAGTAAATATTTTGCTACATTTATCGATGACTTTTCAAAATATTGTTACGTATATATTTTAAACTCTAAAGATGACATGCTTAATAGATTTAAGACATATAAAAATGAAGTTAAAAATCAATGTGATACTAAAATCAAATGTCTTAGATCTGATGGAGGTGGTGAATATCACCTTCCTCAATTTTATGAAGATATGGGTATTATACATGAAGTTATTGCACCTTATACACCACAATAAAATGGAGTAGCAGAAATAAAAAATAAAACACTAATTGAAATGGTTAACGCTACGCTTTTTTATTTTTTTTTAAGTAAAGGGTTTTGGGGAGAAGCACTTTTAACTGTATGTCATATTCTGAATAGGATATCTGTTAAAGATAATAAGAAAACTCCTTATGAATTATTGAAGAATAGAAAACCTAATTTAGGTTATCTTAAAGTTTGGGGTTGTAGAGGTATTATAAGACTACCTAAAACTAAGAGAAAGAAATTAGAAAGCAAAGGCGTTGATTGTATTTTCATAGGTTATGCACAACATAGTACAACTTATAGATTTTTGGTTAGTGAACCTAATGATTTTGTTGAGGTAAATACTATAATTGAATCCAGAGATGAAATTTTTTATAAACAAAGGTTTTCTTATATTCCTTGAATAAATAATGAAAAACAAGTAAACTCTCATTCACAATTACCTGATACGCCACCAGTAGAACAAGAAGAGATTAGAAAAAGTAAAAGACCTAGAAATGAAAAAATCTTTGGTCCCGACTATGTAGTCTATCTTGTTGAAGGTACTAGAGACACACCTTGTAATCAATTTCCTTTGACTCTTAGTGTTGAAACAGACCCACAAACTTATAGTGAGACAATTAAGTATGTAGATTTAGCATTTTGAAAAGACACTATAAATGATGAAATGGATTCAATCATGGAAAATAAAACTTGGAAGTTAGTAGATTTACCTCTAGGATCTAAACCTATCAAGTGTAAATGGATTTTTAAAAATAAAATGAAAAGCTGTATCTTAGGGGCCATGATTGTTGAGTTTTAACAGTCTTTACTTAATTTTGAAATGGTATGACTGTTAATTACCAACAGTCTTAAACCATTTCTGAACAGGTACAGTAATACCGAAATGGTTTTACACGAACCCACCAAAAAAGTGACCGCGTCCAACCTGGACGTATCCTGACAACCACTGCGAACACACGACACACGAAGTGAAAAGTGCATCACTAGCGCCTTTATAGCCCATTGCCCTGCACGCGCGCGCGCGTGCGCATGCATGTGCGTACGGTACGAAGCACCGTATTGGAGGTCTCTTGAAATGCCTCTTAAATGCTAGATGAAGTAACTCTTCATCTTTAATTTCTACTTATTAAGTGAACCATTTCTTAATATTTTTCCAATGTGGAACTCAAAGTTTTTCCATTCCTTTTATAGCTTAGTGGGTATTACTTATCTTTACTCATTTTCCAATGTGGGACACTCTCCCTTTTATATTGGGTTAGCTTCCCACTTTTACCCACACACTTCCAATGTGGGACAAGCTTTTAAGCTTTTACTCCCAAAGCTCTTACTCACTTTTTTTAAAAATTCTCCAACATTCCTCCACCATTTTCAAAATAAGTTTTGTAAATCTTTGATTGTCTGTAAGACTGTATATAAGTACTGGTGTCTCGCGAGTTGAACCAATACCCTGTGAAGATTCGTCAAGGCAAACTATGAAAGTATAGTAGACTTGTCTTTGAACTATTAATCCATATTGATCAGTCAGATTTGTCTACATACACAAATCTTATAGTCACTGATTATCCATATAAGCCGACACATATATTAGGCCTTGTGTTTGTTCCTTGATTTCATGATTGCTTTAGAGTTAAGCCCAGTTCTCATAGGAAGCGGAACGAATTCCACACTCATATAGGTAAACTATCATAGGTGTCCATGTAACTAAAAACACCATAAGTCTATTAAGATCAAATGCATCCTCATCATTTTATTCATTACATGTATTAAGCACTTATCACTGGGATGTTTAATTTGTAGTGCTTACAACCACGCCATATGATGTAATTTAATCATTGAACTTGAGACTTTAATATATCAAGTTTCAAGTTGAGTTTCCATGAAGAGTGATTATTGTTAATGGGCTTTAGTCCCATCCCTAATGGTGTCTTCGACATCAGTCCTCTTGCAAGACCTTTCGTAAAAGAATCAACTAAATTTTGACTTGATTTTACACAATCCACTATGATTACACTATCTACAATCATTAACTCACTAACACGATCATAACGATTGAATTCTTATTAATATTCGATTAACGTGGAATTGAACTCAAAATCAAATGGTTGGTTTATACAATTAGGTAGATAAAAATTTAAAAGAGGGGTGATAAACTTTTGTTAGTTTACCTCTATGTAAGTTGAACCCTACTCGTGTTAAAGGAGTTGGTGAATAGTCCACATATACTGACATCTAGTTCAAGGTTTCTAAATCTTTTCCTTTATTTCGTTGTCTAATAACTTGTGATTCTAGAGCTTCGCCCACAATTATGTGTGATAATCTACAAAAGTCCTAAACTGCTGGTTTATTTGTTACCAAAGTCGTGCCATCGAATATTTAGTGTTTCTTTCTTTTATCCAAGGGAAAAGTCTTAGACATGGAAAATTTACTATCGGGTTGTTCGATATTTCCTCTTAAGCCTAAATCAAAACCTTTAGACATAAGGGTACCACTTACCGTTTGATTTTATCTTACAATTGTCGGGGCTAGTCCTAGATTTGCCTAGGACATAAGAGGTACAACTACCAATAACACTGAATCTCAATCTAACTATATACATCGATTAAAATGTTCATTTTAATACACCAATAATTCAGGGTCAAGTTGATCCAGACGTAAAATCAAAAGATAAGGAAATAAAGAAAAACTAAACTAAAAATTAATCTATTTGGTTGTTAAGTAACCACAAATAAAGAAGAACACTTATTTGTCAGCTCCCTCGTGGTTAAGGAAAGAAGCATGTTGGGGCCTAGACCACCACTCTTATCCCAAACTTAATCACCTAGATGCGGATCCATCATAGGCTGAGGGAGGGTGACATCACCCCCACCCCCACCCACCCACCCCACGCCCCTGAACTTTC
This sequence comes from Sambucus nigra, assembly GCA_949130495.1. Taxonomy (NCBI): domain Eukaryota; kingdom Viridiplantae; phylum Streptophyta; class Magnoliopsida; order Dipsacales; family Adoxaceae; genus Sambucus; species Sambucus nigra. Next base: position 328,837,171 of record OX422222.1, on the reverse strand, counting down.
AAGAAAAAATTAAGTATATGGTTAATAAAATCCTAACAGGAATTTTCATTACTAAAACTACTCACAATGTATGACCGTTAGAAACAAGTCTCGCTAGAAATTATGCGGAGAGAACTTAGTCACAAGTTACAACTTTAAAAATAGATTTTTTTTAATATGATGAAAACTTTGGTTGCTTTTGTTTTTTCATTTGAATCTGAAGTCTGAATCTGAAATCTGAAGACTGGATCTTAAGTCTGAAACCTGAATCTGAAAAATATGTTTGTTTTTATGTCTGAATGTACCTCTCTAAAAAATTGTTTGTTTTTATGTCTAAATATACATCTCAATGAATGTATTTAGACTAATTCAGACTTCAAGTGCAACTCTACCTCTTAATCATTAAAAGTCAAATATAGTCGTTAGCCTCTTAATGATTTAAAAAAAACATTTTTTGGTACCTCTTAAGTCTGAATGGTTCAGATTCAGACTTAAGAGTTAAAAACAAACAACACATTGCTCACGATTTATAACCGCTAGAAATGAAGTTCTCATAAACTATATATATGGTGAAAACTTAATCAATTTATGTACTAACAGTTTAAACTATTAGCAGTATCTCTTTTTTTATATGAAGATTAAGCCCTTAATAATTTTCTTTTGTACAAATCATGAAGCGCGTGTATATATATAATCGGGCTCTCCAACGTACCTCATTAACAATATCTAAAAAATTCACCAAATTTTAAAAATACTAAAAAGTTGAGCCTTTAAATGGTGGAAATGATCTCTAAGAGTTCATTGAAAAATTCAACAATTTTGTAGGTTAGATGATGGTAAAAAATGCACATATAAACCCAATTTGCATTCCACACACTAAATGATGAATTTTTCGACGATTTTTTTTAGATGACTTTTTCACCATGGAGATCATTAAAAAAATTCAATATTTTAGAATTTTTAAAAATTTGGTATGTGTTTTTTAGATATGTTTGATGAGGTGCATTAGAGAGCGAGACTGTATATAAAAACACTCACATATAATCTCCGACCTCATATATACATACCATTTTTTAAATAGTAAAAAATTGAATTTTTGGATTATTTATAAAACTTTTTTGAAATGATGAATATGTGCATTTTCGGCCATTAATTTTTTATGATCATCTTTGAGTTGAATTATTTGATGAAACTCTTTGATGATAATCTCCTCACTGTGCATCACCCACCACCCACCCCCTAAAACAAAAAAAAGGATCAAAAAAATAAATCTTTCACTACTTTAGAAAAATTGTCTCCACGGGGTTCATACCATCTCAAGTCCGCAACACCATATTGACACACACACATACATACACACACACACACACACACACACACACACAGATACATATATATACACACACACACACACACAGATACATATACACACACACACACACACACACACACACACACACATATATATATATAAATATATATATATATATATATATATATATATATATATATATATATATATATTAGTGTAAAGTTTATATATGTTGGACTCCTTTAACCAAACAAATGAATCAAGAACTCAATTGAGTCATGTTCATAGAATGGGGGTGATGAAGGTTCCTCATTAGGGCCCGTTTGGTTTAAGTTAAATATTTTTCACCACAGTGAAAATTAAAATGGTGAAATGTGTTTTATATAGAGGGAGGCTGCTCCCATGTCTCGAACTCGAGATCAACCATAGCTTGAGCGAGGGCACTTGTCATCGCTCAAAGGTACGACCTTTGAAATATGTGTTCACCTATTAGAGTTAAATTTATGGCCCATTTATTGTTTGGGATCTAGTAGTTTTCATTATTTTGAGTCTGAATCCATGAATTTTTGTATTAGTTGGTTAGGGTCCAAAACTAACAGAAATCGTTAGTTGACCAGTTTGACCGTTAGTTGACTAACTTTTTCAACTAAAAAGACAGTTTTACTCTCTCTAGAGAGAAAGCGGATCTCATGAAGACCTCTCTTTGCATACCGCTGACACGGACCAATTTTGATAAAATAGTAAAAAAAAAAATTTGAGCTAATTTTTGTATATAGTTTTTAAACATTTTAGTAGGGCCATATAAAAAAAATCAGCTCAAAATGAATTTTTTTACTATTTTAAAAAAAATCGGTCAAACTTTGTCATTTTTTAACAATTTAAAAAAAATATAAAAACAACTTAAAAACTGACAAAGTTTGACTGATTTTTTTTAAATAGCAAAAAAAATCATTTTGAGCTGATTATTTTTTTACGGTCATATTGAAATGTTTAAAAATCATTAAAAAAAATCAACGCAAAAATATTTTTTTTTACTATTTTAAAAAAAATGGTCCTCATTCAGGGTCCTCAAACTAGGACCTCACTTGATCCTTTGCCTATATATATATATATATATATATATACACACACACACACAGTCCTGCTCTTGTGAAAACTAGTCCGCATTTTAAGAATGCGGACTGAACATTTGTCACCTGGCAGTGCGCCTAGAAAAGAGAAAGAGAATACCTATAATTTAGGGGATAATTTATAGGGGAACCATTAGGTGACACATGTCCATTTCACATTCTTAAAATGCGGATTAGTCCGCACAAGAGTATATATATATTCTCCTGTAAGGATTTCTTATGGTGCAACGCTGATACATATAATTTTTTTTAAATAGTAAAAAAATGAATTTTTTTATGAAACTTCATGGATATGATCTCCATGGTGAGAAGATCATCTCCAATTTTTTTTAATAAAAAAATTCAATAAAAAAACTATTGAGATGAGGTGATAAGTCAAAAAATGGTATAAATATACATTTTTGACTGTTGAAATTTTGGGTTTGTGCCAGCCATTTAGTTGATTGAATTTTTTTCATTAAACATTCATGAATATGATCTTCTTGCTGTCGAGATCATACCTATGAAGTTTCATTAAAAAATTCAATCAAAAAGTGGGTAAGATGATCATCAAAATTTCAAGAGTCGAAAATGCATATTTATACTATTTTTTTACATATCATCTCATCTCAATGATTTTTTTCTTGAATTTTTTTTATGAGTTGGAGATGATTTTCTCACCTTGAAAATTATATCCATAATGTTTCATCAAAAAATCATTTTTTTACTAGAGGCGGTTTAAAAAAGTGGGTCATTTTACATTGTTGCACATGTAAAGCTGTCCAGCTCTCTACTGTATAAAACTGCTAAAGAGGGAATGGAGAAAATGAACAGTAAGCTGTAGTTTTTTTTTTCTTTTTTTATAGACGGAGAAAGTGAATGGGAACCAACATTTTAGTCAGTTTTGAAGAAATATTCCATGTTGGTGTTATTTTTGGCACAAACATTTTGACCACGTTATCCACCAACTACAAGAGAAAAGAAAGAGATCCACGCACGCATATTGCACTGCGGAACATTCTATATCAGACTGCGGAACTTTCTATATCTATACTATATAATATATACTTAATTAGAAAATTACACACGTATTGCATCCCAGCCTGTTTGATGTTTGGTAAGTTAAAGTACACAAATCATTTAGAATGCTTTGCATGTAATTAAATCAGAGAAAATGATATATGTACCCAATATTCTTTGCCGACATATTGTAGGATTCCAACTGTAAGACATTTTAAAAAAAGTTTTTTTTTTTTTTTTTGTTATCAAGGGTAATTTCGGGCAGCTTAATTCTTGCGGTTCGTGGCTCAAGACACAGCTGCCAAGGTTCGAATCTGAGTGTCTCGATTTACAGCTACACCCTATTACCACCTTGGACAACCATTGAAGTTATTTAAAAAAAATGGTTGAAAATAAGAAAACTAAAAAAATAAACATCTTTTTCACCTGTTTTCCTCCGAGATCACTACCCACGCAATTTCACATAACTTTCCCTCCAAACAAACCTGTAGATTCCGACTTCTTCTTCGTCATTATCGCCGGTAACACCCATTTTCACACTCATCTTTACTTTTTTTTTGTCTGTGTGTTGGGGGGAGGAGGGGGGGGGGGGGGGGGGAGGATTTTGGAGAAATGTCAAATCTAACTTCAAACGTATAAAAATAGGATACTCTATATAATTTTATAAATTTAGTCCATGTACTAAAAGCACCATGAAAAATGACTAATATGCCATTCAACAACTCATTAAAAAAATAAAAAATAAAATAAATAAAACATCAAATTTTTAAAAGTCCATAACTTCAAATCTACAAATCCAAATTCACAAAATCTATATATTTGAAATCTACTCGCCGAGATCTATCCAACAACACCCATATTTGATATTTTTTGACAAAAAATCGAAACCGATAAATTTACTATTTTTTCCAGTAAAACCCTTTTTCTCCGGCTTGGAAATGGTGTCGCCCGTGCGGACCAAAAAAATGAAAGAAATAGACGAAGGGAGAGTGAAACGAGGAAAGAGAAACAATCCGACGAGAATTTCGTCAGTCTCCGGTGAGGATTTCGACAAGTCGACGAGGATTCCGGTGGAGGTGGAGGTGGGGTTACGTGTTTATTATTAGAATGAGTTTTAAATGAGTATGACTAAGGGTACTTCAACTAAAACAAATGAATTATCTGTTTTGTGTAGTGCTAACTCTAAAGGGACCACACAAATAAACATTACTAGATTTATAATCTGAAAACCACTATATTAAAAATTCAAATATTAGAAGGAAGATGACCTTAACCTTAATTCTCTATTTTTTTTTAAAACTATTCTCATATTTTTTTTTCCACTTCATTTCCGACTTGTTTGTTACCTGTAGATGAGAATAATATATATAAATAATACAATCTTATTTGTTAACAGATCACTCATTATTTTTTCTACTAGTTTGGTCTTGAAGTTAATCATTTTATAAATGAGAGTAATATATATAAATGATGCATTCTTATTTGTTAACATATTAATCATTTTATTATTCTCATTTTTTAGTCTTGAAATTAATCATTATATTGCTTCCATTTTTTTTATATTGAGTTAAAAGTAATTTGATTAAACGGAGGTTATATGAAAAATAATTATATTCTTATTAGTGTGTGTTTGATCCTTTTTTTTTGCTATCAATGCGTGTTGTTTTACATAGGCTTTAAATTTTTGCAATGGAACAAGATGTTTCAACTCAAAATGTTAATTTAGAGATGAATACAGAAAATGAGGATATGGACAAACAGGATGAAAATATCAATTTAGAAGAAAAAATTGAGGAACCCAAAGTTGGAATGGAATTTGCATCTACTCGAGAGATGATAGATTTTTGTAAAATATATGGCAAGAAATTGGGTTTTGGCATTAGTAAAAGATCTTCTCGTAAAGATAAACACGGGCAATTGAAATATGTAAATTTTAGTTGTGCGTGTGAAGGCAAGTTGCTATGCAATGGTAGCAATCCAGTAAATTTGCACCCAATTTCAAAAGTGGAATGCAAAGCTAGGGTTTGTGCAACACTTTTTTATCAACGGGAAGTGGATAATTACTTCTGTGTTTCTTGAGCATAATAATGTATTCTGTCCTTCCAAATCAAGATATTATCAATCATATAGATAAATGTTACCAAATGTGAAGAGAAGACTCGAAATGAATGATAGAGCATTCGAATGAATAAGAGTTTTGACTCATTTGTGGTTGAGTTTGGAGGACATGAGCACGTATCCTTTCATGAGAGAGATTGTAGAAACTACATTGATAAAGTTCGATGTTTACATCTCGGGGAAGGAGATGCTATCGCAATATTCAATTACTTTTCGAAGATGCAAACGGATAATTTAGATTATTTTTACAAAATTGATATGGATAGCGATGGACGATTAAGGAATGTATTTTGGGCCGATGCGAGAAGTAGGGTAGCAACAAAGGAATTTGGGGATGTCTTTACGTTTGACACAACGTACTTAACCAATAAAATTATTTGTGGAACAATATGAAAATTCTTTGCGAAGTAAGGTTGAAAAGGAAAGTCAAGAAGACTTCAACTCATTCAACTCATGCATCCCTTGTGTAACTCGTTACGACATGGAGAAACGGTTTCAAAGTGCTTACACAATAATAAAGTTTAAAGAGATCGAACAAGAGTTGTTAGGAAAGATGTATTGCGAGTTGGGGTTGCCTTTGTGTATTGAAGGGGTGGGATTTATTGAATATGATGTCACGGAAGATGTGGCTTTTGGTTGAAGCCTACGTCGTGCTACTTTCAAAGTTTCTTTGCGTGAGGACATTGAAGAATTTATTGCAATTGTCGATTTTTTCAGCTTCGGGGAATTTGGTGTAGACATGCCATTACAGTGTTAATCCATCGAAAAATTTACCTCGTGCCGGAGAAGTACATCATCAAAAGATGGGATAAAACACTAAAAAGGTGTCACCCCAAAATTAAGATTAATTATAGCGATTGGTTTGCAAAACTCGAGTCACATCTCTTTGATAAAATGTGTAATTCTTTTTATAAGGTGGTCGATTTAGCAACCAATTATGAAAATAGGTGTGCGAAAGTTATGTCATGGATAATCATTTAAAAGATGATTTGGAAGATGATTCATATGAAAACAATGAGCCTCTTCCAAACAAGAGTAATGAAACACTCTCATGTGGCGAAGATATTTTCCCATCAAAAGAAAGTGTAATGATGCATACACAATTAGTTGTTATAAGCAAAGGACGACCACTGTGTAAGAGGAGGCAATCGATAGTTGAAAATGCTATTTAGGGAAAAAGCATTAAAGAGGGGAAAAAAGACAAAAGTCCATTTATTGACGTATTTAATTATTCCTTGTATTAATAAGTTATATTTTGTTTGATTGTAAAAATTATTGATAATTAATTCAGTTTAATTGTCTTTTGGGGTTATTTGTGCTTTAGGATTTTGAATTACGGCACAACATTGGTGGAGGGAGTCAATACCATCCCGAGCAATCAAATTTGGGTGGAATCAATCCATTTGTGGAGCCAAATGTTGTCATAAATCATGTTGTGATTCCTAGTAGTTACACTCAACTCTTCAGAGTTAAAAATACAACTTTATTAAATTTATTTAGAGATTGATCAATTATTGCGTATTTTGCTATTAAGGATGTAAACAGTGCGAGTTAAACATTGCAATCTAATTCAGAGAGTGTTATTATTATTAAGACTATTTAATTATTACTATTTTTTTACTTATAAATAATTTTTGTTATTTTGTTTTTCATTTAGCCTTCTATCTGTTCATTTATTCACAAGGATACACACAAAAATATGATTTCAGGTGATACACTTAAATAGCTACAAGTGCTATTTGTGTTGGCTACTGTAAAAAGAAGCCATTCAACAACATATGGCTACAAGTATTATTTGTGTTGTTAAGGCTTTTAAAGAAACAGTTAGATTTTTTTTTTCTAACTTGTAAAAAGAAGGATGAAATATTGGGTGTAGTGTTGTACAGCTGGCACGGGTAAAATTTCGGTAATATCTGCTTGTACGTGTATCACTACTCTTAAATCGGTATTGGGAATTTGCTCGTTCTAAGGTTGAGCCGGTTATTTATCCCTTTCTCAATGTGTCGCAATTACTTAGTACCCTCAACTTAGTGCAAGTCCGATGCCCTTGGGGCTTTTTTTACTTATAATAATGTTATATTTAATCATAATTTATTCAAAAATAAAAAATTAGACATATCCTCGTACATGTTACAAACGTTATCTTCCGTTAATGTATGAATGAGTATGTCTACTTATGACATTAATACAGAAGGATAAGTCTATTTTTTCTCTAATTAAGACATTAATTAATATTTAAGTAAACATTAATTAATTACATAATCAATTAAAAAATAATATTTTAATTCATAATTAATTAATTAATTAATTAAAACAACATGAATACTTCTAACGGGATCACCCATATTAGAAGTTAAATTAAATCATTTATACTTAAAAATAAATAAATTCTGAGATTATAAATAAATAATTAAAAATAGTCCATAGGTGCACAAAAGTGCCCCTACTCAAGGACTTCCAAGGATGTCTCCCGTCTTAATATTTTAAGGGATTTTTACCAATTAGTCATGTTTACTAAGTATGTAGTTCAATAGATCCTACTATCTTTTTTGCTCTAATAGGTCCCATGAAAAAAGAGTTTTGATCCAATAGGTCCTATTTGTAAACATACAATGAATATTCACTATATGTATAAATGTGATTTATTAGGAAAAAAAATATTATGATAGGACTTAATAGGAAGATCCTCATATTTAAATTAGACATTCAATACTTCATTAGTAAATAAATAAATAATACTACCTGTTTGCAAAATAAAGGGTGAAATATGAGGAATTTTGAGGAAGGAACCCATTCAAGTGATTCAAATATAATTAGTAATTAATTGATTAATGTTTAAACTCAAATTAAATACTTGCACAATTAAAAAACACTCATGGTCCATGAAAAATACGAGGAATTCTTAAGGGATCACTGATCCTCGTAATGGAATGAATTAAATCGTCAATACATAATTAATTAATAAATAAATAGATAATTCAATAGTTAACAAAAAAAACTTGCAATGCTTCCTTTTTTTAACTTAACACCGTATATCAATGTAATATTTAGATTTAAACCCTTTAAAGATGATAAATTAGACATAACTCGCAGAGGTTTACAGATTTTAGTCTCCGTCAATCTATTTAATTATGGCAATAATATAAGAAGTGTGTCTAATTTTTTAACTTTAGGGGAATTATGTCAAAATATGTTATTACTGCGGGGGGATAAGTTAAAAAATTTCAAAAATAAAATATAAGGCTTTGGGATAGTTAAATAGGCTCACAAAGTAGGCTCCTCAAAAATTACAATTCGTAGTTGGCTTTGGCAAACATTTTTAAGTCAATCTAGGGCTGGCCTAATTCAAGGCCCGTGAATTATTATTAGGGGTGGTAGCGGATACTATGTTGTCCATTATTCGTATCGGTTTATTAATTCACTATATATATATATTCGTATTCATAATCATCTCGGATAATAGATCCAACTATCATTATATGTATCCTCTGGGGTTCCCCAGATTCGAATACTATCCATATTCGTTTACATGGCTTATTCATTGCAATTAACTGACAAATATTTTGAAATTAGATAAAATTCACATTGAATAAAAATTGGACATTAAAACTTTAAGATAATTTTGTTATAACTCACTACAAAAAAGTAGACAAAATAATATAAGATGGTGTATGGAATCAAGTACTATATTATGAGTGATATTTTTCTCTTATGGAATAATTCACCTCCTCAACATGCAATTCCATATCCACATTAAAATTCTTAACTTTATGCACCAAAACTACTATATTTAATGAAAATAAGTAAACAACACTTATCATTATTTTATTATGTTTGGTCACAAAACTTTGCAAATTTCCCCCCTTACAAGATCGTTGCAACATAATATCCTACATACCAAGTTGAGATATTTTTATAATAAATCAGTCACGAGTAATTTCACTCGAATAAAAACTTTAAAATTTTGTCACAATATAATATTTTTTGTATTTCAATAAAAAATTATTTTACACACTTAAATAAGTCAAGTAACTCAATTTAAATAAGTCACTAGATTACAAAAAAAATAAGTAATTGTGAGTCCAATTAATCACACTTAATGAATTCTAGAAAGAAATTAATGAAAGAATATGAAAGTGCCACACAACACACTAATATTGGTTCAGCAAATTGCCTACGTCCATGGAGAGTTCACTGAGATTTTATTAATGTATCTCAAACTTCGAAAATTACATCCCCTTTGGCCCTAGGGTGAGGGTTGTATTTATAGTCTTGTAAAGTCAAGCAATTAAGTTTCTTAAGGAACTCTCTTGGATTTTCATTGGCTCGTGTGGTGACTTTTGATTATCTCCTTCGAGATTATAGGTAACTAATCTGAGCTCATCCATAATTACATGATAACTATTTCATATTTATCCACATGATAATTGTTTGTGCTAATCTTTTCATTGGCGGACTGGGTTGAGTCAGCATGGTGGCTTATGGGGTCTGCTCAGACAGGCCAAAATTGGGCTTAATTATGGTTTGGACCCCACAATTGCCCTTTGTGACACCCCGTATTTTTGAGAATTTATAATTTAATTAATTCGGGTATTTTCAAATTAAATGTGTGACATTATTTATTTGAATTAACTATTATGTGATTATTAAAATATTAATCGGGAGAGAAAATGATTAATATTTGCTCAGTTTAATTACTAAGTGAATAGTAAATGATTATTTTACGTCATAATAAGTGATAGCAACGTGTCAGTATTTTATCTCAACCGGGAGTCGCGTGCAGACTATATGGGGTCGAGATAGAAAATTATTGTAAAGTGACTCGGATGATAATTTCAAGGTCACGATTGGTTATGGATGGGTTGAGATAGTTAAAATAGTGTACCCAGGGGTAGTAATTGAGTCTCGGGGCCTTTTTAGACTTAATCGAGCCCATACGAGAGTATTCGGGTCATTCGGGCTTGACTTGTTAGCCTAATTTCAGGATTAGGGATATTTAAACTAAGTTTTAGAGTTAGAGGCAGACATTAATAAAACTCTAAAACCCTAGAAATTGAGATAAGAGATAAGGGAGAAAAGAAGGGGACTCTAGAGGCCAAAATCAAGGAAGAATTGGGTTCGCGATCATCGATATGTCTTCTACAATGTGTAATCAGACCCTACGAACCTAGAAAGTCGATTAATTAACTTGCTTCTGTTTTAGATTGCAAAAAACTCATGTTCATATCATGGTAGGTGTAGAACAAAAGAAATTGAGGGAAGGGTTCCCACATGTAATTGTTTTTTTTTATGAAATCGATATTATATATAGTTTAGATGATCAATTGATGAAGTAAAATTATTTATCATTGTTGGAATTAGATTATATTTTGAAATTTGAGTTTTTAGACACATAAAGATGGAATCATGTTGGGTTCTTGATTGAAGAACATGAATCTTGAATAACTTAGGGTTTTATTAAAGAACATAAGATGACAATCTGTCACAATTTTTTATGTTAATTTAAACTTATGTTGTTTAAATTTTACTTAGAATTAGATTGCGTTCTATGTATTTATGTAAAGATGTAGGTCCAAGCTTTCTAATGAGATTAGAATGGGGTCATTTGGAATTCTGTAGATGGAGAAATCACAATTTTACTACAGGGTGTTTAATATGTGAGCATATCACCCAGAATTTTTGACGTTACATTAAACCTATGCCATTTTAATTGTACTTAGAATAAGACTGTGTGCCATATATTTCTAGAAAGGTCTAAGTCTTAGATTTCCAATGAGATTTGAATAATGTCATTTAGAGTTATGTAGAGGGATAAATCGTAATTTTACTACAGGGTGTTTAATCTAACAAAAAATTTACAATCCGATTCAATTGCTTAGAATATGGAAATTTTGTTAGTTTGGGTTTAAAAATTGAAATAAATTAGTGGAACCATAACTTGATTAGTTTAGGATTATCTATCGATATATGAAAGATGATTTTTGTAGAATTTTAAGATTTGGTTATTAGGTAAATTCCTGGGAATTCCAAATGAAATTGATAAACCCTAAAGGTCAGAGAGAGTTTAGTAGGGTGATTTAAAGAGATTTATTGCCTCGGGATGGTGGGTAATTAAGTTTGAATTAAAAATTGTGAGATAGATAATTTACGATAAATTTAAATATTGAATAGATGACTTAAATTCAAGAATAAATGAACGGGATGGTTGGGTTAAGTTCGGGTGTTTTATCGGAGTGATGTTACTTGATAAACTTGAATGATTATACGACGAGGTTGTTGGGTAAGTCCGTGCATTTTAGCAAGGTGATGCTATTGTATTTTTAATTAAAGGATGGGAATGTAATTAATTAAGAGTCTTGAAGTAGACTTAGGAATTATGGGCTAGTGCTACGAGTGTTAGGAAAGGGTTAGCCGGATTTATTACACACACACACACACACACACACACACACACACACACATATATATATATATATATATATATATATATATATATATATATATATATATATCGGTGTGAACGATATTTATGTGAAAGCATGCCCCTCTAGTGCTATCATCAGAGGTTGTGTGATATGGATGAATTCCCTTACTAGTGGATACAGGGAGAGTATAGTCCCCAAGTCATATCGTCCGATATTTTATTGTGTGATTCATTTTCGAGGTGAGATGTTTTAAGTATGATTCAGTCTATCTCTCGGTGAAGTATGACCTCCTCCAATACGTTTGCGATATTTTTACCAAAGTTCGGTGTGACCTATTTCGACTTGTGCTAACCGGGTTAGAGTGAGTATACATGAGATATGATAGCATTGTAGAGACAAGCATCTTGTGAGTTATTACTCGGGAGTAAGGTAATTATACGCGACTTCTGTGTGATTGTTGTTGTATATTCATATGTATATAATAGAGTAGACAATTATATACGGGTTAATAATACTATAACAACTCGAGACTTTAGAGACGATAATTTATTCATTTTGGGAGAAATAAATATTATTTTATTGGAGAATTATTATATTGGCATTTGAGGTAAAAATTTGAAGTTGTTAGAAAGTGTTTCAAATGGTAATTTTGAGGGTTTAGTTGTTTTCGGAAGGGTCGAGAAAGTCGAAATGATTGTACTTGGGGTCTATTTAGATTCCGAAATAATTTAAGCTCGTTTGGCTCAAATTAAAGTTACCGAGTCATTTAAAGTGTGTATTATCATTTAAAGTTGTGTACATTGGTAGATAAGGCTTAAAAGCCTATGGGAGAAACAATTCTCCTTAGAGATAAAGAGAAATAGAGAGAAAGAAAGAGAGAAGAAGAAAAGAAGAAGAAAAAGAGAGAAAAGTTGGGATTTCCGGCCAATACGCGATCTCGAGGACGAATCATACCCTGCCAACTTGAGGCAAGTGATTAAACTTGCTAAATAATTATTGTGTATCATTTATTTCATGATTTGTGGATTTAAATTCTGAAATTTTGGGATAAATATGTAAAACCTAACTTTTGGGTAAAATCTTAGATTTGTTGTGTAGATAATGGATTTGAGGTTAGAAATTAGTTTAAATGTGTTCTTGGATGAATATTGATGATATATATGTGTTTGGGTTGATGAAAAAGGGTTAGAAGATGATATAATTGATTTTGGGAATTTTGGGTTTTGAAGAAAATAGCCAATTTCGTAGCTTGCTGAGCTTAACGAATCGATTCGCCCCTTCCTAATTGATTCGGTCTGTTGCCGAACCTACAAGTCTTTAGGGCCGAATCGATTCACCCCTTGCGAATCGATTCAGTATGTAGCAGACTCTCAGGTCCTTTGGACCGAATCGATTCGAAGGGGCCGAATCGATTCGGAAACAGGGGAGTTTTTGGATATGTTTTCTTAGGAGGAATTTCATCTCGTTTCGTTTAAGGTTATCGATTGGGAACCTCTATAGGAGTTATATGAAGTATGTTTTGGAGACTTTTAGAGAGTTTCCCTTATAAGGAATTATCGGAGTCATATTGACTAAATTTGAGGAATACCGATTAGAGAATATAGTATATGGTAAGTGGGGAAGCCCACCATCATTGAAAATTCTATTTAGAGATAATTGCAAAATTCTATGAAAGAGTGATAATGCGCTTAGTGATATTGAATTTTAGAATCAAATCCCAGAAGGAATAATTTTAAAGGTTCCTAAGATTGATTGAACCCTATTATGGATTTAGAAATATCAATGCTAATAAATGTGCATATGGATATAGGAATATCCTTAACGATGATTAATTTGGGAGATGTCTCACATAAATGAAAAATACTAATCGAGGTGCTTTAGGATAGAGAATATCCTTAACATAAATAGAATTGAGAGACAATTCATAACTAGAAGTGATGCGAGAACTTCAAGTGAGAAATAGTATAGTGTATACTAAGTGGGGAAGATATGTGAGAATTGACGAATAGTATATCAAGAGAGAAATATACTAAATAATGATATTAGTTAATTTACACCTAAGAGCGTGCTATGATTAGATGATGGCGTGATAGGTATACCTTATGTGACGGTATATCTTTATATGATGTGATGATGCATGTATACCTTATGTGATGGTATATATATATATATATATATATATATATATATATATATATATATATATATATATATATATATATATATATATAGTGAAGCATACCCCCTCCTTGCTATCACTGGGAAGTAGCGTGCGATGAGGGTGAGCACTCTGGCTCGATGAGTAGTGTGTAGATATTCCCCAGGTCATAGTCATCCATTGTGTTGATATGTGATTTGCATTATGTTTTGGGGGTGAGAAGTCATGGGTATGTGTCGTTCTCAGTTGCTGGTTAGGAACTATGACCTCTTCCCGGATGTTGTGTGTGTGAGTTGATCACGAGGTAGGTGTCGTTTAGCCCTATCAGATGGTCCCCAGTTTGCTACATGGTTTGGGCAACTGGAAGATGATAGCATTGTGAGCCTGTGTCCTTGAGTTATAGCTCATTTGGATGGTTATTATATTATGGTTGTGATTGATTATTTGTGTATCGAGGGCATAATGGACCTGAACGACCAGCATTTCCAGGATTAGTGTATCAGGGGGGTTCCTTGTTTCGATTTCGCTTCGGCTAGACGTCCCACGCACGAACCGCAGTGTAATGTTGGGAATTGGGGAGAAGTTAGTCCTTAATGGTCATATTTATAAATATATCACCTATCCCGACGATCGACAGTGCCAGGAGTAGTGTAACGGGGGTTCCTTCTTTGGATTTCACTTCGGCGAGACACCCCACGCATGAAACGCCGTGTACTTATGAGAATTGGGAATAATAATTAATTAAATTGGAGTAATAATTTGGGTTACATGCATCATGCATTGAGGGCATAATTAATCTCGAAGATCAATACTGTCAATAGTAGTGTAACAGGGGGGTTCCTTATTTGGATTTTGTTTCGGCGAGACGTCCCACGCATGAAACGCAGTGCCATATTGAGAATAGGGAGAAGTTTAGTCCTTAGCACTTAGATGCTAATACCTCATATATAATTATTTATATATATGTTTACATGCCAAATGAGGGCATAACTAGAATATATAACATTCTAGTAAAAGAGAATGTTAATGTATTGTGATGATGTTATTATGAGGATGATTATGCAACTTTATATGTTCAATAAATGAACAAATATAAAGAGAACTATAACATTAAAGTTAAAGTATATGATTTAAGGGATATAGATAAGTGTAGATTGGGAGATAGGTTAGATGGTTTTAATTAAACATTTCAATTGGGTTTAAGTTAGATTCTTTTGCCTAAATAGATTTGGGGGCATTATTTTGGAGATCACGCGCATACGTTTAGTTGCGCGCTTTACTTGAGAGGTGAGTTGGATTTTTAAAGAGAGTTCGACTCCACCTTAATCATGTAATAATGCATTTATAATTATTATGCATTTTAATGCACTTGCTATATAATGTTTTCAGCTCAGGTTCTGACCCGTTTATATTTTCTCCCTCCATGTGTATATATTGTATTACTTTAGGTGTTACTCCGTAAGGACGCCATTGATGTTCATCCATCCAGTGTATTCGTGAAGCTGTGGCAGTAGTGGACTGTTGCGGCACTTTGCTTTAGTCGATTCCTATCTTTGTATATCTAGATTATGATTCAGTTTGTATATCAGGTTTATACTCAAGTGTTGTAGACTAACAAGTTTCTATTTTCTTTCTCAGATTATTGTATTGTTTGTGACCCGACAGCTTATTCGGGTATTTCATTGTTGAGATTTTATTGTACATTGTATTGTACTCTTTTATATTATTGGAGTTGCATGTATCACTCATCATAGTTAGATGTAGTATTGTTGTTTGTTTGTTGTATGGTTGGTTTTTACTAGGTGTTAAATATTAGTTTTTAATTTTTGGCACCCTCTTTTAATAGTTTCGAGTAGTTACCCTTATACTATTTTGTATTATATGTTGATGTTGAGAGTGTGCCATCTGAGATACCTGATTTAATGTAGTATAGGGCTGGCCACCCGTTATTATTTTGAGTGGGTTGTCATAGATGGTATCAGAGCATCTGGTTCTAGTGTCTTTAGGATCTGTGCGGGTTACTACGATCTTCCGTAAGTGTTCTTGATGTAGAGCCTTATTGTTAGGACAGTTGCATTCATACGTCCATATTTCTTCTGCAATATGAAAATATTTGAAAGGCGTTTTGATACAATTGTTATTGTTTTAGATGCCACCGAAGCGAGGTCGTTCAGTCAGGGCAAATAAAGGGGCTGAAAATGTGCAACCCCAAATGCCTCAAAGGAACATGACTACAAATGAAGTTGCCAATATTGTGGCACAAGCAGTAACTGCTGCCATTTCTACGATGGTGCAACAATCTGCCGTTCGAGCAGCCCAAACCCATTTAGGATTATCTTTATGGGAACGAGTGAAGGAAGATTTTAGTAAGGGGAATCCTCCTGAGTTTGCAAGGGGAGTTAATGCAATGGCTGCAAGTCAATAGAAGAATAGTATGCAGAGGCACCTCCGTATGGTTGAGCATAGTGAGGTGCAGAAGCAATTTTTAGACAATTTTAAGTTAACGGGTCCATCTCTCTAATGGTGGGAGTCTATCACCACATCTGAACCGAGAGATACTTTACTTATAATAGATTTTTGAGAGCTTTTCGATCGAAGGTATTTTCCTTCCCCGACTCGGGATATGAAGATTTTCCAGGGTAAGAGAACGGTGGCAGAATATGAGGAAGATTTTTCTAGATGGGCGAAATTAGTACCTGATGATATAAATACGAAAGAGAAGCGTATATCGAAGTTTTTTTGAGGTTTAGATTGGAGAATCCGGCAACATTTATTAGAGAGTCCTACATTAGTGACTTTCGCCGAGGTAGTGAATGCGGCACGGTTGAAGTGTCATGAATATCGTCTTCGTTCGCAAGATGGTAAGAACTTTAGAAATTCGAGTTCATCAAGTAAGTTTGGTGATGAGAGTGCTAGTAATGCGAGTGGGTATAAGTCGGACTATGGAGAGTCACAACGACATTTTGTTCCCCAAGATGGGCAGAAAGGATTTGTGGGTAGATGTTTCTTTTGTAAAGAAATAAGTCATAGAAAGAGAGATTGTCCTAAAAGAGGTAAAGGACCACGTTTTGATGAAGTTTTGGAAGTGCAACCCCTACAACAGATTCGAGGTCATTTTAGGCCGGGGGGCTACGTGTGGGAGCCCATTGATGAGGAAGGGCAATCGGACTATAGATGGATGATGTAAGTTGTTTTCCTTTATAAATAGGATAATTACTAAAATGAATTTTGGGAATATCGTATGGGAGATATTGACAAGAAGGTAGTGCTATAGCCATATTATGTATGTAATGACCCTAAGGGGAATTTTGAGCAAGTTAGGCTCTTATGTTATTATCTTTTGCAAGACTAGATAATTTTGTAATGCGCTCAAAGAGAGCTATAAACCTTATGGTGAATGTAATAATGGTTATTGTGTGTTACGTAGTAATGATAAAGCTACTTATTTTTATATAGTCATATTAGACTTATATAATTGTTGTATTCCAGATATGGATAAGCCTTATAAACGACAATATATTAAAATGATGTAAGATGTTATTAATGAAAAGAGTTCAGAACTTGTGGATTGTTGGGACGCAGGAAAGTTTAGCTCATAATTATGCTAATTTTTGTGAGCTATATGTTGTTATATGTATGATGATTGTTAAGACCTTGTGTTATGGGCATAAGGCATTTTATATATGTATCGTAAGACATAAACCGTTTTTAAAATAAACTGTTTTCAAAACAAAACTTTTTATAGGCCTTTAGGCCACCTCAAAATGATTTACACAAAAATATTTTCAAACTCTAGTCCGAGTCTAATAAACTCTCAATCCCCGACGTAACTACATATTAGTGTATTGGGAGGGTTCCTTGTTTGGATTTCGCTTGCGAGACCACCCCCTCATGAAAGTGGCGAATGTCAGGAATTGAGAGGAGTTATTTCCCCGGACCATTCAATTTTTTTTTATACCATTAATATTGCTAGTAATATATATCTTTGGAATTATGGAACTTTGGAGGCAAATGAAGCCTCACTATAATTGGTATGAGTAAAGCTCGAATAAAGGGTGTATAGGTGCCCTAGTTGTTAAAATTAGTTTTATAAAACTTAAAATAAATTCGTCGTGGGTAGTTAGAGGTTTAGGTATAGGATTAGTGAGGATAAGTGTAATAGGAACTAGTTGAGCTTTGGAGTATTAGGCTTAGCTTAATTTCGGGGATGAAATTCTTGTAAGTGGGGAAGTTTGTAACAACCTGAGACTTTAGAGACGATAATTTATTCATTTTGGGAGAAATAAATTTATTTTATTGGATAATTATTAAATTGGCATTTGAGGTCAAAATTTGAAGTTGTTAGAAAGTGGTTCGAATGGTAATTTTGAGGGTGTAGTTGTTTTCGGAAGGGTCGAGAAAGTCGAAATGATTGTACTTGGGGTCTATTTAGGTTCTGAAATAATTTAAGCTCGTTTGGCTCGAATTGAAGTTACCGATTAATTTAAAGTGTGTATTATCATTTAAAGTTGTGTACATTGGAAGATAAGGCTTAAAAGCCTACGGGAGAAACAATTCTCCTTAGAGAGAAAGAGAAATAGAGAGAAAGAAAGAGAGAAGAAGAAAAGAAGAAGAAAAAGAGAGAAAAGTTGGGATTTACGGCCAATACGCGATCTCGAGGACGAATCAGACCCTGCCAACTTGAGGCAAGTGATTAAACTTGCTAAATAATTATTGTGTATCATTTATTTCATGATTTGTGGATTTAAATTCTGAAATTTTGGGATAAATATGTAAAACCTAACTTTTGGGTAAAATCTTAGATTTGTTGTGTAGATAATGGATTTGAGGTTAGAAATTAGTTTAAATGTGTTCTTGGATGAATATTGATGATATATATGTGTTTGGGTTGATGAAAAAGGGTTAGAAGATGATATAATTGATTTTGGGAATTTTGGGTTTTGAAGAAAATAGCCAATTTCGTAGCTTGCTGAGCTTAACGAATCGATTCGCCCCTTCCTAATTGATTCGGTCTGTTGCCGAACCTACAAGTCTTTAGGGCCGAATCGATTCACCCCTTGCGAATCGATTCAGTATGTAGCAGACTCTCAGGTCCTTTGGACCGAATCGATTCGGAAACAGGGGAGTTTTTGGAGATGTTTTCTTAGGAGGAATTTCATCTCGTTTCGTTTAAGGTTATCGATTGGGAACCTCTATAGGAGTTATATGAAGTATGTTTTGGAGACTTTTAGAGAGTTTCCCTTATAAGGAATTATCGGAGTCATATTGACTAAATTTGAGGAATACCGATTAGAGAATATAGTATATGGTAAGTGGGGAAGCCCACCATCATTGAAAATTCTATTTAGAGATAATTGCAAAATTCTATGAAAGAGTGATAATGCGCTTAGTGATATTGAATTTTAGAATCAATTCCCAGAAGGGATAATTTTAAAGGTTCCTAAGATTGATTGAACCCTATTATGGGTTTTGAAATATCAGTGCTAGAAAATGTGGATACGGATATTGGAATATCCTTAACGATGATTAATTTGGGAGATGTCTCCCATAAATGAGAAATGCTAATCAAGGTGCTTTAGGATAAAGAATATCCTTAACATAAATAGACTTGAGAGACAATTCATAACTAGAAGTGATGTGAGAACTTCAAGTGAGAAATAGTATAGTGTATACTAAGTGGGGAAGATATGTGAGAATTGACGATTAGTATATCAAGAGAGAAATATACTAAATAATTATATTAGTTAAATTACGCCTAAGAGCGTACTATGATTAGATGATGGTGTGATAGGTATACCTTATGTGACGGTATATCTTTATATGATGTGATGATGTATGTATACCTTATGTGATGGTATATATATATATATATAGTGAATCATACCCCCTCCTTGCTATCATTGGGAAGTTATGTGCGATGAGGGTGAGCACTCTGGCTCGACGAGCAGTGTGTAGATATTCCACAGGTCATAGTCGTCCATTGTGTTGATATGTGATTTGCATTATGTTTTGGGGGTGAGAAGTCGTGGGTATGTGTCGTTCCCACTTATCGGTTAGGAACTATGACTGTTTCTCGGACATTGTGTGTGTGATTTGGTCACGAGGTAGGTGTCGTTTAGCCCTATCAGGTGGTCCCCAGTTTTCTACGTGTTTTGGGCAACTGGAAGATGATAGCATTGTGAGCCTGCGTCCTCGAGTTTTAGATCATTTGGATGGTTATTATATTATGGTTGTGATTGGTTATTTGGGTATCGAGGGCATAATGGAACTCAACGACCAACATTGCCAGAATTAGTGTATCGGGGGGGTTTCTTGTCTGGATTTCGCTTCGGCGAGACATCCCACGCACGAACAGCAGTGTAATGTTGGGAATTGGAGAGAAATTAGTCCTTAATGCTCATATATATATATATATATATATATATATATATATATATATATATCACCTATCCCGACGATCGACAGTGCCAGGAGTAGTCTAATGGGGGGTTCCTTGTTTGGATTTCGCTTCTGCGAGACGTCCCACGCATGAAACGTCGTGTACTGTTGAGAATTGGGAATAATAATTAATTAAAATGGAGTAATAATTTGGGTTACATGCATCATGCATTGAGGGCATAATGAATCTCGAAGATCAATACTGCCAGGAGTAGTGTAACGGGGGGGTTCCTTGTTTGGATTTCGTTTCGGTGAGACACCCCACGCATGAAACACAACCGTATTGAGAATCGGAAGAAGTTTAGTCCTTAGCACTTAGATGCTAATACCTCATATATAATTATTTGTATATACGTTTACATGCCAAATAAGGGCATAACTAGAATATATGAAATTCTAGTAAAAGAGAATGTTAATGTATTGTGATGATGTTATTATGAGGATGATTATGCAACTTTATATGTTCAATAAATGAACAAATATAAAGAGAACTATAACATTAAAGTTAAAGTATATGATTTAAGGGATATAGATAAGTGTAGATTGGGAGATAGGTTAGATGGTTTTAATTAAACATTTCAATTCGGTTTAAGTTAGATTCTTTTGCCTAAATAGATTTGGGGGCATTCTTTTGGAGATCACGTGCATACGTTTAGTTGCGCGCTTTAGTTGAGAGGTGAGTTGAATTTTTGAAGAGAGTTTGACTCCAACTTAATCATGTAATAATGCATTTATAATTATTATGCATTTTAATGCACTTGCTATATAATGTTTTCAACTCGGGCTCTAACCCGTTTATATTTTCTCCCTCCATGTGTATATATTGTATTACTTTAGGTGTTCCTCTGCAAGGACGCCATTGATGTTCATCCATCCAGTGTATTCGTGGTGCTGTGGCAGTAGTGGACTGTTGCGACACTTTGCTTTAGTCGATTCGTATCTTTGTATATCTAGATTAGGATTCAATTTGTATATCAGGTTTATACTCAAGTGTTGTAGAATAACAATTTTATATTTTCTTTCTCAGATTATTGTATTGTCTGTGACCCGACAACTTATTCGGGTATTTCATTGTTGAGATTTTGTTGTACATTATATTGTACTCTTTTATATTATTGGAGTTGCATGTATCACTTATCATAGTTAGATGTAGTATTGTAGTTTATTTAGTGTATGGTTGGTTTTTACTCGGTGTTAAATAAAGGTTTTAAATTTTTGGCACCCTCTTTTAATAGTTTCGGGTAGTTAGAGGATTGGGCCGGTGGCATACAGGTTGGGGTTGCCGAAGCATTTGCACCGCATTCAAGATGTGTTCCACATCTCGTCGCTGAGACGATACCTTCTAGATGATATGGCCTATACTCACATCACGATAGAGGATATTAATTTACTGCCCGACAACTCTTACGAGGAAAGACCAGTGGCTATCCTAGACCACATCGAGAGAAAATTGAGGTCGAAGGTAGTCCCAGTTGTACGGGTCCAGTGGGATCACCATAATGTGGATGAATCCACTTAGGAGCGTGAGGCAGATATGCGCGAGAAATACCCTGACTTATTCTTACTAGGTATGCCCTATTTTCGAAATTTCGGGACGAAATTCCGTTATTAGGGGGGAAGTATATAATACCCCGTATTTTTATGACTTTTAAATTTGGGGATTTATTAAATTTAAATTGAGATATTAATTTAATATTAATCCAAAAATTATTTTAAATATTTACTAGCGTGACGAGAGTTAGTAATTATTGGGAATTTGTTGAATATTACTTAGTGGATAAAGTAATATGTATAATCGAATTTATTAAATTATCATAAGTGTATAATTTGATAATTATGGAAGTTAAATCTAGACGCGCCTGTGTCGTGTCGGGATCAAATTATTAGTATTAAAATTGCATGAATTATAAGTCACCTGTATGGTCATTTAGAGTGTGCCAATGTGTCCGAAAGGGTCGAGATAGTCAAAATAATGTACCCAGGAATTTAGTTTGGGTCTCGAGGCATTTTTAAGCCTAATTGGCATCCCGATAGGGTATTATGGGCATTTCGTATTTTTGGGCAATTAAACCCACGAATTTCCCAAGGTTATATCAGCCTTTAGGAGTTGTCCTCTAGGGTTAACAATATCAAAATCAAAGAACGGCCATTAGATAAGAAGTGGGAAAGCTTCCCAAGCAATTCAAGGCAAAAAACTCAACCGTTTGCACCACCAACACCGCCAAATCGTAGATCGCGCGACGGGGAACGCAACCATACCACTTTCTTCCAAAAATCAGAAACTCAATTTTCAGGCAAGTATCTATCTTGATTTATTTTTAGTTGATGTCTCAATCATGTTAGTCTAGGGTTGTTTAGAGTTTGTTTCATGAAAGAAAGTATAGTTTTAAGACTTAAAATCACATGTTGTAGAAGAAGTAATCATATTCTGGACATCTAAATCGCATGTAGAGGATAAACCACAAAATTTTATGGAATTAGAAGTAGGAAATATGGAAAAGAATTGGAAGAATTGAAAGAAAAAGAAAAATTAGGGTTCTTGAAGTTCAGGTAAATTTTATCCATTAAATTTTGTAATTGATGAATTGGGACATATTTTACATAGAAAATCATGTGTTCTGGTATATAGTACTTGTAGTAACGTTTGTTCGGAGTTTAGGAATGATATATGGAGATTTGGTTGAGGTTGGAGAGGCAAACCCCTAACTGGGTTAATGCAGTTTTCATCATAACTGCTTAATCGATCGATCGACCACTCCTAGAAAACTGCACATTCCCCTTATATTGGTTTAATTCGATTAAAATGCGTAGTAACCCTTGATTATTATTTTTGGATCATAATGGGATATAAATAGTACCAGTAGGGTCTAGGTAAACTCCGTTGAGTGAGAATCTAATGTAAGATGAAATTAAGGGTTAACGGGGAATTATTCACACATATGAAATCATGCATACGTTTAATAAAAGTTCGTGACTTGTAAGGAAGTTAGACTATAAGGTAAGTGAGAGTGCCTACTGAAATTATACTTAGGGAGTTAGAATGCTTCGAGAGACGAGAAGTAGGTTGGGAGTAACTTATATATATGAGAATAAAAGTGACAAATCCATTATACGAGATAATCAAGTAAAAATGTGCTAAGAGCGGATAATTATAATTATGGGTTGTGAGTTCACCTAATTTAGAAATGTGGATATATATATGACTATGTGATTGTGCATATATTATATTTCTGTATAAAAATCATACTCGGGCTACTTGCTATCACGGGAGTTTTCGCGCTGGGACGGTCTTATCTCGATTGGGCCTTTATGGGGGATATTGAATCCTACCCTAGAACATAGGATTCCTTGGTACAGGATATCTGATTGATAGTTAGACGGTTCTAAGAGACGTGAGGGTATGTGCTGACCTCTTAGTGACTTGGAACTATGATTCGCCTCCATTTGTATGTGTTCTATGCTAATCCAGTTCGAGAGTGATTTCGAACTAGTATTTCCCTTAATATATGTAATACGGGACTTGATAGCAGAGTATGCCAGCACCATAGATTTTATGCGTGGTGTCGAATATATATATACACACACACACTTAAGTATGAGATCTTTCTACTGTGCATAAAAGTAGTTAAGTAATGAATAATTACTCCAATTTTATTATAAGTGTTTGGAAATTTTGTGACATCACTGAATTATTTCATATAACCTAAGGTATATGAGAAAGCTTGATTTTCAGAAATTAATTATATTAGCCATAGTATATGACGGAAGGAAACCTTATGGGGGAAGTAAAGTTAAAATAAACTTATGGGATTAATAGTGCGGTAGGCGTGCACACTAGATGAGAGGTGAGAATTTCTCAAGAGAGTGTCGCATACTAACATGGATGTTACATTAGCCGGTAAGCATTTTAAATACTTGCTAAACTAAATTTCAAACTATTTTACACTCGGGCTCTGACCCGTATCCTGTCATTTCTTCTCTCTTGAATATATATATATATATAAGATACAGGGGCCCAGCCACAGGGGCATCATGCTTAGGTTCTTTGGACCGAATGCGCTGCAACTTATGTGCGAGTTGCAGGCCATTGCTTAGACGACCTCATTATTGACTCCACTCCTACTTTTAGTTCTTATTAGTTAGGGCATGTGTCGCCCGTTTCTCTATTCAGTTTGGATTTTTGTCTGAGATTTAGGTTCATTTATATTTCCATTAGTTGGTACTCTTTGGGATTTAATTACTGTCAGGATGGTTTTATTTATAGTTTAAACTGGTTTGGTTTATCTGGATGAATCTAATTCTTGTGAGTTATTATCCATCTTTGGTATATCGAAGTTCTTAAATTGTTGTTTATTTAAAAAAAAAGGTTTTCATATTTGGATATAATAAAATGGAAATAAGGTTTTAAAATTGTTTTGACACTTAGCTTAATTATTTAGGGTGTTTAAATTGGAAATTTTATTTTGCGACAGGGATGCTAAGAATGAACCAATTGTTCACCTAGATTTTAATTTAATAAAGAACTGATCACCCGATATTTAATTAGGTGGGGTGTCACACGTATTATTCCTCTTGGTCGAATCCCCTCTCACCTCCTTTGGCCACTTTATAAAATGCTGATTCTTTACCTTCCCCAAGATCTTGTAAATTGGATCCTTGAAAATTGTGTTGATGGATTGAAAATCTTTAGACGATTCTGCCTTGCCCCCGTTCTTGGCACTGTTTTACTTCTTATTCCCCTTTGGGGGGTTGTTTTCCTTGTAGTTGCCTTTGTTCGCCTTAGCGTCACTAGTTTGTGCCTGGATGGTATGGACCACGTCCTCCACTTTAGCATACTTCTCTATACGTGACATGAGGCCGTCGATGGTGTAAGCTTCCTTCTTGGAGAGGGACTAGTGGAGCATGAAAGTAGGGGCAAGCCAATCTTGAAAGATGCTATGCCGACCTACTCTGAGTAATCTTTCACCTCATTAAAAGTCTCGTAGTAACACTGTAACACCCTGTAAATTCAAGGATCTTTAATTAAATAATACTTTGGGAGAGAAAGAATTTATTTTATTATGAGGAATTAAATTCGTGATTTGGAAAATTTTCAAATTTGAGAAATTTCTTAATTGGGCAAATTGAAGTTTAATCCTTTGGACTATTTTGTGTCACATTTTGAGGTCAAAGGTTTGGATAATGTTATAGATTAATTCGAAGTGCACGGTTGAGTCCATATGGGTCGAAATAGTTGGAAAAGAGTGTCCATAGGTATAATATGGGGTTCTTTACCTTTTTGGGAGACATCTGACCTCCCAAATAAGTGTTTGGGCCCTTTTTAGAAAGCCCATAAGCCCAAAAATGGGAATTGAGTTAATAACCCTAATTGTGAAAGGGTGAGATAACTTTAATTAATTTTAAGGAAAAAAATTGAGGTGAGCCAAAGAAGAGAGAAACTAGAGGAGATTTTGGGAGATTAATCCAAGAACAAGAGAGGAGACCCTTGAATCAAACCATCATCTTCATCAAAGAATCCGATTCTATAAACCCTGAGGTAAGTGTTTTAACTTGCATTTGATTAATTGCATTTTTTCAATACATATTATAGAAAGTGTGAATTGATTAATATGTTTGGGTTAGTTTTACATTTGAATTTGGGATTTCGTGATTATGATTTATAAATCTATAGATATGATAAGAATATGTGGATTTTGGTTTCCCAATTTATGTTGATGGTGAAGTTAGATTGAGAAAATCAAATGGGTGGATTAAAGATGAATCTTGGAAGTTTTGGGCGGTATATACTGTTCAGAATCAAAGGTTTCAAAACTGTAATGGTGCACTAGTTTTTCTGGGCAACGAAAGAGGAGAGAGGACACCAAAGTCGTTCAAACGATTTGGTGTCTCGTTCAAACGACAACCAGTGTCGTTCGAACGACATGGTTGGTCGCTTAAATGACCTGATTGATTCTAACAGATTTCTCCCCTCCACTGATTCAGACCTGATTGCTAAGTTTTGATTAGTGGTTCTTAGTTTGGATGAATTTGAATTTTGGGATTATAATTTAAGGTTTGAATTTTTAGAAATTACCCATGGATTAGTAGAGGATAAAACTAAAAAGAGATCTAAGGTTTAATTTGTGTAATTGTGAACCTCGTACTTTAAGTGGGCAAACGTATTTGATAGAAATTGTATGATAATTTGGGGAGGTTGATTTTCGGGCCAAGCTAGTAAGTCCGGGTGTATTGGTTGAGCGACGTCAAGATAATTAATTAATATGTGATTAATTCAATTGCGTCGGGATATAGACTCGGGCGAAATTTGGAGGAGTGCTACGAGCGGTTAGGCACATATTTAGTCGAGTTAATTTATTATACGGGTTATATAATAAATTAAGGAATATTGGAATATAAAAAGGGTGTTAACCGTAATATGTGGGATTAAGGAATAAGTTCTACATGATAATTTCGGGCCAAGCTAGATAGTCCGGGTATATGTGATTGAGTGACACCAAGAGAATGAAATTAATTAGTGTGTGATTAATTGAAATTTGGATTGGATTATAGGCTTGAATGTGTTAGTCTAGTGCTACGGATATTGTACACCGGTAGCTAGCCTATATATATATATATGTGTGTGTGTGTGTGTGTGTGTATATATATATATATATATATATATATATCCTACTTTTTCCACTACTCTATGTCGAGTGAGTTTAGTATACGAGTTATAAGTTATTAATCACACTAACTTATTTAAATCATTTCTCATTTGATATCATATAACAATCTCACAAGCTATATTATTAATACTTTTCTCATCATGTATTTACCCGTATATAAATATGCACCATATATACGTAATATCATACCACAACATTCACACACATATTGTAGATATAAATGCTATCACAATTGCATAGGAGGCGACCATAGTTCCCCCCGAAATTGACCGCCCCATACCATAACGGCTCACCCATAATAATAGATGCTATGACCTGGGATTATACACTCCCTGCATTCACTAGATAGGGGATTCACACACATCGTGCAACCTCCTCAGATAGCATTAGAATCAGTATGATTTATTATAAATATTATACTCACAAATATTTATAAATCGTATATATTTACTACAAATCATCACACACACACACACACACACACACACACACACACACATGCAATTGTGATAGCATTTATATCTACAATATGTGTGTGAATTTTGTGGTATGATATTACGTATATATGGTGCATATTTATATACGGGTAAATACATGATGAGAAAAGTATTAATAATATAACTTGTGAGATTGTTATATGATATCAAATGAGAAATGATTTAAATAAGTTAGTGTGATTAATAACTTATAACTCGTATACTAAACTCACTCGACATAGAGTAGTAGGAAAAGTAGTATATATATATATATATATATATAACAAGACTAGTTCCGAGATAGATAGATAGATAGATGGTTTATGTATAGGTACGTTAGGCGTGCACATTAGTCAAGGGGTGAGGTGTCCTCAAGAGAGTGTGCTACACTAACTTAAATATGAAGAGCATTCATGCATTTTAATTTATTGCATTTAAATTCACTTTCTATATATTTTCAAAATATTTGGGGTTCTAACCCTTGCTACAAAATATTTTTAAAGCCGTTTAGGTGTTCAGCCACAGGGATGCTAGAGTTGTCCTATTCCAGGGTTACGCAGTTGCGGCACATGTGGATATTGCAGGACTTTGACTTAGATGTCTCAGTCATTTCATTCCTAGAGCAAGATGTAGTCAGTATTCCATTTGGGCATGTCTCCCTAGTTGTTCCATTTTACTTTAGTTAGATGACGTATTCAGTTATTCCTTTTATGGTCTATTTTTGGTATTTGATTTGTAGTCGATGGTTGTCTCGACAAGGATTGTATATATTCCTTTTCTGTATTACTAATTTAGTGGTTTTGTGAATGGTTATTCATATATTCTTTCACAAGTTGTTAGAGATGTTATATAAAAAGATAAAATTTGGCACCATGTCTTTTGAATACTAGGTGATTAGTAAGTTTTAAAAACTTTTCGACAATGATGATAAGAATGATCCAGATAAGATTCCTATTTAATTTGATATAGGACTGATTACCCGGTATTTTATTAGGTGGGGTGTCACATGTGGTATCAGAGCATCAGGTTCTATTTTCCTTAGGATCTGTGCGGCTTTTGACGTTTCAACGTAGCGTTCTTTGATATAAAGCCTTATTATAGGATTATTGTGTTCCTTCACGTATGAGACTTACATACTCCTTCTGTAGGATAAAGTCATATGATTCATATACGATTTCAGTCGAGCGTGGAAGATTGAACATGTTAGAATGACAAGCATGGGATGTAAAAGAATTTACAGGAGGGATGACTCAGCAAGAGCCATGGAATATTCTGGAAACAGTGATGCGATAGGGGTCACTATGATTATTGTTCTAAAATTAAAGTTGTAGAAACCGCTCGGGTGCAGTAGTTGCTCCAAGAGTCATCGGGAAGGGCGACGGTGCAAGGTTAAAACCCCCAGTGTAGACGACAAGAGGTAAGGGTCGAAGAAGATTTTGCTTCAAACGATAGTACACTAGAATGCGAGGGAGGTATGGAAGAGTGATTTACCAATGGATGGAGAACATCCAATTGAGATCACATGTGGGGGAGTGTAGTGACACTCAAGTCAAATTTCAAGCAAAGAAGTTTTCTCTTTGAAGCAGTATGGGGTGACGGGAGTCATTCACCACATCCATGGGGAGATACCGTGAATTAAGAGGAATTTGGAGTGCGGATTATTATGAATCCTCTCACTTAGTTTAAATTGAGAGATAAGGAAAATTTCAGTAATCTTTCCAAAAGGGTCAGACAATGGTTAGATGGGAAGGAAAGTTTACGAAATTCCCAAACTTCATAACTGATGAGAGGTATAAGAAGAATTAAATATGGCTTGTAAGTTGATATTAGACCAGAATGTAGAATGTATAAGAATGGATATGAGATCTGGCTAGGACGACTGGTGTCGTTGTCGTCAAGGTTGTACATTTATAATAGTATTAATACTCTTGAGAGAGAGAGAGGAGCTAAGGGAGTTGGAGAATCTATCAGAAGAGTAAGACTAGATTTTTGTGCTAGTGAAGCACCAAGGGAAGGGATACCGAGAGCCCAGATTTATAATTAAGATCAATATAATTTCTACCAAGTGATGGTGGGTTCAGTTACGGCCATCAAGGGCAATAACAAGTCCCAGGGGACCAGTTAAAAGAGTTACGCGTGCGTTCAAATTAAGAAATTATATAATTAAACACAGTATAACCCAATTAAACCCTAAACCTGCATCTAGGTGTGATTAAATAGGATGTACATCATGCGGGAACATTCAAACACACACAAATGAGGAAAAATCCCCCAAAGGGGTAAAACCATTTATTTCACTATAATTTTGTAAAGTAAAATTTACACGGATTACAATGAAATACAAGGGTGACACATAATTACCCTCAGGCGTCGGATCTGTAGTTAGCGGATGGAAGTTTCCCTTTCCAGGAGGGATGCAATGAAGAAGAAGGTCGGTCTTCTCCACAAGGGTATGAACAACAAAATAATTTGTGTTCGAGGGTTTCAAAATGATTTGAAAATTTGTGTGAATCAAAACATGAGTTTGGTAACTCAAAAAGATGAAGACTTTTAGTTTATGGACTCTTAAAATCGTGTATGGAAGTCTTGTAAAACCACTTCCCGTAGTGGGTTTATAAAGGAGTAACTTGGCCTAAAAAATCTCTGCACAATATGTTGAACTTTATCCCAGGAGGACCGGTCCGAGTCTGAGGCGGATCGACCCGAGGTGGTGGAACGGTTCTTTTAAATTTTGGCATTAATCGATTCGCTTGCGGTTCGGGGTGTACTGGATTTTTAGCAAGCGAATCGGTCCGGTAGATGGGTGGATCGGTCCGAGCTCGGATCAATTCGTTTTCTCTAGGCGGACTGGTCCGACCTGTTAGATTTTTTATTCCTCCTTTTCTTTGATATTCGGATCCGTTGATGACAATATGAATCTTGAATTTCTTCAACCGTGTAACGGCGTATGACATAACAATTGATAATGGACAAAAATGTCCTTACAAATCTCCTCCTATGTCTATGCCGGTACATACATAAAAACAAACATTCGAATTATCAACTAACAACAATGCCTATACAAATATACCCTTCCATGAAACCAAAACTGGAAAGATACAATTGAATAAGACTTCATTATTTTCTCTTCGAATCTTCAGGAATCTCAACGATTTTCTCATCAGGGTGTGCAATCAAATGATAATCCATGTAGTACCTACACACATGAGAAAGATCAAAATACCAAGAGACGTATCGAGTTTGAAATGAGATAAACATAGATACCAATTGATGATTTACGATAAACACGCAAAACTCCCTCAAAACTTCAAAACTCCCCCAAAATAAGATAATTTTTTCTCCCCCTTTTTATGATGTCCCCAAATAGACAAATGAGAAGAATAAATCAAACAATCAAAGCAAGGGTGTAACAAGGAAAAAAAACAAGAACACACCATGAATGAACACAAAACAACTAAGTCGATGATGGCATAAATGAATGGTGTGAACAAATTCGATAGGAAAATCAATGGATACAAACATGACATATGTGCACGATGAATATAAGATACTCCTAACGAATGAACTCAAAGTCTTCCTTTGGTGTAAAAAGGTGTAAATATAGGATATTGACTCAATCAAATCATCAAATTAAAGCTCAAAGTGATTTCCACATCAATAACGTCCAAAACTATATCATGCTTTTTCAAAACTTTCAAGGAATTGCAAACCCGTTTATATTCTCCAACCAAACTACCTCAGATTTTAATTTTGAATAGAGGCATTCTAAATTCACAAACTTTGGAGAATTGATGTTGAAACCTAGTGGCCCATATTTGGCATGTATTGCTTTTTATTACCTTTAAATTTTTCGGGCTCTTTTAACCTCTTTGGACCCCGGATAATAAAATTCCTCCATTTTTTAGGTCCTTTTGAACGGTGGATTTTGTACAAAGAGGAGATAATTACCTTTCGTAGCCCCTCCCCATTCTTAAACAAACACACAGTCTCACAAAAATGGTTTTTGTATGCATTCCAATCTTGTCAAATTTTATCTCATATTGTTAGTTGTATAGACAGAATTGAGATGGAAACACTCAAGCCAACATGTGATAGACAAGTGCAATAATCAAAGAAAGACGTGCATATGTGCAATAAATGATATAGGAGTCAAACATGTAGGAATATATCACTAATCACATCTCAAAGACTCCAAACAAGGTTAAGCACATGGATGAAATGATGTAGCGTCTCAAATCTCTATCAAACAGTCACATGGATAAATGGAATGAAATTGTGACTTGACTATCTTAAATGTTCATCCATAAAAAGGTGCAAAACAAAAATCTTTTTGGGCTTTTCTGAAATTTTTATATACAAAAACAAAAATATTTTTGGATTTTTTTAAAAGAATAAATAAATAGCGGTAAAACAGAGCAATGATACATATAAAACAAACTAGCAATAGGAAGCATATGATATTAACATGAAAAAGCATCCTATTCTAGACATAGACCAACCCCTCAATCAACTGTGCAAATCCCCAAAGACTTCCTAAGACTCTCAAACCTAAGGGCATCTAAAGGTTTCGTGAAAATATCGGCTAACTGATGGTCGGTGGGAACAAAACTCAGGGATACGACTTTCTCCTCAACTAACTGTCGTATAAAGTGCTCATGTATCCTAATGTTCTTTGTGCGCGAATGCTGGCCTGGATTACGGGATATGTGTATCGCGCTCGTGTTATCACATGAAATGGTCATGGTGTCCTGTGAAATCCCATAATCCTCTAGTATTTGCTTCATCGACAAGAGTTGCGTGCAATAACTCCCGTCGGCTATGTACTCAGCCTCCGCAGTGGACAAAGAGATGGAATTTTATTTCTTGCTCAGCCAGGAGACAAGAGCAAAACCAAAATAGAAACACCCACCAGTAGTGCTCCTATAACCATCTACATCCCCGTCCTAATCGGAATCAGAATAGGCGGACAAACCGTCATCAGTATCAAAGGAATACCAAATACCGTATGAGAGAGTCCCACTCACGTATTTAATAATACGTTTGAGAGAAAGTAAATGTGACTCTTTCGAGGATGCCTGATATCGAGCACAGACTCCAACACTAAAGGAGATATCGGGACGACTAGCAGTCAAGTAGAGAAGACTACCTATGATACTTTGATATAAGGTTTTCTCTACATCTTTGCCTGAAGTGTCCTTACTAAGCTTGATAGAAGTACTCATTGGTGTAAGTGCATGCTTAGCGGAGTCTAAACCTTATTTCTTCACTAGGTCTCTAGCATACTTGGATTGGGAGATGAACATCCCATCCTCTAGCTGACGAACCTGGAGACCGAGGAAGAAAGTAAGCTTACCTACCATGCTCATCTCAAACTCACTTTTCATCTCCTCCTCAAAGTGGTGAGCATGCTGGGAGCATGTGGATCTAAAGACTATGTCATCCACATAGACTTGGGCAACCAAAATAGCACCGTCATCTCTCCTGACGAACAACGTCATATCAACTCCACCTCTCTTGAAGCCATGGGCTAAGAGATAGGAAGTAAGCCTTTCGTACCAAGCACGGGGTGCTTGCTTCAAACCATACAAGGCTTTCCTTAGATAAAAAATGTGCGCAGGGTTCTTAGGGTCTTCAAACCCTTTTGGTTGTTCCACATAAACCTCCTACTGTAGAATGCCATTCAGGAAGGCACTCTTGACATCCATATGATATAACTTAAAGCTCAGATGACATGCGATGTTGAGTAGTAAGCGAACGGACTCAATCCTTTCAACAGGAGCAAATGTCTCTCCAAAGTCTACACCCTCTATCTGTGTGTATCCTTGGGCAACCAACCTTGCTTTATTTTTTATTATGGTATAATTTTCATCCATTTTATTCTTAAAAATCCAGCGGGTACCTATCACATTAGTATCACTAGGTCGGGGGACAAGTTCCCAGACATTGTTCTTTTTAAATTGAAGCAACTCATCCTGCATAGCAGATATCCACTGTTCATCTTTGAGTGCTTCTTTGTGATTATTGGGCTCAACTTTGGATGTGTAGCAAAGATGGCTAACAACGTTCTCTAGCTGAGCACGAGTCTTGACCCCTAGAGTGGGATCGCCAATAATGGCAGAATGGTTATGACTTTTGTGAACCCAAGCAGGTGTATCCCCTAGCACAGGAGTGGGGTCCACAGAGTGTGAGTGGGGGACAAGTAGGTCACTCCCAGAAAAGTCCTCATCCTCCCACTGAAGGTTAGAATCAATAGCCGTCGGAGGTTCATCATCTTGTACGGTGACGTTTATTGATTCCGTAACCTTAGAGATCTTCAGGTTAAAAACCTGATACGCTCTGCTATTCGATGAATATCCTAGAAATATTCCCTCATCGCTCCGGGAGTCAAACTTTCCTAATTTCTCTCTTTCTCGTAGGATGTAGCATTTACTCCCCAAAACACGGAAATATGTCAGGTTGGGCTTATTGCTAGTCCACAACTAATAAGGTGTCTGAAGTGTGTGAGGACGTATGTAAACCCTATTCACCGTGTGGCATGCAGTAGACACTGCCTCTGCCCAAAATCTCCTAGAAACTTTACAACCTATAAGCATAGATCTGGCTATCTCCTGGATCGTTCTATTCTTTCTCTCAATAATCCCATTTTGCCTAGGAGTCTTGACAGCAGAAAACTCATGTTTGATCCCAAGTCTATCACAATACAAGTCTACCTTTGCTTCCTTAAATTCAGTGCTGTTGTCACTACGTATCCTGTTAATAGTGACTCCCTATTGATTTTGCAGGACACGACACTTGGTTGTTAAAAACTCTACAGCATCTTCTCTCTCAGAAAACCTACAATGGAGTATCTGGAGAAATCATCCACCATCACGATGATATACCTCTTACCACCCAGACTCTTGGTACGAGTGGGACCCATAAGGTCCATGTGTATAAGCTCAAGAACACGAGAGGTGGTAATGGAATGCAACTTCCTATGGGGACTACGAATTTGTTTTCCCATCTGACAGGGTCCACAAACCGTCGAAGTTGGCCTTCCAAGAGATGGTAAGCCACGTACTAGGTCCTTTCTATCTAAGCGAGTGAGATCTCTAATATTTACGTGACCTAGATGTTGGTGCCACAGATCCGTAGGAGTGATCATGGCGCTGTTGCAGACGAGTGAGGATATGGGCTCAGTCCTATAGCAATTATCCTTTGTCCTCACCCCTTG
Organism: Sambucus nigra; assembly: GCA_949130495.1. Classification (NCBI taxonomy): domain Eukaryota; kingdom Viridiplantae; phylum Streptophyta; class Magnoliopsida; order Dipsacales; family Adoxaceae; genus Sambucus; species Sambucus nigra. The sequence continues at coordinate 328,802,258 of OX422222.1, read as the reverse complement.
CACTAAAAGTTTACCGGCTTAATTATAGACCTTACAAGCGTCCTGGTCAAACTTTACGGAAAAGTCAGCGTCGCAGAGCTGGCTAATGCTGAGAAGTTTTGCTTTCAAACCTTTGACGTACAAAACATTTTCTAGCTTAGGAAATCCAGGTAACTCGACAGTACCTCGTCCTATAATGCTAGACTTGTTACCATCTCCAAAGGTGACTCTGCCATCCTGATAATCCTCAAGAGATGTAAAAAATAAGGCATCACCTGTCATATGTCTAGAGCACCCACTGTCAAAATACCAATGTGAGGTATTATGTGCTTTGAGAGCAACATGAACAACAAAGCCCTTTTTATCTTTCTTAGGTACCCAAGAAGTGGTGACCTTTTGTTTGTCTTTGTTGTTGTTGGTTTTAGCTGGAATATGAGAAGCATTCACTGACGGCAAAGACATCCGTCAGAATTCCTCCATCAAATTCTGAGACATGGCAGCTAAAAACTCAACTCGCTCTCTTAGACTGGTAAAATCATCAGTATGCTGATGTGGAGCATTAGTACGTCGTGTCTGACCCATACTATATCAAAACTCCCTGAGGTGGCCTTTTCTTTTGCAATAAGTACAAAAGAACACAGTCAAAGGCGGACCTTGGTTTGCTTTTCTTGGTCGAACTCTCTTTCGAGGTGTTTGACGATGGCCATAAGGAGTCATAGTAAACTCAGGAACTGGTCCAGGTATAATTTGGGATGTGGAGGCACCATCATAGCCTATTAACTGCCTATCACCAAAACCTAAAGCGAGTCCTAGGAGCATCTTTCCCATATTCCCAGATCTGTCCTCGATTTGTACCTTGACTTCCCGCGCTTTTTCAAGATCATGAGTCAGCTGGACAACAAGGGCTTCATGTTTGTTCCGAGTCTCCACGGAGGAATGGAGCTCACTCGTAAGACTAGTCACTTGTTTCATCAAGTCCCCTCTCTCTTTCTCAAAAATATTCTCTCTCTCTCTAAACAAACTCTCTTTCTCAACACAGACAGATTCTCTCTCTCTCTCAGGACGGTGCAGGTGGAGGACTCTCTCTCTCTCGCTTTTCTTAAGTCTTCCTCTAAACCGGTGATCTTAAGAACTAACGCTTTGTTATGATTTTTAGTTTTAAATGGCTCATAATATAACTCAGCGTAGGCGCGTTGAATATCACTCTCGCTCTCACTTGAGTCATCCTCCCCCTCACTCACATCGTTCTCACTGTCGAGGTGTCCCTGTGATGCAACATCCTCATCGTCGTGAGAAGTACTCAACGTGCTCACATGACTAGCCATGAATGCAGTGAAGTTACACTCATGCGGTGACTTATCTCCTGAGTCCATCCACTCGACCTCACTGTCGTCGCTAAGGGTAGCATTAAGCACCGCCTTCCCTTTCTCTCTGTTCATACGTGTGGCACACTCAAAGGATCTATGACCCCTACCATCGCACTCAAAGAACCTCTCACTTTCTTTCTTAGGAGGATCTTTAAAATATTTTTCATTTTTCTTTTCAAACTTATTTTTCTCAAATTTCTTTTTTATCTTTAAAATTGCCATTTTTTATAAATTCGAGAATCCTCTTGAATTTTTTTGCAAAAAGAGCCAAATCATCTAAGTCAAAATCACAATCAGAATCTGACGTGTTAGTCTCTCTCTTTCTAGATGACTCTATCCTCTTTCTAGCCGACCCCTCATTCTTTTTCTCTTTGGCATTAAGTGCAATTCCCTTATCTTTAGACCTAACAGTTTTAGGGAACATATCAATTTCATAAGTTTGCAAATATCCTACAAGTTCTTCCAATTTTAGCGTATTTAAATTACCCATAGAATTTAGCACAGTGACTTTAGGGATAAAACGCCTAGGCAAAGAACGGAGAATCTTTTTAACAACTCTTGCATTAGGAATATGTTCACCAAGATTAAAGCTAGTATTCACAATATCAGATAGCCTAGCATAAAAATCATCAAAATATTCAGTTTCAAGCATGGTGATGGTCTCAAATTGAGTTGTTAAATTTTGTAATTTAGATTCTTTCACAGCATTAGTTCCTTCATGGGTAAGTTGTAAAACATCCCATGCCTCTTTTGACGTGGTGCACGTCATGATACGTCGGAACTCTTCAGGAGTGGTAGATCCGGAAATAGCACTCAAACCCTTAGAATTAAAAGAAGACCATTTAAATTCATCTTCAGTCCCTGAAGTGACAGGTTTTAAACTGGTCGCGTTTTCTACAGTGACGAAGGGAGGTGTCCACCCTCTTTCAACTAGAATCCAAACACGTTCATCTATGGCTTTTAATGCAGATCTCATGCGGGATTTCCAATATGCATAGTTTGTTCCGTCAAAAACTGGCATTTTATTATATGATTTCTCCATTGAACACGCACCTTTTCAAAAAATCAATTTTCCAGAAAATTGATATCTTAGAAATTTTTTGCGGAAACTAGGAATACGCGATAGATTAGCGTAACCCGCTCTGATACCAATTTAAAAGAGTTGCGCGTGCATTCAAATTAAGAAATCATATAATTAAACACAGTATAACCCAATTAAACCCTAAACATGCATCTACGTGTGATTAAATAGGATGCACAGCATGCGGGAACATTCAAACACACAAATGAGGAAAAATCTCCCAAAGGGGCAAAACCATTTATTTCACTATAATTTTATAAAGTACAATTTACACGAATTACAATGAAATACAAGGGTGACACAGAATTACCCTCAGGCATCAGATCCGTAGTCGACGTCTGGAAGCTTCCCTTTCCAGGAGGGATGCAATGAAGAAGAAGGTCGATCTTCTCCACAAGGGTATGAACATCAAAAGAATTTGTGTTGTAGGGTTTCAAAACGATTCACAAATGATTTGAAAATTTGTGTGAATCAAAACATGAGTTTGCTAACTCAAAAAGATGAAGACTTATAGTTTATGGACTTTGAAAATCGTGTATGGAAGTCTTGTAAAACCACTTCCCATAGTGGGTTTATAAAGGAGTAACTTGGCCTAAAAAATCTCTGCATGATATGTTAAACTTTATCCCAGGTGGACCGGTCCGAGTCTTAGGCGGATCAGTCCGAGGTGGCGTACCGATTCTTTTAAATTTTGGAATCAATCGGTTCCCTTGTGGTCCAGGGTGTACTGGATTTTTAGCAAGCGGACCGATCCGGTAGATGGGCGGATCGATCCGGGCTCAAATCGGTTTGTTTTCTCTGGGCGAACCGGTCCGGCCTGTCAGATTTTTGATTCCTCCATTTCTTTGATATTCAGATCCATTGATGACGATATAAATCTTGAATTTCTTCAACGGTGTAACGACGTATGACATAACAATTGATAATGGACAAAAATATCCTTACACCAGTGGAGCCAAAGGTATAATAAGAGTAGCAATCAGGGTCAAGACTACCAAGTCCATGAGAAGGACAACCCTGATAGGGCCAATGGGGGCCATAGAAAGGGGGTTGATGTAGAGAGGTGTCTTATGCTTAAAAGAGTGGAAACATATGGGTGGATTTTGTCCACGACGAGTCAAGGGACAAGAGTTAGATGCCTAGTAGGGGCATCTATTGGTAAAGTTTTTGGTTGGATTAGAACGAAGGTGTTATCTCTAATAACCATTGAGTTGTGGATTTTGTCCACGACGAGTCAAGGGACAGGAGTTAGATGCCTAGTAGGGCCATGTATTGGTATAGTTTTTGGTTTGATTAGAATGAGGGTGTTATGTCTAATAACCATTGAGCTGGAAGTGTTATGGGCAACTGAAACTATAAGTTTTATTCTGAGATAATTTGGGGTCTAATTTGTGTGATGCGAACGGGTAACGGTAATGTATTAGAACTAGATTTTCCTGAGAAATGAATTTAGTGGAGGTATCATTAATATCACTAGTATGTGTATGTTTACCATGGAGTAGTAGGATACTCTTCGTTTCCACCTAAAAGGAATGAGTGGGTACATTGAGATGACATATTTCTTTAGGACTAGCTCCTTTGAGAGGTAATATTCGAGGTATGGTTTTATTTTGGGTACGGATGGGATCATAATGGTGGGTGATCATAGCAAGACTATCATGTTAGTTATTTCAGTGAAGAATGTATTTCTTCTTATGATATCTCACCTGAAAGAGGGTTGAGCCTGCGGAATATCTTGTGAAGTAGACTTTAGAGGGTACAATCGTCTAGTTATATCGGATTCAGGTGCGTAGGACTTTTACTGATGAAATTCAGGGTATGTCGGGTTACCGTGGAGCGAAGAAATTTAGCTCATCATTAATATTTAGTGTTAAGGGATTAATAATAGTGCGATCGCAGAATAATATGACTCCTTTATAGATGTGGGAGTACATGATTAGAGTTGTGAGTATAGGGACAAGGTTTGAAAGTCCCAGGGAGATGCTTTGGTTTCTGTGGAAATCAAGAAATGACAACGCTGATGAATAGTGCACTAGTAAAAGTTCATTTAGGCTTTGCTGGGAAGTGTTATACGCATAAGACTTGATAAAATGTCGAAAATGGGAAAACATCATTGGATTCAAGGTCATCGGATTTAATGATAATTAATGAACGTGTGGAGAAAATACGTTGAGCAGAGAGTCACTAAGAGATTGGTCCAATAGAACCAAGAAGTTTTGTGAAAGAAACACTACGAAGTTTTGCACCACAAGTTGATAGGTGGTGCAATCTCGGGAAGAATTGAATAATACTAAGTAAGGTCATTAGAAACATTTTGAGGATGTATCCATGTTGAATATACACGAGATATAGGGTGTATGGGCACCCTGGGAAGAGCTAGAGTCTCTACTGTGTATATACTTAGAATATTTAGGGAGAAGACGCAACGGCGATGATGTTGGGTATATTCTAGATGAATGGGAATAAGATGTTCCTCAATTATGAAACATTGAAATATGGGGGTGTGTTTGGAAGTGACATTGAGTGCGTTATAACTTATAATTTGTTGCCACTAGGATACGCGAGTGAGACGGAGATTAGTGGATGTGTTGGCTAAAATAGATAAAGTGTATATATGTAAGTACCATGGGATAGCGGGTTACTAGGTGTTAACCACAAGAGAGTGGAAGGTACACTAAGAGGATGGTTGAATTACACAAAAGATTTCTATTTTCGAGAATTATGGTATTAGTGTGGATGTTTTTCCAAGTTTCAACTGTGTAGCTATAATTTGGGGCTATAGTGGATAGTTATAGTAAGACTTGGCGTTCGCTGTACCAGGGTATGAATTATCATTGCTAGGTTTCACCTGAGATAGGGTCTAGCGTATATATACGATTATATATGTTAAATGTGTGACATATTAATGTATTAATATTTTTAATTGAAATCTCGGGGAGTAGGGACATTTCTGAGGTTATTCAGGTTAGGTTAAGTATGGTTGAGTGGGGAGATATAGTTTGGGTTTTATGTCCACGCAAGGAAACTGTTGATAGTAAGGATGCGGTAGTGTATGTTGTACTTTTTAGCATAATAGTGGATAGGTATACTTTTATGCAGTTAGAAGGGTATTTGGAGTGTTATAACTGTAGGATTGAAGTTATATTACGATTTAAGGGTTGGTAAAAGTCGGGTTTCATTTCATGTGGTGAAGCATGGGTACAGGGTGTATGGGCGCTCTGGTTAGTTACATCCTTTTAAGAACTATGTAGCAATACTGAGGGTAAGTAATGTCAGAGCTAGTTGAAACGGGTAGTATTAGGCTTATCTGAATTTCGAGAACGAAATTCCATTATAAGGAGGGAAGTATGTAACACCTCGTAAATTCAAGGACCTTTAATTAAATAATATTTTGGGAGAGAAATAATTTATTTTATTGTGAGGAATTAAATTCATGATTTGGGAAGTTTTTTAAATTTAAAGAATTTCTTAATTTGGCAAATTGAGGTTTAATCATTTGGACTATTTTGTGTCACATTTTGAGGTCAAAAGTTTGGAGATTGTTATAGATTAATTCGGATGGCAATTCGAAGTGCACGATTGAGTCCGGGTGGGTCGAAATAGTTGGAAAATAGTGTTCATAGGTGTAATATGGGTTTTGGGATCTTTCTGGACACATTTGAGCTCCCAAATAAGTGTTTGAGACCTTTTTAGAAGGCTCATAAGCCCCAAAACGGGAATTGAGTTAATAACCCTAATTGTGAAAGGGTGAGGGAGCTTTAATTAATTTTGAGAAGACTAAATTAAGGAGAGCCAAAGAAGCGAGCAACTATAGGAGATTTTGGGAGATTAATCCAAGAACAAGAGAGGAGACCATTGAATCAACCCATCATCTTCGTCAAAGAATATGATTCTACAAACCCTAAGGCAAGTGGTATAACTTGCATTTTACCATTGAATTTGGGGATTTCATGATTATGATTTAAAAATCTATAGAGATGATAAGAATAAGTGGATTTTGGTTCACCAATTTGTGTACATGGTGTAGTTAGATTGAGAAAATCAAATGGGTGGATTTAAGATGAATCTTGGAAGTTTTGGAGGGTATATTATGTTCAGAATCAAAGGTTTTAAAGATTAAATTACGAACTGGTTTTTCTGGGCAACGAAAGAGGAGAGAGAACACCAAGGTCGTTCAAATGACCTGGTGTCTCGTTCAAACGATAGCGAGTCTCGTTCAAACGACATGGCTAGTCGCTTGAACAACCTGATTGATTCTGACAGATTTCTCCCCTCCCCTCATTCAGACCTGATTGTTAATTTTTTATTAAAGGTTCCTGTTTTGGATGAATCTGAATTTTGGGATTATAATTTAGGGTTTGAATTTGTAGAAATCACCCATGGATTAGTAGAGGATAAATTCAAAAAGAGATCTAAGGTCTAATTTGTGTAATTGTGAACCATGTACTTTAAGTGGGAAAACTTATTTGATATAAATTGTATGATAATTTGGGGAGACTAATTTTCGGGCCGAGTGAGTGAGTCCGGGTGTATTGGTTGAGCGACGTCAAGATAATTAATATGTGATTAATTCAATTGAGTCACGACATAGACTCGGGCAAAATTTGGGCTAGTGCTACGAGCGGTTAGGCATGGATTGAGTTGAGTTAATTTATTATAGGGGTATATAATAAATTAAGGAATATTCGAATATAAAAAGGGTGTTAACCATAATATGTTAGATTGAGGAATAAGTTCTACATGATGATTTCAGGCAAGTGAGATAGTCCGATTATTTATGGTTGAGTGACACCAAGAGAATGAAATTAATTAGTGTGTGATTAATTGAAATTTGGGTCGGATTATAGACTTGAATGTGTTAGTCTGGTTTTACGGATATTGTACACCAGTAGCCTGGATTTAATATATATATATATATATATATATATATATATATATATATATATATATATATATATATATATATATATATATGCGATGATGTGTAGTATATATATGTGATTTATAAATATTTGTGTGTATAATATTTATGATAAAGCATACCGATTCTAATGCTATCTTAGGAGGATGGGAGATGTGGGTGAATTCCCTGTCTAGTGAATGCAGGGAGAGTATAATCCCCATGTCATAGCATCTGTTATTAGGGGTGAGTCATTATGGTATGGGACGGTCACTTTCGGGTGAAACTATGGTCGCCTCCTATGCGGTTGTGATAGCATTTATATCTACAATATGTGTGTGAATATTGTGGTATGATATTACGTATATATGGTGCAGATTTATGTACGAGTAAATACATGATGAGAAATGTATTAATAATATAACTTGTGAGATTGTTATATGATATTAAATGAGAAACTATTTAAATAAGTAAGTGTGATATATAACTTATAACTCGTATACTAAACTCATTCGGATAGAGTAGTGGGAAGAGTAGTATGTATATATATATGACAAGACTAGTTTCGGGATAGATAGCTAGATGGGTCATGTATAGGTACGTTAGGCATGCACATTAGTCGAGGGGTGATGTGTCCTCAAGAGAGTGTGCGACACTACCTTAGAACCCAAAACATTTTGAAAATGTTTAGCAACTTAGAACATACGAGAGCATTGTTGTGACTCCATTAGGTCATGACCTGCCTATATTTCCAACCATGATCTATGGGATCTATTTTTCCATTATAAATTTTAAACCTTCGGGTTAGGAACTACTTCGGGGGTTCTTCCTTCTCAATGGCCCTTAAGAAAGGAGACTTTATATGAGTTGTTAGATCTCGCCTTACTAGCTCTTTTATTTATCAGGCACCTCGGTGATCTCGGTGTTGATTCATTTCCCTCCAAACCAAGCTCCATATGTCATCCCTATAACGCTCATTATTTCGACGGCAGCTCCCTGGATGACTTCTATGTTCTGGACGCTCTTGGTCGCGCCCAGTGCTTCTTCATTGACTATAGTTTTGTTTGCCTGTGTTCTAGGAGACCGATCAAATTTTTTTTATTTTCTTGACAGAGTTCTCTCTACATATTTTCTAGTCGGTGCTAAAGTCGAGAATTCTCATCAATTTAGGAGCGAGTTGCGTCCTCCTTCTATTGAAGTTGTGCTTCATATTCGTTGCCCATCCGTGATATTTGGGTTGATCTAGTTTGCCCATGACTCTCCTCATAAAGCTACTGCTCTGGACGAGACCTTGGGTTCCCATCTTGGCGAATTTCGGGCCTAACCCTAAGTGGGGTTTGGTTAGCTCACAAGTCACCAGGTTAGGGTGAACTGTTTGAGAGGTAATACATTTGTGTCTATTACTTTTTAGGGATATCTTTCGTGGAAAAGAAAATGGATTCCCATAGACGGCGCCAATTATGAGGGCAATTAATCACAATTAATGAATTCTAAAAATCAAGTAATGAAAGAATATGAAAATTCCACACAACACAGATATATGTTGTTCGACGAATTTCCTACGTCCACAAAGTGGTCTGTGGAACCCCCTGATCCTCGCTGTGGGCGGGCGCGTGAAGGAGGATCCTCGGGTCCCGCGCGTCCCTCTCGGGAGCGCTTCGACCGGCATTGTTTGAGATGAGGTGTAAAAATGTAGAGAGATTTAGAGTCGCCAGTCTATTTTACTCAAAATAGACAAAAGAAAAAATGGAAAGCCATCCCGAAGGATGGCATCCAAAGACATACTGGTGCATACGAAACCAAAATGATTCGAGAAGGGTTCAGAGGCTAAGTTACAAAATGGGAAGGTGTTAGGCACCCATTCCACCCTTTCGGTCTCTCATGGATGTTTGCTATTTTCCTTTTTTATTTTTCCCGTGATATGTGTGCATGTGTATATATATAGTGGAGATAGGAATCCTCCACTTGTATCATAGGAGAGATAAAGCAAGTCATCCGTAGAAAGGTATAAAAATAATATTAGAGAATAAGATTTACGCGATTACTCTTACGTTGATTGTTATAATGGAACAATAACGCATATGGAGTGATACGTCACTAAGAACAAGTATATAGAATATAAGAAAATTGGATTTAGAGAAGATAGAAAATGAGAGATAAAGTGAGAATAGGACTCGAGTCTCGGGTTTTACCCTGAGATGCCCACGTAGCCCATAAAGGCATCAAAGTTCACGTAGTTTGCATACAAAATGAGGGGTGGGGTTTATTCCATAAATACAAATGGGGGATCTCTTATTTGTGAGTGTGTGTGTGTAGAAAAAATGTTTTAGTTGTGAAAAAGTGTGAGAAAAATATGAGAATCTCTATTTAGAATTTATGAGCAAACCCTCTTTTTCTTGTTTTTTGGGTTTTATTTATATGAAAATAAGAGATGTGAAATAATAATAAATAAAAAGTATATTAGGATGTGTGAGATGAGATAATAAAAGTGCTAGGTAATAAAACAAGTTATTGCGAATTTAAGAGAATTTGAAGAGAAAGTTGAGAAAGTTATACCTTCTTGAAGATCTTGTGCTTGATCCTGAATGTTGGAGATCAGCCCTTGCACTTAGATGATGATGGAGAGTGGATAATTCACCAAGTTTGATGAAAAGGATGATGAAAAGTGGAAGTTAGAAAGGGATTTGGATGTTGAAATCGCGTTGTCTTCGAGAGAGGTTTTTGGGATTCGCTTAGAGCAATTTTTATCAGATCTGGTCTCTTTTTGCAAATGAAGGGAAGGCCTACTTTTATAGGACCAGGTCACTGCCGATCGGCATAGACCTGGTCCTGGATATCGGCACCTACCGGTAGGGAGGGTCTGGAACCTGCCATTTGGCAGGGTGTTTCAGACCTTTTTCAAAAATTAGCTGTCGAGGGCAAACCGTTGTTCAGAATCGCACACAGGGTAGACCGTTGGAAAGTTAATTCAGAGACCTTTGAAAGTCCCTTGGACCACTCTCGAGTTTAGGAGTTGACTTTAGGTCAAATATGGATCGGAAGCATTTATCGATCCATTGGACGGGGAATCGTTCGGACGCAAATGGATTATTCATCCGCATGGTAAGTCTGAATCATGCATGGGGTAAATTGTTGGAAAGGTTAGGATATGTACTTTGATATTCCAAAGAGTTTGACCCGGTTTGGGTAGTTGACTTTGATCAACCGAGCCCTGGAATTATTTGGTGACATCTTGGAGTCAAACGGATCGTTCGTCCGCATGGTCAGTCTGAATCGCACACGGAGTGGACCATTGTAAAGGGGTTTCAGTGCCTTCCAAAGATTCATTCAGTCTAGGTTGAGCTGAAGAGTTGTCTTAGGTCAAACAGAGCCCGAGAGCGCCCGGTAGCCTCTAGATCAAGTTTTGGACGCAAACGGATCATTCGTTCGCATAGTAAGTCAGAATCGTGCACGAGACAGATCGTTAGAAAGGGATTTTAGTTCCCTTTAAAGATTCATTTAGCCTTAGTCGAGCTGAAGAGTTTGACTTTTTGGTCAAACGGAGCCTGGGAGTGCCTGATGGTTTTTAGGTCAGTACTCAGGGTATGATCTGGGTTTATAGTGATGAAGGGAGGTACTAGGGACCTAAGGAGAGTTAGGGGGTAACAGAATGGGGTGTCTACAGAGCCCCTCGATGGGTGAGTTTAGAATAAATGATAACCGTCGAATAGACACCACATAATGCTTTTGAGGGAGCATGACCGATTTAGAGGGTTGATGCTGATTTTGAGGACCTGAGGGGTGTGATGAGGATGGTTTGAATGATGATCACAGGTTTAGGTCTATTCTGAGGACCTGAAGTGATGCTCGGGGATGACCAATTTTGTGGGTCAAATCCAAATATGTGGGCTTAAGTGATGAGGGTGATCAATTTTGCGTGTCATAGCCCATTCTACGGGCTTAGGGTGAAGATCTAATAATCAAGGTCAATTCTGACCTAAGAGTGGTGACGACCGAGGACCGAGGTCAATTCTAACCTAACTCAGGTGAAGATCCAAGATTGAGGCCAATTTTGACCTAAGAGTGGTGACGACCGAGGATCGAGGTCATTTCTAACCTAACTCGGGTGATGATCTAAGACCGAGGTCAATTCTAACCTAAGAGTGGTGACGACCGAGGACGGAGGTCAATTCTGACCTAACTCAGGTGACAATCCAAGATCTAGGTCAATTCTGACCTAAAGAGTGGTGATGACCAAGGATTGAGGTCAATTCTGACCGAACTCATGTAACGATCCAAGACCGAGGTCAATTATGACCTAAGAGTGGTGATGACTGAGGACCGAGGCCATTTTTTACCTAACTTAGGTGATGATCCAAGACCGAGGTCAATTCTGACCTAATAGTGGTGACGACTGAGGATTGAGGTCATTTCTAACCTAAATCAAGTGACGATCTAAGATCGAGGTCAATTCTGACCTAAGAGTGGTGATGACCGAGGACCGAGGTCATTTTTTACCTAACTCTGGTGACTATCCAAGACCAAGGTCAATTCTAACCTAAGAGTGGTGACGAACGAGGACCGAGGTCAATTCTGACCTAACTCAGGTGCCAATCCAAGACCGAGGTCAATTCTGACCTAAGAGTGGTGACGATCGAGGATCGAGGTCAATTCTGACCTAACTCAGGTGACGATCCAAGACCAAGGTCAATTCTGACCTAAGAGTGGTGACGATCGAGGACCCAGGTCAATTCTGATCTAACTCAGGTGACGATCCAAGACCAAGGTCAATTCTAACCTAAGAGTGGTGACGACCGAGGACCGAGGTCAATTCTGACCTAACTCAGGTGACGATCCAAGTCCAAGGTTAATTCTGACCTAAGAGTGGTGACGATCGAGGACCGAGGTCAATTCTGATCTAACTCAGGGGACGATCCAAGATTGAGGTCAATTCTGATCTAAGAGTGGGGCCGATCGAGGACCGAGGTCATTTCTGACCTAACTCAGGTGATGATCCAAGACCGAGGTCAATTCTTACCTAAGAGTGGTGACGACCGAGGACATTTCTGACATAACTTAGGTGACGATCCAAGACCGAGGTCAATTCTGACCTAAGAGTGGTGACGACCGAGGACTGAGGTCATTTCTGACCTAACTCAGGTGACGATCTAAGACCGAGGTCAATTCTTACCTAAAAGTGGTGACAATCGAGGACTGAGTTCATTTCTGACCTAACTCAGGTGACGATCCAAGACCGAGGTCAATTCTAACCTAAGAGTGGATAAAGATTGGATTTTGATTCTGCTGGAGAAAGTGCTTTGTGATTTTATTCTGAGCTGGGGAGCTGATAGCTGGGGAAGCTTTTGTTTCTTTAGGAGGCCTCGCAAGGGGGAAAACCAATTTTGGTGCTGTAAAAACTCCGATGGGGAAGTGATCAGGCGATCCTTAGAGATCCTCCGGGGCTTTGCCAGGAGGAGATTCACTTGGTTTTTGAGGATTTCGCTGGGAAAGAGGGGTTTCGCTTGAGGGAATGCAAAATTTTCCTGGTGAAAATGTTCTAAATCCTTCCTGGGATTTTTTAGGAATTTTCCTAGGATTTTTTGGGGATTTTTGGTATTTTATGGGAATTTCTGTATGAAATTTAAGGGGGGTGCCGGTCGACATGGTATGAGGGGTGCCATTCGACAGCGGCACATACTTTTGGACTGCCTCGGGAAGGTAAGGAGTTAGTGCCGATCGGTATGGTTGGGGTCAGTGCCGATCGGCATGGCGTTTGGCATCCTATATAAATGGGGCGAATCCCTTCATTTTTTCAGAGCTTCTTTTCTTTCTCTCTTTCGGCGATTTCTCTTCAAATCTTTCTACCATTCTGATCTTCAATAAATGGTCACTTTTGTGAGGACTGCAGTCCACAAGGAGTGGTTGACCGTTGATGACTGGGAGAATATGGAGTGGAGGGCCAGGGTGCCTCTTGATTTGGGGAGTGATAAATCCTTTGATGCGTTTGAGCCTATTGAAGATGAGTGGACTTTACTGCGAGAGCCATCGCATCATCGCTCTTCGAGAGTGAATCCTAGCGGTTATGTAAGTAACTCTACCTTTGGCATTCCTTTCTTTTTAGTGATTTTTCTTTCTTTCTTGACTTCTAATGAGATTTTTTCCTTTTTGGCCAGTCTGATATTTCTTTGAAGAACATGCATGCTCGCAGAACGACAGGGCTCAGGGATGTTTGGGAGCATCTCCCACCTGTGGTGCGTTGGGTGATATCATCAGTGGGTTTTGGGAGGTTGGCATCTGCGCTGGATGAGACACCTCATTCGATAGCGGTCCTGTGCATTTTGGGGGAGAGGTGGTGGGATACTACCCAAACCTTCCATTTCGACTTCGGGGAGATGACTTTGACTCCTATAGACGTGCAGCAGCTGTTGGGTCTAGATTGTGATGGAGAGAAGATAGAGGTGGATCGCTCTTTATCGGTGAGACCGAAGGCAGTGCGTGTGGAACTTGGTGATGTAGGGAGGATAGTTTCTGGGGATTCTATCTGACTGTCCCTGCTGAAGGATGTTCTGTTGGGAAGGGTGATTGGTGTGGAGGACAGGCTTCAAGTGAGGCAGATGGCCCGGTTATTTATTTTACTGGTGTTGGTAGGTTTCATGGTGGCATCGAGCGACGACGTCATCCATTTATGGTTCTTTTCGTACTTTGGAATGTTTTTGAACATCCCTTTCTATGATTGGGGGAGTCTGACTTTAGCGACCCTTTACTCTTCTCTGGATGCACTCAGCCGGTGCTATCGGCAAACCTTTACTGGAGCCACATACCTTCTTGAGGTATTCTTCAGTTTGCGCATTTCTTTTCATGCATTCGCATTTTCCTTATGTGTCTCTTTTTATTTGTTAATTCTTATCTTTGACATACGTGGTTTTATGAGGTGATTAGGTGCAATACCCCACTGATCGCTCTGAAGGATGACACTATTGGGGACTCCTTCCTATTGTATCGATGTCATAAGGACAATCGGCAGTCGAAAGGATCTCTCTTTCTGGAGGCGGTGCGTCAGGTTTTGAATGACCTAACCAGTGGTAGGGTAAGAATCTTTCTATTTTTAGTCTTGGTTTTTGCACCTTCTGATATTGTATTGATTTATGCCTGCTCGGAGATTTTCAGGTGACCTTTTATCCCTGGGGGACAACCATTCAGGATGCGGGGGCGATCGGGGTGAACGCGCAGATGAGGCATTTGCTGGCGCATGAGTTCGTCCATTCCTGGTATCTCGGGGAGAGGGTGGCTCGTCAGATTGCTGAGGAGGAGGAGGTGGTGGTGCCACCTGCGCAGCCTCCTACGTCTATGAGGCGGGAGCGACTGCTATCGAAGGATGCAAGGATTGCGACGATGATCGACGAGTCCTACTTGCTGTACACTGATACGGCTGTGCCGTATGACTATATGGACTTTATGAAGAGCTGGTTGATGGTTCCCAGCATATATGATGCCCTGCCTTTCCTTCCCGTGGGTTCGATTCGGCTGGTAGGATTTTCCCACTGTGGCGGCGGTCCGACGGTATCTGTGGCGGTGGCGACCTCGGAGGTTCCTCCCATCCGATTGTATACTCCTTCATATAACATTCGGTGGGCCGATGGAGAGATAGTGCCTATGATGCATCATCCTTATGTGATGTATCCGGAGGAGTTGGGTTTGATAGAGGAGGTTCTCTGACCTGCGGTATACCTTTTTATCCTTCTCTTTCTTTCTTTTCTATTTTGGTCATCTCTGCTTTGATACTGATTTTTCCTTTTTCTTGCAGCAAGTCCGAGTGTCGACCACTTGGCTAAGAGACTGGATATCTTCGGCGACTGCGCATATTCAGGATACGGTTCCTGTTTTTTCTTTCTTGGTGCCATCTTCTTTGTCCGGAGAAGACTCTGGGTCGGGTAGTGGTGGTGCATCATCTCGCCGTAGGGGAAAGAGAGCACGTCGCAGGGGTGGAAGTTCTTAGAGGCAAAGGCAGGTGTGTGTGTGAGAGAGAGAGAATGTGGGTTCGGGCTGAGTCCTATTGTTTTTGATTTTTCTTTTTATTTCCTGCAAAATTGATGTAACACAGAAAATAAATAGATGCAATGCAATGGAGTTTTTTATTATCTTTTATTGATGATGAATTAATGCATGCACATGTGCTTTTTACTTTGCTGATGAGACCGTAAAAAGGAGTACTTTTGGAATTTTTTGAAGTAAAGTTTTTAATTAAAAGGGGAAATTATATAAGGAGGAAAAGGGATTTTAAAATTCTGTTGAGAATATCAATTTATTTTTATTGAGTTTTCTAATTTGACAAAAGAGGAAAAAAGGGAAATTTCTAAAAATGGGGGGTTGCCGATCGGCAAGCACCCTGTCCTGCCTATCAGCAGTTCAGTCCAGTCCCATCAATTGAAAGCTTTGATTGGTACCTTCTTCAGCCTTTTGTATTTTGTGGGGTAGGATTCCCTTCGATTTCTGTAGGGATTATGTCTCTTGTGAGGGTTCTTAAGTATAAAAAGGGATAAGGGTGAAGTGTTTTCATCACACCTTCACATTCTTACTTACTTGTCCACTATCTCTTAGCCTTGCAAGATGGCTCTACCTGGTAGCATTGATTTTGCTAACTACCTCGAAGCCTTGGAAGCAACGTGCTCTTATAATGTCGACTATGATGCTTTCAACATGCGCCGAGTCTCCTTATTACGCAATCGGCCTATTGAGTCGAGCATGCTGATGGCGGCGGTACAATTCTGGTACCCCGAAGACCATGTATTTTACTTTGGGTTGGATGAAGTTTATGCTACCTACGAGGAATTTTCTGCCATGCTGGGTATAAATCCCAGTGTTACTGCAGCTTTGCCAGAATTTTCCCGTTCTCCCAGGGATTTGTTGGCCGGGCTTCTTCATATTTTGCCTTCAGTGGCCAAATCATTGGTTGCTGGAGGAATGATCTCCCTCCCGGTGGTGCTGTAGTGCGTGTATTTGTGAGAAGTAGGTGATGCTAGCTATACTGGAGTCATTTCTCTGGGCCTGGTTTCAAAATTGCTACTGGTGACTAGGGAACTGCTGGTGGACCTGCAACTTGCAGCCATTACTTCGTGGATGTCAGACCATCGTAATCCTACGACGGTGACACTGGCGGAGACCCTGAATGGCCTAGATGACTGGAGATAATGTCATTCTAACTTTCTAAGGGGTAGCCCTATGATGATGTTCATATGGTTGTCTAAAAGACTCCGCTTGGTGGCCCTTCCAGAGTATCCTTTGTCGGTTATACCCAACTTCTTTTCGCGTTACCTCTTCAGCGTTGGCTTGGATATGAAGAGCTAGGAGAACTGGTTTGTGGAGAATGGGGATCAAAATATGTATTAGTCAGTGCCTTGGTGGGGGAAGTTAATGCGTGTTTTGGATCTAGGAGAGTACTCATATGTGCGGCTTGTTGGTCTCAGACAGACCTCTTTTTATTTCCCTTGGCGGCTTCTACGCCAATTTGGCTGGTCATAGGTCGTGCCACCTTGGACCACAAATTTCTTTCCGGTGGAAGATTTGAAAGAGCGTCTACGCATGAGGCTTGGATCCTTGTGGGAAAATCGACGTCCATCGACCCATCCCTCTCAGCCTGTTGGGAGAGTTTGGCATGTCCCTGGGGATTATATGAAGTGGTTGTGGAGGAGAGTAGTCAATAAGATGTTGGCAGTGGAAACTGGACAAAGGTGGTTTGTTTTATTTAACACCATGGAAGGGGGTGTTGTGATTTTTTTTAAGCTGGTTCAGGCTTATCGGTCTATGGAGTGTTTACGGCATTTTGTTCAGGCAGGGGAAATTTGGGGACCCCAGGATGTAGATGATGAGGGTACATGCTCCTCTGGTAGCTGTGGGTAGGACTCTTGGAGAGTTTATTTTTGTAATAGGGAATAGATGTGGGGATTTTATTTGGCTTTTTATGGCAGTAGGGGGAAGGGAGTTATCCATTCCTTTTCTTATGTAATATGTGCTACAATTTCTTATAAATGAAATAAGAAAGTTTCTGATCATCCAGCTATGCCTTTCGATGAATTTTGTAATTTTGAATTATCTATACCGATCGTTAAGGCATACATAATCCTTTTGTTCAAGTATTTGTTAGAATGAACTGCCGTTCTCAGAGAAAAGAAAAGAATAGTATTTTGTGAAAAAGAAAGGACTGTGCTCCTATAAGATGTATGAGCTACCTATGTACCCCTGGGGATTTTGAATTTTTTTTATTTTTCTTGAAAAATGTTTTTTTTGCAGAGGATCAGGCTCACGTAGTTATGGGTAGAGGGAAATGAAGAGAGTTTTTTTAGAATAGAAGGGAGATAATAAGACTCGTAGTGCACCGAGATTCCAGACTAGGGGTAGAATTTCTTGAGACGGTCTAGGTTGACTGGACGAGCCATCTCCTCCCCATCTAGGTCAGTGAGCATGGGGGCACCGCCGGATAAGATTTTCTTCATAATTTAGGGGCCTCTCCAATTGGGCTTGAATTTCCCTCTGGGGTCCCAGATGGGTTCGATTATCTTCTTGAGGGATAAATCCCCTTCTCGGACACCGCGGTCTTTGACTCTCTTGTTGAATGATCGCACTATTTGGCTATGGTACCCCTGTATGTGGTAAAGAGCTTTCAATCTCCTTTCGTCTAGGAGGGTCCGCTCGTCGAGACGGCTTTGGCACCAGTCTTCTTCACTAACTTTGGTTTCGAGCATGATGCGTAGCGAGGGTATTTCTAGCTCCACAGGTAGGACTGCTTCCATGATGTAGACTAGAGAGTAAGGGGTAGCCCCAGTAGAGGTTCGTATTGAGGTTTGATAGCCCCAGAGGGTGTATGGGACCTGATCAACCCAATCCCTATAGCTTCCAGTCATCTTTATGATGATAGCTTTGAGGTTCTTGTTGGCGGCTTCAACTGCACCATTGGTCTGAGGTCGGTAGGGAGAAGATTTGTGTCTCTGAATCCCATACTCGTTGACTACTTCGATGACTTCTGCTTCAAAGTGCAACCCGTTATCTGACACTAACTCGTGCGGGACCCCATATCGATAGATGATTTTTTTTAGGAATTTGGCCACTTTCTTGGCATTCAATACTGCGTATGACTCAACTTTGACCCATTTGGTGAAGTAATCAATGGCAACTAGGATGAATTCATGTCCGTTTGAAGCCTCTGGTGTAGCCTTCCCTATGATGTCGACACCCCAGGTGGAGAACGTCCAGGGAGAGGTCAAATTGTATAATTCTCGCGGAGGCAGGTGTTAAAGATTGGAGAACTGTTGGCATTTGAGGCATCTCCTGACATAGGTGGTGCAATCTTGGGCCATGGTGGTCCAGTAGTAGCCCTATTAGATGATCTTCTTGGAAAGCATGTGATCATTCATGTGGGGCCCCCATTCCATGCTGTGGATCTTCTGCATTATCTTCTCAATCTCATCCCCAACGATATAGTTTATATGAGTTCCATCAAAGTTTCTCTTGAGTAGAGCTTTATGACAGATGATGTACTGGGCGGACAGTCTTCGGAGGGTCATTCAGTCTTTATTGTTGGAACCCTCGGGATACTTACCATGTTTGAGGAGGCACCAGATATCATAGTACCAGTAATCGGGTAGTTCGAGATCTTCGATGGAGACAAGATCAATATGGTAGTAGTGGGTCGGTTTGTCTTGCTTTTTAACTAGGAAGGGGTTCATTATTATTCCTTCAGGCATGTCGATCATGGAGGCCAAGGTAGTAAGAGCATCGGCTAGGTTATTCTTTGCTCGAGGTAGGTAATGGAAGGTGATATCTTATAATCGGGAGGCTAACTCTTCTAAGTGGGCATGGAAGGGTTGGAGCTTTTCAGCCTTGACTTTCCACTTTCTGAACACTTGACCGATGATGAGGGCAGAATCCCCGTAGACATCAAGGTATTGAATACCTTTCTTGAGAGCAACTTTGAGGCCTAATGTGCATGCCTCATATTCCGTTATGTTATTGGTGCAAGGGAAATCCAATTTGATGGCGATGGGAGTGTGGGAGTCATCTGGGGTGATCAGAAGTATACCAATGCCATATACCTTTTTGTTGGCAGCACTATCAAAGAACATTTTCCATCGAAGGTTGTCTTGAGTGGTGCAGAGGATATTTTCATCTGGGAATTAGGAGATCCAGACAACTGCTTATTCTACGGGGTAATCAGCAAGGTAGTCAGGCATGGTTCTTCCTTTAATGGCTTTTTACGTGACGTACACGATATCGAACTCGGTTAGGAGCATCAACCATCGAGACATTTGACTGGATAAGGCGGGTTTCTCAAGCAGGTATTTGATGGGATCCATTTGGGATACAAGTTTGATGGGGAAGGCGAGCATGTAGTGTCGCAACTTTTGGGTGACCCAGAAGAGTGCGGCACACGCTTTTTCCAAAGAAGTGTAGTTGACCTCGTACCTGACTAATTTATGACTGGAGCAATAGATGGCTCTTTCTTTGCGGGAGTCTTTAAGGTATTGGCTAGTAAAGCCCCAACTACAGTGTCAGTTATGGTTAGGTATAGGAGCAAAGGGAGACCAGGCTGTGGTGGCATGAGAACTGGAGGTTGGGTCAGATATTTTTTGGTTTGATCAAAAGCTTCTTGGCAAGCCTCGTACTAAACCTTGTTTGAATCCTTTCGGAGGATCTTGAAGATCAGTTCACAGATGGAGGTTAGCTGGCTGATGAAACGACTGATATATTGTGATTTCCCAAGAAAATATCGAACTTCTTTCTCTGTTCGGGGCGGTGGCATCTCAAGTATGGCCTTCATCTTTGCAGGATCTGCTTATATCCCCTTCTCACTGACCATTAATCCCAAGAGTTTTCCCTTTGTAACGCCGAAGACACATTTATGTGGATTGAGTCTCATCTGATACCGTCGCAGTCATTCGAAGAACTTCCGGAGAGAGGGAACAAGACCTTCTCTAGTTTTGGACTTGATAATCATATCATTCACATAAACCTCGACTTATTTATGAATCAGATAATGAAGGATGGTTGTGGAAGCCCTTTTGTAGGTGCCCCCAGCATTCTTGAGACCAAATGGAATAACGGTGTAACAAAAGGTCCCCATTGGGTAATGAATGCGGTTTTTTCTTGGTGGTGTGGGTGCATCTTGATTTGGTTGTATCCGGCAAACCCATTGACGAATGACTTGAGAGCATGACTGGTTGTGTTGTCCACCATCATGTCGATATTGGTAGTGGATAATCATCATTTGGAGAAGCTTTGTTTAAATCTTGATAGGCTACACACATTCGAACCTTCCCTCCTGATTTCGGCACAAGTACTATGTTGGCTAGCCATGTGGGATATTCGATCACATGAATGAAGCCCACGTTCAACTGTTTGACCACCTCTTCTTTGACCTTGAGCGAGCATTCAGTGCAGAGCTT
Organism: Sambucus nigra; assembly: GCA_949130495.1. Taxonomy (NCBI): domain Eukaryota; kingdom Viridiplantae; phylum Streptophyta; class Magnoliopsida; order Dipsacales; family Adoxaceae; genus Sambucus; species Sambucus nigra. Next base: position 328,781,516 of record OX422222.1, on the reverse strand, counting down.
TCTCAATTTTTATTTAACCGGCTGGTAATCTGGGGGAGTGGGGATCTCGTGTTGAGATATTTCCGAATCAATGTCGGGAATATCATCATAGGACCATGCGAAGACATCCAAGAATTGCTTTAGAAATTCTTTAAGTTGTGCGCACTCATGCTCATCAAGGGTGGCCCCTATCCTTATCTCACGCAGTTGGCTATTAGAACCGAGATTAATAACAATAATATCCTCTTCATTAACTTGAACGCGATTATGTTATTTATTATTAACCTTATTTAGATCAGTTAAGAATTGTTCATTTGAAAAATCATCATCATCAAAAGTTTGATTATAATCCAAATAATTAATATAAGGCACAGTAAGATACTCAAAATCTTCGTTTATTTCATTAATAGGAAAAACAACATTGAGAACCTTATCAAAAGTGGTCTCGATTACATTTGAATAAGGATAGACAACAGAAGAAGAAATAGGGTAAACATTGGGGTTATGGGATATTTCAAGAGGTAGAACTGGCGCAGCATGCTAGTTGAGGAGGGGTGTATCAACAGCTTTAATCAGATGCGATGGATCCATTAATATAGTGCCTGAATGAACCATGCAGAGTGCAAGCCCCAGTGTCTGTAAGTTGAAGGAATCTTCGAAATCACTTTCCTCAGTCTCTTCTATATATTTGATGAGCGGTTGTACTCGGTGTTGGAAACTTTCGGCCCATGGGTAGCTATCTTGGAAAAAGATATCTATTCCAGGATTCATCTTCTTGTCTGTGTGGTCATACCATGGTTCTAGAAAACCACAAAAGGGGAAGTCTGCACCTTCTTTAATGAATCGTCCATTCAAGGAGTCTCCTGGGATAGTTTGGATGCAGTCTAATCTTATCTTTGGTCGAGACTGGTGGATCATTCTGAGCTCTTGTTCTGATGATTGATACCCCAAGCCACAAGGAAGGAAAGCTTTCTTCAGTTCGATGGGCTCAAATATCCTTTGTTGCCTTTACCCTAGCCCCAGTCCGGATATGAAGTGCATGTTTTTGAACATCTGAATCACATTGCCATTGCCATGAGGGTCATATTCTGGACAAACCCTTTCTTTGAAATCATCCCCTACCGAGAGTAGGAGTGACTCAACTCGGAATCCTGATAGGAGCATATCATTTGACCGGTGTTGTATCTCAAGGATTGGACTGCTGGTGCTTGCACCCTTGACATTTTCATCGTTGCCCAAAATGGTGATGGATCACCCATGGGCGAAGAAATTCAATTTCTGATGGAGTGAGGAAGACACACTCTTGATACTGTGGAGCCAGGGTCGTCTGAGCAACAGGTTGAAATAAGCTGGGATTTCTATGACTTGGAATTCAACGATAGGGTTTATAGGGCCAACCCCTATTACAAGTTTTATGGATCCCATCACCTCTCGGTGGGTATTATCGTAGGCATGTACAACGACGGAGGTTAGAGTAAGGTCTCTTTCTTTTAGGCCTATACACTTGAAGGTTCTCAATGGTCAGACATTCAAGGCAGATCCGTTATCGATAAGAGAGAGTGGCACAGCCTTCCCCATAACTTCGACGGAGATGTTGAGTGCTTTATTGTGATTTGGGCCAATTCTGGGGATTTATTTTTTTAAAAATGATAGCATTCGGGTAGAGGTCAAGGATCCGACCAGATTTAGTGCTTCTTTTGGTGTGGTAGAAATAGGAACTGTGGGTCTAGTGAGCATCTTGATTAAAGCATTTTTGTGCAGTTGGTAAAACATGAAGATCCCCCATAAAGTGATGTTATCTTGAGTTTTCTTCAGTTGATCGAGGATCTTGCTCTCCTCGATGGTCATCTCTGGTATATGAAGGTATTAAATGCCCTTTCCTTTGTCATTTGCTGGTAGTGATCTTGGAAACTGGTAATGTCTCCCTGATCTGGTCATGTGATTTACGGAAAAAGGTAAGAACATGAATCTCGTTTCCTCGTCAATCTCAGGTTGTTATGTCACCCTGTTTATTTCTCTGAGGAGTTCTTCAAATGATATCATCCCACATATGTTGGCTACTGGGCCAATTCTTCTTGAAGCTTATTCTTCACTCGAATCTTCAAATTCTTCCCCCCATCCGGTGGCAATAATTCTGTCTTTCCATGTAAAGTCAATGCATTCCACAACTTCAACGGCTTCTTCATACAGGTCTTCCCATTCTGTGGGGATATGTATGGTTGAAAGGACCAAGCGCCCATGGAGCTTTAAAATGTCAAGTAACTCGGTGATACTACAAATGTTGTTAGTTTGCCTAAATAATTCTACCATAATCTGGACAGCATCATCTAGGTTGACTTCATAAGTTGGTACCACCCACTTGTCTGAATCTCGAGCCCATTTTCGTGCTTCCAAGAACAGTGTACTGAATCTTTGGAAATCGATGACCATTTGTGAGGGCAATTTCAGCCCGAACTCTAGGAGTTGGTTTAACACCTCTGACAATTCCATATTTCCATTTTTAGAACGGGTACAAACAGCGATGCATGCTCTGGTAAGGAGTGACAGTGCCTGGTCAACGAGGCTAGTAGGGTGTAGGAGGAAATATGGGCAAACTTGAAGAGGTTTAGGAGAGTATATGGGTGTGATTTGAGTTGAGGGATCGAAATTTGGGTTTTCTTCTAAGAAGATGGCATTGGTAGGATTTGGGAGTGGATTGTGAGTAATGTTTGGCTTAGGATTAGCTGGTGGGGCGATGGTACCCCGGTCAATTAAATCTTGGATTATGTTTCGAAGGTGAAAGCATTAGTCGGTGGTATGGCCAGCAGTTTGGTGAAAGGCGCAATGAGCATCGGCCTTGAAGTTTCTGAGGAGTGGATTTGGCAATAAATGGGGATCCAAGGGTTTGATGAGGTTTCGGCTTAACAGGGCTTGGTAAACTTTGGAGAGGGGAACATGGAGCTCAGTGTATGCCCTTCGAATGGGGGCAGGGCGGCTTTCTGGTGCCCATGATGTGGTTGGTTGAGAGATGTTATTGATGGTTGAGACTGTAGCACTGACAGGCTTATCATACTTTCTAGGGGTGAACTGTCCGAACACCTTCTTCGATTAAACCTCTGTTTTAAGAAGGCTTTCCTCAATTTCTACTCTCGCTTCTCTGAGAGCTTGGAAGTGGGGATAGAATTGTCCTCCCATCATTGCTCGAACATGGGGAAAGAAGTTCTTCTTCACTATGTTGACCTGTTCTTCCTCAGATGGCCGATTGATTATAGTAGTTGCTTGATCCCTCCACCTGGTTATGAAGTTACTGACTAATTCCCCAGGGTTCTGTTTGAGAATCTCTAAATCACGATGGGTGACCTCAATCTATTCATTGTATTTGTACTGCGACATGAATTCTTGGGCTACATCCTCCCAGCTACGGATTCTGGATTCCTCGAGAGACAAAAACCATCGGAGGGAACTATCCTTCAAAGTTTGTTGAAACAATTGGGCCATCACTTCTTCAAAATCCCCTATTAGAGTCATGGAACGATGATAACTGCGAAGATGAATAATCGGGGGTCCACTCCCTCTGAACTTCTCGATATTTTACATCTTGAACTTCTTGGGTAACCTCGCTTTAGGATAAGGAGACATGTGGGTGTAGTCTATGTAATTCCCAGAGATTATGAATTGGTCAAACTTCTTGGTGAGCATCTTGAGATCCTCTTTGACGTTATTCAACTCCTCCTCTTTTAGATCAACGACCATAGGCAGGTTAGCCACAGGCTGGGCAATGTTTAGCATTGAAAGTTAGGCAGGCGGCGGCCCATTGATAGGAAGGGCACGTGGAGCGTGTTGATATTCTTCGGGAACCCAAATAGCCTCGGGTGGACCCATAGCACGAGGGAATAGGACCTCGAGCTCTTGAGGAATAGGTACCTGGTTTTGTTGCATCTCTCGGACCTCAATTTGGAGGCTGTCAATCTTGGACACGAGCTGAGCTAGAACTTCTGTCATATTCGGCTGTGTGACGTGTACTAGATCTGTATTCTCTATGGAAAGTGGATGGATTTCAGACTCGAAAGAAGTAGTAGAGGAACGGACGAAACTCAGGGGTGATTTGACTAAAGACCGAAGCCAATAGGGAGCCAGGCCAAGGGCTTGAGATTGACCTGAGAAGGCGTATAATGGGATTTATTTTTGAGAAAAAGGGAAGAAACTATTTTTGGATTTTTGATAAAGAAGGGAGAAATTTTTTTGGAGACCGAACTCAGCATGATTATTACGATTATTATGTTCTCATTTGTATTTAATTCTCCTAAATGCAATACCGGGCGGGACCCGAGCCTGGAAAAGTGGGGTTTTTAATATATGCGAAGCTACAGATGGACTTGTAACCAGGCTCATGAACAGGGACCCATTTTAAAAAAATGCGTGAAAATTTGGGTGGCAGGCCGACCCGAAATTTCGACAGAGTTTCAGGTTGAAACCAACAATCTAAAGTGCGTGTCCTAGGTTTGACACCTATATGCAGGTATGCAGTTGGTTGGGTGAATCGAAATGGGTTCCCTCCTTTGGCGTGACTTCCACAATATACGTGTTTCTCTTGCGAGCAATCGGTACGTGTGGACAAGCTATTTGATATACCTGAGTGTACGTGAATTGCCTCACTATATACCTCATGGGGATGGTACGTGTGAGAAAGAATTCGATATACTCGGTGTACATGAACGAATTCCCTGTGATATACCTCCCGTTATGACTTTGGTCAAGTGGTACGATGCGGGGGAAACTTTCGATATACGTCGAAGGTACTTGGCCAATAGAAGGTGAGAGTCATATCGCTTAGGCTAATTGTGCCCTGCTGGACCAACGCCCATCACGAAGTGACCCTCCAGTTACTGGGTAAAATTTGGTCAATAACAATGCTCTTTGGTGATGTCGTGTGAATCATGCATGATTCTCTTATTAGTATCTTATGATGAGAATACTTTTCTTGATTATGCCAAATAGGGAGCAAAGTACAAGTACCAAAGGTACACCAAGTATGGATGGGTGATGCGTGCAACATGTGGATACATGTGATCCTATGTGCACGTGGTGTGAAGTGTACATGGAGAATTTTCTACAAGTGTGTGAACAGAAGCATAAGCATGGGATACACATGGAAAAGGGGAGCATGCAGATATAGGGGAAATATTAACAAATATAACATCCATGTAAATAGAGTCAAGCCCTCGAAATATACATATTCCCCAGCAGTGTCGCCACTGTGTCCATCCCCGATCCTCATCACGGGTGGGCGCATGAAGGAGGATCCTTGGGTTCCGCGCGTCCCTCTTTGGAGTGCTTCGACCGGCATCGTTTGAGATGAGGTGTAAAAATGTAGAGAGATTTAGAGTCGCCAGTCTATTTTACTCCAAACAGACAAAAGAAAAAAGGGGAACCATCCCGAAGGACGGCATCCAAAGACATCCTAGTGCATACGAAACCAAAATGATTCGATAAGGGTTCGGAGGATAAGTTACGAAATGGGAAGGTGTTAGGCACCCATTCTGCCCTTTCGGTCCCTCATGGATGTTTGCTATTTTCCTTTTTTATTTTCCTCGTGATATGTGTGCATGTGTATTTGTATCATGGGAGAGCTAAGGCAAGTCATTCGTAGTAAGGTATAAAAATAATATTAGAAAATAAGATTTATGTGATTACTCTTACGTTGATTATTATAATGGAACGATAACGCATATCGAGTGATACGTCGCTAAGAACAAGTATATAGAATATAAGAAAATTATATTTAGAGAATATAGAAAATGAAAGAGAAAGTGAAAATAGAACTCGAGTCTCGGGTTTACCCCAAGACGCCTACGTAGCCCATAAAGGTATCAAAGTCCATGTAGTTCGCATACAAAATGAGGGGTGGGGTTTATTCCATAAATCCAAATGGTGGATCTCTTATTTGTGAGTGTGTATGTGTGTAGAAAAAGTGTTTTAGTTGTGAGAAAAGTGTGAGAAAAATATGAGAATCCCTATTTGAAATTTATGAGCAAACCCTTTTGTTCTTGTTTTTGGGTTTTATTTATATGAAAATAAGAGATGTGCAATAATACTAAATAAAAAGTATATTAGGATGTGTGAGATGAAATAATAAAAGTGCTAGGTAATAAAACAAGTTATTGCGAATATAAGAGAATTTGAAGAGAAAGTTGGAACAGTTGGACCCTCTTGAAGATCTTGAGCTTGATCTTGAATGTTAGAGAGCAGCCCTTGCACTTGGATGATGATGGAGAGTGGATAATTCACCAAGTCTGATGAAAAGTGGAAGTTAGAAAGGGATTTGGATGTTGAAATCGCGTTGTCTTCGAGAGAGGTTTTTGGGATTCGCTGAGAGCGATTTTTATCAAATCTGGGCTCTCTTTGCAAATGAGGTGAAGGCCTACTTTTATAGGCCCAGGTCACTGCCGATCGGCATACACCTGGTCCTGGCTATCGGCACCTGCCGATAGGCAGGGTCTAGAATGTCCCATTTGGCAGTGTGTTTCAGGCCTTTTCTGAAAATTAGCCGTCGAGGTCGAACCGTTGGTCAGAATCGTGCACAATGTGGACCGTTGGAAAGGTAATTCAGAGACCTTTGAAAGTCCCTGGGACCGCTCCCGGGTTCGGGAGTTGACTTTGGGTCAAATATGGCTCAGAAGAATTTGTTTGTCCATTGGACGGGGAATCATTCGGACACAAACGGATCGTTCATCCGCATGGTAAGTCCGAATCGCGCATGGGGTAGACCATTGGAAAGGTTAGGAGATGTACTTCGACATTACAAAGATTTTGACCCAGTTTGGGGAGTTGACTTTGGTCAACCGAGCCTTGGAAGAATTCGGTGGCCTCTTGGAGTTAAACGGGTCGTTCGTCCGCATGGTAAGTCAGAATTGCACACGGAGTGGACCATTGGAAAGAGGTTTCAGTGCCCTTCGAAAATTCATTCAGTCTCGGTTGAGATGAAGAGTTAACTTAGGTGAAATAGAGCCCGGGAGCACCCGTTGGCCTCTAGATCAAGTTTCGAACACAAACGGATCGTTCGTCCGCGTACTAAGTCGGAATCACGCACAGGTGGTACCGTTGGAAAGGGATTCTAGTGCCCTTCGAAGATTCATTCAACCTTGTTCGAGCTGAAGAGTTTGACTTTTTGGTAAAACGGAGCCTGGGAGTGCCCGATGGCTTTTAGGTCAATAATCGGGGTATGACCTGGTTTTTTAGTGATGAAGGGAGGTACTAGGGACCTAAGGAAAGTTAGGGGGTAATAGAATGGGGTGTCTACATGGTCACTGAGTTTTTATCAGTGTGTCTCAAAGTTCAAAAATTACATCCCCTTCGGCCCTATGGTGAGAACTATATTTATCGTCTTGTAAAGTAAAGCAGTTGAGTGACTTAAGGAACTCTTTTATCTTGTCATTGGCTCATGTAGTGACTCCTGAGTATCTCGTCCGAGATTATAGGTAACCAACCTTATCTCATCCATAATTAAATGATAATTGTTTTGTATTTATCCATGTGATAAATGTGTGTGCTTATATTTTCATTGGAGGACCGGGTTGAGTTAGTATCATGGCTTATTGGGACTTCTCGGACTGGCCGAAATTGGGATTAATTATGATTTAGACCCCACAGTAATGATAAAAATAACAATAACATTAACGACTATTGCCACAAAAATTCGCATCTCCAAAACACACATATCTCGAACTTCAAAATCATGAAATAAAAAAAATCTCTTTCTATTAAAAAATAATAGTAAACTCAAAATTAAGAGCGTAAAATAAAAGAAACATGTTTGCTTGTTTAAGTTTAATTGTAATTACAAGTAAATAAATGATGATTTGACTTACTTGGTTGCTCACTAATTGACCAATATTTCACACATACAAGAGTCTCCACATTCTCATAATTCAAAGATGAAATTGTATTATTGACAATCATGCACCTCAACTAAAAGAAAATTTCGACATGTCACGACAAAATTTTTGGACAAATAAAATATCTTGTCAAAATCCTTCCCCAGCAAAATACTTGATTTTCCAATGTAATACCCCTTAGAATAATCAATTTAATAAATGGTTATTTAAATTATTATTTTGAGTAATTTAAATCGAGAATTTAAATTAAATATGAACAACTCGTAATTAAATAATAGCATTGTGATTTATTTTTATATTTTTCTTTAGTACCATTAGGTTGATCTCTAGATGATATAGATGCCCGAAGTTGTGTTTTGAATTAATTAGATTGAGCCTGAGGGGTGGGTACCCCTTTGGCCTAAGTTTTGGAAGTATAGAGGTGGTGTTTTGAGATCATTTAGAGGTCCTAAATTAGGCCCATAATAAAGGATACCTGAGGGATTAAGGGTTTAAATGGAGGTGTAACCCTCATTAACCACGCATCTAAAACATATGATAAAACCTAGCAAGCCAAGGAGATTTTGGAAAAAGAAGAGCATCACCAGGAGGACTTAATCACATATTCGATCTTCCAATTTCATGTAAGGAATGACTTTCTTTACTATATATTATATGTAGCATGTTTATGATTAATTGGTATGTTGAATTAAATTGTAATTAATCACATGCTACGTTGAGATATCATGCATAATCATAGAATATATTCGTTGTAATGCTAATTTAAAGATTAGAATTGTTTAGATCAGTTGTAGGACTCATTTAATATTATGAATTACATTTATATGTTTTTATGAGTAAACCCATTAGTAATATGAACCCTAATTAAACATTTGTCATTAGTGCATATTTAACATTTATGTTGATGAATCTAACGTAGTGAATGGTTATACAATTCTATAAATATGTTTAAGAACCATTAAAGATTATATTGATATGATTTGAGACTAATTATTTAGTAAAAATATTAATTGTGATATAATGTGATAAGAAATTGATTTGGGTAGGTTCTGGACTGATTTTATATTATGACGTCATTTTTAATCTAGAGGTTGACGCCCATGGATTCAAGGAATGTGTACATAAATGTTCCACTCAGGGCCGTGGTCCCTCCCTAGCAGTAATGTGAGTTTGGGGTGGCTTATTATGTAAGGATTTCTACACACACACACACACACACACACACACACATATATATATATATATATATATATATATATATATATATATATATATATATATATAATTAGGATTTGACCTAAATTGCTTCGAGTATATTTCGTATATATAATTTAGGCTTTGATCCTATATTTATTAATGGATGTTATGTTTTTGAAATTGTGGTTATGGTCAGAGGATATTTATCCCGATTTATGTGGTTAGGATAGGATAACGTATTTGTACATATGTATTGGATATTATATGCTTCGTGTGCGATTTGTGGATATACCATAGGTGAATTTGTATTCATGGGGAATCTATAGGTGGGGATCTGATTGAACAACTTTGCAAGACCGAGTACTAGCTCTTTAGTTGATGATGTAGATTATTCATAGGTCAATATCTTGATCGAATATGATTTTGGTCAACTATCTCGCATGTTGGAGACGGATGGGACTTGATCCAACAAGCAGTCTTAGTATGTGATTACACAATGGTGTGACGGCATAGCGACTTCCCCATTTCTGTATGTGTGGATGTGTGACACCCCATAAAATCCACAACTAGATTGATTAAATCAAAATATAAATAATATAGGAGTTAAAATCATAAGTACCATTCTAATCATGACTAAAATAGTAAAAAGTGTAATAATAAATATTGACAACAATAGCAGAAATAAACCAATACAACTCTAATACCAAATCCCCAATGGTAAATAAACTCAATCACTGGAATATAAATATGTCTCACATAAGAAATCCTACCACTGAATGAAATCATGTTAAATCCAACATAAAATAAATCTTCATAGAGTAATCTGACTCGACTGTAAATAAAAATGCGATAAAAGCAAATGAGCACGTAGAATCTATACTTACATCCGAGAATCTGAAAGTATGGAATGAAGATGAATGCAAATGAATTAGGGTGGTGGTGGAATGTAATGTCTAGGACTTGAAAACATATTTGAACAACGTGATTAAATCTACCAATTCTACGATGAGTAAGAATTTAAACGGGTTTAAGATACAATAATACTAAAGCATATTCCTCCCGTATTTTATTCTTTTTAAGTTAACTCAACCAAAACAACCAAAATATAGCATGAACGTCTAATTCTCAAACCCAAGTGAACCCAATGATTAATAATTATAATTCTTCACAATTGATTATAATTACGAGGTTCTATAACTAATGTCCAGTACATACATCTTTAGTATAAATGTTGTAAAAGAAGGGTAACTACATAAGTCCAATATCCAAGTTAGTGTGTTCCAAACAAATACAAATAAATGGGTTATGCACAAGCCCACACATAAAGACAAGAAGGCTTATACTTATTGCATTATGGGATCACTAGTGCATACTAGGTACAGTTATAGGTTATCCCACACCTATTAACTTAAAGCATAAACAAAGGATAACTTACTAATCCTTCTTATCATTTGCACAGACCTCCATGACCAAGTACTATACAAAGATCACCCCCATTTATTCCCACTCGAGACACGGGTACTTTACCAGTAGGACTGGAGTAGAAATTACCATGGTAAGTCCATCGCTATCATTGGGGTACGGGCACAATCGACATCGTACGTACCCTACAAACATCCCTCCTAGTATGTCCCCCACAAGCACTCACACGATGGTATGCTTGCATATAATATTCAGAAAAATCAAAGAGAAATACAATATTAAGGATCTATCAACGTGACCTCTCATTCGATTACCTTAATGTTCTAAAAACAATTAAATTCCATAAGTTTCAACCCAAATCGCAAGGGTAATTACTTGGGATGTAAATCACTTACCCTACATATTACTAAATTATTTTAATTTTGGACACATCCTTTATGAGAAATGATGAAACTTGCCCCATTAAGCATGCTTAAAAATTTCCTAAAGGAATCTGCCAAATCCGAATCGATTCACCCTAGGGCCGATCCGAATCGATTCACCCTAGGGCCGATTCGATTCTCTCCATGAACAAAATCGATATCCCCTGATTATATATGAAGGTAGCAACAACACAATAATGGAAGCCAACAATCTTCAAATCATCTAAAAAATCACTAGATATCAACAACAAACCCAACTCCTTTATATATAACCACCTCAAAACATATACTAACATTTTTTTACACATATTAGTTGATTAACAACACAATTAAGGATCTAAATCAAAAAATTCAACATGTTAACCCTAAGTTTAAGTTCTTTATGAGTTTAATGAAATTAGTTAGCAATTTCTAATTGAATATATAATTAGATTTAGGTATTTTACATATTTCAATACTTAGGATGCAAATCTAACGTTTTCTAAGTCTACTAACATGAATTCATGATTTAATTTAAGGATTCGTTAATAAAACCACATTAGTTCTTCAACAAGGCTAATTATGAAATTAGATTAATATTATGATTAACATCGGATTTAAAAGATAAATTACAGAATCCAAATAATTAATATCATTCTAACACAAAATCAATTAGATTATTATTCAAACTATATTTGCCTTAGACAATTGTGAATTCATGCCATCAAACTCCCAATTCTCCTAAATTCTTGTTATGCCTCCTCTCTAAGCCTACAGGGTTAACTCTAATGTAATGTATAAGATTTTAAGTTTTCTAACTTAAGCAAATATAAGTGTTAACCACGAAATTAACCTTAGGCCTAATATTATCCTTAATTAGACGAACACAAATAGTGGTCCAAATGGCCCCAAACTCTTCCCAATCCATATGTTAACCCATTGGACTTAGATCCCACCATTTTAAGTTAAAAATGAACATTATACACATCCCTAAAGTTCAACACGAAATATGAAAATTCTAATAAATTAAGTCTTCCATTAAATTAACATACAAGTTGGTACGATTCAATTAGTTTAAAAGTTAATTATTAATTAGTTACAAGAGAGTCAACATTATAAGAAACTCGTTTACTATCACTCGAACCCAACACTGATGGAATAATCCAAACAAGGAAACCGCTGATACCAAATCCCTAACCATTTCATAGTTTCCCATAATGCTAAGTCACTTAGATGATTTATTTAGTATATTACCTCGTATTGTTTTCATTTCAAGAGGTGATAATTCACGTAACACAAATACAAATTACTTAACAACACAAATAAAATATAATAACTAACATATCATTGTAATAAAAATCCATTAAATGATTAACCACGTAATCAAATAATGCACAGAGATACGGGGTATTACAGGTGTTTTATAGTCCGTCAGGAGTGAGAATTCCTATTGATTGACCTAAAAAGGGCGCGAGAGGTCCCCTACAATTAGAGCCTTCGTGTGATACTTATGTATATGTAGTTGGTACTGTGGTGGATGTATTTATACGAGGATTTGAATTGTGATTTTACTCTTACTGTGTTGTCCCATATCTTTGGAATTGAGATTTAGTCATCCAATACATGGAAATTAAGGGTGTCACGGTTAGTATCAGAGCATGGTCTAGACCTTTAGGATTAGTGTGATCCCGTTTCATTTTTTATCGAGCTTTCTTTGATACATTCAGATCTTTTCATAGGGGTGTGTACTCTTATGTCACAGTGATGCGTGTGAAAACGTCATTCGTTTATGCTTGGGAGTTGGTGAGACTCGAGGAGCAATGCAACATAGAACATTAAGACGATGAAGACCATTGCATGTAACTGGCCAAGGATAGATCAAGTGGTTAGATCAGGGTGGTTCACAACAATTGTGAAGATGATTACTTAAGTTGTCATGATTGGAGCAAGAGTTACAATTCAGAGTTTCGCATGCGTAAATATATTATGTTCCACATGCCATACCAACTTTGAGAACAAACGAGGATTTTAATTATTTAAGGTAACTTATTACAGTTTTGGGTTCAACATACTTCTTGTAGTGTTATAATGGTCTCTTTTATCCAATTGAGTGAATCTAAGAACAAATGCAAGGTGTTGTTACATCTTAGCATATTAAGGGTGTTGTGGTTATGAGGATAGGTGTGGTTAGTGCTAATGAGAGGATGGATTTACATTAGGCTCAGATATGAGAAACGTTAAGTAGCACCCATATGCAATTAGTGTAACAAAGATGAGAAAACTCATGACCTTAGAGTAGGGTCACCGCATGGTTACTGAGTATGAGTGGGAGATCGTTAAATTAGTCTATAAGTACACCTAAGGATGTGGAAATTGAAAATGAGTTGTGAGTTGCTTTTATTAAATGGTGTTGTGAGATAGGTTTGCCTAGACATCGTGAGTGCGAGTAGTGGATACACCAGTTATGTAGATGATTATGGAACATGATATTTCTAAAATCTTAGGAGAGGATCTCGATTCGCTTAAGATTTATAATTATAAGAGTAAGATCAATAGTATCCATGTTAAAGGCAGTGGAGAAATCAATAAGTAATGTTATAAGATAGGGAGAGGAGTTACGATGGAGAGCTCTTTGGGTAAAATATAGATGTAAATGCATAGAGTATAGACATATAGTTGGTAGGTTTCTAAATATGTATTTAGAATACTAAGGGCATGAACTAATTATGGTTCATTTATTTCCTATCTATTCATCATGGTTGTCATTACCACTAGAATCGGAGAGGTAACCGTAGGTTTCACGTGGTATTGTTGGTGATGCATACCCTCTTTGAGAGTGGTACAATAATGTGTGAACTAAAGTGTATCTAAATGCATTATGGATTGTTAAAATCATCATTTTTTTTGGATTCCTATCAACCGTGCTATAATGGGATTATCTATCTGTTTAGTTTGTGTATTAACCTATGATGAACTACTATATTTAAGTTTGAGCTAGGGTGTGGAAATATTTACAGGTCCACGCCCAAAGTCAATAAGTGGGTATAAGTACCTATTGATGCATAGGTCGATATTAGAGATTATAGGGTATATATGTTATATATATATGTTGATATTTATAGCTATTTTGTGGATATATGTCCATAAAGAATGCTTATTTTGTGATATTTCTTGTGGATGCATGGGTTAATTGAGCACCTATGTCATGTGTTGATTATAAACTAGATAACGATGCGGTTTTTTCATTAGAGATATAATGCAATATATGATTCATTGTATCCAAATGTCACGTATGTACTAGCTATGGATGCCATTTTATATGTGATAGGGGAATATTTGATTTTCCTACGATTACTTTTATGTGTGGATTGGTTGTTGATGTAATCGCATGGTTATGACTTGAGCTATTCACTAGGATATGGTTTTGGAGATGAGTGGCATCGGTCTATATAAAAGTGAAATCGAGGTTTAATATATGCATTAAATATTTTGTATCTTATTGTAACCACCACTTAAATGGGTATCTTACAAGTATATACGGGTTTTGCATGCTATTGTTTGCCCAACCTATGACTTCTTACTACGAGTTGAGATCTAGATCCAACAATATATCATTTCTCACTCATTGCATTTAATGTTCTATTGGTGGTTTGTGTGAGTGTCCCATATCATATGTTATTATCCTATAGGACATAGGAGTTCCCTAACACTAGTGATTGGTCGCCTTATGAGTTCCTTAAATATGCTTTGCTATGTTCCTTATTTATGGGTCTTGGTGGTGCTCTGTCGTGTATTCACATGGTGGATGTGATAATAGTGATTTTTATACTTATGACGTTAGTGTGACTATCAATTATGGTTATGAGTTAGGAGTATTCAGATTGGTGATATATTAGTAATTGCATACTTGGTAGGGTATCTACATGAGTTGGTTAATTAATGATGGATTACTCTTATTTCATAGGGATACGTGTGATATAAAGTATATATAATATGAACAACTGGGCTATTTTGAGACTGAGTGGCTAGGGTTGCCTTACCATATTTTATGAGATTGTGTATGGTTATAGGTGCTAATAGAACAACACGTAATTTATTACATTCAAGATGAGCAAAGTTAAGCTCTATCAGATGTTTTGGAGTGCATGGTGTTTCGAGCATTCTTGGATCGATTAGGTCAATGGAGATTAAGTATCACTTTTGGAATGAGTGAACCCTCCACTAGGGTTATTGTAGTAAGGTAGTATATTAGTGTGAAGGACTTATGTCCATGAAGATGTAAGTTCGACACCTATTAGACCTCGATGATCGACTGGGATAGAAAGAAGTGTATCAGTGGTTTTTTTTTGGATTTTAAGTCCCACGTGTGGAGTTTAATTCTGGTTTGAAGTTGGGAGAAGATGTGGTGTTGTAACGTATTCATGCGTAATGACCTTTGATAATAACTTAGTAGAAATGTTGACCTATAGATGACTGGTTAATCAATAGTGGTTTTGTGATCCATTTCGACAAAGTCACATGGATTTATGCTAACATTATATCCCAAAGAGGGATAGTATACGATATGATATGAGGTGTTAGTATTTATGGGCTTACATGGAGTGGGACATAGAGTTATTTGAGTTGGACATGAATAAACACCGGTGTTGCATTTTTAGCATGGAACCCTTCGAGGTATGGGATGGGCAGTCTTGTTGTTTCCTAATTTAATAGAGGTAAGGGAGATTAAGTTACTTAGGTCATATTTAAAGACACCTCAGAGAGGGTGATCATTATTGGAGACAATATGATGACTACACAGAATAAGCAAGAGATTGGAATGAGTGGAAATAGTCACTAGAAGTTCTCTAAGAGATAACATGATTGTGATACCCCGTAAAATCAAAAACTAGATTGCTCAGGTCTAATGCAAAAATCACACGAGTAAAAAAATAATTAGTAACATTATTAGTATAATGAAATAAATAAAACGATATAATAGTAAAAGCATCACGTTATAATAAAATGCAAAATAATGTAAAATGTCTCTAATATCATCCAATTGATAATAAAATCACATCCATCTTTGGAATATCATATATATATATTTAACCTAAATAATAAATACAACTCATACAAATTCATGACTTAGAAAATATGAAATAATACACTGACTGATAACGAAAATAAAAATGAATATAAGAATGTAAAGGAGATACAATGCTCGACGCCTACATCTTAGGATTGATAATTACAACTGGTGCTAGAGAAACTACTCCAATGAGTAGTTCAAATCTGCAGCAGCAATTGTGTCCTAAGAACTGTAAAAAGAGTTCAACGACGAGGATTAAACCAAGAAAGTATATAGTGAGAAAGAATGTAACTAAAATTGTTCCATAATAATAATAACAGATATTCCAGCAGTTATTTAGTTACCCCAAACCAAACAACCTAAATAAGCATGTAGTTGAAATCCTAACCCGTATGAGGCCCATGTGATATAATTTCATCTTTTAGTTAAGTATTAATTACTTTAACAATATTAAATTCATTTATTTTATTAAGAATATATTACTCTACGATAATCCCTTACATTAACATATTTCAACTATTAAACACTTTTATCTTACATTACAATCTCAAGTTATAATTCAAAAAGTATATCTATAGTGAATTAGACTTGCATATTCTCGAGTCACGATTTAGTATATATGTATCTAGTCTATTCTACAATATTATTCTTGATTCATAATTTCAAGTGTATACATCTCTAGTATAAACATAATTGGTACAATTATCTCAAAATATAACGATAAAAGAATCACATAATTAAGAATATCCGTGAGTATACTTAACTCACTACAAATCATATGGGTTGTGATCAATCCCCAAAGTAAAAGTATGAAGATTTAATCCTTAAAGACTTTGGGTATCACTTGTGCATACTAGGTATAGCTCTAAGGTGTCCGATCCATATAACATTAATGTATCAACAAAGTGAAATCACTACGCCATCACACCAAACATACAGGACCCATACCCAAGGTTGCACTAGGGGATCCTACCATTAGTTCCACTTAGGAGAAGGGCACGTCAGCATATAGGATAGGGGTAAATATTACCTAGGTATATCCCCTCTCAATAATCAGGAACCACTAGCGATTAACGTTGTACTCGTCACATCAAATCTCTCTTAGTACGTCACCCACGATCACATACACACACACACTCAATATGATTTCACATAATTCAAGCAGATCGGAACAAACCCTTATTAATTAGGTTAGTAATAAAATCTCTTTATTACAAGTTAATACATACATTAACAATAATCATTTATGTACAATACTAGCCCAAAGTCCTAAGGCTCCAATACCTAGCTATCGTCTCACACCTAACATTCATAAGCATAATTAAAAAATAAAAACTATCCTACTCGATGAGATATATATTAAGTTATAGACTATCATAGATTCTATAAAATCTCTAAGCATCGCCACATACCATAAAATATCATAATTCTCAGCCTGAAACTCAATGCTTCTAAACTAGGTATTATCTGTTAGGGTCAGTTTGGTTGGCTGTTTTTGCCTAGGCAAATGCCAAAAAGTTGGCAAATATGAAAATTGCTCACTTTTTAACTGTTCGGTTGTACAATTTGTCGTGGCATTATTTGCCAGTGTACAACACCCTTTATGCATAAGTTGTTGGCAAGTTTGCTTACCCATTTGAGTGAGAAATATTTGCTAACTTCTTAAACGGATTTAATGTTTTAAAAAACATTTTAAAAACTATTTTAAATAATCAAAAAACTGTTATGAATATTTAAAAACTATTTTGTGATGTTTTAAAAATTGTCAAGAAAATGTTTTACCAATATTTTAACAATCGTAATATAAAAATATTGTAAAAACACTTCTTAAATTTTTAAAAATAGTTTTAGAATTTTAAAAAATAATTTTAAAAACAATTTTAAACAGTTAAAAAAACTGTTATGAATATTTAAAATTATTTTGTAATATTTTAACAACTGTTTTTAATATATAAAAAATTGTTAAGAAAATATTTTACAATTTAAAAAAAAAACATAATATAAAAATATTGTAAAAACTATTTTAAAATTTCTAAAAACTATTTTGAATATAATATAAAAACAGTTTTAAAGTTTAAAAAAATTAAAACTATTTTAAATAGTTAAAACAACTGTTGTGAATATTTAAAAATTATTTTGTAATATTATAAAAACTATTTTTGATATTATAAAAAAATGTTAAGAAAATGTTTTACAACTTTTTTAAAAAACCGTAATATAAAAATATGGCAAAAACTATTTTTTACCATTTTTAAAAACTGTTTTGAATATAATATAAAAACAATTTTAAAGTTGTAAAAAACTATTTTAAATAGTTAAAAACAATGTTGTGAATAATTAAAAATTGTTTTGTAATATTTTTTTAAAAAATTATTATTATAAAAAATTGTTAAGAAATTTTTTTACAAATTGTTTTAAAAATCGTAACATAAAAATATTGTAAAAATTATTTTTAACAGTTTTGAATATAATATAAATATTATTTTTAAATAAATTAATTGGATTGACTATAATTTCGCTGAATGGTTGTTTTATAGCCTAATGTGAAAAAACTAGGTAAAATTTGTCCAGGCAAAATTTGTCACGAAATTTTTTGCCATTGCCCACTCTTTTGACCATTGTCAACAAAACAGACCCTTACATATGGGTTCATAATCATTCTACCCTAGTCAATGGGCCAAATTTGTATTCTCGTCATTTATCCTATTAAAGTTATTTCTAAGATTAATCCCACACTACAAACTTCGGCTTGAATATATGGGTCTATTAACTCGGCATTAATCCAAACCTACCCCTAGGGCTTCCAATTAAAGGATACTAAACTTTAAACTACTGGTTATATAAGTTTTCTTAATTGAACTAAACAATTCAAAAATAAACCCATGTAAACCCCCAACCCAAACTTACGGGCTTCCCTAGTGAATCGGACCCATCCAAACCCAGGTAAGATCGATCTAACGAGTCTAGGGGCGGCTCATCCTCTCCATTTGAATCCCTCATCCATATCCCAAATCCACCTCCACCTACTACCTCTAAAATGTGAAATTAACCCATCTCCTTCTATTCTAACCAACATATAAACATTATTAATTATATTAACAAGCTTTGGAAGATTTAAAACATTATTTAAGATGCAATTTCATAATTTAATAATTTATCACCAGGTTCATCATCTAATTGAGACTCAATAAAATTAATTACAAAGTCAATATAAGAATCAATATATAGTGATGTCTTTTACTGAATAAAATCAATATAATTCATATGTAAAGGTCTTATAATCAGATTACAATATTTCATGGTGCGATTTAAAGGGTTTAACATCAAGCTACACTACTTCTTCAATATATGATTAAGGCTTAAATATCTGATTAATATAATTACGAATTCAGGTTAACTATGACTACAAAATCATATTTCATTAGTTAATTTCAGATTTCAATGAGTGACTACTACTCTAACACAAACTTAATTAAATTCTTAATCAAAATAGATTTGCCTTCAATCGATGATACGAATTAAATCCCAAATTCTCACTCTCTTCAATCTCTTTTCACTCCCTCTAACTACTTAGTATTTAAAGTCATTCTCTAATGTGTTATGAGAGTTTAGGTTTTCTTAATATAGTTATAAAATGTATTAATCCCAACACTAAGCATAGGTCCTAAAATAGCCATAACCCAACGAGCTCAAAACATGATCAAAATGGCTCGAAACGTGGCCCAAACCTATATACTAACCCAATTGGATAAAATTCCACTATAATAAGCTTAAACCAGACTTTCTAAACATCTCATGAACCTACTCAAAGGATAATATTTTTTACACATCAATCATCTTATCAAGTTAATTAATTATCTTATTAAATTAATTAATTAGCTATTACTCATGGCTTAAGTTTAAATCTTGGTTACTAATTAATTAGGTAATTTAAGATTTGGCCCCCATTTAATTCCCTATAATGAGTCAAACCCCCTGGAATTGACTTTTTTAAGTTTTTGCCCCCATTTTTAACTTTTTGTCCACTTAGCCGTTAACCCCCATGTTTATTACCGGTTATATACTTGCTTTAATATGTAACTCCAATCATTGGACTTCACAACTGTAACACAATTCTTAACCATTTCTATGTTTTCTTATCTCGTTTTACAATAATTACTCTTTTATTTTCTCTCTCTTTACAACAAGAAATCTCAGTCAAAAAGTTACGGCTTCACACAATTTTGTGGTATTCATCACACTAATCAAAGGTTAGTCTTATATTTAAGCTTTTTTTAAATGTATTTTTCCATATTTGGCAATAACCAACACCATGATTAAGGATCCTAGGTTACAACTCAAAGATATCAGGTTACAAAGCCTTGATTTGTCATCCCTCCAATTCCAAAGCCTAAGAAGACAAGACTTGGTCTTAGAGGAGGCACAAATAAGAACAAAACAATTGTCCCTCATAAGTTTCCCCTGCCACGAAATGACAACTAAGATGGAAAGTTAACTTGTTTTTTATGTTACATTGGAAGATAACTAAGATGGATGTCATTAGCTTGTTTTGAATGTTATTATCTTGTTTTGGATGTTAACTGGATGTTATTAAGCTGGAAAGTTATTAAGTTATTTTGGGTTGTTATGTACTATGTTAACCTGGTCACTATTTTTATTGTCTAAAAGGTGTTGGATAAAAAAAATTGAATGGAAGTCAAAATGAAACCATCTAAATATCATTAAAACAATTGATATCCTTCCAAAAATTGTGAAATCAAACATTAAAATTCACACTACTTTTAAAAGCATTACATAAATCATATAACGTCACTTCCAACTTCACTTTCAATTTCATATTTGGACGCTTTTCTTTAGCGGTGTCGAGCCACTCGAAACTACCACAATCAACATATTTGAGAATTTTTTTCGTAACTCCATTCTTTCCTAGACATCCATAAATTTCTTGGGGGCTTGCAACCTTTTAGACACTTCGTATTCTTCCACGGATAATGTTTGACCCAATGTCCTTCTTCTTCACATTGAAAACATACGTCTTTCTTCACATCTCGTTGCGTTTCATTTTTCGATAATGACAGACATACTTTGGCCAAGTGACCACTTTCATCGCAAAGTTGGCATATTACCTGCAAAAAATAAAATAGAGTACACATTAATAAATTATACAAAAAAATTAGCAAAAAAATAGTATAAGTAACATTTTGGGATGAAGTTAAGCCTCCCCCTATTTTGGTAAAAAAAATGAGGTTGGAGCTTAAATAGGCAGTCTTCCAACGGTTAGTAATGTCCCAATAATAAGGAAGGTCTCTCTGGGGATAAATGAGAAAAAACATAGGGGTTAATGGCTAAGTAGACAGGAAGTTAAAAATGAGGGACAAACCCTAAAAAAGTCAATTCCCCGAGGTTTGACTCATTATGTGAAATTAAATCGGGGACAAAACTTAAATGACCTTAATTAATTAGAGTGAAACTTGATATTATAATAATATACTTCATAGTCGATGGGACCTGATGCCGAGGGAATAATTCAAACAAGGAAACTCCCAAAACCTACCCCATAACCATTCCATAAGTGCCCATAATACTAAAATGTGGTCATAGGGTGCCTATGGAATGGTCAAGGGTGCATGTAATTCTGACACATATAATTTGGTAACAAAGCTTATGTCCTTAATAAAACCTGACACTTCCTTTTTTATATTGATATGTTCTTCCGCCTGGCTCGACATGTGACTCCTCACCAAAAAGAGCTCATCTAATAGAGGTGCGGTCTGCTGTAATTTCGCTATTGACATTGTAAAGCCCATACCTCTTCTCCTATCCATTTTGTCCCTTCCAAGTACATTAGATATGGCATCTCAGTCAATGTTATAGGAGTTTCACTCAGACTGACTTCTCCTTATGCCTTCTATCATTTCCTATACTATAATATTATATTTAGGACTATAATTTTTATATTATTTAATCATAGCATATATATATGATCATTAAATTCAAACTGAACAGAGTTGAGCCAATTTGTATAAGAATTTATTGGTTTTTTTATACATTCGGGCATGAAAGTACAAGTTGACCCGATTAGGGTCAGTCCTTTCTTCAAAAGTTCCCTTAGTCCTTTCCATGCAACACCCCGTATTTTTATTATGTTAAATAATTATGGGATTAATTATTATTGTTGGATTAATTAAATTAAAAATGTGAGAAAATTGATTATTAATTTATCCGGATTAAAAATAAATATTAACTAGCCTGCCAAGGGTTAATACTTATTGTTGAGAATTATGGAATATTATTGTGTGAATATGTAATATAAAACTATGAAATTTTATAAATTGTCATGGAAAATACGACAGTTTGGTACATTAAGTCAGGACGTGCGTGTGAGTCGTATCGGGGCTAATTTAACGGATTAAAGATGTAAATTATTTTCAAATAACTTGTATGGTAATTTCAAGCAAACCATTGAGTCTGAAAGAGTCAAGATAGTCAGAAAACTCTACCCGGGTATTTTATTTGGACTCCGGGATGTTTTTAGGCCTAACTGGAACCTCCGTAGGTGTATTTTTGTCCTTTAAATTTTTGGGGAAATATTATGGATGAAAATTAAGAAATTAAATATGGATGTACGTGGATTAGAGGGGAGTTATCAGTTCCAAACCTACAAGAGAGAGATAAGAGAGAGGAACAAAGGAAGGAAGAAGAAACCATAAGTGTTCTTGATGCCTAACTCAAGAACAGACAACGAAAATCCCACCAAAGTGTAGATCGTGATACAAGGGACACACCTATATCAACATCACCAGGAGATCAGACCTTCGAAATTGAGGTAAGTGTTTAATCCTTGCAAAATTGTATCAACAATCATGTTCATGTTAGTATAGCTATACAACACCCATTTGTGATTCATAAATTTTGATTAAATTAGAGAACTAAGGGCATTAACTAAAATCTGGTATCTAATTAGGATGAATCCCTCATGTAGATAGGTTAGAGATCTCAAATTGATGATTATCTATGATGGACGAAAATTAATTTTGATGTTCTTGTATAGAAATTTGATGAACTAGGGTTTTGAAATGTTAACTTGGGGATTTTGGATTTTATATATGAATTATGATGATTTAATGCTTCTAAGTTAGGAGAAATCATTTATACATGTTAGAACATCAATTAGGTTCTCTATTTTGGTGGCTAGGTTGAAGAATGTAGAGGTATTAGGAATGGAAATCTGGTGTGGATGAATGGTCGAAACAGGGAAAACCTCCATCTCGTTCGAACGAGATGGAGTCTAGTTTGAACGAGAAGCATGGTCATTCAAACGACTTACTGATTCATTCGAACAACATCAGGCTTGGTTCGAACAACAGTTCCAAATCGAGAAAATTCCCAGTATAATCCAATTTCAGTTACACGATTATTTTGAGCGAGGGAGAACTGCCAGTTAAGGAATTGTAGTCCAGTACAGAATTATATGGAAGTATTCCTAGGACAATACTTTAATATTTGGATAGGATAATTAACTTTGGAAATTTTGAGAGTGAATAATCGAATTAATTACAGTATAAGTAATAATGGGAAGTACACTACGTGTAGAAATGTATGGATGGGTTGGGTGAATACATGAACTTTAATACGACGTGGGAGCACATATTGTTATTGTGTGTATAACATACCTACGGTACTTGCTATAGGGAGGAGGTTTTTGTGTAGTATACAATCTTATCCTGGGTGACCCAATGGGGGGATATTTTACTTGTACCCGGACCATATGAACTTGGATATGTGCTATCTGAGACGTAGGATAGTTTCGACGGATGAATGGGAGCGTAGGTATATGCGTGACCCATTTGGTGTGACACCCTGTCTAATTAAATACTGGGTAGCTACTCCTTTATTAAATTAATACATAATATCAAGTTGGTTCAGTCTTGGCATCACTGTCGAAAAACATGTAATTAATTATTAACCACCCAATATTTAACTAGAGAGATGTCAAATTTTATTAATTAAGTTATCAAATAACCAAGAATTAAATCATTAACCATCAATCGCATAAACAATCTCATATGAATAACCAACGAAATGAAATCAACTGAGTCTAGAGTAAACACTCCAATAATCATAATGCCAGAGTAAATAAAGTCCCAATACAAGAGTGTGAATAAATAAACTAATAACTGAAATAATGAAAGTCTGTAACTACAACCTCTAAATAAGAATGGGTGACATGCCCTAACTGATACAAATGACTATGAAGGAACCAAGGATAAAAATGAAGGCGTCTAATACCAAGATCCTGTAGCTTCCACAGCAACTACAACACGTCATCAGAATGAAACTCCTATACTTGGCGTCCCTGTGGATGGGCACCTAAAATGTTTTTACAAAACAAAATAGATTTGGAAGAAAATGGGTCAGGGCCCGAGGTGAAAACAGTTTAAAAGTTTAGCAAGTGTTTAAATTATAATTAAACAACACATATTATAGGCATGTTATTTGCGTACTCTCACATGAGTTTCTCACCTCTCCACTAATATGTACGCTTAACGTATTACTTAACCCATCCTAGTTATGCCGCTAACTAACTAGTCTGTATCACTTCTGCTTTCGCATTCTACCATAGGATGCCTACTCTTAGTACCCAAACTAGTTATATTCATAACAAATATTCGCACTCATTAAAATTACTTATCTCAAGTGTTAATTAAATTCTTATTCTTAGCCCATTCAAATATCTTAGTTATTCACATATACTATGCAATAATGAACCAGTCACAAGTACATATATAAATCACCCACAGTACATATATATATATATATATATATATATATATATATATACACACATATATGTCACCCCTAGGCTAAGTTGCGGTGCACGCATACTCTGCTATCAAATCCATGTACATCACGTACGTAAGGATCACATGTTCCGAATCACTCAGGAACTGTCTCAAAAGAAATCACACATATTGGAGGCGAACATAGTTCACATACCCACGGGTAACGCACATACCTACGCTCCAATGGTCAGCTGACTTATCAACTCACAAATAAGTCATTCACAGTCCTATATCCTTAAGGTAACAGTCTAAATCCCCCCGAAGGCCCACAAGGATAAGAGGGTGCTTTTAATAAAAAACTAACTTCCCATGATAGCAAGTATGATAGGTATGTCATACACATAAGAAATCCATTCACTAGGCATTCACACAACCTTAGTAATCATATTTAGATATAGTTATTCACATTCTATCTAGTAAGTCTTGTACGTAGTAAGATTATCCCGAACATCATACATAATTATATATTTAACTTGGTAACTCTCTCTCGTCGTATCAATTTGAGTACCTAGACCTACCCCCAAAAGGTTACTAGGCATCCTATTAATTTCAAATGTTATATCAGTCTTAAAGTCCCTCTGTTATTGTTCTTAACCTCACATCATCATTAATTCCCATTATTGTTTCAATTCCAAAGATTTCTATTCGTACCTCACTCGGTAGATTCTTGTAAGCCATAGCATTCTATTCCATAAGGTAAGCCATTTTTTCGGCATCAATTAAGAGTCTACTGACCTTAACAAAGTCCCACAATATCAAATTAATCACCCTAATAATCATTATCGGCCTTGGAATTTCCATTAAACCTCAAAGGAAAACAATTCCCAAAAATCAGAAGGTGTCGTTCGATCGATCGTCGATCGATCGATCAAGTAGGTAACAACCCAGAATTTCTTAAAGAGTTACATGTTTTCCTCTTTTTACACCTCTAATTTATCATTACAACGTCCTAAAATTCCAAACTAGTATACTAATATTCATTCCAACATGTTTGCATCATTTCCCACGTTTTAGAATCATCGAATCAAAATAGAATATCAAATTCTTGGATCAATTTACCAAATTTTCATATAAAAACCCTAGTTCTTCTATTTCTCCAAGAACACTATATAATTCCATACAATTTCATAATTATCTACCCATTAATCATAATTTCGTGGCTACTATTATCTCCAACATTAAACTACATGCAAAACCTACCCAAATTATGATTTAAATTCTTCAAATCCATTCAATTTTTCATTATTTAAGGTTATTTTTCAATTCTAACCTAACATGAATGATATATGTGCTAAATTATTTCAAGTTAAATCACTTGCCTGATAATGAAGATTCTGATCGGATGAAGTGGACGATATGAGGAATGTCCTTGCTTTCCGATTTATCCGGTGGTGGTGACGGTGGTGCAAAAACCTTCTAAGTGGTGGTTCTCCATTGAAAACTTCCTTCTCTTCCACTCTAATGGACTTTTATAATTTTTGGTTGGGAAACCCTAAGGGACTCAAGTGTTGGATGATATTAACCGTCTAAAATTCGTGGGTCACTATTCACCCAAAAATAGGAATGATTAAAATACCCTCCCGAGTTGCCAGTTAGGCCAAAAAATGCCGCGGGACCGAAACTAAACTCCCAGCTAGTGTTTTCTGACTATCTCGACCCTTTCGAATATGTTGGTGCACTCAAAATGTTCATACGGATGACATAAAATAAACTATTTTTAAATCCATTAATTTGGGTCCTGACACGACTAACACGCGCGTCCCAACTAAATTATCAAAACTGTCGTATTTCCAACTCATGAGAATTTTAATGAATTCAATAATCACATATTACCATAATCACTCAGTAATATTCAACAACATTATAATAATCAAATACTAACTCTCGTCTTGCTAGCATTTAAATCCGAATTATTTTCCAATTAATTATCCCAAATTAATTTTAATAAATCCCATAATTAAAAGCAACTTTATTTAATTAATCTCATAATAAAATACGGGGTATTACATACTTCCCCCCTAATAACGGAATTTCGTGATGAAATTCGGAAAATAGGCATACTTGGAAAAATTAGGTATCCTCTTGTACTCAAAACAAAATACAAAGAAAAGCTCAATCACTACAGCTCTCGCTTTGTAACAAGTTTGTTGAACTCTCTTGACATTTTATCAGTTATAGGGTTACACCTCAATAAATGCACCTCACGTTGTGTTCTTACTAAACAATTATCAAATAATAATAGCCTACACATCATTGGCTGTATTATCTGAATATTTTTGTGAGTTTGCACCTCACTTCGTATCATCTCCCGCGTTTATCTAAACACAAAACTCCCATCCTGTAAGAAATCATAAAACATCTGACTACTCTTGTCCATTCTTTGAATTTCTATTCCCGATGTTGTGACTTTTACACAAGGTAAAGACACTTCAGATGGTTGGTGGTTAACCCATTATAGTCATCTGACTCCAACTTTTGACTGACCGAAAACTCGGATAAGCCGCTCACCTCTAAGCATCCAGAGGGAGGATAGTAAGGTTTATCCACACAAACCTCAATAAGCTCCTTGTCCACTATAAATAGGTACGGATGCTTTCTCACAACTTTCTATTAGGTAATATCCTCTCCCCATTACCATATTATACTTCACTTACTAGAAGTGAAATGATCGCAATGAATCCAAAATTACTTTCATACAGCTCCACCAATCGTCAGTCGCCTTGCGCCTATTCTTCGGGCTATAGGTGATCCAACTTTCTCAAAATTAAGATATTCCCACTACTTCCTTATACCCCATATCGAATGTGGGTTTCGTGTATTTCATCCTCGTTCGGATTAATACTGGGTAGGACCTCATACCGGTGCAGTCATTATCTAATAGTGTAAATCACCGACGAATATAACAATATCTTTCCTTCTTAATAATCCGTTCCATACATTCGAAGGAACCTATTACTCATCTTTATGATTGCAACCCATCAAAGAAATTTACCATCATGACTCTTTCGCTACTGGAATCGTCGGCTCGACACCAAGTTTCTGGTTGATACCCTTACTCCAACCAACTTCTATCTATAAGTGGTGCTCGTGGGGGGTACTAATTATGTCTCTCTAAACACCGACTTCCACTTATAACTCCTATCATTAAGTGGTACTTAATAACCCTCTTCTTCCTTCTGCGTATACTAAAAGTTTCGATCCGTGCACTATTCACCATGTTGTGCACATCTGGACTATTTATACCTTATTGACATCCTCACTCTATTTATGCGTAAGCCACCTTCAACATTCGATTGGGTGGAACTCTGCTCTAAATTATCCATAATAGTTAAATACTTGTCTTCTCAAGGGATACCACCTTTTTAAATGGCTTCCCACTTCCCTTCAACCAATTTTGGACGTGCTACTTTGATTTCACCTGAATCTATAGATTGTCATCCTTCTCACAACGCTTAATCCATTCTACCACTACTATTTAGTAATATCATTCTTACAAGCATAAATTTTCACCCATCTCTGTCTCTTCTTCTGGATATTCTGACACCAGCAAACCAAGGTGTCCATACACCCTATACCACGTGCAAACGGGTTTAAACATGAAATATGCTTCATAAGTACTCCAAACGCTTTATTGTCCCTGCATTTGCAACCTGGATATACCACTTGGACGTTCTCAATCACCCATGAATTTGAAATTTAAATCCTCCTAAACATCATTTCATCCTTCACCCTCCAAAAATAAAACAAAATTATCAGTATTTCCTCACTAGCATCTGGCTCTACTGGCCTTATATCGTAATTTACCCTTTTAAACTTCCAGTTATAACTACATACTTCCATAACGATCGAGTACCCGAATCATGGACGAATGTCCAAAAATCTCCTTACTACCAACCTTACGCTAAGTTTCATGCGTGGGATGTCTCACAAAGCGAAATCCAAATAAGGAACCCTCCTAATACACTACTTCCTAGCATTGTCGGTCATCAGAATCCGTTAGGCCCTCAGTCGATATCATGTACCCCTATATTCCCGTCTCTTGACAACAAAGTTACGTCACTTCTCACAATTACACTTAAACAAGGAAATTCTTTCGAAAGACACTGTCTCTTAACATTGATGGTAATCACATTCCATAAACATCATGCGAATATAATCGGGGCTCTCAAAATCCCGTCCCCAGGCATACAACTATGAGTATTAACTTCCACGTATCTAAAGGGTGATATAACAATGCACTATTCTTATTACCACATCTTGAACGTTAATTATACTAACCAGGTAAATCTTTCCGCTTAACATTAAACCAAATACACTCTGGATCATATCAATAAAGTCCCTACACATACCGGGAACCAATATCCTAGACCATTGTGCTTTTTGAAGTCTCACAATATATATATATATATATATATATATATATACACACACAAATATATTAACAAGAGTCTGGCCCTCTCGCAGATGGGGCCTCGCCATAACAAAAACATTCTACACCAAGGTAGTAGTCCTGATGGACTAGCAATAACCGAACACAATCGGTCTAATCATAATCATAAAACCATAATTAGGATACTATCATACTCGTATAACACAACACTAAAACGAGAAATTTCAATAAAGTATACTCCACTATCGATGCACCCATTCATCCTCCACGAATCACACTAAAGGTAAACCCACTATATCAGGGAAAATATTCACATAAATAATAACATTGTCGAGATACTCACTAAAGTCGTCTCTCGTACAAATATAGCAATGATAATAAATGTAGAAACTCGCACATGCCACCTACAACACGCAACATCCTCTGAGGATATAACTCATACTTCTACCTTACCAATCGCCCTGCCTGCTTAAATGGTTCCTGGACTTATAACACCTGTCCGTAACAAACCGAAAACTTTAATAACTACTGCTCTTACTAGGCACCATACCCTTATCCCTATACTTGCTTCGGGAAACATTTATGATGAACGGGTTTCACTCCCCACAATTTACCTCTACTCATACTCCACTTATTTATGTTCACACTGACCATGTTAAGGTGGTCAATCTCTCGGACGTTGGTAGTCTCAACTCTGATGACTATCTCCGTTGTTCCCTTAGCTTTGATGGCCCTAAGGAACACGCTACTGGTTTCCACATCTCTTTCTGAAATCACCATCGCTTGGTAAAAATTTAGCTATCCGAATAGTTTAAATGGTCTCCCTAATGGGTCTCCCCCTTGTGGTGCTGCTTCAACACCATTTCCCCCAATCTTACTCTATCTAAATTCTTCGATTCTTGTAGCTCCCCTCATAAGGAAGCGCTTACCTCCATATTAACAAAATGCGACTTAATTACCATCTGCATTGACCATCCAAGCAGAACTTCCCAGAAGTGCTAACAATTCTTTTTGTATGAAAATTCTCCCTTTAATATCCTCTTCTACATTTCACCTACTTCACTCGGTGTAGGGTTTGCCAAATAATTAAATTTTTTCTCATAAAGTGACCTCTGTCCGACCCTGTTGTGTGAGTTCAGAACAACATTCGCATCTCGCCCTGAACATCTGATGAAATAACTTATGGTCAAACCATACGTATCCGCCTTCTCTTGACAAAACAATCCACCTCTAAGTGTGGTGGTTGCCTCTCACCATTGAAACTTCACTCTTACAAGCAAAGGAAAAATTTACCCCAAATTTTTCACTCCCGATTAGCCATACTCTGACATTTGCCCAAGCCTTTGGATATTTTACGTTCGTTGGCTAGCACACGCCATCTCCGCATCTCTAGTATTTACACGGTTGGTTCTTTTAAATGTTTCGTCTGACTCTCTCCCAATCCAACCCTGCCGGGTGAGTCTAATTTGACCCCAATTTCTACTATAGCTATGTCTGTAAGTCAAAAGTCGCGCCTTAGCCGTCTTTACCATCCGGGACTTCCGTGCCATAATACGGGTGACTTCAACAACAGTCATCCTTCTTTAATAAATCAAATAACCTCAAGTGATTTTTGCCTCTTGCTGTCCACCCAACTATCTTCGCTTGACGTACGGCATTGTTCGGCACACGAACACACCCGAATGAAAAAAAGATTCACTATCATACACATCATAACAGGAGAACTCAATCTCACCAAAGAAATCAATAATCCTAAATATAGGGCTCTATATCAAATAAAGCTACGCTGGAAGCATAATAAGCCGCACAGATCCTAAAGGACACTAGAATCTGGCTCTTATACCACCTGTGACACCTCGTCTAATTAAATAATGGGTAGGTACTCCTTTATTAAATTAATACAGAATATCAAGTTGGCTCAGTCTTAGCATCACTATCGAAAAACATTTAATTAATTACTAACCACCTAATATTGAAAAAGAGAGATGTCAAATTTTATTAATTAAGTTATCAAATAACATAGAATTAAATCATTAACCATCAATCGCATAAACAATCTCATATGAATAACCAACGAAATTAAATCAACTGAGTCTGGAGTAAACACTCCAATAATCATAATGCCAGAGTAAATAAAGTCCCTATACAAGAGTCTGAATAAATAAACCAATAACAAAAATAAAGAAAGTCTGTAACTACAACCTCTAAATAAGAATGGGCGACATTCCCTAACTGATACAAATGACTCTGAAGTAACCAAGGGTAAAAATAAAGGCATTTAATACCAATATCCCGTAACTTCCACTACAACTACAACACGTCATCAGAATGAAACTCTTATGCTCGGCATCCCTGTGGCTGGGCACCTAAAATGTTTTAAAAAAAAAAATAGATTTGGAAGAAAACGGGTCAGGGTACGAGGTGAAAACAGTTTAAAAGTTTAGCAAGTGTTTAAATTATAATTAAACAACACATATTATAGGCATGTTATTTGCGTACTCTCACATGAGTTTCTAACCTCTCCACTAATGTGCACGCTTAATGTATTCCCTTAACCCATCCTAGTTATGTTGCTAACTAACTAGTCTGTATCACTTTCGCTTTGGCATTCTACCATAGGATGCCTACTCTTAGTACCCAAACTAGTTATATTCATAACCCATATTCGCATTCATTAAAATTAATTATCTCAAGTGTTAATTAAATTCTCATTCTTAGCCCATTCAAATATCTTAGTTATTCACATATTGTAAGCAACAATTAACTAGTCACAAGTACATATATAAATCACCCATAGTATATATATATATATATATATATATATATATATATATATATATATATATATATATGGCACCCCTAGGCTAAGCTGCGGTGCACACATACTCTTCTATCAAATTCATGTACATCACGTACATAAGGATCGGGTGTTCCGAATCACTCAAGAACCATCTCAAAATAAATCACACATATTGGAGGCGAACATAGTTCACAAACCCACGGGTCAAACACATACCTACGCTCCCATAGTCAACTGACTTATCAACTGATAAATAAGTCCTTCACTGTCCTATGTCCTTAAGGTACCAGTTTAAATCCCTCCGAAGGCACACAAGGATAAGAGGGTCCTTTTAAAAAAAACTGACCTCCCGTGATAGCAAGTACGATAGGTATGTCATACACATAAGAAATCCATTCACTAGGCATTCACACAACCTTAGTAATCATATTTCAATATAGATATTCACATTCTATCTAGTAAGTCTCGTACGTAGTAAGATTGTCCGGAACATCGTACGTAATTATATATTTAACTTGATAACTCTCTCTTGTCATATAAATTTGAGTACTTAGGCCTACCCCAAAAGGCTACTATGCCTCCTATTAATTTCAAATGTTATCTCAGTCTTAAAGTCCCTCCGTTACTATTCTTACCCTTACATCATCATTAATTCCTACTATAGTTTCAATTCGAACGATTTCTTAATGTACATCACTCGGTAGACCCTCGTAAGCAATAGCATTCTATTCCATAAGGTAAGACACTTTTTCGGCATCAACTAAGACTCTACTAACCTTAACTAAGTCCCATAATATCATATTAATCACCCTAAGAATCATTATCGGCCTTGGGATTTCCATTAAACTTCAAAGGAAAATAATTCACTAAAAGCAGAAGGGGTCGATCGATCGATCGTCGATCGATCGACATTCTCGAGTTGATCGATTGATCAAACAGGTAACAACCCAAAATTTCTTAAATAGTTAAGGTTTTTACTCTTTTTACACCTCTAATTCTTCATTACAACATCATAAACTCCCAACCAAGTATACTAATAATCCTTCCAACATGTTTCATCATTTCCCACGTTTTTGAATCATCAAATCCAATTAGAACATCAAATTCTTGGATCAATTTACCAAATTTTCATATAAAAACCCTAGTTCTTCTATTTCTTCAAGAACACTATATAATTCAATACAATTTCATAATTATCTACCCATAAATCATAATTTCGTGGCTACTATTATCTCCAATATTAAACTACATGCAAGTCCTACCCAAATTATGATTTAAATTCTTCAAATCCATTCAATTTTTCATTATTTAAGGTTATTCTTCAATTATAACCTAACATGAATGATATATGTGCTAAATTATTGCAAGTTAAATCACTTGCCTAATAATGAAGATTCTGATCCGATTAAGTAGACGGTATGAGGATGATCCTTGCTTTTCGATCTATCTGGTGGTGGTGACGGTGGTGCAAAAACCATCTAAGTGGTGGTTCTCCATTGAAATCTTCCTTCTCTTCCACTCTAATGGTCGTTTATAATTTTTGGTTGTGAAACCCTAAGGGACTCAAGTGTTGGTTGATATTAACTGTCTAAAATATGTGGTTCACTATTCACCCAAAAATAGGAATGACTAAAACACCCTCCCGGTTGTCAGTTAGGCCTAAAAATGCTCCGGGACCCAAACTAAGCCCCCGGCTAGTATTTTCTAACTATCTCGACCCTTTTGGATACGTTGGCGCACTCAAAATGATCATACAAATGACATTAAAATAGACTACTTTTTTATCCATTAAATTGGGTCCTGACACGACTGACACGCGCGTCCCAACTAAATTATCGAAATTACCGTATTTTCAACTTACAACAATTTTAATGAATTCAATAATCACATATTACCATAATCACTCAGTAATATTCAATAACATTATAATAATAAAATACTAACTCTCGTCTGCTAGCATTTAAATCCGAATTATTTTCTAATTAATTATCCCAAATTAATTTTAATAAATTCCATAATTAAAAGGAATTTTATTTAATTAATCTCATAATAAAATATGGGATATTACATTTGGCTGGTGAGTATGCTCGCCTCCAATATTTGTGCTATGAGATTTATGGTTCCTGAGAGATGTCGAACCAATTTTCCTTTACGCAGTGAGTGATGTATTGGGACATGATAGCAGAGTATGAATTGTGCCAAGTGGTCGCAGGATTTGTATATATATGTATGGGGATGATGTGACTATATGTATGTATTTGTGAATGATTCTAATGTGTGAAATTAGCAAACTTATAAATGTTGGTAAACAAGGCATTTTCAATGGATAAAAGAATTACTATCAGAACAGTGAATGTAATATACGGTTAATTGGAATAAATGATCTTAATAGCATATTGTATGGGTGATACGGGCTACTCCTTTGAGATATATTTAGAAGTATAAGTCTACGATCTAGTTGGGAACATTATGGATAACTAGGTTAGGAAAGACGTACGTTAGGCGTGCACAATAGTGGAGAGGTGAGAATCTCATGTGAGAGTTTGAAACTAACATGCACATAACAATTGCATTATTGCAGTTTTAAATACTTGCTAAACAAATATTTTTACAACTTGGGCTCTGACTCGTTTCTTGATATTCTTCTCTCTTTTGCTATATATATATATATATATATATATATATATATATATATATATATCAGGTGCCCATCCATAGGGTTACCAGGCTTTGACGCGTGGATCATTATCGAGCTGCAGCGGTTGTGGGAGTTGCATGTCCTTGCATTAGACGCCTCTATGAGTTCTTTCTGTTCCTTTTCAGACTTTTCTTTTAGGGCATGTTTTTCCCATACTCATTCATTTTATTAGATATTGTACTCAGTTTACGTTAGTAGTTTATTTCAGTTACAGTTGCGGATTTTTGAGTTTGTTGGTTTTAGACTTGGAACTGGAATGTTTTATCGAGTCCAATTTATTTCAGTATGTGATTCATGTCCAGTATTTATTTTATTCTTGTGGAATGTGTAGCTTATATTTTAAAGAATGGAAATTTATTAATAGATTAATTGAGTATAATTAAATGGGAAAATGTTTTGACACTTAGCTTAATTATTTATTAGGTGATTAATAATATTAAATATTTTCGACAGTGATGCTAAGAATCAACCCACCGAACATTCTGTTTTAATTTTAATAAAGGATTGATCACCAGGTATTTAAGTAGGCGGGGTGTCACATTCCACCCATTCACCTTTAAAACCATCATATTATTTGGATCCATGTTTTTGGACATCAACTTTCATGTCCCTATTATGTCTATGTTTCTCCCTCTCCGAAAATTTTTCTTTTATGGGATTGTTTTTCCAAGAAGTCGTTCCATTAGTGGATGGGCTTGCAAAACTTTGTATTTCAACCTCAAAATATCATAACTTGATGTCCTCACCAGGAAGTGAATACCTTCCGAAGGTTCTTCCGATAGGTTTTCATTTGTTTAACTACTCAGGAAATAACCATCGTCCTCGAACTGGGTGGGAATGTAAAATGTTTACGAAGTTGATCCCATAAGTCATCCTTTATGGCAAGATCAACATTCTTCCTGTTATCTGCCACTCCAATACACACCTTGATGCACAAGCTCATCTTTCCAAGAGCCAAACAATGGAATTTATAAATTTGGACATCATTTATGTTATTGATAGGATTCCCGTTAAAGGAGAACCTAATTTGCCTCTTACCTAATTCTTGGGATTTCTCAGTAACGGGAGTTGGATTAATAGGGGTTTGTGGAGTTTCATGAATATGTACATGAAGTATTATTATGAACCTGAGACAAAGTATAATATTGTGAACTCTTAGGTGTCGATAATTTCAATGGTATGTTAGGAGAGGATTTAGTTGGAGGAGGAGTTTAATTATTATTTGATTATCTTTGGTCGTGTTCGAAATTTCCTATAAATAAATAAAAAAAGTAGCGAAGAATGTATGACAATCATGTTTAAGACTATATATACATATATACACATATATGTATATACCTTTTCAAGAGATTTTAAAACACATATATGTTTAATATTAGATATATACATATATACACATTATGGGCACCCCTAACCATTTCAAAATCGTGACCACAGTACCAGTTGTATCAATTAGGGGTCACGGGTCACGAACATGTCCAACCAATCAAAGTTCATGGTAGGTTTTCACAGTTAAAAATTGTGACCATTCAATGTATATTCACGACATATGGCCACACTTTGAGACCGTGATCAGGAGAAAATAGCCATGTTTAGGGCCACGGTTCATGACCTTGACCACCAATTAAGATCCATAAAAGTGAGCATGCGCCCTGCATTAGATTTATAAAAGATATCGTGACCCCCTAAAGGTTCACGCTAAAAATTGTCACGGTCCAGAAACGTGACCTGAGTCTTTAGTCATAGTCCAAAATTGTGACATTTATGGTTTTTAGTACAATGAATTCAATTAATTATTTATCGTAGTGAATTATTATGAGTTCACTAAAATTTAGCAATATAGTCAAATCAATACGTTACTCAGTTACGTAGCACAACATATGTAACATCTCAAAGTCACGTCTCAATCTACAAAACAATGTATTGAATGTCTAGCAACTCAAATCGTAAAATGACATACCTCATGTTTTATTTAATTAACAACTGATTAATATCCAGAATTTAATTTAACATTTAATTTAATACTTTAAAAATACACGATATGACAATCCTCCCCCTTAAACAAGGAATTTTGTCCTTGAAATTTGATTATTTCATATACCTAACTCGAAGGTATAAGAATACCTCGCTCCCATAACTTCCTCTCACTACTAAATAGACTATATACTCTCATTTACCTAACACTCATTGAATATAAATATGAAATGCTCGTATGTAGCTGAAAATCATTCCCATTAAATATAAATGTGAAACGTCAACTTATCCCTTAAGAACTTCCTTCATTATGTACACGTGGAAAATGTTATGCATACACTGAAGATGGTCAGATAACGTGAAAGACACTGACCCCAACATATTGAGGATTATAAAAATGAACTATGTATCGGGGTGTCATCTTCCCCTCAGATTTCAATTTCACAGTTCCCTTTATCGATGAGACCTTCAAAAGAACCTGCTCTCCCCACAGGGGTGAGTACCCCTTGCGACAAAGTTTTTTGAGCTTAGAGGAAGTGCTTTAGTCTCATTTAGGGTCCTAATTAGGCCCATATGAGACCTTCGGAATTAAGGGTTTGAATAAAGTCTAAACTATAATTAATCACACGTCCAATAATATATTTCAATATGTTGTTATGTGATTCATATATGTGTTGCCTGAATTCACACTTTTGGAAATCGACATAATGTAAGGTAATACATTAACTAAATAATTTTTAAGTGACTTAGTATTATTACCGTCTATGGAATGGCTAGGGACTAAGTTTTGGGGGTTTCCTTATTTGAATTATTCCATCGGTATTGGGACCACTAATCATGAAGTAATTTTTATTATGTCGAGCCACACATAAATAACTTATAATTAAGTTTTAACTTGATCGACTCGTACCGACTTATAAATTAAATTAATGATAATATTAATTTATACGTGTTATTTCATGTTGACTTTTGAGATTCTTAGAAAGTTCATTTTTTACTTTAAAAAGTGGGATTTAAGTCTATTGGATTAGTGTATGGTTTGGTCCAAGTTTCGGGTCATTTGGAGCATATTTTGGGGCTCATTGGGTTAAGGAAAATATTGAGACTAGTCTTAATTTCGTGGTTAAAGCTTTATTAACCGGATTAGAAAACCCAAGAAAACTCATAAGACATTAGAGAAACCCCTAGAGAGATAAAGAAAGGAGGAACACTATTAAAGAGAATTGTAGGTTTGGGTACTTAATACATCAATCTGTCTAAGTCAATTGTACCTTGATTAAAAATCTAACTAGATTCGTGTTAAAATAACAGTAGTCAAGTGAATGTTGATTAAAACTATTGTAATCATGTTTTAATCACAAAAATCTTAATTTTTATAATTAGATTAATTGTTTTACTAAGCCTTAATCATATGTTATTGAACTAGGGTAGTTTGTTAATCAATCTCTTATGTTAATCATGAAATAGGACTGAAATTGGCTATTCTAAAATATAGTAATGATTCTTACAATAGACATCATGTTTAATATGTGATTGAATATAATCTAATATGAATTTGATAGAATTGTGAATTTAGGTTCTAGAACTTAAAATCTGGAATTGATGCATGAATCATTATTTAATGACCTAAAACTTATTGTTATGTGTCAGTAATAAACGTCTTATATCTGAAGGAGGATCTTGAATGTATAGAGGCTTAAAATGTAGGTTTGGGATTGTCGATGGTCATTATTACAACTTGGGGAAGAAGGCTTATGTGTGGATCTCGTTCAAACAAGATTGGAATTTCATTTGAATGAGACTGGGGGGTCTGGTTCGAGCGATTTGGATTTTAGTTTGAATGAGATGGGATGTTTAGTTCGAATGACTTGTGTTTTATTTTGAATGACTTAGAGGTTCTCATTTGAATGACTTTTCTACCATTTTGATTTTAGTGATTAATTAATCATGGGTAATTAATCTAAAGACATAAGACACTTTTAATAATCCTTGAGTAGATTGGGTTTCTGTATTTTTTCTCTATGTGTAAGCATACCATGGTTGTGTGAGTGCTCATGGATGGGTGTACTAGGAGAGATTTTTAAAGAGCGTGTACACGGTTGGGCACGCTGGTACCTGATGATAGCGACGAGTTTACCTTGATCCTTATACCTTAATCCTACTACTTATGTAACCATGTCCCTAATGAGGGTAAATGTGGGTGTTCTTCATATGGAGTTTATACGATGGACAATAAGGAATAATGATTGCCCCTCATTGTTGTTTTAAGTTTATAGGTTTGGATGACCTGTAACTATACCTAGTATACACGAGTGATCCTCTAAGGCGATAGGAATTGACCTTCTTGCTTTTATATTCAAGTTTATTCATAGCCCATTTATTTGTATGTGAATAGCGACACACTCATTTTCATATCAGACTTATGTGATTATTTTTCCTTTACTAAGATTATATAAAAGATGTATTCGTGAGATATTGATTTATGGAACCTTGTAATTGTAATGAAATGAGAAAGATTTATGATTATATACAATTTGTATCACTTAGGCTTGGTATTATACCTACATGCTATATTTAGGTTGTTTGCATTGGGTTAAATTAAGATAACTAAAATATGAGAGGAAGGTAAATTACTATTATGGTAGCTCAAATTTAGTTAAATTCTTACTCTATATAGACTTGCTCGGCTTAATCCTCTTTGTGTCATGTGTTTAGGTCCTATGTAGCAGTTGTCGCCATAACCCTGATTTCTTCCACTTATTTCCAATGCATGCTTCTGAAGCACACTATATAGTTGACTCATTTGAGTATGCACTATATAGGATTCTCAATTAATTTTGAAATATTGACAAAATTGATTCCCTCCTTCAAGTTCATCATAAGACTTTTTATATGATACCTCAACATCAGTTACAAAGGTAGTATTCCAACACACACACAACACATGGGGTTGCATTTCATATCATAGTTGATATTGGTGTGTTAATTGGAATTAAAATGTATTTTACATAATTTTAGGTATTTTTAAATAATTAAATCTATTTTTAAAGTAATTAAATAAGAGTTTAACTTGTTTTGGAGTTGAAATTTGAATTTCAAATGTTCTTAAAAATTGACTTGGGTAGAATCCAAAATCGGTTAAAACAATTATGGTACAAAATTGGATTTATAAGAAACTTAAAACACGCGTTTTTTATTCAGTTATATGCCTGCACGTGTTGTCTCCTGATTGGCTATATTTGTGTTTCTTTGCACTCACATTCAATGCATCAAAATATCAACCGTTAGATATATTTAATCAATGATGTGCGTTTTATCTGAGTTAATCCTTGTGCATCCCATTTTAACCAATCAGAGTTGGATTTTGTGCGGTCATTTATCACCCTTTAGATTTAAATGTTTTGAATTCAAAATCAATCCCGACCCTTAATTTTAAACCGACCTTCTAGATCCTTCTTCGGGCTTATAAAAGGAACCTTGGTCTTTACAATTCGAATATTTTGGAGAGTCTGAGAGAAAAAAGAGAGAGAAGATAGAAAATAAAATTGAGAGAAAAATATATTCCTGTGAAAATTCTATAAAAATATTTTCAGAAAAATATTGAGCATTATGTTTTCCTATTCCTCTTAGTTGTAATCTCTCTCTCTTAATAGCCTCAAATTTTTTATCTCATTTCTTTTAGAATTTTGTAGATCTAAAATTGCGATACAATCCATGTTTTGATTATAGGTTGTTTTTGATTTGTTATTTTCAAAAATCTTATCTCTCATTAGATTCTATTTTGTAAAGTGTTAAAACCTTTTAAATTCAACTTCTCTTGTTTTTACAAACTGAAATCAAGACTTTCATGTTTCAAATCTGAAAATTTTTCATATAAAAAATTGTGTTCATAAATAAAATCAGTGGATCTCTATTTTAAAGATCCAAAGGAAATCAGAACTTTAAATATTTTACACGAAAAGAATGAGTCTAAGTTTTAGAAGTGTAAAAATGAATTTCATGGTTAGATCTATTGTAATTCATAGGATTTGTCTGTATTAAGTGAGTGTGAGTACACGCATATCATTTAGGCACTTCACTCACTACGCAATCACCCACAAACACTAATGTGTGTTGTTGGTTGAGAGATTTTGACTACTGAGTCGATGTCAAGTTAAAGGAGAAAGGAAGCAAGGCTTGTAAACAATGAAAGGATGAACCAGTTGCTTAAAGAAGTCAGAAGATGGTTCCCATGGAGTGGATTCTTGCTTAGGTATATTTCTGGACTTAAAATAGGATTGGTTGTATAATTTGTTATACATGATTGTAACATATATCGGTTTATAATGGACTTTGTTTTGTGGTGTAGAGGTCACCGTGGATGTTGCCCCAATCGGATGGGGTTTTACCACATTAAAATTCCTTGTCTCTTATGTGTGATTTTTAATTCTTTACTGCAACATTCTGCAAATCAGACTTAGGTTTGGCTTAAAACCTATTTTTAAGAGACTAAAATAATTTTGAGAACACACTATATGATTGACTTACTTAAGTATATATCAAATAGGAGTTCCAACTGGTTTAGTCATTGAGACAAAGTAGGATTAGATTTTCAATAGTTTCTCTTTCTCAAAGTATCCAAGCATCAAAGAAGAAAACAGTCGAAGAACCTCATGATCCACCTAAAAGGAACGTTATATATACCACATGACCACTTCAGGACACTTACGTTGCATATTATTAATGTTATGTGTGCACAAGGGTCATATTGTTTTTTAGGATTTTTTCAAACACTTGTATATCACTTAAAATATTTTTTAAATGAAAAATGATTTTTCAAAATTGATTAAATTGTGATTTTAAATGTTTGGGGTTTAAAATGCAAATATTATTTTTCCTAAAAACATTCTTAGGTTAGAAACAAAAAGCGCTAGAGAATTCTGGGGGTCCAATTCATATTTTCTAAAACATAAGAACAGGCATTTTTTTATGAGATCTCATTAATACACGTGTTGTCTTGATATCGGTTAGACTTGTCTTTCTTTTGTATGTTGAAGTTAAGAACGATTCTCATCCCTCATATCTAAGCTATCAATGATCTACATGTGTTCTATCAGAATCCATGTGATCCCTCTTTCAACCAATCAGTATTAGTTTAATCACCACCTTCTTTAAACCATTATATTTAAAGACCAACAGTCGAGTGAATCCTAGCCGTTGATTTGCCTAAGCCTTCTCAATCCTTCTTCGTCAGGTATAAAAGAAGGCCCTTAGACTTCATTTGGGAAGTTTTGTTCATTCATCTAGTTTGACAGAAAAACTATAGAAGAGAGAGAAGAGAGAGAAGAGAGAGAAAAGAGAGAAGAGAGGAAACCTTGTTTGTCCAAAGATCAAATCCACAATTTTTTCTCCAAAATACCATACATTCAAACCTTCCAGTTCCATATACCAAAAAACCCTAACTTGAGCATTAGATCTAGGGGTTTTATGGGTAATGGCATTGGTGTATTTGATGTTTGAAGACCTCTTCAAACCAGTTGTCTCTCTTAGAACCTATCTCGAAGAAAAACTCAAGTTTCTTTGTAGAAATATTGAGGTTTTCCAAAGAGAAAATCAAACGACCACTTTTAGGTTTTTATCTCTCTTGGATATTTATATTTGTTGTTATTTTCTAAAAGATCCTTATCTATTTTCAATTATTTTTTAAAAATAGACTTCTGATTTTTCAAAGTGATCTTAAAAAAGTTTATGTCTCTCTGATTGTATTTCACATTTTGTGAAATCAAGTTGTACATAAATAAAAGTTAAGACATATAGGATCTTGGTTGTTTTTTCTAGCAAGATTGTTTTTCTGATCTGATTTGAAAAACAAGTCTAAGTTTCAGAAATAGTTCTTGCATGTCATATAGAAGTTCTATGATTCGTAGGATTATGTCTGTATAACTATTCTCGAGAGGTATGAGTTGCATTTTTTCATTTAGTTCACTTCACAACCATCTACACTCTCACATGAACACTTAGTATAGTGGTTCTTTTTGAGAAACTGTGTGTTGTAAGAGCTGGTGTAATTAGTGGGCAAGGACAAAGCATGGAAGCTTATGTAGTAGATCAAAATCAAGTCAAAAGCCTTTGAGAGTGGAACAACTCGTGTAGGTATATTTTCTTGACTTAGATTTAGGATCTTGTCTTGCATGCTTAGTGCGGTAACTTGTATTGTGATTGTTTCTAGTGGATATTTCATTTTTCTCCGTAAAGGGAACAGTGGATGTTTTCCTTACTTTAGAGTTTTACCACGTTAAAATCCTGTGTTCTTTTTCTTGAATGTCCTTAATTTCTTGTGTGAATGGCTTCTCACTTAAGACAAGTTGATAGGTTTTAATTTTAAAAAACCTAAGGTAATGAAACTAACAAATCTAGAAAACATATTTAAAACCTGTTCAACATATCTTGTGTAATATTTCAAAAATAGTTTTGTTCAAGGAGTTTTTTATTGGAGTTTGCTTAATCTATAATAGTTTGTTATTAACTTAGTAAACAAGTTTTTCAAGTGGTATCAGAGCAGCTTATCAAATATTTTTTTATCCTGAAACTCTAAAAACTTTTTTCGAAACCTTTAAGTTATGAATATGGATGAAATATTTGAGAAGTTAGGTAACCTTTTCTGACCACGTCTCTTTGATGGAAACAACTCTTCTTACTGGAAAGTACTTTCATTTAAGGAAATATTAGTGATGATTTCTGGGATA
Source organism: Sambucus nigra (assembly GCA_949130495.1). Taxonomy (NCBI): domain Eukaryota; kingdom Viridiplantae; phylum Streptophyta; class Magnoliopsida; order Dipsacales; family Adoxaceae; genus Sambucus; species Sambucus nigra. The sequence continues at coordinate 328,738,142 of OX422222.1, read as the reverse complement.
TAATTGAAAAAGGGTATAAACATCCAACTAAGTCTTTATCTAAAACTGATCCCACAAGGGTTCAGAAACTTCTTAGCGAATTTACTATGGCAGAGGAAAAGATGTCTCTAGATAATAACAAGGACAAGAATGTTATCTTTATGTCCATTAACGAACATGAATTTAAACGAATATCTATATGTTCTACTTCTAAGGAGGCATGGGACACCTTAGTCACTGCCCACGAAGGTGATGAATGTGTTAAGGGTGGAAAAACCCAAATGTTAATCCAGTATAATATATTGATCATGGATGACAATGAATCTTTTGATGATTTGTATATAAGGTTAACTAATATTTTTACAAAATTACATGCAAACAGTATAACCTATAGTAGAAAATAAATTGTTCAAGAGATTCTCAGGTCATTACCTATTAAGTTTGATAATAAAAGATATGCCATAGAAGAAATGGACGACCTAAACCTGACTCCTGAGTTGCTAAGTATCAAATTAAGAACTGTTGAAAGGAGTTAAAGTTTAAGAAATAATTGACTGCCCAAAATAAGATACCCACTGGTTCTAATGTTGCGTTTTCATCATAATTAACTTCACCTAAAGTCAGTCCCTTAAACTATGACCTTGACTTAAGTGATGACTATGATTTAGATCACCTTGACAATCAAATAGCTCATATGAGCAAGCATTTCAAAAAGATTATCAAATTCAGAAATGCAATAGCCTCTAAACAAGGCAAACGAAATTATCCAGGTAATCAAAATCGCAGACCTCATGAAAGGCACAATGACAAACAACCCTATGATAAAAATAAACATGTGATGGACTTAAAAGATATGAAATGTTATAGATATGGTATAATGGGACACTATGCTAACAGATGCAAAATAAATTTGAATAAGAACAATAGGGCAAATATGTGTAAAATATGGGACAACTGTAGTGATTCTAATTCAAATAAAACTGAGTCCACCCATAATAAAAAGTCATGCATGTCATTCTTTGCTAAAATTTTATACCATGATAATGATGAATGTTTGAATACTCAAGATCCTATTGTGCCTAATAATGTTCTTAATGCATCTTCAAATGATAACATAGTGTCTGTTGGTGATAAAAATAGCACTAAAAATGATAGTATATGGGTGTGTCTTAATGAGAACATTATAGACAAATCTAAAGTGTGTGTGAGTTCCACAAAATAAATGAGCGCTATAGGTGACACTACACACGAGACACATAGTGAGTTTGACGATGATCTTCCAGATCTTCAAGATCTATACACAAAAACACTTAAGAAAAGTGCCCATCTTCATAAAATAGTGAAGCTATTAAATGAATGTGTAGATTTACTTAGCCAAACTATTAAGAAGAACGCTGAAGAATTTACAACACAATGTGTTGCTCGTGAGACTGAAACAAAGGAATTTTCCTTAGAAATCAAAGACTTGTCTGAGAAAAATTACGTTTTAGAGCAAAAATATAAATCTGCTCTTCTCCAACTTGAAGAATAAAAAAAAATTCAAATGTTTTTAAAAAATCTTTACATTTTGAAACACAACTGAAATCTTATGAAGAAAATATTGAAGTAAGTAAGTTTGATTCTGAAGACAAATTTGGCTTAGGTTTTGGAGAAAAGGTCATTACTAGTAAAGATGTTTCTCCTGAAAATGTTATTTTTGTTAAGCAAGGCCAGAAAGTTCAAGATACTCAGAAAGAACATTTTTTCAAGAATGTCTCTAAGGGTAAACAAAGTGACTGTACTCAACAACCCAAATCTAATGGTCCATCTAAGTATTTTTGTCCTCCTGTTAGATACCAATATTAGAAATCCAAAACCAATGACACCTGGAAAACTATTCTTATTAAGGAAAAACCAAATTTTAAAGACTTTAGTAGTAAAGTCAAGTCCTCCACCCTTCAATATTGTTCATATTGTTAAGTCTATGGCCACATTGTTACCGAATATTTTTAGAAGAGACTATATACACCTACTTATTCAAATTTTAACTATTCTAGGAAGAGTACGAATACTTATGTTATCCCTAGATAGACCACAAAAAACTCTAATTAAAAAAATAAGGGAGGATCTAAAACTAAAAAGAAACCATTTAGAATGACCAAACAAAACTTTTATAAATCAAAGGGCAACAAAGTTTTAAAAACCAGGCCCATTTGGATTTGTAAAGATGACTTGTTACCCCAGCTCAAGTGCAATGTTGTCATAATAGCTTTTAAGGCACAATGCACTTCACCTGGTTGGTACCTGGACTCCAAATGTTCTAAACATATGATCGAGGATGAAACCAAATTAATAAACAAAATTGATTTCTCTGGAGGTAGTGTTGTGTTTGGTGATGGGGTTTCATCTAAGATCATAGGTAAGGGAACAATGCATGATGAAGGTCTTCCTAAACTAAATGATGTTATTTTAGTTAAAGGTCTCAAGGACAACTTACTGAGTATATCACAATTTTGTGATTCCAATCATACTGTTACCTTTTCAAAAATTGATTGCAAAATTCTTGATGAAAAGGGAAATTGAATTTTAATAGGAAACATAAATAAGGGTAACTGTTACACAGTCATTCTTAAATCTGTAACATTGTCAGATTAGAAGATGATGGTTTATGGCACAATCGATTGGGACACACAAATTTTGATAATATTCGTTGGTTAAGTTCCCAAGAAATAGTTAGAGGATTACCAAAAATCAAAAACTCCTTTAATCCTGTCTATGGTCCTTGTCAATAAGGGAAAATAAGTAAACCTCCTTACAAGAAAGTTAAAGATGTTTTAACTACAAAACCTTTAGAATTAATCCACATGGACCTTATGGTCCTTCTAGAATTGTTAGCTTTTGTGGTAACAGTTATATACTTGTTATTGTGGATGATTACACACGATATACATGGGTGGCTTTTATAAAAAATAAATTCGATACCTTCAGTAAATTCTTAAAAATTCTTTCAAAAATTGAGAGCAAGAAGGACACCCAAGTATGTCCCATCAGAAGTGACATAGGTGGAAAATTCAAAGATTCTGGTGTTTCAGAATACTGTATAGGCAATGGTTATAAATACGAATTTAGTGTGCTAAAGACACCACAACAGAATGGAATTATTGAATGTAAGAATAGAACCCTATAAGAAATGGCTCGAGTGATGTTACATGTGAAAAATCTCCCTAAGTATTTTTGGGTTGAAGCCGTTTAAACCGCTTGTCATATCATTAATCGTGTATACCTTAGGAAAAATTCCAAACAAACTGCATATGAACTTTGGTTCCACAAAAAGCCTAACCTAAAATATTTAAAAATCTACGGCAGTGTCTATTATATTTGTAAGGACAATAACATTTTTCAAAATTTGACACTTGTTTGAACACGGGGCCCCAAAATTTAAAATTATTTAACATAAATAAGATTGTTCACATAAATTCCCAACTAAAACAAACTTCAAATTTTAATTTCTTCAAAATTAAAATTAAGTTAAACTAAAAGTGCAATACAAACTACTCAAACATATTAAATTTCACTTAAACATAATTAATTCAACCCAAGTCCTAAAATTTTCCTAACAATAATTAATTCATTTTCCAATATAGGCAAAACTAAATTAACACAAATTTTATCTAATTAAATTGTGCCAACTTGAATTAAATTAACTTAAATTCACCCAAACATATTTTAGTACCAAATTAAAGTAAGATTGCAAATTAAATCAAATTTTATCTTTTTAACTTAAGCATGCGTTATAGGTGAGTAAGATAAGATAAAAGGTATAATATCACTACACGATGATGTACGAGGAAAACCCATAATGGTAAAAACCTAGGATGACCCTAGCCTAACAAATTCACTAGATATGGTTTTACAATTACAAGACAAAAAGACTTACAACACTCGACTTGAATCCCTTCAAGCCCTAATGCTTCTTCTTGTAAATACCTCTGTCTAGCAAATAACCACGACGTCCATCGCAGTCTTGAAGTCCACTAATCGAAGCGTAGCAACCGTCAACCACACATGGTGCCTTTCACCATGTGAGAAAGCCACAGTAAAACAAATCTTCTCCTTGTTGGTGTAGAGAAAATCCGGTGCCAAACACTCCAAGCAAGATATAAAAATAGAAACTTTGATTTAAACTAAAACATATGGGTGTATTTGTTTTTAAGGATTAACTCCTAAAATATTAAGAACACACAGTATGAACTTTTTGGGTAAAACAATTTGTTTCTCTAATGTAGAGGAGAGTCTGAAAAAGTTATGTTAAAAAGGCTCGTTCCCACACTAAAGTAAGGCTGGTAAAGATAGTGGGTCAAGTGCGGAACATGGGTGGTTAAAAGAAAAATTTTCAAAAAAAAAATCATTTCCTGTCCAGGTCGTTCGAACGACATCGTTCGAACATCTGCTAATGAGAATTCAAATAATTAAAGGCAAAACTCGTTTGATATCTCATTCGAACGAGTTTGTTTGAACGAGTTTCTAACGAAATTCAGAGAAATATAGCTTAAAATCGTTAGAAAACTTATTTGATTTCTCATTCAAATGACAATTCGAACGAAAAAATAGAAAATTTAATGTTTCAATTTTAAGCCCAAAAACTTTTAGAAAAAGTTCTAAAGAGATTTTCTGAAAATAAAAGTTCATAAAAAGTATTTTATAAAATACACCCAATATAATTTCCAAGCTCATATATATATATATATATATATATATATATATATATACCTTTGGAGCCTTGGAATCCAATTGTTTTTTACGTAGAAAGATGTCACTAAACTCGGCAAGAATGAAATAATAAATCTGGACCGCTACGTCTTCAACTTCTTCAAACACATTATAGGCTTGATAGGAAATATATCTATCCTATGACTCAAATGGTTTTCTCCGGAAATAATCCAATACTACAAATGAACTCAATTGGAAATTTGTGTCCTTACAACACCCGAGGAGAAAAAGGAATTTTTCTTGGATATTCTCAAAATAATAGGTCTTTTCTTATCAATAATTGTCGAACCAAAGTTATTATGGAATCTTTTAATGTAAATGTAAATTATACTAGTGTTGAGAGTAGTGTCAGCCAACCAGTCATCCTAGATATTGAAAAAACAGATTTCATCCCTGATTCTCTAGAGATAACTTATTCACTACCACCTTAAACTCCTTCTGTACCAACCTGGGTTTCTAAGGACCATCCTATTGATAAAATTGTTGGTAATCCTTCTAAGCCAATTAGAACTAGATCCCAACTTCAAAAGGTAGCACATTTTGCATATCTTATTTCTCTTATAGAACCGAAAATGTAAATGATGCCCTTTGTGACTCATTCTGGATTAATGCTATGCAAGAAGATCTTGTCCAGTTTAAGATTCATGATGTTTGGTATCTCATTCCTAGGACAAAAAATAAGAAGATTATCAGCACTCGATGGATTTTCAAAAACAAAACTGATGAAAATGAGGAGGTCATTAGAAATAAGGTGAGGTTAGTAGCAGAAGGATACTCTCAGATAGAAGGAATTGACTTTGACGAGACTTTTCCCCTGTCACTCATCTTGAGTCAGTTCGTGTTCTCTTATCCATATCATGCCATTTACAATTATAAACGTTTTCAAATGGATGTTAGGTCTTCATTATTAAATGGAATTTTAACTGGGGAAGTATACGTAGAACAACCTAAAGGTTTTATCGATCCCTCTCATTCAGATCACGTGTTTAGACTTAAGAAAGCTTTATACGATTTGAAACAAGCTCCTAGAGCTTAGTATGAACGCCTGTGTACATTTTTAGTCTCTCACGGATTTATTCGAGATGGAAGCAATCCAACCTTATTCGCTAGGAAATCAGACAAATATGTCCTGATTGTAAAATTTTACGTAGATGATATCATTTTTGTTTCAACCTTTCCTAATCAAGTCAAATATTTTTCTAAGATAATGCATTTTGAATTTTAGATGTCGTTAATTGGTGAATTACAATGTTTCTTAGGATTATAAGTCAAACAATTTAATGATGGTCTTTTTATAAATCAATCCAAATATGCCTCTGATCTCATTAAGAAGTTTGGTTTAGAACACTCTAAACCTACACAAACTCCCATGAGAACAACTACCAAATTATCTAAAGAATAAAGTGGGAAGAATGTTGACCCAACTCTTTAGAGAAGTATAATAGGGGCCTCTTATACCTTACTACTTCCCGACCTGATATTAACTACGCCGTTTGTGTATGTGCAGGATACCAATGTGCACCCAAAGAATCACACTTGCTAAGTGTCAAATGTATCATCAAATATGTTAGGGGTACACAAAATTATGGTATTTGGTACACTAAAGACACCACTAGTGCTATTGTAGGATACACATATGCCAATTGGGCAGGGTGTTCGGATGATGGTAAAAGTACTTTCGGTGCCTGCTATTATGTAGGAAATAATTTAGTAGGATGGAGTAATAAGAAAAAAATTGTATCTCTCTCTCATCGGCTAAATCCGAATATATTGCAGTCGGTAGTTATTGTTCACAACTATTGCGGATCAAGAAGATTCTTAGTAACTATGGTATCATTAAAGAAAAATTGACAATGTATTACGATAACCAGAGTGCCATCAACATATCTAAAAATCTAGTCCAACACTCTCGAACTAAGCACATAAAAATTAGACATCATTTCATTCGTGATCTTGTGGACTCTAAAGAATTAGGCATTGGGTATCTTAATACATAAAAATAGTTAGCTGATCTATTTACTAAACCTCTTGATAATATTAGATTTGAGTATCTTCATAATTCCATAGGTATGAAAGTTCTTACTTAATGTAGGAGACCATTGAATCAGATTATGTTATTTCTTGTGTTTTTTTCATAGTAAATATTCTCCTACTTTATATCTTTTTACCCCATTGTATATTTGAGCAAAATTGAGGGAGAGGAACTTGAGTACCTGACTTATATATCATGTACATGGTTTAGACTTTATATCTTATTTTGTACTAATCAACTAATATTCCATTGAATGTTTATTTGTTTCAGGCATTTTTTAGACCTGTTTGTATAACTTGTCTTATTTATTAGGGTATTGGTCTGTATTATAGTTGAGTGATGTATCTTCTCTCTCTTATTTTCAGTTCTAGGATGGGAAAGGGTAGTTGGATACTTTGCATAAGAAATCTAGGATTTTTTTCTTTTTACTCACGAGTACAGGTTCCTCAAGGGAATTTTGTTTCTAATATTCATAGGGGAGATTGAGAACACACTATATGATTGACTTACTTGAGTCTACATCATATAGGAGTTATAACTAGTTTGGACATTTCGATAAAGTAGGATTAGATTTTCAAGAGTCGCTCTCTCTCAAAGTATCCAAGCATCTAAGAATCCATTCAGTTCAAGAACCTCATGATCCACCTAAAAGGGAAGTTATATCTACCTCATAACCACTTTAGGACACTTACACTGTATATTATTGATGTTATGTGTGCACAAGGGTCATTATTTTTTAGGAATCTTTCAAACATTTTTATATCACTTGAAATAATTTTTTTAAAATTAAAAATGATTTTTCAAAATTGATTACATTGTGATTTTAAATGTTTGGGGTTTAAAATGAAAATATTGTTTTCCCTAAAAACTTGGCTTGGGTAGAAATCAAAAGCGCTAGAGAATTCTGGTGGTCCAATTCATATTTCTTAAACATAAAAACGTGCGTTTCTTATGCGATCTCAGCTACGCACATGTTGTCTTGATATCGGTTAGACTTGGGTTTCTTTTGTGTGTTGAAGTTAAGAACGATTCTCATCCCTCATATTTAAGCTATCAACAGTCTGCATGTGTTCTATCAGAATCCATGCGATCCATCTTTTAACCAATCATCATTAGTTTAATCACCGCCTGGTTTAAACTGTTAGATTTGAAGCCCAACAGTCGAGTGAATCCTAGCCGTTGATTTGTCTAAGACTTCTTGATCCTTCTTTGTTTAGTATAAAAGAAGGCCCTCAGTATTCATTTGGGAACTATTATTCATTCGTCTAGTTTGAGAGAAAAACCAAAGAAGAGAGAGAAAGGAGATAAGAAAAACAGAGAAGAGAGGAAACCTTGTTCGTCCAAAGACCAAATCCAAAGTGTTTTCTCTAAAATACCATATATCCAATCCTTCCAGTTCCATATACCAGAAAAGCTTAGATCTAGGGTTTCTGTGAGTAAGGATGTTAGGGTGTTTGACATTTGAAGACCCCTTCAAACAAATTGTCTCTCTTAGAACCTATCTTTAAGAAAAACTCAAGTTTTTTCGGAAAAATCTTGAGGTTTTCCAAAGAGAAAATTACACAACCATTTTTAGGTTTTTATCTCTCTTGGATCTTTATATTTATTGTTATTTTCTAAAAGACCCTTCTCTATTTTTAATTGTTTTTGAAAAATAAACTTTCTAATATTTCAAACTGATCTTAAGACGTTTATGTCTCTCTGATTGTATTTCACATTTTGTGAAATGAAGTTGTATATAAATAAAAGTTGAGACACATAGGATCTTGGTTGTTTTTAATAGCAAGATTGTTTTTCTGATTTTATTTGAATAAGAAGTCTAAGTTTCATAAATAGTTCTTTCATGTCATATAGAAGTTCTATGATTCATAGGATTATGTCCGTATAACTATTCTGAGAGGTGTGAGTTTCATTTATGCATTTAGTTCACTTCACAACCTACATACTCACACGAACACTTAGTATATTGGTTCTTTTTGACAAACTGGGTGTTGTAAGAGCTGTTGTAATCAATGGATAAGGACAAAGTAAAGAAATTACCGGGGGAGATCAAAATCAAGTAAGAAGCCTTTGAGAGTGGAGTAACTCATGTAGGTATATTTTCTTGGCTTATATTTAGGATCTTGTTTTGCATGCTTAGTACTATAACTTGTATTATGATTCTTTCTTGTGGATTTTTCATTTTCCTCCATAGAGGGGCCGTGGATGTTTCCCTTACTTTAGGGTTTTACCACGTTAAAAATACTGTGTTCTTTTGCTTCAATGTTCTTAATTTATTGTGTGAATGATATCTCACTTAAAACTTGTTGATAGTGTTTAATTTTCTAAAACCTAAGGTAATCAACTAACAAATCTAGAAAACATATTCAGAACTTGTTCAACACATCTTGTGTTATATTTCAAAAAGAGTTTTGTACAAGGAGTTTATTATTGAAGTTTGCTTAATCTATAACAATTTGTTATTAACTTAGTAAACAAGTTTTTCAAATTCTTTCAAAGCTGTTTTACACATCTTGTGTCTTAATAAAGATTTTTGAGATAATTTCATCAAAAAGTAATTTCAAAACTCATTAAACCATTTTAACTTTGGTTAAAAGAACATAGTGAGTCTTTTTCAATATTTATCAGATCTTTGTACTTTTTAGAGCGTGCACTTTGAAATTTTCTAAAACTCTCTATATGAATGAAAAGTTTGAGTGTCTTGGAAATTTTTCTTGACCTCCCCTCTTTAAAGGGAACAATTTTCCTCACTAGAAAGTAAGGATGATTGCGTTCATCCAAGGGACCTTGAGAGATGATGTTTGTGAAGCAATTGAAAATGGATATTCACATCCAACTAAGCCTGTTGCAAAGGGTAGTTCTATAAGGATTAAAAAAATCCTTAATAAGTTTACTAAGGAAGAAAAACATGCCTCCTTAAGGAATAATAAAGGGAAAAATGATATACTCTTAGTATATTGGTTAGCACGAAATAAAATGCATATATTTTTGCATTACATCTAAAGAGGCCTGGGACACATTAGTCACTATTCACAAAGGTAATGATCATGTTAAGGAAGACAAATCTCAGATGTTAATACAATAGTATAACACTCTAGTTATGAATAAGAGTGAGATATTTGATGAATTCTATATTATGTTGACAAAAATAATCACAAAACTGCATGCAAATAGAATCTTGTATGATAGGAAATAAGTAGTGTAAAAAATCCGTAGTTCTTTTCCCTTAAGTTTGATCACAAAAGGTATGTAATTGAGGATATGATCTAAAATTGACCCCTGAACTCCTCAATAGTAAACTTATGACGGTAGAAATGGAACTTGAGTTTAATAAGCACCTATCTAATAATCAGACAGGTGGTCCAGTTCCAATGTAGTTTTTCAGCCTAAAGTCACCTCACCTCAACTAGTCACGCCCAATATAGACTTGGACTCTGATAAGGACTGTGATTAAGAGAATTTGGATAACCAGATAGCCCTAATGTCCAAACAATTTAGGAAAATTATAAAGTTTAGAAATGTTGTTGCTCCTAAAAAAGGGAAAGCTGGATATCAAAACAACTTTAATAACAGGCCTCATGAGAGAAACAAGGACAAACAGAATACTGATAACAATGCCAGACCTGAAAAAGACCTTAGAAATACACAATGTTATAGATGTGGTAAAAAGGGCCACATAGCTTATAATTGTAGGGTTAAAATGGATAAGACTGCTAAAGCTAATATTAGTAAAACTTGGGATGACTCAAGTAACTCTGAAGAAGATAAGACTGAGTCCTCTAACTCTTTTGATCATTGCATGTCTTTATTTACAAAAAATATATATTCTGATGATATGCCTATGAAATTTTTTCAAACTGATGCTATCATGCCCAGTACTGTTATGCCTGATGATGTTTTATCTATTTCTAGTTTATTTACTCTTTTATTAGATAATACATATGTTGTAGACATTGCTAGTAATAGTTCATCGATGATGTGTGTGAGTCAAAGTGTTCGTACTGATGACAAATTGAATGGGTGTGTGAGTTAGATAAACGAAACGCTAGGGAACAACTCACACACTGCACATAATGACTTTGATAATGAAGACCTCCCTGACATTCACACGCTCTATGCTAAGACTCTTAGGAAGATCACTACATTAGAAAAGACAATCAAGGACTAAATTGAAAAGGTAGAGTTTTTAAGCCTATTGGTGAAACAGAATGCAAAGGACTATACGAATCAGTGTCTGCCCTATGAAATGAAAATTAAATCTTTTGTTCAAAAAATTAAATAACTTTTTGAATTAAATGATGTTTTAGAAATATAAGGCAACTTTGATAGAATTGGAAGAAGCTAAATAAAGAGTTTCAATTGTCTTTAAGATTTTGTTTTTTAAAACAACTACAACTATTTTGAAGACTGTATTGCTTCTTACAAAACTAATTCTGGTGATAAAACTGGTTTCGGTTTGATAAAAAACGAAGGTACAAACTAAAACCATTCAACATGTGCAATTTGTTTCTTTTAAAAAGAGTCTAGATGAACTATTTCCTGATTTTCAAGCCGTAAAGAAAGATTTTGAACTTAAGAAAAAGTGGCCAGACAATATGATGGAAAATCATCCAAAGCCAACTACTAAACCTAAGGCTAAGTAAGTTTGCCCCATGTTAGGCAATTTGATCCCAAATTTAAAATTGTTGCAGTTAAACTTAAGATCAATGTCCAATAAACCAATAAACCTATCTTTATAGGTTTTTAAAACGAGAAAATACCTTCGAGCCACCAATACTGCTCTTTTTACGATGTTTATGGACATTGTCTTGCTGAGTGTTTTAAAAAATGACTGTATAGATTTGTCTATAATTCGCCTGTTTACAAAGACTTTAACTATTTTAGGAAGAGCAGGAATAATTATGTACTTCCTAAATAACTCAATAAAAAATTTTAACTATAGAGGTTGGAGGAAAAGATCTCATGCTAAGAAGAAATCTAAGAGAGCGAGTCCTAAATATGTTTCTAAACCAAAAGCTCATAAACATTTTAAAATTAGAGATATTTGGGTTAGAAAGGATGATTTAATACCTCATCTTAAATGTAATATTGTTGTTAGCACTTTAATAGCTGAGAGAACTGCATCTAGTTGGTACTTATACTCTGTATGTTCCAAGCATATGACTGGAGAAAATATTAAATTATCCAACAACACTAACTTCTTAGGAGGGAATTTTTTGTTTGGATACGGAGTATCAACTCGGATCATAGGCAAAGGAACATTCCAAGAAAAGGGATTCCCTATTCTCAAAGATATCCTATTAGCGAAAGGTCTTAAAGACAATCTGTTGAGCATATCTCAATTTTGTGACTCCAACTACACTGTCACATTCTCAAAAATCGAATGCAAGATTTTAAATGAGAATAGAGATTGTATCCTTACAGGTCACAGGACCCCAAATAACTGCTACATATCAAATTCGATAAATGAGACTTGTACGATAGCCAGACTTGATGAAAATTAAATCAATCATAATCGGTTGGGTCACATTAATTACGATAATCTTGACAAATTGAGATCTCAAGATATAGTTAGAGGTTGACCAAGAATAAAATCGATTTCGATTGTTGTTTGTGGCCCGTGTTAGGAAGGAAAGATGATTTAATCTACTCACAAGAAAGTTAAATACATTTTAATAACTGAACCTCTAGAGCTAATCCACATGAATCTTATGGGTCCTTCACGAACTGTCAGCCTTTATGGTAACAGTTACATTTTAGTCATTATGAATGATTATACTAGGTTCAATTGGATGCTGTTTTTAAAATAAAAATTCGATACATTCTGATAATTTTTTTAAATACTTTTAAGAATCGATAATGAAAAAGATACCTAAGTTAATCGAATATGTAGCAATTGAGGAGGTGAATTTAAGGACTCAGGTGTCACAGAATACTGTAGCGGTAATGGTTATCAGCATGAGTTCAGTGCTCCTAAAACACCTCAATAGAACAGTTTTGCCGAGCGTAAGAATCAGAAAATCCAGGGTAATGTTACATGCTAAGAACTTGCCAAAATACTTTTCGGTTGAGACAGTTCAAACAGCGTGTCCCATCATCAACAAGGTCTATCTTTGAAAAAATACTAAATAAACCCCCTATTAACTTTGGTATGGTAAAAATCCCAATCAGAAATATTTTTGAACTTTTGGGAGTACTTGTTATATTTGTAGGAACAGAGAACACATGTTTGAGTTTGAAACCTGCGGTGACAAAGCCATATTTTTGGCTTACTCTCTAAACAGTAGGGCCTATCGCATTCATAATTTGAGTACTAAAGTAATCATGGAATCGATAAATATGATGTGGAGTGACATTAATTTCGAGAGTGAAAAACAAGGATCAATTATCATGGAGGAGTTTGAAAATAGTTTTACTTATGACTCTCCAAAGATAGCTGAGTCTTTACCAGTTGAGAACCCTGAAGTACCTAATTGGATTTCTAAAAATCATCCCATTGATATTGTTGTTAGTAACCCTGGTTAGACAGTGTGTAAGCGATCCCAATTACGTAATGTGTCCCATTTTGTGTGCATTGTTTCTATAGTAGGACCAAAGAATGTAAATCAGGCACTTAGTGACTCCTTTTGGGTTGGGTCTATTTGAGAAGAGCTAGTCTAGTTTAAGAGTCATGACGTGTGAAATTTCATTCCTAGGCCAGAAAATAAAAAGGTTATTTGTACTCGTTGGATCTTTAGATAAAAAACTGATGAATCAAGGATGATAGTTATAAATAAATCCAGGTTAGTTTTGCCAGTGATACTCTCAAGTTGAAGGAATAGATTTTGGGAAGACCTTTGCCCTGGTCACTCGCAGTGAGTCTGTTCGCTTACTCTTGGACATAACTTGTCACCTACAATTCAGCCTTTACCAAATGGATGTTAAATTCGCTTTTTAAAATGGTATTTTGACGGAGGAGGTCTACGTTGAACAATTGAAAGGATTTATTGATCCACATTACCCAAACCATGTCTTTCGATTAAAAAAGGATTTATACAACTTAAAACAAGCCTTTCGGGCCTGGTACGAACGCCTTTCCACTTTTTTAATAATTAAAGGATTCCAGCGTGGCGAAAATGACCAAAATTTATTTGTCAAACTTTTTAATAAACAAGTCTTAATTACTTAACTATATGTTGACGACATTATATTTGGGTCTACTTCTTCAACTCAAGTTAAAGAGTTTTCAAATATTATGCACGGGGAATTCCAAATGTCTCTTATGGGGGAGCTTCAATATTTTTCAAGCCTTCAAGTTAAACAAAAAGTTAATGGGCTATTTATATCACAATCTAAATACGTAATTGAATTAGTTAAAAAATTTAGTCTAGATAATGCTAAAGTTACTAGGACTCCCATGAGCACCTCTATAAAGCTATCTAAAGATGAGAATGGGAAACTCGTAGATCCTATGCTATATAGAAGTATGATAGGGAATATACTGTATCTAACAACTTCTCGACCCGATATTATGTACATTATTTGTGTTTGCACTCGTTACCAAAGTGCACCTAAGTAAATTCACCTTTTACATATTAAATGTATAATCAAATATGTTAAGGATACGATAAATATAGGTATATGGTACATAAAAGACACCACAAAACACAATTGTAGAGTAGACCGATGTTGACTCGACTGACCGCTCAGATGATAGCAAAACCACTTTCGATACATTTTACTTCATAAGTAACAACTTAGTCTTGTGGAGCAGTAAAAAATAAAAGTTCATATCACTTTCAATAGCTGAATCAGAATAGCAGTAGGTAGTTGTTGCGCTCAATTATTATGGATAAAGCAAATGCTTTGCAACTACGACATTAATGAAGAAAAACTGAATTTATATTTCGATAATCAAAGCGTGATCAATATCTCTAAAATCATGTCCAGCAATCACATACTAAACATATTAAAATTAGACATCATTTTTTACGTGAACTTGTTGAGTCTAAAGAATTAGAGATTAACTACTTACCCATTCAACACCAACTAGCTGACTTGTTCACCAAACCTTTGGATAATTTATGTTTTGAATGTTTAAGGAAATCCATCGGTATGATTATGCTTGATTAGCTGTCTATCTCCTATCATATCCTCCGGTTACTTTCATGCTTATAATTGGTCTTTGAGGATATAGGGCATGGTCGTTTGATAAATGACAAAAGACACCTCATATCTCTATATTATGTAGGAGACCCTTGAGGTGACCCATTTTATGATTTATGTTGATAGAATGATTATTACCTATCTTATTATATTTATTTTATATTTTTTTCACCATTTGTCCAATTGAGACGAAATAGGGGAGAAATATTTGAGTCCATCAGGAAAATTATTTTAAAACTTGACTAATTCTTGATCTTTTCCATTAGTTGATGTATTATTTTTCAGGAATCATCATCATTAGACCTGTTTAAGGTATTAGTCTATTCAAAATTAAGTTACGTACTTTTTGGTTTTTAGGAAATGGGGTAGTTAGAATTTTTGTATATGAATAAGTTTTTTCTAATTTTTTATCCCTACGAGTCCTAGATGACTCAAAGGAGATTTTTTTTCTTATTTCCAAAGGGAGAGATTGAAGCACACTATATAGTTGACTCATTTGAGTCTGCACTACACAGGAGTCTCAACTAGTTTGGAGATATTAACAAAATTGAGTCCCTCCTTCAAGTGCATCATAAGCCTCTTCATGTGATAACTCAACATCAGCAAAGATCAGTCACAAAGGTAGTATTCCAACACACTCACAATGCATAGGATTGCATTTCATATCATAGTTGATTGATGTGTGTTAATTGGAATTAAAATTAATTTTCTATAATTTTTGGGAATTTTAAAACAATTAAAATCTATTTTTGGAATAATTAAAATAAGATTTTAAATTATTTTGGGGTTAAAATTTGAATTTCAAAAGTTCTTAAAAATTGTCTTGGAAAACTGGATGAAATAATTGTGGCCCAAAATTGGATTTTAAAAAAACTTAAAACACGCATTTTTGATTAAGTTATATGCCTGCACGTGTTGTCTCTTAATTGGTTATATTTTTGTTTCCTTGCACTCACATTAGATGCACTAAATCTCAACCGTTAGATATATTTAATCAATGGTGTGCGTGTTGTCTGAGTTAATCCTTGTGCATTCCATTTTAACCAATCAGAGTTGGACTTTTTGCCATTCAACCTTTAGATTTAAAAGTTTTAAATCCAAATCAATCACACCCTTTGATTTTGAACCGACCTTCCAGACCCTTCTTTGGGCTTATAAAAGGAACCTTAGTTTTTATAATTTGAAGTTATTGGAGAGTCTGAGAGTTGAGAAAAAAGAGAGAGAAAAATTAAGAGTAGATACTTTCGTCTAGAAATTCTATAAAAATATTTTCAGAAAAATATTGAGTGTTAGGATTTCCTATTCATCACAGTTGTAATCTCTTTCTCTTAACAGCCTCACACGTTTTTTTTTATCTCATTTATTTTTAGAAATTTAAAGATCTAACATTTTGATACAATTTATTTGTAGATTCTAGGCTGTTTTTGATATCTTATTCTTATTTTGAGAAATCTTATCGCTCGTTGGATTTTGTTTTGTAAAGTGTTAAAACCTTTTAAATCCAACTTCTCTTATTTTTACAAACTGAAATCAAGACTTGCATGTTTCATATATGAAAAATTTTCATATTAAAAAATTGTGTTCATAAATAATTTCAGTGGATCTCTGTTTTAAATATCCAAAGGAAATCAGATCTTGAAAAATTTTACACGAAAAGAACGAGTCTAAATTTCAAAAGTGTAAAAATGAATTTCATGGTTAAATTTGTTGTAATTCATAGGATTTGTCTATATTAAGTGTGTGTGAGTACATGCATATCATTTAGTCACATCACTCATTACACAATCATCCACAAACACAATCACTTTAGTGTGTTATTGGTTGAGAGGTTTTGACTACTGATTCAACATCAAGTTAAAGGAGAAAGGAACCAAGGCTTGTAAACAAAGAAATGGTGAACCAATTGCTTAATGAAGTCAGAAGATGGTACCCTTGGAGTGGATTCTCACTTTGGTATATTTCTGGACTTAAAATCGGATTGGTTGTATGATTTATTATACATGCTTAACATGTATTTGTTTATAGTGGATTTTATTTTGTGGCATAAAGGTCACCGTGGATGTTTTCCCAATTGGGTGGGGTTTTATCACGTTAAAATTCCTTCTCTCTTGTATGTTATTTTTAATTCTTTATTTCTATATTCTGTAAATCAGACTTAGGTTTGGCTTAAAACTTATTTCCAAGAGACTGAAATAATTTGTTCAAAACTGTTTTACACATCTTTTGTCGTAATAAAGATTTTTGAAATAGTTTCCTCAAAAAGTAATTTCAGAACTCATTAAACCATTTTACTTTATAAAAATAACATAGTGAGCGTTTCCAGCTTCCAGATATAAGATGTACGTGTCGAGCCCGCGTGCCCATCTTTTACTTATCACATTTCCATTTCTTTAGACAATGAGTCATATTCTTATTAGTTGGATTTATTGTGTTAGAGGTTGTATATACATTTACAGTCAGGCTCTCCAACATACCTCCTAAAAACATACCTATTTTTTTAAAATAGTAAAAAATGTATTTTTTGACCAAATTTTGTATACACGATCTCCATAATGAAGAGATCGTCTACAAAAATAATCATAAAAAATTCAACCCGAAAATGGGTGAAATGAAAAGTGGGTATATATGAGCATTTTCGGGCGTTCAAATTTTTTTCATCATCTCATCCACTTCTGGGTTGAATTTTTTAATGATTTTTATGTAAATGAACTCCTTACTATGTAGATCATATATATCGAGTTTTGTTAAAACATATAATTTTTTACTACTTTAAAAAAATGGGTATCTTAAGTGAGGTATGTTGGAGAGCCCGACTATATGTGTGTGTGTGTATATATATATATATATATATATATATAGAGAGAGAGAGAGAGAGAGAGAGAGAGAGAGAGTGTTGGATATTTCATTGAGACAACTGAGATAATTATTTTATTTTAGTGATGGAGGCTTATTTTATTACGTGGGGATTGGTATCATAATTGTATTGGTTTATTTTACTTTACTTGTTGTCCGCATGCTATATTTTTATTTTATTTCAGTTATGCGTAGAATGATACAAATTGTTTAGATTATTGTATTAATTATATTTAGAACTGATCAATCTAGTTATGGATGTGGGTGTCACAGTGGGTATTAGAACATTCCATTTTCCATTATCCAAGGGTCTTGAGTGCGTCCGTCGCTTTTTTTCATTGTGTTCTTCGATACTTTAAAGTTTTTTTTTATTTAGGATTTTGTACTCTTATTTCATATGATTACTGATGAGATTATATTTATCATATTTTAGGGAGAACACGAGGATAATACCCATACGTCCCAAACAGTCTACGAGTGCCGAGTCAAAGGAAGCACATCCTTAACTGAAACAACCGCAGGGGTAAGCGCCAACACTTGCGCCGACATACCTAGAAACTATCATAACAGAGACCACAACGTCTATCATGGACGTTATGTTCTAGGACCAACCACCACCTCCACCACTTGTGGCTATACCTTCCTCACATACTACTTCCACATGGGAGATACTAGGAGTTCCTTCAATAAAGGAAATTCGCTAGACTTTACAGGATCTAAGGACCCCATCATATATTTATAGTGGAGGCGAGATATTGAGAGGCACCTACACCTGGTAGAGTGCTCAGAGGTTTAGAAGAAAATGTTAGCAAGTTTTAAGCTAGTGGGGGATGCGCTAAAATGGTGGGAGTCATTTACCATGGGCGAGGATAGGTCGAGCATGACCATATAACCATTTTAGGGAAAGCTTGGGGGAAACTACTTCTCACCCTATTTTCAGATGACCATGAGATGAGAGTTTATGATATTTTGGTAGAAGTATAATACTATAGTAGACTACTAGTGTGAATTTAACTTCATTTCATTCCCCGATTAGGTTAATATAGAGTCAAATAAGGTGTATCGTTTCATCAGAGGCTTTATGTGGAGGATTAGGAAGGTGTTACTTAGCAACCCGACCTTCACTACTTACACTTAGGTAGTGGATGCCTCTTTGATCCATTGTTAGGACCAACGTAACTTTTAGATAGACATAACAACTAAGAAGGATAAAGCTTGAGTCGACCACGAGCTAAAACTGGAGAAAATGGTGATCCATCCTAAAACACGGAGGTTCACAACATTAGCAGAGGGAACCACTACAAGGGGGAGTAACCCCCCAAGATATTTAGAGGATCGGATGATCAACGCAACCAAGACGGTCAGGGATAAGGTATGTATGTCCATGAAAGAGTTGGCGCTTGCGTTCAATTAAGAAATAATATATTAAAACACCTTTTTAACCCTAAACATACAACTAGGTGTGATTGAAACAATATGAAATCATGCAAGAGTTATTCAAACACACATAATTAAGGAAAAATCCCCCACAGGGGCAAAACCATTTGTATATCACTATAATTTGTAAGAGAAACGGCTTACAATCGGATTACACTAAAATACAAGTTTTTGACTAAGAATTACCCACAGGCATTGGATTCTGTAGTCGCGGCTGGAAGACTCCCTTTCCAGTAGGGCTGGCGGCTGGAACTATCCCTGTCCAGTAGGGCTGCAATGAAGAGGAAGGAGCGGTCCACTTCACAAAGGGTTGAACAACAGCAATGGTGTTCTTGGGTTACCAAACTTGATTCACATAGATATGGAAGATGTGTGAATCTAAAAAACCTAGAATCATAGGACTCAATAGGTGAAGACTTTAGGGTTGATATGCTCTGAAAAATGTGGGAAAGTCTTCTTTGAAACCAACTACTGATCGTGGTTTAAATAAGGAGCCAAAACCCTAAAAATTCTGCTACACGATCTGGGAGAGTTTATCCTAGGCGGACCGGTCCGAGCTTCAGGCGGATTGGTCCGATGGCAGATCGGTTCTTTTAATTTGAAGCCGATTCGGTTCGCAATCGATTCGGTGCTCTCTGGACTTATTTTTCAAGGCGGTCCGGTCCGGTCCTGGGCGGATCGATCCGCAGTCGGATCGGTTCCTTTTTTATTTCAGCGGATCGGTCCGAGGCTAGGCGGATCGGTTCTTTTTATTTTGGGGCGGACCGGTCCGTCTGACTGTTTCGAGATTCCTTCTTCTTTTGATCTTCGGATTTTGGATTTCGTTGATGACGATGTGATCTTTTCAAACATCAATCTTGTAACGGCGTATGACATAACATATACATAAAGATGGACAAATTGTCCTTACAAATCTCCCCCTATGTCTATGCCGGAACAAACATAAAAAATCGGAATTATCAAGTATGAACAATGCCTATACAAATCTACCCTTCCATGAACCCAAAACTGAAAGAGGTACATATGACTAAGGCTGCATCGTTTGTTCTTCAATTCTTCAGGAATCGTCACGCTTTTCTCATCAGGGTGTGTATCATGGGATTATCAAGAATGTACCTACACACATGAGATAAAGCAAATACCAAGTGACGTATCGAGTTTGAAATGAGATAGTAAACATATGCATATATACATATATACCAGAACCTCAAATTTTAAAACTCCCCCATAATCAGATAATTCATTCTCCCCCTTTTTATGATGTCCCCAAATAGACAAAATGAGAGAAATGAAATAAGAAAGCAAAATCGGGGTGACACAAGGTATAAATTACACCATGAATGAACATAAAACAACCAAGTCGGTGATAGCATTAATGAATGGGTGTGATAAAAATTCGATAGGAAAATCAAGGCATACAAACATGACATATGTGCACGATGAATATTGGATATTCTTAACGAATGAACTCAAATGCTTCCTTTGGTGTAAAAGATTGGAAATATAAGACATTGACTTAAGCAAATCAACAAATCAAAGCTCAAAGTGATTTCTACACCAATAACGTCCAAAATGTTTTTCATGCTTTTTCAGGACTTTCAAGGAAGTACAAACCCGTTTAATCATTCTCCAACCAAACTCCCTCAGATGTATATTTTAATAGAGGTATACTAAATTCTCAAACTTTGGAGAATTGATGGTGAAACCTAAATGGCCCATATTTGGCATGAACTGCCTTTTATTGCCTTTAAATTTTTTCGAGCTCTTTTAACCTCTTAGGACCTCGGATATTACAATACCTCCATTTTTAGGTCCTTTTTAACGGTGGCTTTTGCGCAAAGTATAAAGAATCAACTTTCGCAGCCCCTCCCCGTTATGCAAATTATCACACAGTCTCACCAAAACGGTTTTTACATGCAATCCAATCTTGTCAAGTTTTATCGCATATTATACATTGTATAGACAGAATTGAGATAGAAACACTCAAGCCAATATGTGATAGGAAAGTGAAATAATCAAATATAGTCGTGCATGTGTGTATTAAAGGATATAGGAGTCAAACATGTAGGAAGATATCACTAATTACATCTCAAGGACTCCAATCAATGTTAAGCACATGGATGAAATGATGTAGCGTCTCAAATCTCTACCAAACAGTCACATGGATATATTAAATGAAGTTGTGACTTGGCTATCTTAAATGCTCATCCATAAAAGGTGCAAAACAAAAGAAAAAATCTTTTTGGTCTTTTTCAAAAATATTTTTTAAAGGAAAATCTTTTTGTATTTTTTTTAAAGAATTATAAAAAAAACAAAAAGAATACATAAAAGTTGTACAACAAAGCTATGGTACATATAAAACAGACTAGCAATAGGAAGCATATGATATGAACATGAAGAAGCATCCTATTCTAGACATAGACCAACCCCTCAGTCAATTGTGCAAATCCCCAAAGACTTCCTAAGACTCTCAAATCTAAGGGCATCTAAAGGTTTTGTGAAAATATCGGCTAACTGACGGTCGGTAGAAACAAAACTCAGGGTTACGATCTTCTCCTCAACTAACTGACGTATAAAGTGCTCGCGTAACCTGATGTGCTTTGTGCACGAATGTTTGACAGGATTGCGGGATATGTGTATCGCGCTCGTGTTATCACAGGAAATGGTCATGGTGTCCTGTGAAATCCCATAATCCTCCAACATTTGCTTCATCCACATGAGTTGCGTGCAACAACTCTCAGCGGCGATGTACTCAGCCTCCGCAGTGGACAAAGAGATGGAGTTTTGCTTCTTGCTCAACCAAGAGACAAGAGCAGAACCAAAGTAGAAGCATCCACCAGAAGTGCTCCTACAACCATCTGTATCTCCGGCCCAATCAGCATCCGAATAGGCGGTCAAACGGTCATTGGTATCAAAGGAATACCAAATTCCGTATGGGAGAGTTCCACTCACGTATTTGATAATACGTTTTAGAGCGAGTAAGTGAGACTCTTTCGGAGATGCCTAAAATCGCGCACAGACTCCAACACTATAGGCTATGTCGGGACGACTAGCAGTCAAGTAGAGAAGACTGCCTATCATACTCCGATACAAGGTTTGCTCAACGTCCTTGCCTGAAATGTCCTTACTAAGCTTGGTAGAAGTACTCATAGGTGTACGTGCATGCTTAGCGGAGTCTAAACCAAATTTCTTCACAAGGTCTCTAGCATACTTGGATTGAGAGATGAACATCCCATCCTCTAGCTGACGAACCTGGAGACCAAGGAAGAAAGTAAGCTCACCTACCATGCTCATCTCAAATTCACTTTTCATCTCCTCCTCAAAGTGATGAGCATGTTGGGAGCATGTGGATCCAAATACTATGTCGTCCACATAGACCTGTGCAACCAAAATAGCACCGTCATCTCTCCTGACGAACAACGTCATATCTACTCCCCCTCTCTTGAATCCACGAGCTAAGAGATAGGAAGTAAGCCTCTCGTACCAAGCACGGGGTGCTTGCTTCAAACCATACAAGGCTTTCCTCAGATAATAGACATGCTCAGGGTGCTGAGGGTCTTCAAACCCTTTTGGTTGTTCCACATAAACCTCCTCCTATAGAATGCCATTCAGAAAGGCACTCTTGACATCCATCTGATATAACTTGAAGTGCAGATGACATGCGATGGCGAGTAGTAAACGGACGGACTCAAGCCTCGCAACAGGAGCAAATGTCTCCCCAAAGTCTACACCCTCTATCTGTGTGTAGCCTTGAGCGACCAACCTAGCTTTGTTTCTAGTAATAGTACCATTTTCATATATTTTATTCTTGAAAATCCACCGGGTACCTATCACATTAGTATCACTAGGTCGGGGGACAAGTTCCCAGACATTGTTCTTCTTAAATTGAAGCAACTCATCCTGCATAGCGGATATCCAGTGTTCATCCTTGAGTGTTTCCTTGTGATTCTTGGGCTCGACTTTGGACATGTAGCAATGATGACTAACCGCGTTCTCTAGTTGAGCACGAGTCTTGACCCCTAGAGTGGGATCGCCAACAATGGCAGAAGGATCATGACTCTTGGGAACCCAAGAAGGTGTGTCTCCTAACACAGGAGTAGGGTCCACAGGATGTGGGAGAGGAACAGGGAAATCACTGTCAGAACAGTCCTCATCCTCACACTGAAGATTAGAATCAATAGACGTCGGAGGTTCGTCATCTTGCACAGTGACGTTTATTGATTCCATAACCTTAGAGCTCTTCAGGTTAAAAACCCGGTATGCTCTACTATTCGATGAATATCCTAGAAATATTCCCTCGTCGCTCCGGGAGTCGAACTTTCCTAATTTCTCTCTATCCCGTAGGATGTAGCATTTACTCCCAAAAACACGGAGATATGCCAGTCCACAATTCATAAGGCGTTTTGAGTGTGTGTGGACGCAGATATACCCTATTCAGCGTGTGGCATGCAGTAGACACTGCCTCTGCCCAAAATCTCCTAGAAATTTTACGACCTAGAAGCATAGATCTAGCCATCTCTTGAATCGTTCTATTCTTTCTCTCAACAATCCCATTTTGCTGAGGAGTTCTCACAGCAGAAAACTCATGTTTGATCACAATGCTATCACAGTAAAGATCTACTTTTGCTTCAGTAAATTCAGTGTCGTTGTCACTACGCATCCTGTTAATATTGACTCCGTGTTGATTTTGCAGGATACGACACTTGGTCGTTAGGAACTCTACAGCATCTGATTTCTCTCTTAGAAAACCTACAATGGAGTATCTAGAGAAATCATCCACCATCACGAGAACATATCTCTTACCACCTATACTCTCCGTACGAGTAGGACCCATAAGATCCATATGTATCAACTCAAGAACATAGGAGGTGGTAATGGAATTCAACTTCCTATGCGGACTACGAATTTTCTTTCCCAACTGACAGGGTCCACAAATCGTGGAAGTTGGCTTTTCGAGAGATGGTAAGCCACGTACTAGGTCTTTCTTAACAAGACGAGTCAAATCTCTCACGTTCACGTGACCTAGACGTTGGTGCCACAGATCCATAGGAGTGATCATGGCGCTGTTGCAGACAAGTGAGGATTTGGGCTCAGTCCCATAACAGTTATCCTCTGTCCTCACCCCTTGCACTAATAGTTTACCGGCTTGATTATGGACCTTACAAGCTTCCCGGTCAAACTTTACTGCAAAGTCATCGTCGCACAGCTGGCTGATGCTGAAAAGGTTTACTTTTAAACCTTTGACGTACAAGACATTTTCTAGCTTAGGAAGTCCTGGTAACT
Organism: Sambucus nigra; assembly: GCA_949130495.1. Classification (NCBI taxonomy): domain Eukaryota; kingdom Viridiplantae; phylum Streptophyta; class Magnoliopsida; order Dipsacales; family Adoxaceae; genus Sambucus; species Sambucus nigra. The sequence continues at coordinate 328,713,664 of OX422222.1, read as the reverse complement.
CTACAGTACCTCGTCCTACAATGCTAGATTTACTCCCATCTCCAAAAGTAACTCTCCCATCATCATACTCCTCAATCTGAGTAAAAAGGGAGACATCACCTGTCATGTGTCTGGAGCATCCACTGTCAAAATACCACTGAGAGGTATTATGTGGTTTGAGAGCAACATGAACAACAAGGGCCTTTTTCTCTTTCTTAGGAACCCAAGAATAGGTAACCTTTTGTTTACCGATGTTGTTGTTGGTTTTAGCAGGAATGCGGGACGCATTCATTAACGGTGAGGACATTCGTCGAAATTCCTCCATCAAACTCTGTGATGTGGCGGCTAGAAACCCAACTTGCTCTCTCAGACTATCAAACTCATCAGTATGATGTGGAGGAGCAAAAGTACATCGTGTCCAACCAAATCTATAGCAAAACTCCCTAAGGTGTCCATTTCTTTTGCAATGGGAGCAAAAGGGCACAGTATTAGGAGGACCTTGGTTTGCTTTTCTTGGTCGAACTCTCCTTCTTGGTTTTTGATGACGGCCATAAGGAGTCGTAGTAAACTCAGGAATTGGTCCCGGTGCAATTTGAGACGTGAAGGCACCATCAAAACCAATTCCTTGTCTGTCACCAAAACCTAAAGCGGGACCGAGGAGCATCTTTCCCATCTTCCCAGATCTGTCCTCGATTTGTACCTTGACTTTCCTAGCTCTCTCAAGGTCATGAGTAAGCTGAGCAACAAGGGCTTCAAGTTTCTTTCGAGTCTCCATGGAGGAATGGAGCTCACTAGTAAGACTAGCCACTTGTTTAGTCAAGTCCGCTTTCTCTTTCTCAAAACTGCTCTCTCTCTCTTTAAGCAAATTCTCTTTACTACCCCAAGCAAACTCTCTCTCTCTCTCTCAAGACGGTGTAGGTGGAGGACTCTCTCTCTCTCGTCTCTTCTAACGCGGTGATCCTAAGAACTAACGCCTTGTTACATTTTTTAGTTTTGAAAGACTCATTATATAACTCAGCGTAGGCGCGTTGAAGGTTACTCTCGTCCTCACTACCTTCCTCCTCCCCCTCACTTTCTTCGCTCTCATTGTCGAGGTGTCCCTGTGAAGCATCATCCTCATCGTCGTGAGGAGAACTAGGAGTATTCACATGACTAGCCATGAACGCGGTGAAGTTACGCTCATGCGGTGACTCATCTCCCGAGTCCACCGACTCGACCTCACTGTCGTCACTAAGGGTAGCATTTAGGACAGCTTTACCCTTCTCCCTATTCAGACGAGTGGCACACTCAAACTCTCTGTGTCCCTTACCGTCGCACTCAAAACACCTCTCACTGTCTTTAGGGGGTTCTTTGAAATCTTTCTTTTCAAACTTATTTTTCTGAAAATTCTTTTTATCTTTGAAGTTTCCACCTTTTTTAAATTTCAGAATTTTCTTGAAGTTTTTAGCAAATAATGCCAAATCATCTAAGTTGAACTCACATTCAGAATCAGAATTTTCTATCTTTCTAGATGACTCGACTTTCTTTCTTGTCAACCCCTCACTTTTTCTCTCTTGGACTTTAAGGGCAATTCCCTTATCTTTTGGCTTGGCAGATTTAGGAAACATGTCTATTTCATAAGTTTGTAAATCTCCTACCAGTTCTTCCAATTTTAGTGTATTTAAATTACCCAAGGAATTTAACACAGTGACTTTAGGTATAAAACGCTTAGGAAGGGAACGAATAATCTTTTTAACAACTCTAGCATTTGGAATATGTTCACCAAGATTATAGCTAGTATTAACAATGTCAGAAAGCCTAGCATAAAATTCATCAAAACATTCATTTTCATGCATGGTGATGGTTTCAAATTGAGTTGTTAAATTTTGCAATTTTGACTATTTAACAGCATTTGTTCCTTCATGGGTAAGTTGCAATACATCCCATGCCTCTTTTGACGTGATGCACGTCATTATGCGTTTGAACTCATCGGGAGTGATGGAACCGGAAATAGCACTCAATCCCTTAGAATTAAAGGAAGACCATCTTAATTCATCTTCGGTCCAAGTCGTGACAGGTCTCAAATTTGTCACGTTATCAACAGTGAGGGAGGGAGGTGTCCACCCTCTTTCAACAAGAATCCATACCCGTTCATCAATGGCTTTTAAAGCCGACCTCATACGGGCTTTCCAATAAGCATAATTTGTCCCGTCAAAAATAGGCATTTTATTGTATGATTTCTCCATTTGAACACGCATTTTTCAAAAAATCAAGTTGAAAATTGATATCTTTAGAAAAATTTTGTGGAAAAAGGAATACGCGATAAATTAGCGTAACCTGCTCTGATACCAATTTGAAAGAGTTGGCGCTTGCGTTCAATTAAGAAATAATATATTAAAACACCTTTTTAACCCTAAACATACAACTAGGTGTGATTGAAACAATATGAAATCATGCAAGAGTTATTCAAACACACATAATTAAGGATAAATCCCCCACAGGGGCAAAACCATTTGTATATCACTATAATTTGTAAGAGAAACGGCTTACAATCTGATTACACTGAAATACAAGTTTTTGACTAAGAATTACCCGCAGGCATCGGATTCTGTAGTCGCGGCTGGAAGACTCCCTTTCCAGTAGGGCTGGCGGCTGGAACTATCCCTGTCCAGTAGGGATGCAATGAAGAGGAAGGAGCGGTCCACTTCACAAAGGGTTGAACAACAGCAATGGTGTTCTTGGGTTACCAAACTTGATTCACATAGATATGGAAGATGTGTGAATCTAAAAAACCTAAAATCATAGGACTCAATAGGTGAAGACTTTAGGGTTGATATGCTCTGAAAAACATGGGAAAGTCTTCTTTGAAACCAACTACTGATCGTGGTTTAAATAAGGAGCCAAAACCCTAAAAATTCTGCTACACAATCGGGCAGAGTTTATCCTCGACGGACCGGTCCGAGCTTCAGGCGGATCGGTTCTTTTAATTTAAGGCCGATTCGGTTGGCAATCGGTTCAGTGCTCTCTGGACTTATTTTGCAAGACGGTCCGGTCCGGTCTTGGGAGGATCGGTCCGCAGTTGGATCGGTTCCTTTTTTATTTCAGCGGATCGGTCCGAGTCTAGGCGGATCGGTTCTTTTTATTTTGGGGCGGATCGGTCCTTCTGACTGTTTCCAGATTCCTTCTTCTTTTGATCTTCAGATTTCGGATTTCGTTGATGACGATGTGATCTTTTCAACCATCAATCTTGTAACGGCGTATGACATAACATATACATAAAGATGGTCAAATTGTCCTTACAGGACACTCGAGCCAATAGCATCATGGTCAGTAGGTCCATCAACATTAGGGCCAATAAGGCCATGAAAAGGGATGGTCGGGATGATAGGGACAAGGTCAGTAGGATCGATGTTAGTTCTAGGTACAATAGGGATGCCAATTAATAGGTGCAAGCTATAAGTGCGGAGATTAGGGTCACTTATTCAAGAGGTTCCCTAAAGGCTACCAGGATGGTTAGGGCCAGTGTCAACAGGTTTAGAGGCAGGTTGTGACAGCTACCTTAGTATCAGGCATTACTGCCACCACCACTGTAGTAATAGGCATTACCAGCATCGCTCCTAGGGAACCAATACAAGGTTGCATGTAGTTGCATTACGAACATGTGTTTAATGTCTACTAGTAGGATAAACAATCCCCACCATAGTCCATTAAGGGTACTTTTATATGTTCGGCTGTTATCACGAGTTTTATTTGACACGGAAGCACCACACTCATTTGTTAGCATTGCTTTTTCTAGGACTTGTTATTAGAGATTTTTACCAATGTTTATATACACATAAATACCCTAGTGGGTAAGGATACTGCCTTAAGCCATGTTTTTAGGGACGTGGAAATTAGGATTGGTCCTTTTATGTTTTTTGATCGATTTGTCGATATTATACATACAGACAAATGATGTTATCTTTAGTATAAACTAGTTAGCATTGTATCATGCACATATCAACTGAAATGGGAAGGTGATTATGTTTTCCATTCCTGAGCATGTTCTTATTGCTATGCTTAGGCTCGAGGGAGGGTCTAACACTCATTTATATTACATCAATGCAATTATATTTGAGGAGGTAACTATATCATTATCAATACCGATTGTTCAATAGTTTATAAACATATTTTATGAGGTAACGGGGTAACCATCATCACGAGATATATATATTTTGTTATTGATTTGGCACGGGGCATCAAGTCCATTGCGAGGGTATAGTATCGAATGGGACCATTAAATATGAGGGAGTTGCGAGATTAGATTTAGTAGATCTTGAGTCAGTGGTTCATCATGAGGAGCACATCTCCGTGGGGAGTTATGTGTTATTTTTGAAGAAGAAGAATAATGGTTCGCTAATGCTTTGTGTGGACTATCGAGATCTAAACAATATCACAATATATAACAAGTATTTATTACCATGTATCGATGAGATGTTCAATCAGCTGGGTGCACATCATGCTTTTTTAAGAACGACTTACGCTCATGATATCATCAGTTACGGATTCAAGAGGAGTATATTTAGAAGATGACCTTTCTAACGTGGTATGGATCTTATGAGTGTTGGGTCATTCCATTTGGGTTAACCAATGCACCAAAAGTGTTTATCGATTTAATAAACATGTCATTACACCCATTTTCAGATCAATTTTTCATAATGTTCCTTGAAGGCCTATCAGTGTATTCCCAATCCAAGGACGAGCTTGCGTATCATTTGAGGATGGTTTTAAAGATAAAGGATCATAAGTTGTATTCCAATTTCTCTAGGATCAGATTATGGTAGAGAGGTGCAGTTTGGGGGACACACAATTTCTGAGACTCGAATTTTGATGGATCATAGAAAGGTATTGAGCGTGATGAATTGGGGGTAACCCATAATGCCTACAGAGGTTACGAGTTTATTGGGATTGGTTTGGTAATACACATGAGCTTTATTTAGGGTTTCTCAAATATTTTCGAACCACTGGCACACCTCACTCATAAGAGGATACCAATTTATTTGGAGCAATGATTATTTGAGGGCATTCGAGGAGCTCAAGGAGGGACTCATGACCGCGTCCATTCTCGTGTTACCACGTGGCGAAGTGGAGTGCATAATGTACCTCGATGCATCATTTTAGGGGTTTGAATTAGTTTTGATTCATGAAGAGAGGCCTATAGCTTATGCTTATCATAAGCTTAAGCCTCATAAGGGCAATTACCCCACCCATGATTTGAAGTTGGTAGTGTTAGTCTATATTTTTCATACCTGGATACACTATTTTTTGGGTGAGAGGTTTACGTTATTTTTTTATCATAAGACTCTTTAGTACCTATTCACTCAACGGGAGTTTAACATGAGACAAAAGGAGATGCTTCTAATTTTTGAAGGATTACAACTTCTCGATTCAGTATCATCCGGGGAAGATGAGGGTAGTAGCCAAGACTTTGAGATATATATTGACAGTGAGTCTGAAAGCCTTGTGGGCATAACAGGGGGAAGAGTTATCTGATTTATGGGTAGAGCAGTGGAGTACTTTGTGCACCGTAGATTTATCAGAGGAATATTTGGAAGCTATGGATGTTACACCTAATGTCGTATCACAGGTGATTCAAATCTAGAATTTGGACTCATTTTATTAGGAGAAGGTACAACAAATCCTATTCAATGGAGTTATTTTTTATTTGATTAGATTAGAGGGCGGTTTGAGGTTTCAGGTCATTTGGTTATGGTAGAGGGTGCCGAGTTGTGAAGGACAATTTGGTTGAGGCACACTATTCACTATGCATCATAGAGGTGAAAAGATGTACAGTGAAATGGGAAGGACATATTAGTGGGTCAGAATGAAAGGGGATACATACAAGTTTGTGTCTAAGTGTTCCACTTGCCAATTAGTAAAGGTGGAGTAACATAGACCAGCAGGGGAGTTGCAGTCATTGGAGATTCTCGTGTGGAAGTGGGAGAACATCTCCATGGACTTCATTTTGGTATTACCAAGGTTTCAAAGGGGACACGATTTTATTTGGGTAATCGTCGACATATTGACTAAGGTGGCTTATTTCCTTTCAGTGCGGACATATTACACTGCAGAACAGTACGCTCGACTTTTGTCGTAGAGATTGTATTTCTTCATGGGGTACCGCTCAATATTCAGTCTAATTGGAATAATACTTTTATTTCTCAATTTTTGAGGAGATTTCAGGAGGTGATGGGGGTATAACTGAATACGAGTACTACTTTTTTCCCTCAGACGTATGGTCAAATTGAGTGGGTGAATAGAATTTTGGAAGACATACTATGGGCTTATGTGTTGAATTTCAAAAGGATTTGGGATTAACACTTACCACTCATAGAGTTTTCTTATAGCAATGGTCACTAACAAACTATTAGTATGGATCCCTAGGACGAGTTGTACGGACGACTGTGCCATTCATCAAGTTATTGGCTGGAGACGGGGGATAACAGGTTATTTGGGAAGAATTGTATTCAGGACAGCTCAAAAAATTTGGTACTCATCCGGGAGCATATTAAGACTTCCTAGAGTCGGCATAAAGGTTATAGTAACAAAAGGAGTGTATGTTGGATTTTTAGAAGGGGGATCGGGTACTTCTGAAGGACTCCCCAATGAAGGGAGTTGTCAATAGATCCAAGGGGAAGTTGGCACCCTGTTACGTAGGTCCCTTCGTGAACTTGGATAGGATAGGCTCGATGGAATATAATTTGGCATTACTCGGTCATCTTTAGTGGGTACACAATGTCTTCCTGGTGTCTGTGTTTAGGAAATTCTCGAGATCTGAGTTTTCTTATCAACACATCAACTTCGATGGGATTGAGTTGCAGACATACGCGAGCTACGAGGAGTAACCGCAACACATTCTTGACTAGAGAGATAAAACTTTACGATCGAATGTCATTTTGTTAGTTGAAATCTAGTGGGGACATCTTAGGAAGGTCGAGTCTACTTTGGAGAGAGAGGATGATATACGGGTGAGGTATCCTAATATCACCAAGTTAGGTATATAAAGTCAAATTTTGAGGATAATATTCCTTGTTGGGGGTGGGGGGGAATGTAATACCTCGTATTTTGTATATATTTGTCTTAATTGTGTAGTTAATTATTTATTTGACTTTCGTGACATGTAATATGTTACTTAATATATTTTTACATGTTGTTATGTGATTCATATATGTGTTATGTGAATTCACACTATTGGAAATCGACATAATACACAGTGATACATTAACTAAATATTTTAAAGTGGCATAGTATTATGGGCGATTATGGAATGGTTAGGAACGAGGTGTCGGGATTTTTCTTGTTTGGATTATTTCCTCGGTGTCGGGTCCCATAGATCGTGAGGTAGTTTCATATAATTTTGAGAAACACGTAAATAATTTTAAAAAGTTTTAACTTAATTCACACCAACTTATAACTTAACTTATTCAGATAATTAATTTATTTGAATTCTATTTAGTTTTGACTTTCAGGACACTTAAAAAGTATGCTTTTGAATTTAAATAGTGGGATTTAAGTCTCTTGGATTACTATATGGTTTGGACCAAGTTTGTGCCATTTGGAGAATGTTTTGGGCTCAATGGGTTAAGGCTAATATTGGTCCTAGGATTAATTTCGTGGTTAGAGATTTATTAACTTAATTAGAGAAACCTAAAATACTCATAAGTCATTATAGAAAACCCTAGAGAGCTAAGGAGATGATGAATACCAAGGATTGAAGATAAGCAGAGGTTTGGGGAATTTGATTCATCAATCGGCCTAAGGCAAGTGTACTCTGATTAATAATCTAATAGGATTTGTGTTATAATAGTAGTGGTCAAATAAATCTGGATAAAAACTATGGTAATATGATTCCAATCACAAAAATCGTAATTTTTATAATTAGATTAATTATTGAATTAAGCCTTAATCATATGTTATTGAACTACGGTAAGTTATTGATGAATCTCTTGTGTTAATCATGAAATCGGGCTGAAATTGGTTACTTATAAAATATAGTAATTATCCATACAATAGCCATCATGTTTAATATGCACTATAACTGAATCTAAGATGAATTTGATATAATTGTGAATTTAGGGTTCTAGAACTTAAAATATGGAATTGATGCATGAACCATTGTTTTAATCACTTAGGTCCTCTTTGGTTTGCAACTATAATTCCGTTTTCTGTGTTTTAAATACAATTCTGATAAAAAATTGTGTTTGGCAATCTGTTTTTAAACACTAAATTATAATATTTCTCTATTATTGTCAAATTTTTCAGAACAACAAAAGGGTGTTTTATAACTTCTGTTTTTATTTTTCAACTCAAAATTATTCATTCTTAATATTTTAATGCATTTATACCTTAATATATAATATACATACATAATACATTAATATATGTGCAATTCTTATAAATAAAAAATATATATGTACACGTACACAAAATTACGTATATTTATATTATTAAATTATATAATATACTAAGATCCATATGTTAAATAGTAATATGAATAGGTACGTGATACTTATATATAGTTTTATACATGTATTATACATGTATTAAATAATATAAAATATACATACACTACATAGGTATTAAAAGATTTTATCAATTCATGTATGTATATAATTTTATTATGAAGTATACATGCAATATCATTACACACACACACACACACACACACACACACACACACACACACACATATATATATATATATATATATATATATATATATATATATATATATAATATATGATGTATGTATGTATGTATGTATGTATAGTTTATGGTGTGTGTGTATATAGTTAAACACCCCAACATACCTCGTTAAATATACATAAAAATATATGATATTAAATGTACATGTATATAATTTATGATGTATATATGTATACATTCATGTATCATGTATGCATGAAAGTTTTATATATGTGTTTATATATATACACATATATGTATAATATAAACTAGTGGTGACCCGTGCGATGCAGGATCGAGTGTAACGCGTTTTCAAATATATTATTCTAATATGTAACCTAATATATAATTAGTATCAGTATTTAAAGAAATGATTGTAATCATAACCATGAACATATAAATTTAACTAAAGTGGTGGGAAATGCATAGTAATTGAAATGAATATGAGGAAATGAATCACGCGATATTTTGTAGACTAAGATGTTACCTCGTTGCATTTCACTCTGCTATGTGAAAATATCAATTATATAAAAAAATACTCCGTGATATTTTGTATCGCTTTTATTTAGTTCTTATGTGCTCGTGTCGATAACACGATAACAATAATATTTTAGTTAAAATTTATTCGAAGATAAAATTAATATAAGTTAATTTTTGTTCTGAATTATATTTTATAATGATTTTTTCAACACAAAAGTTAAAGATATGATTAAAATCCTAATATTTTAATACTTGGTAGACGTTGTAATATATACATTATGGTATGTCATTAGCAGTGGAAAACATTGTAATACTTGGTAAGACTAATATTTTACTTCAAACCTTCAAACCACATGTGGCAGAATAGATCTTTGAACACTAAACACATTAACAAATGGGTTACAACCATAAATGATAATTCCCCTTCAAAATAAGGTTGATTAACAAATGAAAATTCATTGTTCATGTGACACCCCGCCTAATAAGATACCGGACGATCACTCCTATATCAAATTTTAACAGGAGTCTCATATGGATCATTCTTAGTATCGCTGTCAAAAATACAATTAATTACTAATAACCTATTAGGCCCGTGTCAAAATTTTACTTAACTACTCTTTTTAACAACTACAATTAAAAAACATCCACACAAATTTTGTGGAAATAAAACTGAAATGAAATAAAATAACCGAACACTCGGTCAAAATATACAACCATATCGAATGCTGTACTCAAAGAATAAATAAATGCAATTGGACCATTGGCCCGAATGTGTATACAGTACCTCCTATCTAGATTACAAGGATAGAAGCGTCTACTGAGAACCTGCACGCATCCGCAGCAGCTGCAGCTGCAGCTGACGTCTGACTCGAAAGAAATGTCATCCAGGCGTCCCTATATCTAGACACCTATATATATATATATATATATATATATAGCAAGAAAGGGAAAAGTAGATAAACTGGTCAGAGCCCGAGTTTTGAAAATATTTAGCAAGTGCATAAATGACTTATTTTTAGAAAAAGGTTTTATCTCATATTTAAATTTGGTATCGCACTCCCATGAGATACCCCTCACCTCTCCACTAACAGTGCACTCCTAGCGCATCCATCTAAACATCCTAGTCAAGCTACCCTGCTAAACTAGTCTATCACCCAACCACTATCAACCCTAGATAGTCCAAGAAATGTACTACGGGCTAAACTTCTCCCCAGTCTCAACACTAAGACATGTTCGTGCGAGGGGTGTCTCGGAAAGCGAATTCCAAACATAGAACCCACCCCGATACACTACTATGCGACAAGGTCAATCGTCGAGATCCGCCAATCCCTCAGTACAGAATATATATAAATTTATATATACCATAAGAATTACTAATATTAGATCACTAAGGATTAAACTTCTCCCCAGTCTCAACACAATGCCATTTTCGTACGTGGCTTGTCTCGCAAAGAGAAATCCAAAGAAGGAACCCCCCCGATACACTACTATGCGGCAAGGTCGATCGTCAGGATCCATTAGACCCTCGGCACTCGATTTATCCATATATATACATATTACCATATACATACGGATCTATCTCCCGGAATGAGAATTCATTTATTTTATTTCCATTTATTTCAAAACTTTTCCATTTCCCTTCTCATATCCAGGAAATGTATGTAAAAGCCAATTCATTATCATGAATTTGTTTAACAAATCAGAAAACTTTTTAAAAGCCAGTTTTATTATCATAAAAATGCTTTTTCGTTTTAAAACATCCCATTTCCCTTCTCAGATCCAGGAAATGTATTTAAAAGCCATTTTTGTTATCATAAAAATGCTTTTACCATATCATATGCTTACAATTCCCTTCTTCCATCCGGGAAGTGTTACCGAAGCCAAAACATTTATCCCATTTCCCTTCTTCCATCCAGGAAATGTATTTAAAGCCAATTTATTATCATAAATCGCTTTAACATATAACTCGTTCTAAGACCGCCCCGTCCGGGTTTCCCATTGTGCGCACCCCTAAATGGCTATCATCTTCTAGGGCCTATCATTAAGACAACCAGAGATCCTACAACGCAAGACGTTGGGTGTAACAACCCTCGATTCTGGGAGGCTCATTTTATATTAATTTTACCGCATAAGGTAATTATATAAAATGTGGGGACTGGAATAAATATTAATTGAATGAAATAAAAGTAAATATTTACTGGGATGTTGTATATTTACCATATATGTAGGTAAATATCCTCATGTTGTATATTTTATAGTGTCATGTATATTAAATGACATTATAGTTTAAATTTTGGTGGGACTCTAAATAAATTATAAAATTTCTGGACGCGAGTTTAGAGGGTGTAGTTAGTCTCGGATAGTGCGAGATAGTCAAAATAAGTGCCATATTGTATTTTTGGGTTTCGGGGACTTTTGACTGGTTTTAACTTAAATGCGTATTTGGGAGTCATTTTAATGTAGTGTTAACCATTTAAGTTGGGAGTTTTAACTTAAGCCAAGATTTTAGTCTTCTAAAATCCCTTATTTTTCCACATTTTATGTCTTGAACATAGAGAAAAAAAAAAGAGAGAAAGAAAGAAGAAGAGAAAAGAGGAGAAAGTAGAGAAAAATGAAGATTGAAGATGGATTGTTGCTGCTACTCAAGGAAATATGAATTTGCAACCCTAAGGCAAGTTTTCTACTTGCTAATATGTGATCTAAGATGAATAATTTGTATGATAGTTGTGTATTTGCATTTTTGGATCAAAAAATGGAATTTATGGGATTTAAACCCTAATCTTAGTTTTGATGATAAAATTGTGAGTTTTAATAGTTATAAATCATGTAGGAAAATCTTTGGGTAGATAAAAGTTGTTGGTTGTGTTCAAAATGAAAGAGATTTGAGATTTGGGTTTAGTTTTTAAAAGAAGAAGAGCCCTAGGTCTGCTATGACCGGTCGACCGGGCCTTCGGGGTAGTTTTACTGCTTTTCTATAAAGGCATAAAATTCTTGCGCGGTCGACCGGCCATTCCATTTTGAGCTTTCTGCTTTTCTCCGTAGGCAAAACCTTGAGACGCGGTCGACCGCGGTCTTGGGACCGGTCGACCGGTCCCCTGTTTTTCACCTTTAAACCTTATTTTTTTTCCTAGGTTTATTCTCTTTGATAGGAACTAGGAACCTTCTTATATGAAGTAAACTTAGAGTCCTAGAGTTCTTGATGAGTTGAGATACTACCCTAGATTAGAAATGGTTTAGGCGGGGTTTTCCGGGGTTATGCCGATTGATGTTAGGGCATTCTTTCTTCTAGTTAATTTCTATTAAACTAGGGGATGCATTATTATGTTTGGGAGACCTTAGAAGCTCATTGGATCTATGTTATTCTTGATGGTTTATTATATCTATCAACGAATCTTGGGAGAATAATTCAAAGTCTATTTATTCTTTAAGGTCAAAATGACAATGTAAATACGTATGGCTCCGGATTTAAAAAGGCGAAATATTTACAAAATGTAAATGAATATGGTTTCGGATAAATGGAAATATACATTTGCTAAAATGTAATTAGGTATGGAAATGATGGTAAATGATAATTTACTTAATCTTTAACATGATAAATGGTAATTTGGTTAAACACACCTCTCTAAATGACATCATAAGGGAAGTTCGCGCGCTTGGTGATGCCCCCTGGCTAATGAATGCATAGTGGATATAGTCCTAGGCCATATGTGCGATTATGTTATGTTTTTCGCATTGGTGAGCGGATTCCGAGTGTGGTCTTGACTCTATGGCCGCTTCCCGATGTTGCGTTATGAGCCCAGGTTGTCTTGTATAGATAGGCCCTGGAAGATGATGGTAATTTAGGGGCGCGCCCAGTGGGGAAACTCGAAGGGGTGGTCTTAGAATCATTGTATGCATAAGAATATAACCATTATAAATCAAGCGGGACTTTATGTATGATAAATTCCATAAAGAGCATTTAATGTTGATTATATTCCTTCTAAGGAATGGTAATGCCAGGACGGGCATGCAATTAAAATAAAAGCCACAAAGAGCTTAAAATTGAGATAAAAGCCATAAAGAGCTTATAATTATAGATATATTTTCCTGTTGAGGAATAAACTATGAAATGAATCGGGGTATATGATAGAAGTTTTAATTATGTTGGATCTTTCTTTTCTCCTGCTTAGTTAAATTAAACTCATTCTTTTCTTCATTTCGTTAGCTTATGCAGTAGAACTGTGTAGTTAGATTTATTTTTGTCTTTTCTAGCATGATGAGATTCATAACTGTCATACTCTTTATTCATCTGGTAATCATATAGAACCGGGCCCTGACCCATTTATATTTCTTATTGCACATGCATCTTGTCTCCGCTCAGGTACTCCGCCGCAAGGATGCCTGATTTGAATTCCTATTCCGATGTCTTCAGCGAGCCGTGATGCATTGCGGTAATTACGGGACATATTGGTATAAACGTTCTTATTTTTTTTATATTCTAGCTATGATCAAGTCTTTTTACTTGGGCGAGAGGCCCAAACTTTTATAATTGATTAATGAAATGTAATATGTAATTTATTGAACTTGTGTATTATTGTTGTGTCAGTCTGTGACCGACGGAAAAATCGGCCCCCCTATTGTACACATATGTGGGTGTAGTATAACTTAGTCTGGATTTCCACTTTCTATTTATTGGGTTGTTAAGTTGTTTTCTTTTATTTACTTTCAAAGCAAAAAATTTTGGCAACCCATTTTTCTAAAATAAGGAGTGGTTATCTCGCATACTTCTTACTTTGTTGTGATGGTGAGAATGATTCCATCCATGATTCCGTTATTTTGGAGTATCGGGTTGGCCACCCCCTATTTCGGATTGGCAGGTTGTCACATTGGGAAGCGTCCATATGCCTGCGGGATAGTCAAGACCACACCCTAAATCTCCTAACCAGTGCAGAAATATACAATAAACGCTCATATGGCCTATAGGACTATATCCACCCTGCATTCATTAGCCAGGGGGATTCACCATATGTACGCAACTTCCCTTATGATAGCGATTTAGAGAGGTGTGTATCCATATTTTATTATTTATGAAAATCATTTGTCTTTCCTTTTTTAAAACATTTATATTTACGTTTTCAAAAGTCATTTATATTACATCATATATATACTTTAATCACATAGTATATATATACCATATATTCATCCTCGAATATATATATATATGGCCATAATTTCCAATCTCATCTAGCAATGATCCATAATCCCAAATATTCCCTCGAGGAATCATAATCATGCTTTCATATCACGCATGATACTAAACCCAAAGTATTTCCTTACTTTGATTCTAATAAATACCTTATTCTCATTTAAGGACTTATACATAAAGCCCGAATGTCTCTTGTCCCAAAACACTAATTAACTCCATACCCCGGATCACACTCTAAATTACACCGAGGCTTTCTTATCCTCCTCAAATCATCATCTAGGAGTCCTAATATTCCATTTACAAACTCCTATAATAGTATCCAAAACCATACATCAAGTCTCCCTAAACTTAAAAGGAGAAAACCTCAAAAGTCTTCCAGTACCGAATCGATTCGGCCTGTCCGAATCGATTCAAAATGGTTCTACTTTCAAACTATCTCTTACCAAATCTATTCGGCTGGTCCGAATCGATTCGGCTTGTTCGAAAATCCCAAATCTGCCTAGGTTTTATGTATATCCCAATAACCCCAAACTTAATTCAATCTCCCTTTAAATTATAACTCGGATTTATTTCAACGAACCCAAGGTTTACATATATCCTCAAGTCCTTTATAGGTCCTAACCCTCTTTTTGGGAACCCCTAATATTTAACTCCAAATAATTCTAGTGTTAGATTATGATTAACTATTTCGATCTCGGACAGCTTTTCGTAGAAAAATCACTATAAATCCAATAAAAATAAAAAAAATATGCGGCCAAAGACCACGCGACCGCGTCGAAGAGATCTACAAAGTTTATTTTTTGACCAAGAGCCGAATTGATTTGCTCTACCGAATCGATTCGGTTAACACGCAAGTCCTACTATTTATCGTCTTCTCCGAGACGATTTCGGCCATTAAAGCTTCCCCCAAGCTTTTGTCGCCTCACCCAACGTCCTAAAACCTCAACCAACTACAAATACACATATATTAAGGGTTCTAAACATCCTAGAATCCTAAACCACCAATTAATTTAGGTTAAAACCTAAGTTTCTCCAATTAACAAATTTTAGGGGTTTATTCATTTTAACTCCCGAAAACCCGTTTTATTCACGAATACCCAACCCAAAATCTTTTAGGTTTGTTTATACCAAACTACGATATGAGATTTATGCTCAAAAGTAAATAAAGCAAGTAAACACTTGCCTCGTGGATATAATCCGACGACCTCGAGCCGAATCCTGCGGAGTTTGGCCGAAATCTCCCCGTTCTCCTCTTTTTCTCTCCTCCTCTCTCTCTTCTCTCTCTTTTCTTTCTTTCTAACTCTTTTCTTCCCTCTCTCCCTCTTTATATAGAGAGAAAAGGGTTTAACCCCCTAAAACTCAAAAATGACTCGTTTACTCAATTACGAGCCAATTTAACTCCAAAATTCCCCGAAACTCAATTTTGAAAATCGGACACTCTTTTCTGACTATCTCGGACATTCCGAGACTCACGGTGCAGTCGAAATTTCCATCCGAGGTACTTGATCGCAAATCACTATTCTAACCCATATAACTTAATGCGGGTTTCCCAATTAAAATCTTACCTCTTTTGTCGCTTTACTCCACGACGACATATAATTAAAATACTTCGACCTATTTAGTCCCAAGAATAATCACAACACCCATCGAAAATCATTAAATTCTCGAGAATCCCCAAAATCACTATTTTGAGAAATTCCTTAAATCTCCAATTTATATCCAATTATGGATTTTAATTGTCTCCAAAAAGGACGGGTTGTAACATACTCCCACCTTACAACGGAATTTCATCCTCAAAATTCGGATACAACCTACACCACTAATTCCAGAACCGCTCCAAATCCTAATATCTCAAAGGGGAGCGATACTAACCCAACAGTTCCCAACCAAATACCATACGGTTGCCACATTCGTAAACTGACTCCAATACCGTCACATCGCACCTAATATTTCTAGTGCCTAACGGCATAAAATTCAAATTTATATACTACGCCCATTCTATTTCAAGCGGTATATAAACCAACCCACTAAGGTGCCCATACACCTTTCTAACCTGTACACATCTTCACATCTATCGTGAACGTCTGACACGTGTAATACTCTCTCCCAATAAGGGTGTTGGAGTCATACTCTATCGTGCCCATACTCTCTCCCAATAAGGGTCTCCTTTCCTCGGTGTAATACTCACCTCTGGGTCCTCCCAACCCGCGAAATCCAATTCTCCTAACTTCGGCGCCACTAATTCTACTAAACTTACATCCTAATAATACTAAAGTCTATACGATGTCCTACCTATGCGAGACGAGTCTAATCCTAAATATATCCCTAGTGCCTAAGGCCTCTCTCAATTCCCAACATTTGCTTGGTTTCATGCGTGGGACGTTTTGCCAAGGCGAAATACAAACAAGGAACCCTCCCATTACACTACTCCCTCGCGTTGTCGGTCATCGAGATATAGCGACCTAAGGCACACCAGCGGGACGTCCTATATCCTACCACGTTAACCTACGAATGCATTTCTACTATTCTATCCTTCCACCCATACGAAAGTAAACCTAACTAATCGAAGTGCACAATCTCTGTGAAGCACTACGAACATCATACCCAAAACATATTTCCTCAAATTTTGCCTTTTCATTAAGGCCTGACTATAATCCTCAAATCAATTTCTCTAAGTCCAACTCCATCCACCCACTTGTGGCGAGAGGACAACTTTAGTGCTTTTCCATAGCACAATATTTCCATAAACATACCATCATCACATGGCTCATAGGCTATAGTGGTTCATCCACACTATAAGACTTTCAACAAAACCCACATCCTTGCATCCTGTAACATCTCTCCACTCCTGCCGCCACTAAGATTCATGTGTGGAGCGTCTCGCAAAGCGAAATCCAAATAAGGAACCCCTCCACACACTCCTACTTAACTTTGTCGGTCATGGAGGTCCGTTATTTCAAACATGCAATCGAGATAATCCTATCCCTAATCAACAAAAGGTGATCCGAACTCCTATCTCTAACTAAGAGTCACACCACCCAACGCTCGCACTAATTCTAAGTCCATGCACAATCAATAATGAGCTAAATTTTACAGCTCAATAATAATTCGGCGCACCTCAATCATATCTATAAGGTCTCCACATACTCAAATCACGATAATGAAACCTATGCTCATCGAAGTTCCATCTACCCATAACAATAAAGGTGAACTCAACCTGTATCCAGGTGAGACACCACAACAATAACCCGTTCCACCCTGGAACTGCGAACACAATAGTCTTGCCATCATTAGCCTGCTATCGCTCCGATAATACCATAATATCTTATACTCACCATATCATCATACTCGTATAAGCATATAAAACGAGTATCACTAACCATACATATATATATATATAAAACACCCGTCTCCATGGCGAATGAAGGAAAATAAAACTCCGCTACCGCGAACCACACATAGGCATACATGATATAATGTTATCTATACCGCCACAAAGCTCAAAGTACACACACGAGTCTAGGGCTAACGAACACTGTGACTTTATCTAGTCACACCAAATATACCTCCTCCATTGAGGTAAAACTCATACTAACCACTTTACCCTGCTCCTTACAATCATCTTACTAGTCCTCATAACTTCTCCGTTAAAAGGAAACTCCACTACGAGCTTCAACCTTATAGCTCCAACTAAACCCCACCTCCTGCCGCCATCCAAGCCTCGCACACGAATCTCAAACGAGCGCGCAAAAGATCACTATAATCTTATACTATGGTAGGAGAGCAAAATCTCACCACAGGAATTCAACAATCCTAATCATAAGGCTCTATAACAAATTGAGAGCAACGCTGAAAGCATAGTATGTCCGCACATATTCCTAAGGACACTAGAACCTGATGCTCTGATACCATCTGTGACACCCCGCCTAATAAGATACCGGATGATCACTCCTATATCAAATTTTAACAGGAGTCTCATATGGATCATTCTTAGCATCACTGTTGAAAATCGATTTAATTACTAATAACCTATTAGGCCGGTGTCAAAATTTTACTTAACTACTCTTTTTAACAACTACAATTTAAAAACATCCACACAAATTTTGCGGAAATGAAATAAAATAACCGAACACTCGATCAAAATATACAACCATATCGAATGTTGTACTCAAAGAATAAATAAATGCAATTGGACCATTGGCCCGAATGTGTATACAGTACCTCCTATCTAGATTACAAGGATAGAAGCATCTACTGAGAACCTGCACGCATCCACAGCTGCTGCAGGTGACGTCTGACTCGAAAGAAATGTCATCCAGGCGTCCCTGTGTCTGGACACCTATATATATCAAGAAAGGGAAAAGTAGATAAACGGGTCAGAGCCCGAGTTTTGAAAATATTTAGCAAGTGCATAAATGACTTATTTTTAGAAAAATGTTTTATCTCATATTTAAATTTGGTATCGCACTCCCATGAGATACCCCTCACCTCTCCACTAACAGTGTACTCCTAGCTCATCCCTCTAAACATCCTAGTCAAGCTACCCTGCTAAACTAGTCTATCACCCAACCACTATCAACCCTAGATAGCCCAGGAAATGTACTAAGAGATAAACTTCTCCCCAGTCTCAACACTAAGCCATGTTCGTGCGTGGGGTGTCTCGCAAAGCGAAATCCAAATAAGGAACCCCCCTGATACACTACTACGCGGCAAGGTCGATCGTCGAGATCCACCAATCCCTCAGAACAGAATATATATAAATTTATATATACCATAAGAATTACTAATATTAGAGCACTAAGGATTAAACTTCTCCCCAGCCTCAACACAATGCCATATTTGTGCGTGGGGTGTCTCACAAAGTGAAATCCAAACAAGGACCCCCCCTCCCGATACACTACTATGCGGCAAGGTCGATCGTCGGGATCCATTAGACCCTCGGCACTCAATTTATCCATTAATATACATATTACCATATACATCCGGATCTATCTCCCGGAATGAGAATTCATTTATTTTATTTCCATTTATCTCAAAACTTTTCCATTTCCCTTCTCATATCCAGGAAATGTATGTAAAAGCCAATTCATTATCACAAATTGCTTTAACAAATCACATATTTTTTTAAAGCCAGTTTTATTATCATAAAAATGCTTTTCCGTTTTAAAACATCCCATTTCCCTTCTCATATCCAGGAAAAGTATTTAAAAGCCATTTTATTATCATAAAAATGCTCTTACCATATCATATGCTTCCACTTCCCTTCTTCCATCCGGGCTGTGTTACCGAAGACAAAACATTTATCCCATTTCCCTTCTTCTATCCAGGAAGTGTATTTAAAGTCAATTTATTATCATAAATTGCTTTATATTATAATGCGTTCTAAGACCGCCCGTCCGAGTTTTCCCACTGTGCGCGCCCCTAAATGGCTATCATCTTTCAGGGCCTATTATCAAGACAACCTGGGATCATACAATGCAAGACGTTGGGAAGCGTCCATATGCCTGCGGGATAGTCAAGACCACACCCGGAATTTCCTAACCAGCGCAGAAATATACAATAAACGCTCATATGGCCTATAGGACTATATCCACCCTGCATTCATTAGCCAGGGGGCTTCACCATACGTACGCAACTTCCCTTATGATAGCGATTTAGAGCGGTGTGTATCCATATTTTATTATTTATGAAAATCATTTGTCGTTCCTTTTTGAAAACATTTATATTTACATTTTCAAAAGTCATTTATATTACATCATATATATACTTTAATCACATAGTGTGTATATATATATATATATATATATATATATACCATATATTCATCCCCGAATATATATATATATATGGCCATAATTACCAATCTCATCTAGCGATGATCCATAATCCCAAATATTCCCTCGAGGAATCATAATCATGCTTTCATAGTAGCATGATACTAAACCCAAAGTATTTCCTTACTTTGATTCTAATAAATACCTTATTCTCATTTAAGGACTTATACATAAACCCGAATGTCTCTTGTCCCAAAACATTAATTAACTCCATACCCCTGATCACACTCTAAATTAATCCGAGGCTTTCTTATCCTCCTCAAATCATCATCTAGGAGTCCTAATATTCCATTTACAAACTCCTATAATAGTCTCCAAAACCATACATTAAGTCTCCCTAAACTTAAAAGGAAAAAACCTCAAAAGTCTTCCAGTACCGAATCGATTCGGCCTGTCCGAATCGATTCGAAATGGTTCTACTTTCAAACTGTGTCTTACCGAATCGATTGGCTGGTCCGAATCGATTCGGCTTGTCCGAAAATCCCAAATCTGCCTAGGTTTTATATATATCCCAAAAACCCCAAACTCAATTCAATCTCCATTTAAATTATAACTCGGGTTTATTTCAACGAACCCAAGGTTTTCATATCTCCTCAAGTCCTTTAAAGGTCCTAACCCTCTTTTTCGGAACCCCTAATATTTAACTCCAAATAATTCTAGTGTTAGTTTATGATTAACTATTTCGATCTCGGACAGCTTTCCGTAGAAAAATCATTATAAATAAAAAAAATCAAAAAAATACGTGGTCGGCAGCCACGCGACCGCGTCAAATAGATCTACAAATTTCATTTTTTGACCAAGAACCGAATCGATTCTCCCTGCTGAATCGATTCGGTTAGCGCGCAGGTCCTACTATTCATCGTCTTCACCGAGACGGTTTCGGCCATTAAAGCTTCTCCCAAGCTTTTGTCACCTCACCCAATGTCCTACAACCTCAACCAACATCCTAGAACCCTAAACCACCAATTAATTTAGGTTGAAACCTAAGTTTCTCCAATTAACAAATTTTAGGGGTTTATTCGTTTTAACTCTCGAAAACCCGTTTTATTCACGAATACCCAACCCAAAATCTTTAGGGTTTGTTTATACCAAACTACGATATGATGTTTACGCTCAAAAGTAAATAAAGCAAGTAAACACTTGCCTCGTGGATATAATCTGACGACCTCGAGCCGAATCCCACGGAGTTTGACCGGAATCTCCTCGTTCTCCTCTTTTTCTCTCCTCCTCTCTCTCTCTTCTCTCTCTTTTCTTTCCTTCTTTCTCTTTTCTTCCCTCTCTTTTCTCTTTTCTTTCTCTTTCCTCTTTTCTTCGTAGTTGATAATGGCAAAAAAAAAGGAACACCATAGTACAAAAAACTCCAGATGCTTACCCGTAAATTGTAACCAACCATTCTTTTCATATTTCCAACTAATCGTATAAGATTATTTTTTAATAAAAAGAACACACTTTGCTCTGAACCAAATTTCATCCAATAAAAGTAGAACCAACAAAATAGTTTATATTTATATTAATGACCGTTATTATAAAAAAAAAAAAAATCAACTTTTTTTTAATATAAATTTCGTTTATTAAAAAAAATCATCTTTTTTTTTGCATGTAAACGTAATTTTATTTAAACAAATTATTTCAGCAATATGAAAGTATTTCTAACTAAATTTATAACAAAAAAAAATTTAACGAAAAAAAAAAAAGAAAACGGCAGTACCTCATTCCCATGTTAAAGCACCCAATTCATTTCTTCATAGTTTATAATGGCAAAAAGAAAAGGAACACCGTAGTACCAAAAAAAGGAAAACGCGTTTTTGCCTACTTGCTCAAGATGCTAACACATAAATTGAAACCAATTATTCCTTTCATATTTCCAACTAATCGTATAAGATTATTTTTAAAAAAAAACACTTTTCTTTGAACCAAATTTCATCCAATAAAATTAGAACCAATAAAATAGTTTATATCTATAATAATGACCTTTATTATAAAAAAAATTAATTAAACTTTATTTTTATAAAAACTTCTTTTGTAAAGTTATTTTTTTTCATCTGTTTTTTTGCATATAAAAGTAATTTTATTTAAAAAAATTATTTCAACAATATAAAGTATTTTCAACTAAATTTATAATAAAAAATTTTAAAAATAAAAAAAAAATACATAAAAAAATTCCCAAAAAACGAACCTAACTATGATTTCTCACAAAACAAAAAAGAAAAGAAATTTCCCCCAAAAAAATTTCCGCAAACAATTAACACGGTAGTACAAAAAAGGATATTCCTCATATCTCCATCTTTCAATAACCAATCCACATCTCCATCTATCCTTACAACTAACCTACTGTGCAAATACATAACTTACAAATGACATTCCTCGTGCCCGTGTTAAAGCACACAATTCATTACTTCATAGTTGAAAATGGCAAAAAAAAAAGGAATACAGTAATACAAAAAAAAGTATCACGCACAATCCTCACAAACCCACTTCCATCCCCACTTTAAGATATTACCAACAATATACACAGTAGTACATATACATAGTAGTACAATTTGTTTTTAAATAACAAAAATAACTAATATCAAACTGTAAACAATCAATAAATTAACAAATGTTAAAGCAACACACTAAAAATAGAAACTCACATATTAAACATAGAATGAAGAGTTAATAAATAAAATGTGTTCTTTTTTTTTGCCATAGTAATGACAGTAGTACATACACAATATCTGCTTATATTGTGTCGCCGCCTATTCATTGGTCATTAGATATAACTTGCAAACTTGTTAAACATAAGATGTCTATACTAAATAAACAGTTGATGACTTAAAAACAGGTGTTGATGAAATGGTTTGTCATGGAAGTAAATAGGGTTTTCCATATCTTCAATTTGAGATAGACCAAGGAGTGGTATATGTCAATTTGAGATTTTAAAAAATGGCTTCTCATCGCAAACACTGAAGTGAGAAAAAAATGTTATTGAGGAAATGCATGAACTGAGTATTTTGGTGAAACACAGTTGCTAAAAAATGTCATGCGCATACTAAACCGGTTGAAACTACAAAAAAAAAATTGTTGATGAAACGCATCTGTGTGCATACCTGATATCTTACGCAATTGATAAAAAGTTGTTGATAAAAAGTTGTTGTTTTCGTAGGTGGGAGGTGATGGATTCATTTCTATTTTATGAAAACTATCACAAACAGGAACATTCATATTGAGTTATCAAGAAATATAAATATTGATTTTGCGAAAGCGTACCTGAATCCATGACAGAAAGTTAAAATATCTGAGTCTGAGGTCTTATGCTCTTCCAGATCAACACTTTTATTTCCTCTCTAAATTTCTCTCTGACAATGAGAATCAGAAGATTGGTGTTGTGTGATCTGGGGATCATGACCCCTATTTATAACACAATCGTGTCTTTTCATATTTCGTATATTTCTATTTTAACCCATCATAAAAATAAAAATTATGCTTCTCTCTACACAATAAAACTCACACTTTAATAATACATTAGTAAGGCCCCAAAACTTAAATTAATCCCTTTAATTGGCCTACTTGTATTTGATAGCCTATAATTCATATTTATTTTATATATAAGCCCATATATTAAATTTTACTCTAAAAATCTCCCACTTGGGCTATATATATATATATAACTTTATAAATTTGAATTATACTTTATGAGCTCATGAGTTTTAGCTATCAAAACTTTATGTATCTTAACAATCTTGTTCATTAATTGCACCAATATAGAATCAAAGCGATTGTCATTACATATTTCGTAAGTAGACCCATCAATGATCACATATATCAATGCAACTAATGACAAAGATCAAGTGTGGATGTGTAGCATGGAAATTTCATGCAATGTGATCTTAACATGCCTATTTCCAATTGGTCCTCCTTAAACCTTAGTGAGATCAAACCATATAAAGTCAGAGTGGATATAAACTTAATACTTTATTGCAGTAAATAACCATACAATATCCATTAAATCAAATATGTCTATGAAAGCATATAAAATACAAACTCCCACTAAACTGACATATCTTGAACAGAAATTACACCCATATGAGCAGTGTGCTCATGAAAAACCTTGGGTGGTAATCCCTTAGTCAGCAGATCCGCAATCATGGAGTTTGTTCCAATGTGCTCTATAGATATAAGTCCACTCTGAACTCTTTCTTTTACCACTAGGAACTTAATTTCAATAAACTTTGACTTCGTAGAACTCCTGTTGTTGTTGTAATACAGTACTGCTGATTTATTGTCACAAAATAACTTAAGTGGTCGTTCAATGCCATCCATAATACGCAGCCCCTTGACAAAATTTCACAACCATATTGCTTGATTGGATGCCTCATAACAAGCTACAAACTCAGTTTCCATGGTGGAAGAAGTTATAATAGACTACTTAACACTCTTCCACGATACAGCACCTCCAACAAGTAAGTAGATATAACCTGAAGTAGATTTCATGCTATCTTGGCATCCAGTAAAATCAGAGTCAGAATATCCGATGATCTCTAACTATTTTGACTTCCGATAGGTGAGCATGTAGTCTTTTATTCTCTGTAAGTACCTCATGACTCGCTTGGCAGCTATCCAATGATCCTTTTCAGGATTACTTAAGTATCTTCCCAACATGCCAATAATGTACGCAATATCCGGACGCGTACATACTTGAGCATACATAAGACTTCCTACTACTGACGTATAAGGAATCTTTTGCATCTCCCGAATCTCAAAATCATTCTTAGGACATTGACTGAGACTAAATTTATCTCTTTTAGCTACATGTGTGTCACCTGATTTACAATCATGCATGCCAAATCTTTTAAGAACTTTCTAGATATAGCTCTTTTGTGATAAACTAAGTGTACTCTGAGAGCGATCTCGGTGTATTTGTATACCCAACACAAAATAAGCGTTACCAAGATCTTTCATCTCAAATTTTTTTGAAAGAAATCTCTTGGTTTCGTGCAACATACCTATATCGTTGGTGGCAAGCAAAACGTCATCAACATATAAAACCAAGTAAATATGCTTACTCCCACTGAGCTTGTGGTATATACAATCATCAACCAGATTCATCTCAAAACCAAACGAGATGACAACTTGTAATACCATTGACGAGAAGCTTTCTTAAGCCTATAAATGGATTTTTTTAATTTGCAAACTATTTTCTTTGCATCTCCCGACACAAAGTTTTTTGGTTGCACTATATATATTGTTTCATCAATGTCACCATTGAGAAACGCAATCTTAACATCCATCTGATGAAGCTCAAGGTCAAAGTGCGCCATAAGTGCCATTATTATCCTAAAAGAGTCTTTTGATGAAACCGGAGAGAAAGTCTCTTTATAATCGATGCCTTTTTTCTGTGTAAAGCCTTTAGCGACAAGATGGGCTTTGTATCTCTCCACATCACCTTTAGAATCCCTCTTGGTTTTAAATATCCATTTACAATTAATGGTTTTTTTACCTTCAGGTAATAGGACAAGATCCCAAACGTCATTGTCCTTCATGGACTTTATCTCCTCATTCATGGCATCAATCCACTCTTGAGATTTAGAACTTTCCATGGCTTGATGGAAGGTGATCGGATCATCTTCCACCGCACCAATGTCAAAATCATGTTCTTAGAGAAATACAATGTAATCATCTGGCACAACACTTCTTCTTTCTCTAGTGGATCTCCTTAATGGCATAAGTTCTGGAGGTGGTTGGGTTTGTTCTTCTAGAATGGGAGATTCTTGGATATTGTTTTGATTAGGATGTCAGTAATTGGATCCTGATCAATGTTAATAACAGTTGTGGGAATATCAACATATTCCTCTTCAAAACCAAAATCCTTAACCTTATCCCCCTCGGCAAACTCAACATCCTCAAAGAACCGGGCATTTCCAGTCTCAAAAATTATTTTGGTAGTAGGATCATAAAATTTGTAACCCCTAGATCTTTATCCAACAAAATAGCAACTAACTGTTCTGGAATCCAGTTTCTTTTCATGTGACCAGAATCGATCCACTAAGTGTGTGTTTAGGTACCGAAGTCAAATTACCCTCAAAACAAACTAGGTTAAGAAGTGTACCTTTCTTGACACGCCAAGTATGATAATTGGTTCATTGCTTTTTCCTATGTCCCGTAGCTTCACAGAAGAAACAACCATCAATAGTTTTTTTTTCTCTATGTTGTTTCTTTGGATATGGAACCACTGCATCTTCTTTATCCTTCTTTCTTTTCTTCCCCTTGTCCTTGGAAGTACTAGCCAAATGAGCACTTTTTGTCTTATTTTGCTTCAGTCTTTCCTCTTCTTGCACACAATGTGAGATGAGCTCATTAAGAGACCAAGTCTCCTTTTGGCAGTTATAGCTCACCTTAAATTGGCTGAATTGTGTGGGAAGAGATATCAGAACCAAATGCACAAGCAAATCCTCAGAGAGATCAAGCTTAAGTGCTCTTAACTTTGAAGCGAGATGAGACATTTCCATAATTTACTCCCTAATGTTCCCATTACCTTTATATTTCATTGAGATGAGACTTGCCAAAAGTGTACTTGTTTCAGTCTTTTCATTTTTGGCAAATTTGTTCTTAATTTCTTCAAGGAACTCTTTGGCTATCTTTATCGTTTTCGATATTGTTCCCATGAATGCTTCTGGAATGACCTTCTTTATGATCATCAAACACATGTGATTTGCCTTCTCCCACCTTTCAAAGTCCTTTTTGTCATCAGAGGAACTTTTATCCGTGAGAGGTGCAGGAGAAGGAACCCTTAATGCAAGGTCCAGATCCATGACACCGAGAACTATATGAAGGTTCTCTTGCCATGACTTAAAGTTTGTACCATTAAGCATGGGAATATAATTAATACTGGAAGTAATGTTGGAAGCAGAACTGATAGCTGAATCAGAGAACAATAAACAAATAAAACTAGCTCATATAAGTCTTAAATCAAAAATAAATTCAAATAAAGGACAAATCCCATTTTAAGATATCGAACACTCTATTAATATTTGATCTTTGGAAAAAATATTAACTCGTAAGTGATATCTTGCCGTAATAATCAAACACTGATAATAAGAACATATTGAATAATAATTCTTCCTTTGGGCCGATTTATTATTCATATGTAAAACTAAATAATTATCGCGTGCTTATTATTATAGTGGCACATGTAATTTTGTTAAAAAATAATCTTCCTTTGGGCCGATTAATATTCACGTAAATTACATGCACGTAATTCTTTTTATATTTCGAAATAAAATTAATTTTTTTTTAACAAAAGAGGTCACTTTGGTGACATATTGTTTAAATTAATTTATCTCGAAATATATATATAAATACACCAAAATTTGAATTTAAATTTGTATGGTATTACAAGCACGAAAGTATTATTCAACTTGAAAGGTAATGGGTTTAAAACCCTTTGGCTCCAGACTTGAAAGGTCATGGGTTCAAAACCTCTTGAGATCCTTCATAATTTTCATCATTTAAGAGGCTTAAATATGAAACACCAAGAGTTGAACCTTTAACCTAATTTTTAAAAAAAATAATATAAAATCAATCGCTAGTCCAAATTTCATGAATTTTATATCGTTGGAATCGTAATGAAACGAGAATATTTCTGAAACCAAAAATTTCTGAAATATTAAACCTTTTTGAAAAATATTTGCAGACGAAAATTAATATCAATACCTTCCTAATATATTCTCAACAATTCAACATGAAATAGCTCTAATACCACAAGATGGATTAATTTCTATTTTGTAAAAACTATCACAAACAGGAACATTCATATTGAATTATCAAGAAATATAAATATTGATTTTGTGGAAGAGTACCTGAATCCATGACAGAGAGTTAAAATATCTGAGTCTGAGGTCTTATGCTCTTCCAGATCAACACTTTTATTTCCTCTCTAAATTTCTCTCTGACAATGGGAATCAGAAGATTGGTGTTGTGTGATCTGGGGACCATGACCCCTATTTATAACACAATCGTGTCTTTTCATATTTCGTATATTTCTATTTTAACCCATCATAAAATAGAAATTACGCTTGTCTCTACACAATAAAACCCACACTTTAATAATACATTAGTAAGGCCCCAAAACTTAAACTAATCACTTTAATTGGCCTACTTTTATTTGATAGCCTATAATTCCTATTTATTTTATATATAAGTCCATATATTAAATTTTACTCTAACAGGAGGAGGTGTTATCTTATGCGGGAGCTGATGGGTAGGTGTGTGTAGAAAGGGCGGGGCGAGAGAGAGAGAGAGTTGAGGGCTAGAAATCGGTAGATGTTTGAGAGATGAAAATGATGGGAGTTAATATCAAAACTAGTTTAGTAACTGAACGTGCATGGTGAGTGGGAGAAGTGGGTTGATGTAATGTAACTGCCACATTTTTTCCTTGTATTGTAGATGCGGCCATGTGTATTTTTTAAATAAAAAAAATTCAAAACTCTGAAAAATTAGGATTGAACTTTTGGAGGCTTCTCAACGCTTGACTACATGCGTATATATAATAAGATATACATGTTTGCCAATTTTGTCAAATTTTCAAAAAAAATGTATTTAAAAACAAGTTTACCAAATGCACACCAATAATTATAAACACAAAAAATTGAATTTTAAAACTGTATTTAAAAACAGTGTTTAAATTGAGTTTTCAGAATAGAGAACCAAGCAGGCCCTTAATTCTTGTTGTTATAGGTTAATAATGTTAACAAACACCTTATATTTGAATGAGGGAGGGAATTGGGTTGTATAAAGGCTTAAAATATAGGTTTTGGGTTGTTAATGGTTATTTTTATGACTTGGGGAAGAAGTGTTATGCAAGGATCTCATTTGAACAAGATTGAGATTTCGTTCGAACGAGATACGGGGTATCATTTGAATGATTTGGATTTTGGTTCGCATGAGATGTGATTTTTTGTTGGAACATCTTATGGTTTAGGTTTGAACGACTTACGGGTTCTCGTTTGAACGACTTTTATACAATTTTAATTTTAGCTATTAATTAATCATGGATAATTAATTTAAGACATAAGACACTTTTAGTAATCCTTGAGTACATGGGTTTCTGTGTTTTTACTGTATGTGTAGGGGGAGATTTTGATGGGGCGCGTACACTATTGGCCGCGCTGTTACCCCGGTGATAATGACGAGTTTACCTTGGTCCTTATAACTTGATCATACTGCGGATGTACCCGTGTTCCCAGTGAGGGTAAATGGGGGTATTCTTCGTATGGAGTCTATACGATAGACAAGAAGGCATAATGATGTTCCCTCATTATTGGTTTAAGTTTATATGTTTGGATTACCTATAACTATACCTAGTACGTATAAGTGATTCTCGAAGGCTGTAGGGATAGTCATTCATGCTTTTATATGCGGGTTTGTGCATAGCCCATCTATTTGTATGTGAGTGGGGACATACTCATTTGGGTATCAGACTTATGCGAATTTTTTTCCTTTACCGAGATTATACAAGAGATGTATGAATGAGATACTAATTTATTGAACCTTGTAATTATAATCGAATGAGAGAGATTTATAATTATGCACCATATTTCCTAGGCTTGATATTATATATACATGCTATATATAAGTTGCTTATGCTGGTTTAACTTAAAAACAACCAAAGTATGAGGGGGGTGAATTCTTGTTATGATAGCCTAAAATTAGTAAAATTCTTACAAAATGTAGACTTACTAGGTTTAATTATGTTTGTGGAATATGTGTTTAGGTCCTAGGCAGCTGTCGCCACAACCCTGATTTCTTCCACTTATTTCCAGTCCTTGCTTCCAAATCTAGGATATACGTGTTGAGCATACGTGCTCATCTTTTACTTATCACATTTCCATGTATTTAGACAACGAGTTATATTATTATTAATCATATTATCAGTATTAGTAGTTGAATTTAAAACAGACCATGTGCATCACACTTGACCATATTCCATCCAAGCTAACGGTTATAATAGGTTGAAGGGTATCATTAAAACTGCTTTTATAGTTTGAGGGCCGACTTAATACTTTTTATAATTTACGGCCATTTAAAAATAATGCAAATAATTAGAAGCTAAATGATTCATTTACTCTTAAAAAAACTATGGTGCTTTTAATTTTGAAGAGTAATTTTACATAAACCCTTAAATTATGCCCTCGAAACAAACCCAACCGAGTTATTTGAAATGCATTGATTGATTAATATAGGGTTCACATGTGGTTTATTTCAAAGAACACTAACAGTCCGTTTGGTACAAAACATGGCAAATATTACCATGGAAACTTTTGTTATGGTAAAATTTGCCATGACAAAATTTATTAAGACAAATGTTCTTTTTTTATCACATTATACTATCAAACAACCAAATGAGGTAAAACAAGATTTTTAGGCAAAATTTTTTTATAATATATTCAAAACAGTTTAAAACGGTTTTTATAATATATTCAAAATAGTTTTTAAAAATGTTTTAAAAAAATTTACAATATTTTTATAATATGTTTTTAAAAAAAATTGTAAAATGTTTTCTTAACAATTTTTATAATATTCAAAATAGTTTTTAAAGCATTATAAAATAGTTTTCTAGATATTGAAAACAGTTTTTCTAAATATTTAAAATGGTTTTTAAAATTATTTTTAAAAACATTAAAACAGTTTTTATAACATATTCAAAACAATCTTGTAAAATGTTTAAAACAGTTTTTATAATATTTTTATACAACAGTTTTTAAAATAGTTTGTAAAACATTTCCTAAATAATTTTTTATACTATTTAAAACAGTTTGTAAAACATTACAAAATAGTTTTTTAAATATTCTAAACAATTTTTAATTATTTAAATAAGTTGTTAAATTTTTTTAAAACATTAAAATAGTTTTTATAACATATTGAAAATAGTGTTTTAAAATGTTTTAAAAAGTTTTTACAACATTTTTATAAAAGAGTTTGTAAAAAAATTTCATAATATTTTTTTATAATGTTAAAACAATTCGTAAAACATTACAAAACAACTTTTAGATATTCGTGAAATTATTTTTAATTATTTAAAATAGTTTTTAAATTATTTTTAAAACATTAAAATCATTTTTTAAATATCTAATACAAAAAAGGTACAAAAAGTAAAAAAAACACTTTTAAGAAGTTAGCAAATTGTTGGCAAATATTTCTCACATAAATAGGTAAGAAAACTTTCCCAACACCTTATGGATAAAGGGTGTTGTAAACGTACAAATAATGCCACGATAAATTGTGTTATCAAACAGTTAAAAAGTGAACAAATATTCATATGGGTGGTCATATTCACACGCCAAAATAATCTCATTTACACCAAAAAATAAAAAAAATAAAATTTCTACCATCAAACACTACAAATTTACCATTTTAGTTTTATTAAAAAGTCTATTATACCCTTTCACACAACTCTCCTTCTCCAAAGGCTCAAACCCTTAAAAAAACATCAAAACCCTCATCCTCTAAGGCTCAAACCCTAAAAAACTGCAAAACCCTCCTTCTCCAAAGGATGCTCAAAGTTTAGATTGGACTCTTTGTATTTAGTTTAGAGAATAAGCCCCGAGAAATATTAAAGTTGTCAAGACTTCCCACGGTGATCCGTAACTGTAGACGATGGAGTACCACAACTTAAATTAGTCGAGGTAAACCTAGATTAATGACTGAATTAGGTGATGATAAGTTAATTAGCAAAAACCTTGAATTAGAGATAGAACATGCAAACACAAACTTAATGATGATGAAGCTTAGTTTAAACTCACAAATCTCTCGTGTATAACTCAGAAGATAGTAATGAACTTAGAGGTAACTTAGGTAGAGGGAGAGAGAAGTAAGCACCCTAGATACACCTTAGCAGGCAGCCAAACACACCAACCACCCTCAAGAATCTCTGTCAAGTATTAAAAACCTCGTAATAAATGACAAGGGTGAGTGAATAAGACCTCTGGTTTGTAATAACTCTCTCTCTCTCTCTCTCTGATGTGTATTCTCTATATCAATAACATCGTAAACTCTCAAAAGATCATCCTCTCCTCAGGGGTGGTTGGGGTCCTTAAATAGCCCCCACACCATCCCCGAGGCAACTCAGTCATTAAAGATTATGAAAGACATCCCTCATACTTTATGTCACAACATTAAATGCCTAATGCACTAGTTGTCCCTACGTCATAAACATTAAATGCCAAGACATGAATTTTGCCTAACCACTGTGTGTGTGTCAGGGGGCTGTTGTCACAGAGGTGGCTCACCAACTACCTGACAACCCCAAATACCACGGTGGTTTAATCAACTGCAGTCCTGACATTGTTTAGCTGGCTACTGAGATCACCTAAAGTAGATGTGACATTAAGTAGAGGGCTGTTTGATTCACAGCCCCATGGCCGATGAAACTCCAAGCAGCTTCGCAGGAGGTTCCTCGGTCAGGGTTCTTCGGTGTTTTTACCAGGTGTACCTAAGATGGTTGGGACAAGCCCCAACGGTGCCTCACTTCTCAATCCTCTAAACCAAGTCCCTCTAAAGTTCCCGCAGTGAGGTCATTCGATAGAATATGAAAGCTCTCCCTGGCCCTGCCAAGCCTGGTCTCTCGCGAGTACCGTTTAACCTCACATTAAAACTCTTTATTATTCTCATTACATAATTACAATTGTTATAGCTCATAGTCAATATAAACAAAAATACAGTATGACTGATACAACAAGCTAAAATACAAGTTGCCACGCTGAAATGCCTCGCTGAGCTGTCTTAACCCCATATTCTGTTGTAAATAGGAGAATTATCCCTAATCTTAGGATTACCTTCAAGCCCCTCTACATTTTCACCTACGTCGAGAGATTTATTGGAACAAGAAATGTCTGCACGAAACTTCTCAATCCGATGAACCTTCTCTGCGTGAAAAAAAAATTCTGGCCTCCTTTCCTTCGTTAGAACCGTAGCATTATAATCTCCAGGAAAAAGTAAAATTCTCCCCGATGTACCTGAGCCGAAGCGCCACGACTTATTGGGGTTTGGATGAAGGGACATCTTCATTTTTTCCTTATACTGAGCTTCAACCATTCTAGCTTTATTATTTAAAATTCTCTCGAAAGTCTTGCTAACCTTCTCAAACACTCGTTTTGATTCTGGGTAAGTGAAATGCTCCCCTGTAAATGTTCGAAAAGGCAAAAATTCTCCCTAATGTAGCTGAGTCACCATTTAAACAGCGTTGGAACTTGTGACGAGGGGACATCGTAGCTTTTTTGAACCGTTGGGGCATCTGGTCCGTTGGGCCTTATTGGACATATCTGACAAACGTTATGGCGCCAAAACTCAAACTTGTTGTAGAAGGTAACCCCTTCTGCTCACTAGATGTCGATTCGTAAGTGAGGTGGCGCTGTCTTTTCAACTATCAGAACACTTCCCGAAGTGCCATGTGTGCATTTGAAATTATTATTGGCGGTTGTGCACATGCGATGGTAGGAAACTCGAAAGATAGGTTTTTTAAAAGCTTCAAACGTCCCTTTTATTTCAAAACCCTTCTATTTCCTGCATCTTCTTCAAACTCCCATATTTATTAGAGAGATAAAGTTTGTGCAAACTCTGTGCGAACTCCATTGTTGCCTGATTCTTTTTTAGCTTCTTCATCCTCTCATCCTTTACGCCACCGCCTGTGGTTGTGCCACTCCACCTTCATTCCCAAACGTTCTTTTACCAAGATTTTTTCCCTTACCTCGTTGTTGTCTGCAATGTCCTCCTCCAGCCACACTTCCACACCTGTTGCTAGTGCGCCACCTTCCATCTCTAGTGCCACCGCCGTCTCAAGCATCGCTTCCCTAGACGCTGCTCGTCAAGAGAAACTTCGCTTCTATCATCGTGCCCCATCTTTGGTGAAGGTGATAAATTTTTTGAGGCATTCAAGACATGCCATTTTTCATCCAAGTTCGACCCCTTAATGTTGGGTCATGAGGAAATGGATTCATCAAAGCGGGGCTATCTTCACCCAGAGGGAACTCTGTATTTTTGCCTGGACCGTGGTGACTTTCCCTATTCCCATATCAACTTCGAAGCACCTGGGGGTCACCAGCCCATTTCACTGCCTGGCATACAAACATGTAGAGCTCCCACGCTGCTGCTCTTTCTAAGTTTGGGCTTCATCGCGCATACTGGTTTGGGGAGTTCACACTCTTAAAGCACAACGTGGCATTACAAGTGCTAGTTTCTCGATGGAACACCATAACTCACATCTTTTTTGTTGCGTGGGGGGAATTCACCATTACACTAGAGGACGTCTGTGAACTCCTTGGGTTTGAGCCCATAGGTGAGTTCACTTACCACGATGAGCCTCTGGATGCCGAAGAGGCTGCTGATCGAGTTGAGCTGGATCGGATTTGTCGCAGTTACACCGATTCCTCAAACAAAGCCATATTTACCCCCCCCCCCCCTTATCAACTATTTTTTCAAAGCTTCGACGTCGAAGGATGTTAGTGATGTAATGGGCCACGGTAGAGGTACCTCCCTGGAACTACCAGCCTATATACTTGTATTGCTTTCACGCTTCTTCCTTACTGGGAAACCCAATGATCAGCTCAGGAGGGACCTAATAAACATTTTCGTTCGTTTGGCCAGACGGTTCAACCTTCCTCTAGCCGCCATTACCCTGGGGTCCCTCTACACCTTCTTGGATCGAATGCACATCGATATGGCATGATCACTGGGTCGTTATAACTTGGCAAATTTTGCCAACACCATCATTTTGACGGGCTTCCTCTGCACCCGCTTTCCTGCTATTGCTGCTAAGTCCGTTTCTCTGCCTGTAAGCCAAGGTTTCAATCCCCCACGCCTCCTATGTTTTCATAAAAAGCAAGGTCGAAAGGAGATAAACGAAGTTTTTGATCTTTTAGACTCCTTTGTGATGAGGCCATACAATGAAACTACATTTGCCCACAGTTGGGATTTTTTTCCTTCTGCAGCCACAACGGTCAAGTTCATCCCAGGTGTAGAAGATCCCTCGCAAGTCGTGGTGCTTCTATTCACCCCTGGATTTCTTCCTTCATACACCGAATGGGGATACACCTCAGAACCCTACAACCCTGACAGATACAACAGGCAGTTTGGGTTCGATCAGGGGGGCCCTCGACCTGTGTTTCAACACAACCATCTAAGGGCCACTTTTGTTGAAGCCTGCACTCTCTATACTACAGCCGCAGTACTCGGTGTGACGTCCACCATCGACGGTCATGTCACCCTTCCTAATGCGACTAGGAAAGGAGACGTATCCACCTCTTTCTCCACCAAGTTCCATTTAGGGCAACTGAAAATCATTCGTGAGTTCATTCAGTCCTCTCCTCAATATCCCCCAGTCCTTTCCTTCTCTTCTTCTGAGCTGGGTCTTAAGGGGAACTCCGCGCTTGGGTTTGAGTTTTCCTAAATTAAAATCATTAAAGAATATCCCCAGGAGCTACCCCCGCATTGCCCGATGATCCCAATTTCCACCCCAAAACCCAAGTCCATTGCAGCCCCCAAGCAAACTATACCTTCGATCGAAGCTATAACGAGATAATGGCCTTCTGTGCCGCCTACTAAAAAGCCCAAAAAATCCAAGTCTAAGTCCTCAAAGTCTAAGTCCTCAAAGTCTAAGGCCCAAGTTCAAGCGCAAACTCCTTTGGAGGTATTCCCAATTGCCTCCGTTCCCCCTCCCATGTCTCTAGAGATGGCTCAAGAGTTGAGGAGGCAGGTGCAAGCTGAAGTCGATAGAATACATGCTGAGTTTCAATGGTGCATTATTACCGTTCCTCCTTCGAGTGTATTTCCCACGATCGTGGTTGATCCTATCGAGCCACCCAAAAAAAGGAGAAGAAGGTCGAAGGTTCCTGAAAGTGGTGGTGCAACGAGCTCAAGGAATAAAACACTGGGAACCAAGTGCCAGAAGAAACAGACGCTTGAGAAACCTCCATCCCCAGCTCCTTCTGCTGATGCCTCTTCACCACCTTCACCAGTGGTTATATCTTCTCGTTCTCCCTCTGGATCTGAGGTATGTGTGCATTCTTTATTTATTATTCCTCTTCCCTTAAGGTGTGTTGCATCTGCTCGTTTCTTAATAAGAAAGTGTTTTGGTGCAGGGAGTTGAAGAAGAAAGGCCCTATCCCCCCAGTCCCCCTGTAAGCCGCTTCGGGGGGGGGGGTTGCGGTGTCTCTCTAGAAAACACTAATCTTCTCCGTTCCCCCTTGATAAGTCTTACTTACTCTCGCCGTTCATCTTCACAATGGGGCAAAGAAGCTGCGATGGAGGCTACTACCATTGAGTCTACCGAAATGCCTGGCCAACTCGAGGGAACTACTCCAGCCTCCTCTGAGTTACCCTCAAAGCAAGAGGTCCCTATGACCCTTGTTGTGGTCAAGGAGAGTGCTTCGCAGGTAAATTTCTTGCCAAGCCTTACATCTTTTATTTGTCCCGTTGTTCTTTTTATCATCTCCAATATGTTGGGCCATTTTAGGTGGAAGTAGCGTCACTAATAGCCAACATTCTCTTTCCGCCTGCATTGACCAGACCCCTTACTGCGATTCCTCTTTTTGGTTCCATAACGGGGGTAAGTTAGATGCATTCCTACCTCTTATTCTTTTGTGTTTACTCCTTGCGTATAACACTTTGTTTTACATTTGCATCTTTCCCCAAGTCTCTCTCTGCCCTTTGCCTTTAGTGGCCTTTTGCCCTCTAAGGCCGCGGTCTATGTTACTGCTCTTGTTGGCAAATCTCTTGAGGGTTCAGCGTCTTCCTCAAATGATACACCCGTGCTAGATTTAGTACCTTATGTTGGCGAGGGAATTTTGCCTAGAGTTGAAGCTTCTTCAGCCGAGGGACCCGCTGAAGCTGCTGAGATAAGGAGTCGGCCTCTAACGGTTTCTGCTATCATAGCCCCCGTGGTGACTCCCGTTATCGTTCCTACTGAGGTACTTTGTTGATTTCTCTGTATTTCTCAGTTTCTCAAACTTCACCTATGTATGTGACTTAACCATGAAAACACTTGTTAAGGTTTTTCCAAAAACTCCACCCATATCGGTGACTTAACAATGAAAACACTTGTTAAGATTTTCATGAATGTCACCTATATGGGTGACTTAACAACGGAAAAGCTTGTTAAGATTTTCATAAACTCCACCTATATCGGTGACTTAACAACAAAAATGCTTGTTAAGACTTTTTTTTATAAACTCCACCTATATCGGTGACTTAACAATGAAAATGCTTGTTAAGATTTTTATAAACTCCACCTATATCGGTGACTTAACAATGAAAACGCTTGTTAAGATTTTTATAAACTCCAACCTATATCGGTGACTTAACAACGAAAACGCTTGTTAAGATTTTTTATAAACTCCACCTATAATGGTGACTTAACAACGAAAACACTTGTTAAGATTTTCCTTCGTAAACTCTTTATTTATTTTAACTGTTTCAGGCTGCTCGGGAGGATTCTCTACCAGTCCCCTCACCCATTGTCTCGCCCCATCGGGACCCTGTCGCTTCAGAGGAATCCAGCCATGATAATCAAGGTTCTACGATCGGTGTTGCTACCAAGAGTGAATCTGGGTGCGAGCTTCCCCTGCCCTACTTAATTCCTCACGCCTTCTGCATGATGGTGCTCCAACGTTCTCCTCAAATGCCTGTCAACCATCGTTTGGTAGCTGAGCAACTGTGAGCTATCATCCTGAAACATTCACGGTGGACTGCCTTCGTTCAAATATCTCAGTTATGAGCTACAGGCTTCATGGCATGGCCACCGTCGTTGCTAAAATTACCAATATTCCTACTGTAAATGTTACCACGACCCTCCTCAATCAATTCTTGGGTTATCTGAGGGAGTTGGGCCATGACGGGTTCTATTTTGACTGGCTCATCACGCATTTGAAGACCTTGAAAAGCCAGCAGTTGGACAGACAGAAGGAGCTCTTGCTAAAACATCAGGAGTACCAGCGGGCCGAAGAAGCTAAGCTTACCGAGCTAGCACCTCTTCTGGAAACCATTGACAAAGAGGTGGGGGCATTGAGGAAGCCCTATGCGTGACAAAGTCTAAACGAGAGAAACTCCTCATCGAGTGCACCCAAGAACAAACGAGACTGAAGGTTTTTATGAATGCACAATGGTCTTGTCAAGCAGCTTCTTCGGGCCTCCCTGGAGATTTCTTCTCTTCTCCAGACCTATGGTTTCTACTAGGCCCATGAGTTTTTGTATATATTTTCCTTTTGTTCTTCTTCTCATGTAATTCTTGGGCAACAACTCCCAATTTTGTAATGCTCCAAAGCTTATGAATGAAGAAAGATATCAATTTTTCATGCCATTTCTTTGTGTTACAACTGTTTGCATGGATTGTGAAGTTTGAAGTTCTATAATTCTTTCATATCTACTTGAGTTATAATAAAAAGAACTTGTATACTCATCATAAGAAGAACTTGTATATTCATAATCAGCTAGATACATCAGTGGCCCAAACATAATTGCTTACACATGATAAACCTTCAACCATTTATTATTGATTTTAAATGGTTTGTCTTCTTCCATCTTAGAAATTAAGCAATAACCTGAGTCATGAGCTTCCTTCATAATGAAAGGTCATTCCTAATTTGCTATAAACTTAGGTAGAGGAAGCCCCCTGATATGTTTCACAGTTGCTTTAAATATAAGGACTCCTTCCACTAACTTCTTCGGTCTCACTAGGTTATCATACGCCCTGGAGAGTTGCTTTGTATACATTTGAAAGTGTTGAATCGAATTATCTCTGTGTTCGTCCAACGCTTCCAACTACACATGTCTATTATGGGGAAGCATGCTGCTTCGCAAAGCATATCACGCAGAGAGGACTTCTAACTCTACTGGGATAATCTCCTCGGCCCCATAGACAAGAGAGAACAGTGTATACCCTGTGAGTTTCCTCTTAGTCGTTCGATAGGCCCATAAAACGGTTGGTATCTTGCCATCCCACAATCCTGGGAAATCTTCCATTTTAGCTAAGATATTAATCGAGGTTTTATTAGTCACTTCGGCTTGACCGTTTCCCATTAGGTATGCCACTGTCGAAGTGTGATGGACAATGTAGTATTTGTCTGTGAGCATCGTTACTTCTGAATTGACGAAAGGGGTTCCATTATCTGAAAGGATAACATTTGAGATCCCAAAATGGTAAATAATGTTTTCTCTGATGAAGTTTCTCACCACTCCCACTGTCTCCCTTCTCAGTGGTATTGCCTCAGCCCACTTTGTGAAGCACTCTGTTGCTACTAGTATCCATATCTTCCCCCTCGAAGAAGGGTGTATTTCCCCTACCAGGTCAAACGCCCAAGTGTGGAAAGGGTAAGGCGTTGCCAAGGAGTGCACATCCACTGATGGGGCATGGATCATATTTCCATGAAGTTGGAAAGCCTTGCACTTTTGAACGAACTCAGCTGAATCTTTCTCCATCATTGGCCAATAGTATCCTAGAGTCATCAGCTGGTCATATAACTTGCCCCCTCCTATGTGATTGGATCATGTGCCTGTTTGAGGACCTCTGCTTCCTCTTCTCTCGTGATACAACGTAAAGGCCGGTTAAAATATCCCCTTCGATAAAGCTACCCCTCCTGAACGTAGAATCTCGAGGCCCTTTGTCGAAGTCCCATCGCATTAATTTTTTCCATCGGGATAACTACCTCTTTTGTGAAAGCAATATAGGGTTGTCTCCAGTGAGTTTGAGCCTCCACGAAGTGACATTCAACCGCTTCGAAGAATAACTGGCATTTATCACACTTCCGTTGTAGCTGTGTCGCATCCTATTTCATCTTAGGCAAAAAATACCCTTCCCTTTGCATTCTTCAATAAAGGGGTATCTCAGTTGTTTCGCAGTGCACTTCATGTGTTTTCTTCAATCTTTGCTCTGCCTCTGCTGGACCGATGCTTCTCGACAACCATCCTCTTGTATTTCTAAAGTAAAGGTTCCCCTGATTTGTGAAGTATTGGGATAATTCTCTCAGTCCCATCGCTCATTCCCCAGATTCTAGTTGTCTCTTAATCTCTCCCCTCCAAGCCACATCCTCTTCTATTGGTAAAATTGACTGTACCATCGAAGGATATATTCTTCGTTGGATCATGACAGTAGTTGTATCGCTCCTCATGACCATTTTCTGGGCAATGGTGGCATAGGCATCTGGATGGCGGTTCATCGTTCTAGGTTACCTCCTAATCTTGGTCCAATGGAACTGGCAGAGAAGTCTTTGGATGATTATTCTGTATGGGGCTAGGATCATGTGTTTCAATGCGTACTCTCCATTCACTTACTGAACCACCCAGTTTGAATCTCCCTTGATGCAAAGTAAACGAATCCCTCTTCGAAGATCCTCTAGTAATCCTGTAAGGACATTTTTCTCATGTCCAACATGTTACATTTGTGTATGTCGTACGCCGCTACATTTGGCACGTCACCTCACGATCTCACATGACGGCCTCTATCCGAATTTCGGGAATCAAGCATTCAACATATCCATTAATGTGTCCCACATCTGCCTCAACGACTTCACGTTCCACGATTTTAGGGACTTAATGCAAGTGGTACGCAAGGGAAGTCAAAACAGTGAAAAAAGGCATGATAGGAGTGTTCAAGAGCATTTTCATAATTTCACATCCATATTTCGGAGGTCTGGTCAACTGGAAAGTTGAAGAGCTCGCTGCACCGAAGATACTGAAAAAACGGCACCTCAATCCGAGCTACGGTGAAGGAGTTATGACCTTTTGAAGATAGAGAAAGTTCCTTAAAGAATGCTGTTTTTTTTGTACGCTGGATAGAATTTTAGAGTTTTAAGAAAGTGGGACTCTTCATATTTTTTCCTATAAATACCAACTTCGGGGGAGTTGTTTTGCAATACTTTAGAAGACGTTTTTGAGAGTCCAAATTACTCTAGTCTTCATATTTTTTGAGTCCCAAGACTCATGTTTTGATTCACACAATTGCCAAACCTTTGTGAATCTTTTTGGTAACCCAAGAACATAACTTTTTAGTTTGTTCAAACCTTTGTGGAGAGATCTTTGCAACCGAGGGCTGCGTGTCATTACTGAGGGAGTCTCTACAAAGTTTTATGGCTGCGGGTCATTGAGGAGTGCTGTGGTTCTTCCTTTGTTGATTGGACTGAGGTTCATGTGGGTTCGCTGCGTGTGGATTCATTGCTGACGACACCGACCGACGCCTGCGGGTATTCGTGTGTCACTGTATTTCATTGTAATCTGTGTAAGTTGCGATTTACTTATTATAGTGAAATAAAAGGTTTTGCCCTGCGGGGATTTTTCCTTAACTTTGTGTCGCATGCTTTATTTATGGTTTGACACACACACACACACACACACACACACGTAGTTTTTTGTTTATGGGCTGTTTCTAAATAGACTCTAATTAAATAAGGGTTACTTGGAATCTTGCGAATTTAATTTAATTTAAATCACTATTACACGACGTTTTCAAATTGGTATCAGAGCGGGTTACTCTAAATTATCGAGTGATCTTGATTTTTAAAGTTTTTTTTCCTGATACAATTTGACTTCTCACATCGTCAAATTGGTATTAGAGCAGGTTGCGCAAATTTATCGCGTATTCCTATTTTCCACAAAAATTGTGTGATATTGATTTTTTAAAAAAATAGTTTTATGAAAAATCGCAATTTTTCAATGGAACGCCCATTTAATGAGGAGCCTATTTTTGAAAATTTTCACGACCGTGCTGAAAAATTAAAAAGTTTGAATTTGAAACTTTGCAAAAGAATTAAAGTTTTGGAAAAAGAAAATTCTCTCTTTAAAAGTAAGATTGAATATTTGCAAGAGTTTCAAACTCAAAGTGATATTTGTCGTGAGCACTTTGGTAATTTGTGTACTGATTTTGATTCTTTAAAAATTGCCAAAAAGAAGAGTGATGAGAGAGTCCTAGTTTTAGAGAAGGAATTGGAGGACTTAAAAAATTCTAGGGTTCCCGTTTGTGCCGTCAAGGATAAAAAATTAATCGATGATTTTACGGCACGCGAAAAGACTCTTAGGAATAAGTTTGTTTTAATTGAGGGGGAGCGTGATAAACTGTTAAGTTTAATTGATAATTTGAAGAAGGCGTCCCTTAATTTGGAAGAGTCTAATTCTTTGCTTGAGTCAAAAATTTTGAAGTTAAAAAATGATTTGACAGACTCAAGTAGGTTTGATAGTGATGGTAATGGCTCATCGTGTTCTCATTCTTTTAATGCTAAAGTCAAAAACATTATTTGTTTTAGAGGGTCAACTAATTACAAGGACACTAGAAAAGATCACACTTTCGGTGTCATCCCACCCGTTTACACATGCTCATATTGTGCTAGGAATGGTCACCTTAGGCGATTTTGTTTTGATCTTGGAAGAGGTCCTAGGAATTCGAAGTCTAGTATTTTGTTGGTTCCCAAAACCCCTTGTCGACGTGTTTCATCCATTTGGGTTAGGAAATCACTTTTGGAGGAACTAGATTTTAGACAAGTTGATTCCCGTTTGCTTGCACATGATTCTTCTCTTGACATATCATATAGATGATTGTGTTTGCATGTTTGTCATACGCTAGTTATGCTTTTTGATATATTTTTGCTAGCGTTGTGGAATGTACTTTTTCTATATATTTTTGAAAAATTTTGAAAAAGATAAAAAGATTTTTTTTGTACCGTTTATGGATGAACACTTTGGATGACCGAGTCACAACATCATTCCATTTTTTCATGTGACTATTTGATAGTGTTTTGAGACAATAGGTCAATTCATCCATGTGCTTTATAATGTTTGGAGTCATTAAGATGTAATTAAGTGTTACTTCCTACATGTTTGACTCATGTTGCCTTTATTGCACACATGCACGGATTTGTTTGATTATTGTGCTTGTCTTATCACATGTTGGTTGGGTGTTTTTACTTCAATCCTTTCCTTAAAACGAACCAAGCGCGATAATTTTTTATAAGGAAATTGTGCATATAAAAACCGTTTTGTGAGTTTGTGTGCTTTCTTTAAAAACGGGGAAGGGCTGCGAAAGGTTCATTTTACCTTTGCGAATACTAAGCCACCGTTAAATTGGACCTAAAAAATTGAGGAATTTTATTATCCGAGGTCCAAAGAGGTTAAAAGAGCCCGAAAAAAATTGAAAGGCAATAAAAAGAAATTCACGCCAATTATGGGCCATTTAGATTTTTGCTCCAATTCTCCAAAGTTTGAGAATTTAGATTACCTCTAAAAGAAAATATATATGAGGGAGTTTGGTTGGAGAATTTAAAACGGGTTTGCACGTCCTTGAAATGCTTGAAAATGCGCTATATAGATTTGGACGTTATTGGTGTGGAAATCATTTGACTTTGATTTGTTGATTTGCATAAGACGATGCCATCTAAATTCAACAATTTTTTCACCTAAGGATACCTTTGATGTTCATTCGTTAGGAGTACTCGTATGCATCGTGCACATATGATTGATTGAGTTGATTTACCTATCGAATGTGTTCACACCCATTCATTCCGTTTCCATGACTTGGTTGTTTGAGTCTAAATCCATGGTGTGTGTTTTTTTTGTATCATATTTGTTCATATTGGTATCCTATCTTTGTATGAAAAATTTGAAAAATTCAAAAATAGTTTGTGAAGATTTGTTTGAGCATCTCCTTGCAAGAGCACGTTTACCATATTGTTTGATACCCTATTTTGTATACCGTGACACCCGATTTTGCTTGTTTGATTCATTCTTCTTATTTGTCTATTTGGGGACATCATAAAAAGGGGGAGAAAGAATTATCATTTTATGGGGGAGTTTGAGTTTTGGGAGAGTTTTTGAGATTTGACTTATGCTTATCATATATTAGTATCTATGTTTATCTCATTTCAAACTCGATACGTCACTTGTTTTTTTTTTCTTTATCTCATGTGTGAAGGTACTACATTGATGATCTCTGAATTGCACACCCTGATGAGAAAAGATTTGAGATTCCTGAAGATTTGAAGCACAAACGATGAAGACTATTCATTTGTACCTTTTCCAGTTTTGGGTTCATGGGAGGGTAGATTTGTATAGGCAATTTCATATTTGATAATTCGGATTTTTTATGTATGTACCGGCATAGACATAGGAGGAGATTTGTAAGGACATTTTTCTCATGTCCAACATGTTACATTTGTGTATGTCGTACGCCGCTACATTTGGCACGTCACCTCACAATCTCACATGACGGCTTCTATCCGAATTCCGGGAATCAAGCATTCAACATATCCATTAATGTGTCCCAAATCTGCCTCAACGACTTCACGTTCCACGATTTTAGGGACTTAATGCAAGTGGTACGCAAGGGAAGTCAAAACAGTGAAAAAAAGGCACGATAGGAGTGTTCAAGAGCATTTTCGTAATTTCACATCCATATTTCGGAGGTCTGGTCAACTGGAAAGTTGAAGAGCTCGCCGCACCGAAGATACTGAAAAAACGGCACCTCAATCCGAGCTACGGTGAAGGAGTTATGACCTTTTGAAGATAGAGAAAGTTCCTTAAAGAATGCTGTTTTTTTTGTACACTGGATAGAATTTTAGAGTTTTAATAAAGTGGGACTCTTCATATTTTTTCCTATAAATACC
Source organism: Sambucus nigra (assembly GCA_949130495.1). Classification (NCBI taxonomy): domain Eukaryota; kingdom Viridiplantae; phylum Streptophyta; class Magnoliopsida; order Dipsacales; family Adoxaceae; genus Sambucus; species Sambucus nigra. Next base: position 328,668,869 of record OX422222.1, on the reverse strand, counting down.
AACTTCGGGGGAGTTGTTTTGCAAGACTTTAGAAGACGTTTTTGAGAGTCCAAATTACTCTAGTCTTCATATTTTTTGAGTCCCAAGACTCATGTTTTGATTCACACAATTGCCAAACCTTTGTGAATCTTTTTGGTAACCCAAGAACACAACTTTTTAGTTTGTTCAAACCTTTGTGGAGAGATCTTTGCAATCGAGGGCTGCGTGTCATTGCTGAGGGAGTCTCTACAAAGTTTTATGGCTGCGGGTCATTGAGGAGTGCTGCGGTTCTTCCTTTGTTGATTGGACTGAGGTTCATGTGGGTTCGCTGCGTGTGGATTCATTGCTGACGACACCGACCGACGCTTGCGGGTATTCGTGTGTCACTGTATTTCATTGTAATCTGTGTAAGTTGCGATTTACTTATTATAGTGAAATAAAAGGTTTTGCCCTACGGGGATTTTTCCTTAACTTTGTGTCGCATGCTTTATTTATGGTTTGACACACACACACACACACGTAGTTGTTTGTTTATGGGCTGTTTCTAAATAGACTCTAATTAAATAAGGGTTACTTGGAATCTTGCGAATTTAATTTAATTTAAATCACTATTACACGACGTTTTCAAATCCCAACACTAATGCCTCATATTCTGCTTCGTTATTGTAACAAGGGAAATCTAACTTGTAGGGAAGGCAAATCTCCTCAATTCCTTTTGAAATAATAAACCCTTCTCTGCTTTTCTTTTACACTGAAGACCCATCGAACTGCATTGTCCATTCCTCCTCCATCAAATTTAGGTGATTGGCCTGCAAGTTGTTTCCTGAGATACTTTCCTTGGGTGGCTCAAACATTCCTGAAGGGAAAATAGCCAACAAATCAGCGTACACCTGGCTTTTGATTACGCGAGGAACCATAAACTTCAAGTCATATTCAGATAGGATAAGGAACCACCAAGATTCCCTACCAATCAAAATCGTTCTTGCTAGCAAATACTTAATAGGATCACATTTAGTTACAATATGAATTATAAAAGACAACATATAATGCCTAAGTTTTTGCGCTACAAAGACTAAGGCTAAATAATACCTTTCTAAGCTACTGTATCTAACTTCTGGTCCATGGATGATCCTGCTGAGGTAGTAAACTGGCCATTATTTCCCATCAATCTCTTGTGCCAGTAAAGCTCCCACGGACCTCGTGGTGGATATGAGGTACAGCTGCAACGGTATTCCTGCCTTTGGGGGAACCATGGTCTGTGGTAAAATGAGCAGTTTCTTCAACCCGTCAAGAGACTCCTGGTGAACCTCCTCCCCTTTGAACTTCATGTTCTTTCGCAATAGTTGTATCAATGAATGAGTTATTTCGGCCAATCCAGGCACAAATCTCCTAAGGTAGGAGACTTAACCGAGGAAACTCTTCAGCTCCTTCGTCGTTCTTGGGCACGACATTTCTAAGATCTCCCGCTGTTTATTCTAATCCATCTGCACCCCATGTCTATTAACCACAAAGCCTAGGAATTTCCCACTTGTCACTCCAAAAACACACTTCAGTGGATTTATATTCAATTTATACTTCCTGTAACGGGAAAACACCTTCCTCAAATTAGTCAGATGGGACTCTTCTTTCCTTGACTTGATGACCAAATCATCCACATAAAATTCCACAAACTTGTGAAAGAAGTCATGAAAAATGGCCATCATTGTTCTCTGATAGGTTGCCCCAGTGTTCTTGAGTCTAAACGGCATCACCTTGTACATGAAGTTGCCCAACGGGGTTCTGAACGCTATTTTCTCTGCATCCACGGGGTCCATCTTAATCTCGTTGTACCCCATATACCCATCCATAAAGCTATACCTCTCATGAATAGTCGTTGCATCTATCAGGCTATCGATGGAGGGCAAAGGGAACTCATCTTTGGGACAGGCTCTATTCAAATCCCTGAAGTCCACATAGATCCTTATCTGGTTTTTGTCTTTCTTTCCTACTGGGACAATGCTAGATAGATAGAGCGGGTGCTGTATCGGTGTGATGAACCCTACCGTTAGTAATCGTTGGACCTCCTCCTTGATCTTCAGATCTATCTCAAGCTTGTACGTTCTCGTCATTTGTTTCACTAGAATGGCTGAAGGCATTACGTTCAACTTGTGGTCGCTTATTTCCTCATCCATCCCTTCAATCTCTGTGTATTTCTACGTGAAGACGTCTATACACTCTCGAACCAACTCAACCAAGGCCTTTCATTTCTCCTGACTGAGATCCTTTGAAATGAATATGGGCCTCGGATCCTCTCATTCCTTCACCAGGTTTAATTTCTCTAACTCTTGTGCCTGGGGTTTCGGTTGATTTGCCATGTAATCCGGTTCCTCGGTGACTTCCTCCATAAATTCCTATATGGTGGAATTGTCTATCATCATGCACTGTCCCTGTTGATCCATAAGAAAGCATTCATATATAGGGTCAACCTCATCCTCAGCTTCCTCGGCCGCCCACTCACACCGTTACAATCGATACACCACCTTTCCTTCCTCGGTAACGACATTCTTACATTATCTGCTGGCAGTGGTGACTGCCTTCCTCTTTCTCTCTCTAGAAGTCTCAGCCACTCTTTCTTTTGAGAATCAGCTCAGCACGCTTTGTCGTTGGACCTCATGCTCCATCGAATTCACTCTGGGCCTCATTCTGTCTTTGAGATGCTTCGGGGCCGAGGGACCACTAGATGAGCTTCTTCGACTATTTCCTTTGTGCTTCTTGCAACCTCTTTACCTTTCTCGTTCATAGGTCCCATCCTCTCTCTGATCGAGGGAACCCATGCTCCCTCCATTCTTCTAGTTAGGACCCGAACATCTTCGTCTAACTCTGTGTAAAATGATGCGTCCACCAAGTGAGCCTCCTAAATAGCGAAGGGCCTCTTTATATCCCTAATGGTCACCTTTGTCCCCTTGACATTCGCTTTAATGCATTGGTGATACGTGTAAGGGACTAGCCCTTGGTTGTGCATCCACACCCTTCCTATTAGCAGATGATAGGAAGTTTCACTTTCTATTATATGGAACTTGATATGGGAACTCAGATTTCTCATTACAATCCCAACATTAACATACCCAATGGATTTGGAAGATTGATTATCATACCCCGAAATCACTAAAGGCATGGGGACTAACCTTTTTTCTGGGATATTGGCTGCGTGGAAGGAGTTGATTGGCATGATATTTATGGAAGCTCCTCAATCCATAAGAGTCCTTGCGAAGCTAACTCCGTTGACACTGGCAGTCACATATAATGGCCTATTGTGAGGGAACCTTATAGCCCTATCTGCATCGCTGAAGGTTACCTCTGACAGAAACCTTCTCACCAACCTGTCCATGGGTCCCTTCCATCTCAGCAAAGGAACTGCGTTCTTCCTCTTAATATCAAGTATTGCCTGGGTTATTTCCAACCTACTCTCTCCTTTGGTATCCCCACTTGGTCAAAGAACCAGGTGAACATCGGGGATTTTGCAATGCAAAGTATTCTAGAACTGGGTCTACTTCCTCACCTTCAACACCGTATACATCCTCCATATCCTTGGCGCTTGCTTCATCATAAGCTAACACTACATTATCCATTCCCTTCATACAATCTTCCAGAGCCTCTTCGTACTCTTCTTGCCCCGTCATTGACTCTCTTTCTTCTTTCTCCTTTCTCCGCCTCTTCATCATAGGCCACCACGAGGTTGGCCCCATGTGCAGGCAGTGGGTTATTGTTGACATTTTGTGGAGGGATTTACAACATCCCTGCCTTCACGATTTGTCGATGGTTCTCATCAATGTGAAAAAGCTCTCAGTTGGATGTTAGATCCTCCGATGAACCTGGCAGTACTTTGGATCCGCCTTTGTTACTGCATCGGATTCCCCAACGGGAATGTGCTTTGGTTTATAGATTGTTCCCCCTTGGACCATTGCATTGTAATAGCTAATAGATTATTCTAGTGTACAAGGCAATGGTGGTGGTCCTCTCTGTCTCTTTTGAACTTTATCTTATTGTCCTTCTTCGGTGCCTTGCCCCTATCTCCCCCCTCGGTGTACCCTACCCGTGGGGGCTGAGACCTCCCCCCCGCGGGTTATATCGGTTGTCTAAACATCATGGGTACAACCATCGAATTTGGTCATACCACTAAGGAGATATTTCTTGTAGCTTTTAGGAATTTCGAGAAAGTTCCTTCGTGTGTCTCATTGATAAGATGGCAGATGTACTCAGGGAGCAGTTCCTCAACGCAGATTTATAATAATTTGGACTCTTTAGCCTCCTCCCTCACATCGAGGGATCTTTCTCTGAACCTTCGAATATATGCCACCACTTCTTCCCCAGGTCGTTGCTTCTCCCTACCCAGTTGCGTCAAAGTGAACTCATCTTCTGCCAGGAAGAACTTCTGGACAAATAATGCATACATCTCTTCCCATGTAGATATGTTGATGGGGGCCAAATGGGAATACCAGGTATATGCTTTATCAGTCAAGGACTTAGAAAACTCCCTCAACTTGAGCCTTTTATTATTACAATGCGCCCCCAAATGTTCGACAAAGCGCTTAATATGCTCCTTCGGGTTCCCACCCTTTCCTGTGTATTTTTCAAAAATAGGAGGAATATAGTCCTTTGGGTAGGGCTCATCATTGTACTCCTGGGGATAAGGCATTCGAAAGTCATCATAAATCGAAGCTATCTCGCCAGCAGATTGTGAGGAAGATTGCATAAACTTTAGCATCTTCTTCTGCATTTCCTTTCTCATTTCCTCCATGGATGATGCTACTGGGGCAACAGCCAATGGCACCATAGGATGGGTACTCGTTGCAGCTGGCACAAACGTCACAGCAGGGTCCGTTGACACTCCTGAGTTTCCCACTGTGAGATTAACAACAGAGGGTATGCTTACTGGGACCGTTCCCACTGCACCTGCACCTGCACCTGGTGGGGCCGTTGGAGCTACCCTTGGTGTTACGAAGGCATTATCCTCCAATCCTCCCAGCATAGTTGAGGCTACCGGAGTTTGCAAAAATTCATAAAACTTGCTCATGAGGAGCGCCACCTGAGTAGGTCCCAACCCCTCACTTGTGGAAGCTTATGTCATCCCCAGAACGCCTGCCATCGCCGGAACCGGAGGTACTTCTATTCGAGGAGCCCCATCCCTTTGGGCCTCTAGTTCTCTCGTAACTTGTTCTTCATTATGTTGGATATCATCAAAGTTGAGCCTTCGATTAGCGTTATTTTGATCCATACTCCTTTCTTAGAAGAATGCCTCCCCAACAGAGTCGCCAAATGTAACAAGGTACTTTAGATAAGATGGAGGCATAACTCCTTTGAAGTATGGTGATGATAAGTTAATTATCCAAAACCTTGAATTAGTGATAGAACAGGCAAACACAAACTTAAATGAAGATGAAGCTTAGTTTAAACTCACAAATCTCTCGTCTATAACTCAGAAGATAGTAATGAACTTAGAGGTAACTTAGCTAGAGGGAGAGAGAAGTAAGCACCCTAGATACACCTTGGCAGGCAGTCAAACACACCAACCACCCTCAAGAATCTCTGTCAAGTATTAAAAGCTTCGTAATAAATGACAAGGGTGAGTGAATAAGACCTCTGGTTTGTAATAACTCTCTCTCTGATTTGTATTCTCTATATCAATAACTTCTTAAACTCTCAAAAGATCATCCTCTCCTCAGGGGTCGTTGGGGTCCTTAAATAGCCCCCACACCATCCCCGAAGCAACTCAATCATTAAAGACTATGAAAGACATCGCTCATAATTTATGTCACAACATTAAATACCTGATGCACTAGTTGTCTCCACGTCATAAACATTAAATGCCAAGACATGCCTTTTGCCTAACCATTGTGTGTTAGGGGGCTGTTGTCGCAGAGGTAGCTCACCAGCTGCCTGACAACCCCAAATACCGCGGTGGTTTACTCAAGTGCAGGCCTGCATTGTTTAATTGGTTAGTGACATCACCTACAGTAGATGTGACATTAAGTAGAGGGATTTTTGGTTCACAACCCTACGTCTGATGGAACTCCAAGCTGCTTCGCTCGAGGTTCCTCGGTCAGGGTTCTTCGGTGTTTTTACCAGGTGTATCTAAGATGGTTGGGACAAGCCCTAACGGTGCTTTACTTCTCAATCCTCCAAACCAAGTTCCTCTAAAGTTCCCGCGATGAGGTCATTTGATAGAGCATGAAAGCTCTCCCAGGCTCTGCCAAGGCTAGTCTCTCGTGAATACGGTTTGACCTCTCTCGTGAATACGGTTTGACCTCACACTAAAACTCTTTATTATTCTCGTTACATAATTACAACCGTTATAGCTCATAGTCAATATAAATAAAAATACAGTATGACTGATACAACAAGCTAAAATATAAGTTGCCACGCTGAGATGCCTCGCTGAGTTGCCACGCTAAGCTGCCTTAACCCCATATACTGTTGTAAATAGGGGAATTATCCCTAATCTCAGGATTACCTTCAAGCGCCCTCTATAGGTAGTAATCCACACAGCGTGGATTGGTCGTTGCTGACTTACCACGACCACCCGTAACCGTAGAATATGGTAAATCACGACTTAACTTAGGTCGTTACCATCTTGGTCCTGCCTAGTCTACCATGGTTTGGATTGTTCGTGGTACTATTACCACGATTGGGGTTAGTCATGGTTTAAAGGACCATGGCTTGGGTTGGTCGTGGTCTCCTTACTACGGTTTGAGTTGATCAGGGTTTCATCCGTTGACCTAAAAGTTCCTTTGTAATCTTATGGTTTTGAGTGGGCCGTGGTTTTCATCCGGTGATCTCTAGTTCATTATTAAGCTTATGGTTTTTAGTGGGCCATGGATCTGTTGATCTCTTGTTCATTATTAATTTTATGGTTTTTAATGGATTGTGGTTTTCATCAATGATATGAAGTTCCTTATTATATTTAGGTAGTGATATTCCCACCTCAAGTTCCTTTGGGTAGTTTGTTTATCATATAATTCTTTATATTTAAATAATACAACAATATTTAGTAATAAAACGTACATAACAACTAGATGGTAAATTTAGTAATAAAACACTCTTCAACCACATTGTACAAACAATCACGTTGCAAATTTAGTACAGACAATCCCAATATATATTAATTAACTATACTAACAACCGCATTTTTTAACAAGGTAACAAGGCCACAAAGTCACAAAGCTGGGGATTTCTTGTGAAGTTGTAGGGGCACACTTCTTGTTAGGGTTCGGTTCGTCATTTTCCTTCCGTGGCAGGTGACTTGATTCGCTAGGTGTACTTGCTCATATCCATAGTTACGTCTGTGATCCCATTTTTTTAAATTTATTTTTCCTTACACTAGCTTGCCAGTTATTAACTATCTGGAATTTCTTTTATAATACTATTTTGTCAATTATTAACAAATTTATTTATTAATTTTTATTGTAATGCTCTATTGCGCTCTATTACATAACTCCATCCCTCTATTTTGTGGCCTTCCCCCCACTGCTAGATTCATTGTACGAAGCATCTCACTCAACATAGTATGGGAACCGAAATGCAGTTAAGTGAGCAAGATCATCGAGAGGAAAAGCAAAATTAATAAATAAATTTATTAATAATCACTACACCAAAATGCTAATTTTGTGACTGCCCTTTTGTGACTGCTAATGGGGGTGACAAACTTATCACTCCCAGGAGCAGTCACGAAACCATTTGTAACTCCCATTAGGGGTGATAAAATCAATGGATAATAAAAAATTTGAGTCAATTAGTTTGTCACCGCTAATGAGAGTCACAAATGTTACCATATAATTAATTTGTGACTCCTATAAGCAGTCACAAATTTATAACTGTCACAAGCAGTCACAAATTTATCAGTAGGCCTAAGTTATGACTCTTATGAGCAGTCACAAAATTATAACTTCTATGAGGAGTCAAAAATTTTGGTATAATACTAAGTTTATGACTGCTATCGACAGTCATAAATTTGTAACTGCTCTCATCAGTCACAACTTTAAGTCTAATACTAAATTTGTGACTGCTATTAGCAGTCATAAATTTGTAACCGCTCTCGACACTCACAAATTTTGCCTAATACTTAATTTATAACCGCTATTGGCGGTCACAAATTAACTTTAATTTCCCTCTTCTCTCTCATCTCTCTCTTTTACCACTCCCGCCCCTTTCACAAAACGTTTCACTCCCACCCTCGCCCCTTTCTCTTTCAATCTCTCTTCACTCACTTAGGGCGATTAAACGATTTCCACTGTCCCAAACTTCACGCCGGGGAAGTTGGGTTCCGACTACATTTCCACCAACGATCTGGCCTTGTGGAAGCTCCGATAATAAGATGCCAACACTGGAGGAGTACGACACTAATCTGACGAAGCTGGCAGAAGAGGTATTTTGGGAATACATTCTTCTAGTTATACATATGAATGGGTTTCTTGCTTTTTAAGGGTAAATTTGCATTTTAAGAGCCACAAATTGAACGCGTGACTCAGATTTTGGGTCGGCGGATGAAAAATAATCCTTACCTCATTGGAGAACCTGGTGTTGGAAAAACAGCTATCGCAGAAGGCCTTGCTCAAAGGATCGCAAATGGTGATGTTCCGAAAACGATAGAGGGAAAGAAGGTGAATATGCTTCATATTTTTCACATCCTTCAATTTATAAAGTTTTATGATTCTTGAAAGATCTTCATATGATATACCAGCCTAGGGTTGGTGTAGTGCAAATAGAAAGGTCTTTTAGAATTTTTTTTTATGAGCACGTTGAATGTCAGAACCCAACATCTCTTCAACAATGGATTTTACATTAACTTTGAAATTCAGTTTAAAGTAAAGCATGATACATGAGCACAAATATCTCATTTGAAATTTGAATGTAATATCATTGTGGTTTTTACTTTTCTTCTTTCTTTATATAGAAAAAGGGCTGAGAATATATATGTTCTGGTTTCCTGTTTTATTCAGGTTATAACCCTGGATATGGGTCTTCTTGTTGCTGGATCAAAATATCGTGGAGAGTTTGAGGAGAGACTGAAAAAGCTGATGGAGGAAATTAAACAAAATGATGAAATAATACTATTTATTGATGAGGTACACACATTAATTGGAGCAGGAGCAGCGGAGGGGGCAATTGATGCAGCTAACATATTGAAGCCAGCGCTTGCTAGAGGGGAACTGCAGGTACGTTAAGAGTCTGACATATGCATAGTAACCATTTGATTTTGTCTTTGTCTCTGTCTGTTTCTGTTTCTGTTTTTCTTTTCTTACCTTTTTTTCTTATTTGTTGCTGTTTCCTTCAAGTTCTGGCCTTGTACCAAGAATTTGTTACCTTACATAATTGTTGGCACATAAATCTGATGATGTGGATTAAAGCTTCAATTGGAGATTTTGAATGCAGACTGAATCTTACAAAGTGCTTAATTTTTCATTTAATTTTTTTTCTCATTACGTGTTGTGCAGATATAATGTGTGCAAGTGATTTTTTCTCATTTGTTGTTTTTACAACCTGTGATTATATAATTGAGAAACTTCACAGTTCACTTGGATATGGCAGGTAGCCCAGAGGTTGCGACATATTTTTGTTAGATCATAATTAGTATATTCAGGTAAGTTGAGTCATTTAGTAATTTTTTGAAAAACAATTGTAGAAACTTTGGATTACAATAGTTTTACACATTTTAGTAAGTTGGTTTCACTTATGATTTGAATTAGGAATTTAAGGTCTTTTGTTTTTATGTCATTACATGAAATTTTCATGATTCCCAAATTAATGTGATCCAAATGAAGGTATAAATATATTATAACAACAGTAAAATATAAAAACTATTAAATATATTATAATGATGTGATTACAGAGGGCACCATTGGTTGAGGACAACCTCCCAGCATAGTAGACCTTATGTGATGAATGTCACCCATTTTCCAAGTAAGCCACCAATGTCATTTGCGTTTGCTTGAAAATTTGAAAGGAGATTTTAGTTTTTTGCAGTATTGAAATCGATTGAAATTTGTAAGACTTGGTATTTATTATATTGTTTTACTTTTTTACTTATTTGGTATCCATGAGCGACTTGAAGGTATGAAGCATGTATTTTACTTTATGGTATCCACTAAATTTTTTTTTTTATATTGTTGGATAGTCCCTTGAGAAGGGTGGATAGTCCAATAAACAAAGGAGACTCCGCCCAATTTTTTTAAAACGTTGACACTTTATTTTTTTTAAACTTTGACACTTTATTTTTTTATTTCATTCATCTACATATTTTTGTTCGTTCATATGTTAATTAAAACCTTTTTTTTATTCCATTAATGATTAGTTTTATTGCTATAATGTTTTAATGTTATATGTGAATTAATGATTATTTTTAATGCTATATGTGAATTAAAACCTTCATATGTGAATTCATCCCTCCTTATGTGGTTGAATGTCATCCCTAACATGATAAAAGTATCAGCAAAACTGTCACATCAATACCAATCTGCCTATATTGCAAATTGTACCTTCTTCCATTTTACATCGGATATTACTTTAGATCAATTAGTCAGCTAATATTCACTGTGACGTTTCATATTGCAAATGGCAGTGATGTTTCAAATATTTGACAGTGATGTTTCAAATGTGTAGGTTTCTCTGTTTTCATATGTGTAGGTTCAACCAATTAATAGCGAAAACCGTGTCAATCAACATGCGAAGGGATAAGAAAACGTGCCACTGACTGAGGTATTGTTTCATTGCATTCCATTGTATTGTGCAGTTATATCTTCACAGGTCGTGGGGAAACCGAACATTTAATAGACATGACCTGCAAAATTTAATTGATTCTGGAATGCCATTCACTTAAAATCTATGAGTTGGGTTTCAAAAATATTGTGCTTTTGGGGTCTGTTGAGTTAACTAAATTGTCAATATGCCTCCTCCACTACCACATGTCAAGTTAGTTTACATCTTTGTTACTTCTCTCCTCCTTTATGGGCTAATTTATTGGATTTCCGATGGTCAATTAATATATGGTTGAAACAATGCTATACTCCGATTATTTTAGTATATTTGATTGGTTGAATGCTAAACTTTGTTTTACAGATAGCAAAAGAAAGGATAGGCTCATAATAGTAAGTACAGTTTTTTGTTTTTTCCCTTTCTCACTCTACTCTATAGTAAGTACACATGTAATCTATATTTTTGGGTTTGTTTATGAGGTTTTTTTCTGTCTTTTATATAAGATAGTTTGATCAACAAGTGTTTTTCACTATTATCATAGTTTTACATTTTTTTTGCGTATGTTATTGACAAAGATTTATTTAAGGTGCTTGCCCATATTGGTCATATGTTGTAACATTTTTCATAGGGTCTATCATCTATATTGATTTACTCAACTTTGTTTGTTTCTAACCAAGGTGAATAAATCCCACATATAGGAAGATGGGATGAGCACGGGAGTGCGCGAATAAATCCACATGTAGGCTCTATGGAAGCAGTTAACTCTATAGCAGGCCCTATAGCATACTAAGAAGTAGCCATTGATTTATTTGATTCGAGTTCAACTTCAATCGTGGTCATTGTCGGTTATTAGCTACTCCATATGCTATTGTTGCAAGTCTGACATCGCTTCTTGAAGCCACTGTTGCCCTCATCCCGCTGCCGCAAAAAAGGTAATCTCTCCCACACATGTTCTCACCTATAATTTTTTTGGAAAAATTAATTTTTTCTTGGTTTTGCCGCTGCAGTTTCAGTTTTGTTGTTTCGATTCTTCATCTTTGGTAGAATATCTCAATAATGCATTTCATGTTTCTCGAGCTCAAGAGGTGGGATGATTTAAATTTTGTTGGCTATGAATTGCATCAGGTATGCAGTAGTAGCAGGTGGGCATTGGGGGGGGGGGGGGGGGGGAGCAACAGGTAGGGGGTGATTGGGGGGGGGGCTGAGTGGTGATGGGCACCAGTAGGTAAGGGGTGATGCCAGGGGCTGAGTGGTGGTGGCTTGGGGTGACAGGTGGGTCGGAGAGGGGGGGGGGGCATCAGCAGGTAAGGGATGATGGGAAGCAAAAGGTTGGGGTGGGGTTGGGGGGGGGGGTGGTGGGAGGGGGGGGGGAGGCAGCAACAGGTGGGGGTGGGGTGGGGGAGGCCGCATCATGTGAAAGCATTGAAGGATAAAATTATTTGCTCAGGTTTGCTCACATCAGATTTCAGTTTATATATTTATTTTTTTAAGATATTTTTTCCATTGAAGCTTTTGTTAGGCGATTTTTTTTATATTGTTGGATTTGTCATTATCCCTTGAGAAGGGTGGATAGTCCAATAAACAAAGGAGACTCTGTCCAATTTTTTAAAACTTTGACACTTTTTTTTTAGACAATGAGAATTAATTTGATGAATATTAACTATTTGAATGTTGTTGGACAATTTATTGTTTGTTAAGCATGGTGAATAGTTTATCAACAAAGGAGATTATGACCAATTTTTATAAATTACTCTTTTTTTGTTAGGAACGATATTTTTACCGTTTTGCAATTATGTACTTCGAAAATTTTTGCCGTTTTGTAATTACGTGCTTTCGAAATTTTCGCCGTGCCTTCAGGCACGGGCATTCCGCTAGTATATATATATATATATATATGCACATATATATGCATATATATGTATATATGAACATTCTGACCCATTAGACACACTAACACATATGGGTAACTCGGACTTGTTATATATAGAAAAATACATGATTTGAACGCGAAAAGGACTCGATACGACATGAACTGAACTATCCATGACTTTTTAACATAATTATATGGATTGAGCAATGTTTGATACTGGCCCGATGTGACTTGGACCTGATACTGCATAAACCATTATCATTCTTCGCCAAAATTCTGTTAACAGGTATGGTTAGTACTCTATCTAATTTTTTTTCTGTGTTTCCCTATATTTGTCTATTAGTTATTGACGTCAACATAATTTTTTGAATGTAAATGATTCATAGTTTAACCATAACTCTTTTATTTTCTGATTTCATGTACTTGAACCTCCCCGTTGTTGGGGAAGGCACATTGACTTTGAGATATTAGAGGGTGATTAAGAAAGAACCAGAGCACTTGAAGGTGTCGATTAGTTATGTAAAGTTTGAAGCATCTTATAGGGAAGAAGAATCTCTTCGTGAAGAGAAGCTGCAATTCCTTGAGTGTGCCAGAAGGATTTTTGATAGTGCAATTAACTACTTCAAAACAACTGCTCCTGATCTGAACGAGGGAAGAACTATGCTACATGAGGAGTGTCTTGCATTCGAGAGAAGTTTTGGAGAACTTGGAGATGTGAATTTAGTTCGAGTGAAGCATCCGATGTTACATGATGATGACATTTCATGTCATCGAAGTGTTGTGTCGTTATTTTTTTTAATTTATTTTTTATTCTATGTTCGTTTTGTACTTGGCGCCCAAGAAGGGTTTATTTGATGTTAAATTAAGTTTAAACAAGTTTTATGTGTACCGGATATTTGGAATCTCAAAAATATAAATGAAATGTTGTCGAATTTTTTAGACTTGTTATCATGATATTTATTTTACTTTCATTATTTCATCATTTTGTAAAAATATAAAGATATTTGTAATAGTTCTTATCACATTTAACAAATTCAATTTCGTAATTGCTAATAGCAGTCATAAATTTGTCACTATTATCAATTTTGTAACTGCTAACAGCAGTCACAAATATAAGACTCGTGACTGCTGACAGCAGTCACGAATCTTATATTTGTGACTGCTGTCAGCAGTTACGAATCTTATATTCGTGACTGCTGTTAGCAGTTACAACTAGCAGTTGTAAATTGGGGTCACTAGTCATAACCCGTAGGGGTTATAAAAATTTGTGACTGCTGCTAGGAGTTATAATTTTTCTTTTGTCAACCCCTAAATTATGACGGTAAATAGCAGTTATAAAGGCCATTTGTGACTGCTAACAGCACTCACAAATCTCCCATTTTGGTGTAGTGAATTGACATAATAGTTTTATAAAGGGAATTTTAGATAGCTAATAATTGATACGTGAGTGTAAAAAAATTAAATTTAAACAAATGGGATTACAGATGAACTTTTAGATATTGAGTGAGAATACCTAGCAAACCTCGTTACTTAGCACTTAATCACCGATGCAGTCATAGATGCCGTCACAGTTGGTCTACAAGCTCTTCCCATTTAATGGATCTGCAACAAAATATGAGAATAAGAATTTAAAATGAGAATAATGGTTTGAACATAACAAATTAAACTAGGTAGAAAATTACGGCGCAAACCACAACCTAATTACGCCTTGAGTTATTGAAAATCACGACGAACATAAACCGTGACTTATTAAATCATCACGGCTAACTTGGGTTGTTGATATGAAAACTTTGTTGGTCTATTGCAACCGTGAATATGAGTACCATGGCTTAATTTGGCCTTGAATACCCATCACCTACGATTAAGGGAGACCGTGAGGAATCGAGTTTCAACGGACATGTATAAAAACTAGAGTTTGGTTTTGTACATTAACTTAGGGTTCATTTTTGACGAAAACTATGGTTTGACTACGGAGTTATGGATTAGACATGTATAAAAACATAAGTATATAGATTACACGTGCACAAATACCTAAATATATAATTTAGACATCTATAAATACACAAGTATATAGGTTAGCCATGTATAAAAACACAAGTATATAGATTTGTAATACATACCTGCTTATTTTATGGGTTATGGAGTTAGGATTTGATTGTGAATTTATGAAGTTAAAGTTTGGGGTGTTAGTAGTAGAGAGAAAAGAATAGATAGATAAAGGGATAAAACTGAAGTATTTTTTAATTTAGGTTTATATAATAGAGTTCAAAATTGTGATGTTAAGTTTTTTGGTGTTAGTGTTCTGTATAATTGATTTTGATGATATTTTAAAATAAATGATATTAATGAGATTATTTTGGAATGAAAATATCACCCTCCTATTAATATTTTTCAACTTTTTATGATAAATGGGTGATTCTAAATGGACCCTAACGTATTTGTGACAACTCAAGTGACTTACTCAACTTAGACCGCGTACAGTGTGAGAACCACTAGATTGAGGGGTATAAAAGGGTCAAAATTTGAACTTTCCTCAGAAGTCAGCACAGAAGACAAAATCTCTCTCCCTCTCACAAATCTCACAGACGTGATGGTGGAAACTCTGGTTTACTCGAGAGTTGCCCAGAAACTCACTTACAATCTTTTCGGGACATGAAATTTCTCTCCATTTCCTCCCCTGTTTACTTACACCTCATCCCTCTCTATATACATGTCTAGTGTATCAACAACTACCATTCATTCTCCCTACCTTCTTTTTTTAAGTTCTGGGTGTTTCCTTAGGTAACTTTACTAAACTCACTTATCTGTTGTTTAGTTGCTGACAAAAATTATGAAAACTCTTTTTTTAGTTGTCATATTTATCTGTCTTAAATGATGCTTTTGATCTCTAAATTCAGGGCAGTTAGCATATTGACCCATTCTGAAGCTTCGTTTGAAAATCTGAAGCTTGTTACATTGAAGATAAGAAAGGTATCTTGGACATAGTTTTTTTTTCTTTTTTTAATATTTTGGCCCCTTGTAATTGAATTTAATTCACATATTATTTTTCATTTGTTGGGGTTTGGCTCCCAAAATAACTTTCAGCAACGCAAAAAGTGTCACAAAGATTTTTACCAAGTATCTTTGGTGACACTTATTTCCGTCGCTAAAAATCATTTTGGGTGACAACCCGCAAGAAGTACAAATAATTATTGAGGGCCAAACCCAAAATAACCCTTTTATTATCACAAATTCATGTATCACAAAAATATAAACAATTCCAGTCGAACTTGAATATAAATAACAACAAATAGAGAAATTCATAATATTGAGAATAATGGGAAAAACTTACATGGAAAATGGGAGGCACGGAAACGCTATTCTAAATTCGTAAGCCTCCCTATGTGCAGGTATTAACGGTCCATTACGGCTCTAAGATACAACCCATATCCGCGTCTCCTCGTATCCACATCTAAAAAAAAGCATCACCAAAACAGTTAAATTGTCAGGGAGAGTATCTTACGGCACACATTTGGTAACAAAAGTGGGGTTGCAAGTCAATGTGCCACAAAATATTACTCCCTCCCTCCCAAATTAAGAGTCCACTATCTCTTTTGGGCTGTCCCAAATTAGTAGTCCACTTTCTTTTTTTAAGGACAGTCAATAAACCAAATTCCTTGATACTGGGCAAGTATTGATCTTGACCATTGATTGAGTATATTTTTAATCTATAAAAAAAGGTTGGGACTCTTAATTTGGGACGGAAGGAGTATATAGTTTTCCATGTTAAAGACTTCTCCCTCGGACAAAACAAACACTGAAGATTCTACAACACGCATTTGTAACCAATAAATCTGGACTTCAGGACTTCTTGGACAATCAGCTGTAATTGTGAGCAAAAGCTCTTCGAAACACAAGTTAATCAGACAACAAAATAAAGGAAGTGCAGAAGAAACCTAACATTGAGATAGATGGAAGGATATACAGACTATTCACCAACCCCCTTAAACACATATGCAAAGACTTTTTTCAATATTATGGAAAAAATTCAAGCGATGTCATTAAGATTTAGAGCATTTTGTTAAATTTGGTGTCTAATAACTTGTGAGAAGTCTTAACTTGCGCTGGAAAAAAGGTCGAAAAGTTGTACAGATTCTAAGAACACTATTTCTTTGCGTTGCTATCTTTTAGAGTATCTCATATTCATGCAAAGTAGTTATTAACTTTCTATTCGTTGTTCTCAAGTACAACGTCATGGATCATCCTTGGATATTATTCATAATTTGAAACCTTAGATTATAACTACTGTCTCTCGTTCAATTTCTTGTATAGACCATGTTTGACATCATTGTTTCCTGGTTGACATGTATGTTGGATTAATTCCAATATTTATTGAGTTTAATTTTTAGTTGTTAATATTTTATTATATTATTTGTGTTTTATTTTAAACATAGTTTGGGTTTTAATTTAGAAAGTAGAAACATGAGCAAATGGGTGTGAAAGATATGGGGAATGCTCAAAATCCCATATTGTCCCACATTGGAAGAATACTACAAAAGGTAGTGGTATATCAACTAAAGGACAACTAAGATTCTTAGTTGACAAGTCAAATAAGAGGCTATGATCCTACGCATCGCGGTGGTGCTTAAGCACCACCAATCGCGACACGCGTAAGCGCGACACGCGGCGCGCGAAAGGGCGATTGGGCGACTTATGGCGCATTGCGCGCTTTGACGCGCACTTGGCACTTGGCACGTGCGCATCGTCGCTTGGAGCGTGAGAGCCTAAAGTTTTGACGAGGTAAAACAGATCAACGGTTGTGATTAAACGATCCGATCAAAGGGTTTAAAATCCAAAACGGCTTGATCTAAACCGTTAGATGAACTCGTAGCGTTTCGTGTAGGGAATGTCCATTCGCTTACGATGGGACGCCTAATCTGAACCGTTAGATCGTAGCTGTTCCAAATAGGCACGATCCAACGGTTGCTGAGTCACTCCATGAAGAGTTGTGACTGTTGAAGAACAGTCACAGAAATGGCTATAAAAAGAGTTCCAGACCTCTGTTTTGGACACCGAAAATTGCTAGTTCTCCTCTCTCCGTCCTCTATACTTTGGCATTATCAAGTTACAAATTCAGAGTGTTCTCGGGTTTGATCAAACAGTACATAGTTTGAATCAAACAACTGTTCATACTGCATTGTATCCTGAAGGCAGGTTCTACAAAACCCATTGTGTACTCGCGGTTCTGGTTCTGTCTCAACCGGATTGGGAGAAATTTTGCCTAAAAGAAAGCGTTCCAAGAACGTGCCTTGCAGAAATTAATTATTATATTTCGTTCTTTCCATAAGAAAACTCCAACAGTTTTAGGCAAAAATTTTATTTTATATTCTTATTACTCCACTCAAATGGAAGGAACTGTGGCACAATCTATCCAAGTCATGACTCAAGACTTAATTCGACTCGACCGTTTTGATGGCGGAAATTTCACCCGTTGGCAAGAGAAAGTTATGTTCTTCCTCACATCACTAAAACTTGCATACATTCTAGATGATAACCTTGAACAAATTCCCGAGCCCACACCCGAAGACACCGAAGGAATAAAGCAAAAACGTGTGAAGAGGAAAGAAGACGAATTTATGTGTCGAGGACACATCCTCAATGCTTTGTCTCAAACTGTTTATAGCGCTCATAGAATGATTCCGACGGCAAAGGAATTATGGAAGGCTTTGGAGATAAAGTATCAAAACGAGGAAGCGAGCAATCGTAAGTTTCTAATTTCAAACTATATGAATTTTAGAATGAATAATGATAAATCTGTCGTTGCACAAGCCCATGAACTCCAACAAATTGTTGGTGACCTTAAAGCCGCTGGTATTAATCTTCAAGATGAATTTCAAGTAGGGGTGATTGCTTCAAAACTTCCATCCTCTTGGAATGGCTTTAAGAAGAAAATTAATCATGATGAAAAGACTTATACTGTGGAATCCCTTCTTCGTCACCTTCGTATTGAAGATGATACTCGTATTCGAGAAAAGAAGGATGAACAAAGTGAGGGTCATTCAAAAGCTAATATGGTTGAGGATAAAAAATCCAAGATTACCAAAGACTCAAAATTTAAAGCAAAGAATATTCTAAATTCAAGAACCAAGGTGCAAATAAGAAAAAGAAGGGAAAATGTTTCTTCTGTGACAAACCGGGCCATTATTCTCGAGAATGTCGTCTTAAAAAGAAGGCATTTAAAGAAAAACAAGGGTCGAAGGAAACCAACAATGTTGAAGATCTTATTGCTACTGTTTGCGAAGCAAATTCAATTGATAATGAAAGTGGATGGTGGCTGGATACCGGCGCAACGGTCCACATATGCAAAGACCGCTCTTCATTCAAAACATATCAAGAAATTGATGGAAAAGAAGTGAAGATGGCAAATAATCTTCGCGCCAATGTAGTTGGAAAAGGCACAGTGGAATTGAAGCTAACTTCTGGAAAGACACTTACTCTAATTGATGTACTTCATGTACCTGATATGTGTAAAAATCTTGTGTCTGGGGACCTTCTCAATAAGAGAGGTTTCAAACTAGTGTATGAGTCTGATAAGTTTGTATTGTCTAAGAATGGCCAATTTATTGGCAAAGGGTACTCTTGTAACGGCATGATTAAAATTAATGTAATCAATGATATTAGTTCTGCTTATATGGTTGAGTCTATTTCTTTATGGCATAGTAGATTAGGTCATGTGAATTATAGAAGTATAAAAAATATGACTAATCTCGGCTTAATCTCGGATTGTAAATTTGATAACCTTTCTAAATGTGAAATTTGTGCTCAATCGAAGATAACTAGAAAGTCTTTCAAATCTGTTGAGAGGAAATCCGAAATGCTTGATCTTATTCATAGTGATGTATGTGATATGAAGAGTAATATGACTCGTGGTGGAAATAAATATTTCTTAACTTTCATTGATGATTACTCTAAGTATGCATATACATATTTACTTAAAAGTAAAGATGAAGTTTTCGAGAAATTCCTAATTTTTAAAGCAGAAGTTGAAACTCAACAAAATCGAAAAATTAAAGTCCTACGATCCGATAGGGGTGGTGAATATTACCCGAGTGAGTTTATACAATTTTGTAATACTCATGGGATAATCCATCAAGTTACGGCGCCATATACGCCACAACAAAATGGAACGGCGGAAAGGAAAAATAGGACTTTAGTTGAAATGATAAATTCAATGTTAATCAGTTCTGGTTTACCTTTGTCGATGTGGGGAGAAGCGGTTTTATCCGCATGTTATATTTTAAATAGAGTTCCATTGAAAAACAAGGATATTACACCATATGAATTATGGTTTAATCGTAAGCCTAATCTTAGACGTCTTAAAGTTTGGGGATGTCTTGCTTATGTAAGAAAACCCGAACCTAAAAGACCTAAACTAGGAAATAGGACTTACAAATGTGCTTTTATTGGATACTCTAGTAACAGTACGACTTATAGATTTTTAAACCTTGAAACTCAAGAAATCATTGAGTCGGTAGATGTGCAATTTTTTGAACATCTAACAAAGTTTAGTACTTTGAATCAAGGTTTAGAAAATAATAATTCGACTGTTGACTCCTCAAATTTAGAAGAAAATTCACAACCTATATCTTCTTCAGAAACAACGAATGACGTTGAACCACGAAGGAGTAAAAGACAAAGAACTGAAAAAACATTTGGGCCTGACTTTGTTATTTATTTAGTTGAAGGGGATTTAAATGAGACTAAGAACAAAACTAAATTTGTTCTTAATGTAGAAGATGAACCGACCACATTTCATGAAGCGGTAACATCTAGGGATGCTGTCTTTTGGAAAGAAGCAATAAATGATGAAATGAACTCAATTTTGTCAAATCAAACTTGGGTTATTTCCGATCTTCCCCCCGGGTCTAAACCTATTGGGTGCAAATGGATATTTAAAAGAAAATTAAATTCGGATGGTTCTATAAATAAATTTAAGGCAAGACTAGTTGCTAAAGGCTATAAGCAAAAATATGGAATTGATTACTTTGATACATATGCTCCTGTTGCTCGAATCACTTCCATTAGGATATTAATATCTCTTGCTTCTATTCACAATTTAGTTATTCATCAAATGGATGTTAAAACTGCATTTTTAAATGGTGATTTAGAAGAAGAGATTTATATGGAACAACCCGAAGGGTTTGTATTGCCTGGCCAAGAAAAGAAAGTGTGTAAATTGGTTAAATCTCTTTATGGCCTTAAACAAGCTCCTATGCAATGGCATGAGAAGTTTAATAATATTGTTATATCCCATGGATATAAAGTTAATGATGCCGACAAATGTATATATAGTAAATTTGAAAATGGTGTTGGTGTTATTATATGCTTATATGTGGATGACATGTTAATATTTGGGTCTAATCTCAAATATGTTGAAGAAACCAAAAGGTTTCTTTCATCAAAATTTGATATGAAAGATCTTGGAGAAGCTGATGTGATTTTAGGAATCAAAATTGTGAGAAAGGATAATTCTTTAGCGTTATCTCAATCTCATTATATAGAAAAAGTTCTTAAAAGATATAATCATTTTGAACTTAAGCCAGCTGCTACACCTGTGGATCCTAGCATCAAATTAATGAAAAATACTGGGCGTGCTATGGACCAACTTAAATATGCTAGTATTATTGGGAGTCTAATGTATGCCATGCATTGCACTAGACCAGACATTGCTTATGCAGTGAGTATATTGTGTAGATTTACAAGTAATCCAGGACAAGAGCACTGGAATGCAATTTCTAGGGTGCTTAGATATCCGAAGAGGACTTTGAATTATGGCTTACATTATGTAGGATATCCATCTGTTTTAGAAGGATATAGTGATTCAAGTTGGAATAATCTTGAATCAAAATCCAAGTCAACTACTGGTTGGATTTTTACGCTAGGAGGAGCAGCTATCTCTTGGGGATCCAAGAAACAAACATGTGTATCAGATTCAACAATGCAATCTGAATTTATAGCCCTAGCAGATGCATGTAAAGAAGCAGAATGACTTAGAAATGTGTTGTATGATATTCCTTTATGGAAAAAGCCATCACCTTCTATTATGATAAGTTGTGATAACCAAGCCACAATTTATAAAGTTTCGAACAAAACTTACAACGGAAAATCTAGACACATTAGTCTAAGACATCAAATTATAAGAAAATTACTCAAGGAAGGAGTAATTACAGTCGACTATATTAAAACGAACAAGAATTTAGCAGATCCTCTGACTAAAGGTCTTGTAAGAGAGATGATATATATCACCTCAAAAGGAATGGGACTAAGGTCTATTAAATAACACAACTATATTTAATGGGAACCCAACTCATATCTTGAAAATATAGATAGAGTTCAATGTGGTACAAACAAGTTAAATTATAGTTATGGAACACTAGGAATTTATACAAAAAGTTCCATTCCTATATGCCTAGTGTTGGTTTTCTGCATGTTAGAGGATGAAGTTCATTTCTTAATAAATCATATAAGTGTGACTCGCAGAATCACTAAAGTTGATTTACCTATTCGAGTGTCGAAAGTGTGGCCGCTTTCTATGAAATCAAGACCGATCCTAAAGCGCTCGTGAAATCAGGATTAGCACAAGGCCATAAAAGTGCATGCTAGAAGAACACTTATAAACTCAGAAATCGGTATGTGTGATAGTTCCGGCTAGTCTCAAAAGGTCCTTGGTTCAAGATACGTTCACCACAGCACCTTGATGAAGCTTTGAATTATTTTCACTATATGGAAGTTCAAGTCCGAAAGACACTTCTCATTTATGTACTAGATTTTAGCGATAATGCCAAAAGTTATTTATTGTCTTTTTTGCTTTGCTCTCTTGTGTATATTGAAATTGGTGGGAGAATGTTGGATTAATTCCAATATTTATTGAGTTTAATTTTTAGTTGTTAATATTTTATTATATTATTTGTGTTTTATTTTAAACATAGTTTGGGTTTTAATTTAGAAAGTGGAAACATGAGCAAATGGGTGTGAAAGATATGGGGAATGCTCAAAATCCCATATTGTCCCACATTGGAAGAATACTACAAAAGGTAGTGGTATATCAACTAAAGGACAACTAAGATTCTTAGTTGACAAGTCAAATAAGAGGCTATGATCCTACGCATCGCGGTGGTGCTTAAGCACCACCAATCGCGACACGCGGCGCGCGAAAGGGCGATTGGGCGACTTAGGGCGCATTGGGCGCTTTGACGCGCACTTGGCACTTCGCACGTGCGCATCGTCGCTTGGAGCGTGGGAGCCTAAAGTTTTGACGAGGTAAAACAGATCAACGGTTGTGATTAAACGATCCGATCAAAGGGTTTAAAATCCGAAACGGCTTGATCTAAACCGTTAGATGAACTCGTAGCGTTTCGTGTAGGGAATGTCCATTCGCTTACGATGGGACGCCTAATCTGAACCGTTAGATCGTAGCTGTTCCAAACAGGCACGATCCAACGGTTGCTGAGCACTCCATGAAGAGTTGTGACTGTTGAAGAACAGTCACAGAAATGGCTATAAAAAGAGTTCCAGACCTCTGTTTTGGACACCGAAAATTGCTAGTTTCTCCTCTCTCCGTCCTCTATACTTTGGCATTATCAAGTTACAAATTCAGAGTGTTCTCGGGTTTGATCAAACAGTACATAGTTTGAATCAAACAACTGTTCATACTGCATTGTATCCTGAAGGCAGGTTCTACAAAACCCATTGTGTACTCGCGGTTCTGGTTCTGTCTCAACCGGATTGGGAGAAATTTTGCCTAAAAGAAAGCGTTCCAAGAACGTGCCTTGCAGAAATTAATTATTATATTTCGTTCTTTCCATAAGAAAACTCCAACAATGTAAACGGAATAGGGTAATTTCCATAAGCAGTGGGAGGTTTTAGGGAGCTGAGATTTTATTAGTACAGGTCTCCTTTTCATGGCCGGCTGTGGCCATGTGCCAAATGGGCAATAGCACAAGGGCCCATTTTAGAGTAAGCACTTATATATGTATATTTTAGGAGTTTAAAAATATTTTATGTATATTAAAAATGTCAATTTTTAAAATCAATTTAATTTTTTCAGGGGCCCTTTTTTAACTACCCAAAAAAAAATTTGTACAAAGAATGATTCAATTACCCAATTTTTTTTATTAATTTGATTTTTTCATCAATGTTTTATTAATATTTTTTAAGTAATTTTAATTAGTGATTTTGCAAATAGAAATGCTAGAAGAACTATTTTTCAATGAGTTTTAAGGTATTTAATATCTTTGTACAATATTTTTTTGGAAAGGCCCAAAGTTGACTTTCGCACAGGGTACTCCCAATCTGAGGACTGGCCCTACTCTTTTTGATTTATATATATAATTTTTTTTGTGGGGTGGGGTAGGATATGGAGAGAGAGAGGAAGTAGTGGGCTGGAGTTCTCATAGGGCCCTTTATTAAGATCAAGATATTTAGCAGCCATAGGGTGCAGATGAGAAATATGAACTTGGTTCTTTCTTTGTCAAATGGGTGATTTGTTTAATTGAGTTGAATATACTATTTATAATATATAGCTCATTATAAATGTACAATATCATTTGGTTAAAGAGGGACAAATAAGTTTGTAAGTAAACTATTCTTTAAGCCATTAAATCTGAATAACCGATATCAGTTTTGCTCAAACGCTATTAAGTAACAATATTTTAAGAACAATCATAACAAAAGTTAATGCAAATTATGACATTGTTTTCATTCCCCACATGTATTGTGTGCACATGGTAGACTAGTTTAATGGAAGGAGAACGTTTACCAAAGCATAGTAAAAGGAGAATATATATTAAGGGCCTGTTTGGTTGTCCCAAAATTATAAATTGGATCATTAATAAATTGCTCCATTTACAAATTGACTCATTAATTGTGTTTGGTTTCATTAATGAAATGATTCATTAATTGTCCCATTTTAGCTCATGTGCAAAATCTGAAATTGGATCATTTCACAAAAAATGTGAAATGAATCCATCTGAAATTGGAGTCACATTAAGTGCATGTCCCCTCTCCCCCTTCCTCTTCCCCTCCCCCTCTCCCTCTCTCTTTCCCTCCCCCTCTCTCTCTTGATTTGTTCTTATATTTTTTTCATAGAACCTTAACATCAATTTCAAATTACCAAACATCGTGTAAAATTGGATTTAACTCATTTCGAATTCACTCATTTATAATTCACAATGAAATAATTTACATAATCAAATAATTTGCGCAACCAAACTGGGCCTAAGAGAATAGGAACATTTTTGGTGAAATGTTACTTAATCTCTTTCTAACATCACTATCAACACTGGTATTTTCAAAGTCTAAACACCCGTCTCAGATTTCTTAGCTTTTGTGGCCTGACGTACATCATACCCAAAGGATTTAGGAAATTGCGTATCTTTATAGAAAATAGATTTTTACAAGCATGAAGTTTCTTTAGGAGAAAAAATGTGAAGGATCTTATGTTGTGTGGTAGCTACTAGCTAGTCTACGTTTTGATGCATTCACTTGTGGTGACGGCGTGCGACCAGAATCCTGGAATCACTTTGCCACGTCACTTTCATTTTCTTTCTTTTCACATGTTTAGATAATTTGAAAACAGTATCACACACCAGATTATTTTCCTTTGATAAGTAGAATTCACTCATGATCTCATTTAAATGAGGGACTTCCATTTTTGAATAATTGAAAATACATTGCATGGAATTCCTTGCTAAATTGTCTATCTAATATTTAAAACAAAGTCAAAAAGCTCTATGTTATATTTGAGAACATCTTAAATTCTAGGAATTCTCATCTCGTTTGTTTTATTTATTTGTTTTTATATAAATCTAGAAGAATGAGTCTGCAATCATTATCAAGCAAGTTGTCTCTCTCACGGTTCCAAAGGAGTCTCTCTATCCAATCATGCTTCCCAGAAATGAGGTCTGCAGAGACTTCCTGCTATTCCCCTGAGGACAATGGTGTAAGCATAAGAATAGATGACACATGTGGTAAAGACAAATTTAATCCATCTATAGCATCCAGCATTGCAATTTTACCACAAATGAGCAAACCATGTTTATCAATCTCCGATAGTCCGAACTCTAGTCATCAGTCACTTCAAACAATTTCAAGTTCAACCACTGTTCTAGAACTAGCAGGAACTGAAGCCAAGGTTGATGCAAAACTAACTATACAAGAATCCGATGGATCCAAAAGTTTTCCACTTGCAGCTGTTCATTTTTCAGGTGCAATTTCTGGTAAGTTCTTACTCCAGTGATTATTTGTAATGTACAATGAATTTTGAATGTAAAAATTCATTTTAAAGGAAAAGTGTCTTTGACATGGTTTTACAGTCATAAGGTCAAATCAAACTTCAAAGAAAAAGGGAAGCATACATGATTGTTTAAGTGAATATTTTAACAATGTTACAACGTATGGAATAGTGACTTAGCCACACATGAACAAACCCAACAATTTAGTGCAAAATTTGGTCATTTCTTTGTGACTTATATTAAGGAGGCAGGGGTGGCCCAAACCTTAAAAAAATTGAAAATAGTAGTAAAATTAATATTTTTTTCTAATATTTATATAGATTTTCACTCTTAAAAAAATCTATATAAACCATAGTCCCCTCATTCATCCGCTATTGATTTAACTCAACGCAACAAGGGCTTTTCCCAATTATTTTGGGTCAGCTACTTGAATCCTATTTATTCAATTTTGATTAGCGCACAATTTTCTCAGTTAAACAACATGATATCAAGTCCTTTTTTTACTGGCCCCAACAAAGTCAGTTTAAGTCTATGTTTGCCCCTTGTGTTACCATAATATTTACTAAATTACTCTTCCGTACAAGGCCACTTCTTGATCGACATTTAATGTGTCCAAACCATCTAAGTGATGATTTTTTGACGTGTCCCCCACGAAGTCAGGACTGATGTTGTGTTATAAAACTTTCCTATAACTTCACAGCTAGTTGGTAGCATGCTACTTTCTTTAATCATATGGATAACATCATCACTAATATCTACATTTATTTGAATGATTGAGCCTAAAGAACAAAAATGATCACTTTTAGGTATCTCTTGATCATCAAGATTCAACACATTCTCATTTGTTCTACTATTACTAAAATTAAACTCTGTATTCGGTTTTAATACTACTTATTTTAATCCCTCTTGTTTTAAGGAGTTCTATCTACTCTTCTAATTTATCATTATTCCCTGCCTTAATTTCACCAACTAGAACAATATCATCTGCAAATAACATATACCGTGTCACTTATATTCGTCTTCAGGTCGCGCATTCCAATAAATTGATGTTGAATTCCCTTAATCTAGTTATATGGATGGGATAATATTCAAGGCACATATAAGAGGTAGAAGTACTACCCTCGCCCTGTCAGAACAAAGTTATGATAAAACCAAAGATGTCTTGCTAGTGCAACTCTTGATTTTCATAGAAAATATACTTTTCCGGCATAAGTTGAAGTTTGCACCTCATCTTGTATTTGTATATGTCTAGTCAATTACTCTATAACAAGAGAAAAAACGATGAGGAATTAGGGCTGTACCTTGATGTAAACCTACAGAGACTACAATGATTGAAAACTCTTTACTTTCTCGTATTGTTGTTCTTACATTAGTCATGAACTCATCAAACATATCCTTAATCATATCATTATATCGACTATTAACTCCTTTTTTTTATCTTGAATCCCACCATATTACATCTTTAAGGTACCCTATTATATGCCTTCTCCGAATATATAAAAACCATATGAAGATCTTTGTTTCTCTCTCTATGCCTTTCCATTAATGTCCTTACTGAATAGATAGATTCTATTGTCAAACTCCCATGACTGATTCTCATATACTATTTTGCAATATCAATTTATGTCTAATCACTTTCTCATCCACCCTTCATGATTATGCTCATATATTCACATTTGATGTTTGGGTGCATAGTCATTCTTCAGCTCGTGAGAACTAACAACAGCTTGTTTCGGAGTTTTAAAAATGGAGAGAAAAGAAGAGAGAACGAGGGAAAGTGTATCCTTTATCTCATTTGAGATTTTAATTATGAGAAAAAGAAATTTTTCTTAATTTCAGTGAAAACTATCTTTCCAAATTGTAAATAAAGGGAGAGAAAATAGAGTTTGAGTTCAATGAATTTATTTAATTCACCTGCTTACCCACAACAAAATTTCAAAATTTCATATCATGTTACAATTGAAGTGTTTGCTCTAAAGGTATAATAGTAGTTTGTTTTCCCTTATTTTTATTCTTAACGTACAAACAAGGAGGAAAGAAAGTAACTCTCTCTTCTCTTCTCTTGTAAATTCACAAACAAAGGAAAGATATTCACTAGTTCAACTTTTCTTTTCTCTTCTCTCCTCTCTTATTAAACCTTTCTCTCCCTCCCCTAAACTCCCAAACATAGTGCAAGTGATAAATTAAGCCTCTTGGTTCAGACCTTATCATCTAAGGCAAGCTTGAGGGCATGGGTTTTGATGCTTGAACATTTGCAGGAGAGATAAGAGAAAATGGACTCAGAACATATGTTCAACTGTATCTTGCGGCCTTCAAAGGTGATTGGGAAGAGGCTAAAGTGTTTTTGGAATCACATCCACAAGCAGTAAGGGCTA
Source organism: Sambucus nigra (assembly GCA_949130495.1). NCBI lineage: Eukaryota > Viridiplantae > Streptophyta > Magnoliopsida > Dipsacales > Adoxaceae > Sambucus > Sambucus nigra. Next base: position 328,640,646 of record OX422222.1, on the reverse strand, counting down.
AGATAACAAGGGCCTCTGAAACTGCTCTTCATATTGCAGCTGGGGCAAGACAGTCTAGGTTTGTTGAAGAGTTGGTGAAATTGATGTCGCCTGATGACCTGGCACTTCAGAACAAGGTGGGAAATACAGCCCTTTGTTTTGCTGCAGCCTCTGGAATGACAAATATTGCTGAAGTGATGGTGAAGGAAAATAAAAAGTTGCCATTAATCCGGGGTAGCAATGGAGCATTACCACTATATATGGCTGCTTTATTGGGTCACAAAGACATGGTTTGGTATCTTTACTCTGTGACTGAAGGAGAAGATGTAACTGCTGAAGACAGAATTCGTTTACTTATTGCCGCTATAACTTCCAATCTATTTGGTTAGCAACTTTCGAACTATGCTTGTTCTAGAGAACATTAATATCGCTCTGTCTTAAAAGTATATACTTCACTCCCTTTGTTCACAACATGCTTTCTCTACTCTACGGTAATTTGACTTTCACCACCACTTTTATTACAAGCTGTGTCACACCCCTGCCTTTTTTTTTCTGTCTTAAATTTGAGATACACATGAAAGCATCATTAGAGTTACAATCTGTCATATGAAGCCTAGAAAAGTAACACTTAGAGAGCTGTATAGTCTCTTTTGTTGTGTATCTCGAAGTTCCAAATAAGTGGGGGCGTAACACAAAAGTGGGGGCGAAAGTTATTACTCATTCTGAACTTCAGTTTTGTTTGTTGCATTATCTTTTGGGACTGATGTTACCACTTCTGAGCATTCCCGTTAATTAAACTTGCCAAATAAAGTAACATTTGTCTAAAAGAACTTTTGGAAATAAAGATCCGGTTTTTCCTTTTTTTGTTGATCAGATGTAGCCTTGGACATAATACAGCATTACCCTGAATTAGCTATAGCTCGGGATGGGAATGGGGACACAGCACTTCATGTTTTGGCTAGAAAGCCTTCAGCATTTTATAGTGGAAGTCGGCTTGGAATCTGGCAGAGGTGCATTTACTCATGTTAGTAACACAACCTCAACTGCTGTCTCTTTTTCTGGAAACTCCCATTATTGCGTCAAGTTTTTGTTTATAAAACCTTTTCAATATCTATTATTAATATAATGCTTCATATTAATATTTTTAACATACTTCTATAATCACGTTCTACTCGTTTTATATCCTCTGTATATAGTTTTATTTCCTCCCCGGTTGCTCATCATTCTGTGGACTGCTTGTCCTATGTAACTTTCTTTTGATACAATAATATAATGCGTTTAGGATCAAAAAACTTATTATTATATTACCACAAAAATCTGGTGATAGGACTAAAAAACTACTTAACTAGATGAATATAGAAGTTTTCACCATCTGCAGGATAACAGTTTAACGCACCTCATATAATTGGTATTGTTTTGCACTTGCATGTTTTATCTTCTGTGTCTGATTTTCGATGAGAAGAAAAAATGGGAAAAGAAGATAAGTACTAAACAGGTATTTAATTTAATCAGGAGAGAATTATTTTCGCGAATTGATATTTTATTCCATTTGAGAATGATATACATGTACACTACTTATATGCTATACAAGGCACCAAAATAGGAACATAATAACTATACAACTAATTTTCCTCATTTACAGGTTGACTACATGGCCGGCGCTGGCTATGTGCCAAACGAGCAATGGCACAGGGTCCATTTTAGAGTATACACCTATATATGTATATTTTAGGGGTTCAAAAGTATTTTATGTATATTAAAAATGTAAAATTTTGAAATAAGTTTAATTTTTTAGGGGCGCATTTTTTTAACTACCCAAAAACAATTTGTATAAAGAATGATTCAACTACCCAATAATCTCACCCAACTAAAATGTCCCCCCAATTTTTTAGTGGCCCATTTTAGGTATTTAAAATCTTTGTACAATATTTTTTTAGATAGGCCCTAAATTGATTTTCGCACAGGGCACTCTCAATCTTAGGACTGGCCACGGTTGACTAGGCCTATATTTAAACATAAAATACAGCTAGGCAATCCCTAGAGATCAGCAATAAATCTCAGCCGAATATTCTCCTTTCTAACACTCCCCTCAAGCTGGTTTGAAGATATCTTCCATTGCCAGCTTGCCTGTCAGTCTCTCAAATTTTTTCTTGGATAGTCCCTTTGTAAGAACATCTGCAATCTGTTCACCAGTTGGTATATAGGTCATACAAATCTGCCCGTTCTCTATTGTCTCCGTGATGAAGTGCTTGTCTACCTCAACATGCTGGGTTCTGTCATGAAGAATAGGATTATGTGCTATTGAGATTGTTGAATTGTTATCACAGCATGCCTTTATCGGAGAGGGACTTCTTGACACCTTCAGTTCATCTAAGATTCTCTTAACCCACATCTCACAAATTCTGAGGGAAATTGATCTAAACTCGGCTTCAGCACTGCTTCTTGCCACCACATTTTTCTTTTTAGTATGCCAAGTAACAAGGTTTCCTCCAACAAAAGTAAGCCAGAGGTTGACCTTCTATTGGTTATACTCCCATTCCAGTCTGCATCTGTATATACTTCAATTTGTAGGTTACCGTACCTTCCCTGGTGATCCCTTTAAGTTCCTTAGGATTCTGTACACTGCCTCGAAGTGTCCTGGACCTGGTGAGTGCATAAATTGACTTACCATACTCACTTCAAAACCTATATCTGGGAGGGTATGCAACAGGTAAATCAGTCTACCAACCGGCCTCTGAAATTGTTTCCTGTTCTTCACATCTTTGGGTTTAGCAGATTTGAGCTTCAAATTGGGTTCAATTGGTGTCTCTGTTGCCTTGCAACCGAGTAGACCTATGTCTCCAAGAAGATCCAGCACATATTTTCGTTGAGAAATAAAGATGCCCTTTTTTGACCTGGCAAACTCCATTCTAAGAAAATACTTTAAGGCTCCCAAGTCTTTGATCTCAAAGTCATCAGTACTCGAGTCTTTTGAGCCCACCAAGATCATCACTTGTCAATATTATATCATCAACATAAACAATCAAAATAGCAATCTTTCCTTCTTTTGTGTGCTTATAGAACATAGTGTGATCTACCTGGCTTTGTGCATATCTGGGGCCCTTTACAGCCTTCCCAAATTGCTCATACAGGGATTTTCTTAGTCTACACACTTTTCCTTTATCAAGACGTTCTTTAAACCCCGGTGGTAGGCTGATAAAGACTTCTTCCAAATCCCCGTTTAAGAATGCATTTCTTACATTTAACTAATATAAGGGCCAGTCAAGACTAACGACTAAGGACAGTAAGACACGGATCTAATTAATCTTTGCGACTGGAGCAAAAGTCTCCTGATAATCAGCACCTAAACGCGCCTTGTACCTTTCTACACTTCCATCAGCTCTACACTTAAACGTAAACACCCATTTGCATCCTACTGTTTTCTTCTCCCTCGGTAAGTTAACTATCTCCCAGGTCCCATTCTTTTTCAGGGCGTTCATCTCTTCCAAAACTGCTAATTTCAAATCCGGAATATCTAAGACTTCTTGAATGATTCTCGGGGTAAATAGGTGGGAGATTTTTGAGGTAAAAGCTTTATGAGTCTTAGAAGGCCTATGGTAAGACAAATATTTATCAATAGGATGTTTTGTACAGGTTCAGACTCCCTTTCTAAATGCTATAGGTACATCAAGATCGAAAGCAATAGGGGTTGAATTTGACAAAGAAGGATTAGAGTTACCTGGAGTAGTAGATGGACCATCGCTCGAAGACCGTGGTTGGTTTTGTGCTAGAGTTGTTGGCAAGTCTTTATTTTTTTGATGAGTACCCCTTATAGTGTAAACATGGAGCTCTGAGGTAGGATTAATGTGATCCTGTCTTAGTATTTCTCCCCCTGTTTGCAAGACATCTAAGTTTGGCAATGGTAGGCTAGTATATCCCATTCTTCATTATTGTGACTACCAATTTCTTGATCAATCACAGGTACGAGTACGGGAAAGAAGGTATTAGGCAAAGGAATAACTGTCTCCCAAAACTGAGCTTCATTATGCTCTATCTCCCCCCTGAAGACAGTTTGGTCCAAAGTAAAGTTGTCCTTCAACAAACGAGCCATCCATACTCACAAAAGTTTTTTTTTATTTTAGGATTATAACACTTATATCTCCTTTTATTTGGCGCATAACCGATAAACACACATTTTTCTGCACTAGGATTAAATTTGGATCAAAGCCTACTAGGTATGTGAACAAACACAGTGCACCCAAAAATTTTCAAGGGTAAATCAGAGAAAAGTCGACATTAATTTTTCAAACACTCTAAAGGTGTAATATATTTTAAAACACGAGTAGGCATTCTATTTATCAAATAAGATGTCATCAAAATAGTATCTCTCCATAGATATTTTGGTATATGCATTGAGAACATAATGGCACGCGTAACTTCAAGTCAATGTTTTAAAAGGCGCGAGGCGTAGTTGAGGCGAGGCCTAAGCCCCCAGGCGGACCGAGGTGCAAGCCTCAACTTTTTTCCACAAAAATCACTAAAAATAATATAAAAATAATAATTAAACGATGAACAAAATATGTATCACATCTATCATGAAAACAAACGATATAAACTCAATACGACAATACAATACAAATAATAACACCATCATTTGGGGGCCATGTCTTTTTCACCTCATTAACAATTTCATTTGCAGTCTCCTCTTCCTTTTTCAAGATCCACGGGCTAAGTTCATGTGGTGTAGGAGGCTTGAAACCACGACCAAAATTTTAAATTGTCCGACACATATTCACAAAAGAAGGACTACTTGCTACATTGAAAGGAATACCATTTTCAAAAAGGAATCTTCCAACATCTAAACCCGTTTGATTGCGAAGATTTTTTTTGTGTCCCTTGTCTATGGTAGTTGCTTCACTATCATCGTCAGCATTGACAACAAAATGGTCCATTGGTCCTCGAGCTACTCTCGTAGAACCACTCCCCGTGTTTAACCCTCCAAACGATTGATTATAGTAAGAGCCATTATTAATCCTTTTCTCATCTTCTCTCTTTTTGTTTGCCTATCATTAACACCTCTCATCAAATAATCTTTCATCTCTTGGATAACCTCAGGAGCTTCACACATTTAACCACAATTTGTTTTATACCCACAAGATGGTCCTTTATTCGCTTAACCCCACCTTTAATAATTTTTCCGCAAAAGTCACATTCTATATATTTGTAACCCTTATCCGGCAATTCCTCCTCCTTCCCATTTTTCCAAGCTAGATCCTTCCTATTTGACATAGTGACAACTCACTACAATAATGCAAATTTTGTGTTAGCAAAAAAGTCATATATATCTATATATATAGCAGAAAAAAAAAAAAAAAAAGATACATTGGCATAGATAATATAAAGGAGACATGGAAATTACCTTCGGTTTAACGTAAAAGAGGTGATCGGAGGTCGGTTTTGTGTTGGAAAAGACAATCGGAGGTTTTATGTTAGAGAGACGATCGGAGGTCTTTGAGCAGCAAACTACACGTGATTTTTTTTTTCAACCTTTGACCACTTTTACCCTTAATGAGGAGAAAAAAAAGAGGTGTAAGCCTCAACAGCCTCAAGGCATAAGCCCCAGTCACAAAAGCTGCAAGCCTCAGATAATACCCTAGAGGTGTAAGCCTCCGTCCGGCCAATTAGCACCTCGGCTTGAGGCGCGCCTCATTTCGCCTTTTAAAACATTGCTTCAAGTAAATATCTTTATATTCTCTCGGAAATACCATTTGTTGAGGGGTATCACTACGAGTAGATTGATGTTGAATCCCTTTTTCCGTTAAAAAAATTCCCATAACTCGGTTGAAATACTCAGTTGCATTATCAGAGTGAAGTATTCTTATTTTTGTTCGAAATTGGTTTTTAACCGTATTATAAAAAATTTTGAACAAATTTTCAACTTCAGATTTATCATTCATCAAATATACCCAACATAGCCGAGTGTGATCACCTATGAAAGTAACAAACCATTTTTTACCAGAAGATGTGGTAATTTGGAAGGACCCCAAACGTCACCATGAATAAAGCAAAATGGTTTTGAGGCACAATATGGTTTTGAACTGTAAGTAGTACGATGGCTCTTTGAGAAATAATAACTTTCACATTGAAAAGATGAACAATCCATATTTTTAAATAGAACAGGATAGAGATAATTCAAAAAAGAAAAACTAGGATGCCGTGGTCTAAGATGCCAAATCATTATCTGTTCATGGACAGAGAGAGAACTAATACTAGTACTAAATCCTTGAGCTTGTTTATTACGGAGGAAGTTGTCATCAAAATAATAGAGACCATCCCACCTTCTAGCATTTCCAATCATCATCGCCGTGCTCAGATCTTGAAACTCAGTGAGAATAAAAAAAGATGATACGGAAATTAGAATCTTTAGAGAGTTGACTCACAGATCAAAGATTACAGGCAAGATTAGGGACATGAAGGACAGATTTAAAGTGATTTTTCCAGAAATTTTGATAGAACCTTTTCCTGCAATAGAAGAAAATTTTCCATTAGCAATTCTAATATTTTTATCACCAGGCTAATAAGAATGAAATACATGAGAGAGATTTGTCATGTGATCAGAAGCACCCCGATTAATGATCCAAAGTGTAGGACTTGAATGACAAGTGAAAGCACTAGAGTTGCTACCTGTTTGAGCCAGAGAAACACGAGGAGTACCAGACTGTTGATTCGATTGTAGTAGCTTCAGAAGATTATCCATCTTCTCTTTACTGAAGGGACCAACATCAGCCTCATTTGCACAAGCAGATCGGTCTTCAGGCTTGCTTCCAGTTGGCGAGTTTGCCATGAATCTTCTAGCATGTCTCAGGTGTATGGCGGGGTTTGTTGCAGAAATCGCACCATATCCGAGGCTTGTCCTCTCCTCTGCACTCGCTATTGAAAGTTCTGCTCGCATTTGCATCAACAACGACGAGGGCAGAATTTTCAATCGGTGTCCCAGACCCCTTTTCCGAGATTAACACTACGTTGTCTTTCCTCCCTCCCTCTGAACTTCCGCAAATACCTCTCAAAGTGAAGGAAGAGAACCAAGACCAATGATCCTTCCCCTTCATCAAATTCTACATTCAGGCCAGCGAGAAATTTGTAGATGCGATCGTTTTCCACTGTCTTCTTATGGTGATTGCAATCATCCGGAGATTTCCATGTATAATCATTGAAAATATCCAGATTCTGCCAGTCTTTTCAAAATATTGAAGTATTTTGTGACGTCGTCTCCCCCTTGTCGAATTTCTCCAAGCTGTAGTTGCAGTTCGTACACTTCGGATTGATTTCCGAGGTCAGAATACATCTGGTGAATACTATCCCAGAGTACCTTGGCAGTTGTGTAGCACATATAGTTAGAGGCGATGTCTTCATCCATGGAATTAACAATCCAGGCCATAACCATGGAATTTTCTACATCCCAAGTGACATAAGTCGTATCCTTCAAATCAGGCGCCTTTGTATCACCAGTCAGGTACCCAATCTTTCCTCTCCCTTGAATATACATACTGATTGCGACCAGCACAGAAAGTTGTCTACAGTAAGGCGTACAGAAGTTATCTGAAGAGAGTGCGAACCAGAATTGGGACCACGGTTTTCAGTAAGCTTTGTAGAGACTTCAGTCATCGTGAGAGGCTAGGGTTTCTATTTGGGAAGGGAAAAGAATGTGGAACCAAGGACTATGTCCTGGTACTTTTTTTCTGAATGCTGAAAGGAGTCAGAAATAAAGTTCCTGCCCTGATACCATCTAAACAACAAGGAATTATGAGAAAATTATTCCATTTGAGAATATATGCAAGTACACTACTTATATGCTATACAAGGCACCAAAATAGGAACATAATAACTATACAACTAATTTTCCTAAATTACAGGGTTGGCTAGGCCTATCTTTAAACATAAAATACATGTATGCAATAACTAGATATCAACCATAAATCTCAATTGAATATTCTCCTTTCCAACAAATTTAAGTACCATGGCTGGGGTATTGGTGTTTCTATCCTACTTGTTGACTGTGAGTTTGGAATTCTGGTGATGTTTTGGTTAGACTTCACATATGATGTAACAATCTATTTTCTCATCAATAGATCATGGATGAAGTGACTTATATTTTGCCCCGCATCAATATGGATGAATTAAGGGCATCTCAACCAAAGCCTCATCAATATGGATGTTTTGAGTTATATACTAGTGTAGAAGGCTTGAAAATAGCAATACCGGTCAAGCTTCAAGAGTTTAACGTAACACCCTCGCACGTGCAACCTCAGCTTGAACGTGGAGTGAAATAGAGATATAAATGATGTGAGACTTAGACCTTTGAGACTCCCAATACCTAGCTCTAATATTATGGTAACTTTGTGGGAAAAAAAGTAGATATAAAGAAGTTGCTAATATATTACAGTACACATGCTACAAATTATATAAAAGATATAAAAATAGCCAACCTCTAAGTACTATGTTCAGGATTTAATCCCACATCGAGAAGCTAAACCTTAGCATCAAAGTATAGAAGCACGGGGGGGGGGGGGGGGGGGGGGGGGGGCTCCACACACGAGCAATTGGTTTTGAGCTGAATTATGTAAAGTTGATGTGGTATTAAAACACACTATTTTATAATTCGGAACCAAAAGTAAATTTGTTGGTAGATTTGGGATCACATAAAAACTTAATTCAGAGAATTGGCCAAACCAGGTCATTTCTCAAGAACAATAGCTAAAGACCCAATGGCCCAAATACTATACATCACCTAATATCATTTGTATACATATTTGGCCCAGGCCACCCCAATGGGAGGGACTTGTTGAGAAAATAAAATCCACGTTGGGAAATTAAAGCCTTGGAGCATATAAGATCTTGGGCTCCTTCACCCATTGCTTATTTCTTTTCGATTGGATGATCCAAAGTTGTTAAGTTACCAATTCACCTAAATTCACTTTTAAGCCGTTAAGTTATGACCAAGGTTCTAAAAAAAGGGGGCGTGACCGAGGCTAAGCCTTAAACCTTAGAAGCCTAGGCGGGCCTTAGGCATAAAAAGGCGTTTAGGCCTTTTTTAATATATTTTAATTTTTTTAACCATAACAAGGCTATTAAAAATACTAAAATTGTACATACCTTCAAAATATGTCTAAATATGTGCAAATTAAAATACTATTGGTTTGTTTTGGACGAGATATTGGTTTGGTTTGGAAAAAAGTCTTTAAAAGGAGATATCGTTTCACTAAAGCATTTTTGTTTTAAAAAAAAGTGCGCTTTAAGGCTTTTACCAAGAATAAGGTGTAAAAGGCGGGGAGTTTCTCCCAAGCCTAGGCGCGCGCCATTTAGAACACTGGTTGTGACAGAGCAATGTATATCATCAACCTAACACCCTCCTTCATGTGTGGCCGATACCCATACATGAAGAGTTGATGAAAATGAGAACAAAAAATGTGAGATGCTAGTAAAAAAAATTTGAACTTTGTAGAAACCGGATATCTAATAACATAATTTCCACACCGTGGAGATATTTTTCAACCATATTTCATCATAAAAATTCAACCATCTACCCATCCGAAGAGGAGATTAGTAAACCCATTAATCTAAGGAAGTCTATTTTAGAGACTACCTGTCTATATCTGTATAGTTGTATACACTTTTATCATTAATTTTTATTTTAGGAAATCATTTAATAATGTATAAAAATTGTGTAGAGAGGTTTAAGAAACAGAAAAAACACTATTATAAACTCTTCTTAAAAACATTCAAAGTTAAACCTCTCGATAACATGATTAAACGGGTTTACTTTCAAGTTATTTAAAATAGTGATAATAAGAAATGTGATGCATCATGTCGGTTAATGATTGCCTGGTCGACTCTTTTTTTTTTGCAACTTTGAAATGTTAGCATGAAGCCCATATACATTTCAGCACATCCTCAATTCTTAAGAATCCATTCTAACTTTGAGTAAATGTTAGTATTATATGCTAAACTTGAAACTATTATTTCATTTCTTAGACAAGCTTTTTGTATTTCACATTGAACCTTAATGTTGCATAATCAACCTTAAATGATATTCAAATTTTCTCACTCATGCAGGTCTTCATATTGAGCTGCCAAACATCTCTCTTTCTTCTTACACTACCCATGGCAAACTGGCCCCCTCAATCTTGCACGGTTCTCTCTCCCTCCCTCTCTCTCTCTCTCTCTCTCTCTCTCTCTCTCTCTCTCTATATATATATATATATATATATATATATATATATATATATATATATATATATATATATATATATATATTACAAATAGGTATCTATATCCTCTCCATTTTTACAATGATCACAAAATAATACGAGCTTATTGTAGTCACTTTCTATTGCTTATGGCATTGATGTTTTGCATCGATATTGTTAATTCAATTATTTCTTTCATGTTTCAATGTGAACCATGCATTGGGCAATAATATTTGAATTCCTTAAGTAGCAAAAAATTAGCAATTAAAATAACAAAACAAATATTATATAACTATGACATAAACTACACGTCAAAAGGCTCCTACAAATATCTAAACACACTTTAGAGAGAGAAATACTCTCGTCTATTTCAAAACTCACGTCTTCCCCAAATGAGATTTACAAGTGGATATTTAAAGGGGATGAGTAGTTTAGGCTCCAAGCTAAGGCACTAATTACAAAAATGCCATTACTACTCCTTACCTTTAAATACTAAAGCAAAACAAATGAAAATACAAATAATAAAATAAAAGAAAAGAAAATACAAAAGAAAATAAAATGACTAATAAAACCCTAAAATAGCGCCCATTTCCATCACTCTCCCCGGCGTCGAAAAGATCGTCCTCGAGCCTATGAGATGAATGGTAAGAAAGCAAGGCAATCATCAAAGATCTCCGCAAAACGCCCCTTGTACCGGCTTGTAAGAAATCCAGGAGAATATGAACACAATCCAAACATGGCCGACCAACAAAATCGAGACCCAAGATTCCCGTGATGAACCTCCTTAATGCTACGCCACGAAAAATTTCATCCGAGCGCATATCAAAAGCTATCATAAATGGGTCCACATACCCACCACCTATCACATCACCCAAGATCACCACCTCATCCCCGGGAGAGATAAACATCGATCCAACCTCATCAAAATCGTCATCCCTATGCCCAAAGATTGGGAAAAAGTCGCTCAAATCAAATGTTTCCGACTCGCGAAAGTGCGTGCGAGTCACCCAAACATCCTCGACAAAAATGTCAAAAAAATTTCCAATATAAAACTTAATTTCGTCGTTTTTTCTTCTTGCAATCAACTGGTTTGGGAGGGGAGTTTTTATCGTTGATTTGACCCGATTGGAGGATTGAGGGAGGAAGAATGATTGGGTGAAGCAACCAATCATGGACTAGTAGCCGACAATCTTGAATTGAGCCTCGGGGGTGAATCGGGGCACAAACGTAATTTTTTTGATGTTTGGGGTTTGAAGAATGGGTGATGGGTTGGGGGATTCAGGTTGATGGTGGAGGAATTTTGTAGGGTTGGAGGCTAGGGTTTGTAAATTGTGGATTGGATTGTAAAATGGTAGGTGAAACCCTAGAAGTGGGTTGTCTTGGATCTTGAATGGAGGGTTTATGGAATGGATTTAGGTTTGGGGGGAAATTAGGGTTCAAGATTTGGCATTTCGGGGTGGTGGGTTTGGTGCAGAGGGTGGGGTAGGGCAAGGGTTGTGGGTAGGGATTCCTAGGGTTAGGGTTAGGTTTTTGGAAATAAGTATAGATTTGTTGTTGTGATCATACCCACTCTCCCGTTCGTTTTTGAATCTTCTCGTATAGTTGTTCGGATCTTCTTGGAGGCATTGATTGTAGAGTACGATTTTGATAAGAAAAATACACGGATACACCAACACCAATGTGGAGCGACACCCGCTCTGACCCGCTCTGATACCAATTTGATGTAAACTACATGTCAAAAAACTCTTACAAATATCTAAACACACACTTTAGAGAGCGAAATACTCTTGTCTATTTCAAAATTCAAGTCTTCCCCAAATGAGACTTACAAGTGGATATTTAAAGGGGAGGAGTAGTTTAGGCTCCAAGTTAAGGCACAAATTTCAAAGATGCCATTACTACTCCTTTAAATACTAAAGCAAAACAAATGAAAATACAAATAATAAAATAAAATAAAATAAAATGACTGATAAAACCCTAAAATAGCGACCATTTCCATCAAATTAATTATATAACTATTTTAATGGTAGTTATAAAGGCATCCAAATTTTTTCTCCCCAAACCCAAAGTACTGTTTTGTAAACATATTGTACGCTCATTTTTATGCAATGTGTGGTGCTACAAAAAAATTTTGGGTGCCTTTAGCAGTATGATATTTTAACTTTGTTAAGACTGGAACCGTCGTTTAGTCACAAAGAAGAGAGAGAGAAACCCCCGCTGGATATCTGCCGGTTATGACATGCCCAATACTTCTTAAATAACAACTATGACCAACAGACTGACAATATATGACATTCTTTCATCAATTTGCAAAATTAAATAAAATAAGATTATCACAAGTAAATATAATACAATTAAAGATTTACTCATTGATTACGCCTACATAGATGAATAGTCATCACAATGAGATGTATAGAATATAATTCTATTTCCTAGTTTTTTAGATTTCTTCGTGTCCGTGTCCATTTGTATGTCTGTGTAGTATTTATGTTTAGTGTACGCCTCCATGCTTCATAGTTAGTCTTGAAGTGAAATATTGTTATGATTGAGCCAAAACTAACTTCCAGCTCCTTGAAGGATTAGGAGAAATAATTTTTATCAACGCTTTAAAAGGATTAGAATAGCTGCTATGTGTCCAACCACTTCTAGGTTTTGAAGAGATTTTCCTATAAAGGTTGTCCATGTGTGGAAAAACATATTTGCGTGAATGTTTTTGCTTCCCTTATTATTTAGGCTTGCAAAGCAGTGTCGAAAGGTATTGGGGGACTACTTATTTCTATTTGAAAGGCATTCTGATTATACTTTGTTTTCTTGCACGACTTCCATCGCAATCTTCTTTGCTTAAAGACAAAAAAATGATTCACTTGTCCAATTATACATAGGGACCTTAGGACCAAAACATTCCACCTTCAGGATTTGGTGTTGGGAAGATTAACTTATGCAGAGTTCTTAAAAATGAACTTATTCTTCATCGAAAGGCTGTTCATTTGATGAACTTTGCCAAGTCAAACTCTTCTTGATGCGGGACAATTTCTGATTGCTTTTCTAATGCCTTTAATACGGCTTTCTTGCAGTTATTCCCCTCTTGAGTGTACTACTTTGGAAAGTCCCCAAATTTTTAGGTATGCAACTTGACTGCAGTTTCCCATGCTTCATAAACTTAGTTTGACTTGATAGCTCCTGCAGTTCCAGGTTTCAAGGCAATCCATGACAAAAAGTTGATGCACATCCAAGCTCTGGAGCTCGTTAAGAGACTTTGGGATCAGATTCTTTTACTAGATGACTCAAAGATTGGAGAGTTGATCAGGTCCCCTTCTCGATTACTGTTTACTGCTGCAGAGCTGGGAATTGTGGAGTTCATAATTGTGCTTATTCGATCATATCCTGATCTTATTTGGAAAGTTGATGATAGAAGTCGCAGTATATTTCATATTGCGGTGGCTCATCGCCAGGAAAAAGTCTTTAACCTCATATACGAGATAGGTGCTATCAAGGATTTGATTGCAGCTTATAAAGATGACAGCAACAATAACATGTTGCATTTGGCTGGAAATTTAGCACCATCAATTCGACTGAAAGTTGATTCTGGGGCAGCTTTGCAATTAAGACGAGAGCTGCAATGGTTCAAGGTCTATTTCATCTCTTGCCACTGTAGTGTTAAATTTCGCATATATGTCGATGTCTATGTGCATGTGTGTGTGTGTGTGTGTGTGTATTTAAGTGAGAGAAGAGGGTGGTGGTTACTTTCAGTCTACACTTAAGTTGTCTATAGTTCCCTCAACTCCATATCATTCAAACCTACTCACTTTTATATATTAATATAATAACATTGAAAACCCTTTATTTACCAAAAGTATAATAAAGATGTCCAAAACAGAAACTACCCATCAGAAAAAAAATTATTTTGTAATGATATAGTCTTTGAACAAACCATACGTATGACCCACTTATTTTAATATATATGTATGTAAAAAATTTCTGATAGTTGTATATTGTAATATTATATATTCTTTTCTAATGGTTCACTAGCATCAAGTGTGCCTCAATGTATAGTATGAAGAAAGAAAATGAAGAGAAAAAAGCATACCTAAAGTTGCAGTTTATTCTTTCCCGTTCTTTTATGTTCTTGTGTTTTTAGAGGTATTATAGATAAAAAATAATATATCTCTGTTAGACAATTGTTCAAGGGAACAAAAGAAAAGGTAACCAAGGAGGAGGCTCTTCACAATTATCCAATTTTATGTTTTTATTTCTAATTTTGAATCTTTTGCTATACCCAAATGTTCTATTCTTTTTTCCTTGTTGGTCTTATATTTCAGTGTTCTTGTGATTGTAGGAAGTAGAAAAGATTGTCCAACCTCTATACACAGAAATGAGAGACGCCGAGGGAAGGACGCCTCAGGTTGTATTCACAGAGAAGCACAAGGTGTTAGTACGGGAAGGGGAGAAATGGATGAAGGGCACTGCATCCTCATGTATGGTTGTCGCCACCCTTATTGCCACCGTGATGTTTGCTGCTGCTTTCACCGTTCCAGGTGGCAATAAGGAGCAAACGGGCACTCCTATTTTTATAGAAAAAAGGTCCTTCATGGTTTTTGCCATTTCAGATGCTCTAGCATTATTCTCATCCGCCACTTCAATACTGATGTTTTTGTCTATTCTCACCTCACGCTACGCAGAAGAGGATTTCTTTGACTCGTTGCCTAATAGGCTAATAATAGGTCTTGTGACCCTCTTCATCTCAATTTCCACCATGATGATAGCTTTCTGTGCCACCCTTTTCATTGTTCTTGGCCACGGATTCAAAAGCTTTGCTATCCCCATGGCTTTGGTTGCAAGTGTTCCTGTCACTTTGTTTGCTTTCTTACAGTTTCCACTTTTTGTTGACATGATCAGTCATACATATACGTCTAGAACCCTCTTCCGTCAAAGAAGTCATTTATTGTACTAGATAACTGCAGAAGATTTTTGAGATCAGATGACCACTCAAACATTCATTTGGACCTTCACATTGTAACTTATGCAAGGTGGGATTTATCTTGTGAAAATAACAGGAACTTTTACAATAGTTGTTTTAGTTTTTTGGGGGTTTAATCCCATTTTTAATGTTTTGTCAGGATCCCCTCCCATGTATTTTGTACATTGTATTAAGTCTCATAACCACTCAAATCGCCCACAACCGCCTTGTAATCACGTCTCTTCCTTTCGGTAGAGAAGGACGCTTGTCTCCCTTTTTAATTTTTTTGCCCCTGTACCGTGTAGTTTTTCGTTAGCACCACTAAAGATCGATATGGGGTGGGATCGAAACCCTTCCAGGCAGCTGTAAAATGGGGAAGGCTACCCCTAGTTGTGTAGCCATATTCTTTACTTAGTAATAATATTCTTTACTTAGTAATAATATTCTTTTAACTCATCTATATTCTTTTTAAATGTATGTATTGCATCTGCATGACTAAATCAAGATCTTTTCTTAAGGGACATATACCAAATAGTCCCTCGAACATTTTTTAATACCCATTTAGTCCAAACTTTTTTATTTTGCCTCAAAAAGTCCTTTGCCACATATTTTGAAGAGGGAGTGCCACTGGCGCGGACCTCTAAAAATAAGAGGATATTGAGTGCTTGAGGGACTAAATGGGTTAAATTAAAAATATGTGTCCTTTTTAAAAAATATATATTTATAGTAGGGACTATTTAATAATTGACCCTTTTCTTAAATCATTTTATATAATCTACATTTCAATTTTGCTTTATCGTTATATAGTTTGAGAGATATATCTTTCTATGTTCATATTAGTAAGGACTCTCAAACTTAATTATTTTCCCCAATTTAAAACTAGATATCTTATTCAGACATTTCATCTGATGTGAATATGTAAATTGAGTTTAAAATACACATTTGTTTTAGGGATCTTTTTACTTGAATACCACCGCAATTACCCCCTTTGAGTTTAGTACCTTTTATTATTTGATTTTGAGTTTGATACCTATTTCGTTAATAAATTGTTATACTTATGGTCACGTGTAGGCACATGATGTGTGAAAAAAGAAAATAACTAATAAATTAGGAAAATAAGAAAAAATAATATATAAATGTTAAAAACCGAAAAAGTAAAAAAATAAACACTATGTGACACCCCGCCTAATTAAATATCGGGTGATCAGTCCTTTATTAAATTAACTCAGAATATCCACTTGGTTCATTCTCAGCCTCACTATCGAAAAAAAATTCTTTATTAATTCACCTAATAAATAATTAAGCTAGTGTCAAAACTTTTCCATTTTTAATTTAATTAAAACCATTCCACAATACGAAATATTAATTAGCACATCACATCACCACAAAACTAAATATAACAAGAATAAATGTGACTGGAATAACTCTCCAGTTAAAATATATCATTACCACAAAATAAAATTGATATCCACAGTACTGACATAAATAATTACAACCCCTAAAATCCTGGGCAACATGCCCTAAATAAAAATAAATGCTACAGATTTATAAATCAATGGATTGGAAGCGTCTAAATAAAGTCTGCATCCCCAGTAGTAGTTATAATCCGTCGAGACATCCACATTCTATGCCGGCATCCCTGATTCTAGGCACCTGATGTACAAGGTACAATAGCGAAGAGAATATGCAAGGAAACGTGTCAGAGCCCGATTATAAAAGATTTTTAAAATAACAAGTGCTTAACAAGTGCAATTAAGCAATTATTATGTACATGTCAACTTCCCGGGCTCTCGCTTGAGAATTCTCACATCTCATCTAGAGTGCACACCTAACATACCTTATCATCTCCCAAATTAAGGTTTTCAATTATTATTCTATCCCATATCATTTCTCCGTATTTTTCACATAATACGTATGATAATTAAGCATATTCATTTCTCTTTAATATGAACTAGGCTTTCACAACTTTAAAATTTAAGTATTCACTTACTTAATTCAATCAGATCTCATTATTCATTTTTATCTACGATTTCACACAGTAGATTACATCACAGTATAAATTTTAATCTACAATTCTTGCACAGTAGATTACATCGCAGTATATATATTCATCACATTATTATATATACAAATAAAGCACTTTCCAGACACAGCTGCAGTGCATGCATACTCTGCTATCATGTCTTGATACATCTATCGCTGTGTAAAGGACTATTAGTTCGGTATCTCTCACTAATCATAAATAACATAATACACATATTAGAGGCGAGCATACTCCCCACCCAAATGGGTCACGCACATACCTACGTTCCTATTCAATCGTCGAAACTATCATTCACACCAATGGAACGTGTCCAAGGTCCTATGCTCAGGGTACGAATCTAAAATCCCCTCAAATGGGCTCATCAGGATAAGATCGTCCACAATACGAAACCTCCACCCCGATAGCAAGTAGCGTAGGTATGTCATACGCATAATAAATAATAATATAGGTATTCACTCCACATATATATAATAACAATAGGGCACATGCACAACCCATATAAATATTTTCATATGTAGCATAATTATCTCTAATCTCCTACGTATTTACAGATTATGACTTTACTGTAATACCCCGTATTTTTATGGCTTTAAAAATTGGGGATTTATTGAATTTAATTGAGATATTAATTTAATATCAATCCAAAAATTATTTTTTATATTTACTAGCATGATGTGAGTTAGTAATTATTGGAAATTTGTTGAATATTACTGGATGACTAAAGTAATATATGAGATTGATTTTATTAAAATTGTCATGAGTGAATAAAATGACAATTATGAAAATTTAATTCAGGACGCGCCTGTGTCGTGTCAGGACAAAATTATTATTATTAAAGTGAATACATTATAAGTCATCCGTATAGTCATTTTGAGTGCGCCAAAGTGTCTGGAAGGATCTAGATAGTTAGAAAAGTGTACTCGGGGGTTTAGTTTCGGTCTCGGGGCATTTTTAGCCCTAATTGACACCCCGGGAGGGTATTTTAGACATTTGGTATTTTGGGGTAATTAAACCCAAGAATTTTCTTAGTATTTATTAGCCATTTAGAGTTGTCTCTTGGGTTTAACAAACACAAAGCCTAAGCCATCCATTAGAGAAGAAGGTGAAGTGATTAGAGAAGAAGGTGAAGAGATTTGAGAAGAAGGTGAAGAGTTTTTCAAGCAATCCAAGGCCTAGAACTCATCCGATTCCACCGCCACCACCACCAAAATATAGATCGCATGACGAGGAACGCAACCATATATTTTTCATCAACAAATCATACCCTTCAATCCGAGACAAGTATCTATCTTGCTAATTTCCAAGTTAATATACCTTCCATGTTAGTCTAAGAATGAAAATCATATGTTTTAATGGAAGAATTATATATTTTGGAAGAGGAATTATATGTGTTGTAGGGAGAACCCATGTAGTCTAAAATCTTGATCATATGTAGAGGATTACCCATGAATTTATTATGATATTTGGGAAGAAAATCTTGATTAAAATAGAGGGTGGTGATTATTCATGCGAAATTTGGTTTTATAAAGAGATTTGAGATTAAACCCCTTTTTATTGATACGTTGAGGATTTATTGATGTCGTTACGTTAGAACTTGTTTATGTACATTGCTTATACACTTGGATCACTTTGATGGGAGTTTGGGATGAAATTATAGAGGTTTTGAGGGGTTAAAATGGTTGAACCCGTAGGTTGAATATTGTAGAAAACTGGGCAATAACTGCTTGATCGATCGATTGACTCAAGAACATCGATCGATCAATCGATCGATCGACCCCCTTTCCTCGATCGATCGACCCCTCCTGGAAATCTGCATATTTTCTCCTTTTTGTTTAATCCGGTTAAGAAACGTAAGAACCCTTGATTATTATTTATGGAGTATAATGGGTTATGAAGAGGACCAATAGGGTCTAAGTAGACTTTGCTGAGTGAAATTAATATGAGATGAAATTGTGGGTTAACGATGAGTTATTTATACATTGGGAATTGTACGTATGTGTATTAGAAGATTGAGACTCGTGAAAGATTTAGACTAGATGGTAAGTGAGGGTATACCTACTGATAATTATACTTAGTGAGAGAGAATACTTCGAGAGATGAGAAGTAAGAATGAAGTAAATAATAAATGAGAGTAAAAGAGACGAATCCGTTACGCGAGATAATTGAGTAAAATTTGTGTGGAGAATGGATAATAACAATTATGGGTCGTGGGCGAACCTAATTTGGAACATATGAATATTTATATGTATGACTTTGTGATTGTGCATATATTATGTATATATGTATGACGTACCTAGCTACTTTCTATCGATGGTAGGTTTGCGCGTGAGGGCAGTCATATCCTGATGAATCCATGGGATTTTTGATTTGTCGCTCGAGAACATAGGACTATGAAAGACTTAGCAGTAAGTTGATTAGTCCACTGACTATGGGAACGTAGGTATGTGCGCGACCCGTGGGTATGAGAACTACGTTCGCCTTCAATTTTTGTGTTGATATTTGTGGTTTGAGGAATCTTTACCGAACCTATAGTCCCCTATACAACGACATGATGTATTGGGACAAGATAGTAGAGTAATGCAGCACCACAGCTGTGTCTCGGGGTGCAGTATAGTATATATATAAAATAGTGAACATGTATATATATACACATGTGATGATATCTACTATGTGGCTAAAGTATAAATGTAAGATAGTTGTGTATAAAAACACTTATTTGAATTAAATTAATACGGGGCTTATCCATGTTGAATCTAAATGGATATATATATATATATATATATATATATATATATATATAATTTGGGCTATAAAGAATGGATACATGTGAATAATCTAGTTAGCGTGGGAATTATAACTAGGATGTCCTAGAGGTACGGTAGGAGTGCACACTAGATGAGAGGTGATAATTCTCAAGAGAGTGTCACATACTAACATGGTTGTGATATTAACCGATAAGCATTTTAAATACTTGCTAAACTATTTTTAAAACTGTTTTACACTCAGGCTCTAACCTGTTTTCTGTCATTTCTTTCTCTCTTGTATATATATGTATGTATTACAGGTGCCCAGCCACAGGGGAATCATGCTTAGGTTCTTTGGATTGGACGTGTTGTAGCTTATGTGGGAGTTGCAGGCCCTTGCTTTAGACGACTTCGTCATTGAATCAGTTCCTACTTTAGATCTTCATAGTTAGGGCATGTGTCGCCCGATTTCCTATTCCTTTTAGATCTTGTCAAGGATTTATGTTCATTTATATTTTCGGTATTCAATACTCCTTGGGAGTTAACTCTTGTCAGGATGATTTCATTTATGGTTCTTAAACTTGGTTTGGATTATATAGATGGTTTAATTCTTGTGTGTAAATTGCCATCCTTAGTATTTATGTAATTCTTAACTGTTGGGTATTAAAAAAAAATTATTGGTATTTAAGAAAGGAAAAATGAGATTTTAAATGGTTTTAACACTTAGCTTAATTATTTAAGGTGTTCAAATTGGAAATAATTATTTTACGACAGTGATGCTGAGAATGAACCAACCGTTCACCTTAATATTAATTTAATAAAGGACTGATCACCCAGTATTTAATTAGGCGGGGTATTGCAGGTGATATCAAAGCATCAGGTTCTAGTGTCCTTTAGGATCTGTGAGGCTTATTATGCTTTCAGCGTAGCTTTCTTTGATATTGAGCCCTAAGTTTAGAATTGTTGATTTCTATGGTAAGATTCAATTCTCTTGCTATAACGTATATATTAGTGAATATTAGTTGCATTCGGATGTGTTTGTACAAGAAGCATGGAAGATGAGGGCCATTGGACGGATAACGGAGGTCGTACTTAAGAGGTTATGAAGTATGTTTGTGGATGATGACCGTAGTAGATGTCACCCCTATTATGGCACGAGAGGTCATGACTGTAAAGACGGTTAGGATACAACCTACAAATTCCAAGTGCTGCTATAGTCGAAGGTGATGCCAAATTAGACTCACCCAACATAATACGCTTGGGAGAGGGTCAAATGTAAAATTGAGGAGAGTCATCAGTAGAAGTTCTAAAAATGCGGGAATTGGGTGTGTTACCCAACGAAAGAAATATATTCAAAGGCTTGGACATATAGTGGAGTGTGGTTAACTAGAACTGAAAATTTGGGGTAAAATTTTTCTTGACTGATCAGAGCAAAGTTATAATAGTGGGAGTCAACAACCACCGCCGACGAATGAGGGTACGTTTTCTATCTATGGAATTATGGGGGCATAATGATGGTCATTAGGATCTCACATTCATTTGTAGCTATTAGAATTGTGTGGACCATAAGGTTACTAGACTTGGCCATTGGCACTATTATTTATGTAGACTCGCCGATGGGTAGTGGGAAGCCTATTATTATTTTTATATATCATAACTTGAGTTTAATTTTACTGGGGATTTACTTGTTATAGACATATCTAAGTAGGATGTGATTATCGGCATGGATTGACTTGTTGTATATGAGACTAAGATTGATCGTTATAGCTAGCATATTGTCTTTGATACGAGAGTGAATAAGTAGACTTTTATAAATAGATAAACCTTGTTGGGATGTTATATACTATAAACTAAGGACCTGAGGAGTTTCAATGACCAACTATTTTAGGTAGTAGTGTATCGGGGGGGGGGGGGGGGGAGTTCCTTGTTTGGATTTCGCTCTGCGAGACACCCCACGCATGAAACTAAAGAACGTTTGGAGTCGAAGTAAGTTAGGCCTTTAGAATATGAGTTTATAACCTTTGCCATTATATGTATATATTTATCAGAGAGAGTTATGAGTTGTAGCATGATTTGAGGCAAATGTAATCGCCAAATGAGAATGTGGAAATCATAGAAATACGGATTATAGACTAAGTAGTCAGTTAATTAAGGGTAACCTTACAGAGGAATCACATTCATTTAGACCTTATGATGGAATGTACACACATTGGGTGTATGGGCGCCCTGGATGGTTGGATTGTAGTATTTTCCATATTTGTGTCACAGTAAGTATTCTTGAGGCTAATGAAAGTAGAAGTTGTGACTTCCAGATTTAGTTGTTTGATGACCTAGGATCGTTACTTCCCATAATTTTTCCATGAGGATGGTATAGTATGGATTGGGTAAAGCTTAACTCAAGATAATTTAAACTAAATGGTAAGGCTTGGAGTATCACATTAGTGGGGGTATTCGGTAATGTACTGTATGGGTGGTACGATGAAAATTACATGAGATGTGAGATTAATACCCAGAGTAGTCCTTACCAATTATGTTTTATTTTTCCGAATTTTGGGACGAAATTCCGTTATTAGGGGGAAAGTATGTAATACCCCGTATTTTTATGGCTTTTAAAATTGGGGATTTATTGAATTTAATTGAGATATTAATTTAATATTAATCCGGAAATTATTTTTTATATTTACTAGCATGATGTGAGTTAGTAATTATTGGAAATTTGTTGAATATTACTGGATGACTAAAGTAATATATGAGATTTATTTTATTAAAATTGCCACGAGTGAATAAAATGGTAATTATAAAAATTTAATTCGGGACACACCTGTGTCGTGTCAGGACTAAATTATTATTATTAAAGTGAATAAATTATAAGTCATCCGTAAGGTCGTTTTGAGTGCGCCAAAGTGTCTGAAAGAGTCGAGATAGTCATAAAAGTGTACTCAGGGGTTTAGTTTGGGTCTCGAGGCATTTTTAGGCCAAATTGACACCCCGGGAGGGTATTTTAGACATTTGGTATTTTTGGATAATTAAACCCACGAATTTTCTTAGTATTTATTATCCATTTAGAGTTGTCTGTTGGGGTTAACAAACAAAAATCCTAAGCCATCTATTAGAGAAGAAGGTGAAGTGACTAAAGAAGAAGGTGAAGAGTTTTTCAAGCAATGCAAGGCCTAGAACTCACCCGATTGCACTGCCACCACCACCGAAATATAGATCGCATGACGAGGAACGCAACCATATATTTTGTATCAACAAATCATACCCTTCAATCCGAGGCAAGTATCCATCTTGCTAATTTCCAAGTTAATATACCTTCCATGTTAGTCTAAGAATGAAAATCATATGTTTTAATGGAAGAATTATATATTTTGGAGGAGAAATTATATGTGTTGTAGGGAGAACCCATGTAGTCTAAAATCTTGACCATATGTAGAGGATTACTCATGAATTTATTATGATATTTGGGAAGAAAATCTTGATTAAAATAGAGGGTGGTGATTATTCATGCAAAATTTGGTTATATAAAGAGATTTGAGATTAAACCCCTTTTGGATTGATTCGTTGAGGATTTAATGATGTTGTTACGTTAGAACTTGTGTATGTACATTGCTTATACACTTGGATTACTTTGATGGGAGTTTGGGATGAAATTATAGAGGTTTTGAGGGGTTAAAATGGTTGAACCCGTAGGTTGAATATTGCAGAAAACTGGGCAAGAACAGCTTGATCGATCGATCAACTCAAGAACATTGATCGATCGATCGACCCCCTTTTCTCGATCGATCGACCCCTCCTGGAAAACTGTATATTTTTCTCCTTTTTGTTTAATCCGGTTAAGATACGTAGGAACGCTTGATTATTATTTATGGAGTATAATGGGTTATGAAGAGGACCAATAGGGTCTAAGTAGACTTCGTTGAGTGAAATTAATATGAGATGAAATTATGGGTTAACGGGTAGTTATTTATACATTGGGAATTGTGCGTATGTGTACTAGAAGATTGAGACTCGTGAAAGATTTAGACTAGAAGGTAAGTGAGGGTATACCTACTGATAATTATACTTAGTGAGAGAGAATACTTCGAGAGATGAGAAGTAAGAATGAAGTAAATAATAAATGAGAATAAAAGAGACGAATCCGTTATGCGAGATAATTGAGTAAAATTTGTGTTGAGAATGGATAATAACAATTATGGGTCATAGGCGAACCTCATTTGGAACATATGAATATTTATATGTATGACTTTGTGATTGTGCAGATATTATGTATCTGTGTATGACATACCTAGCTTACTTGCTATCGATGGGATGTTTGCACGTGAGGGCAGTCATATCCTGATGAATCCATGGGATTTTTGATTTGTCGCTCGAGAACATAGGACTACGAAAGACTTATCGGTAAGTTGATAAGTCCGCTAACTATGGGAACGTAGGTATGTGTGTGACCCGTGGGTATGAGAACTATGTTAGCCTCCATATTCTGTGTTGATATTTGTGGTTCGAGGAATCTTTACCGAACCTATAGTCCCCTATACAGCGACGTGATGTATTGGGATAAGATAGTAGAGTAATGCAGCATCGCAGCTGTGTCTCGGGGTGCAGTATAGTATATATATAAAATAGTGAACAAGTGCACACACACACACACACACACATGTATATATACACACACATGTGATGAAATCTACTATGTGGCTAAAGTAGAAATGTAAGATAGTTATGTATAAAAACACTTAGTTGAATTGAATTAATAAGGGACTTATCCATGTTGAATCTAAATGGATATATATATATATATATATATATATATATATATATATATATATATATGTTTATAACATCATTATATGTATTATAAGGTTAATACGTGGGAATAATTTGGGCTGTAAAGAATGGATACATGCGAATAATCTAGTTAGCGTGGGAACTATAACTAGGATGTCCTAGAGGTACGGTAGGAGTGCACACTAAATGAGAGCTGATGATTCTCAAGAGAGTGTAGCATACTAACATGGTTGTGATATTAACCGGTAAGCATTTTAAATACTTGCTAAACTATTTTTAAAACTGTTTTACACTAGGGCTCTGACCCGTTTTCTGTCATTTCTTTCTCTCTTGTATATATATATATGTATTACAGGTGCCCAGCCACAGGGGCGTCATGCTAAGGTTCTTGGATTGGACGTGTTGTAGCTTATGTGGGAGTTGCAGGCCATTGCTTTAGACGACTTCATCATTAAATCAGTTCCTACTTTAGATCTTCATAGTTAGGGCATGTGTCGCCCGATTTCCTATTCCGTTTAGATCTTGTCAAGGATTTATGTTCATTTATATTTTCGATATTCAATAGTCCTTGAGAGTCAACTCTTGTCAGGATGATTTCATTTATGGTTCTTAAACTTGGTTTGGATTATATAGATGGTTTAATTCTTGTGTGTAAATTGCCATCCTTAGTATTTATGTAATTCTTAACTACTGGGTATTATAAAAAATTTATTGGTATTTAAGAAAGGAAAAATGAGGTTTTAAATTGTTTTGACACTTAGCTTAATTATTTAGGGTGTTCAAATTGGAAATAATTATTTTACGACAGTGATACTGAGAATAAACCAACCGTTCACCTTGATGTTAATTTAATAAAGGACTGATCACCCGGTATTTAATTAGGCGGGGTGTTGGATTTACTTCTCAAATTATATTCACGAGCTTCTCTCATCACTCTAAGAGTAATTATTTATTTCTCATATAAATTCAGTAGGTAAACATCCACGTCCTACTAGTCCATGTCATCACAACTCCCGAATTTCTATGAATTAAAATTATCTTCAATTAGGTTTATTTCTCGATAACCCCTAATTCAATATTAATCCTTCATTCCATCTCTTAGTGTTAATCCCATATAAGCCTAAGGTTATTCCGGTAATTAATGACCCTCTTACTACTGGTACTAACCTTAAGTTATCCTTTATCTGATTTAAACCTCAATTTATATAACTCTCCACCGCAATTCATTCCATTAACACTCGTTAATTTCCCCATTCAATCTCACACATAATAATATTTTTTATGGTCTTAAGTATGTCCTACTGCCCTTCCCCAAGTACCATTATGTTCCATTAATCAATACCAAAGATTTATAAAGTTTGAATTTAATCACAATTTAAAAAGGAAACAAATCGCATTTTCCAGGGGAGTCGATCGATCGACGAATAATCGATCAGTCGATCGATCGACATTCTTGGGTCGATCGATCGATCAATCAGATATTTGCCCAGATTTTCCTTAATAGTTATGAGTTTCATACTTTTTAACCACCCAAATCATATTTAAACATTTCCAATTTTATATTCATCTAACGCAGATCATATACTAACATATATAGGCAAGTTCTAACGTATCCAAATCAATTAAACATCATCAACATGTATAAATTTACCCAGATTCCATATTAAATCTAAAGAATTCTAGTTTTTGACTTTATCATCAATTAAACATGTAAATCCCAAATTTTTTCATCAAATAATTCACATATTTCATGGAGTTGATTCTAAACTTAGAAAGATACCAATATTAGACAATTCTCATTTCAAGGATTCATAAAAAAATATCTTAATTCATACAACTTTTCAGAATTTTCTAAACAGCCTAACATGGACAATATATATGCTAAAATTTGTAATAATTAATCACTTGCCTCTAATTCGTAGGTCTGAACTATTGGGGAAGATAACTCTACTTGTATTCCTCCATTTTTTGGCCAACTTCTAGCGGTGGTGGTGGTGTAAGATGACTCTTGATTTTTGGTATCCTAGAGATGTCTTTTCCTTTCCCAGAGAAGTCTCTCACTCTCCCCTAAGTCTTTTCTTTTGATTTTTGGTGAATGAACCTTAATCCTACCGCCTATATACTTATATAATATTACTACAAATTCGTGGATACTATTCACCCATTTTGGAAAATGACCAAAATACCCCTCTAGAGGGTATGTTTGGTTCCAAATTGCCTTTAAACTTAAAGTAATCCCCCAGGTAGACTTTTTTGACAAAACGACCATTCGGATGACAGGAAAATAAGTTACTTTTCATTCCATTTAAATATAGTCCCGACACGACTCACGTGCATGTCCCGACTTAATTACAGTAATTGTCGTATTCATCACTCGCGACAATTTTATAAAATCATAATCTTACGTACAGTTATAATCATATATATTACTTTTAATCACAAGTAATATTAAACATAAATCACACATTACTTTATTCTCGAATAATATTTAAATTTGGATTAATTTTCAATCGTCCCATAATTAATTCTAAATAATCCCATTTTAAAAGTCATTAAAAATACGAGGTGTTACATACTCCCCCTTACAACGGAGTTTCATCCCGAAATTCGAAAAAAGTATACCAGATAAGAAAAACTCGGCTATACATTGCACATCGGAACCTCGTGGTCACAAGTAAACTATTCCGTGCCTCCCACACAGTAAGCTATCAAATACTTTAATAATGAACACCTCACATATGTTTGTTTTAAACTCCAGGTTATCCTATCACGTAGGTTCTTGCCCAAGCCTTACCGTTTAAGTTTCACGACTTAAACTTTATTTTAGATATTAGCCTTGTACTATTCGCACTTCAGTAGATTAATCGTTCTTTAGATACATACGGTCTCATCTCACGATGATCGCACACAAGTAGGTTATTTGTGCAGTATATATTTTACACACATTATATACTATAAGTATCACCTTATATTTGATCTGCACATTTGTACTTGGTCCCCCCCTTTAACTAATAAGCAGGAGAACAACAAGGCTTACTGTGCCATACCTCAACTGGCACCATGCCCAAAAGTGAACTTATATGAGTTATTGTACACAAAATCCACTAGTGGAAAGGACTTCTCTTATCCTCCCCTAAGATCCAAGGGTACACATATAATTTATTCTCCAACATTTGATTAGTCCGCTTGTTCTACCCATTCGTTTGCGGATGATAGGTCGTACTCAATCACAACTTGGTACCTATGGCCTCGTGAACACTCTTCCAAAAACAAAAGACAAAGATCTTGTCCCAATCAAACACGGTATCAAGTGGTACCCCATGTAACCTCACTTTCTCGATTGTAAAGATCGGCGCATATGGTCCCGTAGTATGATCAGTCCTAACTGGCATAACGTGAGATACTTCGATCAATCGATACACTATCATCCATATAGGATCGTAACCCCTCTAGGAAGTAGTTACCTTCATGATAAAATTCTTGGAATGCTCTCCCATACTACTAGTTGAGAAACCCCAACCGGTTTCAGATAGTCCACCCTTTACCAGCAGACATGTGACCCATTGCAAAAAGAATATAGCAATATTTCTCTTCATTAAATCCCATCACCACAGTCATTTATAATATGGTACATATTATCTCAAATGTACCTCTAACTGTGATCCATGTGACTTTGCCTCACCGCGTGTCACAAGTCCTTCCCCCGCTCTAAAAATTTAGTTTCTCGTGAAACGTAGGCCTTTGCCAAATCTTATGAAATAAACTTTGACTTTCACGGCTAGATGTTGTCGAATTCACATGACAATCGTCGAATTCACATGACAATCATAATCCACTGACTGATTCAATCATCTAAGGCGCCCATACACCCTATGTCTCGCGCATTATTGTGTAAATAACATATACCCCGCTTAAATCAATTCTCGCGCACTCGGAATGTTGATCTATTCATAATGTAACCATTATGTACTGGTTTCCCGTCAGGACTAGGTGACTCTACCGGCCTTAAGTCATAATGTAATTATCAACTCTCAGTTATATTCTTGTAAATGTACAATGACCAAAGTACGAAACCCATGTACTATCAACCAAACTTCTCTCCAACTCCCGACGTTTGCTAGTTTCATGTGTGGAATGTCTCGCAAAGCGAAATCCAAACAAGAAACCCCACCAATACACTACTACATAATATAGTCGGTTGTCGAGATCCGTAAGGCCCTTAGTCCATAGTATATACCTTCCCATAATCTCCAAATGTTGACATAAAAATCTACTTATGTCCCTCAGAAATAACATGAAACATGGCGTTCTCACTTTCTCAAGTTCTCAGTGAGTTGTATCTCTTTGCTCGATAAAGAACACAATGTATCATGAGTCACATTAGTAAATAAATCCCTACGCACCGGGATCACATATAACTAGACAACATACTCACTAAAGTCCAGGGTACCATGAAATTTTCGTATATACATATATATAGGCCCAACCCTATTTCAGGTGATGCCTCACAAAAGTAATTATTACTCACCCGAAGTATCCATCACGATAGTCTTGTCACTCAATCTGCTATCGTTCAAGCATTCGGTAATTAATCACTACTCATTACCATGATAATCTCTACTTGCTAACTCAAAGCAGTACTAAATTATAACGATAAAATATGCTCGTAGTTCTCACCCGACTCACTCACGGGCGACATAAAAACCCTATTAAAATGATATATACGTTTATAACCCGACTGTTAAAACTAACGTATCCACTAAACTTGACTCGCACGCGAATTTTAGTGTTAACAATTCACACACACACACACACACACATATATATATATATAATAAGGAGTGAAAAATTTGGCACTATTTCATAAGATTATAACTTAATCAGGGGCTAGGATTGAACCAATAATGCAAGAATCCAAGGGTTGAGATCAAAAGACCTTATTTTCCTATTTTGCCCCTTTATTATTTATTTTCCCACTCTTTTTTACCAATTAGATTTACTTTTTCCTCTTACTCAAAATTATAAAGAAAGGTTAAAATAGGAAATTACACCCTCCAATCATCTTTTAGGGCCCACAACACACAAAGACACACACAAACACTACACCCATTCTCTCTTTCTCGATTCTCATCTCAACTCCTCCCATCTTCTGACTCACCATAATAAGGATTTGCAACATTTCTTCCTTACCGTCGAAGATAGGTAGCCTCTTTTTCTACTCACCATTCTCTTTTTGGTTTATTTTATGTGACACCCCGCCTAATTAAATTCCGGGTGATCAGTCCTTTATTTAATTATAACCAAGGTGAACGACTGGTTAATTCTTAGCATCACTGTCGCAAAAAATAACTTTTCAAATTAAACACCATAAATAATTAAGCTAAGTGACAAAATCATTTTTTTAAGACATAAACTCCAAATTTTAATTTAAAAACCAACATTTAAAACCTTACATAATCCATAGTTTAAGAATTACACAACAAATATACTGGAACCATATAATCCAAGCAATTTAGGCATACAACTAATTATTTCCAACTTTAAAACTTCAAAGGAAAACATCCTGATAGTAACAAACCCAAAGTATAAATACTGGAAATAAATGAACCACAATCTCTGATAAAACCAACTGAATAATGGAAAAGGCGACACATGCCCAACTAGATAAAATAAAACTAGAAATGGAATCAATAATGAGGTCATCTAATCAAGAGGCCTGCAACTCCCACCTAAGTTGCAGAACGTTCCTTCCAAAGGATCCTATGCAAGACGCCCCTATGGCTGGGCACCTGTAATACACACACACACACACACACACATATATATATATATATATATATATATATACAAGAGAAGAGAAAATAGGAAACGGGTCAGAGCCCGATTGTAAAACAGTTTAAAATTTAGTTAGCAAGTATTTGAAATGCTTACCTGCTAATGCAACAATCATATTAGTATGCGGCACT
The DNA here is from genome assembly GCA_949130495.1 of Sambucus nigra. NCBI lineage: Eukaryota > Viridiplantae > Streptophyta > Magnoliopsida > Dipsacales > Adoxaceae > Sambucus > Sambucus nigra. Next base: position 328,609,945 of record OX422222.1, on the reverse strand, counting down.
CTCTTGAAGAATTATCACCTCTCTTCTAATGTGCACACCTACCGCACTATTTATCCTAATAGTTTAGCTTATCTTAAGTTACTCACAAGGTTTCATGCCGACAATTTCTAGTTGTTAAGAATATTAATTTTAAAAGCAAAGTTCTTACATAACCTCATTTAATTATAAAGTTTCTCAGTATTGTCTCAAACTTTTTTCAACACTTATACCCAAGTTGAAACAATTATACATTACTTACCTACCTTTAGTTATAGTAGATAGTTCCCAAATTTCAAGTTTATATGTATATAGATTAATCACTCATATAATATATATATACTAACGACACCCCACATAAATTTGGTGCTTCCATACTCTGCTATCAAGTTCCCGTATCACTCGTACTAAGGGAATACTGGTTCGGAATCACTCTCGAACTGTATTAACACAAAACACATACAAATTGAGGCGAAGCATAGTTCCAAGTCACTAAGAGGTCAGCACATACCTGTGACACCCCGCCTAATTAATCCCGGGTGATCAGTCCTAAATCAAGTTAGAACAGGTTTCTCATTTGGTTCATTCTTAGCATCACTGTCGTTTTATTTAAATTACTAACCACCTAGGTGAGAAAAATAGACAGGTGCCAATTTTTATCTTTCATTAATTAAACAAAAACCCATGCGGAAAATACAAAAATAAAACAATCACAGATAATTTAACTAATCATTCCACAAGTAAAATTTATTAACCGAATAGACCATCGGTCCAAATAAAAATCTCATAAAGACAAGAATAAAATCCCAACAAGTCTAAGAAATAAATAAATGGAAAGTGAGCGACATGCTTGAATAAATAATAATGAGTCTCTACATTATGAATGAAAGAAAGAGGCGTCTATCAAAGGTCCCGCAACATCCACATATACTGCAGCAACGGATTTCCTGGAACCGAGTCAAGTCTGGCGTCCCTGTGGCTGGACACCTAAAAGGTTTTTAAAAGTTTTTATAGCAAGGGTTAGTACCCAAAACATTTGAAAACATTTAACAAATGATTAACTTGCAGTAATAATAAATATGCATGCTCTTCATATTTTAGTTAGTGTCGCACTCTCTTGAGAACTCCTTTACCCCTCCTCTAATGTGCACCACTACCGCTTTAATTGTCACCTAGTTATCTATCTCATGACTAGATAATTATTAAAGTCCCCTTGTACTCCCCCTACTCTAATTTGAGTATAAAGTGATTCGGATTTATAAGTTATTAGTAACATCAACTTAATCAATTATTTCCCTTTTTGATTCATATAACTTCTCCACTCGTTATACATATACAACAACTCATGCTTGTATTTATTTAGCCCGTATATAATAATCACCTAATTATATACTTAGAAATATTGCAGCATTCACACACATACTGAAATACATAAAACACTAACATCCACCCGAGTAAAAGTACTCACCGGACATAATTTCTCTAAAGTGCTAGTACACTAGGTATATTCACATACCCTAGTTATCCAAGTTAGAATCGCTCACTAGCTTGGTTTAGTATACGATTGGAGGCGGTCATATTCCTTCCTGGAAAGTGAGATGCCCCTCACCCCCTGTAACGGACTCTATGACCTGGGAATCTACTCGCCCTACTCCTCAAGCTAGGGGATTCATCCACTGCGCGTAACCTCCCCCTATAGCACTAGAGTATAATAATATCTAACCACTGATATTAAGGCATACACTATATATATATACTATCACACACCGTATATATATATATATATATATAAACATATATAAAAAATGTTTCAGCTACAGCGTGTACTAAACCCGTGACACAAGCCTATTCCATTTTTATGATGAGTTTGTTACCCAACTCGAATTATTTATTAATTTGCACATTAATAAATTCAGTTACTTTTGATGTTGCCCTCGCCATTTAATTGGACTCAATCTCAAAGCCCGAATTAACCTCACCCGAGTCTAAATCCCGACTCTAAATTTCTTAGTTCATTACTAAGTAAAATAATTTACCTCGATGTCGCTCAACCAATTTTGACGAGACACCCAAAATTTCTACTCCCATCTTCTAATTAATTTCCCCACAATTAATCAGATTTAAATCATGCATTAATTTTTCTCAATAATTAATCCCATAACAACTTTTATATAAATCTCTTCCTATATAAACAAAACTGGGCGAACTGCCAGTTTCTGTCGACCGTCGATCGATCGACTTCATGGCGTCGATCGATCGATCGAACAGATACTCGTCTTCTTCGCGAAGACAGACAGCCATGGACGAAAATTTTCAAGCCTTAATTTCCTTCTACACTAAAACTAAATCCTTTTTAGCATTTGTACATATTAGGAAACTCATTAGGGATCTCCAGAACAGTCATCAACATAATTAATTCGTCCATTAACTCCAATTTCTAAATTTGGGGAAAGTTCCATCATAAACCCTAGGTCCATTTATACCCCAAATTTCATCATCAAATTCGTTTTCAAATATGCACACATCATTCTACCAGATATGTAATAACTCACCATTATCAGATTTTACAAGAATTATCACCCAAATTTCGTAAATCAGAATGGTTGTTTTCAAAATCCCATGTTCATTCCATTAACAACCAAAAACGAATTTCTACTTAATCACTATGCATGAATATGAATCGAAAACAGATTTAATGCTATTGCAAGTTATCCACTTGCCTTAAGGTTCGTAGAGTCTGAATTGGAGCTAAATCCCAAGGTTGAAGATGACCTTTGTTGGCTCTCTTTTGATCCCCAATATGGCTTGGCTGCTGCTAGGGTTTCCTAACCCTTTAGTGCCTCTTCTTAATTAAGCACAGCCATCCTAAATCTTCCTTTTATTAACTTAATAATCCAATTCCCGTTTTTTGACTAATGGGCCAAGCCCAAGTGACCAAAATGTCCCCGAGTGGGCCCGACTATGTCTAAAAACGTCCCGTTACCCGTTTACTACCCCCGGGTACACTTTTCCCACTATCTCGGCCCATCCGGACTCAACTGTACCCTCAGAATCTGCATCCGAGTTAATTTATAAAAATACTTATCCCCCACCCCATATAGTCTTATACCGACTTTCGGATGTGATAAGTACATACCTCGTCATTAATACTCTAGACGACATCATTACATTATTACTATTCACTCAGTAATTTAATTTGCCTAAATATTAACCATTCACTCTCCGATTAATATTTAAATTATATTTTTACCATAATTAATTCATTAAATCACAACACACTAGTAATTTGAATTTCCGAATTAATTAAATATTAAATGTACCAGAAATACGGGGTGTTACAATACCCTCACGTCTCTCAGGACCATCTGACTATCGATCTGATAGCCTATACCAAGAATTCCTATGTTCCAGGGTACAAGTCGATATCCCCCATAAAGGTCCCATCGAAATAAGGTTGTCCCAGCGCGGTAACCTCAGTGATAGCAAGTAGCGCGGGCATGATTTTTTTTACACGTATATAGTATATGCACAATCACAGTCATATATGTATACTACTATTCCCAATTCTAATTTAGGTACACCCACGACCCATACATATGGTATTTATTCTTATTGTACAATACTAGATGCTCCCCTATAACGGTTTGTCTCTTTTATTCTTATTTATGGGATTATTCCAACTTATTTCGTAACACTCGTGAAACCCTATCTTCATAAGTGTAATTTCAGTTGGAACTCTTTTATTTTAACGATGTAACTTCCTTACGAGTCTCACTCTTTAAACACATGTTCCCACTATTTCTTAAGTGTAATTTACTCCCCGTTACCCCAATTTAGTTACATGAGATTCTTCATTTTTATCAAGTCCTACTGGTCCTCTTTATCTCCCAAAAATGTTTTAATAAGAATGTCCAAAGATTTTTACTCATTTAAATTGAATTCAACATTTAAAAGGGGAAGTATGAGTCTGCTAGGAGGGGTCGATCGATCGATGGCAGGAGCTCGATCGATCGATGAGTCGATCGATCGATGCTCTTAGGTCGATCGATCGATCAAGCTGGTATGACAAAAATGCAGAATTTCCAGTTACGGGAATGCTAATCCAAAGTCATTCAAATCATCATATTTGGTTTCCAAACTTCCAAAAAATTATGCCACAAGTGTTATAACCCCAAATAATGCATCTTCTACGTAAGGCATACGAGTTTCCATCAATAATAACGGATTAAAAGGGTTAAAATCCAGAAAATTTACAAGAACCCTAATAATTCCTTTAACTTAGTTCTTCCCATTCTTGTTCCAGATTTTCTACTCCTAACTCAATGAATTTCGTGGTTCAGCCTCTACATATGATTTATTTTTCCAGGATACATCTTTTACCTCTACAACATACAAATTAGAGTCTCCCATACATGCTTTCTTTCACAAGAACTAGTCCTAATCAACCCTAGACTAATATCATTGAAGCATTAACTGAAATAGAGAAAGATAGATACTTTACTGGAAATAATTGGTTCAGATTTGTGGAAAATATTGGTGTGGTTGTGATCCTCGTTGCGCAATCTAAAGTTTCGCGGCGACGGTGGTGCAAACAGTGGAGTTCTTGGCCTAGAACTCCTTGGAAAGCTCCTCCTCTTCCTCTCCAATGGACGTATATGGTTTATGGTTCTTTAAACCCTAGAATATGACTCCTACCATCTGATATAACCTTAGAAAAATCGTGGGTTTTCGTGTCCAAAAATATAAAATGTCTAAAACGCCCTCCCGGGATGTTAATTAGGCCTAGAAACGCCCCGTGACCCAAACTAAACCCTCGGGTACATTATTTTGACTATCTCGACCCTTCCGAACACATTGACACAATCAAAATGTCCATACGAGTGACTTATAATTTATTCACTTTTAATAATTCGAATTTAATCCCGACACGACATAAGCGCGTCCCGATAAATTTCCAAAATTATCAAATTAGATTCTCGTGATAATTTTACTAAATTCAATTACACCACTTACTTTACTCATAAAGTAACTTATAACAAAATTCCAATAATTACTAAGTCCAATAATTATTAAGTCTCATCACGCTAGTAAGTATTTAAATAATTTCCCGGATTAATATTAAATTAATATCTCTAATTAAATTTTATAAATCCTCAAAATAAAAAGTCATAAAAATATGGGGTATTAAATACTTACCCCCTAATAACGGAATTTCGTCCCGAAATTCAAAAAATAAGGTATACCTGGTAATAATAACTCTGGGTATTTCTCACGCATGTCTGCCTCACGCTCTCAAGTGGATTGCTCCACATTATGATGCTCCCACTGGACCCGTACAAGTGGGACTACTTTCGACCTCAATATCCTTTCGCTATGATCTAGAATAGCTACTGGTCTCTCCTAGTAAGGCTGTCAGGATGTAAGTCAATCTCCTCAATCGCAATGTGGATGTGGGCCATATCATCCCGAAGGTATCGTCTCAACGACGATATGTGGAATACATCATGAATGCGGTGTAAGTGCTTTGGCAGTCCCAATCTGTATGCTACTGGCCCAATTCTCTCGATAATGGGAAATGGTTCCACGTACCTCGGGGCCAATTTCCCTTTCTTCCCAAACCTTATCACTTCTTTCATAGGAGATACACGTAGTAATACTTGGTCCCCCACATTAAATTCAAGGAAGAACCGTTTTGCATCGGAGTAGCTTTTCTGTCTGTCCTGGGTTTCCCGAATGCGACTCCTGATAATCTCAATCCTAGCGGAGGTTTCCTGAATTACCTCTAGTCCGAGCAATTTGTTGTCCCCCACCTCTAGCCAACAAGTTGAGGAATGATAAGGCCTACCGTACAATGCCTCAAATGGATCCATACCAATCGTGAACTGATAAGAGTTATTATAAGCAAACTACACTAGTGGAAGATGTGGCTCCCAACCTCCTCCAAAATCAAGGACACACATGCGTAGCATATCTTCCAACATCTGATTGGTACGCTCTGTTTGTCCATCTGTCTGTGGGTGATAAGTTGAACTCAACCTCAACTCTGTACCCATGGCCTCCTGAAAGCTGTCCCAGAAACGCGACACAAAAATCTTATCTCTATCTGACACAATATCCAAGGGCACCCCATGTAGCCTAACAATCTCAGCAATGAACAACTGAGCATACTGGCCCATGGCATAATCTGTCCTTACTGGCAGAAAATGAGCTACCTTGGTCAAACGGTCCACAATCACCTAGATGGAGTCGTGGCCCCGCTGTGATGTAGGAAACCCCGTAATGAAATCTATGGAAATACTCTCCCACTTCCACGTGGGTATTTCCAACAGCTGAAGAAACCCCGACAGTTTTCGGTGGTCCACTTTTACCATTTGGCAAGTAAAACACTTGGACACGAACTCGGCAATGTCCTTCTTCATCCCACTCCACCAGTAATGTCGCCTCATATCCTGGTACATCTTAGATCCCCCAGGATTCACCACAAATCAGGACCCGCGAGACTGGGTCATCACTGCATGACGTAAGTCTGCTCCTTCTGGGACCACTAATCTCCCATTAAATCTCAAACCTCCATCGGAACTAATTGAGTAGGACTCGGCACCCTCGGCTAAAATCCGTACAATTTTTTCCTGGCAAAATGAGTTTGATGTCTGTGCCTGTATTAACCTCGTAACGATCTCGGGTGTCACAGTCATGGAAGATATGAATGAACGGGATACCGCATCCTGGTGCCCCAACTCTTTCCACTTTGCTTTCCAGACGTCCACTACATCGTCTACTGGTCTACGGCTCAACGCATCAGCAACTACGTTGGCCTTCCCCGGATGGTACTGTATGTCAAACTGATAGTCTTTCACAAACTCTAACCACCTGCGCTGACGCATATTCAGTTCTCGTTGAGTGAACAGGTACTGCAGTGACTTGTGGTCTGTGAACATGTGGAATTTCTCCCCCAATAGATAGTGTCTCCATATCCTCAATTCAAAGACGATCGCTGCTAACTCTAGGTCATGGGCGGGGTAATTCTTCTCGTGCGGCTTAAGCTTGCGAGAGGCCAAAGCTATAGCCTTCTCTTCCTGCTGAAGTACTCGCCTAAGTCCCCGTAAGGAGGCGTCGGTGTAAACCAGATACTCCACGCCCGGCTTGGGTAAAGTAAGGACTTATGCCGAAGTCAGATTGTCTTTCAGCTCATCGAAAGCCAATTGACAAGTATTGTCCCAAACATATGGTACTCCCTTGTGCGTCAGGTTCAGCAATGGACCCGCTATCTTGGAGAACCCTCGAATGAATCTCCGGTAGTATCCGGCTAACCCCAAGAAACTACGCACTTTCGTTGGTGTCGTGGGCTATCCCCACTCCCTCACTGCTGAAACTTTACTCGAGTCAATCGCTATCCCAATTTCACAAACAACATGTCCCAAGAATTGCACTTCTCGTACGTAGCATACAACTGATGCTCTCATAGAGTCTGAAGAACCTGCTTTAAGTGCTCAGCACGCTCTTCCTCAGTGTGTGAATATATCAGGATGTCATCTATGAAGACGATAAAAACTGATCCAAGAACTCTCTGAATACTCGGTTCATCAAGTCCATGAATATGGCTGGAGCATTTGTGAGTCCAAATGGCATCACTCTGAACTCATAGGACCCATATGTTGACAAGAAAGCAGTCTTCGAAACATCCTGCTCCCTAATACATAGCTGATGATATCCTGACCTCAAATCTATCTTCGAAAAGAAAGTTGCTCCCCTCAGCTAGTTGAATAGATCATCGATTCAAGGTAACGGATATTTGTTCCGTATCGTGACCTTGTTCAGCTCCCGGTAGTCCACATATAGTCTCAGTGAACCATATCTCTTTTTCACAAACAACACTGGAGCGCCCCAAGTTGAGGTACTCCTACGAATGAAGTCCTGTCCTAACAGCTACTCTATCTGATCTCGTAACTCTTGCATTTTTGCCGGAGCCATCCGGTAGGGAGCGCATGCTATCGGTCGAGTATCCGGTAACAAATCTATGACAAAATCTATCTCTTGATTGGGGGGTAGGCCCAGTATCTCCTAAAATACATCAGAATACTCATGAACGACTGGGATCAAGTATAAGGAAATCACAACCTCCTTAGAGGTATCCTCCACTATGTAATACAAATGGTCGGTAGAGCCTCCCTCTGGGCGAGGCATTGCCACTACAAATATCTCCTGCCTCAGAATGGCAAAGACAATACTCCCACCAAAACAATCTATCATGGCTCTGTACGCTATGAGCCAATCCATACCAATAATAATGTCATGCTCATGCATATCTAAGACTAACATGTCTGCTGGTAAGATTAAGCTACCAATCTCTACTCCCACACCTCGACATATAAAGAAAATTAATGATCCATTTCCCAGTGGTGAGTGTACGCATGTCACAGTGCTCTCTGCTGTGGATAATAACCCTAAAGACTTCGTAAAGTGAGTAGCTATGAAACAGTGTGTCGCCCCAGTATTAAATAAAACCCGACCCATAGTACCATGGATAGGAAATGTACCCTCAATCGCGGGTGGTGCCTGAGGAGCTGCCGCCTGGTGGACGTTATTAACACGTCCGTACTTTAACTGCCCCTACTACACTGGAGCTACTGGGATGGTTAGTAGGGCTGGTGCTTGAGCTGGCGCTGGGAGGGCAACTGCAAAAGTGGCCTCTGTGGATCATTACGGGCACCCTATTGCTGTGGGGCCCTATCTCCCTCTGGATAATCATGGCGCCTATGGCCATTTTTACCATACTCGAAGCATCGGCCCTTGAAATTTTCTCCCCTTTGTCCCTGCTGAATTCGACCTTGCTGCCCGTTACCACCTCACCATTGGCCCTGCTGAAAATGCTGTTGGCCCTGTTACTGACCCTGTGGCTGAAGATATTGGCCCTGCTGATTAGACTGGCCCTACCTAAATCCCCTAAATCCCTGCGTGGAGTCACCTGATCGGAACCGCTTGGCAGGGTCCCCCTGATGGGAAATCTGCTCATGCTGGCGAGTCTTCCCCTGAGATGTCGGTTCTCTACTAGCACCACTACCCCATGTCCTGCCCTACTGGCTGGACTCTCCTGCTCTCTTGCTTCCATGTAGGTGGAAGCGGTGATCCTGGTAGTGTAATAAAGCAACATTGAGTACATCCGTGTAGGTACTCAGTGACAGATTGCCTATGAGATGCTGACGGATCCTCCAAGCCAACCCGTCTACAAACAACAGTATCTTCTTCCCCTCAGTGGGTGCCTCATCTGGCACTATAGTGAGAAGTCTTGTGAACTCCTCTTCGTACTCAGCAACTGTCAAATTCTCCTATTTCAAATTTAGTAACTTCTGCCTCATCTCAGTCTGCACGGCGGATGAAAAGTACTTGCTATCAAATCGCGCCTAAAATGACTGAATAGTGATAGTATCCCTCTCCTCCAAGGTGGTGGTGGATTCCCACCAATGCAAAGCGGCCCCCACTAACTTGAAGGAAGACAACAGCTGTTTCTGCACGTCCGTGCACTCGTACATGTGCAGATGCCTCTGGATATCCTTCTTCCATTGGCTGGCTACAATGATGTCCGAACTACCAGCAAACTCCGGGGGATGCGCCTTTTGAAAGGCATCCCTAACTCGCTCCCACGCAGAAGGAAGCTGTGCCGGTACTGGCACCACTGCCTGAACCTGGGGTGGAGCCTGCTGCACTACCGCTAGCGCGTCATTAACCGCCTGAGCAACGATAGTGTCTACCTCGGTTGCGTTCATCGTTCCCTGAGTCGGAGTTGTTGGCTGTTCGGCTTGGGCACGCCTATCCTTGGGTGCGTGTCTCAGAGGCATCTAAAACGTAAAGAAATTTTTTAGTTTACATTTACTATCAAATCTCAAATAGCTTAAGACGTAATCGTAAAAGAAAGAATACAACAATCCTAAAAATAGGGATCTATAGCAAGAACGCTAAGCTGAAAGCGAAATAAGCTATACAGATCCTAAAGGACACTAGAACCTGATGCTCTGATACCACTTGTGACTCCCCGCCTAATTAAATTTGGATGATCAGTCCTTCATTAAATTATAACCAAGGTGAACTGCTGGTTCATTCTTAGCATCACTGTCGCAAAAAATAACTTTTCAAATTAAACACCCTAAATAATTAAGCTAAGTGACAAAATTATATCTTTAAGACATAAACTCCAAATTTTAATTTAAAAACCAACATTTAAAACCTTACATAATCCATAGTTTAAGAATTACACAACAACTATACTGGAACAATATAATCCAATCAATTTAGGCATCCAACTAATTAATTCCAACTTTAAAACATCAAAGGAAAACATCCTGACAGTAACAAACCCAAAGTATAAATACGGGAAATAAACGAACCACAATCTCTGATAAAACCAACTGAATAATGGAAAAGACGACAGATTCCCAACTAGATAAAATAATACTAGAAATGGAATCAATAATGAGGTCATCTAATCAAGAGGCCTACAACTCCCACCTAAGCTGCAACACGTTCCTTCCAAAGGATACTATGCAAGACGCCCCGTGGATGGGCACCTGTAATATATACATATATATATATAAGAGAAGAGAAAATAGGAAATGGGTTAGAACCCGATTGTAAAACATTTTAAAATTTAGTTAGCAAGTATTTAAAATGCTTACCTGCTAATGCAACAATCATATTAGTATGCGACACTCTCTTGAAGAATTCTCACCTCTCTTTTAATGTGCACACCTACCGCACTATTTATCCCAACAGTTTAGCTTATCTTAAGTTACTCACAAGGTTTCATGCCTAAAATTTCTAGTTGTTAAGAATATTAATTTTAAAAGAAAAGTTCTCACATAACCTCATTTAATTATAAAGTTTTTCAGTATTGTCTCAAACTTTTTCAAACACTTATACCCAAGTTGTTATAATTATACATTATTTACCTACCTTTACTCACAGTAGATAGTTCAAAAGTTTCAAGTTTATATGAATATATATTAATCACTCATATAATATATATATACTAACATCACCCCACATAAATTTGGTGCTGGCATACTCTGTTATCAAGTCTCCGTATCACTCGTACTAAGGGAATACTGGTTCGAAATCACTCTCGAACTGTATTAACACAAAATACATACAAATTGAGGCGAAGCATAGTTCCAAGTCACTAAGAGGTCAGCACATACCCTCACGTCTCTTAGGACCGTCTGACTATCAATCCGATAGCCTATACCAAGGATTCCTATGTTCTAGGGTACAAGTCGATATCCCCCATAAAGGTCTCATTGACATAAGACTGTCCCAGCGCGGTAACCTCAGTGATAGCAAGTAGAGCGGGCATGATTTTTTGTACACGTATATAGTATATGCACAATCACAGTCATATTTGTATACTACTATTCCCATTTCTAATTTAGGTACACGCACGACCCATACATATGGTATTTATTCTTATTGTACAATACTAGATGCTCCTATATAACGGTTTGTCTCTTTTATTCTTATTTATGGGATTATTCCAACTTATTTCATAACACTCATGAAACCCTATCTTCATAAGTGTAATTTCAGTTGGTACTCTTTTATTTTAACGATGTAACTTCCTTACGAGTCTCACTCTTTAAACACATGTTCCCATTACTTCTTAAGTGTAATTTACTCCCCGTTACCCCAATTTAGTCTTACATGAGATGCTTCATTTTTATTAAGTCCTACTCGTCCTCTTTATCTCCAAAAATGTTTTAATAAGAATTTCCAAAGATTTTTACTCATTTAAATTGAATTCAACATTTAAAAGGGGAAGTATGAGTCTTCCAGGAGGAGTCGATCGATCGATGGCAGGAGCTCGATCGATCGATGCGTCGATCGATAGATGCTCTTAGGTTGTTCGATCGATCAAGCAAGTATGACGAAACTGCAGAATTTCTAGTTATGGGAATGTTAATCCAATGTTATATCCCCAAATAATGCATCTTCTACGTAAGGCATGCGAGTTTCCATCAATAATAATGGATTAAAAGGGTTAAAATCCAGAAAATTTACAAGAACCCTAATAATTTCTTTAGCTTAGTTCTTCCCATACTTATTCCAGAATTTCTACTCCTAACTCAATGAATTTCGTGGTTCATCCTCTACATATGATTTATTTTTCTAGAATACATTTGTTACCTCTACAACATACAAATTAGAGTGTCCCATACATGCTTTCTTTCACAAGAATTGGTCCTAATCAACCCTAGACTAATATCATTGAAGCATTAACTGAAATAGAGCAAGATAGATACTTGCTTGGAAATGCTTGGTTCAGATTTGTGGAAAATATTGGTGTGGTTGTGATCCTCGTTGCGTGATCTAAAGTTTGGCGACGACGGTGGTGCAAACGGTGGAGTTCTTGGCCTAGAACTCCTTGGAAAACTCCTCCTCTTCCTCTCCAATGGCCGTATATGGTTTATGGTTCTTCAAAACCTAGAAGATGACTCCTACCATCTGATATAACCTTAGAAAAATCATGGGTTTCCATGCCCAAAAATATAAAATGTCAGAAACGCCCTCCCGAGATGTTAATTAGGCCTATAAACACCTCGATACCCAAACTAAACCCCCGAGTACATTATTTTGACTATCTCGACCCTTCCGGACACATTGACGCTCTCAAAATGATGATACGAGTGACTTATAGTTTATTCACTTTTAATAATTCGATTTTAATCCCGACACGATACAAGCGCGTCCCGATAAATTTCCAAAATTATCAAATTAGATTCTCGTGATAATTTTACTAAATTCAATTACACCAGTTACTTTACTCATAAAGTAACTTACAACAAAATTCTAATAATTACTAAGTCTCATGACGCTAGTAAGTATTTAAATAATTTCCCGAATTAATATTAAATTAATATCTCTAATTAAATTTAATAAATCCCCAAAATAAAAAGTCATAAAAATACGGGGTATTACCTTTTATTTTGGTAGTTTTTTTATGTAGTTTCATGAATCCAGCCAAATAGCATTGGGGGCACACGAAAGAAACATCCAACACTCCCACCGGTTAGTTTTCAGGTATACTTTGGTGGTTTTGCATTTTGTTATTATGGTATTCATATGGATCTAATAAGTTTCATGAAGTTGAAAGTTTTAGTCTTCAGATCTTAACATATGGCTTTTAATTTTTAGGTATCAATGAAAAATATTCAATCATAGATGATATATGTGGGAGAGAGTGTTTTTGTGGTTGGGTGGTCCTTGGCATTATTATTGTAGTGTAACTATTTTAGTTAAAACATTAGCCAATACATGTAGTTGCTCATATGCCTTTTATAATATTTGGATTGCTTAGTTTGTATATAAAATGTGTCTTTGTATATAATATTTTGATTTGTTATAATTAGTATATGGGAACGCAATGATTCTAATAGATTCTATATGTCTTTGGGCATTTAATACTTTTGTAATTAATACTCCATTGAAATGAAATTTCTGGTGTGTACCTATTTGTTCTTTTTCTGTCTCGAAGATGATCAACAAGTTATTTTGCTATTTTGGGATTTTGTATTTATGTGTCCAGATTCAGGTATTTTATTTTGCTGAAAAGAAGTTAGTTCTTGAACTTCAATTGATTTTAAAGAGTAAAAGCAATGAAACTGAAGGTTCTGATATAGCAAGGTCAATAAGGTCTAATTCCAACTCTAACTTCAATGCTTCTTCCTCTAAATCCAAATGATTAATTATTTAGTTTAGAATGTCAGGGGAATTAGCAATATGCCTACTAGAATAAGGTTAAAAAGTGCGTGCAAAACTCATAACATCTCATTCCTTACTATTTTGGATCCTGTGATTGGAGGTGATAGAATAGAAGAATTTAATAGAACTATTGATTTTGAAATGCACTGTTATTGCAGATGTATCCTTATGCAGGTTCCAGTTTTTGTGGTTAAAGACATTTCTTTAACTTGATGAATATCTCTTTGTAAATGCTTGGATGTTTTTATGTTTAATTTTTAACTTGATGAATATCTCTTTCATCCATTTTTGCCTTTGTATCAGGTTCTGGTCAGATCACCATTGTGTGTCCACACTTTAGCCACAATTGTTTTTTTGATAGAAGTCCTAATATGTCTGTTCCAGTGTTGTCATGCCATCGAATGATTTCGATCTCGCATAATGAATCGATTTCCCTGGCGATTACACATTCAGAGATAATGCTTCACCAAATGAAATTTGCGGATCGTGATTTTAACAGTGAATCCCAAAATGTGTTTGTTCAGAATTGTTTGGAAAAGGGTCCTTTTATTTTAAAATTCATTGCAAGGATCGGACCAAGCTTTTGTTCGATGTTATTTGCTTGTTGACTGATACGAACTATGTTGTCTTCCATGCTACCATCAACACAACCTAGTAATGTTTCGACACTATTAAATTGTACATATGCTTTTGATTCTATTGAAAATGTGTATAGTTTTGCTTATGTATTTGCTAATGCTTTTGATGCTATAGGTGAGGAAACGAAGTTGAGATATAATTCATTCCTCCAAGATTTGTTTCCCGACTCCATTCCTAAATAACTAATTTTTCGATTTTATTAGTTTTATTTTCATTTTAAACATTTTATTTAGGCTCGCATACTAATTTTTCTTGCGGTAGTGAAATATTTATACACGTGTTCTTCTGATTTTTACACTAAGTTTTCTTATATGTTCATTCAATTATTTTCCTTGGAATTTTATATCCAGTTTGTGAACTAAACAATCCAGGTTTCTATGGAGATTTCTGTACTTGAACTACACTCTACTTCACTAGAGATGGTTTTGACCACGAAAATATATCTTTCCCATCTCGATCTTCCCATTCCACCGGCACAACCTACCCTAAAAGAGAGAAAAGTAACACATGGATCGTAAAACTAGGTAATTAGTTTTTGAATTTTTGCCTTTACTTCAACTTTTTGTATGTAATGCATCTTCCTTCTATTTGAATATGTGTCTCAGTGTCAAGAGGGGATAGTGTTCTATTCACCACCAATAGAACACCATCCACTATAGGTGAGGAAATGAAGTTGAGATATAATTCATTTATTTGAGACCGCAGGTTTGTAAATACGCTCCAAATATATATAGTCACCACAGATCCAACATTTGAGCCAACCATAATGGGTAATTATTTCTTTCAAGTTTGATTTCCATGAACCTCGATAAACTAGGCACTACAGATTCAACATTTGAGTCAGTCCCTTTTATTGATAAACAGAGCAAGACCAACAGTATTGTGCTCAAATTTTCCCAACCAATAGTATTACATCCAGATCCTAAGGTTATCCTTCATCACAGCCAACAGTATTTTGCTCAAATTAGTATGATGACCCATATCTAACTATAACATCATGTATATGAAGTGGACATTTAGGAAGTTTCTCATAATGTAGATTGCCCCACAAAAAACACGCAACTAATATTGTAGTAGACCATAACAACCAGTTGTGATAGACCCAAGCCTTGCTTGGTATTTCATCTATCATGTTTGTAAAAAGTTTTTTCTTCCTATTTGTTACTTTTATTTTTTATTTTTGGACTATTTTGTTACTTCTTTGTAAATATGTTTTGTTCAAGCTTGATTTTCATCGATTATTCTTACCCCTGTATTGAATTGTTTACAGTTGTAATTGATCATATTTAGGCCTAAACAGGGACATCTCCAGTCCAATTGTATTGTGGGAAAGTGGTTGATAAAGGAAACAAGAAATAAGAAGAAGCTACTGGTATAGCCTCAAATACTAAAGGTAAACGTAGAGTAGTAAAGCATAGAAAACACCATGGATTCCATTAGATCCAGCACTGTTGTCTTCATTAAGATCTTGAACAACTTTCCAAACTTCTTCTTCGAGAGGGAAATCATCAACCATACTTGATTGGCTACAGGAAAATTTGTGCTTAATGTTTTCTATAAACTCATTTTCACCTTTTATGTTCCCATCATTGGAAATATTTTAAAAGTGATGAATAAACCTTTCTTTAATTCCCTCATTGTTTTCAATCCATTCGTCATCCTCATTTTTAATTTTATGGATTAACAGCTGCAGCCGTTTATCCTTAACTGATGCTGGGAAGAATTTGGAGTTTGAATCACCATCAAGAATCCATTTTCCTCTCATTTTCAACTACTAAAACATCTCCTTATTTTTCAAAGACTCTTAAATAAGATCTTTTGAGAGTGAAAGTTTTTCTCTATTTTCAGGAAATGGGATGGATTCATAGTTAGACTCATAAACCAAGACTTTATCTTTAAGGTGTTGAACTTGATCAAATACATTTTAAAAAGTAATTTTGTTCCACTTAATAAGATCAAGAGTGAGTCTGTGCAATAGAGAAAAAAGGACCTAAATGGATTACCTTCTGATGGACAGCTCCAAGAGGAAACAATGATATCTCTGATTGACTTGTGAGAGCACCATATATTTTGGAACTTTAATGGTTTAAGGATAGAGTCCAACTGATATTTGATAGACTTGAATGTTAGAATTCTATTATGGTCCCTACAATCTAGGGGCTTATATTTATACTAAGGAGGAAATACATTAGGGGACCAAATTACTCTTATGGTCAATTACATAAATAATATAGACATTCCAACACTCCATTTCAAGATAGCAAGTAGATATCGAACAAGCTAATCTTGCAAATAGAAGTGTGAAGAAGAGAAGGACTAATAGGTTTGGTAAGAACATCTGCAACCTGTTCTCTTGAAGAAATAAACGATTGAGTGATGATATTATAACGAACCTTCTTTCAGAACAAATGAATGTCTATCTTAGCGTGCTTTTTCCTCTCATGAAGAAATCAATTAGAAGAAAGTGATAGCCAACTAATTGTCATAATGCAAAACATAAGAAGTGTTCTCAAGAAATCCCAACTCTTTAAGAATAGAATGAAGCCATATAATCTCACACGTGCCTAAGTCCACTACCTTATATTACGCCTCTACAGAGTAATGTGAAACAATAACTTGCTTTTTAGTTTTTGAGGAGATGAGATAACTACCATGAAAATTACAAAAGACAGTAGTATAGTGGCTGTCACAAGATCCTCTATAATCGAAATTAGTGTAGCTCTGCAATCCTTTAGGCTGAGAGCCTGATATAAATAATTCAAGTCCAGAAGAAGACTTAAGATACCGTAAAAGGTGATATACTGTATCTAAGTGAATTTGATAAGATTTGTGCATAATCTAACTAGTTCTCCTAATAGCAAATAATATATTTAGTCTCGTATCATCTATATAATTTGAATGACCCACCATGCGCTGATACATAGACGGATCTTTCAAAAGTTTAACACTTTATCATCAAAGAATGAAAACCCAAAAATGAAATGAATAACTTTATCATCAAGCTTAGTGCGAGTGAGAGATTTATTATAAGAAAATAAAGTGTATCCAAACACGCGCGAAATTACAGAAAAAGAATCTTATCAGGATAAATAAGTTGTAATGGGGCTTTATTTTGAATGACCCGACATGGAGTACGATTCAAAAGATAAGCACCCGTTAAGATTGAGGAACTCGCATCCCTAGTAATAGGTAATGGACCACCCCCATGAAACTTCTGTTTTTCTTTCAGCAACCCCATGTTGTTCAGGAGTATATGGGCTAGTGAGTTGATCAAGAATACCATGTTCGTTAAGACGAGTGACAAACTCATTGGAGATGTACTCTTTAGAATTATCAGATCAAATCCCTTTAACAACAACATTAAATTAAGTTTTGATAAGTTGTAAGAACTATGTGAAAAAGGCGTAGGACATAAAGTTTTGTACGAAGCAAATAAACCCAGGTACACCTTGAGTAATCATCAAGAAAAGTAATATAATATCAATGCCCAAAAATAATTATAATAAGTGAGGGGCCCTAAACATCAAAATGTGTTAGATCAAAAACACGAGGGGCCCGATGCATGTGAGGAATGTAATTAATTTAGCATGGTTAGAAAAAGGGCAGACAACACATTAGAATTTTGAAGAATTTCAAGCTTTAATTAGGTCAAAAAAATATAGAGAGATATTGAAAATTGACATGTCCTAGACGATCATGCCATAACTATAATATTTTAAAATAAAAATATATAATTGTTTGAATCAGGCAACACAGTATGAAAAACGGAAGTGAAAGGTGGAACTGGTGGTATTGGTGGAGGATCTCCTAAGTAGTAGAGCCCGTCACTCTCATATCCCTTGCTAAAAATCCTCCCAGTATGCAGGTCCTTAAAATAACACCAATCAGATAAGAAAATATTAACACACTTAAAACTTCTTGCTAAATGATTAACAAATAACAAGTTCATGACACGATTAGGCACAAGTAATACCGAGTGCAAAGTTATGTCTATAGGAAGACATATATCGACTTTGCTGAGAATAGGAGTAGTAGTTCCATCAGCAAGGTGAAACTGTTTATGGAAGGGTTTCATAAGTGAAGTAAAAAGATCATTCTCACTCTTTATATGATCACTAGCTCCAAAATCCACAACCCAAGTAGAAGGAGGGTCATCTGTACGAGTACGGTATGTAGGAGGAGTACCTGAGGAGGATATAGTCATAGCAGTAGGCCTACTGGTAGGAGCTTGACAATTACCCAACAAATGAAGTATCTGGTCCATCGTAGAACTAACGGATTGCTCGATCCCGACATTCAGATCATCAAGAATAGAGAAATGAGAATCAGTGGGACCTTAAATAAAGGTAGTTATCCGAGTTTTACCCTCCTTATCTTTCAACTCAGAATACAGTTTAAAGTAGGTGATCTTTTCATGCCCCTCTCTACCACTATGCTCATAACTATTTTTTTATTTTCACGATGTGAACTCCAAGATGGAGTAAAAGAAGAACCCAAATATCGACTCCTTGTTTTGTCCACAAAATCCATCTAATTAGCTATAGAATGGGAATTATATATCACTGTAGATGAGGATATAATCTTGAGGCACCGCTCATGCTTCCCACACACTACATACACTTCAGTTAGTGGAGGAAGGGGTGAAGTATTCAAAATCTGGGTTCGAGGAAGCTCAAAAGTATCCCCAAGACCCGTCAAGAATTGGCAATCCTTTTGCTTCTCTTACCGAGCTATAAGTGATTATGCAACCTATGTTGTAAGACCAACTATATCAGCTAAAGGACGATATAAAGCATACTCATACCATTTATGAGTGAGATAGCTATAAATTATCAAAATTAAATCTTTTCCTTAACCGACATGCGATATCTTCTTACAAAATTCAAATACTCAAACCTTATTGCTTGAATGAGAGTACATCATAGTTATACCCTTCCATAGCAGCGGAACAAACTCATAAAACTAAAAAATCTCATAAACACTCAGCTCCATAGAGTTGAACATCCATCCTAAAATAGTGAAATTGGTAACAATGCACAGACTGAAGGTTGGATTAGATTCCTTCGGTATTGAAATATTTTTAAGAAGCCAACCAATTTTGTCCTTTGAATCACAGACTAAACAGAAGGGTTGAGCCCATTAAAAAAATTTAGCCATTAAGTAATTGATTCGTGACTTTTTTGTGATGGTTCATGGTGAGTGGTCATCAAATCAAGGATGAGTTCTTAACTTCGAAAATTCCCTCGTCAGACATTGTGCACCAAATCAACATTGACACCAATAATTATGAACACTCAAGTAATAATAATTACTCAAAGAAATAAAAAAAACTAGTCACATGGCCATAAAAATGATAACGGAGCATCAATAAAGAAATATCTTGATAACAAGAGATGAAAAATGAGTGAACTATACCTTTAACTGTATATAATTAATGAAGAAAGAACTTTAAATACCCATAAAACTGTGATGCTCCAAATGGTGAAAAAATCGTACCAATAATCTACCACATCACATGTTAATAATAAGAGTCTCTTTAGATAAGATAAATCAGAATCCAAAGAACATAAGTGTTCTAAAAAAATCCAAACCCTAGGAATCTTGAAGTTTTAACCCAAAACTAGGGTTTGTAGGCCAAAAAGGAGGGGTTGGTACCCTAGGGTTTGGTCGCCTAGGGTTGCACTGCTTTTGGGAATGGCCGTAGGTGGATAGAGTTAGCCAAAGGTGGTTGGGTTAGGGTTTGGGGTTTTATGGAAGAAGAATGAATGGGAAGACAACAAATTTATCCTTCTTCCTTTTTTTTGTTTTGGCTCTGATACCAACTAGAATGTTAGAATTCTATAATGGCCCCTATAAGTCTAGGGGCTTATATTTATACTAAAGAGGAAATACATTGGGGGACTAAATTATATTTATGGTTAATTATATAAATAACATACACATTCCAATAAATAGAAAAGAGAAGGGGGAGTGGTCAGAAAATGTTTTATTGAGATGAGTTAGGGACAAATTAGGTAAGCAAGAGCTCCATTCAAGTGAAGCAAGCCCTTTATCTAGCTTGGTCCAAATTTTCCCATTGTTTCTAAAATTGTGCCAAATGAATATTAAACTATAGTATTTCATAGGGAAGTATTAGAGATGAAAGAGTTGAAGCCATATACCGCATGATATTAAATATCATTACCTCCAAGTTTATCATCAGTGTTAGCAATAACATTGAAGTCCCCCATCAATATCTAACTCTTACCCACTACTGCACTCTTGTGCTGGTTTAAAGAGTCCCAAAGTGGCTGTCTTTCAGTTCTTAAGCATTTAGCATAAATGACTGATCAGTAAACTTCAAAAGGAAAATAAGTATGACATTGTTTTGGTAATAGGTCCACTACACCAAATCTTCCCATTTGTCAAGGTCATTGACCTTGACAAATCCACCTTGTCAAGGTCAATGACCGTGACATTTCGAGGCGAGACAACTTTTTTTATCACGGTCGTGTCATGGTCATTGACCTTAATAAAAACTCGCGTTTTGTGTCACGGTCGTGTCAAGGTCAATGACCGTGGCACGTTTGTCACGGTTTATAACCGTGACAAAGCCGTGACCTTTTTTTTAAAAAAATTGTCACGGTCATTGACCGTGACAAGTCCGTGACAAATGTTGTCATGGTCAATGACCGTGACAATTCTGGGCAGAATTTAAAAAAAATCTGCTGGGCAGTATGGCCACTGCCACTGCCCAACAGTATATTTGTACCTGTTATAGCAACGTTGTACCTGTTCCAAACATCATATATCCAACAAAACTAAAGATAATGCAAATATATATTCATGACAGTATAATCCAAATATTCAAAGTAAAAATAATATACATGACGATATAATCCAAATATAATTAAAATGGACAAACTTGAAAATAATGTTACTACATGTCTTGGATAAAACTGAGGAGGTGAGTAGGCCACACGACATACGAATTGACGCACCCACTAATATACGTCGTGCCGCATTGTTCGCGCAACCACAATAGGGAGTTCTCCTTCCCGGGTATGACATGTATGACGAGCACCCTGGACTCCATCTGTTGAAGCACACGTCTATGGACTATTCCACCCTCGATGATATTCGGGTCCCTCAACCCCCGCCCTATCCGCTGGCCATCAAATATGTCCAATATGAACACGCTCGGCCAACCAATTCTCGACAATGGTCTGTTGGAGGGCGTCAAATAGGGAAGTGGATCGTCGAAGTACGAACGTGTCGGTGATGAAGCAGCGAGGTCCACATCCTCGTCATCCTGCGCCTCGTCCTCCGGCACCTCCTCGTCCTCCCACACCTCCTCCTCCTCCACCGCCTTCTCCTTCCCTTTCCCTTTCCCTTTCCCTTTACGGTCTCCACCCAACGTACGCTTCATGAATGCGTACATATCTTGGACCGTCGCCTCCAAACGGGACAGCTTCACATCGTGTGAATCCACCGTTCGAGCCAACCCGGTGTCGCTCGTCTCCAATCCGATGATCCTAGATTTGGCCACCCGCGAGCTCACTCCCCTTGTCATCCCCTTGCGATCAGAGCCAAGCACTTGGCTGAGTGCGTCTGTGGACAAAGATGCCTTGTCGGCATCAGACTGCGACTCATGCACTTCCTTAAGCTTTGCCTGAAACGACAAAAATAACATAATTAGTAAAATAAGTAAACTAAAGAATTATAACGTAATTAACAATAATTAAACTGTCGGATTACTTACAATCGTGGCCGCGACGCTCGGGAACACCTCCTTGTCCTTCCCCTTCTTCGTCCGAAGAGCCACATAAGTATCGAGCCTATGTGGATTACCCCCTAGCCCACTCCCTACCCCCTGAAATAAAATAAAGTAAAGTAAAATTAGTATCGGCCCCGCAAAGTAAAATAATATCCAATAATATATTTCTGTAGTTATAGATAAATTAAATCTTACCTGCATCCTATGCTCCACCTCAGCGTAAGAGGTCAGGCCGGAGTAGTGCACGTCCGTCTTTTTAGCCCGATTTTCCCTCCCCGATTGGCGAGATGCCAATTGTCGATCCTCGATCTCATTGTCAATGAACTTTTTCCATTGTGCCAATGAGATCGGCTCCTTAGGAGAGACGGATCCACGCCATTGTAAAATGGACTCTCGTGTTTTTCCAAAGTACCGTGTCCGCATATTTTTCTTCCACGTCTTGTGTTGCTCCCTCAACTGCTCCAAGACGGAATCGCGTAGCTTTGGATCCAAGTTGAATTGTTCCTGTCCAACAAATACAATGTTAGTTGCGAATAAATATAAATATAAATTGAAATATTCATATAAATATTACCTGTAGTGCCGCCCAAATAGCTAGAATATTTGTAGGACTGAAATTGATTTAGATTATGCCTATCTATGTAACTCTAAAACCTAATTGTGATTAAAATCTGATTTATATGGATGAATTCTATTACATTTATAATTTAACTAATAGAGTTGAAATTGGTGGCAATTTACTTTGGTTTGGTTTATTTCTAGTTGAATCTGAGTTAGAATTTTTAGATTATGTATAGGAATTGAATTTTAATATTAATCCTTCACACACACACACACACACACCCCACCCCACCCCCTGCCCCCCTCCACCACCCCCTCCCCCCCTCCACCACCTCCTCCCCGACCACCGTGTTAGAAAATACTTAATTACCCTTTGAAAACCTTTCATAACACACCTATGTATTAAATATGGGTTAAACCTCTTAGCTTGCTCAACCACCCATTTACACACTTACTTTACCTTTTATTTACATTATGGATATTAATCAATTCACATGTTTTTGTCCACTTCAACCTTTACTGAAACATTTATTAATTCATTCAAGTTAGGTAGTCTTAACACATTTTCATCACACAACCCATTCTTGACATGTTCCAATTTCATTATCTTTTTTTCGAAATCTTCCAATAACCGCATACTTAACGGGCTCCAGACCGCCGATGACGCCACCATATGTTCCAAATTCATTCAATGTGTTTTAATATTTTGAAAATTTCCACAATATTCAACTTTTTCTTTTACCCGGCCAAAGCCAAAACCCGAGGTTTCACCCCAACTTGTGTTACACTTTGAAAATTATCATTTCATGTCCTTTATACTTTATCTTTGATTTTATTCCAAAAACCATGTTCATTAGGACTATCATATGTAACACCCTTTCCAATATTTTTATTTCATAAAGATGTTCCGCTTTACGTAAAATTACCTTTTTACTCATTTGATTCCAAACTCACCTTTTACTCTATTTTCACAAGTGTTAATTTTTCAAAACACCATTAAGTTACCCACACTAACTTCTTAAATATTTTTAACAACTTAACATCCTTTTAATCATTTGGATTAGTAATCTTATCAATTGGAAACATCTTTATTTCAATACCTTTACATCTAAGAATCATTTAACATGTGAGACTATTTTATAAGAAAAATACCATTTCCTTTTATTAACACATGTAGTCTTACAACCTTACACTTATCACATCTGTAATCCTTTTTTTCCACTTTGAAGAATAGAATTTCTACTTTGCTTATTTCATGTTTATATGTCCATTGTCCAAATACTACAAGTTTATATACATGAGAAGATGGATTTTAAATCCTAAAATTCGATAAAATGGGTTAAACATATTTTTCATTCTAGAAATTCAAAATATTTGCAACAAATACTTTTTTAAACTAAAGGACATTTGATTTCTTAAAAACTCAAACCAATGTCCCATTTTTTTTTATTAAATCTTCATTTTTGCAAGAAATTAAACTTAATTTACTAAATATCTTTAGCAAGATAAAAATCTAAATTTAAAACATTTTTATTCCATAAAAATATTTATCACCCACCCCACCCCACCCCTGCCCCCCTCCACCACCCCCTCCCCCACCACACACCACCACACACACACACACCCCACCCCACCCCACCCCCTCCCCCACCACACACCACCACACACACACACACACACATACACACACCACCCCACCCTGCACCACCCCCTGCCCCCCTCCACCACCCCCTCCCCCACCCTCCCCACCCCGCCCCACCCCCTACCCCCACCCTGCCCCACCCCCCACACACGCACACACATACACACATATATATATACACATACACACATAAATATACACACAAATATATATATAAATGGAAGAGAGAGAGAGAGAGAGAGAGAGAGAGAGAGAGAGAGAGAGAAAATGGACCTGAAAGTAGAGAGAGAGAGAGAGCAACGTCGAGAGAGAGAGAGAGAGAGATGGAGGGAACAACGCGGGAGGGAAAAAAGAAGGGGGATAGGGTTTTTGTTGCGAACCTTGTCACGGTCGTGTCAAGGTCCTTGACCGTGACAAGTATTGTCACGGTCATTGACCGTGACAAGTAAATTTGTCACGATCGTGTCACGGTCAATGACCTTGACAAGGCTGGACGGCTGGAAGGTGATAATTTGCCCATTTTGGTGTAGTGGTCCTAATCATCATTTTGAATCAAATCAAAGCTTACTCAAAATCTCCAAAGAAAATAAATTTTATTGTTTATGTTGGCAAACATCCTTCAAAGTTAATGATTCTTCTATGGTCTTCCATTTTCTTAGGTTTAGACTTAGGTTCAAAGAGAGCAATGAAAGGCTGTTAGTTCATCTTACATAACCTTTTTATTCTTCTTTTAGAGTGTTTATTGGATAACCCCTTAATATTCCACATTTTGAAATTAATCATTGAGTGCTTTTAGGCAATTTAGATTTTGATACCTGAGAGGTAACCCTTATTAGTCTTTTGAACATAGGATTAATAGGTTTGACACTGGCTTTAGAAAAAACCACCGTTATTCTATTTGTGACTAGGGGAGCTTCACTTACCGCTATAAACTTGTCCTTTTTTCTTTAAACAACATCCATCTTCCTTGCCAGATTTCTTGAAAAGGGAAAAAAATGCTCAAATAGAGGAGTGAATCCATATTCATCGTCTTCAACATCAGTGGCTGCTAGGGAATCATGTAGGACATTTTTGGAATGATTGGGAAGGTCAATAGCTCTTGTATATAGCATGAAATTTCCAGCAATCAGCACTTCATTGCTATCTATTTCAACATCTTGAATTTTATGAACGAATTATTTGATTTAGTTTGTGATATTTATTGGTTTAAATACAAAAGAATATGGATCTTGGATGATAAGGTTAGAATTTTGGGTAGGTTCTTGAGGGTTTGAATGGTTTTCGATGATTGTTTGGGTTGGTTCTTAAGGAATAAGAATGTTAATAGGATTGTTTGAACTTTCCCCATTTTAAAGAGGGGGATTCAGAGGTTTGGGATTTTCAATAATAAGAAAAGGGATAATTTTTTGTGATAATTTAAATTCATACTGTAATCAGACTATAGCGAAATAATGACTTCGGTCACATGAACACACCTAGAACTTTTATATACCATTCAAGAAGAGAGAGTGAAACTGATGATAACCTGATTATCTTGTAGTGCAGAACAAGGTGGAAAACACAACCATTTGTTTTTCTGCAACATCTGGAATTGTGAAAATTACTGAAGTGATGGCAAAGAAAAATAAAAAATTTCCATCAATCCGGGGTAGCAATGGATCCTTACCGCTATACATGACATCTTTATTGGGCACAAATCAATGCTTTGATATCTTGTCATGTGAATAAAGGAGAAGTAACTGCTAGTGATGGAATTGAGCTACTTATTGTTGATATCACTACCAATCTATTTGGTTATCAACCTTCTAAGTATGCTTGTTCTAAAAGTGTATAATTCACTCCTTTTGCTCACATGTTTTCTTGTGGAAGATTTTGACTTTCACCCCAGTTTTCTTCTATCCTTTGTGTAACACGCACATTTTTTTTGTTTAAAGTTTGAAATATACACAAAAGTGTCATTAAATATTATAATGTGTCATAAAACCCTAAAAGTGATCTATAGAGACACTTTGGGTGTGTAATAAAATTTTTAAAAAATGGTAGTGTATAACAAATGTTGGAATAATGTGAGGGTGGATATCCAAATAACCATATTCATTATGTGGGATTATCTTTTGAAAATGATTCCTGTGCATTAATTCTTATCCCATTTATAAATCATGAAACGGAAAGTAAACACTTGTCTAAGGAATTATTGGAATCAATGAAATTCTTTTTTTGATCGGATGTAGCTTGTGACATAATTCAGTAATACCCCAAACTAGCTACATCTCGAGATGGAAATACGGAGACAACCCTTCATGTTTTGGCTAGAACTCCCTTTCCATCTTATAATGGAAGTGTTGTTGCAGTAATAAACAATTAAATGCAGAATTAAATTCAGGAACGAAATTACCCAATTGGAGCATATAATTCTGGGGCAGAAAAATAATATAAGAATTCCGGAAACTGGACAGCGAAGAACACGGCTGAGTCGCGGACTAGGTCGCTCTCTTTAAGGTGTTTCGCGGCTCTGCCTCTAATTGTGCCGACAGTCTGCAGCCCCGTCACCCCCAGGATAAAACAGCCTCCAATTAAATTACGGATTGATAGCACAAGAATTAATCCGGTCTGATTACACCCATTCTGTATTGATTGCTCGATTCTAAATATAATTAATCTGTAGAACAAACAAGATTAATTATTCTGGGAGAAGGAAAAGAAAATTATTCTGGGCGGATTTGTTTTTTCAGAACTGTAGGGTATTTTCTGTGTTGAAAGCTGTGTTGAAAACGGAGGTCTCAACCTCTTTTTATGCAAAAAGAAATTACCGTTAGTGGGCTAAAACGTGGAGAGAAATCTGGAAACGTGGGTGGAACAATTCAATCAGTTAAAGGCCCACGTTTTTTCGGAATTAATTACCGTTAAAAAATAATTTTTAAAGCCCAAAAACGTTAATTTATTTGTCCAAAAAATTAATTCTTAATGAGCCCAAGCCCAAGCCCAAGCCCAAGACCCGGACCCGGACACGGGCACGGGCCGGGCCGGACGGACGGCGGCGGCGGCGCGCGCGCGCGTGTGACTTGGCCCATTGGGTCTGCCCCACATACCCACAAAAACTTGAATGCCCAAAGGGCTGAACCTTTGTTCCCAAAAAATTGTATATTAACACACTCCATATTTTTGAAACTGCCGATGTGGGACTAGAGGGAAAACTTTTGCAACTTTAACAGCTTAACAGCTCAAAGCTGTTACAGCTGTTTCCCAACAATCCCCCACTTGCAAAATTTGAAAACATTTTATCGAGCATTAATCTATAGAGTTGTGCATAAGCAAAGGTGTCTTTCGACTTGAACCTTTACGTAGTAAAGATGATTCAGAATATACTAGAGTAACCGTAGTTTTGAACTCTATCTCTGACAACATCCCACACACAACCCTACTTGGGTGTAAGTCTAATAGCTAGCACGTTACGGCCATGTGCTTCTATCCCAGTATAGTGAACGCTTTAGGAATTTGCCCAAAATATCCATAGGAAGCGGCCACACTTCAACATTCACATAGGTGAGTCTATCAAGAATACTCCTGTAGCTAAGTACCCCACTCAAATAAAGCTATAGATCTCATTAAGAGTTATCATAACTCATCCTTAACTCGCTTCAGGATATCATGCTCCATAGGGATGGACTCGGAGTAAAACCCCGTTCTATATTAATTAATAATCGCATGATTCAACCCATATCACTTGTGACTTGTTATTACCCTTTGAACATATTTCTTGGGATCTCCAGTCTATATGTTGGGTTACCATCACAAATGACTCATTTATCCAAGGGCTTTAGTCCCATCCCTTTCGTGGTGTTCCACACCTTCTCCCTAGCTAGTCCTTTCGTCAAAGGATCAGCTAAGTTCTGTTCAGACCGTATATGATCCACCCTCACAGCACCCGTAGAGATAAATTCTCTAACAGTACTGTGCTTACGACGTATTTGTCGTTTCTTACCGTTATAATAACGGTTCTCAACTTTTGCAATAGCCGCGGTACTATCACAATGAATCAAAACGGCTGGAATCGGTCTTTCCCATAATGGGATATCTGACAGGAGGTTTCTTAACCAACCTGCCTCTTCACTAGCAGCAGCTAGTGCTATCATCTCAGACTCCATAGTGGATTGAGCCAAAATAGTTTGTTTCTTAGATTTCCAAGAAACTGCACCACCAGCGATGCTAAATATATATCCACTAGTAGCCTTAGAATCATCAGATAGGGTGTTCCAATCTGCATCACTAAATCCTTCAAGGACAGCGGGATGCTTATTATAGTGTAATCCGAGGTTCATCGTCCTTTTAAGGTACCGCATGACCCTCTCAATAGCATGCCAATGCTCCATACTAGGTCTACTAGTAAATCTACATAGTACTCCCACAGCATAAGCTATGTCAGGTCTAGTGCAATCTGTAGCATAACGTAAGCTACCAATAATGCTTGCATAAGCATTTTGGTTTACACTGTCGCCAGTGTTCTTAAATAACTTTACACTAGGGTCAAATGGAGTACTAGCAGGTTTACAGTCAAAGTAATTATATTTCTTTAGAACTTTCTCAATGTAATGAGATTGATCCAAAGAAAGTCCCTTTTCTGACCTAGTAATATTAATTCCTAATATTACACTAGCTTCACCCAAATCCTTCATATCAAAGTTGGCACATAATAATGATTTAACATTTTCTACGGCATGATTATTGGAACCAAAAATAAGCAAGTCATCAACATAAAGACATATGATAGTGCAAATGTTCTCAACATATTTATAATAAATGCATTTGTCACTTTCATTAATTTTAAACCCATTAGAGATGACTAAGCTATCAAATTTATCATGCCATTGTTTAGGTGCCTGTTTGAGTCCATAAAGAGATTTATCTAATTTACATACTTTATTTTCTTGACCGTGTACAATAAAACCTTCAGGTTGATCCATATAAATCTCTTCTTCTAATTCTCCATTTAAAAATGCAGTTTTAACATCCATTTGGTGTACAATTAAATCATTTAAGGCAGCTATAGCAAATAGTACACGTATAGACGTTATTCTAGTCACGGGTGAAAATGTGTCAAAAAAGTCTACATTTTCTCTTTGTCTAAAACCTTTAGCAACAAGACGTGCCTTATATTTTTCAACAGTGCCATCAGGTTTTAATTTCTTTTTAAGAATCCATTTACACCCAATTGTTTTACATCCAGGAGGAAGGTCCACTAAATGCCAAGTTTTATTTGTTTCCAAAGAATCCATTTCATCATTAATAGCCTCTTGCCATAAATCGGCATCTAAAGAAGATAAGGCTTCTTGAATAGTGTTAGGATCCTCCTCTAAGGTGTAAGCATAAAAGTCGGGACCAAAATCTTTTTCTACACGAGCCCTTTTACTTTTTCGAATTTCTAAAATGGATTCATTATTTTCTTTATTTTTATTTAAAGAAATATTAGTGGATGACTCGCCCCCACTATTCCTCAATTTAAAAGGAAATTTATCTTCATAAAAATCGGCGTCATTTGATTCAATAATTACTTGATTTTTCAAGTCATAAAATCGGTATGCTTTGCTATTAATAGCATAGCCTATAAAAACGCATTCATATGCTCTACTCGCCAATTTAGACCTTTTAGGGTCGGGTATACGTACATAGGCTAAACACCCCCACGTTCTAAAGTATGACACGTTGGGCTTAATATTTTTCCAAATTTCATAAGGAGATATTTTCATTTTAGTCTTAGGAATTCTATTAAGCACGTGACACACAGTCAAAATAATTTCACCCCACCAATGTGAGGCAGCCCCGGAATTTAATAAAATAGCCACTACTAATTCAGTTAATGTCCTATTTTTTCTTTCGGCTTTACCGTTCATTTCGGGCGAATAAGGGGCAGTTTTTTCGTGAATAATACCGTGGGTTTTATAAAATTCAATAAATGGTCCAGAATCATATTCGGTGCCTCTATCACTACGTAACCTTTTTATTTTCCGATTAAATTGATTTTTAATTTCATTAAGGAAAATTTTAAACATGTCAAACGCTTCACTTTTATTTTTCATTAAATACACAAATGAATAATCGGAACAATCATCAATAAAAGTTATAAAATAACGTTTGCCATTTCTTGTTGTGACACCATCCAATTCACAAATATCCGAATGAATTAAATCAAGTGGTTCAGATTCTCTAAAAACAGATTTATGTGGTGTCTTAGTGATTTTTGCTTGACTACACCATTCACATTTTTCAAAATCATTTAATGATAATTCGGGAATTAATCCTAAAGTGCTCATATTTTTAACAAGTCGTTTATTAACATGACAAAGCCTAGCATGCCAAATATTAAATGAACAAGCAATATAAGCAGAAGGAGAAATTTTATTCATTGCATCAACATTCAATTTAAACATCCCATCAGTGGCATAACCCTTGCCTACAAAAATTCCATTTTTGGTCAAAGTAAATAAATCAGCACCAATAGTTTGAGTAAAGCCAGCTTTGTTGAGAAGATAGCCCGAAACCAAATTTTTCCTTATCTCAGGAGTGTGAAGAACATCTTTGAGGATAATAGTCTTTCCCGAAGTGAACTTCAATTCCACATTTCCAGTACCAGCAACCTCAGTGGAGTGAGAATCACCCAACAACACCTTCTTATCTGCAGTCTCAGAATAAGTCTTAAACAGACTACGGTCATAACAGATATGGCGGGAAGCGCCAGTATCCAACCACCACCCTTCGGCACCGCTAACCATGTTGATTTCTGAAATCATAGCACATAGGTCCTCTTCGGTCAAATTCGCTTGTGCTTGTGGCACATTGCGACATTTGCGAGCCATATGGCCAGGCTTGCCACACTTGAAACAGAGAAACTGTCCCGAGTTGCTAGACTGTCCATTTCCAGGGTTCTTATACTTATTCTGAGTCTGAGTCTGATTTTTAAAATTCTGGTTGTGGCTCTTTTTCTGATTTTTCATATTTTTTCCGTTTGCTTTTAAAACAACTGGAGTGTGGTTCTTTTTCTGATTTTTGTTGTTAGACACAACAAGAATTTCATCTTTATAGTCCTGTTTTCGGGATTCCTCCTCAATTCTCAATTTAGTAATTAATGACTCTAGTGAAAATTCTTTAGACTTATGCCTCAAAATATTTTTAAACTCTTTGAACAGTGGAGGCAATTTATCAATAATCACAGCCACCTGAAATTGCTCATCTAAAGCCATGCCCTCGGAAATAATTTCATGGGCAATCATTTGCAAATCATGGGTTTGAGCAACAACAGATTTGTCATCCGTCATTTGAAATTTCAAATAACGGCTGACGGCATATTTTTTAGCACCCGCCTCCTCCGTGTCATATTTTTTAAAAAGTGCGTCCCAAACATCTTTCGCAGTTTTATAATTGGCATAATAGTCATAAAGTTCGTCACTTAGAGCATTCAGAATATAGTTCTTGCACAAAAAATCATTTTCCTCCCAAGTTCTAATTGTTTTGCTTTCCTCAACAGTAGGTGGATTATTAACTACGGGTTTGTCAAATTGAACACATGATGCGACCTTTTTCGTAGTTAAATAAAATAGCAATTTTTTGCTCCAACGTTTAAAATGAGTGCCTTCATATTTGAAAGGCTTATTTAGGTTACTGGAATTAATTTCGTCCATGGCAGATTATAGAACACCTTAAAATTGTTGTTGCAGTAATAAACAATTAAATGCAGAATTAAATTCAGGAACGAAATTACCCAATTGGAGCATATAATTCTGGGGCAGAAAAATAATATAAGAATTCCGGAAACTGGACAGCGAAGAACACGGCTGAGTCGCGGACTAGGTCGCTCTCTTTAAGGTGTTTCGCGGCTCTGCCTCTAATTGTGCCGACAGTCTGCAGCCCCGTCACCCCCAGGATAAAACAGCCTCCAATTAAATTACGGATTGATAGCACAAGAATTAATCCGGTCTGATTACACCCATTCTGTATTAATTGCTCGATTCTAAATATAATTAATCTGTAGAACAAACAAGATTAATTATTCTGGGAGAAGGAAAAGAAAATTATTCTGGGCGGATTTGTTTTTTCAGAACTGTAGGGTATTTTCTGTGTTGAAAGCTGTGTTGAAAACGGAGGTCTCAACCTCTTTTTATGCAAAAAGAAATTACCGTTAGTGGGCTAAAACGTGGAGAGAAATCTGGAAACGTGGGTGGAACAATTCAATCAGTTAAAGGCCCACGTTTTTTCGGAATTAATTACCGTTAAAAAATAATTTTTAAAGCCCAAAAACGTTAATTTATTTGTCCAAAAAATTAATTCTTAATGAGCCCAAGCCCAAGCCCAAGACCCGGACCCGGACACGGGCACGGGCCGGGCCGGACGGACGGCGGCGGCGGCGCGCGCGCGCGTGTGACTTGGCCCATTGGGTCTGCCCCACATACCCACAAAAACTTGAATGCCCAAAGGGCTGAACCTTTGTTCCCAAAAAATTGTATATTAACACACTCCATATTTTTGAAACTGCCGATGTGGGACTAGAGGGAAAACTTTTGCAACTTTAACAGCTTAACAGCTCAAAGCTGTTACAGCTGTTTCCCAACAGGAAGTCAGTTTGGAATATGACAGAGGTGCATTTATTCATGTTAGTAACCAAACCTGAAATGTTGTTTCTTTTTCTGGAAACTCCCATTTTTTCCTCAACTTCTTGTTTATATATCCATTACAATATTCTATAATCAATATTTTCTCCTTATTTTACATCTCTACATATATATTTCCTTTTTGACTCGCTTGCTTACCTCTTTATGTATTGTTGGTCCAAACTTTGTTATTTTTCAGCTGTTGCAATATAACTTCTTGTTTATAATTTTTTTGTTTATATTTATTTTTTAAGACAACAAAAATAATCTGATGTGTAACTAGATAAGAATAAAACGTTTCACCATTTACGAGATAATGGTGTAAGGACATGGTTTACAATCATGTTTTGGTTTTGGATTTATTCCGGAACAACTGTCAAAGTGTACCATATAGCTTCTTTCGAGTCGTTAATTTCATTTCATTTAAGACAAGGCAAAACACTGTGACAAAGAGCTACCAGACCAGATATATTCATAAATTCAAACTTAGAAGGTGTGGTAAGCATTTGATGTATTGTAATTTCCTTAAGTTTATTTTTAGGTAGTTGATAGGACAACATTTTCTATAAAAGGAAAAATGTTTTAAATTTTTATTTTGCAATTTTATAAGGGGTTGTGATTTAAGCGTCACGTTCAAACGAGAGACCCCTTATGTGAAAGAAACTCCACAAGAGAGTTTTCTTAACCAACTAACACACTCTCGTACAAAACATGAGTCATAAAATATCCTCTTGTATGAGGTGAGGTTTTCATGAGGACCCTATCTTCTAATCATAACTCCTCGTAAGTGTGGCCATCCCGATCAAGATCACGCGTCCGGAGGGGATTGAAAGGTCTCGCTCCCCTTTTTTACTTGGGAATGATTCCATCATCGTCGGTGTGGGGTTAATGTAGAGAGATGGAGTCATTAACCTATTTTTCACAAAACATGCAGAAGAACATGTTGTCGCCTCGAGACAGCGACATCGGAGACAAACTGATGCTTACGAGACCAATAGTTCGAGGTTCGGGGTCTATGTTACGGAATGGGAAGGTGTTAGGCACCATTCCTGCCCTTTCGGTCTCTCATGACCTTGTGTTATTATTTCCATTTATTTCTCTGTGAAGTGTGTTTGCGTGTATATATAATGGAGATCGGAATTGTTCAACTCATACCATGGGAAAGATAGAGTGAAGTCATCCTAATGTTCCCAAAATAATATATATATATTATGCATTTATCGCAATATTGATCGTTATTATGAAATGATAATATGTATTGGATGAAACGCTAACAGACATAACATGTATATTAATGTAAGAATATGATGAAAACGAGTAATTTAGGAAAATTAGAAAATTGGAAAATTTGACTCGAGTATCAGGTTTTAATCCAAAATGCCTACGTAGCCTATAAAGGCATCAAAGTGTACGTAGTCCAGATGCAACATGGGGCTGGGGTTTATCTCATATATACGAAAGGGATTTTATTATCTGTGTGTGTAGAAATATATGTTTTAGTTTTCAAAAAGTGTGATGGGTAATCCTGTTCAACATTTATTGGTGTAAAACTCTTTTTTTTATAGAAAATAACGTATGTGCAATGTACTAATAAAAATGTAGATATTAGTGTGTATGAACTAAAGTAAGAACTAAATTATGGATCTAATGAAATATATGCAAAACATAGAATTTAAAGATAAAGGGAAGGAATTTGACCTTCTTTAAAGCTTGATCTTTGATCTTGAATGAACTCCCTTGAATGTGAGATGAATGTGGGATTATAGAGAGTGTGATTTGCCAAATTGGGTATGAAAAGGATGGGAATGGAAGCTTGAATGGTACTTCACATGGAGGAACCTTGTAGATTTCGAGAGAGTGTTGCTGAGATCACTGATACTGATGGATCTCTTGTGTCGATTTTCTTGGTAGTGAGGTCATGCACTCCTTTCATAGGGTCACGAGTTTGCCGATCGACACTGCCCTAGTCCTTGCCAATGGCAGGTGACCTTGGACAAAATATCGATAGGCTGAGAACAGAACCTTCCAATTGGTAGTCTAGTGAAGATTTTCCTGGAAAAAAGATCGTAGAACATAATCTGTTGATTCAAATTGTGCATGGGACATACCTTTAGAATGGTACTTCAGAAACCTTCAAGTGTCCTTTGGACGACTCCTAGGTCGAGTAGTTGACTTTGCGTTAAACGTGACTCGAAACCGAACGTCGGTCTTTTGGATAGGAGATTATCAGATGGAAATATATCGTTCGTCCGCATGATAAGTCAGAATCGTGGAAGGGGCGGATCATTGGAAAGGTTAGGAGATGTATATAGACATTCCAAAGATTTTTTCACGGTTCAAAAAGTTGACCTTGGTCAATCGGGGCCCGGAAGCAACCAGTGACCTCTTGGAGTAAAACGAATCATTCGTTCGCACAGTAAGTCAGAAGTGCACATATGGCAGAGCATTGGAAAGGGTATTTAGTGATCTTTGAAGATTCATTCCACCTCATTCGAGATAAAGAGTTGAATTTGGTCAAATAGAGATCGGGAGTGCCCGATAGCTTCTAGATCAATTTTTGAGGGAAAAATAATCGTTTATCTGAATGGTTATGCCATTTAATGCACGGGGTTGACCATTAGAAAGGGGTTTCACTGAATTTTGAATGTTCAAAGATCTTTCACTCTGACAATGAAAATAACTGGAGTCAAATTGAGGTCCAGGAGCACCCGGTGGCCTCCGAATAAATTTTTAGTAACAAAATGGTCCGTTCATCTTAACTATTATGCTGATTCGCACATGGGGAAGACCGTTGGAAAGGGGATTCAGATCCCTTCGAGGATTCAAAGAGCTTTCACTCTGACGATAGAATTGACCGAAGTCAAACAGGGCTCGAGAGCGCCCAATGGCCTCTACATCGGTACTGGGAGTGCGACCTAGGGTTTTCACTAAAATGAGGAGGTTCCGGGGACCTAAGGAGAGACTTATGGGGTCCTAGAATATGTTGTCTAAAGAGCCTCGGTGGGTGAGATTGGAACATGTGAAAGCCATCGAATTGACACCACATGATGTTTGGGAGAGAGGTCAATTCTGCGACCCTAAGGGATGAGGATGACCGATTCAGAGGGTCAAGGTCGATTCTGAGGACCTAAGGGGATGATGGGTATGGAGGATTATGAGGACCTGAAGGGGGGTGACAAATGAGGTCAAAGGTAGGGAGTGACCAATTCTTCGGTTCGAGGTTAGTACTGAGGTCCTAAGTTATAGCGACCAGTTTTATGGGTTGAAGCCAATTTTGAGGGCTTAAGTTAGGGGCGACCAATTATGAAGGTCAAAGCCAATTCTGTGGGATGAAGATAGGGGTAACCAATTCTGCAGGTCAAATCCAATTCTGTGGACTTAAGATAGAAACGACCAATTCTGTGGGTCAAAGCCAATTATGTGGGCATAAGATAGATGTGGCCAATTGTGAGTGTCAAAACCAATTCTGCGGGCTTAAGATAGAGATGACCAATTTTGTGGGTCGAAGCCAGTTCTAAGGGCTTAAGTAATGGGTGACCAATTCAGAGGGGCAAAGCCAATTATGTGGGCTTAAGATAGAAGTGACCAATTCTGAGGGCCAAAGTTAATTTTACGGGCTTAAGATAGAGATGACCAATTCCACGGCTCGAAGAAAATTCTGAGGGATTAAGTTGGGGGTGACTAATTCTAAGGGTCAAAGATAATTCTACGGGTTTAAGATAGAGATGACCATTTCCGAGGACTTAAGTTAGTGTGACCAATTTTGAGGGTCAAAGCCAATTCTGCAGGCTTAAGATAGAAGTGACCAATCTGAGGGTCAAAGCCAATTCTGTGGGCTTAAGATGGAGATGACCAATTCTATAGGTCGAAGCTAATTCTACAAACTTAAGATAGAGATGACCAATTTTGCGGGTCTAACTCAATTATGAGGGATTAAGTTGGGGTTGACCAATTTTAAGGGTCAAAGCTAATACTGTGGGTTTAAGATAGAGATGACCAATTTCGAGGGCTTAAGTTAGGGGTGACCAATTCTGAGGGTCAAAGACAATTCTACGGGATTAAGATAGAAGTGACCAATTCTGAATGTCAAAGCTAATTATGCGGGCTTAAGATTGAGATGAACAATTCAGCAGGTCAAAGCCAATTCTGCGGGCTTAAGATAAAGATGATCGATTCTGCGAGTTGAACCCAATTATGAGGGATTAAGTTAGAGATGACCAATTCTGGCCATTCTTTGAGTCAAACACAACTCTGAAGAGTTGAAGCCAATTCTACAGGCTTAAGATAAAAGTGACCAATTCTGAGGGTCAAAGCCAATTTTGTGGGCTTAAGATATAAGCAACCAATTCTGTGGGCCGAAGCCAATTCTGCAGGCTTAAGATAGAAGTGGCTAATTTTGAGGGTTAAAGCCAATTCTACGGGCTTAAGATAGAGAAGACCAATTCTGAGGGTCAAAGCTAATTCTGCGAGCTTAAGATAGAGATGACCAATTTTGTGGGTCAAAGCCAATTCTGCGGGCTTAAGATAGATGATGATGCTGGAAATATCACCACTAGATGAGGTATTAACAAGCTCAAACTAACAATAAAAATGAAAGCACAAGAGTGTATGTATATAATATAAGGAGGTGAAGAGAAGAGGATGAACACTTGATTGTAAGTGGTTCAGCCAATCTGTCCTACATCCACTGTGAGTGTGAGAGTAATATCACTAGATGAAGGCACTAATAGCCATAGATACAATCTCTCAAGCTTTCTCTCTCTACTGTGTAAACCGATGGAGTTTCAGCTAGGGCTACAATTATGGATCCCTTTACAAGGTAGAGGATAACCTTTATATAGTGCGTAGGGGTGTAATGTACCCCCAAGTATGCAATGAGCATGTGCATGAGGATCAAACTAGTATAAGGATAACACCTGGATGATCTTAAGTAAATAATGATGACCTCAATATTCACTCACTTGGAGGGAATGATTCAGTTATAATAATTTGTCCACGTGTTCCAAACCATTCACGTGCTTATAAATGCTCGGCCTTGTCTTTGATTGGTGAAACCTTGGCCTAGAAGAGTACGAGGTTAGTGAAGTCCAACTATTTCTTTATTCAAGGTCAATATCCATGATGACCTCGTCCAGGAGGGTTGGACGAGGTTAGGAATGGAGTATTTATAACGTCGTTTAGGGCCGATGATTACGTTGGCTGATGATTAAGCTCATGGGGAATTACTGACTTCGGCTGACGAATGTAACGTCGGCTGTGGCCGATGGCGATATTGGAATACAATTGAACCCATGAGTCCTTACTGACCTCAGCTGATGCCCAGCCAAGGCTGATGTATAAGGGTTCGAACTTATATTAGACGACCTTGCTGATGGTTCTCAGAAGCTTCTATCACCTCAGTAGCGTGACTGGCCGAGGTTAGTTACTTTAAGTAAAATGGTGCACTTATCAATCACCCTCTATCCCTTAGTCTTTATGTAATTAGATGACTGAGGGGTATGTAATTGAGGACGAGGTTGAATTTCTTTGGGTGCCAATATTTTCTTGACACGTGTCACTTACTGAAGTGAGTAGCATTCTTACCAAAGGCATGATGATTTTGATTTATCCTTTAGGTTCCCTAGGGCAATGATGGGCCCTCGAAGTTCGCGCCTCATCATTGGAAAGGTTTAAAACCCTTTTTATCTTTCCTTCTTCTCTTTCTTCTTCATTTCTTCTCGCTCTAGCTTTCTTTACTACTATAACTTTTCTCAAGACCCCCACTGTTGGCTACATTTGAAGGTCCCCCTTGCTTTTAATCCTCTTCTCCTCTATTTCGCAGTTATTCAGGTATCGTTTCCACTTTTCGTTTTTATTTCAAGCCCTTATTATTCATTTCTGAATTTTTTGGAGAGGTCTTTTATTTTCCAGCAAGTGGTTTCCACCAGTGTTGGTAGTTGTGGGGCTAGAACATTAGTTATTGAGTGACTTAGGGGCATTTGCAGGTAGCTCAGAGGTTATTTCGGCCAAAAATAACCCTTTTTTTAATTTCAGATGAGCCTCCGGTCACCTTCCCCGGCGACCTGGTTCTTGAATGTTCTTGTTGTTCTTCATTTGAAAACCTTTCAAATTCCTAGTTTGATCCTTAGCTTAGGTTGAACAAGTTATTTGCCTATTTGTGGTTTTGAGTCCAAGTGTTGTATCATCTCCTTTATGCTTAGACCCTTGTACCAACGCATAAAAGAGTTCCCATCTCTTCGTGAGAAGACATTTAAGAAAATTAGGCAAATGGAGCTAGCCCAAGAGGAAGCTTGTAGGGCTGAGGCCTTTCCTCTCAGACCCATCTTCCCTTCACCTCTGAAGGTTATCTACCCTGAGCCAGACGAGCCTGCTGAGCCTGCAGAGGTTCCTATAGAACCAACACTAATGTTTGAGTCTGAGTCATCCTCCTCAGACCCCATGTTTGTAGACTCTTTTTTTAAGAGTGTATGGATTACTCTCCTAGGCAGGGTGAAGTCCTTGAGGAACCTGAGGTTTCAAGCCGTGCCTCGTCTCAACAAGGTTCTAATACCTCACATAGGTCTTCAAATGTTGAAATCACAGGGACAAGTGTGTCCATTCCTCCCATCATTGATGCCATTCCTTTATCGGCTGCCACCGGGGCTGAGTTTTCTCAGAGGTTTCCTGGTGGTGCCCCTGCACCTGCCCAGACTCACGTTGCTGGGGATGGTGATGATGGCGAGGAGAAAAATGTTGATATGTCTGAGGTGGATGAGATTAAGAGCTCCGTTCGTGAGTACGACCTTCTTGCCTTTAGGCACCTTTATTCCATAAACTCCTCCATCACCCTTAGGAAACCTCTGAGGGACGAGAGGGCCTTTGACAACAAAGATGGAAAGATCTGCGTCTAGGAGCAGATATTAAAATTGGGCTTCTGTCTTCCAATCCACCCTTCAATCATAGATATACTTTCCCATATAAACTTATCCCATTCCCAACTATCCTCCAATTCCTGTAGGGTTATGATTTGGGCCATCGTCCTTTGGAGGGCTGTCCACCATTCAGTCCTTCCAGTCAGAGTTTTGACTAGGTTTTATGTGCCCTCCTCTGCCAAAAACCACCCTAGCTATTACCACTTCTTATCTAGGAAATCAAAGAAGAAAATTTTATTGGTTACCCAGACTTGAAACCACAGCTGGAAACCTCAGTATTTCTTTGCATCCGGGGCATGGGAATTTGGTCCCCATGAGGCTTTTGGAACATCGGTTCCAAGGACTCCTCTCAGATGGGGGAAGGTCTCCCTTACTGCCAAAGCCGACTCTGGACTTAGCCAGGACAACTGCCAAAAGGTTAAGGATTTTAGCAATCACGGCCAGTAGGGTCGTCTTGTAAAGTATGAACATCTGATGACCCCCCTATTACCTCTCACAAATAGGCCTGGGGGGTGGTCCTTTGATAAAGCTTCATAAGTCTTAATTTTTCATAACTTACACCTCTTAATTTTTATGCCTCTGACTTACTAACTCAGTTATGTCTTTTGCAGAGCGCCCTGAAGGTATATCGGACGACCTTTGGGAAATATCTACTCCAGGACTTACAAAGCTGATAAAAAAGAGCAGTGGCAAAATATACCCCCTTCTACCACCCAGAAGAACGTTGGCACCTCCCAAGCTGATGTTGGCAAGAAGAGGAAGACCAGAGCTGACCCTGCATATCTGAGGTCGGATGAGACTCAAAAAGGGGATCGTGCCATCCCCATATCTATAGATGATGCCCTAGCTACTCATCTGACTCAGTTGAAGATTAATGATAGCCTTATTAGCCACGGTCTGAAGGCGGCCGATACTATCGAAGTAGTAATGACTGAAGAGGATAAGCATTTCTTATGCTCTTTAGACGTCCCTTTGCTGGCCGAGTTTACTCTCCACAGATCTATTTAGGTACTAGTCTTTACTAATAAGTGTAACCTCGACTCTTTTTAGAAATTATAGCTCATATGTCTATACGTCTGATATTTTACTATAGGGTGTCTTATCCTTACATCATTTTATTGATTGGACCCTGAAGAAGATGCCCTTTATAGAAAAGGGTTATGAAGCTGAGAAGGTTCAAGCCTCTTTAAATGCAGAGGTTGAACGTCTGAAGGAAGGAGCTGAAGGAGGTTGACAAAATGAAGGACATCATCAAGCAGAGGGACAGGGACATGGCCAAGCTCAGGAATGACTATGACATAGCTCTGAAGGCTAAGATGATACTCTTCAGGCTAACGTGGACGCTGCTGGCAAGGCTGTCTTAAAGGATGTTATAGAGAAAATCATTAAAGACTATAAGGTCTCTGATGAATTTGTCAGTTTTGGCTTTGAATACCTTGAAAGAGGTATCAAAGCAACTGGAAAATGGGAAGCCTCTAAGGAGAATGAGTCGGGGAGTCTGACTGCCTCAGACTTTGAGGGTCTTGGATTTGGTGATCCTTAATTTTCTCAGGCCTTACAAGAAGTTGTGGAAGCCGATGCTGCTCCAGCTGAGACTTCTCCCTTAGAATCCACTGAGATTGAGGATTTTAATCATCCGGATGATGGGTCTGAGGTGACCAACGCTGGTCGTGACAACACGACTGCAGCTGCAGAGACTTAGGCCTGTTTCTTTATGAAGCTTTAAAAGTTATAATTTTTTATTTCCTTTCTTGTTTATACCTCTTAGCTTTTGTGAACTCTGATGGCATCTTGGTAAATATGATTTGTAACTCTTACATTTTTAATGATAATTATTAATCCCATTTTAGTATATCTTCTTTAGATTCTATTATTTCTTTTGATGTTATGCTTATACCTCTTGAATGTTGTTCAAGGTATGAGGTCCCAGAATTATGATATTTACCTCGTAATTTTCACCAAGCTAATGATGTTTAAGGTCCGAGGTTGCGATATAATGATGTTTACCCTCATAATTTTCACCAAACTAATGATGTTTAAGGTTTGAGGTCATCAAATTATGATGTTTACCCTCATAATTTTCACCAAATTAATCATGTTTAAGGTCTGAGGCAACCAAATTATGATGTTTACCTCATAATTTTCACCAAACTACTGATGTTTAATGTCCGAGGTCATCGAATTATGATGTATACCTCACAATTTTCACCAAACTAATGATGTTTAAGGTCTGAGGTCACCAAGTAATGATGTTTACCTCATAGTTTTCACCAAACTAATGATGTTTAAGGTCTGAGGTTATCAAATTATGATGTTTACCTCATAATGTTCACCAAACTAATGATGTTTAAGGTCCGAGGTCATCAAATTATGATGTTTACCTCATAATTTTCACCAAACTAATGATGTTAAAGGACTGAGGTCACCAATTTATGATGTTTCACCTCATAAATTTCACCAAACTAATGATGTTTAAGGTCTGAGGTCACCATATTATGATATTTCACCTCGTACTTCACCATAACTAATGATGTTTAAACATAATTAACAAAGTATTGGCACATAAATTGCTTTTTTCATTAACATCCTCTTTATAAAATGATACATGAACTACAAAAAAAATAACTGTAACATCATATGTAATATTTCTTTAAGTGGTTGGCATTCCAAGGATTGGAGAAAGGTTCCCCTTCAAGATTTTCTAACCGATAGGTACCAATCATAGCCTCATCAACTACTCTGTAAGGACCATGCCAGTTTGGGTGGATCTTATTTGCCTTTTGCAACATCGTTTTTAGGACTAGGTCTCCTAAAGCTATAGGCTTTGATTTCACCCTTTGGTTGTAGAACCTTGCGGTCTCTGCTGGTAGGCTTCTTGTCTAATCTGTGCATCTTCCCTTCTCTCTTCAATCAAATCCAGATCGAGTCTTCTTTATTCCCCATCCCTCTGAGGGTCATAGGTCTGAACTCTTTGAGTGGGAAGTCCTACCTCTATAGGGATGACAACTTCTGAGCTATGGGCTAACATGAACGAGGTCTCTCCCATTGGTGTCCTCACTGTTGTCATATAGGCCCACAACATGGAATATACCTCCTCTATCCATCTACCTTTATCCTCTTCCAATCTCTTTTTTATCCTATCAAGAATTGTTCGATTTGTGACCTCTGTCTGACCGTTCGCTTAAGGTTGGCCTGGGGAAGAGAAGAACTTCTTGATCCCAACTCTTTTGTAGTATTTCTCTAAGGAAACATTCTTGATCTGGGTTCCATTTTCTGAGATGAGGGTGTTCGAAAGACCATACCTTCATATGATGTTCTTCCAGACGAAATGGAAGGTTTTATGTTCAGTGATTGTGACCATTGGCTTAACCTCTACCCATTTGAAGAAATAATCAATTGCCATGATCAAGAATCGATAATTGTTGACAGCTCTTGGTAGGGGTCCTACGAAATCAATGCCCCATACTATAAACGACCAAAGTGAGATGATTGACGTCATAGGTTGATGAGGGATGGTGGATAATCTCAATAACTTATCACACTTCTTCACATACGCATTAACATCTTTTGTTAAGGTCGGCCACCAGTACCCCTGAGTGATTATCTTTTTAGCTAAAGGTCTTCCTCTTATGTGATTGCAGTAAGCGCCCTCATGCATATCTTGCAAGATGTGTGGAACCTATGAAGGATGGACACATCTAAGGAGAGGGAGTAGGAACCCATTTTTATACAAAACATTTCATATAATTGAGAACATAGCATCCCTGAACCTCAGCTTTCTTCTTTCTAACTTTGATTCTGGTAGCTCTCCCTGTCTGATGTATCTGATAAGAGGGTCCATCCATGAGGCTCCCATATTCAAATTGAGGCAAGGTTTGGAAACCTCCTCTTCCTCAACGGTTAGCTTGAGCTGAATTCCAATGGGTATTGTTATTCTTATGTCCGTCCTTATTGCTAAGGCCAACCTTGCTAGTGCATCGTCTCTACTGTTGTCTTACTGGGGTACCCTCTTCATCTTTACTTCCTTGAAGCTTTTTAGCATCATTCTTGCCCTCTTCAGGTATTTGGCTATCCTTTCATCCTTGGCCTCATACACTCCTAGGATTTGGTTGACGACCAACCTTGAGTCACTATGGACTAGGAGTTGGCCAACACTAAGGGCTTTGTCCAAGGAGAGACCTTCTATCAATGCCTCATACTCTGCTTCCTTGTTCGAAGATTTGAAGTTGAACCTCAGCACATATTCAATATCAGTACCATCCGGTGCTGACACTATCAGGCCCGATCCACTTCTACTTTCACATGAGTACCCATCAACGAAGAGGTTCCAAACAACTTCATTCGAAGATAAGTTTCCCTCTGATAGGGTCCCTTCCCTGAAGAGGTACTTGTCTTCCTCATTCTCAACTACCCTTTTTCTGGCTTGGATTGACTCACCCGCATCCGGATCTTGGAAGACATTTCTCTCTGGTTCATCGGCAATCGTTTGACTATTTCCAACCTCATCCTCTTCCCAGGTAGACTCGACTACAAAGTCTTCAAGTGAATGTCCTTTGATGGAAACCCTAGGTTAATAAATAATGTCATATTCCCCTGGCCCAAATCATCAACCTGCCTGACTTCTCAGGCTTATGTAGGACCTATCTAAGTAGGGAATCAGTGAGGATCACTATAGAGTGGGATTAGAAGTATGGATTCATCTTCCTAGAAGCATGTATCAGAGCATAGGTTAGTTTTTCCATTCAAGGGTACTTCTGTTCAGACTCCTGAAGAGCTTTACTATTGAAGTATCTGGCCATTGTACTCCATCATCTTCTCTTACTTG
This sequence comes from Sambucus nigra, assembly GCA_949130495.1. Classification (NCBI taxonomy): domain Eukaryota; kingdom Viridiplantae; phylum Streptophyta; class Magnoliopsida; order Dipsacales; family Adoxaceae; genus Sambucus; species Sambucus nigra. The sequence continues at coordinate 328,565,247 of OX422222.1, read as the reverse complement.
GCTGCACTAATGGTTGATTCTAAAATACCTAAATATATAGAGATTCTCCCTCAGAATGGGCCGAGATAGGAGTAGGGGAGATCCAAGGTAGGACATGAGCTCCTTAAAAGCTTTGTCACATTCCTCATCCCATTCGAAGGCTTTTCTAATCACTTTGAAAAAAGGAAGACACTTATCTATAGCTCTTAAGACGAACCTATTGAGGGCGACAACTCTTCCGGTTAACCTTTGAACGTCTTTGATATATTTGGGTTTCTTCATTTCTAGAAAGGCCTTCATCTTCTCAGGGTTAGCCTCTATTCCCCTCTAATTGATGATGAATCCCAGGAACTTTCTTGATCCTACCCCGAACACACACTTGTCTGGGTTGAGCTTTATCCTGTATCTATCCATGGTGTCAAAAGATTTTTCAAGGTCGACAATGTGAGTGTCAGCCGTCAAGCTCTTAGTCAACATGTCATCCATATACACTTCCATGGACCTGCCTATCTGATCTTCGAACATCTTATTTACAAGACGTTGATAGGTAGCCCCTGCATTCTTCAAGCTGAAGGGCATGACCTTGTAGCAATAGGTCCCCTTATTTATGATGAACGATGTTGACACACCCCAACCCAGTTACTTATAATTAAGTTTGAAAGTCAAAGTGAGTCAAACCATAATTAATCTAACCAAACCATAATCACGAGTTTTGATTTCAGAATCATTATTGTAAATCCATATAACTGAAAACCTTTTTACAACATCAGAGTAATGATGCGCATAAAAACTTTCTTGAAGGATAAGTTAACTTAATTACATCATTTACATTTACACAAATCATAGTTTCTCCCATTCCTGGCTAACCCAACCTGACCTCCTAGATTTGGCAGTGACATCGCGTTTCCTGAAAAATGTGAACATAGGAATCATGAGCAAAATAGCCCAGTGAATGTATCACTACTAAACTACTGCATGAATTTAAATGCAATAAATCATGTCCATATACTTATGTATTAACTTATCCGGCTCATTCAAAATGAATGACCAACTTTTTCGAATCATGATTCACATATCCTGTCTAAATAGACAATTCTCCCCCATTCCTGGTCGAGGAGTAACCCCTTGTCATTAATAGACAAATCTCCCCCATTCCTGGTCGAGGAGTAACCCTTCATTTCGGTAAACCGAAATGAACAATTTCATATTGATTTTATTATGATCATACCAACAACACGATACAAATATCTCTTTCCAGTGAGTACACTCACCTTGGTTGGCAACTACGTATTCAGGTTTCCTTCTGGTGGAGCTGAACTGGGTTGATTAGACCTTACACCTATCAATCCAACTAGATCAGTACTGAACCTCAATCATAAATATTATTCAAACATAATTATGTAACTTTCCATGACTATACATCAACAATATAATTCCAATTAAGTCACATTCCATAAAACATAGGTAAAGACAAAACAATGGTATATATGTTGATAAAGTTACGGACATTCAACCGTAGGATATACCTTATGGGGAATTTATAACCAAAGTCAAATAAACATGAAATTATACTCCTCAATGTATATACACATGAAACATGTACTCAAAGTACCCTTTGTAAGGACAAAATACAAACATTCATTCAAGGGGTACTCAGTATGGCCTGAAATTATGGTCTTACATACTTAACCATCCTATATTCCTAAATTTTACAAATACAGGGGTCCAACCTCATCAATATGAAAACATATATGAATATATTATCCAGTACAAGTGACGGTGTAATTTTTAAAGCTTCCTAGGGCAAGTTATGACCATTTCTCTACAACACCAGAAATCTGCCCTACAAGCTCCTCTATTGTTCCTTCGAATTCCCAGAATTTTCATAATTTTTCTACAGCATAACTTTCCATGATTTTCAACACACTTTCAGTAGACATCCTGAATAGTACAGAATTAAAGTTTCATAATATTTGGACTTCATTTGCTATCTCAAAATCTGGACCAAACTCAAGTCATACCGAAATCAAGTATACAAACAGCAACTATGTACCAACTTGAAATCATCATTACGGCCTAACCACAAGGAGATAAATTCTCATTTTCGAATATGATATGAATATATGAGTCTAATTTCATATCCAATTGGAATTTCTCAATTCCAGTAAGCACACAAAGAGATATGCAAGTTTGAATGCAAGGGCTTTCAATACAAGGCAATTTTAAGGGTTTCTACATTCAACTTAACATAAACTTACATCTAACCATACATACATATAAAGGGCTGAAACTTTCGTAAACTTATGATGATTTATATCATATAAATCAGTAATATAATACAAATAACAAGAATTACAATTAGGATTACCTTCAGGGCTTTTTACGTAATTTCCACGAATTTTTCTACCCTTTTTCTCCTCACTTTTCTTCCTAAACCTCAACTTTCTATTTCCTCAAGCTAACAACACTTGAAACTGAACCTAGGCTTTGTTTTGCTGAAGAAATATGTTAGAGGGAGGGTTTTAAGTCGGCCAAGGCTGCCTCCAAAGACAACCAATCAATTTAAAACATTTGGTTTAATAAAGGACAAAATACCACTTAAAGGGAATGGACAACTTTGCCCTTTGTTCGTAATTTCGGTATAACTCTTCACTCGGGCATCCATTTGATGATCCGTTTGTTGTGTTATAACCCTAACTCACATGTCTTCAACTATCTAGTTTTCACCTCAAGTCATTTATAATGTTATAAAGGTCAAAACTAGTCTCTAACGGGAACATTTCTACCGAAAACAACTAAAATTTGTGTCTGTAAATAATTCGACCTTTCATGATTTATGAAAGTAGGATTATAATAAACATAATCACTTACATTAGATATACTAATATCACATTATTCATATCACATAAGATAAGCATGATTTAAATATAATTCATCATAATTATATTCGGGTTGTCACAGATGTCTTCTCTGAGTCTTCCAGGTTTATGAAGATCTGATTATACCCAGAATAGGCATCCATGAAGCTTGTGAGCTCATGTCCTGTCGTGGCCTCCACCATCTGATTGATATGCAGCAGGGGGAAACTATATTTTGGACAAGACTTGTTCAAATCATTAAAATCTATGCACATCATCCATTTCCCATTAACTTTTAGCATGATGAAGGCATTAGAAAACCACTCGGGGTATATGACCTCTCTAATGAATTTGGCCTCTTCAAGTTTTCTGACCTCTTCCCTGATGACATCATACTTTTCCCTTGAGTAAACTCTTTTTCTTTTCTTGATGGGCTTATTGTCTTCTAAAACATTGAGTTTATGGCATATAATTTCAGGGTCAATACCCGACATCTCTTTATGGCTCCTCACAAAAACACTTTGTTTATTCCTTAAAAGCTTCACCAACTCATCGTTGATCTCAGGTCTTAGGGCTTTGCCAATTTGGATGTTTTTTTTGGCTTATCCTCATTGACGATGATGGATTCTACCTCTTTCGTGGTCTCTCCCTTCTTGAGCTTTGATTCATCCCTAAGATCAAGTGTATCGATGTTGTACGTGGTTATTGCCCTCTTATAAGCCTCTCTCTCTTTCACGGAGTTAAAGTAGCATTAACGTGCTGATGTTCGGTCACCTTGCAATTTCCCTACCCCATAGGGAGTTGAGAATTTTAGAATTTGGTGGACTATTAAAGGCACGGCCTCAAATTCCTTGAGGGCTACTTGTCCTATGATGAGGTTGTAGGCTGAGAAGACATTTTCATCTATGATAAAGAAATTCATTTTTCTGGTCAACCTCTTAGGCCACTCATCTCCCATTCTTACATCTATCTCATACATGCCTAATGGATGAACCTTTTCACCATTGAGGGCAATCAAGAGATGATGATAAGGGACAAGCCTAGCTCTTCTGAGGCCTAAGATCTTAAAATAGGGCCAAAACATAATGTCTGCTGAACTTCCTCGATCAACGATGATCCTCTGAACTTCACACCTATGCACCTTTGTGGTGATTACCAGAGGGTCATCGTGTGGAGCTAAGATACCTTTGAAATCAATTCATGAGAAGATAACTATAAGGGTATCCATATCTACCTTCTTTCTCTTCTCATATTTTACCTATTTAGATGCCAAGATCACAACCTCGTCTTTGGTCATTGACTTGTCCTCTGCCACATGAGCTTTATGATCGGCTACCTCTGAGCCACCCCATGATAGTCCTCCACAAATGGTGTTCATACCAAAAGAGATCATACCAACCTTCTTTAATGGGATATTGTCATCTTTTGGTGGGAGGTCAGGGTAATCGTCATCATCATCTGAGTCCTCAGCTCTTCTGGTAGGGGCATATTCCCCGCATGTGTCATTTCTCTTATTTTTAGGGTCTTCTCTTCACCCTTTAGAGGCTATACCATCCACATACCTTCTGAGCTTTCTAGACTTCAACATCTTCACAATCTCATCCTTCAGATCGAAACACTTATCGGTCAGATGGTCGTGATATTGGTGTAACTCATACCATAGGTTCTTATTCCTCTTATGTGGATGACCAACAGGTCGAAGATAATTCTGAGAGCTTAAGGTTGCAACCTCCTTTGGGAAATTTTGGGGATATGTATATTGTGGTTTTACTATGGATGATTTTAGATTTCACTGGGGAATGATCCGAGGATTGGAATTTTCTTATCTGGGGAATTGCTTGGTTTTCGTGGTGACCTTTGGAGATATTATTGGGGAGACATGAAATTAATTTTAGGAATTTCGCTGGGGAGATAAGATTTCTGCCATGGAAATGAGTGTGGTAAAAAAAATTCTCGATGAAAATTTATTTGGGAATTTTGGGAATTTTCTTGAGATTTTCTGGCATTTTTTAGGAGTTATTATACGAAATTTTAGAGAGGGTGCCGACCGACATGGTTGGAAGGGTGCCAAATGGCAGTGGAAATATTCTGGGGTACCTCAAATAGGTGGAGGGACAATGTCGATCGATGGGCAAGAAGATGCCGATCGACATGCCCCTTAGCCTCCTATAAAAAGGGGGCGGGTTCTCCTCATTTTTCACAGCATTCTGACTTGCCTTGTTCTGGAATTACCTTATGTAATTAGTTCTAGCGTTCCAAAGTCAAAATATGGTTGAGTTCTTAAGTATCACAACTCATATGGCGTGGCTGATGCCGACGATTGGGCAGGCTTGGAATGGAAGGTTAGGGTCCCCCTTTCTTTGGGCAGCGAAAAATCTTTTGACTCATTCGAGGCAGTGGAGGATGATCGAACTCTCTTATACGAGCCTACGGGGCATCTCTCTTC